>JANXHW010000004.1:72290000-73500000 GCA_026170595.1 Plestiodon gilberti rubricaudatus | reverse complement strand
CAATCCTCATAATGTCAGGCAATGACATGCTGTGTGTGTGTGGGGTGTGTGTTGTTTTATGTTTTTAATGTTCTATACTCTCTCTCTCTCTCTCTCTCTCTCTCTCTCTCTCGCACACACACACACACACACACACACACACACACACACACACACACACACACACACCCCTCATGCCAGGGCCAGCCCAAGTCCTCCTGCTGAGGCAGCTACTTCAGTTGTTCCCGTTGATGGGCCAGCCCTACATCCTGCTCAGGATTTTACTTCATACATCTGATGAACTGGACATTCTGGCCAGTTCTCCATTTCATCATGTTCCAGCATAACATTATATGGAAAGACACTTTGCAATGAGTCGCTGAATGGTCCGGGTACTTCTCTACCAGCTAGAAAGCTGCAACACTTATAATCCAAGACACCTCAGTTATTAAATACACCTGAAAATGAGAGAATGAACAGCTAACAGTCAACATTCAGGACAGGAAGCTTACTTCAACATACCTCTGTGTTCTAGCAAGTCAATCAATAGAATGTTGGACATTAGTCAATACTGGGGAGAGTTCCAGTAGTAGCCAGGAATGTGCATCTGTGCTTGTGTGTAGTTCATGAAGTGTGTTACAGGTCCAAGCCGTACTTACTAGTATGTGGATACGCACAAAGGGCTTATGTGCCATATATGACCAAATTATATCTACAGGCTTTATGTATGCATGTAAATGTATATCAGCCCAATTCCCCCCCCCCACTAATGCAGCAACAGCGCGTGCTGTATCCACAGGGGGGCAGTCAGACAAGACTCCTTGGGGTAAGTGAACTTTTGTTTGCTTGCCCCCAGGAAAACTTCCACTGCCACCATGGGTCTCCTCAGATCTATGCCTGTTGGTTAACAGGTATAAGTCCGAGGTGTGTAATGGTGGCGGTAAAGGGAAACGAATGGGGTTAGGATATCGGTGCATCCGAGTGCTGCCAATACCGCCCCCAGTCTGCCTCCCTCCCTGCCCTCCACCCTGCCCAGGATGACCCCCATTCCTCCCCCTCCCCACCCTGTTCTGCCCTGCCGCCATCACACTTACTTGTGTTGGTTCTGTGGCAAACCTCCCGTGCTAGTTGTGGCAGCACACTCAAAATGGCGGTGTGCACAGCATGCCACCGGAAACCATTTTACAACAGCAGAACTTTCTTCCACTGTCATACCCCCCACCCCCCGGTGCCGGATAGGATTGGGCCATGTGTTGTTCATCATGACGATGATATAGAAAACTTTTGTCCTGAAAGCTGATTGGAATGAAGGTTACATTATGATGATCCAGCTGAAGATATTTGTGCAGGATCATCTCCTCTTCTTGTTCTCTTTCAGTCAGGCTGATGCTGATTCAACTGATAGTTTGGTAGGAAGGAAGAGTCATTGTAAACCTGCCAGCAAAAAGATCAGCTACATAAGGAGAATGCATACTCAGGGCTATGTGTATGCCATGATTCTGTGGGAGCACGGAAAAAATGCAGAATATGGGGGCAGAATTCAGCTGAAGTGCAGTGCAAATCCTAAGCATGTGTATTCAGAAATAGGTCCCATTGAGTTCAATGGGACTTACGCCCCATCGAGTGTGTTTAGGATTGTGACTTTCGTTAAGATTCCAGGCCTTTCTCTTAAATCCTTGGGTCCTGTATAGTTTTTCTTCCTTCCGCAGGCCTCACCATTAATGTATAAATAATGGTGGGGCTCAACAATACTCCAGAGGCCGAGAAAAGACTGGAATTTCGCAGGTCATGCTCTGCAATCTGGCTGTCTGCAGGATGTGGCAACATCTCCAACTAGGAAAGATGTTGGCAGCTGCTTTCTGTTTTCAGAGACATGTTTAATAACCTGACTGTCCAAAGCAATCCACTGCTGATGGACCAAAAACAATAGTCAAAATGATCGTGAATGACTTTGAAACCAAATATGTCCTCTTACACCCCCTGTTCTTCCTGCCCGTCTCTTCTTCCTCCATTTATTTATTTCCCATATTATTTAGTTAATATAAGCAATCACATAAGGACCTGAATGATATATTCATTATGAGAAAAGCATGATGGAACATGATCTGAGTAGGGTGGGTTATCATGATGATAAAAGTGTATATACTGCTTTTCAACATGTGGTAATGCAGAGTAGCCTAGGACGTTTCCTCTCAGTGCAAGGTGTTGTAGTCCCTAGAGACCCCTATAACCACACACCATAGATCTACTTCATGTAGCAATCAGGCACTCGGACCGATTTCATGCTCCATAGTGCACAGTTTCTTTTCAAACATTTTTCTGTCCTAGTTTTTTCCACATGCACCAGAGCATCTGCCATGTACCACTTGTGCAGTCTGAGCAACATTTGCCTATTGCACATTCCTCCTGTGTGGTCTCTGCATGGTGCCTGCAAAAAGTCAGTCTCATTTTCTGCTTCCCTCCAAGTGGGTTGGGAGGAGAGTTTCCTTGGGGCTTATGAGGTCAGCTTGCATGAAGAATGTCATCTGGTTTAGCTTATACTTTTACTATGTGAGAACAGGATGGTAAGAAAGGCACACCACACATGCACGGTCCTCTTCGGAAACAACCCTTGCCAACTCTTGTCACATATTCATGTTATGTTGCACAAGGACTCATTTGCAGACTATTTTGTATTTTCAAGCGACAGCGGTAAGCAGAGGCAAATATCTACTGGTACAATTATGCTCCAAAATTTTCCAGCAGAACCTCCCTTCAGTCTTGATTATGAAAACATGACATTGATATTTTCATCAAAGAAACTTGAGGCACCTTAAAGATGAACTTCTTTTCATGTCATTGTATTTGCTTATTTTCATCTAATCATGTATCATATTCAAGTAATCTCTTTAAATATAAGCCCTTTTCAGTTGCTCTAACTATGTAGCATGAACATGTGTAGCTGGGGAAGTGGGGAACATCACAGCAGCAGGCTCTACCCCCTGACCTACACGCCCTCGTTCTGCAAAGTTAGGATGACTGAATAGGGCTATGGAGATGGATCTTTGACCCTGACAGTCAAGGTTTCTCCTGTTGGTTCCCACCATGAAACTGATGTCTGCAGTCAAAGAACATCTAAATAGGTGGAGACCCAGATTACACATTAGGAGGTGATGGATGGGTGCCACCAACCCTCATAATTTATAGTTGAAAAATGCATGATGTTAGCACTTCCCTGCTCCCCCCCTCTTAAATTCAGTAGCTGTCACTTGCTGGGTGTGTGTGTGTGTGGGGCATTAACTCAAATAACATCACATCCTGTGGTGTGTGTTTTTAATGACACCTTACTAAGTCCAAAAACACAAATTGTAAATTCATGGCACGGGTCAATTTAAGTTATCATCAGTGGAGGGGGTATATTTTTTTCTCATACATCTGAGACTAAGGGGCAAGCTACACTAAGTAGTACACTTTATGTGTTTCCCCCCCAAAAAAACCCCACAGTTCCCCCCCCCCAGGAAAATCAGCCATGGGAGGCTAAAATGGAAGACTGGCAGGGGAGAAAGGAAGACCCTGCATCTTGGAACTCAGGATTCCAAATCACAAAGAGCTCTCTATACATACAATTCAGACACAAACACACAGTCACCGGGGCATGTAGCTGGTGGACACATCAGGGTGTGTGGTTAGTGGGTGTGTATGTGGCTGAAAAGAACCACAGTTTTGTCCTAACTTGTTCCTGGTGTTATTCAAGATTACCATAAAATTGCAACGACTTGCAAATAGCCTTATCTCTTTCAGTGAATCCATTAACTTTAGCAGGTGTGTTCTGGTTGCACATGACCTGTAAATCAATGTTGGGAAACAGTCAACTAAGCCCGTTCCAAAACTGAGAACGATTTGGAATGCAAATACCACAGAAGCTGCTCTTATCACTTTAGATTTTTTTTTCTTATTTTGTCTTTTGCCTGCCTTTATAATGGTTTGCATGCTTGTGCTATCTGGGTGCTTCTTTGCTGAACTTATTTGTTCTCCTGTAGGCATTTCTGGTATTGTGTACCACTTGGGCAATCCTGCTTTCTGCGTGTGTACAGTGTATATCTGATATGATTATATGCGCTGATAGCTTAATGAAGGAGGAGACAGATGGCCAAGGTCAAGAGGCTGGACTTGGTTGACCTTCAGCTCTACAGTCCTAAGACTATCCAATGTGACATAGCCATAACTCTGATCCTGAAGATGTACGGAATGGTTGGAACCTTGGCTTGGAGTTGCTACAAGACTGGCATACAGAGTTCTTTACCATCCATCATTTTCTCATTTCTGGTCAGCAAAATCACATTCTGGCTAGAAACCAATACTGGGGGGAGGGGGCTGAAAAGCCAGTCAGTTTAGGAGTTGAGCCCATAAATGGTGTGGTGGAAGATGAACAAAGAGGGTCAGATGGGCACAGCACCAAGCAGCCCTTTTTCCTTTGTTCTCCCCACTGTTCTCACTGGTCAAACTGGGAGTTTGGGAGCCAAGCTGGGAAAAACAGATCATCTTGGGTGGTGGCATTGGACATTTAGGGAAAACCCCAGACAAGAAGAGATCACATTGGGAAAACCTCTCCTCCAGGTTCGAAAAGGGGGCCTTGATCTGAAGGAGATCCCATTCGAAACCAAACAGTAGTAAGGGCTGAGCAATCTGGGAAATTGTGGCCAAACCACTGTTTAAAGAACTGAGACCAAGCAGGCAGTAAAGAACACTAACAGCGCAAACCTGTGTAACTTTGCACCGGTGTAACAGTAGATGCACCGGTGTAAGTGCACTTATGCCAGTGTGTGTCTGCTGTTACACCGGTATAAAATTACACAGGATTGCGCTGTAAAAGGGTTTATTAAAAAAGGCTGAAGGAATACAACCATGCATGGGAGAAGCAATCGGCAAAACCCAGACAGGCACAGTTCAAACAGCAAACAGGGAATGAAAAACAGGGAAGCAGAGTGACTGCTCCAAAGCAAGTGGCAGAGAGGCTAAAAGCAAGCAAAACAAACGTAAAACCCTGATGCAAATTTCTGAGTACTTTACTCTTTTCACTCAGAATCATTCACAAGGCAGCAAAGTGAATGGGTGTGGCTTTCTACTAGATCAGTGTTTCTCAATCTGTGTGTCCTGACCCACTTGGTGGGTTGCAGCCCGAGGCGGAGGTGGGTCACCAGTTGGGCCCTCCTGCCCTCCCTTGCCTCCATTTGGCTCCAAATTAGAGCCGGAGGAATCTATAGAATAAAAATCAACTGGGATTGTTGGCCATGGTCTGTTAAAAACATGATGTTTCGCCAGCATCTGTGGCCGGCATTTTCAAAAGTAAAAAAAAAAAGAGAGAGAGAGAGAGAGTGAGAGAGAGAGAGAGAGAGAGAGAGAGAGAGAGAGAGAGAGAGAGAGAGAGAGAGAGAGAGCGCACCAAAGTACTCTGGTATATTTAGATCGGTAGCTTTCATGGCTCGCAATTATACAACAATGTTTAACAAATACGGGAGTCAATGCCATGGAAAAAATAAAGATTTACTGACTTCTTAAACCATAGCGGGTTTCCCAACAAGGCAGCCGCACATGGAAAAAAATACAATAAAATCCAAGGTGAAAAAGCAGCCCAATGTTTCATTCTAAGTGCCTTAGAACATCTTCACAGGGAACAATCAAGGAAGATTGAAGATGGAGTTGTCCAGGATTCACCCCTCCTCTGAATAAAACACAAAAAGCGCGGGAAAGTCTGATTCCTTGAAAGCGGAAGTGACCTGACCTAGTAACCGCACCGGCTGTCAGTTAGCTAATCAGGCTGTCTCCGCTCTCCATTTTCTCCGTCTCTAACCCACATTTCTTGTGCAGGATTGGCAGCCAGATCCTGTTGGAGAAAGTCAGGTCCTGTTGATGGTTCAGGAGCCCCCCTACTGCTCGTTTACTTATTTCCAGTGCTTCCAAGTGGCGCAAAACTTTAAAGTTGCTTTCGTTCTGCAGACACTTTGTTTCATCAAACAGGATCGTATGTCCTTCGTTCAAAGCATGTTCTGCAGTTGACGACTGTGCAGGGTGTTTCAATCTCAAAGATCTCTCATGTTCCGTTATAAGAACAAGAACAACCCCTGTGGGCTGTACCACTTCAGATTACACTGGGGGTTCACATTTTTGGGCAGACAATGGGTTGGACTAGAACTTTTCTTTCTGATATGCTGGGTTTTTTATAATAATATATAATATACAGTATTTATATTCCGCCTTTCTCGGTCATTGGATTTCTCCTCCGACTTTAATCCAAGGTGGTGTACATGGGCAGGCTGTCCTAACCCCCCCCCCCTTGGGTTTTTTTTTACAATATATATAAATGTCCAATCTCTCATGAACAGTTACTTTCCAGGTGATATCCTTTTACAGTCTGACTTTTTCTGCTGGCTGGCGCCTCCCACACTTGACCGACGCAGCTGGAAGCTCTTATCTCTCCTCCTGGAGGCTTTCACAGCTTTTTGCCTGCGGCATGTCTCGAACTTATCAAGTTCACCGTTCTTCAGACTTTGAAGGCAGCAGCTCTCCCCACTACGCCAGACTCTTCTGCGTAGAAGAATTATTGGCTGCCATTTAGGGTGCAGGAGTGCCTCTCTGGGGAACTGGTTGTAACCTGTTGCTCATCATAGGAGTGCTCTATTTTTTTTAACCTCCAGCTAATGTTCAACCTGTATATCTGTAAATAAGTAAACCAAATATTACAGAGACACCATAAGCCTCCAATGACCTCTCCTTCCAAGGATGCTAGAATTCTAATAGTGTTGCACCCATTGAACTTTCTGCAGGTAACAATATAAAGGAGCTTCAGGCTCACAAGGGTATCAACATTGTCATGGGACTTCCACAAGACAGTGAAAGCTGAAATGTGATACATTTAATCACCAAGAAATCTGAAAATGTGTTGAATCTGCCAGTATCTGCCCTACCTAATGGTGCTGGAAACTGAACTTGGGGCTTTCTAAACACAAAGTGTGTTGTCTACAATGCTTATTCTGACAGGTATACATGATTTTCCCCTTCATATGCTTGAACCATTCTCATGTTTGGAGAGAAAGGAGTTGCAGTCACATGGTGCAATCCTGTGTAAAGGTTGCGCCAGGGCAGCACGTGCTGACCTGGTGCAGGGCGTCGCAAAAGTGCCATAAGGCACTTACGCAACATCCGGCGAGCAAGCAGCGCCGGCTGCTCGCTCCACTGTCTCCCCGGGTAAGCTCTACATCGGTCAGGGCAGGGGCGGGGGGAGGGTGGACCGGGCGGCAAGGGAGGGCGGCCACAAGGCCTGGAGGGGCCGAGTATCCCCGGTATCCAACGCTCCCTCCAGGCCCCAGATACGCTGGCCGTGTCGGTGTTACTGTGCGCAAGCTCTAGAGCTCACGCACATGCGCTGCCGCTGACACCAGGGGAAGGGGATGATCATCCCCTTTTCCCGAGTTGTTCCCGGGCTGCCTGGGAACTCGATAGGGTATGGTGGCCGGCCCTTTAGGCCAGCCGCTGTATCCTGTACACAGGATAGGGCTGCCCGCCAGGAACATGGTGTGTGTGTGTGTGTGTGTGTGTGTGTGTGCGTGCGTGCGTGCGTGCGTGCGTGCGTGCGTGTGTGTGTCCCCTCCTTCACTCAGTTTAACAATCCCCAGACTGGAGGGGGGGGGTTGTCAGGTCTCAGCAGTATACAGAAATGTATCTGTGCTTATAGAAGGTAAATGTATTTATATTGGCAAGTAGCTGTATTTATATTACTTAATGGAAATATCAAAAGGAAGGAACTGATAGTGGATTAGATGACGTACTGTGAAATGTTGTTTCAAAGGAAGATTGAAGTACGAACATTTATTAACTTGACGACAAGACAAAAACTGTATGCGAAGCAGGATGGTGAGCTTCCCCTTCAGTTCTCTAATTAGTGTTTGACAGGCCGAATTGTTTTATGTGGTAGGAATTTATCAGGGATGGAAATAGTACACAGAAATATATGGCTGTTGCTACACTGACAGTTTTTCATCACGTCAGAACTAGAACAGGTGCTCGACTGAGGTCATGGCAAAGGTTCCTTTGAAGGGAGCAGTGATTGATGGAACATGTTGCTTGCAGTAACGACACAATTCAGTGTGTTTGATCCTAATGATTACATAGGTTTGGGAATATTGTGCATGCATCTGTTCGCTCTTGGCACTTGTTTACATGGAGAGTTCAAATCAGTATGTTTGAAGTGGCCAATTTATATACACCGTCCTCCCATAAATAATTCCTGACTTGATGGAGTGAGCTCATGCCATACTAAGCAACAATGCTGCATTAAGGCTGCAGCCTGTTTGCTGTGATGCCACACAAGTGCAGACACTGGGAGCAAACAGGTATCTTAGCTTTCATTTTTTTAAAGAGTTTCTAGTCCTTACTGTTGTGAAGAAATATTTGAAAGTATGTGGGCAATGCCTGGTGAAAGCTCAGTCAGGAAAAAAAAACTACTGAACTGAGAAATTAAGCATGTTCTGTTCAAACCCTGTTATCCCATTTGTCACTCATGTGTTCCCTACTCTAAACCCACCCACTTAGTCTTTGCCTCATTTATGTTCAGCATAACCAGGGCCACTCAGAGGAATTTATCAGGGGGTACAAAGTTTCTTTTGGGCCCCTTCCCTTCATGTGAATTTGGCTCCTGGGCCCCCCTTTTTTGCTCCTGGGCATGATTGTACCCCCTTAACCCCCCTTATGTTATGAGCATAATATCTATAATATAGGAAAGAAAAGCTGCATGGCTGCAAGATAACTGAATTCAAACAGAAAGAAGGAATTAAAACAAACAGAACAAACTGATTTAAGGACCAGTGTGGTAATGTGGTTAGTATGTTGGGACTAGGACTTAGGAGACCAGTCTGAAATCCCCTCTTTATCATGAAGCTCACCCCTGGAGCCACTCGCTGTCTCAGCCTAGCATACTTCACAAGGATTATTTGAGAATAAGATGAAGGTGATCATGAATACCACCCTGAGCCTCTTGGAGGAAGAGCAGGATTAAAATGTTAATAATATTGATATGGGGGGTGGGGGGAAGAGGAGGAAATACAGATTTTAGATAAAGGATGAGACCAGGTTTGTCTCTGGTTTGGAGCATAACAGGAAGAGAATGGCTTCAACAGAGTTCTTTGTATCTTAAGCTAACTTTACTTAAAATGCTTTCCAGAGGAGTGGTCTGTTGAGGCAAAAACAACAGAGACAGTCTTGTAGCACCTTAAACCCTGACCAATTTATTCCAGCATAAGCATTCCTAGACAATATGCATCTGGTGAAATGAACTGTAGCCTACAAAAGTCTATGCTGACATGAACTGCTCAGTCTTTAAGGTGTTACAAGACTGTCTGTTGTTTAGGATGGCAAACACATCTGTTTTACTGCCAAGACGTACATTTGCTGGGCTTTTCCCAGACAGTATCTCATTAATGAAGCAGAGTGATGATAACCAGCCTTAACATGTATCCTTGTAAAATACATATCCAAAAACCATTAGTTCTGTCCCTGCGTCCAACTGATTTGAAACAGTAATTAATTTCCAATTAGTGTACTGTACTTAGGAACATCATAGCCGTTAACCTTTTAAAGACTTTTACTTGTATCAGTACCTTTTTTCTTTAAAGTAAGCATCATTATCATTAAAAGTTATCTTTGGGAGGCAGTGGCATCGTTTGGGGTGTGTGGTAAGTGTGGGGTGCACCGGGTGACACCAATTTTGGGGGTGTCACCATGGGGCACCCTGCGCCATGCAGCACCCCCAGGCTGTCATCAGCCACTGTCATCAGTGTCCATTTTCGGCCACTCTGAGTCAACCTTTACTGAAACTTTGTGTTCAGAGCACCGAAAATGGCTGAGCCAAGGGGGTGTCACCTCTCACCAGGAGGGGTGACACCCCCTTGGCAGTTCGGCAGCTTGCCTGCACCCTGTGAGCCGAAGCCACGCGAGTCAGAAACGGAGCGGAGCGAATACTCCTAGGTTGCAGAGCTCTGCAACTGGGAAATAATTGACGAGGCTTGATGATGTCATCACCGCATGTCAATCACTTCCAGCTTCGGCGGAGCTGCCCACACCAGACGCAGACAAGCAGAGGCATAGTTAGGGGTGGTGGTGGAGTCCCTGGGTGGCAGTGTTGGGCCTGAGCGGCAAGCGGGTGGAGGTGTGTCAAAGCGGGCAGCGGCATGGCAATTTGGGCCATTCGACGGCGCGAACGGGCAGCGGCGGTGATGAGTTTGGCCCGCCCGCCCTGTGCCTCTGTGCGATGGAAAACGGCAGCGGCGATGTCACTTCCAGTACAGGGGGGCTGGTCAGTGCTCCGCCACTGCAGACAAGGCACACTACACTGCTGTTGGGAGGCTGGAATCATGAACAGAAGATGAGTGGGAGAGGAAGAGGCTGCTTATCCCTTTCTCTGGCAGCCATCTGTCCGCTCTAAATTGTCCTCCCCAAGCTGCTTTCCCACCCATGGAGAAAAAGGATATAGTTCTGCACAGTTGGGGGGGGGGAATGAAGAACCTGGAAGCTAATTTTGAGTGGAACAATAGCTGTCAGGGAAAGGGTTAAGATACTCTTTTCCCCTCAACTGACTCCCTTCAATCAACTGACTCCAAATTCTAGTTCTCTTCCCAGGTACTGTATTTTCCCTGAAAATCAAAGAATTAGAATACTACATGTACCATTAGTTTGTGCCTCAGCTGGTAAACCCATCTGCACCCGGGCTTTCCCATTTCAGACTGCATGGACTCACATGGCTGAGTGCTCCTCCAAATAAAACATTTCTTCCACATAGAAAGCAAGATATTAGAGAGAACAGTGCTAGACATGTTAGTTTTCTATGTATAGGAATCTTTTTTTTTATATGGAGGACCACTTTATTACATGAGCCCACCTGCAATCTGAAGCCATGGAGGGAGGGGGGGCTTTAACTCTTACTCCCCCACCATGGTCTTGATCTGTATAAAGACACACAACAAGCACACAACTAGTTTGACTCTTAGTTGGTAAGCGCCATATACAGAGATAGACCTGCATTCCAAAGACTTGACACACACACACAAAAAACCCTCTAACAATGCCCTTGGTTTTTAAGTATGTGTGTGTGTAAAGAAACAAATGTAAATATGCACATACTAAAAATGCTGGAATATGACTGCACTTGCATTCTTATCATGAGGTCTGCTTTCCAGTACTCCCTTGATAAACTAATGTGGAATCTGCAAAAGAGTTCTCTTAAAAAAAAAAGCAGACCTATTAGTCACATGTTGACAACAACAACAAGCATGAAACAGACTCAAAATGCCCCCCCCCCACTCACCACATTGGTGTATTTGGTCTATGGGGAATTCAATTAGCATTGACAAAGGATGCATAGCTGCCAACATCAGGTCTGCCCAGTAAGGTCTACTACAGGAGTTTTCAACTAGTACCACCAGTGCAAACAGTACTAGTACTACTAGTAGTAGTAGTACACTAGTAGTACTAGTGGTACTAGTACCACCAGATACTAGTACCACCAATGGTACGTTGGCCAACTGCTGGTGGTACTTGGGCCACTGGACCACCGAAACCCCACTCTGATACAGCACTTTTGGCAGCACATTTTCGCTCTCTCCTGCCTTTGGCCGAACCTCTCAGGAACGCTGAGAAGGGCCCGCCCAGAGCCTCCTACCTATGTTTTCTGACCTCCGAAAACCGGAAAACCCGGAAGTAACTGTCATCGCCAGTCACTTCCGGTGGTACGCAGCAGGAGAGTGGTGCTCCGGTGGCACTTTCTCTTTACGGAAATTTAGTAAGTGGTACTCGCCAGGAAGGGGTTGAGAACCTCTGGTCTAGTAAAAGAAGCAGAGCTAACACCTGATTCAATTAACCCAAATCAATTAACTATTTGAGTTTTCGTCAATTGATTGATTACTCAGTTAAATCTACATGCATTTGTATGTGAGAAAAACAATAGCTTTAAAGAAAACTGCCAACTTCTTTTTAAAAGATCATGCATACAAGTGTTGCAGCAAGACATGATCGGAGAAGAGCAGTTTCCTCCTTTCCCACACAGAGGTACCGTAGGTAGAAATGCCTTTTTGAAGAGGGGACTTGCCATCTGCAGGTTTTTTTTAGTACTTTTCAAAATCAGAATTAAAATAATTAAATCTGCTGACTGATTTACCAGAGGAATCTTTTTAGTCAGTTCACCTCATGGAATTGTTAGTCTATGAACGGTTACTCAGAAGTCAGTTCCACTGTGTTCAGTGAGGCTTACTCCCTTGTAACTGTGCTTAGGATTGCTGCCTACAAGAAGCCTTCAAAGGTGATGTGCAATGTAACTGGATGCTTCGTTCATGAAACGTCTTTAAGTAGATGTTACCGGGAAGAAGCAAAATAGAGAGCCAAGGCCGCTGTTCTTGGGGGCAACCGCACATCCGTCCCACATAACCAGGGTTAGTGCCAGCATCTGACACTGTTTGATAGCTGCCAGGGCCCGAGCAACTCAGGCACTCACCACTGATGCTTGCCCTGGCCCCCTATAGAGGCCAGGCCCAGTCAGCCATCAGTGGGCCATTGGCTGGGTGGGTTCTCCTTTCTTTGGTGGGTGAAGTGGCAGACATGGAAGAAAAGAAGAAACCTGTATCTGCTTCCACCAAGCTATTGAAAGAAGGCTCCTGAGGAGGAGGGGATCCACCAGAGGGAGATTGCAAGTCAGTCCAACTCATCATATCTAGTCAGGCCCTAATTTGCTGTTTACTGTGAAATCACAAGCAAAATTCTTGGTGATACCACTGGGAGCTGGATCAAGCTTACAGTTTTTCTCTTTACTGAAATTCAGTAAGTCACTGTACACAAGTATATTGCAGGAAAGCAGAGACCAGCCTTCTGGAACATTTCTGCAGTCTACTGTTATTCTATAAATGTTTTCTCTTTGATGTGGGCGAAACATTATCTCACGAGTTACACCTGTTCAGTCCTTTCCTCAAGTCCAGGCTTTAAAATTGTGCGGCTCTGTGATATGCAATATGTCGACTGGCTCTCCAGTTTGAGTCGGTGTGAAGCTAAGCAATGGATGCCTCTGGCTCAGCAGTCTCTTGCTGTGTCTGTAGCGAAGGGCGGAGGAGCCCATTACTCTTTTCAAGAGGCTGATGTGAAGTATGTGGACTAGGTGTGTTATGAGCAAGACACTGATTTTATAAGATCCTTATTTTACCCTTTGCAGCCTACCCCCCCCCCACACACACACACTGTAGTAGGCACCTTTCATTTATATAGCCCACAATAAGTATCAAACTCATACAAGGAGAGAAGACAAGGGGAAAGGGGACGAATGTGAGAGGAAACCAGGAGCAGACTTGTGCGCAACTGCCTAGCCTGGCTGCTCCACTGAGGCTTCCCCTACTGGGAGGGAAGCCCCCAACCAAACCCAGGAGGCTGCGGTGAACCTTGCTGCCCCAATGTCCCACCCAAACCCATATGAGGTGGAGCTGCCCACTTGATATGACCCCAGGGGGCAGATGAGGTGACACAGGGGTAAAGCACTAAAGCCACCCCCCCATTTTTGATTGAAAAACAAGCCTCCTCTCACACTGGGCCATGTGATAAGTTTACCATCGCGTTATGTGGCCCTAACATTACTCTTCTAGGTGTGTGAAATGCGACACTTCTGCACGGTGTGAGAGGGCTGACTGTCTTTGATGGCATACATCAGTGAGTGTAGGGTAGAAAGGTTGGCGCTTTTTTTTTTTTTTGCCACTTTTTAACTCACTTGTTTTCAGTGGTCCTTTCAATCCCAACCTGTTTTCATATTGGCTACTGGCCTGCTTTCTTTTCCCTGAAAGTGCTGAATGATGCTGTCCATGATTGAAACCCCAGATTTAGGCCAGTTTACACAATGTAGAGTTACTTTGACAGGGGGTTGTTGAACCATACTAACAGGTGGCAAGTGTGGATAACTCTTTTTCTAATGCTGAAGTTTGACTGAATCATTAATTTTTCCCATTATATTTTCTTGAACACATTTTTAGTCAAAGACTGTAACTTTGTTCAGGTGTTCAATAACTGGGTCTGCTGTACCTAGGAAAAGAGGGGAACAGGAACATGCTGGTTCCCCCAGGTTCTGCGCTGTCCTCCTTAGCCAAATGTCATACCTGGGGACAGCAAGAGGCATGGCTATGTTGGGGTGTGTAGCTAGCTGGCACGTTCTCTTCTCCTGCTACTCAGGGACAGTGAACAGGGCTACTGAATGCCTGAAGAAGGCTGATACATTTCCTGCTGGATCCTATCCCAGGCAGATCCGGAGCGGCCCGGAGGTCTTCTCAGAGGACAGGGACATTCGTCCCCTTCCCCCAGTGTAGCACTGGGAGACCCCAATGGGCCTCCTCGGATTTCCGCCAGCTCTCAAATCTGCTACCTGAAGTGGCCTGCTTTGCTCCACTTTATGGCAGAGCCAACCTTGTCCACAGGGAACTCTGTTCTCTTTAACAGAGATGTCTGACCACCCTCACCAAAGAATTCTTAGGCTCTTTGCACAGAACCATGACATAAGAAGAGCCCCGCTGAATCAGGCCAAAGGCCCATCTAGTCCAGCTTCCTGTATCACACAGTGGCCCCACCAGATGCCTCAGGGAGTACACAGCCAACAAGATAACCTGTTTCCTGCTGCCACTCCCCTGCACCTGGCACAGAGAAAACCTACTTCTAAAGCCAGGAGGACAATCAAGCGGATACTAATTTACAGTCTAGTTACTTAGTGCAGGTGGGCCACCATATCCACTGATCCGCTATCCATGGTTTCAATTATCCACGGATCATGGGGACCCCCCCCCGGCTTTCACTTTTTTCCCAGTAAACTTCATTTCTTCCTTAAACAAACAGGAGAAACAGCCTCTGGCTGCTTATTGCAGGCAAGTAGAATGAGACTAAGTCCTAGAGAGGCTCTGCAAGATTTACAGAAACCTAGGACTTAGGGCACAATCTAGGACTTAGGGCACAATCCTATCCAACTTATGCCACCGTTGTAACCAGCGGTGCAGCAAGAACGGGAGGCCCCAGAATGGAAAGGGGATTCGAATCCCCGTTGAATTCCCCTTTGGGAGTGGATATGAATCCCCGGTGGCATAAGTTGGATAGGAATGCGCTGTTAGTCTTGTTCTACTTGCCTGAAATGGAGGCTGCTTCTCTGTTTGTTTTAAGGAAGAAACAAAGCTTGCTGACAGAAAAATAAGAGCTGGGGGGGGGCGCACGCCTGCCCGCAGGGGAGGTAGGGTGGGGCCCCCCTCAGGAAACCATGGAGGGGGTGTTCACTCCTATCCATAGTTTCAAGTATCCACGGAGGGGCCTGGAACATATCCCCAGCGGATATGGGGGGAGTACTGTACATGCACTCATGGTTACTGTGGTGAAATCCAGAACAAGGCACAATGTTCTGATTTGATTGCTATCATCTTTCCTTGGTGTTACTACATCCAACTTCTTTGGAATTTACAAAGTTACAATAAATAAATATTGGGTTTTTGTTTTGTTTTTTAAATGGTGCCTTTGAATCAGACCTTCTCTTTTCCATCCAGATCAGAAAGATGGCTGAGGGAAGATGTGAACATACCCCTGCGGTTGGGTTGAAGAAAAAAAAACTTACAGCAGCTGTCCAGTTTCACATGAATTGATCACCAAGTCTGACAAGCCAAGGAGCACTGATGCTTTCTCCACATCAAAAGGTCCCTCTTAAGAGATCACCATTGGGAATAAACAGTCCCCCCATAGTTGGCTGCTACATATATGCTACTTAAGCTTGGCTCCTAAAAAGCAGTGGTTACGTTTACCTTTCATCTAACTTGTTAAGCGTTTCATTAGCCTCCCTTTCTTATAAATGCCACTGAAAAAAACATATGAGTCAGCTGTACCATTTTAAGATGGCCTCTTTTTCTGAATTCTATCCAGAGAGCCTTGTTTTACTCCAAGAGAAAATAGAGATAAATCGATGCGTATTTAGTATTAGGATATTCAGTGAGTGCAATAAGAGTTATCATTTACTGTCTTCAGTTTAGTTTTTCCTGCTATTGGGCTCCTATACACTGACAGTTGTGAGGGCATCCCTCCCTTCGTTTAGTGACTGATAGCTTGCCTTGATATCAGTCTTGCCTTGATACAGTCTCCTGAGACTGTAATCATTCTCTGGTGTTTCTGCTTAGTCAATAAGGATCATTCTGAAGACCTTGAAGAATAAGGAGCTGAAGACCACCCTCTGTCCTAACACTTCGCCTAGCCCTAGAGCAATTAAAGCCATAGTCACACTGCTGAACTAAATAAGTGCTTTTGATCTGAGTTAGTGTTTGGACTATTGTTGCACTCTTCATCAAACGCTCAGATGCGCAGCAGGCCTAAAAGGCTGGCCGCTGCATCCTCACTACACTACACGGAACTACACTACACGCGGAGGCCTCTGCCCCTGCCTCTGCGCGCAGAGCTGGCCGGAAGGAGTGTCTTCCCGCCTGTTGTCCCTCCTGCTGTCCCGCCTTCTGAAGAAAGCGCAGCTGTGATTGGTTAAACACAAGTGCGCTCTGATTGGCCAAAAACCTTGCAGGTCTGTTCTTCTACAGTGGGGCCGTCGTCGACGTCAAGTTTGTTGCCGGTTTTTACTTTTTAACTACCCTACGCATCTTTACGTAGTCGCAAAGGCAGCCGAGACAAAATCACCCACGAGCTTCACACGTTTCTCTCTATTTCGTTTTAACACACACGTTGAGGGGTTTCGGGTACTGCTCAACTTCCCGTGCATCTCTGAATGAGTCAACATGGAGCAGTCGTAAGCAATATTTTGCTTTCAATCCATAATCGGTCTGCAGTGGAAATATTGTTCTGCTCTGCCTGTGCACACACAACAGACCGTTCCCTTGCTGCAAGCAGCAAGCGAGCACCGAAACGCTTCCCCCACACACACTCACAAATCTGATTGCTCCTACTCTTTCTTGTTACATTTAATCCTCTTGGAATAAACCTCCACGGTGACAGGAGTTTGGGCTATTTTGAGCCATTCTGGTTTTCACTCTCCTCATCCTGTGTTTTCCTCTGGGAATAAGCCTTGAAATAAAACCTCCACGGTGATTGGAGGTAGTTCTGATTGGCATGCAACCACTCTCCTCCCCCTCTCATCTGATTTGGTAGGCTGCAGTGCCTACGCGAAGCCGCCCCTCAAAAGATGGGTTTCCAGCTTGAGGTATGCGCCAGAATCGGGAGGTCGCAGATGCTCCGCTTGCTTCCGAAATGCTGTCAGAATCTCCGCAACGCGTGTAGTGTAGTTCCAGCTTAAGTCCATTACGGGCTGCCCCGGGGCTGCTAGAGTGCACCTCAGGAGAAGGGGACATTCGTCCCCTTCCCCAGGTGTAGGCAAGCCCGGGGCCTATGGGCCTCCTCAGATGCACACCAGCTCCAGAGCTGGTGTACATCTGGAGAGGCGGTATAAGGCCAATGCGGCCTGGGAAGGGATTTAAGATATCCCCGCCCCCTCCTAGCCCAAGCCGGCCAATGGCCCCCCCTCCCTCACCACCTCTGTCCACCCTCCTGCCGACTGGCACGGGACTTACTTGCAGCGGCAGGAGTTGGGTGAATTCCGCAGCTTAGTAAGCAGTGCCGACCTCCGTGTTGGCCTCCGCAAATGTGGTTTATGGCATGTTCGCGACACTTTAGGCCGGTAGAGTGGGAGCTCCGCCGGTCTAAAGTTACACAGGATCAGGCTGCCCATTATTAATAAGGTTGCCAACTCAGACTGCAGCTATTCTTGGAGATGTTTTCCCCCCAATGTTATAATGTTGGAAATTCCTAGAGCTCTTGTTAAAATCTCCAGGATTGCTTTCAATAGTCACGTGGAGACTGATGTTGATTCCTGGAGACTCCAGGCCAATCTTGGACGGTATAAATCTAACCTTGCATGATTAGAGCATCTTACAATTGACTGTCTTTTTTGGAGAACAGCTCTGGGAAAAAATAGCTGGAGACTGACAGCCAACTGAATTGCTTTTTGCAAGCTTAGTAGAAACAAACACTCCACAAAAATGTGTGTGAATACTGTATATCCACTTGGGAGGGGGGGGGGAATAATAGAACCATAATCTTGTCATGCAGTTATCCTCTACTACGCTATGGCAAGGTCTTATTGACAGTAATTTCTGAACTGTAAGGTATTAGTAGTCTGGTTCAGACCACTTACTGGGCTGGTGCACGACTACACAGAGGTCTGTCTTTTGCTCATTTTTCTCCCTCAAGAGGCAGGCGAGGGGAGATTGTGCTAATCAGACTTCTAGTTAATGGGCTTTCACAGGATATGGCTGTCTCACACATTACCTTAGGTGCAGGGTGGAAAGGAGGAGGAGGAGGCCGTTTCGCCACCACAGGAATTGGCTTCTGTCCCAGTAATTTTCTGATCCAGACCTCTTGGTTGTTACATGAGGTAAATCTATTTAAAATATTTATTTCCCACCTCCCAGACTCTGACCATTTGAGCTGGCTTGACAAATACAATTTAAAAATTCAGTCAGCAGAAATAGTCATGAAAATATTTTTGTTAGGGACAAACATTGCATTTCAGGCATTCAACATTTTTTTTTTAATTAAGCAGTCCTCTATGAAATGACAGTAATGAGCATTTATACAAGTGGGATTTTACAGTACTTTTAACACGTTGCCCAGAATGATGAAAATTCTCAACCTGATGAACCTCCAGAGGAAAAGAGTTCCACAAAAAGCCAATCCCCCCCCCCATTTTTTTTTAACCTACTGAAGTTTTGTTTCACTACAACCTACTTTCCTTTGTGGCACCATAATTATTTCAGGGCTGGCCTATTCATGAATCCAACTGAGGCAGCTGCCACAGGTAGCAGATCAGCAAAAGGCACCCCATCTCTGTCTGCCAACTCACCTCTACTGCTCCTGTTTCCACTCCCTGGAAGTGTGGAGGAGATGCACTAGCCCTCCACTCCCCTCTCCTCTACACTTCCTCTTTGTCTCCTCCCCCCCTCCTTTTCCAATCCAGGGAGTGAGAGAACCGGAGGCTGGCACACCATCAAGTAAGAAGGGGCAGCATTTGGCACACTGCTTCAGGTTCTGGGAAGTTTTGGACTGGCCCTGAATTAACTAGCCAGTCCCCACCCCACTGGCGTCACTAGACGCGCGTCACCCTGGTGCGGGGACGCGCGTCACCCCCCCAGGGGCGCGACGTTATAGGTGCGGGGGGAGGGGGCCATCCGGCTCCCCCCCCTGCATCACGTCGCCCCCCTCCGGACGCTCCGAGGCCGGCCCGGGAGCCGGCCTCGGAGCGTCCGACCCCATCGGCGCTCCAGGGCCTTCTGAACAAAGGCCCAGGCAGCGCGTCAATCCGGGTATTTTCCGGATTTTCGCGCATGCGCAGACCCGTTTTGAGGGCTTTTTGCCCTCAAAACGGGTCTGGGCATGCGCGAAAATCCGGGAAATACCCGGATTGACGCGCTGCCTGGGCCTTCGTTCAGAAGGCCCTGGAGCGCCGACGGGGTCGGACGCTCCGAGGCCGGCTCCCGGGCCGGCCTCGGAGCGTCCGGAGGGCGATGTGCGTCACCCCATGACGCGCGTCACCCCCTGGCGGCCCGCCCCCCCCGCCATGCTCCAGTGACGCCCGTGCCCCACCCACCCCTACTTTCATAGGTAACAAGGTGGCAATGATCTCCAGCAAACAACCAAATTTTGCAGCCCTGAATTTTCATCCCTTTACACACACCATTTATTTGTTTAGCTTGATGGAATGAGGGTTCCGCAGCTTGGGGGTCCGCCTGGATCCACAGCTGCTCCTGGATTCCCAGGTGGCGGCTGTGGCCAGGGGGGCCTTTGCCCAGCTTCGGCTGGTGCACCAGCTGCAACCATATTTGGATCGTGCAGACCTGACCACGGTGATCCATGCCACGGTGACGTCGCGGTTAGACTATTGTAATGTGCTCTACGTGGGACTGCCCTTGAAGACAGTTCGGAAACTGCAATTAGTACAGAATGCGGCGACCCATGTAGTTACTGGAGGTAGGCGGTTTGACTCTGTCGGGCCGCTTCTCTGACGGCTGCACTGGCTGCCAATTCATTTCAGGGCCCAATTCAAAGTGCTAGTTTTGACTTTTAAAGCCCTATACGGCCTGGGGCCAGGATATTTGAGAGACCGCCTACTTCTATATAGTCCGGCTTATCTCCTTAGGTCATCAGAGAAGGCCCTTTTGCAGATACCGTTGCCCAGGGAGGTGCAAGGGGCGGCGGCCAAAAATAGGCCCTTCTCAGTAGTGGCACCAACCTTATGGAATTTCCTCCCTCTTGACTTACGTACTGCTCCCTCCTTGGAGACTTTCCGGCGAGGCCTGAAAACATTCCTGTTTAAGGAAGCCTTCTGAGTCCTTGCCTTTTTTTAACATCCTGCTGGTACAGGTGGAGTGCTGCTGTTTTTATGCTCTTGTTTTAATTGTAATGGGATCTGTTTTTATTAACTTTTAAATGCTATTTTTTTACTAGTTTTCGTTAACTGTTTTTTATTGTTTTAAAAAGTGATTATTTTTTGTATTGTATTTTCTGTATTGTATTCTTTTTTTCATGTTGTAAGCCGTCTTTGGGGAGAAAGGCAGGGCAAAAATACTGTAAATAAATAAATAAATAAATAAATAAATAACATGGACAGCTTGCAACCACAGCAAAGCCATTGTCAGTTCCCCCAGCTGTTTTACAGCCAGATCACCGGTCACCAATGGTTGGCCAAACTCAGTGGCAGCTCCAGCTTTTGGGGGGCCCTGGGGCAAAAGCTCTGCAAGGGCCCCACCAATTGTGCTCTCATCCCATGCTTTGAAAAGTGCATGCATACACCACCACCTACCCCTCTCCAGTGTCCAGAAATTGGGCAGTGGATGGACGACAGTCCTCCTTCACTGCTGCCATGATAGCTACGGGTAGCAGTGCAAAGGGAGACTTGCTGCTGCCACGGCTCCCCATCACTTCTTGAGAAGCCTCCACATTGGGCTCTGGGCCATGAATGGCTTAGTAGCAAGCTGATGGCTGGGAGCAGCAGGATTTGTAAAATGACGGTGGGGAAGAAGAGGAAGGTTCACTGCTCTCTACCGCCTCCTAGGAGGCTAAAACCTGAGGAATGGCAACTCTAGAGAATCCCAGTGATAATATTTCAAAAGGGTCCCCCCCAACATTTCCCCCCAAAGACAAAACCAGAAAATCTGGAGAGTCTCTAGTAAATAGAGGCCCTTGGACTGTATGTCAACATGGGTTGATCGGTTGGACCATTGTGGCCTGCCTCTTGTAGAAAGGGAAGCCTAGTTTGTGAAAACTGGAAAATTGGTTTTAAATCTTTTTTTCACGCTAAAGAAGAGTGGCTTTTTACATGCATAGCGGGCTTAACTTTTAATTTTTACCTCGCATACCTATAAATTGTCTTTTAAATTCAAAGAATGTGAAAGAGTTGTGAGGTGCTCCCCAGCAAACAGAGAGAAACAAGTGTGGAGGAAAAAACCAGTTCTATTTATAGTAACACAATCATGTCATCATTTACAGTGATGAAAAGGAGTCTGGGAAATTGCTTTAGACAAAAGGCACAGAGAAAATAACCCCCATATCGTTGTGTGTGACGCTGCCCGCGAAACCTATTTACAACTTCTATTTTCTGTTATTTATTTTAGTGTGGGTGATGTAATGAGGTTTTGTTCTCTTCTCTCTTATGTCACTATAACCCCCTTTGGAAAGCAATACAATATTTCCATGAGAACAAAAATAGCAGTAATAACTGTAAAAAAAAAAATCCCTCATACAACTTCATTGCATCATAGTTTGTCCCTAAATGGTAATTGTAATGAGAGTATCTGGGCAGTTGTTTCCTTCTTTTTGTTTTCCAGATCTATCATAAGTTCTTTTTTTAGTTAGTTAGGAGGTGAACAGAACAGCATGTGTACTTACCTCACACAGACCGACAGACCAAATTGGTGACGTAATGCCCTGCTCGAGGCCTCTGTCTGATGAAGGCCAAGTGTGAAGACATTTTTCCTTTGTAATCTGTTACGAGAGTCTGTGGTCCCCTCTGTGGTTTTGAAGAGCAAGTAATGAAAGGCTGGGAGAGGAGAACCCCGTCATACATTCATTGGGAAATGGGTGCCTTGGCTCTCTCCTATTAGAAAGGTCTTGTGTGTGTGTGTGTGTGTGTGTGTGTGTGTGTGTGTGTGTATGTGTGTGTGTATTGAAAAGGTGGTTTTTCCAACAGAACTGCACATCAAAGGTCCCCCCCCCCACTTCATGCATGTGGTAGGCTGTTTTAAGTTACTATCAATGACTGTATAGATTTCAACATTCTATATACTGTGTATTGTATATCAAATGACTTTTTTTTCTTATCACCCATCGTTTGAACAAATAAATTATCTATTTTTATTTTCTGCTTCTTTGATGTGTTTAAAAATCTCCAGAACCCGTGCAATTTTGTGTCTAATTCAGTATTTGTATAGGAGAAACATCAGAAAACATTTTCCCTTTACCTAGGTTTGCCAGCTTTTCTTCCGGCCCGTTACTGTAGCTGTGCTTTTATAACAGCAGCTTGGTCTGCAGATATTAGCAGTTGATATATATTTTTTTACCTTTATATGCCATGAAAAGCTTCACCTGTTGATTTTGGCAGATCAAGCTGCTCTTAAAGGTACAAGACCAGGCTTAGGGTTTTTTCTGGTCAATTGTTAACCTTACCTTTGCCAATTAGTTCATAAACAAGTACCTAATTTTATCTACACTAAAGGCTACTGCAGAGTTAAAAGAATCCGGCTAGTTGCCATGTTTACCTATAAGCATTCTATACATAAACATCTCATTAATATGACTTGACATTAACAGGCACAATGAATATCAAATTTAATATATATATTGCTTTTATACAGTTCCTACTGTGAGACTCCTAGGCCTGCTATTAAAAGCATTTCCCTAGAATGGAGCCTCACTGAAATAATTAAATTTACATTTGAGCAATATAATAATAATAATAATAATAATAATAATAATAATAATAATAATAATAATAATAATAATAATAATAATATACAGCAGTGGTTCTCAAACTGTGGGTCACGACCCACCATTGAGAACCAAAGCTGCCCCCTGCCCCCTTAAGGGGCGGGGACAGCATGGCGGCAGTGGTGACGATTTGGGGGATCGCCACCGCCGCCAAAGTGCCCGAAACCGCCCCCACTGTACTTACCGGGACTTGGGGGAGCTTTGGGGAGGCCTGCGCAACCCTCTGCAGGCCTCCCTGATCTTCGGATCGCTGCAAAAGGCGATCTTTGGGTGCTTCCGGTTTTCGTGAAAAAAACCTCGCCTCACGTGGAGAACTTTGAGAACTGCTAATATACAGTATTTATACACCACCTTTCTTGGTCATTGGATTTCTCCTCTGACTTTAATCCAAGGCAGTTTACATGGGCAGGTTTTCCCAACTCCCCTAATGGGCGGCTTTACAATCATATACTGCAGGGGTGCACAACTTGGAAGTAGGTAGGGGCCAAAATGAATAGACTAAACTTCTTCGGGGCCGCACGGGGGGGGGCGTGTCAAGGAACCATGATGTCACTTCCTCAGGAAGTGACATCACAGGGGGTGAATTAAAAATTCGGATTTGCCCTCCTGCCGCGAATCTGAGCCTCCTCCTCACACAGAGCAGTGACAGCGTCAATGGGACAAGCCCCAAAACCTCCGTGTTGGCACACAAGAGGAGACGTGGCTCTTCCAGCTCCTCGCTGAATGCCAGGAGACTTCAGCTGATCGGCGGTGATCAAATGGCCTCAGCAATGGCCTCAAAGCCTCCGGGCCAATGGGCTCGCAAGGCTCAGTGACTTCGTCCTTCTCGCTCGGCGACACGAGCAAGAAGGCTGCACAGCTACGCAGCTGGAGCGAAGACATCGGAGATCCCTTGGTGCTCTCTTCATAAGCAGCGCACACCAAGGGATCCCCGATTTCTTCGGGGGCCACCGGAAATCCTTCGGAGGGCCACAAGCGGCCCTGGGGCTGCATGTTGTGCACCCCTGATATACTGTATATAAATTTCAATCTTTCGTGACCAACTGCATTCCAGATGGTATCCTATGCAGTCTGGCCTCTCCCTGGCCATCACCTCCCACGCTCGGCCAATGCAGCTGGCAGCTCTTTATCTCGCCTCACAGAGGCTTTTTTCCACAACTTTTTGTCAGTGGCGTGTCTCGAATTGGCCGTTCACCAATCTTCAGGCTTACGAGGTGGCAACTCTACCAACTGAGCTAGACCTCCTGTTCTCCCCATATTACATGGGGAGTCCTATCCATGTAACCCTGTCAGAAGTATACAGAACCTCACAGACCACACATGACTCACACTCCTAAATTATGTAATACATGCTGTGTGCCTTAGCTAGAGCTGGGTACGTGATTTGTGGTGGCTGATATTTTGAGTTTCATCCATTTTAAATTCCAGTCTGTAACAATTTATGTGAACATATAGTTATATACAAATAGGAATTGGTCAATCATTTAACAGACTCTACACTGGAACAAATTCCAGCCTAGTGGTTTCAAGCAAACCCCATGAATTTGTTTCATGTTATTCCTTCGCTGAAACTAGTACTCTTAATTAGCCCATCACATAGTGTTCTCTGGAAAATCAAAACTGCACAATACAATGGTTGGGGGGGGGGTTTGAATTACATAACTGGGCCTTAATGATGTCATTAAAGAACAGTGAATTGTTTATGGAGGGTGGAAAGGCCTAAAATGGCTGAATTTAAAAAAAAAATTCAGTGAAGTTTCTATCTTTTTCCACTTCCACCTCCTTGAACTTAACTAGATACTGGTTTGAACATAACTTCTTGAGGATCTGGTTCTTCAGTTACAATATTTTTTTCCATAGGTGTGATGAGAAAGTGCCAAAGTGTACACTCTTAGTCTTGCCACACCTATAACACATGATTCAGTCATAAGTGCACAATCTGCAATTCAGTCTAATTTGCACAATCTTCCTGCCTTGCTTCCCCCCAGGTCTACAGAGGGCCTGCTTTGGATACCGGTAAATATATAAAACAGGCTCTAAATTTTTGCACTGCAAAGTGTGATCTGTAAACAAAGACATATGATTTACACACACACACACACACACACACACACACACAGAGTACCCTGCCTTCCAGCTTGTAGGTGCAATGTTCCGTGTAGGCAACACCAACACAATTTCAAACAAATGAAATTATAAAAACTACAAACACAGAGGGTACACTACACACTAATCCTGGAATTTATTCACATAAATAGTTCAGAAACTGGTTAGGCCCTAGGCTTGCTAGAACAAAAAGTTTTCAGCTGGTGTCAAAATGCCATTAGGGAAGGTGTTGGAATGGATCTCCCAGGATAGGGAGTTCAGTAGCCTTGCCTGGGTACCAACAGGGAGAAGGTCCTTTCCTATGTTTCTGCAAACCACACCCCAGAGGGTGGTGGGACACATAAGCAGGCACCACGGCAACATGGGAAGCAATTATCAGTTAAGTATCCTGATACCATTTTGGGCTTTAAGGATAATAACCAAGTCTTTGAATTGAACTTAAATCTATGGAAGCCTGTTGTCAATTAAGAAGCAGATTAAGGTAAGTCCTATTATTGCACTCAGTGGGGCTTACTTCTGACTAGTCAAAGTCATGCATAGGATTCCACTGCATGGCTTACAACCCCACATACATTTACCTGGGAGTAAATGCCATTGAGCTTAACGGGATTGACTTTTGAGAAGACATGCAGAAGTTGTACCATAAAGGTCTCCAGTTGTTCTTCAGTTCCACCCGCAACTGCAATGCATCTCTCTAAATTATTTTTTATAACAGCACAAAATAATATATAATGCGCAAAAAATAACGTTTCCGTGTTGTTTGTCCTCCAGTGGGTATGCCCTGCTAAACGTCTTATCTTATATCTGTTTAACAATGAAAAGAGTCAGATAAACACTTAAGCTTCTCCTTCATTAAGGTTACTTGGGGGAATCAGTAATTTCCTCTTCAGCTGTTGGCAGAATTGGGTTCTAGGGCTTTCTTGTCAATGGTTTAAATCAACAATATAAACAAGTCCTTTGACTAGGGCTCCCAAAACAGAAATCTCTGTGCTGCCCTCTCCAATCAGTTACTGGGGGAGGAGGACAAAGGCTGAACAGATTAGATCACACCTTCAAGAAAAAAGGAAACAAAGGAATGACAGGAATTCAAGAGCATGTTAAAGCTACCTTAAAAATCCCAGGAATGCAAATAAAAACCATACAACAACCTGCAATCAATAAAGTATGTTAACAACAGCTCTGAAAGGTTTTGTCTTATAAGTAAATTAAAATCCAGGCATGAATAACAGAGTTTGTATGGCATTTAGCAAAAATAAAGGAAGATGGAGAGACAACAATGGTAGCGGAATTAGACTTAATACTTCCTGGATCAAGGGAAGTAAAGAGCTGGAGAAAATGTCTGAAATTGACAAACTACCAGCAAACTATTTGTTCTGGGACAGAAAAGTAATCTGAAAAGGGAACAGCTACTCACAAGAAAAAAGAAATCTGCTGAATAGTTTATGTCTGGGGTTGAGAATTTCAAAATAAAATTTTAAAAAATTCAGGGTCATCTTATGTGAATTCAAGAGAGAGACATCAACTGACAGCACAATCCTAACTGACTTTCCAGCACCAATGCAGCCGTGCCAAGAGGACGCACACTGCATTTTGCAGTGTTGGGGCAGTCATGGAGGCCTCCAAGGGGAGGGAACCGAGGGAAACCGCGGATAGGGGGGACCGCTATCACCACACCCCTCCGTGCCCCTTACCTTTATTTCTTGCTTAAACATCTTGCTTAAACAGTTCTTGCTTAAAGAAAACGCTATAAGCAGCAGTGTGCTACTTATAGCACAGAGCTGGAATGATTCTAGCAAACAGCCTCGTTGCTAGAGAGGCTCCAAACGTTAACAGGAAGCAGTTTCCACTTCAGAAGCTTCCTGTTAACATTTGGAGCCTCTCTATCACTGAGACAACAAAAACCTAAGGTGATGGATGAAAAATGGATGAAAAAAAGGGGGCACATATGTTGCTTCTAGTCATGTGTTGAAGGAATGATTTTGAACACATTGCAATTAAAAGTGACCTGCGCCCTCTGGCGTCTCAGCTCCAGAGGGTCTTGGAGGAAACTGATTATCTGGATCCATTCCAGTCTGGCTTCAGGCCGGGGTTCGGGACAGAGACGACCTTGGTCGCCTTGGTGGATGACCTGCGCCGGGGACTGGACAGGGGGAGTGCGTCCCTGTTGGTCCTGCTGGACCTCTCGGCGGCTTTTGACACCATTGACCATGGTGTCCTTCTGGGTCGGTTGGCTGGGTTGGGGCTTGGAGGCACTGTTCTGAGGTGGTTCCGCTCCTTCCTGGCTGATAGATCCCAGAAGGTGGTGCTGGGGGATGCTTGTTCGGCACCCTTGCCCTTGAGGTGTGGGGTGCCACAAGGGTCAATTCTATCCCCCATGCTGTTTAATATCTATATGAAGCCGCTGGGAGAGGTCATCCGGGGGTTTGGGGTAGGGAGTCATCAGTATGCTGATGACACCCAGCTCTTTCTCTCCTTTCCACCTGACTCCAAGGGGGCGGTCGATGTCCTGAATCGTTGTCTGGAGGCAGTTGGGAGCTAGATGGGGGCAAACAAGCTGAAATTAAATCCTGATAAGACAGAGGTTCTTCTGGTCCAGAAGTCTGCGACTCAGGTACTGGATCATCATCCTGCTCTGAATGGGATTGTACTCCCTCTGAAGGAGCAGGTCCGCAGCTTGGGGGTTCTCCTGGATGCGCAGCTGCTCCTGGATTCCCAGGTGGCGGCTGTGGCCAGGGGGGCTTTTGCCCAGCTTCGGCTGGTGCGCCAGCTGTGACCATACTTGGATCGTGCAGACCTGGATCGACCACAGTGACCCATGCCCTAGTGACATCTAGACTAGATTACTGCAATGCGCTCTACGTGGGGCTGCCTTTGAAGACTGTTCGGAAACTGCAACTAGTGCAGAATGCGGCGGCCCGGGTGGCCCGCTGCTTCAGCGGCTACACTGGCTGCCGGTTCGTTTCCGGGCACAATTCAAAGTGCTAGTTTTGACTTTTAAAGCTCTATACGGCTCGGGTCCAGGGTATTTGAGGGACCGCCTCCTTCCTTATAATCCGACCCGTACTCTGAGGTCATCTGGGGGGGCCCTGTTAACCGTGCCGCCACTGACGGAGGTGAGGGGGATGGCGGCGCGGAATAGGGCCTTCTCGGCAGCGGCGCCCCAAATGTGGAATTCCCTCCCCCTGGAATTGAGAACGGCTCCCTCCTTAGAGACCTTTCGGCGGGGCCTTAAGACATTTTATTTAGATCAGCATTTGATGTCTGACATGGCGGGCTGGCTTTTTAACAAATTGCTTTTAACAAATGTAAATGTGGATGACCCACTGGGGTTGTTTGTTTTAATTGTTTTAATTGTTTTAATTCTTGATTTTAAATGTAAACATGTATTTTAATGTTTTTATTGTAAGCCGCCTTGGTTGCCCTTGTGGGAGAAAGGCGGGGTACAAATTCTATAAATAAATAAATAATAAAATAAAATAACAGCTGTTTCTGAAATTGTTCTCACATTTGTTACCGTACCTTGGGGCTGCACTGCGGCTGCACCAGCACTGGAAAGTTGGTTAGGATTGCTCTGCTACTGAGGCATGTGCCAGGGGCCAATGACCCTGGAAGGGTCCCCACTGGGTCCCCACTGGACAGTCGCATTACACTGGTTGGTAGGGAAGATCAGGAGGACATGTGATTGCTATTACCACTGAATTCAATGGGTGTTACTCCCAGAAAATGTAGATAACATTGTAGCCCAAGGTTGCAATTCTATGCTTATAGATAGGGCCAGAACGCGTTGCGTTCTGGCCCCCCATGCCCCTCCCCCTTAAGGGGAGATCGCTCCGTCCCTGTCGACGATCTGGTAAGCCTACTTATAGACATGCAATAAGATCCACTGAACTGAGTGCAGCTTCCTTGGGAGTAACCATGTAGCAATCAGACTGCTGGTCTATTGAACATCAGCCTTCTGGATTTGGAGGCTCCTGGATGTGTTCCTTTTTGCCTCAGTTATTATAAGAGAATTTGAATTTAATCCACAGCACACTTTGGGAACCTATAACTATAAGCAAAGGGGAAAAACATAATTTGTCAAGATTTCAAGACTTAGGTATAGGAAAGAGATTTATCATTTGGCAAGAGATTTAATTAAGAACAATAGGTTGGTCATTTCCCTGATACTAATACTACTTAAAACATTTTTTGTGATCATACTCTGACAGGAGAATCCTGAACATATTTACTCAGAAATTAATCCCACTGTGTTCAAAAGTGCATACTCACTAGTAAGTGTGCTTATGATTGTAACCTTAGAAATCTTGGTCAGTGAAAGCCTTTTAGTCTACTACATGAAGGAAACAAATAGGAGTTACAGGACTATATGCTCATCCATATAAAACAATTGTAAAATGAAATCCAGCACCTGATAAATCAGGGGTGGCCAACCTTCCACCATTAGGGCCTCTGTGTTCTTAAGAGTTGTGTAAGACAGAATCTTGGCAGTTGCCATTGTTGATGGTGTTGCTAAAGCAGCTACACCTGCTGAAATTCCCTCACTTATACAACCATTAAAGGGCCAGGAGCATTCATGCTGAAAGGTTGGCTACCCCTGCTTTAAAATAGCAGAATTGGGATTTACACTGAAATATCCCAGATATGATTTGGGGGCTGGGGAAGTAGAATTCTATCTCACAACGTTCATTTTCTACCATGTAAAAGAAACCTGGTATATATTTTTTTCAATGGTATATTATTCTTGGAAGATTAAATAAAATTTCAAAACCAAAGCCTGTAAGAGTTGAAAACGTGGCATTCCACTTGCAGATTTTTCTCATAGCAGGAATGAATGAACTCTTAGAACATTGGATCAGGGTTAGTGCCTGAACCAGAAATGTTCCTTATGAATAAATAATATAAATGAGTAGGCTTACCAGATCTCCAACCGGGACAGAGTGCTAGACCTTTAGGAGAAGGAATGTGGGCAGGTGGAGCTTGTTAAGTCCTAGAGCACAATCCTAGGCATGTCTACTCAGAAGCAAGCCCCACTGAACACAATGGGGCTTGCTTCTGAGTAGACATGCCTAGGATTCTGCTCTAGGACTTAACAAGCTACACCTGCCCACATTCCTTCTCCTAAAGGTCTAGCACTCTGTCCCGGTTGAAGATCTGGTAAGCCTATAGATGAGATGACAGATGATATAAATGATAATATAGATGAGAGACTGTGGCCTCCAGGCAATTCCTTTATTATTGCTGCAGCAGAGTTTATTGGTTGCATTCAGAATTAGCTGGACATGACATTGGAAAGTTTGTTTCTAGTCATACAGTTAAAAAAAATGGCTGATCAAGGCTCAAAAGAAATGGACTGATGTACATGGGGACTTTTATCCTTTTCACGATGAGGTAAATAACAGTTTTGGAGAGGGCAATCTAGATCTGAAAAATAGCTTGGGGAGGGAAGTGTTAAAAGCCCTCCTACAGTGCCATAGCCTGGATCTCACTCACACACAGAACTGCTTATTATAACTTTAAAAAAATGCAAGAGACTCCATCACAGAATTCCTAATATCTCATCTAGTTTGACCTTTTAAGGCTCAAAGCCAACATATACTTTCCTAGGAGTAAGTCCCATTGAATTCAATGAGACTTACTTTCCTAGGAGTAAGTCCCATTGAATTCAATGAGACTTACTTCTGAGTAGACAGGCCTAGGATTGTGTTATAGGACATCCGAAACCACTGATCGGCGAATACAAGCAATAATAATAATAATCTGATGTGCTACTTGCCTATGCAAATATAATAATATGACACAAATATGGCACTGGTCCCTGGCACACGGGGAAAAAAATGCTGATCCACCACGTCAGACAGTTTGAGAAGGACTGCCCTAGGATCTAGAAAAATTGAGTATGCTTTGTTCCCCCTCCTCCACTGACCCCTCACTCTTTCAAAACAGATTAAAGCAAGGCAAGAGCTCTCTTGCAATTCTGCATTCCCATGGTCCCCATTCTTGCTAAAAAGCCAACAGGTTTCATACGATGTAACATACTGTACAGTACTTGCATAGAACTGGTTTTTACTATATTAATTTTAAAGTGATTAGCACACTCATAAAAAAGATCCTAAACTCTGGAACAAATCCTTGTCTGTGCTTTCTGTAAAGATGGAAAAAATCTTTAAAGCTGAGATTTTCCACATAATGAATGCCAGAAGGGAGATACTATTTAAAGTTGAGAAAGCAGTGCATATAATAGAATGCTCAGTATACTGTATGTTTGGAAATAGCTATAGAATGTAAAACACTGCCATCTAGTGGCACAGCTTATCAGGTGGGCATATAACTGCAACTGAAGCCCAATCCTGTGCATGTTTACTCAGAAGTCATGTTTTGCAGCTAACTAGAAGGTGCAAATTCATAGGATTGTAGCCTTAAATAGGCTAGCACAGGGGTGTCAAACTTGTTTCATACAGTGGACCGCAGAAGTGTCACTGTGATGCGCGTCACCCTGGAACAAGGATGACGCGCATCACTTCCCGTCCTCGTCACCCCCGCGCATGCGCAAAGCGGGCCGCCGCCATTTTGCGCATGCGCACAACGCAACTGAGGGCAAAACTGCCCTTTTGCCCTCAGTTGCGGGGTCCGTCATTTTGGTGCATGTGCAGAACGCAGAGGCGTTGCGCACATGCGCCAAAACGCCGGTGAGGGCCCAGTTGAAAGAGGCCGAGCCGCCGGGCGGACGGGAGAAGCCCTCGGGAGCGTCCGCCTGGCGGCTCGGCCTCTTTCAACTGGACCTCGGAGCCTCCGGACGGGTGACGTGCGCGTGTGCGTCACCTGTCCGGAGGCTCCGAAGCCGGGAGAAGACGGTCCAAGGCCTTTTCCCGGCCTCCGGAGCGCGTGTCACCCCAGGGCGGGCCGCCTCGCCCACCACGGTCTGGTGACGCCTCTGGTGGGCCGAATAGCATTCATGGCACCTGCTGAGGGCTCGAAGTGGCATTATTAACCAGGAAGTGACATCATTAAGCAGATGATGGCCAGAATAAGCACTTTATCCTCATGTAGGAACTCATTAGCTGCAAATGACAGAAGAGAAAATATGCAAATCTTGATCATGTTTTCAAGATATGGGAGAGCCCAATTATCACACAGGCCGCCTTTTCAGCAGCACCGCTTCTGCTGAGGTGTCACTTTGCAGCTCAGCACCTGAGAGCTGCCCTGCAAAGTGACACCTCAGCAGAAGCGGCACTGCTGAAGGGGTGGCCTGTGTGGGCTCTCCCAGTCCCTCGGCAGTGCCTCCCCTCTCTTGCCCTTCTCTTGCAATCCTCCGTAAATAATCTGCCTGCGGAGCACGCGCTCCGCAGGTGCAGGGTGCCGTAAACACACCGTAAAGTGCATTTGGTGGAACCCTGCTGCGGCCATCAGAGGAAGGTAAGGCTTCCGCCGGTGGGTGCAAGGGCGGGCCAGGTGGCGAGGGAGGGTGGTGGTTGGCCGACCTGGCCCGGGAGGGGGCGGGGATGTCGGCTGCAATATCCCCGTCCTGTTCCTGGGCTTGGCAGCTATAACACGGTTGCTTCAGATTTCCGCAGGCTTCAGAGCTGGAGAACATCCAAGGAGGCCTCCCAGCTCTACACCGGAGCGGCCCGGAAAGAGCACAAGATCATGCGGGCGGCTCCCCTTTTGCTCCCTAAACAAGGCATGCGATGGTGGCAGTGGGAGGAAAGTGCCTCCAACATGGCATGGGTTTCCTAGAGCAGTAGCTCTAAGGGACAGTGCCATTTTGGAAAAAATAGCGCCATTTTAAAGGAGGCACTCAACAATTCCTGCACACAATGAATATACACACTACCATATTGGAGGGTTTTTTCTCTCCTCCCCCCACCACAAGGGTTAAAATATTTTAAGAAAAGAGGATGGCAAACTTTAGATAACATTTGCTGCCGCAAAAAAAAAAAAAATGCTATCTGAAATATAGAGCCTTGAATCCATCTTAGAATTGAGCTTGATCAAGATGAAAATAGAGCTACGGGGTAAAGCAGGAAACCGAGGCCTGGTTTACACAAATGGTTACTGCATATTAGAACATATGCTCTAAATCAGGGGTTTTCAACCCCTTCCTGGATGAGTACCACCTCCGGCGTCACTCTCCTGCTTTGTACCACAGGAAGTGACTGGCAATGACATCATTGCCAGTTACTTCTGGGTTTTCAGAGGCCAGACAATGCAGGTAGGAGACGTTGGGTGGGTGGGGGATCCCTTCTCAGCAGTTCTGAGAGGCTTGGCCAGGGGCGTCACTAGACGCGCGTCACCCTAGTGCGGGGACGCGCGTCACCCCCCCTAGGGGCGCGACGTTATAGGCGCGGGGGGAGGGGGGCACCCGGCTCCCCCCCCCGCATCGCGTCGCCCCCTCCGGACGCTCTGAGGCCGGCCCGGGAGCCGGCCTCGGAGCGTCCGAACTCGTTGGCGCTCCAGGGCCTTCTGAAAGAAGGCCCAGGCAGCGCGTCAATCCGGGTATTTTCCGGATTTTCGCGCATGCGCAGACCCGTTTTGAGGGCTTTTTGCCCTCAAAACGGGTCTGGGCATGCGCGAAAATCCGGGAAATACCCGGATTGACGCGCTGCCTGGGCCTTCAGAAGGCCCTGGAGCGTCGACGGGGTCGGACGCTCTGAGGCCGGCTCCCGGGCCGGCCTCGGAGCGTCCGGAGGGCGACGCGCGTCACGGAGGTGACGCGCGAGGGGGTGCGCGCGTCACCCCATGGCGCGCGTCACCCCCTGGCGGCCCGCCCCCCCCCGCCACGCTCCAGTGACGCCAGTGGGCTTGGCCAAAGACAGGAGCCTCTTGGGAGTGAAAACGCACCACCAAAACGTGCCGCGTCAGAGCAAGGTTCCAGTGGTCTGAGTGTCACCAGCAGTTGGCTGAAGTACCACAGGTGGTACTAGTACCACTGGTTGAGATCCCCTGCTCTAAATTAAATAGTTAGGGTTCTTTAACTGCTGTAAGGTAGTGTGCAGTAAGCCACCTTTCTTCCGTCCTATAAATCGTTCTTCAAAGCCCACCTCGGGCACAACTCCCTAATTCCCATCCCATACTGTAACAACGCCAAAAATATGTGTCACTGAAATAGTATCAAATTACTATATATTTCCCCCTGCCTCCATCCCCTTCCTCTGTTGTATTCTTGTGACAGCTGGGGCAAGGGCATGTCCTCTTATACAGTACTTTGTAAAATGCCATGCATATAATGGTGCTATACGCAATAAATACACAAGCAAACTAATAGAGTGTTTCACTCTTTAGACTAGCACTCTAAGCAGGATCACTCCTCCCCACATGAGTAGCAGGGCAGTGGCCTGAGGAAGACAACCTAGTTGAGCGAAAGCTCTCTTGGCCTGTTTGCTCCTCTCTCAGCTGGCCAGCCAGCCGAGAGAGCAAGTGCACAAGGGGCAGACTGAAGGAGAGAACGGGGCCAAGAAAGTTCAGCCCAACTCTTTCACTTCGTCACTCGCTCACGTCCTCTCTCAACTAACCTGTTGCAGAAAAGCAAAGAAAAAGGAAGAAACTGTCAAACAATGGCAATAAGGAAGAATGTCCTGTATTTGACAAGACATTTTAATCAGCCCCATGCGTTTCAGCATCCTCAGGGGCACAATAACATGCCTTTCTCATGAATAAAACACCACGATCTGCTGTGCCTCCTTCCTTTCATTTTGCTGTGCAGCCAAAAAGTGAGCAGCAGGGTGGTGGAACCACCTGAGAGAAAGAGCTGGGCCAAAAGAGCTCTCCTAGCCTGGCTTCCTCTCTCAACTGGCCAGATGAGAGATGGGCAGCCTAATCCAACGTAAGTATCCGGCGGGTGGCCCAGAACTGCCCGCTGGATCCTGTGCTCGCTCCGGACCGCTCTGCAGCGGCTCAGAGGTCTACACGGGGAAAGGGGACGTTCGTCCCCTTCCCCTGGTATAGAGCTGGGAGGCCACAATGGGTCTCTTCGGATTTTCGCCAACTAAATAGCTGGCAGAAGTCAAAGGAGGCCATGTAATGGCCAAGCTGGCCCAGTGGGAGACGGGGATAGGGCGGATGCCATCCCCACCCCCACCCCGGGCCGGCTCAACCAATGGATCCCCTCCCTTGCTGCCCAGACCTCCCATGCAGCTGCCGGGGAATCACTTACCTTTCTCCGGCAGCCACATGGACGTTTTGGTGGTGGAGTGAGGGCGACCGGCCTTGTGCGTGCCGGCTGTCCTTACTCACGAGTCGTCACAACGTGCCTTATGGCACGTTTGCAACAGCTTCGGGCAGCAGAGCACTTGCTCCGCTGCCCGATCTCTCAGCAGGATTGCGCTGTGAGACTGTGTTTGTTTTTCAGTTAGCAGGAAGTGATGTCACTAGCATGCCTCTACCATGATTCTATTTTGATTAATTGACAAATTACAAAATGGCGTCGAGTCATCAACGAGTCATCAGAACTCAGTGAATGGAGGCCGCCATGTTTCTACCATAATGCACGGAGGCCGCCATGTTTCTACCAGTAAAACTCAAATGCATGAGGCCGCCATGTTTAATACCTTGGAGCTCAAAGGAAAGGTTGCAAGTGTAGCGAGCGTGCTAGAAGCTGAAAAACATATGCAACCCTAGTGTGCAAGGAGGAGATTAACATACACTTCTCCAGCGCTACTGGTGCTGCTAGCTGAAAAAAAACCAACATCCTGTGTGAGCAGTTGGGTGGAGATGGTGGGCAGGTGCACATTGCACATAGGGGACCTCCTGCCAGTCTGCGATCTCCCCAGCCCACCACTCAAAGCAGCTGCTTCACCCTGCCTGAGAGAGAGGGGGGGACGGGGGGAGATAAAACCAGGCCATCCATAAATGGGAGTTGTCCTGATATATTCTGGGGGCTCTTTAGGTATGCACTAGTAACTTTATACTGTGTGTGTGTGTGTGTGTGTGTGTGTGTGTGTATGTGTGTGTGTGAGAGAGAGAGAGAGAGAGAGAGTACTAGAGTAAACTTCAATCTTTGCTCCTATTGGCTTTTTGGGAGGGTGGGGTGGGGAGGGTAAATATGCCACTGCCAGCAATGCCCCCAAACCCAGGTTTTCTACGGGTATGGCAGTTTTTACTTCCTGGAACCCTGAACAGGCGCACTCACGTTAGGAATTGGAAATACAGTACTCAGTACTGAGTACTGTATACTGTATGCAATGTTTTGTTGCGAGTCCTTACATATGTCATACAATGACATCACATTTCCAGTGCATTGGAACTGGAAGACTACAGAAGATTAATCCTCTTCCCCCCCCCCTCCCCAAGATTCTGTCCCTTGCAGCCACTGGCAAAGTATTGGGTGAAGCCCAGTATCCCATTGTTAACTGGATACAAAATGTACAATATCTCAGGCATATTTTTTACATATGCTGTTTCAGGAGATACTGGTAATCTTTTTTTTAAGTGATTGTGAATGTCAATATCTTCAAAGAAAATAAACTGCACTGTAGTCTAGTTTTCTTTTTAACCAAAACATTCTAACAATCTATTCCCAGTTCTAACAATTAGTACAATTTACCTTCTCCCTGTTTTTTGTTTCAGAGCTATTTGTTTGTTGTTTGCATCTCTGTGGAGATCATTAGCTGCATAACTCTGTCCATCAGACACTCTTAGTGCCTAATCAGACATCATCGTACAACTAGGCCAGATGAGATGGAAGGTATAGAGTTAATAAAATAGCAAGGGGGAAAGCCTCGAAAAAGGGCAAAACCATGGTGGGCTACAGGGCTATTTTTAATTTTTAAAAAGCTTCAACTGAAAGCCAATGGAAGTTGTTTTTTACATTTAAAAATAGCATGCTGGGAGGCATGTTGGAGCTCAAAACTGCAGGACCACAAATTACTAAAGCCCCTCTCCCCCCCCCACTGTAGTTTCACCTCATTTTGTGCCTACCCCCACTTGCTAATTTACGCTAAAACAAGCCCTCACATCATGCCTAGCTGTGCAATTACGCAAACGTCTGACTCACTAGACCTTGAATGCATTTGTGAGATCAGAGGATTTCTTTTCATCATAACCTACTACAGAACAAATGCAAAAGAGAAAATGACTCAACACCACTGGTTGTCACCTACAGTTCTGAGCTAAAACTATTCCAACACAGCATCAATGATCTATAACCCAGCTTGGCCAATACCACTTCACTCTCACAGGCCTCGGGTGGTAGGCATATCTTTGCTCATAACCTGATACAATTTGGACAATTATCAGAAAATGTGAACGTGGAAGGCATTTTTGAGGAAATGTGGGCAAACCATTTTTTCTAAAGGATATACTGAAGCTGAAGCTGTTGTTTGCCAAGCTCAGAAGCGGCCCTACACACACCCCGTGGGAAGGGGCTGCCGCCACAACACCCCCGCCACGGATGCCACATGCCCCACCCCTGGGGGGCGTAACGTCATCATTGTGCAGCGCGGAAACACACACACTCGGTGCTTTTTGGGTCCTTTTTGGAGCAAAACAGCACCAGGGAGGGTGGGAGGGCCAACCTTGCAGCCATTCTCGGCTGCGAAGAGGAGCCAGCGGCTGTGGGGGGGGGAGAATGGATCTGGCAGCAGGTGCACCCCTACAACCCGCCGCTTGGGGCACACTGCCACAACCGCCCCTACCGTAACGATGCCTCTGAAGCGGCCCTACACACCCCCATATTGTGCCTACCCCCATTTTAAAATCAAACTCTTTAAAATCAATGTATTTAAAATCAAACTCTTCAAAAACTAAAATGGCCACCAACCAAACTGCTGATGCCTATAACTTCTAAACAGACGGTGACAATGAATTTTCGCATTTATGTTTTCAATACTCACTGGTGCAATTAACATGCCAAAAATAAAATAAAATACATTCTTCTCTTTCTCTGAGCATTACTTCAAACTGTGTTTGAAAGATATGGATTTTACTAGAATCTACTAGTTTTTAAGGTGATTTCTATCCTAAAATATGCAAACAGATTTCAGGCTTCAACATACCAAAATACTGTAGAAACAGTGGTTTGCGGACTATACAATGTTTTAATTTAGAATGTGTGTGTGGGGGGGAATAGTATTGTGGAAGGCTATGAAACAGCTACTAAGAAAGAAAAACAGGCCTCATGACTGAGGCACAAAGGCCACATAGACCCAATTTGTCATGAATACCCTCTGTCTCAGGACAGAACCCAGGTAGGTCTGTGGTTTTCCTTGAACTGGGGGCAACCAGTGTCATGAGTGACAGCTGGAGTGACAGCAGAGGAAAACTTAAAATGAATCTGATTGTACATGGGTTAGAACTCATGCTGTGGCCTATTTCGTGGTGGTAATGGTGGAAAAGAGATTGTCATTTTCTGCCACCACTGTATCCGTACAGACTCACAGCGCAATCCTGCCTAAAGATCCACAGGCGGCCCTAGGGCTGTCTGCAGGATCCTATGCTTGTTCCGGGCCAGGTCTCCTCAGGGGAAGGGGAAGTTCTTCCCCTTCCCCTGGTGTAGAGCTGGGAGGCTCCAATGGGCCTCCTCGGATTTCTGCCAGCTCAAGAGCTGGCATAACTCTGAGGCGGCTGTGTAATGGTCGCCGAGCCCGGGAAAGAGAAGGGGATGCGGCGGTCGACATCCCTGCTCCCTCCCGGGCCGGTTCGGTCAACCGCCACCCTCCCTTGCTGCCTGGACCGCCCTTGCTCCCGCCAACAGGTGACTTACCTTCCCCGTCAATGGCTGGGTCGCTTTGGTGGCAGAGTGAGGGCTGCTGGTCTCCGCGCCAGTGGCCCTTATTTGAAAGTAGTTGCAAACGTGCTTTACAGCATGTTTGCAACAGTCTAGAACGCTCTGCCGATCTAAACGTACGCAGGATTGCACTGTCACTCCAGTATTTCAAGTGGTTTGGGGACAATTATATTCATTTCATTTCATAAACCTTTATTGGCATAACAGACAGACATAGAAGTACAAAGTAGTACATTTCCGTAGATCAGCCATCAACTTTAGGAAAACAACCACCTTAGATAAAACCTCAATATCAGTGACCGTAAGAAGGTAATGTTACCTAGTTTGATCAGTCAATTTTCCCAATCCTCCCAAAATTGGGTCTAGATAGAAGCAGAGGTCATCGTATAAGGCAGGGGTGGGGAACCTTTTTCATGTCGAGGGCCATTTTAATGTTAGGAATTTTGTTCGGGGGCTGGCTGTAAGGCCGTTCGGGATTTTTTATTTATTTAATTTCCCCCCCACCCCCCATTGGCCTCCGGAGGCTCCGCGCTCACCGTCCGAGGCCGCCGCCGGCTCTGTGCGTCACCTCCGGAGGCCGGGAGAGGGCCTCCACACGTCCTTTCCGGCCGGTGGCTCGACCCCTTCTGACCAGGCTGTCGGCGGCGATTTTGCACATGCGTAGAACGCCGATGAGGGCAAGAGGGCAAGCCCTTGCCCTCATCGATGTTCTACGCATGTGCAAAATAGCTGACAACAGCCTCGGGGGTGATTCGGGTGACACGTGGGCCTCCGGGGGCCGGTTGGGCGGCCTTCCGGCAATCTCTCGGGGGGGCGGACTGGATGGCCTCAGGGTCCAAATCCGGCCCGCGGGCCGGAGGTTCCCCACCCATGGTATAAGGGGTATGAGATTAACATATGTAGCACAGTTTCAATCCTTCCAGGGTCACACTGGCAACATCTGTCAGAATATGGGATACCTGAAAACCTAACCAGAGCAACAGCAGAAAGCATAACGTTGCACCTAGCCAACGAATAAACCCTGCATTCATGAGGATCTGTCAGTAATCTGAAAAAGGGAGCCATCTGTCCATGGCGTACAGAAATAGAGAAGTGCAAGGGGAACATGTCTTATTAGTAGCGAAATGTACGGTAATTCCTGCTGGTTGATGTCTAATAAACAAAGACAATTATATTATGATCCACACGATGGTAAGGAGGAAGCTTTAATTACCCAGAGTGGCAAATATGCAAGACTAAGGGCGCAATCCAAACCTACTTCAGCCACCGTTATAACCAGTGGCCCAGCGAAAACGGGAGGCCCCAGAACGGAAAGGGGATTCAATTTGAATCCCCTTTCCATTCTGGGGCTTCCCGTTTTCGCTAGGCCGCTGGTTACAACGGCGGCCTAAGTAGGTTTGGATTGCGCCCAAAATCACTCATAACCCTTTGACCAGGGCTTTGACCATTCCATGTAGTGGTGGCTATGTCATGGGTACCTTTGTCCACCTGTCAGCTGTGCATGTCCTTGAGCCAGTGGATCTAACCATGGTGACATTTGCTTTATCATCCCAAGATTGAACAACTATAACCTGTTGTACATGGTTGTGTACACTTCACTCCTACAGCAACTAGCTTCCATGCTGAGAGACCCAGTAATTGGGTGTCCTCCCAGATGAACGGTAGGATGAGGAAGGGCACCTCCGTTTAAGGTCTTTTGTGGTGGCAGCGACTAGGGCAAGGTCAGGTGCAAAGGCTCTGGGCCATGCTTCTATCATACCTTGCATATTTGCATGTCCTCACCGGGTCAGCACAGCATCTGTAATTAAGGGGTAGATCTCTCCCAGTCCCAGGAATTACACAACACAACCCTTGGGTTCACATTCACAGCGCACAGATGCCTTCTATGTACTACAAACGCTAACCTTAACTTGTTTGTGACCCACAGGTCAAATATGCACTACACGCACAGAGATAGGGAAAGGATAGACTTTTTGGAATGTCTTATTTTGGCAACTAGCAAAGGATGTAAAATTCTGCTAAAACGTCAGTTTTTTGGCCCTATTGGAGACAGACTCACTCAGTTCTGATCCAGCAAGGCGATTCTTATGTTACGAACCCAGGTTTCAATATGCTTCCCGTCGTTGTGAACTGGAGAATCTAAACCACATTACGGCTTGTGAAAACGGATGCACCTTGTTGTCTTTGGGGCATCACTCGTGTTCAGCAATGTGTGAAACTGGCAATAGGCTATCGCCGTAAATCGCTGAAGAGAGTTGCGTCAAATCGAAGTCAAACGACAGCGAATCAAAACACGCATAGTGCTGTACATCGCCCCTAACCAAAGCAGTGATTAACACACCTACAGCAAAACACCAATCGCGCCGGGGCGGGGGCGCAGGAGACAAAACACGACACACCAACCCGATGTTTCATGCTAGCCCTTCCACGAGCCTAGAAAGAATAGCCACGCCCCTCCCCACGCGTCAGCGCGCGCACTTGCCACCCCTTTTCGTTCTCGCGGAGAAGGAGAGCGCTCGCGCATGCCCCCTTCCGAGCCGTGGGCAGCCACTGTCTGTGAGTGATTCTCGTGCGCGCGGGTTTGCGCGCGCACCACGTTGAGAAGGCTGGTGGGGGTAGTGCCTTGCGCGCAAGGAGTAGCCGTTGGCCGGCCGGTGGAAAAGAGAGAGGCGATTGCTCACCGCCTGTGTCTCGAGGGCTCCCCTCCCCCCGCAGTTGAGGTGCCGGCGGAGGGGGCCATGAGAAGGCGGCTTCGAAAGGGGGCGGTGATGGCCGTTGCTGCCGCCGCCGCTTGGCGCCTGCCTCCGGCTCCCTTTCCCTCCTCCGCCCCGCACCACGGGGCTTTCTGCACCTGCCAGCCCTGAGGAGGGCCTCAGCACCCACCACAGCACCGGTGGGAGGCGGAGAGCGAGCGATCGGCGTCGCCGCCGCCTCCTCGCTTGTCCCGCTGCCGTCCTCAATGTCTTCCCCGCCGCGGGGAGCCCACTCCATCCGCGCCCCTTTGGTCCACAGCAGCACCCGGCCTCCTTTTCCCCGAGACCGGCGGCAGAGCCAGCCTCGACTCCCAAGGAGGTGGCCCAACAGCGGCGGAGCCAGCCAGGCCGCCTCCGGCGCGGCGAAGATGAAGGCGGAGGCGAGCGATAGCAGCATGATCAACCTGTCGGTCCAGCAGGTGCTGAGTCTGTGGGCGCACGGCACCTCGCTCCGGCACCTCACTGGTAACCACCCGGGGAGGGGGCAGGCGCGACGCGTGGCTGGCTGGCTGGCGGGCGGGCGGGGGTGGCGGCGGGGCGAGCTGGAGGTCAGTAGGGGGCAATACACTAAAAGGGGCCAGGGGGCTTAGTTCAGGAGTAGGGCGCATGTTTTGGATGCAGGTGGTTCTAGGCGCCTCCAGTACAAAAGCTTTCAGATGGAAGGACTGGTACAGACAGATTCAGGCGCTGCTTGAGACCTTGGAGAGTGCCAGAGTACTGATAGTACTATTGGGCGAGAGGATCCAATGGCCTGACTCTAAGGCATCCTCATAGCTTCATGATTGTACACAAAGATGTATGGCGATATTGGTAATGCAGGCTGGCTTATAGATCACAAACGCAGGTCAAGGTGGTATGTGATCATACATGGAGACTAGGGTGATCTCCAGTGCAGAGTTGGAAGCTTCTAGGAGACAACAAGACTGCTTGTAAAGAAGCGGGGTGGCATGTTGTCTCACTTCGTTTCAGGTGTGCTCAAAACTGTCTCGCTGTTTTTCAATGACTATAATTGGTTCAATCACTCTGATTTGAAAGGAAATCTTCCCATTTCCTTTCCCCCCTCGGGAAAAGGAAAGTGGCCCCTCCCACTTTGAGCGCTAGCTATAAGGGTCTGCTTAGGCTGAAGGGAGTGGCCTGGCTTGGCTCTGATGCTGGAGGCCTGAGTAGGTGCACTTTCAGCACTCATTCCTTTCTACGTTTTAGATCTGTGGAGTGTTTTCAGTTATCCTGTTATTTCTAAGGCCTGTTATTTCCATGTAGTTGACAGTGCCTTCCTATTTTCATTTCTAGGGTGTTCTGGGGAAAAAGGTACTTTCAGAGATACTTTCTGCACTTTGAGCTGTGGTGCTTCCTGTAGTTCACATCTGTGGGTTGTGATTTGAGTTGTGATTCCTGTAGTTTACATCAGGCTGCCCTGTGTTCATGTAGCTGACTGACACAATAACTTTTCTGCTTACACAACTGCCTAGCTGAGTTGTTACTGAGAGAACAGCTTTTTGGGAGAGTACAGAAGGCTGTAGAGGAAAGGGAGATCAGCAAAAATCACATTTCCCTCCCCTTGTACAAGTGGTGTTTCTTCTGCTAATGGAAGGGGAACTTGGGCGACAACCCATTGCTATGTAGGGCTGCAAAATTTTGTTGATTGCTCAAGCAGCAGAATTCTTAAAACTATAAATTAGTTTTAATGCAAGTTGGCAAGCCCTATTTAGAGAAGAGGAGGCATTCCCCTTTTTTGTTACACAGCAGGGGATTTCTCTTCTAAGAAAGTTTACCTTAGTGCATGTGTGCAAAAGCAACATATGTTTTTTCTTCAGAGTGATTTTTTCATGCACACACATGCAGACTTAATCATTAATTGATTAAGCAACTAAGATTTATTTAATTGAGTGACCGCCCTTTTTCATGATCCTGGCTGTCTGCTACCCTACCAAATCAGGACATGAAACCATCATGTAGATGAATTTGTGTGTGGATGAGGGAGATCCAGACCACAGCACTACTGCTGACTCTTTGCTGGGAGATTGTGCTTTAATGTCCTATTCAGTTAACCAAGGCTTTTCAAAATGTACCTGAGCTAGAGAAGTATTGTATCTTAGAGTTCCCATACAGTTAATGAAAATTGGACAAATCACATTGGTTGAAGATGAGCAATGCTAAAAGTGTGTGTGATGGTAGAGAGATGTGCAAGTGAGAAATGGAGAGTGTTTTATATTAAATAAAACAAACTGTTTTAATATGGATCAGTGCTAATCTTGTGAGGTTAAATTAAGACTAGTCTGTAGAGGTGAGAGGATACAGACATGCTGTCCCATGCTGTCCCTTGCCAGATAATCCACTGAGTCTGTATGGACAACAATCTTGTTCTTCTGTTTTATGCCCTCCAGCTACCTGAACTCTGCAGGGCATTCCATTTATAATTAGGAATGGTTATTACCCTACCAACTGAACAGCGTAAATATTTACTTTCCTAAAGGAACACTATTTCCAGTGTCACCTAAATAGAACCCAGTGTCACCTAATAGATCTTGCGTATTCAACCCAGTGCTATGCAAATGTGCTCACAAGTAACTCTTAGTTTAAGGCATTTTACCCAAGGCTGTATGTACGCAACAGGAGTTGCGTACACACGCAATGTATGCAACAAAAATGTGTACACCTGTGGGCTGGGAGGAAATTTAATTGGAATTTTTTTAAGTGTACATAAATTAAGGCTATAATCCTAATTGACCTTGCATAGCGCTTTTGCATGTTTACAAGAAAATTTGAACAGTAAGTCTCTAAGTAAATATAGTCTAAGCAAATATCATTTTTCAGTGCAAAAGGCATAGAGGTTTATAAAAGTATGAATTGTGTAGAGAAAGTAGACTTTAAAAAATGTATCCTCATAACATTAGAACTTGGGTTGAAATGTACTGGTAATAGATTCAAGACATACATGATCACAATACATACCTTAAACTCCCTAGAAACTACAGTTAGTTCAAAATACAGTGACTACATTATGAATTGGGAGTGGGCATCCTGAACACATCTTGCTGGTTCTTAGAGTCCTAGTCTGTTTCCAGGCACAATTCAAAGTGTTGATGTTTACCTTTAAAGCCTGGCATGGGCTTTAAGAGCGGTATATAAACCTGTGAGCTGTGGCTGCACCTGACAGCACTGAAGCAGGGAGGCACAGCTCCAGCAACTAACGAGGGGTCAGCTCACATGGTGCCACCAAACACATGGGCAGAGGGACACATGACCCAGTGGGGGGGAGTGAATCTGTGAACCCTGCCCAGTGAGGAGGAAGCTAGACCCATAGTCCTGTTGACCAGCTAGGGGATCGGAGATGAGCCCCCACTCACGGGAGGAGCTGGGGGCAGTGGCCACTGACATCACTGGTTACCACCTGCTCCCTGCCAGACAAGGGGGGGGTGCACCAGCAGCACCTGGCTGAAGGAATGGGGACGGACCCAGCTCTTAAAGGGAGGCCTGTGCTGGCCAGGGGAGACAGAGGTGGAGGCAGGAAAAGGAGGATGACTGAGGGGAATTTTGAGAGGAGGACAGAGTCAAGGAGGAGACAGGAAGAGAGGGAGCTGGGCTTCCCTGGAAGGACTAGGAAAGAGGCTTCCAGCCTGGCCCCAAAGAGGGAGGGCCTGGTACTCCTGAGAGAACAGGAACCCCTATCAAGGACCACAGCCTGCCCATGGAAGAGGTAGAGGGTGGAGCCCCAGAGGGTTGAAACCAATCCCAATGTGGTATTGGGACACTCTGTTGAGCCAAGAGACAACTTGGAGGCTGAGGTGTCATGTAAGCCACTCTGCCTGGGGACCCCTGGAAAGCCAAGGGTAAAGATAACCTGGGGCAGAAGAACAGCCCCCTTTCTTCTCATACCAGTTGCTGGGGGGGGGGCAAGCAACAGGTGAGGGCTGTCACCTTCATGCCTTGCTTGAGGGCATCCTGGAGATAACTGGTGGTTGCCTACTACCATTAGAAACAAGATGCTGGACTGGGTGGTCTCTTTGGCTGAACCAACAGATTGAGCTTTTCTTTTCCTTGCCAATGGGTGTACGCTACATCCTGTGGGGGGGGGGAGTCACGGAGGCCTCCTCAAAGCAAGGGAATATTTGTTCCCTTACCTCGGGGTTTGCACTGTGGCTGTATCGGTGCTGGAAAGTTGGATAGGATTGAGCCCTGATACTTGTTGACCATTGAATATTCATCTTACCTTACTTTAGTACACTAACCTTATAACCTCATTCCCACCATCAATCCTTGGATTGCACCTATGAAAAACTTCCTTACCTTGGATTTTAAATGTATTTTTCCTGCCAATGGATACCGTGATTCTGGGACTCGTTTGACAGTGATTGGATATCGTTTTTAATTCTGTGTGTTTTGGAAGGAAATAAACTACATGGCATCTTCACCCGTACTCTGCAAATCTTGTTTGGTAACCTGATGACATTAGTTTTCCAAATTCTTTCACATATGCTAATTCAGCATATGTGAAAAATCAGGTTTTGTGCTTTTCAGTTCACTTATCTGATCTTTATCTTTTATTCTGTTGCCTGTCTAACTACTTTGGAGATAGGACGTTCAGTAAAGGCTCCAGGAGACTTCCTGAATTGTAGCCTCCAACATGGCTACATTTCTGAGGAATCAGATGGATTCACTAAGTACTGTACCATTCTATAAACAATTTCATGATTTACCATGCAGTTCCCTGTGACCTCAAATTTGCGAATATGAACATTTATTACTATTTCTGCGATGTATTTGGTCTTCTTTTCTTTGGCATTGTACAGCCTTGGAAATAACTCCACAGAACATTTCTAGCCACTTGTGGTCTAAAAGAAAACAGCCTGCTTTTGAAAAGTTTCATTATTTGGATACGGTTCTTACTGGATGATCTAGTTATATGGATTTTGTGACATTTGTTGAGAATCCCTCTGAATGAAGGCATATTTAAAATATATATAAATAACAGGTAAATAGCTGTTTACAAAACTGGCATAGTATAAGAAATAGCATTATAGTAAATACTTGTGGTGTAGTAGAATACCAGAACTTTAAGAACTGCTGGCTGTGTGATAGGAAATAGATGTTTTGTCCAAACATAACTTTTCGGCTAATCTAGGTTATGTGGTATACAGTTCATGGTTTTAAGAGTTGTTTCATTTGGGGAAAGAGAGATACTTCTGAAGACCCAATTCTGTCCCTTTTCGACCATGTGCTGTCTGTAAACAGTTTTCTTTTCTGATTAGCTACTATTCACTTCCATAGTTTCACAACCTTCTGTTTTCTCAGAAGTAGTTGCATATAACACTTAACAATAAAAGCTATTTTTATTCAGCACGTGTACAATGTGTCCTAGAAACATCCATTTGGTTGCTTGGGACATTCGGAACCGTTTGAATTTCCTGCATTTAAAAATTGAATGAGAGCTACATAGGACTTAAACCACTCTTCATATTTAAAGAATTAACTCTCTTGCATTCATATCGACAGTATTCAGAAGCAACGTGTTCATAGTTAAAATGCTCTTGGCAGAAAAGCCCTTAGTTATGACAACCTTCTAATTTTGGAGAAGCTGACACTTTTAAAAGTGAACTCCCAGCAAAACTAGCATCTTGTGCTGCTCCCCCTGATATATTTGTGTTGGCTGCCTTTCAGAAATTGTTTGTAAAGATCTGATAAGTATTGCATTCATTCATGCTAGGTCTAACGTTTTGCTAAGTGTCTTTGAATTATGCACAGTATTTCAGAATATGGGGGGGAGGAACTCTGAAAATGTCAGAGTTACTAGGTATGGTTTATTTCTGTGCATGCCTTTTGTATCTTTTAATAATTTTGCATACCATGTAAATAAATATTTTTTCTTTGTTCTAATCAAAAATTTCCTCAGAAATGCTAACCTGCTATTTGACTGCCTTTTTTTTTTTTCCAGAAATGTGGTACTGGGTTTTCCTATGGGCTCTCTTCTCCTCTCTCTTTATCCACGGTGCTGCAGGAGTTTTAATGTTTGTGATGCTACAGAGGCATAGGCAAGGGAGAGTAATCTCTGTCATTGTGATCAGCATTGGATTTCTGGGTTCTGTAACTGGAGCTATGATAACCAGTAAGTCTGATTTGCTTTAAAAAAATACAGTTATGCCTCTTTTTGAAAGGTAATATTAGCTGTTTTGGTAACTGTTCATTTATTGTTTCATGCCTCTTTTTGAAAGGTAATATTAGCTGTTTTGGTAACTGTTCATTTATTGTTTCATTATTCTTAATATGGGAATTCTGGGAAGCTTATAATTGAGTTGCTGTTAACTAAGGGAAAAAGTTATGTAAAATTGGCAGCCATTATTTTTCTTATGTCTCATATTTAGAAGAAAGAGGAGATCCTAGTAGTGGAAAACATTTAATTTGTTTCATCATTAGAAGGGTTAACTTTCACTAACCTCTGGAGAGCTGTCTCAAAAAGATACTCTGTCTATGTAGCAGTGTTACAGTTACCTGCTTGCCCAGAATAATTTCTTTGGACAAGCAGTTTACTAAACTTGCTACTAGGTACAAATGAGTGGAATGGTAAAATATTTTTGTACTTTTCTGTATGGCTCTTCTGAAGACTGCAGCTGGTACTGTAACTTCAGTGAATCGGGAGAAAGGGACTCTAAGATTAATCTCAACCGCAGAAAGGAAAAATTGTGTGGCTGAGGAGGACTTCACATCAGCACCTCTATAGCTCTGGTGTAAATGTGAATAGCTTATTGGTGCTGCTGTATCAATAGCTTCTCCCTGCCCTTGTGTGAGAAGAACTTGTGCAGAAGATCGTGATGAGCACGTTCTTAGAATACTGCACAAAGGGCCATTAGACCTGCTTTAGATGCACTAGAATGGCATAACTTGTACCTTGTGGGTTTTTTTTTTTAAGCCAGCGGGGTAACATTCCATAGCTCTATCTCTCATGCCAATGTTAGATTCCACTTGCACTTCAGGAAGCGCAAAGAAAGTAGGCACTGCAACAACTTGAAGTAGGTACTTAGGATTGGATGATGTCAGTTGAAATGTGAGTGCCCTTCTTAAATTGTTTGGAGTGAACCCAAAGTGTATTAGGACAGATAAGAGCAAGTAGGCCCAGTCATTTTGGACATTTCTTATTGGTATTTAGGATAAAGCAGGTTTTAACGAAATTCTTAATACATTTGAAAATGTTTAATCTGAAGGACCCAGGATATAAATCTAAGAATAAATACAAAATTGGCAGTAGCTTATCTTATTCAGTAAAGCTCTTTCTCTTGGATTTACTTTCTAAGAGAAGCTCTTTAAATCTCTTATGTATTTGGACCCTGTGCAGGAGTTTGCTGCTGTTTGTTGTTTGTAGACATATAGTTGAAACTTGAAATACTTGGTGTGTTTTGTACATCCTCTGAAAAAGGCATATAAACTGCTTCTTTTCAGAGTAGGTGCAGTATTTTGTCCATAATGTTGCCATCACTTACACTTACAAAAACAAGTATTCAGTATGTTTATCTGTGATGTTCCTTACCCATAAGTGTAGGTGAGTATGTGTGGTGGCCAGTTTTCGTAATATAGTTAATAAGATTATGCCACATATGACTATTTTTTCATGCCACAGTTTGTACACACATTCACCTTGCACACAGTAACCAGCAGCATTTAGTGTTGTGAATGCATATGGAAGGCTTGAGTTAGGCTATGTCTGTCTCATAATAAAGAACATGCTCAATGACTGTTTATACTGATATAGTCTCACTGAATTCAGTGGTTCTGTAGCACTTGTACTGCAATTGCATCCAAATATTGACCCTAATGAATCTTTTTAAAAACGTTCCTGAGAACCTCTGTTTAATGTCAGGCTCTTTTTATACTTTAAAGTATGATTTAATAGGGTAATATGCATTTTCCTCACAGTTTCTAGAAAAAAAGCGTAATTGCTGAGTCGATCTAGAAGCTACTGCAACGAGGCTGTCTCCTGTATCACTCTGCAGAACTGGGTATCACTGGTGTGGGAACTAGCTGCATTATCGACCCCTTCCAAACAACTTCAGAACTCTTATATTGTATTATACTGATGTGACATGGGAAGAAGCCACTTCCTAGTGGCCTTGATTCCCTAAAGGCAATGAAATTGACCTGTTATGTACCTGGAGTGTTTTATAACTTCATCACTACAATACCCATGAAAGCTCTCTGAACCTAAGTACAATTTCCTTTCTAATGTCACTATTTTATGTAATAGTCTTGTCTATAACTTTGCTTTGAAAATATGAAGTATGAATGTTATCTAGCATGTAAAAAGCATTTACAAGAATGTCAAGTTACTAGATTGTCTCATCCCCCCCCCCCATCTTTTCCTGCCAGTTTTTCCTTGTAGTTTCTGTGCAGTCACACATAGTGGAGTTCTCGGTATGCACATAACTGATCTCGGAAGCTTCCAGAGCTTTGCTGTGTTCTACCCCTGCACTCAAGTGGGTAGAGCCTATGCACAGTTCCGTGCCCCAAACGTGGGAAGAACACCCAATCCCTCAGTTCCTTTTCAATTGCCATTACGGTAACATCATTTGGAATGCTACCCTTTAAAAAGGTTTCCATAATATAGTTGGTTAGTGATACTGGTCGACTAGATGGCAAGTAGGACAGCTTTTAAAGTGCCATTACTATAGGGCTAAACTTCCCTCAGGGATGAGCATGACTCCTGTCACCTTTGCTTAGAAATTCATTGCAGGAAATTCTCTAAGCAGACCAGAAAAAATCACAATCTCTGTGATTTCAGTGATCTGGGAGTCATCCCTCATTTCTATGAAGGCTGTGTTAGTACTGCCAACCATTGTACCCATTCCTCCACCACTGCAAGTGGCTTCCTTGAAGCAGACAGGGTAGGCAGTAACAACATCCTCGGAAGTCTATCAGGGCTGAGGAATTGGCCATAGGTGCATGGGAAACACCATAGAACCCCCATTGGGCAGGTGCCCGTTGTCAGTGATCCTCCTAAGAAGAGGACAAAGCACTGTGTGAAGGCCATGACTTCAATGCTTGCCGCTTTAGTAGTGATCCCATCAACATCAACACTTCCCTTAGGCTTGAGGGAAGTAGGTGCAGGTGAGCAAGCCATGGAGGCACCTTCCTCATCAATACTGATACCCAAAACATCGTTTTTGGGTTCATCTCCCATTCCTGTAGTCAGACATTCTTGTAGTGCCTACCCTTTTCAAGGGGGAGATTATGGAAGCGTCCACATGATTTTCTTCCTCGACATTCTGTCGACCACTATCTCAAATCTCAAAGTGTTAAAAAGGGAAAACTAGAAGCCGGAGTCAGCATATCGCAGACCTGATAATCACCGTTTTGGTGACTACAGAAGCCCAAGACCCTCCTGAAGGTAGGACTGGGATGCAAACGTGGAGTACTCCCATTCCTTGTCCTGACAACATCATTATAGGCTCTCGCCTTGCTCCAATCCTACTTACTGTGGAGATAGCAATCGCTAGTATGACTGGGCCTTCTAGTAATCACCAGCACCCAATGCCTTGGGGGCTAAAGGAACCACCACCAGCCATGGTGTCAATCCCACCTATGGAAACAGGAGCCACACAGGTCCATGTTATTCCTGTAGGCATCAACATCAGCAGAACAACAACTAGCATTGGTGCAAGCACCACTGACAGATTCAGTGCAGTCTATTGGTATCGATTGCATTATCATCTACAGCAGGGGTGGGCAACTAAGTTTCCTAAGGAGCCACATGAGAAACTGGGACTGTTGTGAAGGGCAGTTCCAGAACCCCCCGCGGATACCTGGGTCCACAGATAGGGGCGTATGCCCCCTCCGTGGCCCCCTCCACAGCGCCCTCATTCCTTCTCCTAAAGGTCTAGCACTCTGTCCTGGTATGGATCTGGTAAGCCTACATATAACACCAGAGTTTCCTCCTACATTTTTACAAAGTGCATCTACTTGTTTCCCAATGTGACAGAGATGTAAAATAATCAAGGTGTCCGTGTTCTCAGTGTGGGGGGTAAAAATAACCCTTGAGCATTTGGACCTTGTAATAACTTGTTAAAAAAAATCTTGTTCTTGTGGTAATTTTACTTTTTTTCCCCTTGTGACTTTCTTTTTAGGTGCAGCAGTAGCTGGAATTTACAGAGTAGCTGGGAAAAGCATGGCTCCCTTGGAAGCACTGGTGTTTGGAGTTGGGCAGACTGTACTGACACTAATTATTTCATTTTCAAGGATTCTTGCTACACTTTGAGTGTTCTCTGAAAACTTTGTTTATCCAAGGAAACAGTCTGCACTGAAGCTTTCCAGAAACTGTTTCAGTGTCTAATGGATTTGCATAGTGAGGGGAGATGTATGGAATGTGGATTGCAGAGCTAGAGGTCCCATCCATTTGGAGAGGACTTCCCTCTAGAGTCCAAAAATGACACACTACTGCACTGCACCTAACGTGCCTCTGTCACAGGCAAGGTGTGATCAGTTTAGGAGAAGCTGCAAGATAAAGCACCTTGTGAAGCTGCTAATCAGGCAAGTGGTTGGTGAAGTGATCATTGATCTTAACAGTATTGAATAAAATACAAGGGCATCTCTGAAAAATGGATTAACGTGCCAAATGTGAAGTTGGTTTTTTTCTTTAAATATTGATAGTGTGACCATTTAAATGTGTAGTAATTGAGTGCTGCAAAAATAATTCAAAAGAATTCAGGTATACTAGCAAGGCACTTGCTTTTTTATTATATTAAGTGAATCCCATTCAGTGCAGGATGCTAACAAGCCTGAGGGGGGGGGGGAAGAGAAGAAAATACTACTTGAGTTTTGAATTTCTCTATGAGCATTGCTGGGATTCAGTGGCTGAAGCAAAACTCTGGTCAGAATATGAATGTGATTAACCCAATATAGGAACTTTTTATGAAGGGAATTTAATATATATTATGCTCACTACAGCTGAACCCTTCAGTAATTTTACTTATGTGCTCATTACCGTACTTTATCAATTTATGATATGTCCCAAAATCTTGTCACAGATTGAAACAAAGTTTGTATGTGTTAGGTGAACTAAAAACAGCTTACAAAAATGAAGCATAAATTCTTGAAAAAAATATTTTTCAACACTTTAAAGGGGTTCTATAACTTTCTATATATGTTTTTGGGTTTCTTTCAGAAAACCAGTTGCATTGATCTTGATTGTTACCATTAAACACCCAGTAATAACATTTTAAGACCAATAGGCGCCATAGTCCTGAAAAGCACATGTTTGTTGCATAGCCTAATCTAAACTGTGACAAAGGTACTCAGAAGACTAAAAAGGAGACTTTTTGTATGTGATTATGCCAGAATTCAGAACAAAATGATCACTCTGGTCAGTAGTATCAAAAAGAGAAAATTTAAAATCTTGTTTCCCAACATTTAAATTTTGGGGGTGATTATGTGTGATTTTCATATACTTAGCTTACAGTGGCCATGGTGTGTGTGTGTGAGATGTTTTAACAAGAGAAGTACTATGAATGTCATATCTAAGGTAAATGTTATAAAATGAATAGAGAGAATTGCAGATATAATTTAAATGAACAAATGTACATGTAGAGAAGGAGTGAAGAAACCATACCTTTGTGCTGATTCACACGTTGCCCTCTAACTGGCACATAACTAAATCTCTACTGCCTGCATTAGCATCTGGAAAATGGCTCCCTGTGTTTGGAAGCCCAGTAAGGTGGCCCTGGTTTGAGACCCCACTTTAGCCTATGTTGTGTTGCTGCATACCCACAGCTAACACCACGCAGGAATCTAGGCAGATGTAGAAACAGGGGGAGAGGATTCTAGTCTTTGCTGGTTGCTGGAAGAAGGGCGTCTCTTCCCTTCTTCTCACTGTCAGTACAGACAGTGGAGGGCTTCATTTCATGTGTTCTTCAGTAAGAGGGCAATATGTGAATCGGCCCTTATTGTTCTGTTCAAAATAGACAGTTGTCTATATGTGCACCTGAAGGGAAGGTAGAAACTTGTCCACACGTTGCTGTGATAACGTAAGTTAATGCTTACAGAAATCATACTTGCAGCAATAATACTCTTGACAGCACAGTACTTTGTTCCATAGCCTTTCTAAATATTATGGTAAAAATCCCAATTTGTATTCGTATCTAATTACCGCTGGAGGTTATTTTGCTTACTTTGGTCAAGAGATACATTTTTTTAAAAGGTATTCATTTTCATTCTTTATATTTGTCGTAGTAGTAGACTGCCACCCTGCAAGTACCTATGTGTGCAAGTAGGGCTTTTTCATTGTTATGTGCTTGCAGAGCTTTATCTGCAATACCCACAAATTTGGAAGGTTCATGTTCACCCAAGGTTCTGAATCAAGGTCATAGAAACGTGGTAATAGCATAAATACCTAGATATTTAAAACAACCAATTGGCATATTTCATTTTCTGTTTCAAGTAACTTGAATAAGTAACTTAAATACCAAGGTGCGTTACAAACGTACAGTGGTGTAAAATTATATTTAATTTATAGTGCCTTGAGTGTATATTAGAAGTTTCTAGCTCATTGTCCATTTATTGCTGTTCTGTCTCTGCCATTAGATTAACTGTTAGACAGTGTGATTTGATGTGGTAGTTAACACTAAAAATAGAAAAGGTAAAACTTGGCAAAGTCAGTCTCGTACTACCCCAGCTCCAGTCTTCTTTTTTCCCCCCCTCCTTTTAAAATTCAGAGTTGACAGAAGTATTACTGTGTCTTCAGGGGTTTATAGTTAGAAAACTGCATCTTGATTTCCATATTTTATTGAGCTTTGGAACAAGCTGTATGTAATGTTATGAATGTTGTATATGAAGTGGTTTGATGTCTAGTGTTATATGTACCGGTAGTAATTTAATGATGCTACAAAATGAGCACTTCTCAGGCCCCAGTATTGAAGGCAGTTATGAAGACTGTATATGTAAATTTTTAAGTCTGTTGACTTTAGGGCTATATGCAGAAATGTGTTTCCCTGCTTCAGGCTTAGATGCTTCCCATATTTGTGTTGCCTCCTGATAGAATTTTGGTCGTTTTCATGCAACAGATTCTATCGGTATTAAGGCTAGACTGGGAATAATTTATAGGCCAGATATACACTTATGTTAAAATATCGCAACACACTTATTTGGCACCAACAATAACAGGTTCTGAGCATGGATGTCTAAAATCAGGATCTACACAGAAGAGCTAAGCAAACTATTTTGCACCAGAAAGGAACTGTAGATCATGCCATGCTAGTGAGATGTTATTAGAATAAATCAATATATGTATGTTTACTACTTTTTCTATAAAAGAAAGTGAAGAAAATCTTCTCTTACAGGCAACTGTTCAGTAATGGATATTTATGTTTTAACACCGCTAGTATCAGTGGTGAAGAAATCTCTGGCCTTGTGCCTTTGACCAGGAATCGGCAAACTTGTGTGTTGAAATGACTGCAGAGCCAGTTGTTCATTGCATTTGAAAAATGATTTTGATAATAAAAAAGCAATGAAATAACTAAGGACATGTGTTTCTGATAGCAATATTCTTCTATATTCAGTCTTAAAAGTAATGTGAAAGGTGTAATGTTTCTACGGTAGTATGTCACCTACCAAAAAGAGTGAGTTTGTACTAATCTTGTTTCATTCAAGGTTAGAGTAGTGTGCTTTATTTCAGGGTGAAATGTCATTTGTATGAATGGCATTTAAATACCTTCAGCTGCTAAAAGAAATTAGATCTACACTAATTGTCAAAAATTCATCTGAGGAAATGGGTTAACATGTTACTTGAGAAGCATTCTTATCTGTAAAAGAATCCCATGTAATATGCAATATTAGTATTCGACCACTAATTCTGAATTTCCAACAAGTTTATGAAGACAGTTGACAGTTTCACGTAATTCAAGAAAAACTCTTCCTGATAATCTTCAGTCAAAAAAAAAATGTTTGGGTTTCATAAGGTGATCTCTAACATGTTTAGCAATGAAATTCTAGGCATTCTTTATTTAGCTATTCAGATCCACAGATAGCACTATGTTGGTTTTAACTTATGAACACATGGACCAAAGAGGTGGTTAGTACTCATTGTATTTATCTGTAAAATAGCAGTCTAAATATATTTTTCTTGATTAAATCTGAGGACTCAGTAGTGTTTCCTCTTCAGTTTTGCACTTTGCTATATTTTGTTTTAGTACGATAAACTTTCTACTTGAAGCTTGCTTTTTTTTGTATTGTAGTATAACCAAGCAATCAGCTTTCGGTATGATTAAACTGATTTTTAAAATTGGTTATGTTTGAAATTTATTATCCATTTCCATGGATTTACAGTCTTCTTTCCCCAAATGTGTTTAATATTTTGATTTTGTGCATGTTATCATTCAAATTCTTGCATAATTGCACACAATGGTGAATAATTGCACATAACTGGGTTGTGATTTGCACATAAGTGGGTTGTGATTCAGCAAGCTCTCTTAGATGTGTGCATATAGTGGACTTGTTTTTTAATTGCTTTTACACGAGTCATGTTTACTGTTTTTGCTGGGAGACCTGAGAAGAAAGAAACTGTAAAGCCCTCTGCCACACAAATCTTCCATTTGAGCAGAGTAGTCGCAGTCTTAAAAACAACTTTTATTTTTTAGTTCTGTCCTAGATCAAAATTAAGACAAAACAATTCTGTTCTGAAGAAACCACCTATTTTCTAAATCAGTATTACCATGCAGAGCAACCACACACAAATTGAATGGCACTTTTTTTTAAAAAAATGAACTTCTTATATGGGCCCTGCAACAGGTGTGTTCCTCTTCCTTATAGGCTAATGGAATTTACAGGACAAATGAAACTCATTTTCATCTTGCCTCAAGTTGAGGCAAGTTAGTAAAAGCCCCCAACACTTAGTATCTAATTGCAGAGCCTTCCTCATTCTATAAAGTTGAATGAGCACATTCACTCTTCTGACCTGTATGAGAGAAGTGCCTTGCTTGGGTGTATCAAAAGTCTCTGCTGGCCACTGAGAAACCACGACAGAGAGTTTTGACTAGTATGATTTAAAGTGAAAAATTCTTAAGATCGTCACATCTGAAATTAGAGCAGGACTTTGTCAGTTTTGCCTAGAGGTTTCCGAAGAGATCAGTAGCAATGCCAAAGATGTTCTGGATCAGCATATGGTTGGTCATTGCTAATGTTTTATGTACAACCTTTTTTCTGTTTTGTCCACGTTCAGTGACATGAATGAAATGTATTGCTTGGGTCTACAACCTTTAGGAACACTTATTTGTATTTTCAGATCTCTAAATTCAGCCATTTATTTGGGAAATAAGAATCAAAATCTGTATCTGCCTCCTTGAGAGGGAAGCATTATTCTAAAAGACTTCACAAGATACAGAGCTTTGCATGGAAATAGCTTTGCAGCATCAGAGGGCTTTGGCTTTTGAAGTGGCCATGAAATGGCCTTTGCATAGAGGCTGCTTTCAATTTCTCCCCTTGACATTTATGCAGCTGATCAACACATGATCTCCATCTAACTGCAACCAATCAAAAAGTTTGCAATGGTGTGGAAAAAATATGATCTGTATAGTAAGTTGTTCAGTAACAAAGGGCCCAGTGAATGAACAAAAAGATAGCAGCACACACTGGTTTATAGTAAAAACCTGGAAAAGACTTGAACCTGTCTTCGTCAGAAATCTATAATATAGATTTCATTTCCCATTCGTTCTGAAGTTAAAAGCAGTCTAGTAATATGATGAACTTAAACTAAAAGTGATTTGCACTTCATTTTTACCTGTTTTCTGGTAATATTGTTGAACATTTTAGTATGCAGATATGTATTGTGGCTAATGTAACTGGGTTTATTGTTTTACTGTTAAAAATGAATTGAAACATATCAGATTTTCTGAATATATACTTCTTGACCTTCTGCTCCCTGGAATATTTTTTATTTCAAGTAAGCACTCTTATATGACATGTAGGGTGCAATCGCAATCCTATCCGGCTGCTAGACCAGCATAGGGACCTCTGCGCCAGGCCAGGACTGTCGCAAAAGCTTCTGTAAAGCAGTTGCGCTGCCCCTAGACTGGTGCAGAGGCTTGCGCTGGTCCCTGTGTGCCAGATCCGGATGACGTGTGGCCCAGGTAAGCTGCGGCTGGGCCGAGCGGCATGGAGGCATTCTGGGGCAGGGGATGGGTGGATCTGGACTGGGATGGGGGCAGGACCAGTAGCAGTGTGCGCCATATCCTATTCCCCTCCCAGGCCTGTTTTGCGCTACACGGGCTTTCTGGACATATGCTAGCTCAATAGCTGGCGTGGACCTGAGGAGGCCCGTTGGGGTGGCTGGGGCTTTACCTGAGATAAGGGAACAAAAGTTACCTCAAGGAGACCTCCAACCCTGCCTACTCTGCTCAGGATCCTGCATAGCTGGATCGCTGAGCAGAGCATAGGATAGGATTGGGCTGCCATCGCATTAAAAATAATGGAATTTCTATAAAATCTCCCTAGTTCAAGGCCTTCAGTGCATTCTGAAATGTGCACTGATGGAATGTGTGCACATTCCTGGCCTCCATGTAGAGGATTGGTCTTGTGGACATGGAGGAATCATGTGCATTGGTTCTCCCATGTCTGTGGGAAAACTGGTAGTTCAGGTTACATTGTGTTTTGGAATTGGTTTTCATTCAGGCATTGAGGGATACATTCTGGATTATGGTCTAAAAAATCTTATACAAGAAGTTCTTGATTATATTAAAGCCTGAACTTACTCCTGTAAGCAGATGGCTTTATAACACATAGGTTAATAATTGGTACTCTAAAATGGAAAACACTACCACTATGACTTGATATTTATTAGTATTGTGTCATCTGTGTGCATGCTGCTTCACTCTGAGGTGATTTTTCTCCCCGAAGGGCTTTGTCTAAAGAGAGGCCCAGAAGATTAATAGGGGGGTGGGGCAGAAATAAACTGGGACAGAATATAAAATTTACTGTACCTGGTTTTTAAATGCTGAAATGTGGGCATTTAATCAAGATCTGTCCATTTCTGTATTTGTGTACTCAGTTTTGCATAATACTTGGGCTGGTCTTTGAGTTCCATGGAACATGGAATTCACAACATCAGCTGTTTTATTAGCTGAAGGATATGTCTACACTAGGAATCCTTCACATGATATAGTACAGAGAATCACACAAACTGTTTTCTGTGCACACGTTTGCATCTTATAGAGATTTGCAAGGTTTACAGACTTTAAATGCCATTTAATTATTGGTATACTTTATCTTGCAAGGGGGTTAAGTCAAAGCAGTTAGAATTGAGTAGTTTGATTTTAAAGCTAGTCAGTTGCAATAATAGCAATAGGATGAGATCTTAAACTTTTACATCATACTTTTATTTAACAGATTTATGGACAGGGCTATAAGTAATATTGAGTGAAGGGTCCAGTCTGTTACATATCTAATAGGAACGCACACCCCATAATGTAAATGGACTGATTCTTAAAAAATACTAGAAAAATGCCTATCAATAGGAAAAATGCCTATCAATGGGTGTGTGAAGGAATGGCAAAATTTGCACAGCATTTACCATTATGGGTAGTGGATAGTGTGTTTGCTTTTGCTACAACATTCTTCAGTGCAGTACTTCATAGGAATGAATTGCAGTCACTTCTGTAAGAGAAAGCAAATGGATGTATTCAGGGACCCCCCTTGGGCTGGGGGCTAACGCTCCAGTTGTAATTAATTCTGTTCAAATACATACAAGATTCGTAGTGTAATTGGGTATCTTAAGATACTTCATATCTGAATGTAATATCTAATGGGATTGACCTTAAATCTCTTCAGCAAACATTGAGGTATATTCATGGATTGGATAAGCAAAGAAAAGCTATTTTTAAATAAAGCAGGGTTAACTAACTAAACTTCATGCAATTATTTTGGAAGCTGCATTATTTTGATGCTGATTACTACAACCTGTCTTCACAAAATAATTGAAGTGGATCCCTACTGACTAGATCTTTTCTTCTTAAATTACCTTGACCAGTATTGTGTTTGGCAGGAATGGGTAACTTGCTTAGCACCGACAACCATGTCAGAATTTCTTCTGTAGTAGACACTCGGAATTCTGCAATTATGAGAGCTGAATTTTTTAAATGAAAGTTGTCTAATCGCTGCTTCACATGTAATTATTTCCTACACATATATCACTTCAATGTAGAAATTCTGTGTATACAATGTTACATGTGAGTACGCATGTATACTTCACCGCATGTGCAGGTGACAGAAGAAGCGTTTGTGTTTGTCACTTATGCTATATTCACTTTTTCCTACTGAGAAGTGATGTTTCTGTAGGAATCGCCTGTGGATGAAGCAGCCATCCACATATTCCCTGGCTGCCTAAAAAGAACTTCAAGGGATACAAATTAACTTTTACAATTTTAAGGTGTTTCCAAGATGTAAGCCAGTTGAAATAATTTGGTGTTTGACTGCTTCTATTTTGTGTCTTCTATAAAGTGAGCACAAAAAGAAATGAGTGTGACCTTTATGAGAACATTTTTAAAAATCATGCTAGGTTAATACTGAAAATGAATGAGGAAATTCTTATTGCTTTTGAGGAAAAGGCATTTTGTTAGACTGAAAGACATCAATGGATTGAGCTTCATGTGGCTTTTTGAAAATGTGGATAAAGCAATTGACTCATGAATATAAGGAGTTGCTCTCGTCATTTAAATGAATGGGGACACCATGTGCTCAAACTGCATATGTACAAAAATCAGCCTCGTCTTATGCTGGTTTGCTCCAGCTGAGACTTTATTGTACAGTCTAAAAGTCAGAATTCTTAAGGCAGGAAGGTAATTTAATGTGGACATTCGTTAGAAGAAGAAGTAGTAGTAGAATAATAATATATTGTACAAATAGAATGTTTAAATTTATCCTCTTAAGCTATATGTTAACTGATAATGTGCTGGTGTATAATGCATGTTCTATATAATAGATTAGGCCTGAAGAGGAAAAAAAAAGGATAACCATGTTTTTGTGTACAATATGCTGTAAATAATGTATACTATTTTTAATTTTATAAAAGCAGCTTTTTTAATTTCTCAAAATATGTACAAACCTCACTGTAAATAACTTCTTGAACAATAAATGTTTTTCATTGAAATTCTGGACTCATAATTTGGAAGAACAGCTTTGATATTTTCCATGACAATGTGACTTATGCCTGCCACCTCCACATTTGTAGCAAGAGCCTCAAGGACATAAGTAGTACCATAACACAGCAAACCATGGCCTTTTCACAGTAGCAGAAAGACATCTTTGGAGGAGCTGGCTCCTTTCGCATTCAGAGAGAGAGGGAGAGGGAGGCGCACACACACATACACATATTGGCTGGCTTGAGGAAAGCCTTGCCTCTTTCTGATTTCTTAAAATTCCATGAATAGCAGCACTATTGAACCTGTAAACAAATGCCACATCCTAACTTGGAGTAAAGAGTTGTTGGCGACATAAAAGAAAGGTCCCCTAGCTATCCTGGTTATTTGGCCATAACGTTTGATAGAATACAGATGATTCTAAATGGATCCTGCATGAAAGTATGCATCGAATGATATATAACATGATGGTATTATCCATAAATACAAAGATTTCACAATTTTGGCCACTAGTGGTGTTGCACACACCCACACCCCTTAGTGACACCACTGGAGGTGCGCATCTTGAGCTGGGGATGAGCCATCAAGGCACAGAAAAAGGCCCTTGATGAGCTTGCCCCACAGAAGATTCTATGCATTCCGCTTGGAGTTTAGGGTATAAAAAGCCAGTTATCAGCCAGCACTGCATCAAGCACCCACGTTCCCTCTGCTACCTGAGCACCCAAGACAGGTAGCAGGCTGCTCTCTTTCCTTTCCCACCTTTTCCCCTTCTTCCCCTCCCTGGGTACAACTGGAAAGCTGCTGCTCCAGGGCCTGCTGAGTAGCCCTTTTTTTGTGAACCACCCTGCACTGTGCCCCTTCCCCCCAGGAAAACCGCCTCTTGCCTTGCTTCCCCTCCTTGAAACTAGCTTGCTTTCCAGCCCTTTCTTTGCCTTTCTCCCACCTTTGCCACTGTAGATTGCGATATTCCTCCGTGGCAACCGAGCCCTGTGATTCGTACAAGGCCTCCAATTCAAAACGGCAGAAGCAGGGTGGTAACCTTGCTCTTTGGCAAGCCTGGTCATTTGCCAACAAACCTCTTTTCTGTTCTTGTCTTGTATGCAGTCAAATGGGCAACATGCTTAATGCTTCTATTTTTTCTTTTATGGTAAAAGAATGTCCTAGAATCAAAGCCGTTCTTTTCCAATAAGGGACCTGCGGCAAGTCCACCAAATTCCTCATTCAAGCCTTCAAGTCCACTGATTTGGGGTCTTTAGCATCCTAGCTCTAGCATGCCTTTCCTGCCCCAAGATCCTTCCTTGATTTACGGCACAATCCTGAATAGGATCCAGCCAGCAGCCCAAGGCTGCCCGCTGGATCCTGTGCTCCACCACGGCCAGGCTGCCACAGGGGCGGAGGTCTACTCGGGGAAGGGGACATTCGTCAAGTGTAACCGGGGCCAGGCCCTATCGGCCTCCTCGGATTTCTACCAGCAATTTTGCTGGCGGAAGTAAGAGGAAGCCGTGTAACGGCCCAGCCTCCCAGCGGGGGTCAGAATATGGCCGAAGCCATCTCCTGGGCTGGCTGGGCCAATAGGCCCCCTCCCTGCACAGGTGAGCCACCCCCCACCTGTCGGATCCTGTCTTAGCTGGGTCCGGCGGCTGTCGGGAACTCCATCGTCGGAGCAGGGGAGACCAGCCTTCCCTGCTCTAGAGTAGTTGCAAATGTGTTTGTGACTACTTCTGGTGCTGGAACGCTCGTTCCGGCGCCGGTGTTTTCATCAGGATTGGGCTGCCCGTTTGAGAGCCACATTGCATGCGGTGTAGCAAAGGTTTTTTTGCTGTTCTTTGGAGTAGCAAATGTGGGATGTGTGAAAGAATATACGTACTTATGACCAATAAGGGCATGTATGCTTGAGAACCACAGGACCCTGTGATTCCTTCCAGTGTGTTCACAAACACATTTTCATTTCATATGCCATTTGCCACTCCAAACATTGGTGTACATCTAGCAAACATTGAAGGGTTCATGAGCCTAGCCCAATCCAAGATCACAGTACCCTAAACTGCTGCCCCCAAAGCAGAGGATGAGAGCGAGAAGAAAGCGTTGGCAGTGTTTTGTTGAGCTTCTAGGTGCCTCCTCAGCTGAGCAGCTGGACCAGAAAATCCCAGTTTTTCTAATCTCCCACTATGTCAGCCCTCTGTTCTTTGAGACGAAAGGGCCTTTGTTCTGGGTTTAACCTGATACGCTAAATAGGCTAAATTACTCACCGAAATCATGTGGCCTTCCTAATCTAGGCTGCTGCTCTTTGTGCAGATTCTGCTGCAGTGTATGGGGTGTACAGGATTATAGCAGAGGTGACTGGCGGATGTTGAAAAATGTAGCTTGATTAGTCCTAGAAGAAACTGCTTGGCAGCATAACTGTTCAATTCACATTGTGAAACTGACCAAAATAGGAAATACCATGATGCATCAGATAATTTGGTCCAAAGTGGACTGTTGAGATGTTTGATGTCAAAAAGAAACTCACCTCATGAGTGAGTGTAAAGAATAAAGTTTTTCAAAGTTTCTGGGTGGTGGCAATGGACCACAGCAGTTTCCCTGCAGGGCAGGAGGGCTGCCACTAGATGGCGAACTTGGCCTAGTAATTCCACACAGACAAAAACCAAGGTGAACTTTTTCATAGCTGCTAAGTTAAGTATAGAGCCACAGAAATGCTTGATGATACTGCAGGCTACCCAAGGTTTGGAAGACTTCCACTCAGAAAGATCCAACTGGGGATTTAATTAGAGATGCTGAGCTGACAGGGACCTGTGTCATCAAATTAAAAAAAAAATTAACTGATAAATTACATCACCCACTACTATATATGCATTGTGGAGATGGGTGCTTATATGCTCCACCATCATACACATAGGAATGATGTCCAGGTGCATGTATGAATTAGCTCATGGTTTCTTGTTTTATCAGCAACTTTCAGATATTTCAAAGAAACTTACGTTGACAAGGAAATTGCCAGATTGTGCATTGGGAAGTTGTTTTGCTCATTTGTGACTGTGAGGCTCATTACACATGCAGTCTATGTGATGTGCTCACTCTGGAACTGATGCTTTGAGGATCAAAGCCACAGATAATAATTATCAACAGGGATGACTCTAGTTTTTTTGTTCTTTCCAGGACATGTACCATCTAGAGACTTGCACACAGGCTATGCAGCATGAGAACCTGTACTTTGGAAGCTATTGCAAAGCTACTTACAATGTCATCAAGGCTATTTGGGCCCTATATCTCTTGCACATCTTTCATTGTGAGGAACATCTTGCTCCAGGATCATCTGCCAAGGCCCTGGGTTCAAGATAATCTGGGCTGGACAGCTGTGATGAACAAAACCTTCTCTGGAGTGGTGCTTTGTCTATGGAACTCCTTGCTACAGGAAGCTAGTCAAGTCAAAAACCTTTATTGGCATAATAAAAGCACATAAACAATAACCACCACTCCCAGCAAAAAAATCATAACCCAATCAACCGCTCAAAAACATATCAAATATTAAGCTAAAAGAAGCAGGGGCTTGATATAACACAGTAAATAAATATAGCACCAAACCACAGTCAACACCCTAAGCCTCTTAGATGCCATCATTTCACCTCTTTGTATAATAGAATTAATATATTGACCTACCATTTTAGTTAGCTCCTTATTGGACCCTTTTAACAGACAGTGAATTTTTTCTGAGTCGGACTGGTCAGCCAGGTCAGAGAAGAGATGGTCAAAATGATATATCCTAATACCTGATCCTGATATGCAAATCCTGATACCAATCACAGTGTATAAGCATATGCTGCAGGGATTCAATAGCCCCTGAGCCACATGCACATACTCTCTTCTCCACTTCTATCCCAGCTATATATCTGCCACTCAAAACGTTAGAGGGAGCAACATTACATCTTGCCATAGTAAAAAGTCTTCGATCCTGAGGATACTGCAAGAAATACAAATAATCTGGTTTCCGACCATATACAAACAGTAAATGAAAGTATAATGGGGAGCAAAACTTAAGGGCAGCATCATGCAGAATTTGCCTCTCCATATCCAGAAGCCTAATTTTTAGTGTATTAAATACCTGAGTCGAGGGTAATGCACCCAGCAGGTCTGATGACAGACCCATAGCAAGAACTTTCTTGTTGAGGAAGCTTTTCTTGTTAACTAGCTTGCAGTGGCGGTATCAGATTGGGCCTAGCCAAGGGCCCAGGCTCATCAGAGGACGACGAGGCACCCCATGATGAGCCACCCCATCCCTCATTGAGCCATCCCATGAACACTCTGGACTGATAGCAGTGGTAGTACCCAATGTGCCAGTAGGGGGTGGGTTGGGATATCATGGGGGCCCAGTGCAGGGTCTAGCCTCAGGGCTCTCAGCACTGCTTGCTTGCATGTTTTTGAATCAAGTGCTGAATACCACTTTCTAAATTACACAGACCCTTGGGTGAAAAAGAAGCTGCTGATATAAGGATCAGTATTTTGCAGGGATGTGGATCAAGTCTCTGACTCCAAGTCCTAAGTCTCTGGGTCCAAGTCTCAAGTCAAGTCCCAAGTCTTTGCCCCCAAGTCCCAAAGCTTTGGTTGCGAGTCCCTATCTATTTAATAGGGAAAACGGGTTTAAACCTAAATAAAAATTGACTTGTCGTAAAAGGCTCCAAGTCTCGAGTCGAATCTTTCGAGTCTTTTACAATCGCCGAGTCAAGTCCGAGTCAAGTCATTCACACAACTTGAGTCCAACTAAAGTCCAAGTCAATAGACTCAAGTCTATATCACTGGTATTCTGTCTATTTTAATGGCTTCCATTGGCTTTATTACCAATAATAAATTGGCATTTTGGCAAATATTAATAATTGGCTTAATATTTGAAAGTCGCCAGAACATGTTTATAGGTTAAATGTTGAGGTGGAAACTTTTAAATAGATACATCTCTAAATGTTGAGAGATTGAGACTGAAGATGTCAGAGTAAGTAAGACTAGTTTTAAAACACAGGAGAAAAGTGAGTTATTCCTTATGCTTGGAAGGGGTATTTGCCTCTGATTATGTTGCTGGGTTTTAGTACAGTGAAAATGGTTGGAGGGCAAAGCTAATTAGTGCAAGAAAACGATTTGCTGACAAATTAGTTATAATGTTTTCCAAATTCCCCGCATGTTTGGAATGTTTGTATTCTTCCTCAGGGGAAACTCGGTAGTTCCCCAAGCATCATATTTTAGTGGGAACAGATAGATATGAAGATATGGATCATCTTCAGTTTCTGCAAAAGAGGACTTGCTTTCAAAACAAACTTACTTGTGAATGAAACAGCTTATTGTATACTCTCTCCAGGTTTTACCTGGCAATTGTTATTTTATCCATCTTCACAACATCCTTATGAGGTGGACCAATGGGCTGGTTCACATTCAGCCTGCATCTTGTGCGCAATAGACTTGTGAGAATTCAACTTCATGCAGTCAGCAAATAAAAAAACCCAGCAGTTTAAATACTGCAGGTGATTCTTCTGCCAGCCATTCTACTTACTCAATACATGTTCTGGAGGGGAGCCTGAGGTCAGAGAATGAAGCTGCTGTGTCTCATCATTTTTAAAGAGACAGTATGCATTTTCTGGATGTCAGAGATTTTCAAGGCAATTTTGAGTGTTCATGATTTTGGCTTTATGCTCCAACCTCGGAACGTAACCCTCGCATATGCTGCGGGCCGACTGTACATCACTTGATTACTATACCTGATGACTGTTCACTCAACATGTAAACTGAGTCCATTGACAAGCATTGTGTGTGAGTTGATATATCTAGGGCAGTGCTTCCCAAACTGGGAGGTGTGACACCTAGGGGAGCCACGAAAACCAGCCAGGGGAGCTGCAGAGTGCCATGGAATCCTCTCGGAAAACAGCGCAATGCCAATTGGCAGGCATCGACATTATGTAATGGGGAGCCGCGACCAATGGTCGCCAATGGTCAAGGGAGCCGCAGGTCTAAAAAGGTTTGGGAAACACTGATCTAGGGTGTTATACAGTATCCTTAAGCACATGATCACTGGATGTGGCTGTCATTGAATGATGAACAGGGATGTGTGAACCAATCCTTATTTAACACTTGAGGAACTGGGATTGAGATATACTGGAGTAGTGACTTGTTGAAGGCTCATCTAGTGAGTTCATACAGCTGGGGATTTGAACAGCGGCTTCTCTCTCAGACACTGTCCACCAGATCACAGATGAGGATTAATTTCTCCTAACTTCATGTGTTTCTCCACACCAGGACAAACAACTGGCAATGCCCTTTTGTCTTCTTTTACGTAAGCCGCATTACTTCTCAGAATGGTTTGAAAAGAAATGATTCTTTGAGATTTGGACTACTGTATTTCCTTGAGACTCTGTTAAGCACTTGTTAGCAAAGTCCAGCTCCTTACTTTTTGAACAGGACAAGCTGTGAACTCCATTCAGTAAACATCACTAAAATTTCCTGTGGAAACATCCAAGGGAAACTTGCTGAGATATAGGAAGTGCTTGATGCTGTCAAGTGACAACAGAACTGGGTTGACTCCTGGGTTACTATTCGGACCAGTGTGTTCTGGTACTTAGAAAGTAAGATCTGGATGTACTTGCCCAGCCCCCTGAATGAGGGCCACAGAGAGTGCAGCAAAGGGAAGCAGGCAATTGAGAAATACCGTGGGCTGTTCTTGAAGCAAGTTGTTATTGTGGTAATGATGGTAAGTGAAGTGTAAGGAACATTTTGTATCCAGTCTGGTGATTTTTTCCTCCAAGCTTGCTCTTCAGCTATCCAAACATGGTTGAGAAGTGCTGCAGCCCAACCCGCAACCCGCTTGAACGCTTGCATTCCCACTGGAACAAGCTGATCTTCTTGAAAGCCAGCATTGACTGGGGGGGGGGTTTTCCCAAATGGAGGCTCTTCTTGGGAGAGCCAGGCATGCTGAAATGGCATGCTTGACATTTGCAACCCAATGGATGACCTGAGCAGCAGGAATTCAGCCAAGAGCTCGTCTACACAGCCACAAAGAGCACAGAGTGCCGCTCGGCTGGGATTGTACCATTTCATAGGACAGCGGGAAATGCATGTCTGAAGGCTCCTGCAGTGGAAGATGGAGGCCAGGAGCTTGGCACCTCCTAACCAGCACCACCCCTCTGTCTCCATTGCATCTGTTGAACTGGTGCTTAAACTGGGATCGTTGTTGCTGCCACCATTCAGGACTGGGGACATTCAGACAGAAGGAGGCTGCCTTGGTAAAACCTCTCTTCCAGGTTGACAGAGAGACCTCCATATCCAGGGGTCCTCTTATGACTCGGCAGTAACTGAAGGCAGGTGGTCTGGGAAGACAGGGCAACTAACTCCCTCCCAAGTGAGCTGAGCCAGGCAGGTGAAGCAGTGCATGTTATGCACTGTTGAAAATAGTTGAAAACAGACCAAGTTGAAAACAGACCAAGGCAATGGTCCACTTGCCACTTGCTAGGATGAGGAAGCTGCACTGGGCAGCTGGGCGAGAGGGTTGGACCAGCGGTGAGCACAAAGGTTACAAGACAAGCTGAAATGAGGCAAAACACTAACATGTCTTTCTGGGGATTTTCTCTATCCTAAGTCCTCATGCTAGTCCAGGATCTTGGTCATTACACCCACACCTAGCAAGGCAGGCAGGTAACCCCTGTCAGTGCATCCCATGTTTTGGATGAGAGACCAGGGCAAATGCAGAAAGCGTGTGTGTGTGTGTGTGTGTGTGTGTGTGCGTGCGTGCGTGCGTGCGTGTGCGTGCGTGCGTGCGTGCGTGCGTGTGTGTGTGTGTGTGAGAGAGAGAGAGAGAGAGAGAGGAGTCCCTGCTTTTTCTAACCTCTGGGAGTTACCTTAGATTTCCCTTTGGGATTGGATTCTTGTGGTCACCCCATGATTTTCATGCTCCAGAGAATCAGTGCTTTATGGTTCAGTGAGCTGGCTCAAAGCCAAGTTCTTTGTTTACTGATCAGTAGGGAAAGGTCTGATCAGTAGATAAATAGGTACTGCTTGTGGGAAGGTAAACAGCGCTCCGTGTTCCAGCCGCATGCTACGCGCTGCGGCAAGGAGAGTCATGCCGGCCACATGACCACGGAGGCGTCTTCGGACAACGCTGGCTCTTTGGCTTTGAAATGGGGATGAGCACCACACCCTAGAGTTGGACACGACTGGACTTAATTGTCAGGGGATACCTTTACCTTATTTTTTAGGGAAAGAAGATGAAGGTCAAACCATAAACACCCACAGGGCAAACATGGGGCAAACATATCCAAATGACTCGGCAGTCCATTCAGGATGCAGATCTCCTATAGGAGCCTCCTTAGGTGATAGAGAGATAGGTGAATAGGAGGAAATAAGCGATTTTCACCCAAGAATACAGCCCTACGCAAGGAAAATGTCATGTGTATGGTAGTGGGCTAGGCTCTCTCCAAGGCTGTGAGTTTCAGTGGAGAACAACCTGATGGGAAGGACTGTTCAACCCTTTCCCTTCTAGCCATTTCCCCACTCAAACACACCTCCCAAGCTGTTTTTCATCCCATGGGTCCCTGTAGCTTTCCCCTCTGTGGTGTGAAAACCAGCTGTTTGAGCACAAAAGTAGCCAGAAGGGAAAGGGTTAAACAGTACCCACCCACCCACCCAATTGTTCCTCCACTAGAAGTCTCCACCTTAGAGACTGCTTTCAGTGAATTAAAAAGAAATGAGAAAAGATGCACAGGGAGGGCTGCGTGTAATGCGTAGTTTGCCCACAATGCTAAGTCAAATCTGTCGACACTGTCCGGAGTCTAGATTAAGGAAAAAAATGCTCATGCTTAACAAACTCTGTATTGGACATTGGGCCTGCATCATAAAGTAACACTTCCGTGTGATAGCCACATGCCAGAGGGGGGAGCAGCGACAGATGGCTCTGCACCTGCATGAAAGTGTTACTGCCTGTAACATTATCAGCCCAATTACTTCCTGCAAACAGAAGATGGGTCATGACCAGGTTAAACCAATTGATCTTTTCCTGACAATCGTAGAAGAGGAGCTGAAAACGAACCTTCCCTTTCCTCCTTAAATCCTACAAACATATAACTTAATGGGGACGTGGGTGGATTTACCATCTTGTTCCGTCATGTGCCAAGGATGCTTCAGGAGCTTATCTGTCACAAGAATGTAATGGCACACACAACTTCAGCAAAAGCTCAAACGTTTTCTCTCCGACTGGAGTGGAAAAATAGCCTTGCCTGAGACCATTTGTCAGCCACCCACCCACAAGCTTGATGGCACAAGAAATCCGTTCCTTCAAAAACGTACTATGAAACAAATCACTGTGACGACAAAAGCAGTCACTCTGTAATGTCACAATACCAACAAAATAAAATCACAGTCGCATATAATGAACAATGCAAAACATAAAACTGAGAGTACACATACCCTCCCCCCTCTCATAGCAAATATTGGTAACTTGAAAGATTAAGCTCTGCAGTCCAACAGGGGTGTAAAATTGCTGAAAAGTGCATCAGTACAGAAGAGATCTCTCTTAATGTTCTGGGTAAATCTCAGTGAAAGGTCAGCGTATTAATCCCATTTGACTGATCTGTATTCATAGGAAACATGACAGCCACACACGTTACACAGAATAGCAAGAATGCTGATGATAGCCTTCTTGGCTAAAGGAATGCCTTGAGATCTCTGGTTTAACTCCAGAGGTTGCTACACTAGGCGAGGAAAAACAAAACACAAAACACCAGCATAAGATTGACACAGTCCTGGAACACCCCTGTCCCATGACTTGTCCACGATGTAAAGCAGGAAAATAACCTGTGATGGCTGGAAAAAAGTTATCAATAACTGTGGAGTACAAACATCACCTTTCTTTTGTCACACTCTGCTCTCACTCTGCTCAAGTGGGTTTCCCAGGGTTTGGAAACTCTATGAAAACCTACAAACACCATAGCTGAGAGTGGGAGTGAGAGTGGGAGTGAGAGTGGGAGTGAGAGTGGGAGTGAGAGTGGGAGTGAGAGTAGTTCATAACGCAAGTAATATCACTTTTAATGCTTGGCCTGAGGGCCAAACAACATGAACACATAAGTCCCTTTGGGGGCCAAGTGGGGAATTTTTTGCTCTTCATGGCCCAATCTTATCCCCGTCCTCCCTCCCCCACCTCTGTGCTGCTCAGCGCAGAGTTTACCTGCTCCGGCGAGCGCTGCTCCTTTTGCCGGTGCTATCAGGAAGGCTCTGGCCTTCCCACCGGAAGGTGTGCTGTCACAATGAGCTTTACGGTACATTTGCAACAGCGCACACCAGCAGAGCACGTGCTCCTCCGGCACACACGGATCATAGGATTGGGCCAAAAGTCTTCTCAGTTGGGCCAGAGGGGCAATGCAATTCAGGGCCACCTTGGCCGTTCAGAGGAATTGGCATGGATCAACTGGGATTGTCCACAGATGATCTTGTTGAGTCAGGGTGGGGGTGCCAAAAGGAGCGGGGTAGACAGAACCTGTTGCTTCCTCCAAGGCAGGAGACCCTGCTTCGGGGAGGGCAGAACATTAAGAAAGTTAGGAGTTACTGTATTGTATCTCATTCGATAAAGCTGTGGCCCATTTTAACCCAAATACCATGCCTCGTGTCTTATGGGAGTACAAGATCAAAGAAGTGTTTGTTTCCAGCTGGAAGCAGGCATCAGCAACACGCCTTTGCGTGCTCGTGTCATTTGGCCCTAAGTTATCTGGTTGTGCCTCAAACCATGATGGGCAACATCCTTGCAATGTTCCTGAGTGTTTGATAAAGTCTAAACTAGCAAAAGGGAAAACTGGATTGATGTCATGGGTGTACAAGAAATGGTCGCAAGGAGATGAAATTGGCACTTTAAGGAAAAATCTTTAAAGGGCCATGTTCCATGCCTTCTGCAATCTGTTTGAAATGTGGCCATTTATAGCTCAATATGTAGACTCTCTGTGCATAAGATGATGCTGTAGATATAGTACAGTCAGCCATACCTATCCACGAGCAGCAGTGACATCACACTCAATCATTTCTACAGGTATGAAAAAGAAACTGGTTTAGCTGGACTCTTGTACATACAACCACTGTTGAAAAGTGGCAGGTCAAGCCAGCACAACAGGTGACTCCCCCACCCCCACCCCCATAGGCGTCGCCAGATGTGGGGCCCTGGGGCGGTGGGCCCCAGGGCGCAAGGGCGCAGAGGCTCCTGGGGGGGCGGGAGGCTCTGGGGGAGAGCGATTTTTTCGCCGCTTTTTTTCGCCGATTTTCGGCGATTTTAAGCCTAGAACTGGGTTTTTTTCTAAGTATGTATGCTTTTACTGGCACTTAATTTGTATTTAGTTGCTCCCACAACGATTTTAAGCCTGCTCCCGGGCGCGCAGCTTCTGTGCACCCGGCCCGGGACTCTGTACCGCCCCCAGAAGCAATCTCCGTAGTTTGCGCATGCGCAAACCCACGGAGTCTCCAGGGACGTTCTGGGCATGCGCAAACTACTCCCTGGAGCATCCCTGGAGATGCCGTGGGTTTGCGCATGCGCAAACTACGAAGAACTTTCGGCAAAAATCGCCGAAAATCGGCAAAAAAAAGAGGCGAAAACTAATTAGCATAAATTATGCTGCAATCTGGTTATGCTAATTAGTTTGGGGGGCATCGAGGATGCCGCCCCCCCTGCCAGACCCCACTGGGGACGGCTCTTGCACCCCCACCCCCCAAGCTGAACAGATCACTGACCATGTCTGCCAGGAGCTTGATTATCCCAGGCAGACAGCAAACACAGGCCATGGATCAAGTTCCTGGTGATTGCCATACAGAGCCAGTGTAAGCTGCATTCAACTTGGCAGGTCCCAAGTTGTGCAAACTTATGGTACGTTTTCTCAAGCTGTATTTTTAACCCCGTTGTCTTAAATGAGGTGCTGTACAAGCATGTGGTGATCAAGATAGATCAGACCCATGTACTTCTTACCCACAGGGCAGAATGCAGCCCATGCCACATTCAGCTTGGAAGGTCCAAAATGTGTGGCGTGAAGAAGAAAAAAGAAGCTTAGTGCATGGTGTGAAGATTTTGTTGACTGTCCCAGACCAAAGTCACAAGGAAGAGACCACAACCTGCTGGTCTTTACGTAATGGGAATTGAAATAGTCTTTGTTGTCCAGTCAATTTACAGCGAAGAATAACTGTAGTGCTAACTGTTGTGAGGTTTATTTTTTGCTTTGCAACCCAATTGACTAAACGAGCAAATAATAGTAATTTGCATCACATACCCCCCCCCCCCGCAACCCATTTAGGATGTACGTACTCTCTATCAAAAGGATGCAACCAGCCAACCGATCATTTTCTTCCTATGTCCAAAGAAGCACCAGAAGTGATGGGGTGGCTCTTTTTTCTTCTTTTCTGCAGCCTTTGGTTTTGTTTTTGTTTTTGGCTCTTCTGGAATGTGACACATTGTTATTGCGGTTGCTTCAAGCAAGGCTCTGGTTTATCATATAGGCCAGGCTCATGAATAATTTCCCTGGGGGATGAGAGTGCATTCTTGCTTTGTATGGCGTCGCTTGGCCAGCCAGCACCATTTCAGCTCTTGTCCTCTCGGCATCCTGTTGTAGAGAATGACCTTCTGTTCTCTCCTCGTAGAGTCAAGTTGCTATTGAAAAAAATGTCTTGTGCTCAGGGAAGCCCTGTGTGGCGCCTGGCAAGAAAGAATAGCGTTGGGGTCGAGGAAGCTCCAGTGTCACACACACACACACACACACACACACACACACACACACACACACACACACACACACACACACACACATGAGTCCAGAGCATCTAAGGAAATGTAAAGAGGTTCATGTTCCTGTTTTGGAAATTCAAATGACTGAGCATACTGAGAAGAATGTCACAAATGTCCAGAATGCAGCAGGTGCAAGAAATTCATCTGTACTGTAAGCACCAAGCAGGAAGAAAACTCCTTTGATGACGGCTGGAAACAACCAATGCAGTCCCAAGGCGGGTAATGAAGAGATTCCCAAGTTGCCTGCATTCGCATTGGGAACGTGACACTTCAGGCTAAGGGGATGTCTGTGCAGCGTAGTTATCGGAACTGATAGTCTGATATGGTGCATCAGAGCCCTTTCATTAGAGCTGCCCCCTTTTATCCATGTGTTTAACAGCTACGGCAGAAGTCGGCAGGTGACCGTTTCTCTTCACAATCGCTGGTGATGTCATTGTCTCCGCCACGTGAACATACAAGGTGAAGGCACAGAGAATCAGTACGCGGCACAGTAATATAGTTGCTCCTGAAGGGTTATGACATGTGGCCTGAAATGCGGGAGAAATGTGGAGAACCCTTCTCCAAATCCCAGTTGCCCAGCAGGGACTATTGAAGCCTGGACTGGAGGTCTGCTCTGGTCTCTGCCCTCAGCCAGAGGGCCCCTGGGAGGCACCCCTTGCCTCTCAGGATGAGCACCCTTGCAAGGCAAAGACCAGCCTGGCCCCTACCACTGCACAGAGCATAGAGCAGCTGCAGGGAGCTCAGCTCCCCCTTCCTGCCTGCAAAGAACTTTGCTCCAAGCCCCATTTGGCCAGCAGTAGCGGAAGAATGCCTGGGGCAGGGGGGTGGACCACCCCTGGGCAGCACCCGGGGGGCAGTTTACTGGTGGGGGGCAGCTTACTGCCAGCAGCACAGATGCGAGCAGGTGGGTGGCGGCGAAAAAGACGTGTGCTTTTTGGCCTGCCTGCCTGGAGCATTGGTTGAGCCTTTTGGCTCACATTCTGGGCAGCCACAGCGTTCCGGGGCGGCTTCAGCGTCAGGCAGGGGGGGCGGTACATGGCGCTCTGCGTCCCCACCCCCCGGGGCATGGCTATGCCGCTGTTGGCCAGGGACTGGGGAAACCAGCAGAGGCATCACTTGGCCAGAGGACTTCAGGGGTTGTTTTTTATTGTAAGCTGCCTGGGGGAGCATTTTGATCAAAAGGGCAGGCTATAATCTATAAATAATCAATAGAACAGGCAGTCGGAAGGAACCCCTGCTAAACAGGAACCTGAGAAAGCAACTGCGTCCATGCAAATGCATGGGAATTTGGTTCAAAACGTTCCAGCAGGCCAGGTCGCCTTCCAGGTGTGAGTCTCCAAGAAGCCTGGCAAGATGGCAGGGAGAGGAGGCGAGCCTGCTGGCCAGCTGGGAAGCGTCCTACACGGTGCCACAAATCAGTTGGGTGGTGGTGGCCCCAATGGCCAGCATGGGACTGAACCAAGTGGCCCAGCCCACAGGTGGAGTGAGGGAACAATCCCCTTGATGCTGCCCATCACAACCTGTTTTCGGCTGGGGATAAACCGACAGCACCTGACTGAGGAGGGGTGGGGCTGGGCCCAGCCCTTAAAAGAGGAGGAAAAGGAAAGGGAAAGAGAAGAAAGGAGGAATGCACAGATGGGAAGGAAAGAAGAAATGCTGCAACTGGTGTGTCCATCACTGGTCACCTCCCCAGTTCTGTGTCAGACAGATCGGATGAGGAGTCATTTCCATCCTGGTGAATGCAATGCCTCAAGTATTCTTGCAGTTCTCCAACAAGTGAGTGACAGCTCTCTTCTAGCATTAAGCCAGATCCCCATGTTTGTTATTCCAGGAAGAATGCCCTTCAAATCTAGCCATTATTTTGAGTTTCCCTAAAGCAATGGCACCTGAGTTTGCTTCTTTTGGATCAGAGATCCCTGGGGCTTGTGGCATTTTTTGTAATATTTAGTTAATTTACAAATATACAAGTAGAGCAGCGCATAAGGTAAAGGTAAAGGTGACCCCTGACAATTAAGTCTAGTCGTGTCCGACTCTAGGGTGTGGTGCTCATCCCCATTTCAAAGCCGAAGAGCCAGCGTTGTCCGAAGACGCCTCCGTGGTCATGTGGCCGGCATGACTCTCCTTGCTGCAGCGCATAGCATGCAGCTGGAACACGGAGCGCTGTTTACCTTCCTGCAAGCGGTACCTATTTACCTATTGGAACTGCTAGGTTGGCAGGAGCTGGCCAAGCAACGAGAGCTCACCCCATCGCAGATTCAAACTGCTGACCTTTCGATCAACAGCTCATGGTTCAGCGGTTTAACCCACTGCGCCACCCGAGAGCAGCGCATAGGCAGGGACAAATAACCAAGCAGCAGATCCACTACCTCACATCAGATCCCCAGAAAGAGACCCTGTACCCCAAAATGCCTTCATCTCTCCCTCTCCCCTTAGGTGGAGAGGGTCAGACCCTGTACCCCAAAATGCCTTCATCTCTCCCTCTCCCCTTAGGTGGAGAGGGTCACTTCTGCCACACAGTTGATGAATTTCTTCCAACCATTAATTTCCATTGGGGAAACATCATTCAAACATTCTGGACTGTTAATCAATAACCTGCCTAACAACAATGATTGTCGGGCCAGTGGCCCAAAACTGTACCCTTTCCCAGGCTCCATGAGGAGACTGCCATTTCTGACATAACAACGACAGTGTAGATAGTAAGAGAGACTGAAGATATTTTGGTGCCTGAGGCAGAAATTCCAAATGGTGCCTACCCATTGAAACAGGAGCATACGATTCTCTCACTTACTGTCTGAAATGCTGTAATCCTGGAAAGCTCATATCATGTCCACATGCTATTTTTACCTTGACTAACACTGCAGCCCAATCTACCGGTGTCACGAACCAGCACGTCACCCCATGCGAGGGGTTGCCCGATTCGGCGCATCACCCCCACCCCCCACTGTCACGTTCCCCCACCCCCAGCATGTCACCCACACCCCTAGGTGTGTCAAACCCCCCCCCCACAGTCACATCACACACACACACGGTACTCACCCCATGGCTAAGCACTGGGAGAGGAACAGGCCGCGCCGCGTCTTCTTCGGCGGCTCGGCCGCTTCTAAGTAGGCCGGGCAAGGCTTCGAGCGACACGTGCACACAACGCCACTCAAAGCCTTTTAAATAAATTTTTAGATGTTGTTGTTATTAGTTTTTGTTAACTGTTTTTTATTGTTTTGAAACTAACTATTTATGTATGGTGGGGTGTTTTTTTTGTATTGTATTTTTAACATCTTTTTAACATGTATTTTCTTCTGTTGTAAGCTGCCTTGGGTCCCTTCGGAGAGAAAGGTGGGATAGAAATATTGTAAATAAATAACTAAATAGAGCCTTGCCCTCAGAAGGGCTGAACGAAGACCCAATTGGGGCTTTCATTTGTCTCGTATTGACCCTCTCTTGGAATGTCATGACATTGCTAATTCTACTGTACTGTTATCTGTTTCACCAGTGTTGCTTCAATAATAATAATTTGCTGCCAAAATTGTAATGGAACCTCAAAATGAAGACAGTGGGGTTTTTCAGGGTTATATTGACTTTCTTGCAACAGTGTTCTGATACTCTGCCTGGAAATGAGAATCAAAAAACGGATTTGTGAGATGGGGGAAGGAATGGTTTTGATATCCAAGCCAAACAAAATCTGAAGGGTCATCCACTAGTCATCACACAGCAAGCGTTTTGAAGTCAATGAGCAATTTTTCCATTTCCAAGGTTATTAGCAGCAGAAGGAACAAATTTCAGAAGAAGAGATAACCACGTCCAGCGGGGTAGCCACACAGTTAGTTTGTAGCAACAAAAACAAGACAGAGTCTGGTGGCACCCTAAAAAGACTGACACATTTATGGCCCAATCCAAACACATGTTCCACCAGTGCATGGTATTGCAAAAGTGATAAAAAGCACTTTGCAACCCGCACAAGGCCCAGGTGCAACAGTGGGAGGGCCAGAGCCTTCTTACTGGCGCTGTCAGCTGTCAGGAGGCTTGCTGGAGCAGGTAAGTCCAGCTCAAGGGTGGGGTGGGTGGGTGGATTGGGCCTGGGAGGGGGCAGGATTGGCGGCACCAGCGCGTGCCATGTCCAATCCCCTTCCCGGGCTTTATCTGCCTGCACAGATCAATGTGGACTTGCACCAGCAACATCGCTGGCACAGGTCCAAGTTGACTTGTGGCTGCTGGGGCTTACCCTGGGGCAAAGGGACAAATGTCCCCTCCTTGCCCCAAGGAGACCTCCAGCAGCCAAAAATCCCCTGCAGGATGCAGTGTAGCCCATGCCGGTGCCACTGTGTTGCCACATGGGGATTTTCATTGGATTGGGCTGTTTACAACACATTACATTGCAATGGATGTTAGTCTTTAAGGTGCTGCTGCATGACGTTTTGTAGTTTTTGAGAAAGGTGGAAGTTGCCAGATTCTTTTTTCTTGTTAGCCCCACTGAAACCAACGAGACAACTGAGAGCATAAACTCAAACTCAAACCTGCACCCACACTCACGCCTCTCTCTATAAAAATTTTCTCTTGCCTGGGATGGAAGGAGATTGAGGGTCAGGTCCTCTAGGGGTTATCTCTCAGTATTTCTTTGGTACAGGAATTAGATGTAAAATTCAAACATTCCATCCAAGGAATTTGAGACAGACAACACAATGCAGCTTAGCTAGAAACAATGCAGCTTGTCGGTCTCTAGGGTGCTTCCTCTCCACCAAGCCACCCTTAGGCTTTGTTGCCAGGACACACCCTTGTAACTCCCTTGTCAGTGTATCAGATGTATTGCTACAGAAATAAACCTCGATTCAACTGCCCACATGACAGAGCACTGAGCAAATGTAGCAGTGCAGCTGTAAACACCAAGTTGGCAATGAACTCTCTGTGTGCATGAGTTGGTGTGTGTGTGTGTGTGTGTGTGTGTGTGTGTGTGTGTGTGTGTGTGTGTGTGTGTGTGTGTGTGTGTGTAAGTAATATATGTGGGGTGGAGTAGTTTTTAACATGTTTTGTTTGACTGAGTGCATTTCACAGTGAGAACTTTAAGAAAACAATGGATTTGGCTCTGTGGGTTTTGCTAGCTGCAGAAAAGCATTGCAAAGCCTGCTGGTCTCGTTATGTCCAAATTTGTTTTTCAGGTCAAAACTAGTGATTATGTCGATAGGGTGGGAATTTTTCTCAGACGATCCATATTCACCTTTCTTTTGATCCTGATATGACTTTGCTGCCATTCCCCCCGCCCCCCACTGCTTTCTTCCTGGATTAATCAAATGTGTGATTCCTCCCGATCAGGGATCATATAGTGAATGAAATGACATTACAGTATCGTGCTATCTTGCCCATCAGATTTAGTTCTATTGCGTGATGACATTGCCGAGAACAAATGAAAAGAATTGTTGGTGAGTAAACAAACAAGTGAATGTACAGCATTCCAAGGGAATCTTGAAAAATAATGGGGAAAAGGGAGGCGTTTGGGGGCAACATTGAAATGTTCACAAAATACAGTGAAAACTTTCAGATATCCAGGAACAAACTTAGCAATGCATACAGCGCAAACAGAACAACTTTTGTGTGCCATGTGTGCCATCATTTTCCATGCTGTCTTGGGAAACCTGTACCAGCCAGATCTGCCTGTTCAGTTTCCACAGACGTGTTTTGGAGAGAGCAACTTCCATGTTCAGGAGGGCATCACCCCTCCGATATGACTTTTCTATTCTCTCACCCTGTCCCATCTCCTCACCAGGATGGGGCCTAGTATCCCCACCTGTCATGTGGGAGACTGTGTTTTGCTGCTTGGAAACGTATAGCAAGCTTCCAAAGCATGTTCATGCAAGTAGATAAATAGGTACCGCTTGCGGGAAGGTAAACAGCGCTCCGTGTTCCAGCCGCATGCTACGCGCTGCGGCAAGGAGAGTCATGCCGGACACATGACCACGGAGGCGTCTTCGGACAACGCTGGCTCTTCGGCTTTGAAATGGGGATGAGCACCACACCCTAGAGTCGGACACGACTGGACTTAATTGTCAGGGGTCACCTTTACCTTTACCTTACAAATAATAGGCCTGATTCGGTCAAAACTAGGCATTAAGTCCTGTTGGTTTTGATTGGAGAGTTAGGTACACATGTAGCTTTCTACACGTGAAATCAATGGGACTTATAAGAACTTAACTTTGTCGGGATCATGGCCAACATCTATTTCTGAAACATTTCCAAGGTTGAGGCTCACTATATATTTCCCGACCTGTACAGGACTCTTGCACTGATTGACACACTGAATTCAAGTACACCAGCTGTATTCTTTCCTCCTGCCCAGATGGCCGAGCTGTTGCTCTTTGAAGGAAACTGCACAACCACCAACACACCAATAATAATCTGTCCAAAGAAGTTTGCCGTCGTTGCAGACTTTGCTAGGAATGAGTTTGTGCTCTTCCCTCCGCCCCTCACCTTGTCCCTTCCATAACACAGGAATATAGTAATCAGGGAAATATGTCTTCGCTGCTTAGCAAAAGGGTCAAATCCATTTAGGTGGAATTCCAGTCTTGCTACAACAACAATAGCAGGAAACCTGGGGAAGAGGGGGGTTTGCTTCTGCAAATCTCCGACAGAGGTTTGTTGAAAGAGTTGGCTGGCATTCGACTGCTTTCTGTTTCTTCTTTGTGCTGGAATGCTGTGATACTTCCAAACACAATGGAAGACCTGAAGCTCAAGGCAAGCGAAGCAAAATTACAGGAACCTCTCCTCCTTTTATCATGAACATTTTTGGCTTGATTCTCCTTTTTTGTCTAGGCCATGAGTTGTTTATGTTAGCCTGAAAGGAGCACCTCGATGTAGGCTTCCTAAGAGGGTTAGGGTCCTAAGAGGACCTTCTCTCAGTGGTTCAGAATCAATGCCCAGGTGAAAACCTTTGTGTTGCGCTCCATTAGTACTACTGTGCAACAACTAGACAGCAAATGTTTCAACTGGCATTCAGGATGGCTGCATACTGAAACACAAGCCATGCACTGCACATAGTGGTTGCGCATACATAGGCGCATACTTGCTCATGCAACCTATTTTGAAGAGTTTGAACAGTTTTCGGCAACATTTGCAGGAATTTTCACAGGGATAAAATGGTTGAAGGACATTCTTGCCAAATTCTGAACAGTTTCCCAATCTTTGTTATAGCCTCAACTAAGGAATGGGAGCACTCCAATCAAAGACCAGCATTTTAAAGCCCTATAGATTTTAATGAGGGAGTTAAGTATGTGCTTAAATCTCTCCCGCTGAAATCAATGGGACTCAAAAGTACTTTACTTTGGCTGGATTCTTCTCATTTCTTTTCTTCTCAAAGCCACTTGCCCAAGCACTTCTGTCAGCAGTACACAAGAGGTAGGACAAGCTCAAGAAATAATGTGTGTATTCCACACTTTCAAAATGGAAATTCTGTGCCAAGGTAATCCAAATTTTGCACAATAAAAATAATTCTTAAAAAAAACATGCATATTTATTTATTTATTGAAAAGATGTATATTACGCGTTTCCTATGCTCAAGACGGTGTGCTACATCAGAATAAAATAATACAACAGATAACAACATAGGAATAAAACCATTAAAAACAATTACCAAAAATACAGGAGTCAATGAAAAATATAAAAAAATAAAAAGCGTAATAAAAGCACGGCATAAAAGCAATGAGATAAAAGCAGCAACAGAAGATAAAAAGGGTCCCTAGGAGGTTCCTCCTGGCCCCGGCTCCTCCCTTCCTGAATACCAGGAGAAATAAATACATTTTGGAACCACATAAACTGTGTGACTCACAGCACAATCCGACTTAACTTTTGTGCCGGTTTAACCAGCGACGCAGCGAGAACGGGAGGCCCCAGAATGGAAAAGGGATTCAAATCCCCTCCAAAAGAGGAATTCAAAGGGGATTTGAATCCCTTTTCCGTTCTGGGGCCTGAACGCTGGTTACACCAGCACAAAAGTTAAGTCGGATTGCGCTGTCAAGCAGATCTGCATATTTTCTCATTTTGTGCAATTCAATCCTCTCCTCCGCCATGCTGAAGGATGCAGCCACTCCATGATGACGTCGCTCCGGGGGGGAGGGGTGCAGCTAGTGCCCCGGGTGCCAGGGACCCTAGCTATGCCACTGTGTGGAGATGTCAGGGATTGAAACCTGGGACTTTCTGCCTGAGCGACAGTTCCTCCAGAGAGATTTCAACAGATGTTACCTACACACTTTCAGGCATATGTTTGAAATGATAACACTAGAAATTTGCTCTTTTAAAAAAGAAAAGAAAACAAGAAAGTTGGGATCCCAAGGAAGACCCATTGCACATATTCCATGCTTTAGTCCTCCTCCCTCATGGAATTGCAGCACAAACTCAGTCAATGCTACTAACAGGAGCAAGAGACATACACGCCAACTGGGAGATGCTTAGCTTTACTATTCTGCTATGGATAGGGTGGAGGACGGGCTTGTCCTATCAATGCAATTGGAAGTTTGTCTGATCAAAAGTGTCCCAGATTGCAGCAATTTTGAGCAAAATGTCAACAAAGTTAATCGAGATCAATGGCTGTGCAGTGGTTGGGAACGACAGTGTTCCTAAATACTTTTCTCTTTAAAAAGTTGGCAGTGACAAAAAAGGTGATAAAGATCAGGGGACTACATTTTTTTTAATCTGCAGGTGCCCAAAGCATCGTTTCCATCACAGATGACAATGCGTTCTAGGAATGACGTGCGGTTGATTTCCTCAAAAGTATTTTCCTTTTGCTTAGCTTTGCAAGCGGCTTGCACTGTATAAAGTCAGGTGGTTGGAAGGAACTTGCTTGGAGGAAACATATCTCAACAACAGCAGATGGGAACTGCTTTAAACAGGAAGAAGCTGTTTTACAGACAAGGCATCTTGGTATGAAGAATCCACACATTCCACTGGAAATCCATGACATCAACACACATCTCTGGCATGAATGTTAAAGTTAAGCACGTTTAACTTTTTCGAGAATGGATTGTGTCCATGGAAATTAACCTAATCTGAATTTTTGCTATGATTATATTTCAGTTTGGTCCAATTTCCATGGGCACAATCTAGGTCATGTTAAATAAACTATTTTAAGTCCCACTAATTTCAGTGGGGAACTCCTATGGTAGACTCATGTTTACCTCTCACTTTGAAATCAATGGGGCCAAAAAATACTTTCTATTAAAACTAGTTTGTGCCTATAGAAGTTTGATTAAATGACAAGAGTATCTGAACATGCAATCCTATCCAGAGAGTCATCATATCCTAAGCCTGGCCTGCAAAGTCAGGGGAGGAGGGGAGACAGTGGAGGGTGAGCCACATCTCACCAGTTCAGCCAGCCCAGCAACACCACTGGCATCCCCAACAACAACAACACTCAGACGCCAATGCCAGCTGCAGCATCGTCACCACGATGGCCAGGTGACCGAATTATGCCATACAGATGCCACCACCATGGGAGAGTGGTGTATGCACAGCAGTTGACCCAGTGACAGGCGGCGCTGCACAGATGTGCCCTTTAGACCCACCCATTGGAACACGCAAAGCTGCCTTCCAAGCCTATACCTAGGCACCACCCCCACCCCCATGGAAGCAAGCACATAGGCACAGCCCAGCAAAGTCATGCAAGCCGCACCATCTCAAGAAGGCCCTGTGGGCCACAATCCCAGATACACCTGAATGAGAGCAAGCCCCCTGGTTGGGATCAATGTTCCCTGTAAGGTGCGTGGCTGCACACCTCCGAATTGAGCTCCGCACAGAGCAGCGCTTAGTAACCCAGACGTCCGGTGATGATGTAACGACATAATCGCTGAGCATCCAGAGATGGCGCCATGACCCAGAAATTGCACCGTGCAGCAGGGGTCTGCGCACCAGCATGGACCCCTTAGAGGGAATATAGCTGAGGATGCCATGCTGCTTGCTCCTAAGGAGACCTGCAGCTGACCAAGCTGACACCAGAATACTTGGCTGAAGAGACTGGGGAAGATGCAGTGCCCACACATACCACCACCCACTAGTCACCACTGCACCCACATAGCCTCAACCACAAAGCACCCTGTGCATCAGCACATGCTGTAGGTTAGCTCATTGATGACCCCAAAGTGGCCACACATGGCATTGGCACCCTGGCACACACCATTCCCATGCACGTGCCAGAACACTGCCAAGCCATCTGCAGCAAGCATTGCCATCTCTGTGCCAAGGTGAGGCTGCTCATGGGATTCATGAGGGAAGTGGGGAAGGGGAGGGGATGGGAGGGATAGAGGCAAGGAAACAGGGGGACCCTACTGACTGCCCCCTGCCACATGCCCAGGGGTGCAGATGGCAGGCACCAGCCCCACTGGCAGTGCACCCATGCCATTGCCCATGTCTGCGGCTGGCTCCCCGTCTCACAGCCTGAGCTGGCACCCCAGCCAGGATGCCCAAAAGGCAGTTCTGCTCTCACAGCAGGGCAGCCAAGTCCGCCAACTGCTGTTCCTGCTGCTCCACACCCTCCTGGACCACCACCAGAACCACCAGGAGGAAGTTCTTACTATAAAGGCATGACATTTCTCGGAGCAAATGCTGCTGCTGTGATTCCATGGGCAGCCAAGTAGCCTGCAAGAATTGCTGTGAGGACCAGCACAGGCGCTCCATGGTCTGTGTGGATTGGATTCTGCTTTGCAGAAGGAGGTCCGGAGTGATTAGGTGGGCAGGGAATGTTCAGCACATGCACAACCACAAAAGGTAGGGAAAGACCTTTCCAATTAGAGATAGAATTTTAACCTTCAATATAATAGGTATGTGTGTGGGGGGGGGGGTTGAACTTCCCACAGATTTTCTGTGGCCACCTCTTTCCTCCTCCTCCAGCTTCCCGGCATATTTATGATGATCACAGTTTTAAAAACAGACTTTATATGTGGGTTAAGATGCACAGAGGCCTCCACAACAAGGACCACACAGTTCTGGAAGCTGTTTGTTTTCAAGTGCTGTCACAGAGCCAAGAGTGGGAGCAGACACAGTAGTACCAAATATTGGTTTTGGCAGCTCTCTGAAACATGCACAAGAGCCATTGTTTGCTTCTGGCAACAAAGAGCTGTTTAGAATATGTAGCTGTTTAGAATTTGGAGGATGTTTCTGATCAGGCCAGATCTGATATGGGGTTGAAATCATGTGGCAGGAGCTCGTAAAAAAAAGTATATCAAGACCAATATTGTATATAGATTTAACGTGTAAATTAATCCGCTAAATTAAAGCTTTGATTGATTTATCAGTGGGGAACAATGTTAATAGGTGAGGGCATCGTTTACTGTATTTATTTCTTTAAAAAAATTCTTTTACAAAATTACAAGAGAGTGACAGTAAGGGCATATTTTAATCTGTGGGACTGCAAGTTAAAGAGCACACTTCATTTTTGGAGGCTAGCTTAATCGTAACTAGGAGGACAGTATTAAAGACGGCCTTTTTCTAAGAAAAGGGATGTTTTGTATTGGAAGCTATCTTGCATTTTGTGATCTCAAACACAGGCACTTGCATAAAAATGTTGGTCAAATGCAAATTGATTGAAACTGAATTGGTTAATCGGTTAACTTAAAAGGCAGGCAATTAATCATTGAAAACTTTTGCTGGGTTGACAACAGTACTTAAAATATATCACATTTTAAACACTTAGCCAAAATAGCACTATATAAACACCAGGCAAAATCCAATGGAAAGTTCACCTGCTCAAGCCACATCAAAATGAACAGGTGAAATGTTCTTGCCGACATCCCGTACTTTTTAATGGGGCTTGTGCTGAGAACTTCTCAGTGGAGTCCAGCCCTAAACCAAACCTACAGAGCCTAAAATGTGACAGCCAGATGTGTCTAGGTCAGGAGTGGCCAACCTTCCACCATTAGAGCCTCTGCGTTCTTTAGAAGACAGAATCTTGGCAGCTGCAAGTGCTGATGGTGCTGCTAAAGCAGCTGCACCAGCTGAAATGCCCTCCCCTATACAACCATTGCCAGCGGGTGGCGCAGTGGGTTAAACTGCTGAACCATGAGCTGTTGATCAAAAGGTCGGCAGTTCGAATCCGCGACGGGGTGAGCTCTTGTTGCTTGGCCAGCTCCTGCCAAACCAAAGCATGTTAATGCAAGTAGATAAATAGGTACCGCTTGCGGGAAGGTAAACAGTGCTCCGTGTTCCAGCCACATGCTATGCGCTGCGGCAAGGAGAGTCATGCTGGCCACATGACCACAGAGGCGTCTTCGGACAACGCTGGCTCTTCGGCTTTGAAATGGGGATGAACACCACACCCTAGAGTCGGACACGACTGGACTTAATTGTCAGGGGTCACCTTTACCTTTTATACAACCATTAAAGATCCAGAAGCATTCATGTTGAAAGGTTGGCCACCTCTGGTCTATGTATATGAAAAAGTGATGATCCACCATGAGCAATCAAAATAACCCTGAACCCAACAGTTTTTGTAGCCCTAACTAGGCTTATCATATCCAAAGGGGGACAGAGTGACTTTAACTTTTACCTTTAAATTATTATTATTATTATTATTATTATTATTATTATTATTATTATTATTATTATTATTGTGACAGTTAACACGTAACCACTTGTATTTGGACAGTTTGAGAACGGAGTATGATCTTGCTCTCGCCAGTGTCATCTTTTCGCCAGCAGGTGGTGCTAAATGGCTTCACTTAAATCTCTTGCCTTCATTCTTTGCTTCAGACTCAGAATTATTATGCTGTCTCTAGACAGTGAGTAATACTGACTGATACAACTAAGGTAAGAGGGGAAACTTGGAATTGGGCCGATGCCCATTGAGGAAAGGAAGGAGAAGCTTTTGTGCTGGACTCTTTTCTTCCTTGCCCTGGTGTTTCTGCTTGAGAAATAGCTGCTCTTTACGAAATATGTATTGTTTTTATGTTTTAATTTTATATTAATAAAATACAAATATATACCAAAAAGAGAGAGAGAGAAATAGCTGCTCTTTGGGAAAGCTAACATGGCTCCTTTTAGGTGGGAGTTCCCGTCCACCCCCTTTGCTTCCAAGGCCTTGACCGGATCAGGTGTGGCATACAGCAGGGGTGCTTGCAGGGGGAGGCCAAGTCAAAGCCAATGCCTGTCAGCGGACTGACCTGGCCAGACCACTCCCAGAAGGGACAGCAGTGGCACAAGTCAGCCAAGAGGTTTGTGCCACTCTGTGCCCAACACCCCAATCTACACATGGAAGTATCCCCAGAGTCCTCGGCATTAGTGATTAGGTGGCTTTAAGGGCATTAGACAAATTCATATTGGCTGTGTGGAACCTTTGTATTCACTGGCAGTATATCTGTATTCTTCTGTATTCACTGGCAGTGTATCTGAGTAACAGTTACTGAGAGAAGCATGAACAGAAGAGGGTTGTGGTCTCCGTGCCCTGCTTGTGGCTCTGTGGGAAACAGCACACTGGATGTGATAGATTCTTTGGCCGGGTACTCCTATCCTCCGAGTATTCTTTTTTCTTAATACACAAACTCTCTGCCTTGGGAAGACACTGCAGGGCTCCTAAGTTCAGTTGTTAGGAAAATTAGTCTGATTTTAACTAGGTAGTTCATCCCATTACAACACTCTAAGCTTTACATGTAGCCCTAGCAATAGTCTATTTTCCATGGAGTAGCTGAAAGAGATCCACCCCAGAAATTAAAAGTAAATGTAACATGTAACTACAAATTGGTCCCAAGCTTTCTCCCATCCACCCGCTTCCTCTTGGGCAGGCAGGCTACAGGAGCACACTCTGCATGTTCAACGACTTTACTCTGCTAAATAAGGAGTGCTATCAGCTTATTTCAGTGGATCTGCACCTCTTAACACCCAATGGCTGTAGAATCCATTATTTTTCAAGTTTTTATTCCTTACAGGTAAAACACTGAATCTTTTAATATTATTTTTGCATCCTTCCCTTCCCCGAGCACAGAGCAGCAGGTGCAGATGTTTTGTTCACAACAATCCTGCAGGATCCTACATTGACAGCGCAACTTACACCATCGGTGTAACCGGCAGGGGAGGGCAGGGCGGGAGGCTTTGGAGGGGAGATTTAAATCCCCTTTGAATGGGATTTTAATCCCCTTTCCATTCTGGGTCCTCCTGTTCTCGCTGCACCGCTGGTTACACCGGTGATGTAAGTTGGATAGGATTGTGCTGTGAGAGAAGAAATGCTTCATGGATGAAAGAGGATTTGAACCTGAGTTGTATGATCTACGTTTGGCATATCTGGATCTCAGATGCTACATAAGGCTCTCAAATCTATCATTTAACTCTGAACATACATACATACATACATACATACATACATACATACATACATACATATGTATGTAACATACAACTAGCTTTTGAGGGGGGAAGGTAGGGGTTTTGTTATATCTTTTACGTATTTATATCAACACACACATACACACACAGACTTGAACCTGGATCTTCCAGGTCTAACACCCAAACCACTGCATGTGTAGCTTTATACATTGGCAGTGAGGCAGGAAGTTTAAGTACTCGCACTCAATATTGATAAGCACTTCCCATTTACCTGACCAGGAGATTCAGTGTTTAATCTCCATGAATGAGAGAGCACTTAGATATGTATGGTGTCTTTGGAATATGTGTTTCATTTACAAGAAGAGCTTTTTGAAATCAAGCAGACTCCTAAAAACAGGCAGCAAAAACTGCTTATCCTGCATCGGATTTCCAAAGGCAACAGTGTATTGCTTTTGCAACAGTATGTGTGTGTTTCCACACACATACTGTTTCCAATCCAGCTCAAAACCTTCAGCTATTTCTGTCCCAAATATCTACCCTAAGCTATCTCCCACATTCAGAATTGTCAACGTCTCTAGCTGTCTTTCCCCCCAAAATATAATGGGTGCCATATTTCCAGAGTTGGAGAGAGATTCCAGATCATTCTGGTCCATCAAAGTCTTTTTACTAGAACCCTGATGACCTCCTGAATTTGTCAGGCAAAACCTTAACAGAGCCATTCATGCTAATTGAGATAGCCGTGAAACTGTATTACATGTCAATATTTACAAATTCCGACAATTAAAGGATACTTTGGGTTATGTTCATTTCTTTATTTGTCGCTTCAAAAGAATTGTTCCAGGGCCCCAAGGCTTAATAAGACTCAGAAGCTAATAACAGAAATAAACTAGCAAGTAAGGTTAATAAGCAAACATAAGACATGGCAGAGATTGACGTTAAATAGTGCTGTAAACTATATTCTTTGTCAGCTCATTCATGGTGTCATCAAAATGAGATTATTTTGACTCAGGATTACCATATCTGAAGCACCAAAGAGAAAACATGTGACTGGCAGGAATCTCATTAGCTCTTAAAAAAAAAAAAGTTATGCATATTAGCATTTCAGAAGATTGCTGCAACTACGTTGATTTCACTGGGCATGTACAGATCTGTTTCGATAATTAAGAAGGAATACTTCTTCCATGACACGGTGTTGGGAAACGAGATACTGTGCATTTCTTTCGTTTATGGCAGTTTACTTTTCTACCTTAATCAGCAGATATAATAGCATCTTCAGTTTTCTTCCATTAAGAAGATTTCTTCTTCATCATGCAGTATAAAAGGTTCATTTCAAGATGGACGGACTGTGTTGGTCTGAATCTCATTTGGAGCAGGCTTGAACCCACCAACTGAGTTAGCCAGATGTGTGGTTTGTTGTTCTGAACTCCAAAATGGATGGATCAGGTCCTCTTGGCACACACAGACGCAGCCATCTGCACCCACTAAAGCCCAAAATGTTCCAAACCTGCAGCAGTCCTCCCAATGCAGAGAATGCTCTCCTGGCCCCCATCTTGGCGACTCTGCAGGGATAGTGGTGAGGGATCAATCTGCACCAGAAAGGCCATAGCAGGCTTTGAGGCCCCATGCATGGTCCCATGCATGGACAGGATACCTGGGTGCACATGATATTGTGGGAACTTTGCTGTCACCAGCCATGGGTTCAAAGGCTCTGAGTCAGCTAAGGCTCTCCCAGTGCAGACTGACCTCTTTCACCCACTCCCAGAGGACTTCATAGGGGTGGCAGAGGCGAGGGAGGGGGTGCAGGTCAGGTCAGGAGAACTGGAGAAGGCTTGGAGGAATCTATATTCTGGCCTGCACCAATGCTTTAATTGACGCAAACTGGGGGTTAGAGGCATTCCAGCAGGCCCAGCTTGAGGCCCAACAAACCAGGGGACATATGTTGATCGAGGGGAATGCCTTTTTTTTAATGCAGTGGCTTCTTCCAGATTCCTGAGGAAGGTTCTGCCCAGCCAGACCCCCAAATCCATACCCTGAATCCAGGTATTATTTGGAATCTTGTGGCATCTGTACATTCCTTAGAAGACACTAAATGTTGGACAGGGAAGGGAGACGGTTTCACTCAGATCTTCTTCCTCTACTTTGTTGGTGTCAGGAATGGACGTAGACAGTACTCTGGCACCATTCCAGCTTCATTTGCTTTTCCTCTTGTAAGTGTCAAGTATTACTATGAAGTCACCTGTGCAAAGGCATAGAAGAACATATTTCCTTACTGGAGAGCAAAGGAGCAAGGACTAAACATAGAGTGATGTTGTTTTATACTGGGGAAGAGAAGGCTACTAACTTAGGGGTCAGCAACTGACATCCCCTGAGCCAAATCCAGCCCCAGAAATGAAAGAGGGCTGTGACAATAGAACCTGGTGATGGGCAACAGGGGGAAGGAGAGGTTGTGGCCCTGGCCCCTTTCCCAGAGCAGTACTGCAGCAAAGTTATTGCAAAGTTAAGGTCGAACCTTACCTGTGAATAGTAATAACAGGCAACCTGATCCACAAATGTGAGCTGAGCCATCTGTCACAGTAATTGCTTCCACAGACTTGCCTGGAAATCGCTTGGCAGGTCCCAGACCAATACATGCTCTTACTTAAATCTTTTGATGTCTCAGTCACAACAACTCAAGGTGCGTAACAATAACCCCAAACACAAAAAAGATTCAATTTTATTTCTCAAAATGTAACCAGTATCTCAATCCTAACTCACTCCATGAGCAGCGATTCAGCAGCACCAACGCCGCAGTGCCCACTGTATTCCGCAGGGGAGTTTCGGCCTCCAAAGGCCTCCTTGGGGTAAGGGAACATTTGCTCTGGGATAAGGCTGTGCCAGGCTGCCAGGTCTACTCAGACCTGCACCAGCTCTGTAGCTGACGCAAGTCCATGGACAGAGGCCAGGAATTGGATTTGGCGGATGCCGCTGCCACTGAACCCTTCCCCTTTCCATTCCCAATCCGCCCTCCTCCGTGTCCCTGTCGCCGCCTCATTCAGCCCACCCCTGCATTTCTCCCACCTCCTGTGCTCACAGTGGCCGGCGGGCGTCTGTCAGCTGCTGGCGCTCAGAGCTGGCTGCTCACCGCTTGGTACAGCCAGAAAGCGCCTAACGCTGCTAGAACGCTCATTCAGGATTGGGCTGTAAAAGTAGCAAAAGTTAAACAGCCTACCAAATCCTCCACCAGTTTAACCAAGAGCAGCCCAAATAATAAAGGGTGTCTAACAAAGCAACTGAAAGATCACTGGGCTCTTTTCAAAAATCTCCAAGGACAAGAAGTTCCATAGCCATAGGGCAGCCACCAAGGATGCCTCTCTAGGCATGAACAATTGTATTTGTCTTGCTTTGTCAAGAGCCTTTGTATGTCTGCTTCTTCCAGTTGGCCTCTCCTTAAACAGCAACAAGCATTGTTTGTCCCATTTTGGTCAGGTCCTGTTGATTAGATTCATTTGTGGTTTTAGGTTGGATTTGCACATTCACTTAGCATGCCAGACCATGGTAAGTTCAACCCATGCATCTTGTCTTCCATCATGCACACTGGAACACATGTAAGTAGGGTGGAACATTAACATGCATAGGGATCTCCTACTACTAAAAATGACAATGACCAGAACTTCCCCTCTCACATATGCGCCTGTATGCTTGTGACTATACGTGGCAGTTTGTTTACTAACGTGGCTCTTACTAGTTTGTTTCCATGTTTGGCTTCAATGTCTTACTGGTGGGGCCACTGGGTGATACAGGAAGCTGGACTAGATGGGCTTTTGGCCTGATCCAGCAGGGCTCTTCTTATGTTCTTATGTTATGTTCTTACTACGATTAAGACTGAGGTGGGTCATGTTCATTTCTTAGTTGTCTTTTTAAAAGCATTGTTCTAAAGACAATTAAAAAAAAAACCGATTATGACCCGCCTAAGAAAAATGCCGTCTTTGGCACAATAAGTGAATGTACAAACTCAGCCAACATGTGAAAAGCAAAAGAAAGGGGACCAACCCAGGCTTATAAACAGCTTCTTGCCTGGTCACCTGTGATGATTAAGAATTACCTTCAGGTGACCAGACAAGGAAGCTAGGAGAGTTAATTCTCTTTCTCCTTTTCTTAGTCTGCTGAAGGCCCTACATGAGTCAGTGTGAGCCAATAAACATTTGTGGTGGGCTAGGAACTGTTATCTGCAAGACTGGACTCACCCCAAATCATGCGGCAGAGAAATTCACCCACGTTATACAAACATAGGAGGACGACAGCACTCCCAGCGAAAAAGGCTGCTATGCTGAATGGACTGAGGGCATCAAAGAGAGGGTATGCCCACTTCCCAGTTACTGAGTGAATCCACAGGAGCCTAGGGAAATGGAAACGTGTGTTTTAGTTAGAGTATTTCAAATGTAAAACAAACTCATGCCTTATCCTAGAGAGGTCTTCCACATGGAGGCTGGCCTGAGGGAGCCAGTCATTTTGTGGTGAGGATACATTGCAGGAGCCACTGTAAGTCACACAAATCAGCAAAAATCTAAATGCAGATAGTCTGATACGATTAAAGTTCTGTACTTGTTAAATAGCATGATCCTCTGTATGTTTACAGCCAAGATGACTATGTTCCACATGCAGAAGGGTGCAGGAGCTCACCACCACCATACCCATGTGTTTAACCTTTCATGTCAACCAAGATTTTTGCATGCAAACACCTTTGTGAGTAGGCTTTGCTTACAGGATCCTTCCACTGTGAAAAAGGAGCCAATAGGTCACCTACATACAAAGCCTACATATAAAAGGCATTAACCTCACATTAGAGGTACTAATACAATCACCTCAGCTATCAAATGTTTTTGGCTGGACTCGACCTTTGGTTGAGAATCCAAAAGAGGTGAGAAAGAAGCTGACAGGAGATTCAGAAGTCGGGGGAATCACTGGAAGCTAAGGGATGGTAACACTGAATATTGAGTTTCCTGGGATCTATCATTTCTCTTGGGAGATTTGTTTTTGGAAGGATGTTTCCAGAAGGGTGTGTGTGTGTGTGTGTGTGTGTGTGTGTGTGTGTGTGTGTGTGTGTGTGTGTGTGTGTGTGTGATAAATATGCTTCCTGATGTCCAAATACAGCCAGAGGCAGAGGAGGGGAAATGGGAGGCATATTCCGCAAGCCATTGGGTCTTCCACTCAATTCCACAAACCATTGGGTCTTCCACCCAATAAAGAGGACAACATTCAACTCAACTGCAGTTATTCCCCTATCATAATCTGCAACACTGCCATGGGAGGAGCTGTAGCTATGGACTAGACTAGAAGGTTCTGAAATACGGACACCTTGAAGCAGGAGCTCTGAGGAAAAAGCTCACCTGCCCCATGCTCACTACAACACAACACAACACAACACAACTTGTACATTGCACAAATCACAGCACTTGAGTAACAGAGCAAACTAGTACATGGGAAAGGAATTTTGATAAGCAGCATGCATAATCTCATTAAATGTAGGATCTCATTAGGGGCTAAAAAGCTCCTCATACCGCCTAATGTATACGTTGTATAACACAGTTGTTCAACAGCTCCAAAGCTCTAAAGTCAGATCAGGAGTGCCTTGCAGCTGAACAGTTGGGATTTATTTCAGTGGGAAAGAAAAAGAGAAAGGGAAGTTTGTAGGTTTTCACGACGCGACCTTTCTTAATTCGAGAAGAAAGGGAAGTCTTTTTTCAACTTGGTTGCAAGCAATAACAAGGTGAGGGAAGGAATTCCCTCTTGGCTTCTTGTCTGCGAAAGAGAGGTGCCAGGGCAGCATGTGAAAGAGATTTGGCTTGTGCAAAAAATTCTTACCAACATATATAGGCAACACCTCCGATTGCTAACAAGCTGAGCCCTTTCCCCTTAGATGGATAACGGCGAGGGGTAATAAAGAGGTCCAGCAAGGTCAGTGGAAATATCCCAGTGTGCTGGAAGGAAAAGAGAGCAAGTTATGCAAAGTTGTACTTGGGGTGAAATGGCTGATTGTTGCTCCTATGAATGAAGCTCATCATTACTTATGAACGCCTGTACAAAAAAGCTTCCTGGCCTTCCTGCAGCATTGCTAATTTGGCTGATGGAAAACGGGTGGGCCAGTCTGCGCCAATTCACACATCGATATCCAGATTAGCTCTCGACTAAAAGCATTTGACACTCTACAGCAGCGGCCCCCAACCTTTCCGGCATCGGGGACTGGTAGCCATGCGGAATGTATTCCCACGGACCGGGGGGGAGGGCGCGCCGGCTTGCCCTCATCGGCCTTGTGCAAAATCGCCGACGAGGGCCTGGTCAGAACAGGCTGAGCCGGCGGCCCGGGAAGACGTGCGGAGGCCCTCTCCCGGCCTCCGGAGGCTCCGCGCGGACCCGGCGGACGGTTGGACAGCCTCCCGGCAATCTCTCCGGGGGCCGGACCCGATGGCCTTGCGGCCAGATCTGGCCCGCGGGCCGGGGGTTCCCCACCCATGCCCTAGAGGATAGGAGGGTATGCTTCATCTAAAGGTCGCCATGAACAAATACCAGAGACAACCAAACTAGCTTATCCAAATATAGGTAGATAACACATCTTTAAAAGAACACTGCAGTCTCATAAGTTGTCCTCTATACAATATTTAGATTCACTTTGATCTAGCAATTATACCGTTTCTAGCACTTTTGTACAGTACATATTGCTTTACTGCCGCGTATCTGAAATTCAAAAGGAAAGTATGAATCCCAGAACTAAACTCATCAGCTTTTGGGGCGACAGGTCCTGGGATGATTAAGGTGGGCTGGCCAATGATTTCAGATTTTTCATTTCTGCCTGTTTCCATGCCTATTTGCTCCATTCATGGCCACTTACAATGGAAGAACAATACACTCACAAGAGTAAATGAGCTCTTGGTGACTAATGTTGATAAAGCCAGATACCAAAGCGTTGCATGGCTGGCCACTTCTTGCAAAGTTTTCCGTTTGCCAATGGCTTTCAATTAGCTGTGCAAATGAATTCCTTTTGCTAGACTATGGAAGGCTGACTGTAGTGATGTCATTAGTAATGGACCATATACTGCGATTTAAAACTAGTTGAAAACCCCTTAAATGCATTTTGTTTTCTTCTCGGAAAAGTGGTCCCTACTTATAGGAATTTTTAATATGGCTGAACTCGCACTACACACCATGAGCCATTAAAGGCAATTAAACTTCATTTCCACGATAATGCATTGTTTAATCTAGCATTCATTCAAATAAATGCAAGCTTTGTTCTTGGAGCAAATAAAAAAAATACTATTTAAAAGCAAATCCTCATAATTAGGCCTGGATTGACACCAATTTCTGATGGCTGGCAAAAATGGCTGGAAACAGTGACTCATTCTTGTATTTTCCATTAACAGTTTTCTTTTCAGTTTCACTTGTAACAAGTAAAACTGACAAAGGAAAACAATTATCACAGAGGGGGGAAGAAAGCAATTCATTCTCAGGGGCTTTTTTTCCCCCAAAAAACCCCACTGCTGATCAGAACAAGGGTTGTATGCTACAGTCTGACCATCAATGAATGGAATGCATGAAGAATTTTATTCTGACTGCACATGGAGCTGTGGCCTCACTTGGAGTTCTGTGTTGTTATTTTCTTTTGACTTATTTATTGAGATAGTTTACGGTAATTAAAAGCATTGCTTTTTGAACAAAGCTTTTTTTTTTAGCCTTCCATCTTTACTGGGACAGCACAAGTGCAGTATCAGCTTCTTACGTATAGTTATAGATTGTTATTTTTTTTAAAAAAAATCTACATTTTTCTGTAGCAGTTTTTATATTTTCTGCCTTTAGAGAATACTTTCCACAGTGACTTGGTACTGCTGTATATATGCATCAGAATGCCTAGAGCTGGTTCGAATGATACTTTTAAGTGTCAAAGTGGCCCCATGTGATTAAGGCAGCACATGATCACAGCCCTTTCCCTCACTGCTGGGTTGGGCTCTTAATTGCTGGGTTGGGGTTTCTTAATTGCTTGGGGGAGGGTAATCTGACCTGTCCTCCCTTCTACATGCAGTGCTAAACTCCCTTTCACAGAGAGGCTGTTCATCCAAACCACCCCTGCTGCATGTGATATTAACACATCACGGCAGTTCGATTCCCGCGACTGGGTGAGCGCTCGTTGCTTGGCCAGCTCCTGCCAACCCAGCAGTTCCAAAGCATGTTAATGTGAGTAGATAAATAGGTACCGCTTGCGGGAAGGTAAACAGCGCTCCGTGTTCCAGTCGCATGCTACGCGCCGCGGCAAGGAGAGTCATGCTGGCCACATGACCACGGAGGCGTCTTTGGACAACGCTGGCTCTTCGGCTTTGAAATGGGGATGAGCACCACACCCTAGAGTCGGACACAACTGGACTTAATTGTCAGGGGATACCTTTACCTTTTACTAAACTGGACCAGACAGGAGGGAAGGGGTCAGGACATGATCCACATGGGGCAGGTTTGGCATTTCAAGTATTGTCCGTGCATGGATGTTACAGAAGAAGAGTCTGGGAAATAAACTGAAAGACCCCTCCTGCCTCTGAATTCTCCACAAGGTACAGAAAACGCAGAGGTCTGTCAGTTTGTGCTGGGCAACCAGGGCAGAATTTTGCGAAAATGAAATGTGTGGCCTCCAGTGGCTACCTGTCAACTGCATTTATGTCAACTAACTGACCCAGGCAATCCAAATTCTGTGTCAAGAAAAGCTCATTTCTAAAGCTTATATTACATTGTGCAAACTTGCTTCATTTCATTTCACTAGCTGGGCACAATGACTTCTGGTCCTGTTAGGTATCAGAAAAGGCAAAGAGCTAAGCAAGGTACTGATGCTCTACTCCAACTACCAAAAAAATCTTAATTGACCACTTTTCTGGGTTCTAAGATTTTTCAAGCACACCCTTTCAACCATAAGGACTAGAGCCTTGCCTATTAAAAAAGTGGAGATTTTCAGAATGCTGAATTCTGTTCTCAGTAGTGCATTCTACATTTTTTTCTGCACTCTCGCAAAACTGCAGCACATATGTAGGTTTGCATGGTCATTTGTATGTGTCTGTCTGGGCTTTTCTGTCTGATGGTAGGTCTCGCACTCCCTACTCATGCAGATTGTGATAAACAATATGCAACTACTGTTAAGAGTTAATATTTGGAGGAGCCATCAACCTCCTGGTAACGCTTGCTTGGGAAGAAGAAATTCCTTAGGGTTTTGTAACATGAGTGTTGTAATTATTGCAGTGAGTGGCTCTAGGCTGCAACTGTACTACATTGAAAATAAGCAGTTTAATTTTCTTCTTGTTCTGTGCCAGTGTCTTGTTCTTTTGGAAGTTGGGTAACGCCTAGCACTTTATTACGACACTGATGAGATAGGCTTGAGATGGCAAGCTAATGGCATCACTGCAACAGAGATGGGGAAAGTAATTTTCTACCTGACTAGGCAATTCTCCGGATTATCGGCTTGCTTAGCTAGTATCTCAGGGCCAAACTACATGGCTTAGCCCTGACAACTTGTTTTTCTTTTTGTCAATAGCAGCTGCAGGAACCCCTGATGTGGAATGGGACTGCCTAGGAAGGGGACTTTAACCCTGCCACAACAGGTATTTGACTCCCATTGGTAGGGTTACCAGATCGTCAACCGGGACGGGGCTATAGCCCCTTAAGGGGGAGGAGCATGGGCGGGGCCACCCTACCCATTGGCCCTTTACTTCTGGGCCAAAACATAGGGTATGTGTGATCCAGATCAGGACCATGGCAGGGGCAAATACTTACAAAGCCCCTCCCCACCTTCATACTGTAGTCCTGATTTGGAACCCACTACTGACCAAAGCGTGTGGCGCAGCGGGTTAAACCGCTGAACCATAAGCTGTCGATCGAAAGGTCAGCAGTTCGATTCCCGCGACGGGGTGAGCGCTCGTTGCTTGGCCAGCTCCTGCCAACCTAGCAGTTCCAAAGCATGTCAATGCGAGTAGATAAATAGGTACCGCTTGCGGGAAGGTAAACAGCGCTCTGTGTTCCAGCCGCATGCTATGCGCTGCAGCAAGGAGAGTCATGCCGGCCACATGACCACGGAGGCGTCTTCAGACAACGCTGGCTCTTCGTCTATGAAATGGGGATGAGCACTACACCCTAGAGTCGGACACAACTGGACTTAATTGTCAGGGGATACCTTTACCTTTTTACTGACCAAAGAAAAACTTCGCCTGTGATCATATCACATATAGTTTGGCCCTCAGTCAGCACAATAAATAGAGAAGATACTTATACTTCTGAGAAGGGACCTTTCCTTTCTTCCATCGTTTTGGTGGCACATGGCTGGGGCAACACTCACATGGGCAGCCTTGACTAGTCACCAGTAAGACATGGTGGCACAGGTGTTTGGCACTGTGGTGATTTTTGCCAGTTCTTCACAACTCTTTTGTCTCGTCTTCAATCTTTTTCACATCTGTCTGACTTCCATACATTTCATAGGTTAGCTCAAATTGCTTAGAAAACGACAATTTAAAACCATGGAAAGGACAAAAGACAGCCAACTTGGCTCCATGGGTAGGATAAATTATTTACGTAGAACAATTTGCCTTTTGAGTGAATGAATCCTTCTATTATTTCTGAAAAATGGGCTCATTTTTAGCTCATTCAAACATAAAAGATTTAGGTGGAGATGTCTTTTCATTCAAACAGGTTCATAATTATTTTGGTGGCAATCCTGCACCCACTTAAGCCTGGGCTACATTGTCCACGGCTGCGTCGGTGGCTGCGTTCCTTGTCCCGCCCCCAGGTCAAACAAAGGCTCTGATTGGCCGGACGTAGCGCGAACGCGGCAAAAGTCGAGCCCGGCTCGACTTTTGCCGCGTTCGCGCTATGTCCGGCCAATCAGAGCCTTTGTTTGACCTGGGGGCGGGACACGGAACGCAGCCACCGACGCAGCCGTGGACAATGTAGCCCAGGCTTAAGGCTAGTTAAATCCCACTGAAGTACATGAAATGTAAGCAGCTTAACTGGGAACACGACTGTAGCCTTTGTCTCTTCTTCTTCACTTGCCTTTCCGTAGATATGAGCCCCCCCCCCCTTGCACTTTCTAGTACATACAATTTAGGACTTAAATTACTTTTCTTTGCCAAAACATCTTAGAACAGAGCTTGGCTTTGTGATTCTGCAAGACACTCGTGATTCTGCCAACAATCTTATAATAATTCCCTGTGCAGCTTGGAAAAGTAATGTGGACTTCTAATCTTCTCAGATTTTCTCCTTGCAAATTAAAAAAAAAAATGAAATGAAGGCCATCATTAAGAGGGAGGATTAAAGGAAATGCCTCGTTTTTTATCAAAATGCAGTCATGGGGGCACTGATCTGGATTGGGACTATGGGGAGGGTTTGCACTTTCTCCGTGCATTGCTTTTGCACCAAATGTCCCCTCTAAATTTGCTCATGAAGCACGGATTTGCTGCAAATACCTATTGGGGGGGGGGGAATTTCTGGTGAGGAAAATAGCACAGAGAGAAAGTATTTAACCCCCACTTCCCATTCACTGCACCTCCGATCCAGAATGGGACATCTCACAGCTGTTGTTTTTTAGTTTTTCCACATAAAGCGAACACTTGTCTGTTTACGACTAGTTTAAAACCCATCTATTAATGCTTAACATTTAAGATAGGCTTACCAGATTTCTTGCTGGGACAGAGTGCTAGACCTTTAGGAAAAGGAGTGTGGGCAGGTGTCGCTTGTTAAACCTTAGAGCACAATCCTAGGCATGTCTACTCAGAAGCAAGCCCCATTGTGTTCAGTGGGGCTTGCTTCTGAGTAGACATGTCTAGGATTGTGCTGTAAGGGTTTAACAAGCTGCACCTGCCCACATTCCTTCTCCTAAAGGTCTAGCACTCTGTCCCGGTTGGAGATCTGGTAAGCCTAATTTAAGATAACATGTTGTTTGTTTGGCCCAAAGTTGCTGTTTTGAAATTCAGCACCTCTGAGACCCATAACCCAAATAGACTCGGTGCTGGTCCCTGCCCCTATTTGTGTGGGGGAAGGACTTCAGAGGGGCTTCTGGCTGCAAAGATGGGCTTTGAAGTGGACTTTGAAGTGAAACCGCCGAAGCCCCAGAAGGGCCCAATTGGATATCCGGCGTTCAAGAGAGGGGGTTTGAGGAACTTCTGCTCCGCTTAGGGCTTCTCCTCCTCATGACCAGCAGAAAAAAAAGCAAACCAATTTGGACAAGCCTCAGGATTCAGGGTTACTTGACACGGAACTGGGGTTATTATTGTGGCACAGACTGGTGATATTTTCATAGTGCTGCCCTGCGATTGCACCAGCAGGATCATATGGTGGCAATGCGCAGAGGAAGGCTGAACGAATCAAGGCGATGCTTAGGCATGAAGATTTCATTCATTGAGGCACTTATGACTCAGCCTCGTACTGCACCTCTCCTCCCACCTATCCCCAAGAGGCCACGTCATGAAGTCAGTCCACACCCACAGCTTCTACTTTACTGGCAAAGGCTCATTCACACATCCCTTTTGTTTTCTTCCCAGCTAATTAAAAATGAAATGCAGAATGTCGGCATCAAAACGCAGTCCTTCAGCTTCCCTGTTCAATGCCGCAGCACACGCGTGACCCAACGGATCGACAGCCTCCGACATACCTTTTGGGTTCTTTCACTCGTTCCAAAAACATTCATTTGTATTCCCAGACATGCTGCATTGTATAACATTCCCCTAACAGCAACAGCAGCTTCGTTCCTTTGTATGCACTGCAGTAACCCAGAAAGTTTCTCTCCGCCCCTCCCTTCATTTAATGACTTCACATCTTTCCATTGACTTTTTGGCATGCGATGGTTCACTGACATTTCCCTATGAGCCGTTGGTTCTTTGGGAATAGACTGTGTAAATCGGTTGAAAGCTAAAGCAAAAACAAACGCTAAAGCTAAAAATTAAAACAAAAACTAAAAGCCAAAACGTTTTAGTTTTTGTTTTAATGTTTAGCTTTAGCTTTCAACTGATTTACACAGTCTATTCCCGAAGAACCAATGGCTGAAACTAGTGACTGTGAGACTTTGAATATGTTGATTTCCCTATGAGCTTCAAGGCTCCTTTTGACAATCCACATCTCCACTCCTGGCCTGCAGTTCCATGTACACTTAAAGGAGCAGCAAAGAAGCATCGAATGAAACTGTGCAAAGGGATTCGGCATGTACTTCCCTCCCTCATGGGAATCAACAGGACTTCGAAGTATATCACTGGCTGTCTCATGCCTCCCTTTCTTTTATTCGGGGTTTCCTGCCACCCACCCTGCATTTTCACTTACCATAGCGTGGTTGATCCATGCTGGAATGATAAAATCAATGCTTTTGGGGTAAAGCAGCTCCCGGTCATAAGCGTATAATGTCCAAAAGGTCATAAACACAAACTGAAAGAAAACATTTATTCAGAATAAGAATAAGCAATGCCGGTGGTTAGGCCTGGGATGTGAGAAGTGGTACGAGAGAAGCAGTGAGGAAAGGCCAAAGCATTGGGGGCTTTTTAGTTTAGAAAGAGGGGTGGTTAAGGCAGGGGAAAAGAGGAAAGGAAGGGCCCTTGGACCACCCTCATGGATCATCTTGGTTTAGGAGTAGGAGGACTGACAAGGTCTTGTTGTTACAGTTAGGACTAACAAAATAAAGTGCTCTCTCATGCACTATGACGTGGTTACAGGATTCACTCTCACAAGATGCAGTGAAGGCCACTAGTTTAAAGGGTTAAAAAAATAGAATAGACAAGTTCATGACGTGAGAATCTTTCAACAGCTATGGTCCAGGTTAGACTGACGGTGTGGATTTTTATTGGATCCAGGAAGGCAAGTCTTATGCAAAGTGCCTCTGAGAGCCTCATTCTCTCACCACCGAATAATCAAAGGCAAGCCCACACATATCCAGCAAAAGGCTGACAAACTTCCGGGAAGACTGTTCCTTCTGGTTTCTCAGTCCTCGAGAAGCACTGCCTCCACCACCATGAAAGCTAGCAACGTTTTTTAAACATTTTATTCAGTTTCAAGAAATCATTTGGCAACCTTGTCTGACCTGCCCGATGATTTGGCTGGTCCATGGAGCCAGTGCGGTTTGAAAGTCAACCCTGATGAAAAGGCAGCACCGGTGCTTAGATTAAGGAAATGTTCATGGTCACATTTACTTAGCTTATACTTTTTGATTATGTATTTATTTATGAAATGACTTTTTTTTTAAGATTTAAAGTTTACAAACCAGAACATGATCTTAAAAGTCAAGTCCAAATATAAGATTTAAATGGTCTACAACCAGAAAAAGGATCCTGTACGGGCAACTCGAGAGCAAGATACAAATGATATTAAAAAACAGAATCCTCAAAAATTCAAAATGTAAATCCTATAGTCAAAATGTAAGAATTAGAGCACAATCCTATGCATGTCTACTCAGGTATGTCCTATTGTGTACAATGGGGTTTACTCCCAGGAAAGTGTGTCTAGGATTGCAGCCTAAAATGACTAATGGCCCAATCCTATTTGGACGCTGTGCTGATGGTACACTTGCTGCCAGCACAATGACTGCTGTATTCTAAGCCCACCTAAGCAATGCCATGCTGGTGCAGTCCGCCCACTAACGTTGGCAGAGCCCTTCCCAGTAGGACCAACAATGTACATGGAAACGCCGACACAACCCATCATCCACTGACAGCCCAATCCTGTGACTCTGCTCCAGGCGCTGCGCTCCTGGTTCATAGCCACTGACACAAATCAGGATTCTTACTTCACACATAAAACCTCACCATAAAGCTGAACACATTCACAATTGTGGCCCTCCCTCTGCACTGGGATTGTGGGTTAATGTGTCTTAGCAGTTTACTGGTTAAGAGTTCCTGTGTATGCATCCTATTTAAAAAGCTGTAATCCCCATTTCACCCAACTTCACCTAATGAGTTTTACATGTTCCAGTTAGAAGGTTAATCCTCCTTCTGCAACATGGCTCCACATATACCAAGCATTCTTACGCATTATAAATACAGGAGGGCCTTATACAGGAGGGCCTTTCATATGAACCAAGCCAGTGAGCCTAGGCTAACTGTTGAGGAGTACTGGGGCCTTCAAACAAACAGAAGGCAATATTATTTTCTACGGAAAGGAAGCATAATTAAAGTAAATTAAGGAGAAGGAGGCACAAAGAAGCCTGAATGGACAGTGTTTTCCCAAAATAGGCTTCTAGTAGACATACCTAGGACTGTGCTGTAAGCCCATCTTCCGTTTTCTGCTGTATGTTGTGACATCAGAAAAGAGAATTGGTCCATCATGTGGAAATATATGTGCTCCAGATGTGGGAGACATGCATGAGTTCCCTTATGGACCTAACAACATGCAGCAAAAAGCAGAAGTGCGAGTGTGCTCTTGCACATCTGACTGTGCTCCGTGTTGTAACATACTCAGTGTTACATTATACTTAAGGTGCTTATCTGGATTTTGTAAGTCAGGACATAATATTCAATTATTAGCTTCATATCTGAGCATAGACTTCAGTCCTTTTCCTTGTTTTAATTAAGTTACTTGGTTTATCAACACTTAGAACAATTGGTCTGTGTATACACAATAAACTAGAACTTCAATAATAATTTCTACAGCAATAATAATTGTTATTATGAGTTATCATCATATACCTAAAGCACCAGAATTGGCTGAAAATAACCCTTTCATAATAAAGATAACTAGGACCATTAGCGTTCTCATAATAACGATGACTGAATTTGCTTGTCACTTACCATGGAGACAGGAAACACCAGAGCCCCAAAGAGCAAGTCTCTGAAGGGAAACGTAGACTTGGCAATTCGGAATTTCTTCATTAGTACAAATGCATCCGCCAGTGAGGAGACCCCATAGAAAATAACCTGCAAAAGCTAAATTAATTATAGCTAATGAGCAGATCTTCATCCAGTTTTAATTGTACATGCCTCAACAAACTCTCACTATGCACTTAAGAGAGCAATTTTCAGGTTGAGCCATGAATCAGCACCGTGGAAATTGCTGCTGGCGAAATCTATCTTATTTACTGAAAGTGTTTTAATAAATTAGTTCGGATGGTAGAGTTTAACACTGTCTTGTTTAATGGACTTAATGGTTTTATAAGAATAGGCAGTTTAGCCTGGCTGTGCAAAGATTCATTCATTTAAAGAAAGCCCTTAAGGTTTAGCGGCCTATATAATTTCGCTTATCTGCAAGTTTGTAGTACAGGTTGAAGAAGAGCCATAATATCATACAGTTATCAGAGGCTATAAAAACCATGGACTCCAACCCCTTGCCCTGAGGCAGGACAGACTGACAACAATTGGATGAGGAAAAAAAGGTGAACAAAAAGCAAACTAAAAGGAGAGTATGTCACAAAAGCATTCTATTATTTCCCTTTACCCCTATGTAAGCCTCCCACTCTGCAATGGGTCTCCTCGGACCTGTGCCAGCTCTTTAGCTGGCGTAAGTCCAAGAAAAAGAAAGGGGCAGGGAGGTCTGAAAAAGAGGGAATCGAATCCGGTGCATGCCATTGCTGCCAGATCCAACCCCTCTCGCTGCCTCCCTGCCCCTGTTCCACCCTCCCCCACCCCGTCCCGTCTTCCCCGCCGACTTACTTTTGTCCTTACTTTTGTCAGGGGGGTCCTGAACGACCTGCCGCCTCGCATAGCGTGGCTGCGGCCTTCCCACTGGTACTCCAGCACCGCGTGCCTCTGCGTGCTGTCAGAGTGCTTTTGTGACTGCCGTAAAGCAGGCAGTTAACACCGGCGGAACACTCGCCAGCATTAGAGCCCAATTGGATTGGGCTGAAAGGGATACAACGTATGTGAAATATGCAATATATAAAAATACACTCAAGTATCGCATCAAGAAACAGAATCCAAGACAGGGAAGTGCACGTGAAGAGGCAGAATGATGCAGATAAAAGTTGTGCCAATGGCAGCTTCCCCTCTCAGGCAGACAGAAGCTATGGGGGACTTGCTCTGGATTGGAAGGAAAATTGTTTGATTCCCCTCCACGCCACAGTCCTGACCTAGATCGGGGGACTCAGTGGGTGCTAACTACAAATACACATGCACACACACTTCAGTTGAAACGGTGGGAGCCCTGAACGGGAGACCAGAGGGAAGATTTACCGTGTTTCCCCGAAAATAAGACAGTGTCTTATATTAATGTTGGCTCCAAAAATGCAGTAGGTCTTATTTTCAGGGAGGTCTTATTTTTCCAACCTGTGGAAAAACTCCCCCCCCCCGGAACCCCCCGTTACCCCCTCCCGGGCACTTACTTTGACTGATTAAAGCTTCATTCTTTCCCGAGGGTGTAAGGCTCTTCAAGGCCTGGAAGCCCTGCACTTGAGTCCTCCACCATAGAGATGACTTGCTAGAGAGGCCAGCAAGGAGGCTGCAACCTTGCAGAGTCTCTCTAGCATGTCGGCTCCATGGTGGAGGACTCAAGTGCAGGCCTTCCGGGCCTTGCAGACCCTTGCATCCTCGAGAAAGAATGAAGCTTAAATCGGTCAAAGTAAGTGCCGGGGGGGTCACAGGGGTGTCGGGGGGATCGCGTCTGTCTGGCTGATGATCCTAGCTACGTCTTATTTTCAGGGGAGGTCTTATATTTATGAGTGCCAGCAAAAATCACGCAAAAATGACGGTAGGTCTTACTTTCGGGGGAGGTCTTATTTTCAGGGAAACAGGGTAGTTTTGACCCCAGTGGTGCTCCTTAGTGCACTTTTGCCTTTCCTAACTTTTACACATAAAAATGAACTGCCAGCGGGCAGCTGGGCATTATCAACAGGGATTGCATGGCAGGTTGCCACATGCTGTCCTCTCTTACACCATAAAGGCCCTTTTGCGGGTGCCGTTGCCCAGGGAGGTGCGAGGGGCGGCGGCCAGAAACAGGGCCTTCTCAGTAGTGGCACCAACCTTATGGAATTCCCTCCCCTTTGACTTACGATCTGGTAAGTGGTAGCAGTAAAAACTGCCTTCAGTCCAATCCCAGTTTACCCAGTTATAAAGAGGGTGAAGTGGATAACAAAAAAGTGGACGCCGTTGCAAACCACTAGGCACTATGCCTGTTTTGCCCTTCATCTTCCCCTCATCCCCTGAATGGGTAAAACTAGTTATCTCTGTACAATCTAAATAAAAAATCAAAGTGTTCAAGGCTGCAATCCTGTACACTTACATGCGGCTTAACTTCTGGGAAGATATGCATAATATTGCACAGTTTGTTTCAGAGAGTATTAGGTAGGCTGAATGAGATTATACACTGACTCCCTGAGTTACAGACGTCTGAGTTACAAACAGCTGTGTTGGTGCTTTTGCATAGGCACAGTATGTCCTTTGTGGCAGTTTTGTACAGGCACGATAGCGCTGGGCTAGCAAGAGCTACATACATTCCGACTTCCTTACAGACCTCTGGAACAGAACCAATATGTATGTAGGGGACAGTGTATATCTAGGAGGAGTACTACAGCTTCAGTTGGCAGGGTAAAAATGGAACAGGTTAACATTAAACATAGGTAAACATGTTGAGGGAAAACATTAGGAGAAACTTCCTAGCTTTATGTTCCATTCAGGATCCGAACAAGGGTCAGAATAAGCCAAAGAGCCATTTTAGGCATGCCCAGTGGTCTTTCAATTTTTCCCTTTCAGTGAGACAAAAACCCACCCCACCCCCAATTCCATATCAAAGTTTTTCGGACTTTCCTCAGTTTCAAAGGAAGTTTACTATGCAACACGTAGAGAACCACTATAGCTTTGGTTAAGGATGAAACTCCCTGCAGAACTAGTTCCACCATTCCTTTGTATGTGGCTGCAATCCTATGCACACTTTTCTGGGAGTAAGCCCTATTGAACACAATGGGACTTACTTCTGAGTAGACATGAATAGGATTGTGCTGTTTATTAAAGATTCCTCAATCTCCTTTCCGTGAAGAAAACGCTGCACAAGTGTCCACCAGGGATGCTTTCTGGACAGAGTACATTGTAGAAAGAGTTGGAACTTGTGTCATGTGGGCTCCTATTCAACTCTATGCTGCTTCTCTCTCTGTTTTTCTTTTAGGTTTTGTTGTTAATGATGAAATTATGTTCATCAATGATGAACATATATTTTTTGTCCCTGTAGCACCAGCTATGCCCGTGGGGTTTTACAGAGAAAAGTTGCAAAGTCTCTGTCCCAAGGGCCTTACATTAGAAATGTCAAAATTGAGGGACACAAGGAGGGGAGAGGCAAGAGTAATGGGAGTTGAATGTGAGCAAAAGCCAACTTATATGTGATGGTGGAAGCCCTGGTCCGTGAAGAATCAGGTGGTCCACCACTGAATGCCTATAAAGTGACAGAGGGGAGGCACTTTCAAGTGCAGTATGGGTGGGGGAAGCTGACTCTTCCCTGCCTGTACAGTATTTTCCCACCACAAAAATAGGGTTTTTAAAACAGTCACTTTTCTCCTGTGGAGGGTCCAAGGCTAAGTAGCTCCTGCCTGGACAAAAAAAAAGAGGGCTTTAAAATGCAGTTCCAGGTGGAAAAGAAGAGGTCATGGGGTAGTGGTGGGGGGTTGTTCATCATCCCCCTCTGCCCACCCATGCTGTATTTTAAATGCCCTTTTGCCCCCCCCCCCATTCCCTTCATTATAGGGAATCCTGCCCAGCGTTGGCATCAGATTGTTGAGGGCCTGGGGCAAAGCCCTGCACAGAACTCTCTCTCTCTCTCTCTCTCTCTCTCTCTCTCTCTCTCTCTCTCTCTCTCTCTCTCTGTACTTCAGAGTTCTGCACTTTATTGATAAGACTCCTCCTCTCTGATGTACACCAAAGACCTGGCTGGAAGCGGGTTTTGCTACCACATGATCTGTATGCTTCCGCTTGCCGGCAGCAGACCTGAGGCTCTCTGGATGCCCTCGCATTGTGAGCAGCAGGAAATACAGCAGCAGCCACCTGTTTCCGGAGGCACAGGCGGCCGCCAGGCAGAGATGCTCTGGAGTCCCGAGCAGCGCTCCAGGGGGCGATGCATTTGCTTACCAGGTTGAGAACCGTCAAAAATTTCCACTGTCCGCCGTAGGGCATGATCCCAGTTACCGCTCCTCGTCCTTTGCCCATCAGCGCGGAGATCGAATATACGACGAAGGCATACCAGGCGGAAAGAAGGCAATGGCAGCAAAAGAGGGTCGTGGTCTTCATGGCTGAGCCGCCGGGCGCGACAAGGACGAGCAAAGCAGCTTCTTGACTTGTCTTGTGCCTCTCCGCCGCGCGCCGCGTTCAGCAACCAGTCATCGCCGCTCGTTCGCCATCAGCGGGGCAACGCAGGAAGCTCGGCAGCAGCAGGCACGAGTCGGACGTCACTTTGCAGCTGAGCCCCGAGTGAACTTTGCTCTTCCTTATCGCTGTTCCGCGACGCTCACAAAACCAGGCTTCTTCTCTTGCTCAAGATTACTGACGATTAGTTGCCCCGTTGCATCAGTTTTGGAGTTTGTGTATTTGCTTTGCAGAGAGTGGCTGGCTGGCTGGTTGGCGTGGGAGAGGAGGAGGAGGAGGAGGGGTTTGCACGACTGCCTTTCATGTATGGAATGCCGCGATGCCCAAAAAGGAAAAACAGTTTTCTATTGCTAATGCTTGCCTCAGTTGCCTGGATGATTACTCAGAAATGCCTTTATCTTTTGATCGAAGACTTTTCTTTTTTAAAAGGAACTCAGATTTACTGAGGTCTGACTACTGAGGGTACGACGAAGTATTAGCGGCTAATACTTGTTCAGTCGTTAAGTCGTGTCCGACCCTTCGTGATCCCATGAATCACATCCTGCCAGGCCTTCCTGTCCTCCACTATCTTCCTGAGTTCGCTCATTTTCATGTTCGTTGCATCGGTGATGCTGTCTAACCATCTCATCCTTTGCCTTCCCCTTCTCCTTTTGCCTTCCATTTTTCCCAGCATCAGAGTCTTCTCCAGAGAGTCCTCTCTTCGCATTAGGTGGCCAAAATATGTGAGCTTCAGCCTCAGTACCTGTCCTTCCAGGGAACAGACAGGGTTGATTTCAGGGTTAATACTTAGCCTACACCTGTTGCAGATTTTGGCTTTGATACATGTGGCAGCAGGGCTTGACCTCTATGTAATACTCTTTGTAGGAAACCTGAAAAAACTCGTGCCTCACATTCTGTCTCCTCACATAACTCCATTCATGCAGAAATATTAACGCATTTTCCAATGCGCAAAGGAAATGTAAGCCATCCGGGTCAGGGAAAGGGCAGAGAGAAAGGCTAAAGGTAATGGGGGGGGGGGACAACGACGGCATGTTCCGAGCTGCTGCACTACATGCTTGTTTGCTTAATCACATTAACCTCCTTCATGAGAAGGAGTTCTCCGTAGTAGCTAGAAAAAGAGGTGGCGGGAGAAGTAGTCCAGGGACAAGCAGCAGGAGTGGGAATGATTGCAGTTTGTATTAGACATAAGTACAGAGAGGACATCAACGTTGGCCATTGTTTCTGTGTTCAAGAGTGCCCCCTTCAGAGCTTTGGCGTATGTATGGCCTGTCAAAGCCTGCCCCACAGATTTTAACTTTTGCATCACGTTCATAACAAATCCCTTTCCAGTGACAATGGCATGATGTTCCACATATACTTGTTATAGCTGGAGGTTGCTATTATGAAGGTGGGAGGTTGCATTCCAGCTATGAGAGCCATGGCCATCTCTTTGCTGAAGTGTTGGATGGGATGCTATATGAGGTACATACACGGGCAGCCGAATCCTGTCCAGGGCCGCCGAAGCGTGCAAAAGCACACTACCCACCGGATCCTGAGCAGGATCGGGCCAGCACCAGTGCAGCTGGAGGCCTCCTCATGGGAACGGGACATTTGTCCCTTTCCTCCAGGTAATGCCTCAGCTGCCCCTGTGGGTCTCCTCGGATGTGCACCAGCAAAATCCAAGGAGTCCGTGTAGGGCCCAGGAAGGGTGACAGGATTCGGAAGAACATGCCACAGAGAATCCCTCTCCCCTCCTGGGCGCAGCCACCTAATCACCCCCTCCCATTCTTTCCTGTTCTGCCCTCTCCATACCTAGGCTTACCGGGACAGAGTGCTAGACCTTTAGAAGAAGGAATGTGGGCAGGTGTAGCTTGTTAAACCCATAGAGCACAATCCTTAGCATGTGTACTCAGAAGCAAGCTCCATTGAACACAATGTTCATTGTTGTGCTAGCTTTCTGACCATATAGCAGTTTTAATTAGGCAAACATTCACAACTGTGATCCCCCCCCCCCCGCAGTCTAATCTTCTACCTCATGACCACCTAATTCTGACACATCAGTAGATCAGGCCTGAGTCAGTCAGTGAGGCCAAGATCTTTTTTGTAGGTTCACATATATTCACACAACCAAGGATCCCTTTTTGCATGGTAGAAAAGCGCGTGCTTGTGGCCCCTTCTCCAATGACAGAATGCATTATGATTATTAAGTGATTTAGAACTCCCCATGCACGTAGCACTTGAGATGAATGCTTCACACATTGAGCAAGGTCTGTTTTCTACCATTCTTCCCCTTCAAAAAGGGATGGTGTAGTGGTTTGGGAGTCGGACTTAGACCTGGAAGATTCAGGTTCAAATCCCCGCTCAGCCACGAAGCTTCCTGGGTGACCTTGGGCCAGTCACTATCTCTCAGCCCCACACAGGGTTGTTGCGAGGACAAAAGGAGGGGGAGGAAATATGTACACCACCCTGAGGCTCCTTGGAGGAAGGGCGGTATAAAAATGTGAAAAATAAAAATAAAATAAAAGGGGTGAACGATTGCACAACTCAAGTCTATGCATGTGCAGGTTTGTGTGTGTGCATCGCATGTTTCCTAATGTGTGTGACAGACAGAAGCTCACTCATGTACCATCCAAAGAAGGTCCTGAATGATATGCAAGAAAGTCAAAGTTTGCACTTGATTCATTCCATTGGTAAATTACTTGGGTCACTGCATGTGAACTTTGATTGCATTATAAACACTTGCAAAGACTGATCAGCACTGAACTTCGCCTTCATTACTCAACTCAAGCAAAGTTGCCAGTATGTTCTTTGTGTAAAAGTGAATCCATGGACAAGAATCTTGCAATTGAGTTAATGATAATAAATCCAAAACTCTTCTGTACAAATATACCTATCCATGTTGCCTTCATCATTTAATACTGGTGCAAAGTTGATTCCAAGTACCCTTGCGCAGTATTCAGTGAAACTATTTAGAGCAGGGGTTCTCAAACAGTGATACACATACCACTAGTGGTACGCGGATCGCTGCTTGGTGGTACGTGGGTCTCTGGCGGCCAAGATGGCGGCTGCCAGGGTGCCCGCGCCGGAGCCCTGGAACCAGTGTCTCGAGCTCTGCAGACCTGCTGTAAAACATTCCACTCTGCAGACATCAGCTGTAAAAGTCCCGCCCGCCCTTGCCCCCTGTAGCTGACCTTACCAGCCCTCCGGAATGGCAAAATCCCAAACGTAAGTGCCGATGATGTCATCGGCACTTCTGGTGGTATGCAGCATGGCAGCCTCCCGGGAGGTGGTACGCCGTGCTGCTGGGGTTGAGAACCCCTGATTTAAAGCAAAGGTGGACAGACTTTGGTCCCAATATTATCTAACTTTCCAGTGGTGATGCAGCCGTGCCAACGGGGGATGCGCTGTATCCTGTGGTATTGCGGCAGTCATAGAGGCCTCCTCAAAATAAGGGAACGCTTGTTCCCTTGTCTCAGGACTGAATTGTGGCTGCATGGAAAGTTGGATAGGATTGGGCCCTTCAGCATTACGGCATCTGTCTTTCTACTAGGCCCTGAGGTCCAACAACCAAAACTACTGTAGGTGCAACATAGTGTCTCAGTTAGGGAGATGACATAGAATTAAAGCACAGGGTGCTTTGGAGCCCAAGGATTTGTTTTCCTTAGCAAAATGAGCTCACAGTCCTTTCATGCAAAAATCCACTCCAGTTTTCTCCCAAGCTCTGCTCATTTCAGCAGCCTAAGGATCAAATCACACATGACTTCAAGGCACACTTTAATCCTGCAGTTTTTCTTTCTCTTTTTGTAAATAGCATATTCGGGAATTCACATTCTAGACTGGAACCTGATGGAGGTGGGGAAGGGTCTTAGCACTTTTGATCCTGTTGCATTTCCAGTCTGGTTTTCAAATTCCTGTACTGTGTGTGTGTGTGTGTGTGTGTGTGTGTGTGTGTGTGTGTGTGTGTGTGTACACTCTCTCACAGAGAGAGAGAGAGAGAGAGAGAGAACTGCAGGGTTAAATCGCATATTAATAAAGATTGTGTGTTTTGTGTGTTGTGTTTTGTGTGTTTTGATGTTAATTTAGAACTAGAAGGTGGGGGAAGCCTTTTCAGGATAATTACTGTTCAACCATTTGCCTATCTGCTGCAGCTCACCAGAGATTTACCACACCTACAGCGCAATCAGGCCAGCGGGTGGCGCAGTGGGTTAAACCGCTGAACCATGAGCTGTTGATCGAAAGGTCGGCAGTTCGAATCCGCGACGGGGTGAGCTCTCGTTGCTTGGCCAGCTCTTGCCAACCTAGCAGTTCCAAAGCATGTTAATGCAAGTAGATAAATAGGTACCACTTGCGGGAAGGTAAACAGCGCTCCATGTTCCAGCCGCATGCTACTCACTGCGGCAAGGAGAGTCATGCCGGCCACATGACCACGGAGGCGTCTTCGGACAACGCTGGCTCTTCAGCTTTGAAATGGGGATGAGCACCACACCCTAGAGTCGGACACGACTGGACTTAATTGTCAGGGATCACCTATACCTTTACTTACAGTGCAATCCTGTACAAAGTTAGGCCGGCGGAGCGCGTGCTTCTAACGTCCCCTTCCCCCGAGGTGAGCCCAGGCCATGCTAGCATGTTCCGCATTCTGCCTAGGATGTAGCGGTCGGCCCTTTAGGCCAACTGCTGCATTTTGGCAGGATCAGGCTGCCCACCTAACCTGATTTCACCTGTAATCCACTTGTTGGGTTGTTGTTTTCTCGACCAATTGAGAGACTGTGTAATTGGGTTAAGTTGCAAATGCAGCAAGCAAAGAAAATTCCTTTGCTACGCCAACACTCAAGATAGATCTGGCACTATGGCTTCAGGTCTGGGCATGGTTTATTGATCAGAGAAGTCAGCAACAAGTCTTGTGGCATTGTAAAGACTAACATTCAGGAGACTTCCGGTTCCGGCTCTGGCCGCAGCAGACGGACGATACAGTAGCCCCGCTGATTTTCAAGGTTGGAAGCTTGAAATAAGTCCAAATTGTTTTGAATTCTTTATCTGACTATGAAGCTTTAGCTGTTCTCATACTAACAACAAATTCTGGGAGTTCGGCTACAATTGATAGGACAGCTGTGCCTGCAGCTAGACTTTACTAATTGAGGCATAGCTGAAGAAAACGCCGTGTAGCCATTTTAACCCCAAGTGGAATGCGGGCAGCAAAGCCTGTAGTTTTATTTGAGCTTTAAGTCAGCTACAGTTTTAAGATTTTTTGTGGGCTTTAACAGCTCTTGGACTTTTAAGTGCTGCTCCAAAGATACTCGGACAAACTGAAGGAACTGGGATGATCTTGTTTTAAGAAGGACAGAGATAACAGAGATAGTGCCTTGCGGTTGGCTATTATTATAAGAAGCTTTAGCAGTAGACAAATGAAAATTGAAAGCTACTGAACTGACAATTAATGAGATAAAATTAATATGGGACGCAAAAGGACTCACTCACTGGAGGGCGAGGAGGGCGAGAAACTGTCTCCGGTATCTAAACAGTCCAGGCTCGACGATTTTTTTGCGCCAATAAAAACATCATTAAAGATGCAGAACAGCCCTGATCATTTAGAGGCTGCTTTTGAGGAGATTGAGTGTCTGCTCTCCCCCAAGGAAACTCAGAAGGCTAATGGCATATTCCACCTGAGAGATGACAACAACCTTGAGGGGAATGAGGATACTGATTGCCTAGTACAACAGACATTCTTGGTGGCCGCAACTCTACAAAAAATATTCACGCAGTTAGAGCGTATAATAGGACTGCTTCAGGAGAAGGACAAAAGTACCCAGCCAGAGAAATTACAGAACCCAACTGTACACACTAGAGAGATTGATTTTTTAACTAGAAGGGTTACATCTGACCAGCAGTCAACTGGCAATAATATCTACACAGCTCATGGGAGTATTCCTGCTACTTTAATCTACGATCCAAAGAGCATAGTCATCACTGTTTCTCCTTTTGGGGGGAGACATATTGATTGGTCTACCAAATGGAGGGCCAGACAGCATTTAGCATTTCTTCTTGAGATGGCTCTTGCTGCTATAGACCTGTTAAAGCTGGAAAGGCTGCCTAGTGCAAGAAGTCAAGAACGTTTTTTACTCCACTTCCGCACAAATAGTATCCCAAGGCAGCTCTTTGCCCAAGCCACTGAGTTAATGGGCTTTGGGATTAGGTTACAACAGCATTTCCGAGATCCCTCTGTACAGAAGCTGGTTTCTTCAAGTGTAAAGAGGAAAGATATGGTAGCCAAGGAGGCTACTGAAGATTTGATGTGGACACCAGATCCGACTTTAGTTGAGATCCCTCAGAAAACTGCAACTTTGCGGAATATATTAGACCAGACTGCACCATTAGATCTACCTGTGTCTATGGAATTGACTAAAGTAAAAACTTCTAAACTTCCTGTTACTTTGGACAAGCCAGTTTTACCAAACTCCAATTTACACGTGGATATGATTGACCTTGATTCAGGCCTCACAGAAGATGAAATGAATGCTAGACTTTTGTCCTCGTTTGGATGTTTGCCACTTGACAAACAAGACATCATGATCAAGAGATTGGAAACTCTAGTTTACTCCCTAAAAGATAAGCAGTCAACTACTGCTATTGATCTGCAGGGCACTTCTACACCCCGTGTCCATAATGCATCGATGGAGACCCCAAAGCATGTAGGCCTTCCTTTTTGTGAGGGGAAACAACCCCCATTGGAACCAACTGTCACCATTAAAAAAAGGATCCTAAATTCCAATGAGATTGTCTCTTCGGATGACCCTGGATTATGTGCGATAACTGGTGACTGTAGCCCAATGCAACAGCAAGGAAATACGGGCCCAGTCTGACTGTGCAATAATAAACCTGAGCCAGGCTCAGGGAAATTGCTAGAACTTGCCTCCTGGAACATTGCAGGTTGGACTCGCTGCAAAAGTCATGACTATTCCTTTTTTGATCGGAACTATGATATAATCTTGCTCCAGGAGACTTGGACAGCCAATGAACTCAGGATAGATGGTTTTAATTCCTTTAGTAAGGGGGCTACTGTTGGGGTAGGACCGGGGAGGCTGAAGGGGGGTTTGGGTATTCTGGTTTCCACTTCCCTGAATGCAAGATGCAAAGAGTTACGTTCTCTGGACCAGAGGGCTATGGCTGTTCGCATTGAGTTAGGTGCTGTGACAGTTCTAGTAGTCAATGTTTATCTTTCTCCTCAACAAGTAAAGGCCCATATAACTAAGACCTGGGCGGATTTAGAACAATACATTGAAGATCTAACCCTTGATAATCCAGTTGATATGGTATTTTTGGGAGGTGATTTTAATGCCCGAATTGGTTCACAAGCCCCTCCTCTGAATGGGAAGATCGAAGGGCTTACTGTGAAACAGGGCACTGATTATAGTCATCCTCACTTTCCGCGTCTTTTAAAGGACAGTAAGGCAAATTATGCTGGCTCCTGTCTGGTTGCTATGGCCAATAGACTTAACTTCCATATCTTGAATGGAGCTATAGTCGGGGACTATCCAGGGGAATTTACTTTCATGGCAGGAGCTAGATGTAGTACTATCGATTACCTTTTGGGTAGTGACAATCTATTCCCCTGGGTTAGAAGCCTGCATGTACTTCCTGACTTAGATAGCGACCACTTACCTCTCCTTTTGCGGACGGAGTTGCCATCGCAACAAGTTTATCTCAAAAATTCCCCTAGATTACATATTAAGCCCTCAAAACGGGAGGGTTGCCATGTTAGGTGGACTCCCCGGCTAGAACTAAAGGCAAAAGCATTCTTGTCGGGTGAGAGTATTGTAGCTTCTCGAAGGGCCATTATGAATAATGACGGGGACAATGATTTCTTGTCTCCCTACGAGCAAATTACTCGGGGACTGAAATCTTTACTGGTACAAGATACTTGCCCACAAGTTAGCCAAACACGCAGGTATTCTAAAAGGTGGTTTGATGGAGATTGTGTTAAAGCCAAACAGGAGCTTAACTCCGCTTATCAATTATATAGATCAGATCCTGGTGCCGATACTCTGGCCTCTTGCCAACATATTTTACAACTTAAAAAAAGATATAAGAACATAGTGGCTAAGAAGAAGAAGGCAGATGTAATGGTCCAATGGGAGCAATTAATTCAAGCAGCTAAGGAGAAAAATTCAGTCCACTTTTGGAAAATGATATCCAATTACTCCTTCGAAGATTCTTCCCCTCTAGATTCTCTTATTTCGGCAAGCACCTGGGAAATTTATTTTCAAAAGTTATATACAGACCCATCATACAAAGGGCCTGTGCAAAAGCCAGATGACCTACCTCAGTGGCCCCCAGTTTCAATAGAAGAGGTGACATCTTTAATTAACCAACTTAAAAATGGCAAAGCTCCTGGTATTGATAGCATCCCTCCAGAGCTAATAAAAAATAATGTTGACTGGTGGGCCCCACTTTTAGCCTCCCTCTTTACGAACATTGATTCAATGGGATGTATACCAAAGGAGTGGGGGCAGGCGGTTATAGTCCCGTTTTTTAAGAAAGGTAGGAGGGAAGATCCAGCTAATTATAGGCCGATAAGTTTGCTAAGTATAATTAGCAAACTGTATGCAGGCCATTTGTTAGATAAACTCAAATGCTGGGTTGAACAGGAAAATCTACTTGCTGAGGAACAAGGTGGTTTTAGAGAAGGTAGGTCTACAATAGGCCATATTCTGATTATGCAACATCTTATCGAAAAATATGCTGCTGTTAAATCTGGCTCCCTGCATGTGCCATTTATCGATCTAAAATCTGCCTTTGACTCAATCTCCAGAACTAAACTCTGGGAGAAGCTAGAGGGCACTTCTATAGACCGCAGATTGTTGTTTTTGATAAGCACTCTGTATTCCAATACTTCCCTTAAGGTGAGATGCTCTAAAAATGGGCACCTCTCAAATTTAATTCCAACATGCAAGGGGGTAAAACAGGGTTGTGTTTTGGCGCCCCTTTTATTTAACATCTACATAAATAGCCTACCAGAGTATCTGAACAATTCTGATTTTCATCCTCTGACATTAGCCAATCGTAAGATACCTGTGCTATTATATGCCGACGATACTGTTATTCTATCGAGAACCCCTGTGGGATTGAGAAGGGCTTTAAAGAAATTCAGTCTTTTCTGCTAAGAGAACCAGTTGGTAATTAACTACCAGAAAACTAAAGTTCTATCCTTTGGTAAGAGACCCAAGATAAGGGCTTGGAGTATTAACAGCCATAGGCTAGAACAGGTGCCCACATACAAATATCTGGGGGTAGTGCTGCAAGCATCTGGTGCCAGAATTGCCCATCATGGATCTGTGGCCGAGGCAGGGCAGAGATCTGCCCGAGCAGTAACTAAGTTTTTCTACACCAAAGGTGGCCTTTATATTCCAGCAGCTATTAAATTATATCAAGCCAAAATCTTGTCCCAACTGTTATATGGAACAACTTTGGGACCTCCTTCCTCCAGTTTTGCCTCTCTGGAACGTGTTCAATCTAAGTTCCTTAGATCCATATTTCAAGTGTCCAGCTATGTTTTGAATGCAAGCTTGCGTCTGGATGCTGGTCTGATAAAAGTTGAGGCTAGAGTTTCCCTTGCCTCTATTAACATCTGGCTTAATCTAAACTCCAATGTCCAGAGCTTTACATCTCTGATTTTGCATGACAACTTTCAATCGTCCTGGCTTAAAGCTGTGTACACAAAGCTGAGGCACTTGGGGTTTTCTCCCGAAGCCATTTTGGCAATGGATCATGTTCATGCAAGAACGACTATAAGGCAGAGGCTATTAGATAATGAGAGGCAGGGGGACATCAGTAGAACCCCAACTTTTCTTGCTGCAGAGGATGTCAGATATATAGTTGCACCAGCCACCTATCTTACAATACTGGAGTTCCCAAGGCATAGGAGGGCTTTTTTCCTAGCTAGGTGGAGAGCGCTCCCTTCGGCAATTGTCGAGGGTCGCTATAGGAGGATCCCTATTTCTGAAAGGGTAAGCCCTTGTGGCTCAGGAGATGTAGAAACAACTGAACATGTCTTGTTCCACTGTCCATTCTATCAGGGTATCCGCTCCAAATTTATTTCTCCCCTGACTAGGGAATTCCCGGACTTGCCTGATGTTATGATGTCTAATAAACTTCTTTTGGGAACTAATTCTCGGTTCACAATTTGGAGCGCAAGCTTCTTGGCAGCTGCTTGCAAAATTCGCACAGGTATTGTTGACACTGAGGACAAGTATTAATATTATTCTCTGCTTCTTTATTTCTTGCTTTATTTGTCCTCATTTGCTAAATTTTAGCTCTGATAATGTTTGTTTCTGTTTTTAATCTTGTTGTATTCTGTTCTTGTTGGTCTTTGACCGTATTAATAAATGATGATGATGATGATGACGACTAACATTCATTGTAGCTTAAACCTTTGTGGATTTCATGAATTATAGTCCACATCATACAATATATGAAGTGCAATTCTCAGTAGGGATGTGTGTGTTTGTGTGTGTACGTGCATGCATGTGCGTGCGTGTGTGTGTGTGTGTCACTGGCGTTGCTGCAGGGGGGCAGAGCTCTAAGTTCTGCGGAGGTCAGACCCTCCATTACACCGGTGAACGAAGCGGCCCCACCCCCTCGCTTTCGGAACCATTCAAGGCGGTAAAAGCAACCCTGCACGTTGCTTACACCGCCTTGAATGGTTCCGAAGGCGAGGGGGCGGGGCCGTTTCGTGCACCGGTGTAAGAGAGGGTCGGACCGTGGTGGAACTTAGAGCTCCGCCCCCCCCTGCAGCAATGCCAGTGGTGTGTGTGTGTGTGTGTGTGTGTGTGTGTGTGTGTGTGTGTGTGTGTGTGTGTGTGTGTGTGTGTGTACACATAGGTATGGAGAAGAAACAATGGAAAGCAAGAGTGTCAGATTGTAGGAGTTCTGCAGTCCTTGAAGATCATATATTGGGATATCTTAGCATCACCTCACTCTTCCACCATTATCACACCTCTGTTTAAAAGTGTATGATGCAGAATCCACAAGTCAGAGGTTCCCAAACTGGGGCGTTGCAACATCCGAGTTGGGTAGAATTGGTCACTACTCCCTTAAGGGGGTGGCGATGTGCAGTGATGAGCAATGGCACTCCTGGGATCGCACCAGTGCCAGGGAAAAAGGGTTTTTCACTCACTGGGGGGGGGGTGCGCACCAGCCCTCCAGAGGGTTTTGGTGGAAACCAGAAGTAGCTTCAAATCATGTTTGGAAGGTAATCTGGGGCACAGAGAGGCCCCTAAAGAAGGCCGCAGGTCCCCCGCACCCTCTGGAGGGCCGACATGACCTCCCGGACTGGGAGGGGATGGGGATATTGGCAGTGCGCTCCGCCAATATCCTCAGCCCGTTCCTGGGCCTGGCCGGCCTTACTCCCCCATCTCAGATGTATGTCAGCTTCAGAGCTGGCATAAATCCAGAGAAGACCATAGGGGCCCAGCCAGCTTGTACCCGGGGAAGGGGACGAATGTCCCCTTCTCCTGAGATGCTCCTGGGCTGCCAGATCCTAGGCAGGATTGGGCCAGCACCAGCAGAGCTGGGACATACTTCGGGAGAAAGGGACATTTGTTCCTTTCCCCTGGGGAGAGCCCCAGCAGCCCCTATGGGCCTCCTTGGACATGTGCCAGCAAAAATGTGCGCCGGATGTGCACAATCCACTCCAGTCTTTGAACGGCAGAGTGGACTCTCCACTGGTCCAGGGTGTTGCAAACGTGCTGTAAAGCACATTTGCGGCACCCTGGGAGTCAGCGGCGCCGAGGCCACCACCACTCTCCCCACCCCTCATCCAGAGGAGCACCCGCTGGGGATGGTGAGTTCCCTGCCAGGCAACGGAGGGGCATGGTGAGGGCGGAACAGGGCATTCTGGGGGATGGGTGGGATTGGTCGGCCGGGCCTGGGAAGGGAGAGGGATCAGCAGCAGTCTCCTCCGCTGAATCCCGCTGTTACACAGCCAACTCGAATGGGTGCCAGCAAAATAGCTGGTGCACATTCGAGTAGGCCCATCAGGGTGGCTGGGGCTCTACTTGGGGTATGGGGACGAACATCCCCTTCCCCCGAGGAAAGCTCCAGCCACGCCAGCACTGGGTCCTATCTGGGGATGCTCTATGCCCGCACTGCAGCCCAGCTAGATAGGATTGGGCGGCTGCTAGTTCTTTGGAAATGAAGTGATTTTCCCAGGGCCAAAGGCTCTGAGGCAAGCAAGTGAGGAAAAGAAGTGATCCATGTTGGCAGAAAAAGCCCAAGAAGGTAGTTAGGATACAGTGTGTGCCAGTGCTGCAGATCTCACCCCCTCCTGGGCCCGATCCGCCCACCCCTGCCCCGTCGCCACCCTCCCCACCCCGTTCCACCCCATCTACCTGCCATCCTACTTCCGCCCTTCCCCTGCCCCTACCCTGTCCAGGGGGACTTACCTGCTCTGGCGGGCATCACTCGACCACCAGCACCAACAGAAAGGGTGCTGGTGCCGGTGCTTCCCGCTGGCGCTGCTGGAAGATGCGCTGTCACAAAGCGCTTTATGGCACTTTTGTAATAGCACGCACCAGCGGAGCACGTGCTCCACCAGCACAGAAAAAGGATAGGATTGTGCCATAGGCATGGAGAAAGCAGGAGCTTGAGTCAAGGCTGAAGGCTGAAGGCTGATTCACACTAGCCCTTCCATGCACGTTTGCTCTACTCTAGCGTCTGTACGTGCGTCTAGCAGTTCTCTGAACGTTTGCCCGCCTTCTTGAAGAAAGCGCAGCTGTGATTGGGTGAAGAGAAATACGCTTCTCTGATTGGTGAGCTGCCTAGTACCGGGAGCATAAACGCTAGCTTAAACGTGAGCGCAGCAAAAAGATAAACTGAAACCATCTCTCCTGGCTGCGTCGTAAGCTCATGCTGCGTCTGACGCAAGCATGAAAAACGCACGAAAAGACCAAACGTTAAACCAAAACGCGCACGGAAAGGGCTAGTGTGAATCAGCCTTGAGGCTGCAGTTGGCTTGCAATAATAATGAAGAGAAGAAGTTCTGCATTTCCTCATCTTTCTCTGGCCAAGCCTTGTGAGTCCTGCGCAGGATTCTCAGTCACAAGCTTTAGCTTCTGAACAGCAAGTCTAGGTTGTTCATATAGATTTTTATTCACTGAATTAATCATTAAAGGAGAAAGCCTGTTCAGGGCTGTCAAATCAATATCTGGCTTCAACCATTTGAAATTCTCCAGCATTTTTTCTGATTAAAGTACCCTGGCTTTTCATTTGTTCAAGAATGCCACTTAAGCTTCTTGCATCACCTGATCTCAGTAGCCTAACAGCCTAAACACAGCATCAAATGTCTCTTCCAAAAACCTCCCTGAAGGTGCTTCAGAGGCCAGGAGAAAGGATGAATTCCTTGCATGTCCGAAGTCCCAAACCCAGTTCCTGGCATCTATAATTAAAGGAATCCCAGAGAGCAATACTGGGGAAAGGAAAGACCTTGAATGGGGAAAGCAAACTTGAATAAGGAGCTGCTTGGCTTTTATAACGCTCTCAAACGACTTTAGTGCTAAAATGTCATCATCATTGCAACAGGTGGATGCTGCAAACAAGAAAAGGGCAGGCGTGAACTAGGGCTGTGCACCCACCTTCATGTAAAACCATGAATTGGGTTTGTTGGGTCTTGCTGGTCTTGGAGCTAAAATCCTGAAATGGCTCACAAAGCACATGCAGAGCTTCGGAGTTGGCTTTGGAGTTCTACTTTTTGGATTTTGCAGAGAGGCACTCAGCTCTGAGGTCATAATTGGTTAGTGGAGGAGGAAAAGAAGGCACCACGTACAAGAACAAGATGAGTTGAGGCCTCCAAGCACAGAGAAGACCACTTACCTACCGCTCAACACATATTGAGTGACATCAGGGGTGACTCAAACTCAGTTCTTTCAAGGAGTCACAAGAACTGTCTTCCACACCATCTCAACAATATAATAACTGGCTTGAAAGACTTGAAATGCCTTTTGGGCAACAAACAATCTTCTCGCCGCTTTGAGGTTTATTTATGCCTCTTTTGTTTCTAGATAGAATACTTTATTAGCCAGGTATGTTGACTTTGTTCTTAATGAGTGTCGGTAATACTTAGAAAACTGCAAGCGACGCCTTTTAATATTGGAAGCAGGCACTGCACTAGTGTGGTCAAGGATCCCACGATGCATTGTAAGAAAGGGATCGTTTTTGCATATAGGGTAGAGTTACTTGACATGCCTAACAGCGCAATCCTGCCTAAGTATCCTGGGCCGCCCTCTGGATCCTATCTGCATTCCAGGCTGATCGTGATCAGCCCAGAGGTCTACTCGAGGAGGCCCCAATGGGCCTCCTTGGATTTCCGCCAGCTAATAAGCTGGTGCAAGTCCAAGGAGGCCATGAAATGGCTGCGCTGTCCTGGGAACAGGACAGGGATATGGCAGCTGATCCCCGTCCCCCCTGGGCCAGCTTGGCCAATGGCCGGCCTCCCTCATTGCCCAGACTGCCCCCGCAGATGCTTCACTTACCTTCTCCGGTGGCGGCGCAGGAATGATCCAGCGGCAGAGTGAGGGCAGACGGCCTCTGCGCCGGCCACCATTACTCTAGAGTCGTCGCAAACATGCTTTATGGCACGTTTGCGACACTCTCCAACGGCAGAGCACGTGAGAGTTACGCTGAATGGTGCTCTCAGTCCGCCGATCTATAATACGTTAAAAGACCAAATTGGTGCTTGGGTTATTTGTGGCTATTCCCCCGTCACTTTGTTCAGCGACAGTAATCAACCTTTCAAGGTAGCAGGAGAAAAGGTGTATAGGTCTTGGGAAGAGACAGGAGTTGGGAATTGCTTTTCTTGTAGCTGGCAACTGAAGAGCTGATTGGCTACTACGGGATGATACCGTTAGGAGCTGAACTGTTGTTGGGCTGAATGTGAGACTCTATCAAAATTCAACCCCCTGCCAAGGTGCCCTGTCCAGCAGCGGCCTAATTTCATGTAAATTGAAATGATGGTGGGAGACTTGAGTAGGAAATCTGTGGATTTACCTACCAACCCGCTGCCCAACAGTCCGAGGCTGTCTTGGGTGTGGTTTTGGCCTTCCTGTTTGATTGTCCTGGGGAGGTTCAATATCCTAATCCACACGCCATGTCTTCCTTGTCTCCTGCAGCTCAAAAATAAATGGCCAGCCTCGCATCTCTTCTGATTATTTTTTAAAAAATGGATCATACATTAGATCTCTGAAGCAAAGCTATCCCTCCGCAAACCATTATACAGGACTGGAAGTGCCTGTGACTCGTGGATCAGGACTCTATGATAATTGCATTAAGAGAGGAAAATTGAGGTTATCAATAATCTGGAACTGCCCATAACAGACCTTTAACTATGGAATCTCTTGCAGCAGGAAAGAACTTCACTGCCACCTAATGAATTTGCAATGTTAGTTCTGAGCAGTAAATATAGAGAATCAAAGTACTCCAGCTATAGAGTTATAACTGGTGTTTGTTGTCTTCTCTGCACAAAGTCTCAAAGATGACGATACATTTAAAAACTCTGATTGAAGCCTAGTGGAGAGACAAAAGGCAAAGACATAAAAGTGCTTCTAAACATTGAACGCTCCATAAATCTGTTTGTTCTTTCTTGTTCAACTCTAGAATTTTAAAAGCCTTCCGTTTCGTAAGAGAAGAGTTGAGGTGCTTACAAATTCACACACCCACTACTAAAAAGCATGGACATTGTAAGTTTTGTTTAATTATAATTATATAATTATATGTATTATTATTATTAATTATTAACCTACACGTCCACACTGTGCAAGCAGTAAATGCATTCTACCATACTTTCTCTCATATTGCACCTTGGCCTCTGTCCTCTCACACTTTTCCACGGCCTTTTCAGCCTCTTTTTATTTTTATACTTTCCGAGAAATGATCTGATGAGGGGAAAGAAGAAAAACAAGGGCACCCTCCTGCCTTCATCTCGAACTGTGGGGGAGGGTGTAGCGTGACAAGTCTCACAAGCCAGGAGGGGATGATTGTGTGGAATAAATTAGGTAAGTAAGCTATTCCACATATACTGTGATCTACTTCGGAATTTTGGCAGAGCAAACTTGCTCTCTACCAAAACTGCTCAGAACCAAACATCTCCTAGTTAAATCAAGTCTTGCGGAGCAAATGCATTTTAACTCTAATGTGTTTGGATGTACATGTACAGTACATGCAATAGACTCTACTGTCCTGCTCTTCAGCCACAGTCCTCAAAGCAGCTCACAACGTAAGTAAAATGCCATCGATCCAGTTGGAGCAGGCATCTGTTGTCTTTGGCTGCCTCCTGTTCTCTCCTGGGTGGTTCCTTCCAATTGGTCTTAGGTGGCCCTGTGGAATGGGGGACCCACGACAGCAGCTGGAGTAGGAGGAGGCATCTGGTGTTTCTTCATTCTCGATGCCTTCCTCTGTGAAGCCAACTTCATCATAACTATGTCACAGGGCCCAATCCTATCCAACTTTCCAGCACTGATGCAGCAATGCGAACGGGGCATGGGCTGCATCCTGCAAGGGAGGGCAGTCACAGAGGCCTCCTCAAGGTAAGGGAACATTTGTTCCCTTACCTTAGGGTTGCATTGTGGCTATATCGGTGATGGAAAATTGGATAGGATTGGGCCCTAAATCTGTTTCTGCCTCTTACTCATTTCAACTCCTGTTTCTCAAGTGAAAAGTAAACCATGGAGCATATATAAGGTAAATGGAGTCAGGCATCCCAATCCTGTCCTCCCCCCCCCCCCCGATGGTGCAGCTGCACCAAAAAGGCATGCACTGTATCCTCCAGGGGAGGGGACGGATTGGGAGGCTTCAGAGAAGAAAAAGGATTTACTCCTCGGTAAGCTTCCCGCTCCACAATGGCAGCACAATCCTAATTAAGTATCCAGTGGCGGCCCCTGGGCCGCCAACTGAATCCTATCCCCATTCTGGGCTGATTGTGATTGGTCTGAGGTCTACTTGAGGTAAGGGGATGTTCGTCTCATTCCCTCAGTGTAGTGTGGGGAGGCCCCAATGGGCCTCCTCGAATTTCCGCCAGCTATTGAGCTGGCATAAGTCCAAGGAGGCTGTGTAATGGCCGCGTCAGCCCGGGAACGGGACGGGGATATGGCGGCCACCATCCCCACCCCTCCCGGGCTGGCTTGACCAACCCCTGGCCTCCCTCACCACCCTGACCACCCCCATACTCACCGGTGCTTCCCTCACCTGTGTCCAGCGTCTGCAGGGACAATCTAGCGACAGAGTAAGGACTGCCGGCCTCCGCGCCAGCCGCCTTTACTCTACAGTCATTGCAAACGTGCTTTACGGCATGTTTGCGACACTTTAGAATGGCGGATTACATGCTCCACCATTCTAAAGATAGTGTGGATTGTGCTCTGGGTCTCCTCAGACCTGTGCCAGCTCTTTAGCTGGCGCAACTCCAAGGAGACAAAGGGGGCGGGAAAGCTGCAAAATAGGAGAAAGAATCTGGCACATGCCATCACCGCCAGATTCACCCCCTCCTGCATCCTCCCCAACGCCGCTGCTGCTTTACTTGTCTGCTAGCAGGTTCAGCAATGGACAAGGAGCACTGCCATCTCTTGTGGCTCCCAAAATGTCCACCGAAAGAGCGCTCTGTGCTCTGTCAGCAGCCATTTTACAACAGCAGAAGTGTCTTCCAACCTCCGCAGTACAGTGTGCTACTGAATGGAATACTGGGCTTGGAATGAGATGGGCAGCCCAATCCTACCTAAATCCTCCACTGATGGAACATGAATGTTTTGCCAGCAGAGCTGGCAGGATCTAGGAGGAAGTGCCTGGATCCTGCTAGAAGTTGTGTGATGTTGTTGCATGCTCCAGTGGCACTGGCCAGGGCAGCAAGGTCGTCAGTGCATTCACGGGTGGTTGTGCACGCGACTCGGCAACCAGGCCACTGTCCTCCAGCAAAAGGTAAGATGGGGTGGCAGCTGGAGGAATGGGTAGGAGAGAGATGCAGAATGAGGAAGGGAGAGAGAGGGTGGGTTCGCTGGCACAAGTGTGCAGCCAAATCCTATCCCTCCGCCTTTCTTCTGCCTTTACATGCTTTGGTCCTGCGCCAGCAAAATAGCTGGTGCAGGACCAAGGAGTCCCATAGGTCCTGGAAGGTACGATAGATGGAGGGACAGTGACTTGCCCAAAGCTGCACACTATGTTTCATAGCTGAGCAGATACTTTATTACCATTTGCAAACAAAATACTTCAACCATTATACTGACCTGGCTTCAACAAATCATGTACAACATTTGTTCAAAAGAATACAAGAGACATTGCAGTGAATTACTGTACTATCTGGTTTCTGAAGTATTAACATTTCTGCAAACAGAGGAAGAATGCTAGTCAGGAAAGGAGGTGATGAGTTTTCTTTTCCATTTCTTAAAATAAAACGTATTATCAAATACAGTATGAATACATGTTTTTGATTTTTCCCAGTTCTTCTCAGACTATAATTCCCTTTGACGTAGTGATCAAAAGGATATAAAGCCTCCTTTATTTCATTTTTTCCCCCAAATCAGACATCATGGAAAAACATAGTCAAATATGAGATAGAACAGTATTTGAGATAATTGGTACAGGGAAAAACAGAGGTGAAGTTACAGCCCAGTTCTACTCTTGCGATACACCAGTGTATGTCTACATATGCTCCTGCTGATGCAGAAGTCCACCCGCCCACAGATGCGCCACAGATGCTGGCGCAACACTGGAAAAAATGCAATGTTGATGTAGCTTGGACCAGTAGCGTAGCTGGCGTTTTTCCATGGGGGCTGTGGGCAGGATGACACATCTTCACCCCGCCGCCACCCCCCACCGGAATGGAACGGAACCTTTTCACTCCGGTCCCACTCCATTCCGGTGGCGGGGGGCAGGGCAAAGACGCATTGTCCCGCCCACAGCCCCCTTGGAAAAACGCCAGCTACGCTACTGGCTTGGACACTGGCACAACTCCTCTGGTTGAGAGGCTAAAATGAGGAGGAGGTTGGGGCATGATGTGGGAGGGATGTGGGAGGGATGACATAGAAACCCCTTCAGAAAACAGATATGCCCCTGACCCCAGAAATATGCTATGCCAACAACAGAGCTGGCACAGGAAGGAGTAAACCCATAGGGAGCAATGGGGTAGGGGGGAAATTCTGCCACCCCTTCTGCCACCCCCAGTCCCGCCCACTTTCCTGTGACAGAGCATAGGATACAGACTACCTTTGGCAGCCAATCACAACACACCAACCCCAAGTCCTTGGTAGAGAAAAGTGATAAGATGTGTGGCACAGGGCTATACCACTCTGGCCTCTCAAAGGGGAATTTTGGTGATGGGAAGTTGGGAACTATAATGAAAGGGCACTTGGAGCTAAAAGGGAGCACTTTATATAAGCAACCTCTTGTCCCTCACAAGATGTATGACAAGATATTTGATTAACAGCCCAATCCTGCCTAGGGCGGCCTCACCGTGTAGAATCACACTGTGCCAGATCCTAGGCAGAATCAGGCCAGCATCTAGTGGGGCTGGGGCACACCTCGGGAGAATGGGTTGTCCCTATGGGCCTCCTCAGATGTGCGCTGGCAAAATGGCCGGCACAAATCCAAGGAGTTCATGTAAGGTCGGCCAGGCCCGGGACAGGAGATAGGAATTGGCAGAGTGCACCACTGATAATCCCTCCCCTGTCCCTGTCCTGGCCAGCCAATCACCCCCTCCCTTTCCGTCCCAGTCCACCTTCCCCACGCCCTTTCATCGCCCAGCGCAGGACGTACCTTTGTCCACCGGCAGTGGCTGTGGCTGCGGGGTGAGTGAGCGACGCTGGCTTCACTGCCAGTGCCACTTTCTCTCTGGGTGCCGCAACAAACTTGCACAGGATTGCGCTGCCACACTCAGAATGTTTAACACAGGTATTCTGCCCCAGGAGAACTCCACACAGAAACACACAAGTGGAGTCTCCACGCACTTCCCAACCCCAACAAGGGAAGCAAGCACAATGCACCCCAGACAAGTAAGCAAGGTAGGGGAGGGAATCCCATGCTGCAGTGTGAAGTTAGGTGAAGTTAGGCTTGCCTGATCATGGAGGAAAGGCGCAATCCTACGCAAAGTTATACTTTAGTTCCACCGGGGCAAACTATAGTTCCGCTGGGGTAAGGTGTTGCAAACGTGCCTTAAGGCACGTTTGTGGCACCGTGTGAGTAAGTGGCTCCGGCACCAATGCCGGCAATCTGGGATAGGATATGGCGCAGCGTGCTTAGCATGCACCGCGCTGCGGCAGATCTTAGGCAGGATTGGGCTGGAAGTGTTCTTGTTGTAGAAGGCAGTGCATCTCCTGTGCCGTCACCTAGAACTGGGGCAGCAGCTTGAACATTCTGGCTCTGCCGACTGCTCAGAAATAGACCTCTTTCTGTTCCTTCTGATGCCACTGCTTCCATCTTTAAAGCCATTGCATGACTTTCACTCCAGCAAATATGAAATCCATATGCATGTATTGCCCCTGTTTTATTTATTTTCATAGACAAAGAGAAGCCTGAGTAGGCTGTGCCTTGGTGAGTGAAGCATACGGCGTTGTTTGATTATTCTTCAGAATAAAGGTGCTACACAACTGTAGGAATATTATTATTCCATTGCACAAACTCCCATTTAAAGTCAGCAGGAGCCATGTGATTTAAAGCCACAAGAAGCTATTTGATCGTTTACTCCTAATTTGCAAATTTATGAAGCAAATCTCCCGTACCTGGTGATTAGTCCCTTCGGCAGCAATTCCCATGCCATGAAAATAGAGGCAGTAATGTACACATATTGTAACTCTCTCTGTGTGAGTGGCTGAGTTCTCTGAGTCACCGGCCAAAAATAATGCACTGCATTTAAACAATGTTCGTTCTGTGATGCAAACTGACAAAAGCCAGTAAACTTTAAAACGGCCCTGTCAAAGATGGACTAAAATTAAACCTGCCAGCCAGCTGTGTTTTGGCCAACGGAGGCACTGGGCTATCTCATACATACAGCAATGCCCTCATTCTGGTGCCAATCTTTGAAAACTGACATTTGAAAACATGATCCTGTCTAGTCAAATAGAACAGGCAGTCAGGAGTGTGATATCTTAACATCTTCCTGCTTCATTTATTTCAGGAATGAGGCAGGAAAGAAAGAGTCTTCATGACCACACAGCTCACTGACAGCCCAGTCCTATCCTGGGTCAGCCCAGAGCGTGCAGCTGCGCTGGTGCAGCCTCTGCTGCGTGCTATGAGCCGTCTGGGGACTAGGTAGCAACAGCAGAGAGGTAAGTAAAACACTTTTTTACTTACCTACTCCAGCTCTTTGGCTGGCATAAATCAAAGTGGACCCAAGGGAAAGTGTCGAGCCTGGGCCAGGTCCATAGGATATTGCCACCGATATCTGCCCCAGCCTGCCCTCGATACGGCCCAATCATCCCCTAGAATGCCCCCGAATGCCCCCTCTGTGTGGGGATTTAGTTAGGATTGGGCTGACAATACACCATTTCCTGGGGAGGAGCCAGAGCTCCGTGGTAGAGCACTTGCAGGTTGCAGGTTCAAGTCCCTGGCATCTCCAGGTAGGGCTGTCTGTAACTCTGGAGAGCTGCTGCTGCTGCTGCCAATCAATGTGAACAATACTGACCCAGGTTAACCAATGCTCTGACTCCATATAAGGCAGCTTCCTGTGTACTGTAGGAATTGGAGGATGCACTTTGTCCACATTCTTGTCTAACTAACTTTGAACATGCTCTCATCATAAGTATTATTTTTGGCTGTGAGTCACAGGACTCAAACACGTTTGGAGGGGAGCTGTAACAGCACGCATATGTTATTGCCTCTCTTTTCCTGGCATGGGAATTGAGGCTGAAGAGATCTAATCAGCAGGTATGGGGGATTTGCATCATAAATTTGCAAATGGGAAGTAAACAACCAAGTAAGAAGATTCCTTTATTTTGCAGCATGGGTAACATATCCAGGAGGTTGCTGGCAATGCAATGTGCTCCCTCTTCCCTCCTACCCTCCCTGGAGCTGGAACAGTGATCAACTGCTGGCACAGCAGCACAATAGCAAGAAGGAAAGCGACAGAACAATGATAACTTTATGCATCCCCCCAGAGGCGTGGAAAGAGTGGAGCGACCGGAGCGGCTTCGGGCGGCTCCACGGCTCGGGCGGCATTCCTCCGGAGTGCGCGCCCACGCCTGTGCTCCCACCCGCCAAGCGGCTCCGTGGCTTGGGGGCATTTCTCTGGCGCGCGCGCCCGGTGACGCGGGCAGGCGCTCGAGGCCTTCTCCCCCAGCCTCAGAGCCCGAGAAAGCCCCGGAACATCCACCACGTCCGGTGGCCAGGGCTTTATGAATGTTTTATGAATCCTTTTTTTTGCACATGCGCAGAACGTTTCGTTCATTCGAAACGTTCTGCGCATGTGTGGAAAAAAAGGATAAATAGCGTGGCGCAGCAGTCGGCCACCTTCAGAAAGCCCAGGCCGCCGGTCGTGGTGGATGCTCCGGGGCTTTCTCTGGCTCCGAGGCCAGGGGAGAAGGCCTCGGAGCGCCCGCCCGCGTCACCGGGCGGGCGGGCAGGTAAGGGGGGCTGCCCCGGGCAGCATCTGCTCCAGGCAGCATCTGCTCCAGATACGCCTCTGCGTCCCCCAACTTGTTTTGCTCTACTGTCAACCAGCTTGTTATGGGCTGCCCATAAGCACTTATTTGCAAAAAAAAAACAAATACTGTTTTGAAACTAGATACTATTATTATGTACAGGGATTTGTTTTGAACACACTCCAGGAAAATTAATAGCAATAAAAAATGTATTGCATACTATGCAGTCCATAGTAATTATGAGCAGACTTCTGCAAAACACGAACAAGTCACATATTGGAAAAGAACCGTGTTATACAGCTAAAATAAGTTATTATCCAGAAAATACCTACAGTTTTTTTTTTAATCAACTGGACTTTGCGCACAACCATATGAGATCAGTGGGATTTTTTGAAATAGCTCTAACAATGTCTCTGAAGTTATATCAGTTAAGTAAAGAAATTCTCCTGACATGCACACTAACACTTTCAGCAAATTTCTCCACAAGCAGGGTGCCTACTTCTGCTAAAATACACACACACACACACACACACACACACACACACACACACACACACACACACACACACACACACTTTGTCTCTCACTGTCTGAAGAATTTGCCAAGCCGCATGATTGTTCTTTATACATAGTCTTCTCCCCTATCATCCTACAGCAGGCAACATTAGGTTGAAATTCTCATAGCATGCCTCAGGGGGGCGCTACATGGGACGTTCCTTTTTCTGAGACAGCACTTGTAGCTAAACACTTATGGAGGCTTAATTCCTATTAGCAAGAGGGGATTTCCACCGGTGTAGTATTTCACTCTAGTTAATGCACCTTGAGCAAAGTTCACTGTGGCAACTTTCTGCAGGGCTGAATTAAGTTCCTCCTCATGTTGAAGCACATATGGGCTTAACCTGTTTGTAATAAGAGATTTCTGTTGGCTCTCAGCCCTTACTCTGCACCAGTGTCTTTATCAGTCGTCTAGCTCAAATATCCATAGGGCCATAAGGTGTTCTCAGTCTTTAACATAATTACCTCGATCACATGATTAAAATCCAACGTAGGGGAACACCTTTAGTAAGAACAACTAAAATACCACAAAGGAGTGAGCAGGTTCTCAAGTTCTGGAGACCTTGTGATACTTAATCCTAAACTCCAATCACAAAATGTAGCTATCGGTGTTTAATCTTATTTAAAAAAAAAATAGGTAGCCAGAACTCTTTTTTAAAAAAAAGAAATCCAAAATAGTGCAATATCTTTATTAGAACCAATAAAGATATTGCACTATTTTGGATTTCTTTTCTTTTTTAAAGAGTTCTAGCTACCTATGATTTTTTTTAATAAGACTTGACACCGATAGCTGCATTTTGTGATTAGAGTTTAGGATTACGTAGTCACTTCATCAGAACACAGAGAAAATTTTTCAGACCACAGTTAATTGTTTTGCAACATAAGAGGGTCCCACTTTTTAGTTTTAAATCTATATTTCTATCTTCCCCTTAGGGTGAGCAGATGATAGGGCTGCCCACAGCTGCCTCCATTCGGTCCGTACAATCATTTAAATACAGGTGGGCCCCTATATCCACGGATTCGCTATCCACGGTTTCAGTTATCCACAGATCGCGGGGACCCCCCCAGGCTTTTACTTTTTTCCTAGTAAGCTTTGTTTCTTCCTTAAACAAACAGGAGAAGCAGCCTCTGGCTGCTTATTACAGGCAAGTAGAACGAGACTAAGTACTAGAGAGGCTCTGCAAGGTTAACAGAAACCTTGCAGAGCCTCTTTAGGACTTAGTCTTGTTCTACTTGCCTGCAATGGAGGCTGCTTCTCTGTTTGTTTTAAGGAAGAAACAAAGCTTGCTGAAAGAGAAACAAGAGCTGGGGGGGGCATGCACGCCTGCCTGCAGGGGAGGCAGGGCGGGGGCCCCTCAGGAAACCATGGAGGGGGTGTTCGCACTTATCCACGGTTTCAAGTATCCACGGAGGAGCCTGGAACATATCCCCAGCGGATATGGGGGCAGTACTGAAAATATAAGGAGCTTTGCCTGAGGACCTCCAAGAACCTTGTGCCAGTACTGCATCAAGGGTCAGGAGAGCACTGTACCACAGTTAATATGTACTGATAAACTGCATTCTGTAGTGATTTATAGCCCCATTCTAACTAACTCCATGTGAGGCGATGCAGCAGCACCAACATGGCGCCCGCTGTATCCCGCAGGTAGGGTCTTGGCCTCCGGAGGTATCCTCCAGGTGAGAGAACATTTGTTCTCTTGCCCCAGGGTAAACCTGTGCTGGGCCACCAGGTCTACATGGATCTGTGCCAGCTGTATAGCTGGTGCAAGTCTGTGTGGACCCAAGTTGAGGCCAGGGTTAGGATTTGGCGGAGATCACTGTTGCCAAACCTGCCCCTTCCGGTCCCAATCTGCCCTCCTCCCCGCCCCGTCACCACCCCATTCTGCCCACCCCCACCTCCCTCCCATGCCCTGCACACACCTACATGTGCTGGTGGGTGTTCAGAGTCTGCTGACATGTGGAGCCAGTCATTCGTCGCTTGCAGTGGCAGCCAGGCCACGCACTCCAGCGTGTTGCCTTTTGCGACAGCTGGAAAACTCCTAGCATCGGTGGACTGCTCATCCTGGCGGAGTACAGCACTGATAGGTTTGGGTTGTTAGTGCTAACCATACTTTGAGACAGATATATCCTGTACCTTTTTCGGATCTCAGGTTTCTCTGCTGTCTCTCATGCTGAGTCTATACTGATTGAAGACCAGCTAATAGGAAGGAATGCATTGCACTCTAGTGATCATCTGTGATAAGTGTTTGATTATCCATAGTCATTATAACTTGCATAACATTCTAGGTCTCCCATGTATTTGGTTTTGACAGTGTGGGGATAATGGCACGTTCTCTTATAGCTAGTGTGCCAGTTGTAAATACGCAACTTTAACACACACAGACACCCCAGATCAGTGAAGTCTGATCATTTTGGCTGAGGAAGGGAACAGGGGTGTTGTCACACTTTTGTTTCTCTGCTTAGAAAGCCTTTAGAGAGGAAAGGCTTTGATTTGGGTCTACCTTATTCCTCAAAGTCGTTTTGGTGCTGAAAGGAGATGAACAGTGAAAAGTGGTCTGGTCTGATTGTCAAGCAATGCTGAACACTGAATCAGCCTTCAAAGCTTGGATTCTGACAAGCTCGTTCAACCAGCCCTCAGCATGCTAGAGGGCAAAGAAACACATGCAGCAAGTGGCAATGAATGAGGCACCGCCAGTGGGGCCCTGCTCATTCACCTTCCTTCAAAACATTTTTTTAGTACAGATGGGAAGCCCCCAGAATCTCTGAATATCCCAGATATGGATTCACCAGCAGAATAAACTCAGGCTGTGGCGCGGTGGGTTAAACCACTGAACCATGAGCTGTTGATCGAAAGGTCGGCAGTTCGAATCCGTGCGACGGCTCCTGCCAACCTAGCAGTTCGAAAGCAAGAAATTGCAAGTAGATTAATAGGTACCGCATCAGCAGGACGGTAACAGCGTTCCATGCACCTTGGTGTTGAGTCATGCCGGCCACATGACCATGGAAACTTCTTCGGACAGCGCTGGCTCTTCGGCTTTGAAACGGAGATGAGCACCACTCCCTAGAGTCTGACACGACTGGGCTTAATTGTCAAGGGATACCTTTACCTTTTTACATCCTGTATAGACTTACTTGAGAATAAATCCCATTGAATTTAGTGGAACACACTTCTGAGTAGACATCCATAGGATTGTGCTGTAGGACCAGAAGGGTTTCTCTACCCCAAAGAATTGTGAATTAAAGTAAAGGAAGAGTAAGGAGGAAGAACTTCATCATGCTCTTTTGTAGACTTGGGGGGATAAACTCAGTTTCTAGATGAACTTGATGAGTCAAGGGTCTGACTCGCTATAAGGCAGCTTCCTTTGTTTCCTTCTCATGCTCAGACGAAACACTCACAGCAAATCTATATATGAAGCACAGATTACCTGATCCAGGAATGAGGAAATCCAAAGTACTTGATGTCTATGCTATGCAGCTAATATTGACTCAAATCCAAGTGCTTTGTCTTATCAGAGGTATAAATCAGGCTGCCCAACTTGCAAAATAGGTGATTAACAGCGCAATCCTGTGTAACCTTGCACCGGTGTAACAGTAGATACACCAGTGTAAGTGCACTTATGCCAGTGTAAGTGCACTTACACTGGTGCATCTGCTGTTACACCGGTGCATCTACTGTTACACTGGTGCAAGGTTACACAGGATTGCGCTGTTACACATGCATGTAAGGATTCTACTTTTTTTTCTCATACTGAATGTAGAATCAGCAAATCAAAGAATAATGAATAAAGAATGCCAGCTGGAATGGCCTGCTGAGTCGTCATGACAAAACAATTTCTCATATTCTTGCTGTATAGAAAATAGGTGATTGAATTGTAGTTGCTTTTTAAATTTTTTACAGAACCACGCACAATTGCAGCAAGCTGAACAATGGTCACAGCAGTACTAAAGAATGTGGTGCTGAATTGAATGAGCCATTCAAATTACATGTGGCTCACACCAGAATATTACAGTCCTCGTTTGAAATGTGTACAACATTTATTTTCTCTGCAGTTCATTATATGATTTTGCATGAACAAGGACATTTTTCTTTTTTCCTGCATATTTCACTGACACGTATTTCAGCAAAAACAAAAAACAAAACACACACATAAAAGTATAAGACAGGAGTATACTCTCTATGTAGGGCAGGGGTGGCCAACCTTTCAACATGAATGCTTTCAATATCTGAATGGACAGGGCCATTCAGATAAATTTTATCAGGGGGTACAAAGTTTCATTTGGGTCCCTTCCCTACATATGAATTTTGGCTCCTGGGCCCCCCTTTTTTTGCTCCAGGGCCCCCTTTTTGACCCATTTTTCACCCTGGGCCCAGGTACAAATTACCCCCTTAACCCCCCTCTCAGAGGCCCTGCTCCTGGACATTTAATGGCTGTATAAAAAGGTAAAGGTGACTCCTGACAATTAAGCAATGGTATTCTCTGTAGTAATGTATGGCTGCGAGAGCTGGACCATAAGGAAGGTTGAGTGAAGGAAGATAGATGCTTTTGAAATGTGGTGTTGGAGGAAAATATCGCTACTACCCACATGGTGTTTTTGGTCGTGAGCAGCAGTGATCCGCTTTCCTACCCCCTCATTTTGCTCCTTTCTCATGCAGTCCCTTTGGGACCATGTGAGGAAGGAGTGAAGTGAGTGGGTAAGGAAATGGATTGATGTAGCTTCATCAGCATCAGGTGGAGGAAGGTTACAGCAGACTCAGGGAGAAGGGCACCCGGGGTCTGCCACTTGCTGCTTAACGTGAGCTGCATCATCCGCATCATGAGTGGGCTGGACCTAGTAAACCCCACTGAGTTTAATGTGACTTACTTCCAGGTACGTTCGTATAGGATTGCAGCTGGGTAGCCCAATCCAGTGCAAATTCCAGTGCAGCGGCATGGGCATTGGCTGCACTGCATCCTGCATGGGAATTTTGGCTGCTGGAGGTCTCCACGGCATAAGGGGACATTTGTCCCCTTGCCCTGGTATAAGCCCCAGCAGCTGCAATGGGGCAACTCGGACCTGTGCGAGCTATATGGCTGACGCAAATCTGTGTTGCCCCATGTCAGTGAATCAGGGCTGGGAAGGGGGATAGGATGTGGTGTGCACCAGTGCCGCCGATCCCTCCACCCGGGCTGATCCGCCCACCCCTATCCCCGTTGCCGCCCACCCCTACCCCGTTACTTCACACTTAATTTGGATAATGTGCTGTTTGCTTGTTTCTTGATGAGAACAAAAGACATTCCTTATTCAGAGGGTAATGTGAGAAAACTCTCATGTCATGGCCAGTATTACTAAACACGCAGACATAATGAATAATCAGGTGCAAATGTTCTCACATGATTCTGTATATGAGTACATGGTTTGTCAAATATACGTGGGGGAATTCCTGTATGGGTTTGCCTCCCTATGTCCAACTGCCTTCTTGTCAGACACAAATGAAAATCGATGATGGTGGGTGGCAGGCAACAATGATCTAGGATACAGTTGGAAAACAAGGGAGGCCAATAGCCATATTTAGCACTGTAAGGCTGGTTCTGGAGTTTCAGGGAAGTGGGACAATTGCAGCACAGCATGGCCAAAGGCCAACCCTGGACAACACTGGCATCAACCTCAGTTTTCCTTCAACCTTCAACCTTCAGTTTTAGCTGAGGATTTGAGACTTCATTGCTATTGGCCTTCACAGAGTGTGATGTTTTCAGTCTATAAAATACCAGTCAAATTCAAATCAGTACTAATTTTACATTTTTACCCTACCCTGACTCCAGGGAACTCAAGGGAATGTACATGATTTACATAAGAATAGCCCTGCTGCATCAGGCCAAAGGCCCATCTAGTCCAGCTTCCTGTATCTCACAGTGTATCTCACCAGATGCCTCAGGGAGCACACAAGACAAGAAGATACCTGTATCCCAGTGTTTCCCAAAAACATTTTCGACCTGCAGCTCCCTTGACCATTGGCGACCATTGACTACGGCTTCCCTTTCCATTATGTTGATAACTGCCAATTGGCATTGCACTGTTTTCCAAGAGGATTCCGTAGCACTCCGCGGCTCCCCTAGCTGGTTTCCGCAGCTCCCCTAGGAGCCGTGCCTCCCAGTTTGGGAACCAATGTATCCTGTCACCACTCCCTTGCACTTGGCATTCAGAGATACTGTAACCTACTATTAAAACCAGGAGGTTGCTTATGGCTTATATACCCATCATGGATTTCTCCTTAATTTATCCTACCTACTGCTATCTCATACAATTGATCCAGTATGAAAGATTCCCCATTGGCAATACCATCTTCAGTTCACTTCAGTGGAAGGGACAGCTCATGTGCAAATGGATGCTGCCCCCTCCATTGACGTGAACAGGGTCGTTTACCTGAACAGCAGCGTGAAAGCACACATCATACTTCAGTACACACACTGCACACTGGTGGCAAAGTGCAGATAAGTCTGCAATTCGTCTAGGCTAAAAACTTTTAAGTACCTTCATTTTTAAGCAGTGTCTTATTTGTAAGTTTTGAATATTTGGTTTGAAAAATCTAAATTAAATCATCACAAATATTCTTGTGTCTTGTCTGATTTTTTAAAACTATGTTATGTTTTGAGACTTTTTGTGCAAATTGGTTTTATAGCAGTTAAACTACTTGTGAAAAACTTTGAGAGAATAAGATGGGTTATATATTTGCAAAAATAAACTTATTTAAACTTATTCTCCTCAACTCTGCACCCTAAATAGATCTGTCCAGCCATGCAGAAAGGTTGATTTGCATACTTTGCCTTTGCTTCTCCGTGATTGCTTTGTGTGTAATGCTTGATATTTTACTCATTAAAAGAGAGAGAGAGAGAGAGAGAGAGAGAGAGAGAGAGAGAGAGAGAGAGAGAGAGAGAGAGAGAGAGAGAGAGAGTTTCCTAGTTTTCCACACACTTGGAAGCTATAATGTTATCAGAGGTGCAAGAAGTCACAGTGTTGGCACAAAGCCACGACTGGAATTCTGGGTTACTAATTTGCAGTATTAATCATTTTGGTAAAAACTGTGCCAAGATTTTGTTCCCCTTCGTGGTCCTCATATAACTAGATAATATGGGGAACTGAGTTACCGCTTCTTTTTTCTGGCAAGGCTCCTCAGTCTTTAAAGGCAGGAAGAGAAGCTGTTGTGTGTTGAAGTTTTGCCCATTTGACCAATGGAAAGGCCATCATAAATTTCACCCATAAACTTAGTCCTTTAAAACATGAAGGCCAAGTTAAAAAGCTGCAGGGTCAAGCTCAGCAACTCTTTATAAAGTCAAGCTAGTAAACGTTGAGAAAGAAATGAGAGGATCAAACAAAAGACATCAAGAAGAATATGAGAAACTCAAGGGTCAAAGCAAATTCAAGCCAGGTTGGAGCCGTGTACTGAAGTTTAGACCTGGAGATTGTCCAGGTCTCCATTGTTAGAATGGAGATTGTCCAATCCAGTGTTTCTGCTATCCATTGCTAGAACTGGGCACTTGAACCAAGGCTGGCCCATGATGACCTCCTATTACCTGAGGAGGCACACTAAAGGCCACACACACCCCTCCCAACCTTACTGCGCACCAATAGCTGTTTCAGCTGTTGGTCCAGCTTTTCTTCAGAAAGAGAGAGGGAAACAGAATGGAAGAAATGTCAAGCAACACAATCCATTCCAGCACCCCCACTGGTGCAGCCAATGGGAGAGGGCACTGTTCTGCCCTCCCCCACTGGCTGCACCAGTGGGGGAGATGGGTAGGATTGTGCTGAAGGAGAGGAAAGTGGTGGATTAGAAGGCACACCACTCTCTTCTCCTTCACACTTCCTCGTTCATTCTGTTCCCCTCTTCCTTTTCATGGAGGAGAAAGAGTGCAAAGGAAGTACAGTATCCCCCTGCCAATCTTCTTCCAGAGGTGAGTGCCTCGGTCAGCCTCATGGATGGGCTGCCCCCAAGGATGGCTAAACAGAAGCCACCACCTGGTGTCACCAATGCCTGATTCCACCCTACCCCCACTGAGAAAAGCAAACAAACAGAGCTACTGTGGTGAATATCCTGTTTTCCCCTTAAGGTAAAGGTGACCCCTGACAATTAAGTCCAGTCGTGTCCGACTCTAGGGTGTGGTGCTCATCCCCATTTCAAATCCGAAGAGCCAGTGTTGTCCGAAGACACCTCCGTGGTCATGTGGCCGGCATGACTCTCCTTGCCGCAGCGCATAGCATGCGGCTGGAACACAGAGCGCTGTTTACCTTCCCGCAAGCGGTACCTATTTATCTACTCGCATTAACATGCTTTGGAACTGCTAGGTTGGCAGGAGCTGGCCAAGCAACGAGAGCTCACCCCGTCGCGGATTCGAACTGCCGAACTTTCGATCGACAGCTCATGGTTCAGCGGTTTAACCCACTGCGCCACCCACTGGCCTTGTTTTCCCCTTATCTTTTGCCTATTTCTCTGTATTTTTAGACAATTTTAACCTCTTAGAAGCCCCCGTGTAAGTTCAGCAGCTAAAAGCTGCTAGGAGAACCACCCCTCAGGAGAATACTGAACCCTGAGGGTTCTTATTATAAAGCAGCTAAAATCTGCTGAGGCATAATTTTTCAGGCAGGCTTTGTCCTTTTGTCTGTGTGAAACTCCATTACAAGAGGGAAAGCACATGGGTTTGTGGATTGGGCTTCTCTTCCTGTGTGGAATGGCTACCATCCCTCCAGGATTGGCATGTGCTTAGATACTGGGCAGGCAAACCTGTCCATCTAGGTCAAGGGCATGGGATGAAGTGACACAAGTGGGTTCCATTTCTCCAGTCAAGTAACGATGACATCATCATCGTTTTATATATATAAGCAAAGTTATATATTTCCCAGGCCACAGGAGGTGTTTGTTGTTCTCTGCCAGTCACCTGAGTGATCCATTCATTGGGAGCTCAGAGAAGGGCACCCACTTGCTCACCTGCAAGTGCGAAGACTGGGGCTTGATTGAGCAATGTAAGTACGTTCGTCCCCTTTCGCTGAGGTGAGCCTGCGTCGCACTATAAGGTGAATCCCAGTGTATACATGAAGCTCCTATGGGAGCAGACTTCTGCATTCAGTTCTTTGGAGAAGCCAGCTCCAGATGCTATTTCTTCTGCTTTCCCATTCACTCAAGCAAAGTGAACGGAAACCCTAACAGATGGAAGAACTCACCAGGAGCAGCGGTATTGGGGCTATAAACCAAGTAATTCCTTTACCTTTTCCAATATATGCACACACCAAATAAGTCTGAAACAATGTGTTTAAAATTAGGATGCCAGTTTGTCTGGGTTTGGTTTAAACTTTGATGCCTTCGTTTAAATTCCTCTCATACTTCCATGAAACTACCTTGAGAGCAACTCAAGCTCTGTCTTTTCGCAGAAGATATTCCATAGGGGAAATGCACAGGGTTCTTCTGACTTGCTGATATTGTGAATGCAAAACTCCCCAATGGAATTGTATTTCCTATATATACAGGTTCCTAAATTTGCAATCTGCTCTCCAGGGTACATCTGAATAGGCCTTCAGTTTACACCATTGGACTGTTGCCCCAGAAAATCTCAAAAATGGTATAGGAATACTCTGAGACTAGCACACTGTAATCAAATGGTGTCTAGCTGTCGGATGAGTTTGCGAAAACATTTATGCTTTTACCCAACTCTAGGAAGGAATTTTCCTCTGTTATTTTTACTGTGAGATATTGCCAAATGTTGACACTACAGACTACTGCATAATCATTGGGTGTCAAATGCTGATGTCGAACAGCAATTGTTCACTGAATATTTGAAGAATATGTGCACATACAGAGAACATTTGCCATCAAAATTAGCAGAGAAATGGGGTGCGGTGGCACATTCATTTTCAGCTACATTTCCAAGGGTCCTAGGGAGCAAGAATGATTAAGTCAATTGAAGTCTGTAGCATAGAGCTACAGTATATACTCAATACTAATGGCTCCTCAGGTACAGCAAAAGTATGCATCAGAGTTTGGATCACCTGGAAGTATTGGGGACATATATAGAAAAAAATGCAATCAAGTTAACTGAAACGTTTCATTGCAAGCATAATTAGAAATGATGGTTTAGGCTTTTTTGATGGTTTAGGAGAGCAACGGTGGGTGCAACTGACTGAGCAGCCTTCATGTTCTCATTAGTGGGACTTTTGCAAGAGCAATGCTCTGTGGTTCATACCCTCTGAGTTTTCTTGCATCAATAATCCATGGAAAAGCTTGGTCATCCATGTCAGATAAAACAATCCCTGTATCTTGTATTTCTGGTGAACCTTTTATTTATTCCACAAGTTAAAAAGTTACTCATGTTGCGTAAGAGCTGTGTAGGCATGAATATTTGATAACCAAACCTCCCATAAGTGAAACAAAGCTGATATGCCACGGAAAGCCATTAGGTATTCCGTTTGCTCCATAAGTGTTCATTTTTAGAAATCTATTGAGAGCCACATCCTAAAGAGATTTGAATTGGAGTATTTATTATGCAGCTAAGGTTCTGAATGTAAATGATCTACTTCCCTGGGAGTAGAGTGAACACTTGCATCCACTCTGCATATTCCCAAACTTCATTAATGCTTTTTGCACTGACATCATTTTTGTGGATGTGAGTGATTTTAATAGAGGGGGGCAGGATCAGCCATATCCTATCCCCCTCTCAGGCCCATTTCTCCCGACACAGGCAGCCTTGATTTGCGCTGCCAAAATGGCAGGTACAGATCCGAGGAGGCCCATTGCATAGGCTTACCAGATCTCCAACCGGGACAGAGTGCTAGACCTTTAGGAGAAGGAATGTGGGCAGGTGTAGCTTGTTAAACCTTAGAGGACAATCCTAGGCATGTCTACTCAGAAGCAAGCCCCATTGTGTTCAGTGGGGCTTGCTTCTGAGTAGACATGCCTAGGATTGTGCTCTAGGACTTAACAAGCTACACCTGTCCACGTTCCTTCTCCTAAAGGTCTAGCACTCTGTCCCGGTTGGAGATCTGGTAAGCCTAGGCTTAGTGAAGAGAGAGGGTCAAGCAGAGTGGTACCACTGCAGCTTCTCGTTGATCCTCTGCCTGCAGTTTATCAGGGTAAAGCACAGTCAGCCGCTGAATGCGCATTGTGTGGGAGGAGTCAATTTGAAACATGTGAGTCTGACAAGTTGCTGCTGATGCTGCTGAGATAGCAGCAGACTTTTTTTTTTTCATAACCAGGCTTACCAGATCTCCAACTGGGACAGAGTGCTAGACCTTTAGGAGAAGGAATGTGGGCAGATGTAGCTTGTTAAACCTTAGAGCACAATCCTAGGCATGTCTACTCAGAAGCAAGCCCCACTGAACACAATGGGGCTTGCTTCTGAGTAGACATGCCTAGGATTGTGCTCTAAGGTTTAACAAGCTACACCTGCCCACATTCCTTCTCCTAAATGGCTACATTCTGTTCCGGGAAGAAATCTGGTAAGCCTATTCATAATAGCTTCTGAACAGGAGCAGTCTACCTGAGTCGTGACAAGTTGTGTGACACTAGTTCCAAAGTAGGGTGGCTGCGGTGTTATGACATTTCAGCTGATTTGTTGCTCATCACAACTTTCCTTTTGAAACAGCCTAGGCCCTTTTCTAGAGGGACACAATTTGATGCTATAAAACTCCTCAGGCTAGTTTTATGCTATAAAAAGCCCACTAGTTGATTCCAAGCAGTCATTACCAGCAGAGTTGAAAATGTCAAACATTTTATTGGTCTGCTCCTGAGACATGTTAAACATCATGGGCACCAGGAATTTCAACCAAAGCCAAGCAAGTTCCCTCTAAATACATGAACTTTGTAGGCATGCATACAATACATAAGATCAGGCCAAACACTAGCCCTGAGCCATAAATTGATGAGGAAATATTCTTCTCATTCATTTCAAGGGCCATATAGAGTGCACAGTCATTCTCCACAACTAATGTGTGAAAATGTGTATTACCCCTGCTAACTAGGCAAGAGGCACTTTTTCAAGTGGTGCTCCTCTTATATTTAGTAGGGGGAGAGTAACTGCCCCCCTTTCACCCCAGCACAGTATCTTTTCTGGTGGCTGTTTGCTGGTGGTGTTCTGCATCCTTTTTAGATTGTTAGCCCTTTTGGGACAGGGAGCCATTTAATCATTTGATTTTGTCTGTAAACCTTTTGTGAACTTTTTGTGGAAAAGCAGTATATAAATACTGTTAATTAATGTTAATTAAGTAAAATGTACATTTTAACATTTCTAGTAAGCACAATGTTGTCTTTTTCTATACTTCACATGCAAAGCTGATCTCAGAATGTTGTTTGAGCCTTGCCTGTACAGGTGGGCCCCCATATCCACTGATTCGCTATCCACGGTTTCAGTTATCCACGGATCGTGGGGACCCCCCAGGCTTTTACTTTTTTCCCCAGTAAGCTTTGTTTCTTCCTTAAACAAACAGGAGACACAGCCTCTAGCTGCTTATTACAGGCAAGTAGAACGAGACTAAGTACTAGAGAGGCTCTGCAAGGTTAACAGAAACCTTGCAGAGCCTCTCTAGGACTTAGTCTCGTTCTACTTGCCTGCAATGGAGGCTGCTTCTCTGTTTGTTTTAAGGAAGAAACAAAGCTTGCTGAAAGAAAAATAAGAGTGGGGGGGGCAAGCATGCCTGCCTGCAGGGGAGGCAGGGTGGGGGGGCCCTCAGGAAACCATGGAGGGGGTGTTCGCTCTTATCCACAGTTTCAAGTATCCACGGAGGGGCCTGAAACATATCCCCAGCGGATATGGGGGCCCAACTGTACATTCTTTTCTCTCTTTTGATGCTGATGGGAGAGATTCTGCTCACACCTAAGTTTTTCAATTCCCATCAGTGTGGTTAGTTGACTCCAGATGTATGTTGGTCAAACTGAGGGGAGAATTTAACTTTAGCTTATTTTGCTGTTTTAGGCTTTTGACTTTTGGCTTTTGACGTTTTGGGCAGGACGTCTGGCTCAGGACGTAGAGCGTTCGTCTCATAAATCTGCCTGAAGATCTGCAGGACAGCAGTTCAAGACGGCCGGAAGTCTGTTGGAGAGCTGCTGGCATGCCGAGCTGATAAGCTGCAGAGTCTTGTGGGGGAGTGAAGCTGCAGCTGCAAGCTTGAGTGACAATCAAGGTTGCCTGTGTTATCTGAAGCTGAAGCGTGCTGAGGGGAACGCCAGAGAGAGAGAGAGAGAGAGAGAGAGAGAGCTGGACTGTGAAAGCAACGTCTCGAATGAAGGGTTCTATGAAAGACCTGAACATTATTATATTGTAAAAACCCCTTAGGATTTAGAACAGCCTGCCCTGCCCATGTACACCGCCTTGAATAAAGGCAGAGAAAAAAATCCAATGACCAGAAAGGCGGTATATAAATACTGTTTATTATTATTATTATTATTATTATTATTATTATTATTATTATTATTATTATTATAAGTTTGTACCTGCTATATTACAAATGCCTGGTAATGCAAAACAATTGTATCTGTATATAAATATACTACAAATTTCATAACAACTAGAGAGGTATATTTTAAAATGCAGGAGCGTGTCGTAACACTCCCTCATAGCAGCTTCCCACCAAGGCTATATACAATGACAAAAATTAACTAAATTTCTTCGTTAGAGTGCTTTCTTCTCCTGCTGCTTATTCTTGCATTGAAACTTATACTTCATTTAAAGATCCGGCTCATTTCATCCCAAACTCTTTGGATGTGTTGCAATCATTCAAAACAAATCTGTAAAAAATGAAAAATTGAATTAAAAAAATATCCCAGATAAACATACAAGGTGTATTAGAGTGTTGGCCCCTGTATGTTTACTCAGAAGTAAGTCACACTGTGTTCAATAAGACTTACTCCCAGAGTCCCAAGTAAATGTGCATGGGATTGCAGCTGGGCAGCCCAATCCTATTGGGCTGCCCTGCTGGCAGAATGTGTGTTCCACTAGCGCAGGCTGCTGCAAAGGAACCATAAAGCGCTCTCCAGCAACGCTGGCTGCTGGAGCACCAGCAGGAAGGCCAGAGCCTTCCCGCTCACACTGGCAGATCCACGACGACCCACCAGAGCAGGTAAGCCCATGCAGGGGGTGGATTGGGGCAGGGAGAGGGCGGGAGAGGGTGAAATGGGGAGGGGTGGGTGGAATGGGGCAGTGATGGGGGCGGGGAGGAGGGCTGAATCCTAACCCCCTTCCTGGGACTGATCCACCTTCACAGATCAACTTGGACTTGTGCCACTGACTGAGCTGGCACAGGTCTGAGGTGACCCATAGTGGCTGCTGGGGCTTACCCTGGGGCAAGGAGACAAATGTCCCGAGACCACCAGCAGCCAAAACTCCCCTGTGTGATACAGTGGAGGCAGCACCGCTGTCACTGCATCACCATGGCGGGAGTTAGGATTGGACTGTTAATGTTACATGAACTATAGTCTCTTAAGCAGTCCTCGGTAAAGATGGTAATCTAGAAATTAACATATGCCCCTAGGCAGATTTCTCAGTTTGCCTTCTGCTGAGTCTGATACTTCTTCTTGGCACAGGTCCTTTAAAAAAAGTTTCAAATGTAGCACCTGATTGGTCCTGCTGATGACATCACCAGTCCTGCTGTAAAATAAGTCCTGGAGTTCTACTCCCCCTCAACTGCACCCCTGATAATAGCTACAAAATAGAAAAGATTCCAAACTGAATTTCAAAAACGTATTAAATTAAAATTATACAGGGTTGGCCAAAAGTAGGTATACAACACTGATCGGTTCATGTTTAGTCTCTTAGGTGCTTGAAAAGTCCTCCATCAACATTGAAACATTCCTGGAACCTGTCCCCAACACTGTGACACATAGTAACACAATAAAAAGAAATAAAAATGAGAAATAAAAATAAAAAACACCATGACTCGATCAGTACTGTATACCTACTTTTGGCCCACCCTGTATATAACAAAATATTGTATTTTTACACATTTATAAGATGAGGAAAAATTATGGGTAGCAAGCAAGGTTAATCCCCAAGCAGCATGAATCTGTGAGTCGAAAGCATCCAACAGTTTTTGATCATATCAAATCAGGTTGCTCTCTTTTCAGAATCAAGCTTGCTTTCTTCACTTCTCCTCCATCTGGACTCTTGAGTGTGTGGTTTCTAAGGAAGCCATCTTGGATTCTCTCAGCCAAACAGGCGAGGGGTTCCTGGTTAAAAGACAATCTACACTGGACTGTTCAACAACAAAAAAAGGAAGCGGAACTGCCTGCAATTGATTGCTGCTTTTCTGTTGATCTGCAATCCTCTGTACCATTAACAGCCAAACTTTGGGGTAGGAGGATTGTCTTGCCATGATGAAAATAAACTATGTGTCTCCTATAATTGGTTTCAATGTGATGGGCAGCCCAGTCCTACCCAACTCCCCACACAGCGATGCAGCTGCGCCAACGTGGCACACACTATATCCTGTGGGGGAGTTCTGACCTCTTGAGGCCTCTTCAAAATAAGGGAACATTTGTTCCCTTTCCTTGGGGTAAGCCCACACTGGCTGGCTGGGTCTACTCAGACCTGCACCAGATATATCACTGGTGCAGGTCTGTGTGGACCTGGGTCAACGAATTGAGTTAGGGAAGGGGGATAGAATTTCGGCATGAACAGCTGCCGCCAATACCACCCCTTCTCGACCCGGATCTACCCTCCTCTCCGCCCCATCACTGCCCCGTTCCTCCACCCCCTTACTGTCTCCCTCCCACCCACTGTACTAACTTACTGGCGCTGGTGGGAGTCCCCAGTCCACTGGTGTGCAGACCTGGTCCCCTGCCACTTGCAGCGGCAGGCAGCAGCCAGTCTGTGCTGAATGTCTTGTCGTGTTTTGCGACAGTCATAAAGGGCCTTAGGAGCATTCCGGCACCATAAGGCCCGAATAGGATTGGCCTGTGTACAAAATTGCACTCTGCTATGCATTATACAGAAAGAGACGGTACACTGAGGTGGCAAAATTCTGGAATGTACAACTTCAGACTGCAGGCAGAGGTGATATTTGCAGCAAACCACTGTGGTACCTGGGGCCCTCTTCCCCGGAAATGACATCACACCTGGGGGATGAAAGACTGGAGGCTTTTTTAAATCCCTAGATTTTGCTGTAGAGAGCTAGAGGGGGGCAGCTGGAGCTTCTGCCCCCCCGGCTTGGCACCCTATGGCTTCTGTCACACACCCCGACAGTGGAGGGTGCCAAGTCAGGGGTGTGTGTGACAAAAACTCCAACTGCCCCTCCTCTAGCGCTCTACAGCAAAGCACTAATCTAGTACCAAACAGCGAATTGGCACTGGGGTTTAAATCCCCAGCGCCAATCAGCTGTTCGGCGCTAAATTAGTGCTTTGCTGTATAGCGCTGCAGGGTGCACATCAGCAGCCATCTGAGCTGGCACGGTGTAGCAACCCCCAGCGGGTTGGCACCTGGGGTCCTCCTGTACCCCCTGGCCCTCCTTAGCTACACCACTGGATATTTGTTGAATGTTCTCACACATTTTATTTTCTTTTTAAAAAAATCCCTGTATTTACTAAACAAGCAAATCCTAGAGAAAGGTATAGCATAGTCATTTCCTTGGTATGCAGGGAGTTTTTTTAACAAGGGGAAGCATTCCAAAATGTGACTCTCTTCTACAACTGGAATTCTACCACTTCAGTGTATGGTCTACTGTCAGTCTATTATACATTCTGCATAATAATGTATAGTTGATGCTCAGGGCCAATCATGGGGGGTGGGAGTGGGGCAGGAGGGCCATTTGGCTTGGGTCTCCAGTTCAAAGGGGTAGGGGCTCAAATTTAAACATTTAATTTTTACTGCTCCCCTATCAGACCAAAATGTGACACAGTTTTTATTAAGGCTAGGGGCCTCAAAAGCTGGAAGTGGCCTGGGCCCCTCTGGACGTCTGAGAGGGCCTGCTCAGTTCAGTACACAGTGAGGCACTTTAATTCCCATTTCTGGGAACAATGCGCAGAGCACTTCCATCATTGCAGACAATCGTATTCCGATTGTTAGCTGTCATGGTGCAGAGGTTTGTGCAGCAATCAACTGCAGGCAATTCTGCTTCTTGTCATTTAAGAGCCCTGGATTCCACATATACGTCTGCCTTGCTCTGTAACTTATCATTCTTTTGTAAGCGTACAAAATAACTCTGGCATTAAGGGACTGTTCAGACTGTTTTTAGGATGTGGCACAAAGCAACAGATGTGCACAGTGAGGCGCTGAATCAGACTTGAAGGCCCACGGGGCAGGAATTATATCTCTTCTGCATCCAATGCAGTTTCATATACTGTCAGTATTACATAAACACTAGGCTTAGTAAAACTGCCTGCCACCAAACCATTTGGCTAAATTAAAGGTTGCATAGCAAGGGTTGCAAAGATGTCCTGAAACAAAATCATAGACTTGCAAGGTGGCTTTAATCCCCTCCTTTTCTATTTAATTGAAGACCAACTGGCAAGTTTACAGCAAAAACGGTGGGAAATGGTGCAAACATTCAGACTCAATGCTTCTAAGTGGTTTACTGCTAGCTTCTGACATACCACAGCAAGACACCCATTTCACGACCTGCATTTCACTTGAGAGAGAGAGAGAGAGAGAGAGAGAGAGAGAGAGAGAGAGAGAGAGAGAGAGAGAGAGAGAGATGATGCAAACCTTTTCATTTCTAACACTTAATTTTGAAACGGGAAACTTGTATTTTCCCTGCATGTCTGGCATTTTGTAAGGAACCTTTTTGAAAATTGCCTTCTGTTTTCCATTATCACAACTATGTTAAGTGCCCTACTAATGAAAATTATAATTCTGGTGGAAAACCACAGCCACGTTTCCCCCCCCCCCTTTAAATTATTGCTCTTGTTCATAGAACAAAACTCGCTGAAATAAAGAACAGGTTTTTGATCCTTACAAGTTGATCCCGTGGCACAATATGGAAGTCACTAGATAGCCATGGTCTTTGCTGGGGCTTTTCTGTGAGTTGTTCAAGGATGTTATCCTCAAGCATTTACGCTAGGGGTCAAACTGCTCAATATGTACAATTCATGATGAGCTTTCAGAAGTGCCCTTCAAAGCTAAACTGCAACCAGAGGAGGCTCAATCTAGCCTGGGATCATGGCACACAGTGAGAGAGGGATTAACACTTTCCTTCTGCAGAGTTTTCTGCTGATAATTTGCCCCCAAAGCTAGCTGCACATAGCTGCTGGGGGGTGGGCAATTTGGAGTAGGAAAATAATGCAGGGAGAAAGTATTAATGCCGCCTCCCCCGGCCTTCACCATAGCTCTGAGCTAGATCATGCTACCTGCAGTTGCTTTTTTTTTTTTTTACATCAACGGTGCACTTCCAGTGGTAAGTCCATCAGTTCACTTGCAGTAGTTTGTCTGGTCCAGAGATTACAATACACTATTCTAAACATGCTTACAAGGAAGTAAACCCCATTGAACACAGTGGAACGTAACATCTAATGGCCCAATTCTACTGGGCCTCTGGGCCTCTGGAACATGTATTCTAGTGACACAGCATGCGTTATGGCTGTCACAAATGGTGATGCGCCATAGAGCACAGATTGACTGCTGCTGCAAGAGGCAAGCAGCTGTGCCCATGTGATGGTGGCCACCGCGGAAGCCCTGGCACTGGTACGTTGGCAAGGGGAGTGAGTGGGGGGTGGGGTGGGGTGGGAGGAATGGGGAGGGGGCATAATGAGACTGGGACATTGAGGAGAGAGGATCAAGGCTGGAAAGCAGGCGGTATTTTGGCGGCATCGGCACAGCCAATAGCCTACCCCCCCCATTGGCCCCAATACACCTTCCTGGTTCCACTCGGACTTGTGCCATCAAAACCGCTGGCACATGTCTGAGTAGACCCAGCGGGACAGTGAAGCCCAGGGAAGGAGCCAGGTAGAGGAGGAAGAAGGTTGGAGCAACTTTCTCCCCTCTGCTGACTGTGAGGCCTGGTTGGGGGATCCTGGGTGTTGGGCCAGCACCCCTGCTTTTATTTCTACCCCTGCCACTGGAGCCAAGGAAGATTCCCAAGGGGGGTACACTCCTCTTGTGATGACCTTGCTGGGGCTGAGGATGGAAAAACTTACAGCAACCATTAAAGGTCCAGGAGCATTCATGTTGAAAGGTTGGTCCTGGCCTAATCCAACAGGGCTTTTCTTATGGCTTTAGTACTGGGATTGATGTGCTATGATGTGCTACAAAGTGTAGTCTCCTATGCTCCACTGTACGAAAGTGGGCAGGGCGGGTCATGGGGTGGCAGGAGTAAGGCCATTGGGGGATGTGAGCCACCTACCGGCAGTACAGTGTGCCTTGACAATTGTAAAAAAACTGATAGTATGCCTTGACAATTTTAGCATCTTGTTAGAGTGCCGTGAGATGAAGAAGGTTGAAAATCGCTGGTTTAGTGTTTTGCCAAAGTTTGGTGCATGTCTGTCATTTGGAGAATATTTAGTATATGGCAGGGGTGGCCAAACTGTGGCTCCTGAGCCCCATGCAGCTCTTTGACGTATAATGCGCCACATCTCAAAAAGGATATAGTGGAACTGGAAAAGTACAGAAAAGAGCGACCAAAATGATTCGTGGCCTGGGGCATCTCCCTTATGAGGAAAGGCTACAGCATTTGAGGCTCTTCAGTCTAGAAAAAAGGCGCCTGAGGGGGGGACATGATTGAGACGTATAAAATTATGCATGGGGTAGAGAGAGTGGATAGAGGGAAATTCTTCTGCCTCTCGCACAACACCAGAACCAGGGGACATGCACTAAAATTGAGTTGTGGGAGAGTTAGAACGGATAAAGGAAAATATTTCTTTACCCAGCGTGTAATTCATCTGTGGAACTCCTTGCCACAGGATGTGGTGATGGCACCTGGCCTAAAAGGGGTTTGAACAGATTCATGGAGGAAAAGACCATCACAGGTTACAAGCCATGATAAGCAACCTCCTGGTCTTAGTAATAGGCTATCAATGCCAGATGCAAGGGAGTGGCAACAGGATATAGGTATCTTGTTGTCTTGGGTGCTCCCTGAGGCATCTGGTGGGGCCACTGTGAGATACAGGAAGCTGGACTATATGGGCCTTTGACCTGATCCAGCAGTGCTCTTCTTATGTTCTTATGGGGCTCTGATGGCAGGGCTGTCATTGCACTGGTATCCAAGGGCATATATGCCACATCCAATGCCACTCACTCAGATTGGCATTTCAAATGTATAGGATTGCATCATAAATAAACTAACTATATTCAGAATTCATACTGAGTTCCACAATACCTTTTCTGGACCAACTAATCTTTAATATACTAGAAGAAGCAAGCTTTTGAACCACACATCACTGGCCACTGTTCAAACAGTAAAAAACCAATGTAACACGTCCCAGTTGCTGCTATTGGTGGTGGGTTTTTTGAGCTGAGGGCTCCACATGACCACTTTGCACAGAGCCAAGCACTGTTATACCATGCTGGCAGTGAAGGGGTTGTGTCTGAATCTATCACCATAATGATACGTTGCAATTTTGTGGAACTTTTCAACATTTTGATTTTGTGCCATTCAACCAGCCCAGAAGGCTCAAGAAGGCTTGTATTAGTGAGCAAAATCATAATGAATACTTGTGATGTAACAAAGACAGGGAAAAATATTGTAAATTGGTTCTGAGTCTGCTGCTACTTAAAAAAGAGGACCATCAGTTAGAAGCCAGATCTTCCAGAATTAGAGTATGCATGACTTGGGGATGTAACGCAAGGCATTTTTATTCAGGCATGCATATATTAACCAGTGATCACAAACTATTTTTAGATACATACCAACTGCTATGTCTTTTAGCTATTTATAAGAATTGCATATTTACTTTACTATAATTATTTTACATGTTTAACATACTATAGTGTGTACTGAATTTCAAAGCAATAACACAACCCAACACACATTTTGGTGCCTTAAAAGTTAGGTATATATTTGGGGCTCTGATTCCAAAAATGGCATCGGTTTTGCCCGATCAGCTCTAGTTTTGGAGATATATGGCATATAGTCACTTTATATGCTGGTTCAAGCAGCTCCTCACAAGGAAGCCTTGAATCAGCATATAAGGTGGCTATGCTGTTATCTCCAAAACTAGAGCTGATAGGGCAAAACTGATGCCATTTTTGGAATCAGCGCCCCAAATATACCCCAAAATAGGTCTAACTTCTGAAGCACCAGAAATTTTTGTTGTTGTTGTTGTTGGGCTGTTGTAATAGGCTAAAATGTAAATAAATACTTCACGCAAAATTTAACAACACAGATGTTGGCCTGATAGTGAAAGTCCTGTGTAGTAAAACGGGAGTTTTGAGGGCTGGATTGCTAATCCCGATGTAAAGTGGGAGAAGGCAGCATTACTGGGAAACGAATAATTTAAATCCTTCTGTTCCATAACTCTGAAATTTGGAAATCTGTCTGCATTTATTTTCATAGCTTAAAAAAAACCCGGTAACTTGCACCGGCTCTAAAATCAGTTGCAATACATTATTATGATAACATTCAATGTCCCTAAAAAAAACCTCACATTATAGAATAAGATACCGTACTACTCGCTTAATCCCCCCCCCATATCTTTATATGTGTTTAAAAATGCTAAAATGCGCTCCATCTAGTTTCTTTTTAAAGCCAGGAATTCGCCATTGAACCCCTCTGCTTCTTCTATCCTGAGGGGGGGAGGTCTCCATTCCAGACGACCTCCTACTCTAAATCCATATAAACAGCTGATGGTGTAAACCAATCAAAGCAGCACAGCAAAACCCCCGGCAAGGGCCAAAGAAGGGGAGCAGCGGCAGTAGGAGAGCGAGCCTTAGGCGCCTCCCCTTCGTATTTCCTCTCACGCCCACTTCCAACAGAGAAGGGGGTTGCTTTCGGCTTTTGTCGTTTTATCTTAAAAACTTAACTGGCAAGAACGAGCGCAGACTTCGTGCGTCGGGTAAGTTTCTTTCGCCGTTTTTGGGACGCGGGGGGCGGCGGGCAGGCTTGAGCACACGAGGCGCCGGGCTGCATTGTGGGGTGTGTATTTCTGGATGTGGAGGTTTTCTCGGTATGTTGCAACGGGAAGGAGGAGGGGATTAAGCGTGGCTGCTGGTGGACGGGAAAACCCAGCGAGAGCAGAGGAAGGAGGAGGCGGCGACGAACACAGCCTGCATGACCTGCCAGCAGCAACAAGGAGGAACCTCCGGGATCTCCGCGTCAGCAGCAGTCCCAGCTATGTGCATACATGGGAGGGTGTGCGTGTGTCTGCGTTGGAGGGACGGGCCTCTGCAGGGGGGCGTGCGACAGTCATCTTGGCTGGCCGCTTCAGTGCCTGGGTAGGAACTTTTTACAATCGAGGTTTTTTATTTTAATTTATTTTGGGGGGGAGGGGGAGCACACGACATCACAGATAGCTTTAGCTTTTTGTGACCGATTCTCCTGTCTTGGCTCTTTTATTATTTGATTAAACACGGACATTCCTCCAGCGGCCACAGAGTCCCGCTTCGGAAAGGTTGTCAAACGGGCCATTCTGTTAGAAATGAGAGAAAATATGAATTATAAGAGGTATCGTTGAAAGGCTGCCACAACTACAAAAATAACCTCTCATCTGATTTTACACCCCATGCGTAAAAGAAAATCCCTCCACCCTTCAGCATTTAAGGACTGTTGGTGCTGAATGGAAGGGTGATAATAGCAGGAAGTCAGTTTTCTGTAAAAGTTTGTTTTCCCTCAATCCAAAATGTTTATGTAGACTGCAGTCTGAAAGATATCTTTTTCCCCCTTTTACTTGATTGTTTCTTATTTCTCAACACCAGAGCCTACTTCAACACTTGGTTGTCTCCTATCAGAACATGATATGTCCTTAGGATAGACCTTGCAGCTTGAGGGTACCACCTTTTTATATCTGAAATTCTCATCAAGCAGAACTATTCCACATCACAAGGTAAAGTGGCTAACTATCTAATTAGGCTAACACCTAATTTTTTTTATAAAGAGTAGGATATAAATTATAGTCGGATGTATCCCAGAAATCCATGTTTTAGTTATATTATCTCACTATCTGGTGACACCATCTATGCTGATTATGCACTTTTGTCTGTCATAGTCTTAAAATGCCACAAAGCTGGTATCTAACTCAGCTGGCTTGATCTGATCTAGCTTCACAAATTTACATTGCTGGCCTATGTGTATTTAAGGTAAAGGTAAAGGTGACAATTAAGTCCAGTCGTGTCCGACTCTAGGGTGTGGTGCTCATCCCCATTTCAAAGCCAAAGAGCCAGCGTTGTCCGAAGACACCTCCGTGGTCATGTGGCCAGCATGACTCTCCTTGCCGTAGCCCGTAGCATGCGGCTGGAACACGGAGCGCTGTTTACCTTCCCGCAAACGGTACCTATTTATCTACTCGCATTAACATGCTTTGGAACTGCTAGGTTGGCAGGAGCTGGCCAAGCAACGAGAGCTCACCCCGTCGCGGATTCGAATTGCCGACCTTTCGATCGACAGCTCATGGTTCAGCGGTTTAACCCACTGCGCCACCCGCTGGCCTAGTGTGTGTTTACTCAGAAGTAAATTCAGCGAGTCTTATTCCCAGGAAAGTGTGCCCATGAGGATTGCAGCTTTACTTCCTCAGTTTTTCTGGTGAGAGCATTAATTCAAGTCTAAGCATCACACAGCGCTGAGCAGTTGGCCTGCTGTCCTTTTCTTTCTATCAGTACAATAGCCCTTGACCTTCTGATGTGTTGAATGACACAATAGGTGGCTCTCTTACCTATCTCACCTTATTCTAAAAGGTTCAAGGTAAATTACAATATTTCTAATGTTTTAAATGTTTTAATTCCCAGCAGAAGCTATCAAACACGCTGCAATGCTAGATGCACTTTTCTGGGAGTGAGCCTCACTGAACACAGTAGGACTTGCTTCTGAGTAGACATGCCTAGGATAGTGCTATAACCCCTCCCCCATGTCCAAGCCTTTAATCCTATTTCCAAGCTTCACTCCTCAAGTTGTCTCATGATGATGACGCTGAAAAATCTTGCTTGTTCTCTTATGTTTTAATCCAGGGGTAGGCAGAAAATAGACGTGTGTGTGTGCGCGCGCGCGCCACCTGGTATTTGCTGGTTGGGGGTTAACTCTTTTGCAAAGAAAAGTGGTCTAGGAGAACTTTGATCCGATCCAATCGCGCACTTTCTGAAGCAAGACTGCAGGGTCGGAGTCGTCATGAATTGTTAAGAGATCCCAAGTCGGGACTCCTGCAGTTGCTTCATAAGTCTCAAACACATCGGCAAACTATGATTGGGGGTGGGTGGAGGGAAATGCAAAACTGGCCAAATGCAAAATCCCCTCTCCCGTCCCGTGTATGAAAAAGGAACGGATTAATGTGAATTTGCCACGGAACTAGACTTGCAGCCTGTCATTTCAAAGGGAGAACGCGGCGCCATAGCGTAAGGTTGCCCTTCTGACCAGGGCTTTCCTGAAAGAAGGGACTTTGCAATAAAATGCTGGAAGCTTCTGAAATCTTTCTGCGGAGCGGAAATGGAAGGGAATTCCCCTCCCCCCTCCTCCTCTAAAGTTTTTAGTTTCACTTCTGCCCTTTCTCACCAAGCCGCTGAGGAAACAAGGAAACCCCCTCAGTGACCCCTCCCTCCGTCGAGTCCCTCCCCTTCTCTCTCCTAGGCAGACAGGGGAAGGGGGCGGGGCCCGGGAGACCCGATGACGTCACCCGGCCCGCTTCCTGCAATAGAAAGTGAGGGAAGGTAAAACAACCCCCTTTCCAATTATCTTCTCGCCCATCCGCACCCCTCCCCCCACCAGGCCTGGAGGTGCAGTCCTTGCGCGTGAGAGAGACCCCCCCTTCCCCGTGGGACGGCGGAGGGGAGGGACCCACAGAGAAAGGAAGAAAGAGGGGGAACCAGAAGCAGCAGCAGCAGCGTCTCCCTGAGAGGGAGACCTGCCCTCCCCCGTCTTCTAGCGTGGCCCCGCCCACTGACCCCTTCTTTGAACCTCGCCCCATAGACTCTTCCTTGCCTACAACCACCTACCTTTCTTTCCTCCGTCTCTTTAAAACTCGTATTCCCAGCCCCCATTATCTCCCCGCGCCCCGTGTCTGTCTGTGACACGCCCCACACTGCCCAATCCATCCATTTCCCTGCGTCCTTGCAATCGACGGCTTTTTCTTCTCTCCCTGTGCCCACCGCTAGTGCCCATGTCATGTGTGTCCCTCTCACGCCCCTTCCCTTCACCAGCTCAGGAAAGATGGGGAGGCGGCGGCGGGGCAATTGTGTGGCGAGGAAGCCATGCGACGGGACGGCTCGGAGCTAGTGGGGCGATGTTGTGGGTGTCGAAGTGGGACGTGAGGCTCCTGAAAGATGCGTGGAGTGGTGGGGTGCTCTGAACTGGGCATTAGGGATTGCAAAGAAAGTCTTGCTGTCTTGACCGGCAAGTGCATTCGTAGGGCCCGGTTAGGGGGAGTGTATACAATGGAAAAAGAAGTGGGCTCAGCGAAAACTGTGTGTGAAGCTGAGTATCTCTGGGTGTGAAGTGTCCTCTGTTCTGAATGTATTTTTGCAGTGCAAGCCTAGAAGTAAGCCCCATTAAGTTAAATGGGGCTCTCTCCCAAGTAAGTGTGTTTAGGATTGCAGCCTTGGAGATGGAGAGTCAATATATGTATGTGTGTGTGGGGGGGGAGGGTTGGGTATACACTTGTGTTGAGTATGAGGAATGCCTGTCTTGAACGGGCGATCTGTGAAGTTGGGATACTTACTGGTGATTGGATGGGGGGGGGGGACACCGATGCGTGGACAGGAAACTCCCGGGTTGACTAACACGTGTGGGGAGAGCTGGCGATGTTGTTTTGGCATGGTATGGAGGGGAAAACCTTGAACTTGGCCCGAGGGCTGTACTGTTCCTGGGAGAGTATGTTTGGTGAGACTGGGTTCCTTGTGGCAAAGAGAGAGGGGGACAGTCTTGGCTTCGTGGCTATGATGTGGCCACCTGACGCCGTATCAGAAATGGATAGTGAGGCTGAACAATGGATTCAAGGCTTGTTGGAGATCTGATCTGGGCACTTGGGTTGAAAAGATTCCTCCCCTTCTGGCTCCCATTTCCCCACCATAGCCTACCGAGTGATGCTGGTAGCTGGCCTGGCCTGGCCTGTTACTGCCATGGATTAAGTAGCCACCCTGGCTACTAGATTTGTTTGGGGTATGAGAGTTGCATTGAGAGGGATCTAGAGCGTTCACGTGGGGATGGGGGCGCTGCCGTGTTTATGTGTGTGCGGAATGAGGTGGGGGGAGGCCCTGCTGAAGAAGAGGAGGATGCTGGGGAGGGGGGTTTAGCGCCAGGTCATGTTTGTGTTGGAGGTTGTCAAGTGGAGCAGGATTCCAGACGCCGCCGCCGCCGCCGCGCAGGGGTCGCCGTGTTTCTCAGCGGCTGCCGCGGCTGCTGCTCCTTCACGCTAGCGCCACCGCCGCCATCAGCAAGAGCAGCAGCAGCTCCGGCTGCCTATTGAGCAGGTTTGCCGGGGGATCCGGGAAGGGTGGCGGAAGGGGGAGAGCTGGGCGCGCACGCACGTTGTGCAGACATCCCCGCTGGGCAAGAGAGGCGCCCCTGGAGCCTGCCTGAGCCCTTTCTGCGTCCAACGGCGGGGCTGCTTCCTCAACGAAGAATGCTGCGGGGCAGGGGAGAATCGGGGGATGGGTGGCGAAGGCGAGGGCCGGGAAGAAGCCTGCCCGGCTGTGGTTGCCCACGCTGGAGTCTCTGGCTGGCAAGATTTGCGTTAGCTTGCCTTCTTTGCGTGCAAGCGTCTGTTTACTCTTGTCCTTCCCCAGCGTCGTGCGTTTGTATTCCCTGGTGCTTCTAGCTCCTGCAAGGTAGGTTTTCGCGCCTGAGCTTTACTGTGTTGTTGTAAGGAGGCATCCCGATTATCCCTTCCCTCCCTTCCCCCTCCGCGTTACTCCCTCCCTCGGGTCGGTCCCGGTTTGCTCTAGTTCTCCACCTCCTGGCATGTGTGCTGTGCTTTGTTCAGTGCAGCGTTGCAGAGGGGTTTTCCCAAGCTCCTCCCTCTTTATTCATTCATGTTTTTCCCTTTGCAACAGTACTGTTCACAGTGCTGCCCGTCGTCATTGCGTCTCTCGCTCGCTCATTTCCATCTTTTGTGTAGCGTTATTTTGTTCGCTAGAACAGGGTCTCCGCTCCCCTCCTCCTCTTCTCCCCCACGAAATAAGGAAAACGGACCTCTAATTTCTTTATATTTGGAAGGATTGTTCGCCCTAAGCCTGTTTTATGCTTTCCTGTAGTCTGGGGGAGGGGGAGATCCTACTGGTGGCCAACGGAAGTACTACTTTAAAAGTGTAAATATTATGTAATGTGCTTCTTGCGTGTTGTTTCCAAACGTCCCTAAATTTTAGTGTCAAGAGTGAAAACTGGCATATGCCTGCTTAATTGCTGGCTTTTTAGGCAACTGATATATGAACTTGATCAACCAGTGGCTCTGAATGCTGTTAATCAGGAAACAAATGAAATTGAAAGCTATAATTTCAGTTTCTTAGCTACTAGCATCATTTCCTCTAATAACTTGCTCAGTGGCCCTGTGCCAACCAGTAGAGTGGTGAAACAGAGCTACATGCAGACAAGGAAGGAGTTTCTGCATATTTTGGGGTATTACTCAGCTATACAGGAAAAAAAATATTACTTTTGTGTTTACCCCAGGCACACAACTGTTCTTAATACAGCCTGTACAAAACACCATCACCCAAAAAGGACATTGATGAAAGCAGCACAGACAATGATGAGGTGGAAGGAAATTATCCCTTCTGGAGCAAATTTTCATTTCCACATGACAATAAGGGAGGACAAAGGAATGTTCTGACAGCACAGGAGGTAGGGGGTAATCTCCCTGCCCCATTCTATTGCCCCATTGTATCGCTCAGACATGGAGCTGTGCAGCTATCCCTTAACCTCCCTTCCCTCCTCGTGCTTCTGCTATAGCGGTGCACTGTAAGCTCCCTTCCCTGTAGTGCAATATTTCCCAATTTTTTTTTTAACCTGAGGCTCCCTTGACCATTGGCGACCTTTGGCCACAGCTCCCCATTACATGATGTCGATGCCTGCCAATTGGCACTGCAGTTTTCTGAGAGGATTATGTGGCACTCCATGGCTCCCATGGCTGGTTTCTGTCACTTCCCTTGGAGTCACGCCTCCCAGTTTGGGAACCTCTCTGCTGTATTGTATCAGTCAGATTGGAGCTCACCCTTGCCATCCCCTCCCTTCAGAGAAGAAGAGCAGCCCCAAACGTACCCCAAACTTTTCTAAAGGACACCAATCCAGTGTTGTAAACAGAATACTTGTTTTTATCTAAGGTTTCGTGATAAACTTCACAGACCGATAAAAACAGCTTATCTCAGTAAAAAGTAGAGCACCCAAGAGAAACTGGTGTGTGTTTTCTATTGTATCTGTAATGTGTTCACGATTTCTGAAGGTATATGTTGCACAAGGGATGGATGAGAAGAAGTAAATTTAGTAGAGCATTTGTAAAGTCTCAGCTGTTGGGTTCAGGTATCAGATGCCCATTTATTTGACAACTTTCTAAAATCTGCTTATTGTCCATCTTTACAGCGCTGGTTCATGTTCCCTCCCTCCTTTCCTCAGTTCTTGCCTTTGAGGTCCTCTAGCTTCAACTTAGAACCTATAGACAAACAGCCCCAATCCTAACCAACTTTCCAGTGCCAATGCAGCTGTGCCAGTGGAGCGTGTGCTGCATTCTGTGTTGGGGGGGCAGTCGCAGAGGACTCCTCAGGGTAAGGGAAGGTTTGTTTCCTTGTCTCGAGGCTGCATTATGGCTGCATCGGCACTGGAAAGTTGGTTAGAATTGGACGAAAAGTCTCCTTTCTTTTTCTATAGAATCCCTGGAGGCAGCCTAGCAACCCACAAAACAAAGCTCCTCTGATCCACTAGTAAATCCCAATTGACTTTTTTGCAGTTATATATAAGATGAGCTGAAACAGGGCAGGTGAATGAGTGAGAGAACAGGTTCTCCTTCAAAACATTGAGTACAGGTGGGCCCCCATATCCACGGATCCGCTATCCACGGTTTCAGTTATCCACGGATCACGGGGACCCCCCCCCCCAGGCTTTTACTTTTTCCCAGTAAGCTTTGTTTCTTCCTTAAACAAACAGGAGAAGCAGCCTCTGGCTGTTCATTGCGGGCAAGTAGAATGAGACTAAGTCCTAGAGAGGCTCTGCAAGATTAACAGAAACCTTGCAGAGTCTCTCTAGGACTTAGTCTCGTTCTACTTGCCTGCAATGGAGGCTGCTTTTCTGTTTGTTTTAAGGAAGAAACAAAGCTTGCTGAAAGAAAAATAAGAGCGGGGGGGGCAAGCATGCCTGCCCGCAGGGGAGGCAAGGCAGGGGGCCCTCAGGAAACCATGGCGGGGGTGTTTGCTCCTATCCACGGTTTCAAGTATCCACAGAGGGGTCTGGAACATATCCCCAGTGGATATGGGGGGGAGTACTGTACTCAGATTAAGCAAGAAATGAATGTGTCGCTAAGCAAGAAGCTTTCATGTAGTTTAGTAAAAACAATGGGTTTTCTTCATTTTTTAAGTACATTGTTTCAGTAGGCTGCATGTTCTTGCTACCTTTTTTTTTGGGGGGGGGATAGGAACTTACGTGTCTTCAACAAATACATGCTAGGTAGAAATTCTGCAGATACAGTTTTTCCCTTGTCTCCATAGTGGGAAAAGTAACTCTTGCAGCTGTTGGGTACAAGAGGAACCCTGGCAGAAAAAGGTGATACCTTTAGTTCAGTCTGTCATATGCACTATACAGGAAAGGCAATAGTTCAACAGAAGAGGACATAATTTACTGCATTTATGAGAATTGTTGAGCCATCAGCACTTCTAAATAAAAGTATTAGGGCCCAATCCTATCTAAATTTCCAGTACCAATGCAGCCGCAGTGCAGCCCCAAAGTAAAGCATGTGACACACCAAGCATGTCCACGTTTGTCTCGTCTGGCGGCGCCCGTATCCGTCTGGTGTGTCTGACCTCCGACCGGAACGCACAGGAGTGCTGGAAGGCACGTTCCGGTTCACGCTTCCATAGCCCTATGCTCTATTTTTGATGACTTGTGCCGCGTTCAGCTAATCGAAGTTCGTATTTGAAACTCTGGGGGGTAGGACGCAGAGCAGTATGGTTGCCAATCAGAATTGAGTCTGAAGAGTCTTGATTCTGATTGGCTAAAACAGAAAGGGGTGGGGCAGAACATCTTCCCTTCTCTGTGCAGCTTTTGTTGGTGTGCCTGGGGTTCGTAACATCACGTTCCAGCACGTCAGGCAATGCACCGGATGAGACGAATGCGGATGTGCTTGGTGTGTCTCAGCCTTAAGGGTAATGTTCCCTTACCTTGAGGAGGCCTCTGTGAGTGCTCCTCCACTTCAGGATGCAGCGCCTGCCCCATTGGCATGGCTGCATCACCAGAGGGGTAGCCAGGCGCCCGTGGTACTGGGGCCGAAAAGCCCGCCGCCCCGTTATGCAAATTAAATAATTAATTTGCATAATGAGTTTCGGGTTTTTTAAAAAGTTTTTTTAAAAGGTTTTTAACACTAACGGGGCTTCTAAAAGGGCTTCTAAAAGGGTATGTGTGCTTTGCCAAACTTATCTGTAGTTCTAGGAACCTCCAGCGATGATCAGGGGCACAGATCGTCCCTCTGCAGCTCTGCTCCCGGGCGCGAACTCTGCAAATCGCCCAGGAGCGCACTGCAGAGTTAACGCATGCGCAGAGCGACGATGTTTCCAATCGTCGCTCTATGCATGCGTTAACTCTGCAGCTCTGCTCCTGGGCGCTTTGCAGAGTTCGCGCCCGGGAGCAGAGGGACGATCTGCGCCCCTGAGAGTCCTAGAACTACAGATAAGTTTAGCAAAGCACACATACCCTTTTAGAAGCCTCGTTAGCGTTAAAAACCTTTAAAAAAACCTTTTTTTAAAAAACGAAAAAATGAAAGTTAAGGAGGCTCCCGCCCCCCACGGAGCCTTTCCGCCCCAACGCCCTGGGGCCCACCGCACCACCGCCCCATATCAGACGACGCCACTGTGCATCACTGCTGAAAAATTGGATAGGTTTGGGCAGTGGTGTCGCTGGAGCGTGGCAGGGGGGCGGGCCGCCAGGGGGTGACGCGCGCAACGGGGTGACGCGCGTCACCCTCCGGACGCTCCGAGGCCGGCCTGGGAGCCGGCCTCAGAGCTTCCGGCCCTGCCAGCACTCCAGGGCCTTCTGAAAGAATAAATACGGGTATTTTTAAATATGTCAATACGAGTATTTTTACAATTTCCGCACATGCACAGACCGTTCTGAGGGCAAGAGGGCAGGCCCTTGCCCTCAAAACGGTCTCTGCGCATGCGCAAAAATTGTAAAAATACCCGTATTAACGCAGTGCATGGGCCTTCTTTCAGAACGTCCTGGAGCGCTGGCCGGGCCGGATGCTCCGAGGCCAGCTCCCGGGCCTGCCTCGGAGCGTCCGGAGGGCGACGCGGGGCGGGGGGGCACCCGTGGTAGGCTGCAGCTAGGTCGCCCCCCCCCTCAAAATCGCGGCGCGGCCTTCGGCCACGCCGAATGTCAGAACATCACTAGGGTGACGCGTGCCCCCCTGCCTTGGGGTGACGCACGTCCTAGTGACGCCTCTGGGTTTGGGCCCTTAGGGTGGCAGATCTGCATGAGAAACAGCAGTCAAAGCTTCCATACTAGGCTGGATGGGTTTCTGGCTTGGTGCCTGGCTTGGTGTAAAATGGTATAGTGCTGTGGCTGAGAGACTAAACTGCAAATAGGGCTTTCCTGGTCTCAGCTGTCCAGCAGCAATATGGGGATGACGATACTTGCTTACCTTAAAGGGTTGTTGTAAGGATTATGTCAAGATAATACACGTGCACTCAAACATTTGTGTAGAGTCAGGAGCTCATTATATTAATATAGTAAATAGTTGACCACAGGGTTTCGAATTATAAACAACATGGGAAAGGCATTTTCTATATGTCCTGTTTTCTTTGAGTCTGAGTCGGCAGCTGTAGGAAAGAGACTTTTGGATTTGATGAATCTTTGACTGGATTCATCGAGACAGTTCTTACATTCTTAGTATAAACATTTGTAATTAGTCAAATCTGTTAAGGTTTTTTTTTTTAACCAGACATATAGAGAGGTAAAATAAACTACAATTCAAATGATAGGGGGCTTCTCTAATTGGATTGTACCATTAGATTTCAGCTGCAACATTAGAACTACTTCAGTTATTACTAAGAGTTGACAAAGTTTGTAAAATTTCCCAATAGTTAAATGCATTAAGCAGAGTCCATGTGCTTGCTGAGTTGCAACTGTGAGTTTCTTAAACTGTGGTTTGTGCTAAGGGGAGGTGACTTTAGCAATGTATAAAGGTAAGTCTGAAAGAGAGGGTTATAGCTCAATTTTTGATCCTGATCTTGTAACATTTATTAAGGGCATATATAATATACTACTAGGAAGAAACAGATGAGTATATTTTTGTTCTTTAAATTATTTTGTGAACCATGAACATCCTGTCTGAACTTGGGAACATGGAGTGCTAACTTTTTTGCATACAAAAATCTAACGTGGTTTAGCATGCCAGACAACAGTGTGACTCTAAAGTATTACATTCATTAAATTGACATGATACTTCTGCATCAGTTGCTTGTGATCTTACCTAACTTGATCACTTTCCCCCCCCCCTTCCCAATATATAGATTAACTGACTTCACTGGCATGTTTATGGAGCTGCTCTTGGTCTGTTCTCCATCTCTGGAAAATTGCCCATGACTGGATGAGAATGCCTCGAACAAAACAAATAAATCCTAGAAATCTGAGAGGTAAGAAGGAAGCTCAATTTTACATTGTTTTGATTATTTTTAGGAATATGTGCCTTAGACCTGTAACACAGAGTCTAGAGATGAAATAATTGTATTGCCAGTTGTGTATGTGGGTGTGTATGTGCTCTTTGTAGTGTTTGAAGCAATTCCTTGGTCTTTGAATCTGCAGGTATATGGTTAAGCCCGACCCACACTGCACGAGATCTGGCGCGGAGGCGAGCGAGCGTAGGTGCCTGGACGCCCGCCTCCCAGCGCTGACCTCGTCTCCACAAGTGTCTTCTTGCAAATAGTCCCTCCTGTTTTCCCACCTTCTTAGAAAGCGCAGCGGTGATTGGCTAAGCACAAGTGCGGTCCGATACACAAGAGAAGAGAGAGAGGGGCAGGAAGGAGAAAAAACTAACAAAACAATTTGTGCCAGGAATAGAATTCATCTTGCTAACTTTTGTGAGAAGAAGAAATGGATCCAAGAGAAATCGGAGACTCAAGTGAGTTCCGATTGACTGACAACCCCTTTCATCCCGCCTCCGATTGGTGGCTACAGTAGCTCCGCATCCCCGCCCCCTGAAAATCATGGGCAACAAACTCTTCTGCTTGCTCCGGAACTCGGGAGAGCACAGCTCTCCCGCGTTCAGCTACTCTCTCTCGAAATGGTGACCACACAGCTCGGCACAGCTCGGCACAGCTCCGCACGCGTCTGGGACGCGCCAGAGCTCGTGTGGTGTGGGTCGGACTTTAGAAAGTTTACGCTACTCCCCACTCCCCAAAAGGAAACTTGGAAGTTAATTATGCTTTAACAGCAACTAGTGGTCTGCACAGTTCTGTAAATACTGTGGTTTGCTCAGTCCTGGCTCAGAAGCTCCACCAGCCAGAGAATGGGATGTGATCTTTCTCAGTGGAACATCTAAAACAAGATCATGTCGGCTGGTTTGGAAAAAAAAAATGCAGGTTGAGTATCCCTTATCCGGACTGCTTGGGATGGGAAGCTGTCTGAATTTTGGATTTGTTTGGATTTCAGAATTTTTGCATAAATATCATGAGATATCTTGGGGGATGAGACCCAAGTCTAAACACAAACTTCATTTGTCTTATATACACCGCAAACACATAATAGCCTGAAGGTAATTTTGTACAATGTTTTAAATAATTTCGTGCCCCAGCATTCCTTGCGCTATGCCAGCCAGGTGCTGGGAAAAGTTTTTTTTAAGTCATAGCCCCCAAAATGTCTGGATTTCAGAATAGTCTGGATTTCAGATGACTAGATAAGGGGTCATCAATCTGTATATTTGTATTTGAGAGATATCGGGAATGAAGTATTTATTTAGTGCCAAATTTATATAGGGTTGAATAGATATTCTGAAATTCCTAGGTGTTTACCAACGATTTTGAAATTCTGATTACATTGGCCCTGTTGAGATGTTACACTGGGATAATAAGTTTGGGGCATCTAAAGCAGATTTGCACAGGCTTTAAGGATCATAGCTAACAGATAACATTTCTCATTTTGCTAATAATGTGTGTTTTACACCTGTGTTCTTCATGCTGTAGTGCTTGTGTCACCACACCACAATGCCAGTGGATAAATTAAGGCATTGCTCTATAAAAACTCTTGGGTTCATGCTTAATGTGACTGCAGTGTTTTGTGCTTGTGTTGCAGTGTTTCGCGAAGGGTCAAACTGAATGATAAGCCTATTACGTGATTGAGGCCTGCATATGTGTGTGTGGTGTTCTTTATGTAAATAGTTGCTCTGCACGGCCCTGATCTGGATCAGAGGAAGGCTTTACCCAATTACCTTGACTGCTTTCAATCTAGACTGAGGCCCCTTGTAGCTGCTATTGTGTGTGTTTAATGTAAACGCACAGGTCTCAGTCATGCAATAGATATATTGTCTAGTTCAGCCTAAGCAGCAGTTGCTTTAATAAGAGTTTAAGGGGGGAAAAACCCACCAAGTTTTGAGTTAATGTTTTTTGAACTAGCGTTGTTAAGTGACCTAAACGAAGATGCCTCGTGGTCGTTGTGTGTCTCCCCCCTCCCCCCATTTTTATGGTTTTCCATGCTTGGCAATTAGGGCTTCACCATAAAGAGACATGCAAACATCATCAATAATATTCTTGGGATTTCATTATAGGAAGCCTTCATAACAGCCTGGATTTTAAGTGGATTTATTTTTTAAAGTAAACTTTGTAATGGTTACAACTTTCCCCATTCCTAAAAAATCCCTGCTCAGTAGAAATACTTGATGGTTCATTTGTTTGCTCTTGCTGCTTACCAAATGAGTTCTTGTTGGAATACTCTAATGAATCCAAGCTGTGTCTGACAGTGCAACTTTCTAGTCACATTCTCGCTGATGGGATAGGTTTTACCGGAAGCTGATCAGCGTTAAAGTTTAGAATTTACTAAGACTGTAATCCTATGTATCATTGTTTTTCAACCTTGGGGTCGAGACCCCAGTGGGGTCACGAAGCCTCATTTGTGGGGTCACAGCAACTTATGGGAACCAAAATAGCTGCTGGGGGGTAAGCCTCATTATTTATTTATTGGGGTCATGGCACAAAAAAGTTGAAAAAACTGCTGTACATGTTTGCCTCAGAGTAGGTGCCATTGTATTCAGTGGGACTTACTTCCAAGTAGACATGCATAGGATTTGGGCTGTGAGTTTCTAACCTGTTATATTTTAATGGCTTATTTGCATGTACTCCAGGGTCATTTTCTGGGCAGCAATCATATTTTCCAGGGAAAGCATGGTGGTGCCTGAAACATATAATTTTCCAGCCTGTAGGGGTTGTCTGAGTGGTCACATGCAAGCTACTCTCTCTTAGCCTCCATTCCCCATTATGAAATGGGAATATTAATATCCTCCCTGCCACTAGTATTATGAAAATTAAGAAAGGATAAAGCATACTGCATGTTTAAACTCTTACATACGTTCTTCTTTTAATGGATTCTGTGCCACATGAAACAGGTTGGGCATAATGCTGGTTATAACCAAGCTTTTTTTTTTTTAATAAACTTGTGCATTTTATATTTCTTCAGTATACTACAGAAAATACTTTTTGAATAATATGTAGCCATCCAGGCTATGGAAATGTCCAAATACACCAAAGATTAAATTACCTTTGAATATTGTGGAAATATCTACTTGAGGGTTTATTAGAACTGCACGTATAATAATTCTATGAAGTAGAAGTTAAGGTCTTGCGCTGTCATTTTTTCCTTGAGGAGTCCTTTTTTCCACTTGGCAGCTTTTTCTCTTTTTAATATGAAAATACTGGCCCAGCTCAAGGAGAATAAATTTACCACTAATATCTGTGATCTGTCCTCAGATTTTCCACTTGTGCTTTAAAGAATATTGTAAAATGTTTGTATTGGTGCTTAAGAGTATTTGCTGTTAGCTCCCACAGCTTATTTCAAAACTTACATTTTTTGTTGTTGTTTTGCTGGTTCTCAAGTGGAATGATAACTGCTGATCTAAGGAAATGTAACTCCCCAGATAGTTTCTAGTCCTTGAGGTACAGCATTTTGTAAACCAAGTAGGCCTTCAACTAAACAAATATTGTCAATTGACTACTTTGAATTATATTAAGATAAAATGTTCCATAAAACTATGCATACCCCTATGTATGGGCTTACCTTAGTCCCGGAATTGAGGCAGGCGTCGGCCTAGAGCGGATCCGAGCCTCTCCCAAGAGTGCACCGCGGCTGCCCAATGTGTGTGTGGCTTCCGGTCAACAACGCGACTGCATTGGGCAGCCGTGGTGCATGCTTGGGAGTGGCTTGGGTCCGCTCTAGGCTGACGCCTGCCTCGACTATGGTAAGCCTACCTATGTAGGTAGTGGACTTTCTCTTTAATTACATGATATTTGCATCTGACAGCAGAGGCTGGGAAGCAGCACTCAGAGGGTTCCCCGATCTTCATTTAGGAGCAATCCCTGTCCTGGCATGCAGTACTGTATTGCTGCAATTGCATTTAAAAACAAAACTCTGAATTTTGTAGTCTTCTAGTGCTATGTGCCAAATTATATGTTTCATTAAATTTATTATTTTGCGCTATATAATTGTTTTTCAACAGCAGCTATGGAGGTGCAGAATTGGGACCATGGTGCGTAGAGCAGGGGCATTTAATCCTTTCCTGTCATGTCTTGGTCTCTATTAAAATTGTACAGAACCCCCACAATTGCTATTAACCCAGTTAGGGATGCTACCATTGACTTAACTACTACATTTAGGTTATTTTGATTTCAGATGAAAAGGAGGGAGATAATTAATCAATCATATTAATACTATTTGAGGTTGGATACTCGCAGTCCAAGCTGTTTGGGGTGAAGGAGGGGGGAGGAGGCATGTCCTTGCCAGCCATGACATTGGCATCTTGGCATGGAAGGACAAGCATGGTATTGCACTGTGTGGTACTCTGGCCATGTGAGAAGTGGTCCCTTATATGCTGCTTTTGGTCTGGGCAGTTTCTGAGCCGACAAAGGTCACCCAACATTTCCTATAGCAGGGAGGATCTTTTCCCACACCTAGCATTTATTGCTCCAGAAAAATGCTGTACTTAAGATTGGAGGCGGAGCCTCGGAGCACATCAGCAGGATTTACCAGCACACTTTTACTGTGACCACATGCTTGTGTATGCATTTTGTGAATGTTTGCCCAGGGATTAAATGTTAGCATATCCCAGAACAGCGGTTCTCAAACTGGTAGGTTGCGTGGACCACCAGGAGAACCGGATACTTCCCCTGCCTCTTTAAGGGGTGGGGACAGCATGGTGGTAGCAGTGATCCCAGGGATCGTCGACGCTGGGGGGAAATGTTTGAAAAATGCTTTTTGTAGTTACCGGGGCGTCCGGAGGGTGTGGGGAGGCCTGCGGGGACCCCTCTACGGGCCTCCCTGAGCTTTAGATTGCCGCTCCACGGCGATTATGGCCACTTTTGGTTTTCGGACGAAAACCAGAAGTGGTCATAATCGCCGCTCTGCAGCGATCTAAAGCTCCGGGAAGCCCGAAGAGGGGTCTGCAGGCTTCCCCACACCCTCTGGAGGCCCTGGTAAGTACAAAAAGCACTTTTCTGAACATTTTCCCCCCGCTGGCGGCGGTCTCTGGGTTCGCCACTGCTGCTGTCCCCGCCCCCGCAAGTATTCAAAGTTCTCCCAGGGAGAACTTTGAGAAACACTGCCCTAGAGGTATCTCTGGCATTCTCTCACTTCATGCATGGAGTATTGCCTGCCAGGCTGGAAGCGGCGCACAAGTCTTCTCTTGTGTAGGTTTGTGCTTAAGGAGGGCTACTTGTCTTGGACAGTAGCACTGCTCATGCTAAAAGCAGCATGAGGAACTGGTATACCAAATTTCATCATCAGCTCTACTCTCTGAACCAAATAAACGAATGTCCCTGTGCCTTTGCGTTCTGTGGGAGCATCCCTGCCTAGCATATAACTGCTGCTTCTGGCCTCGTGTTGAATGTCCTAGGAAGGCTTATAGGAGTTTCAGAAATCCTGTGGAGGACTAAGGGTAGACCTTGGTTTGCCACATGGCTGTTACTGCTTTTAAGCACTTGACTACCGTTTTGATCAGTAAACTGACCACACTTTTTTTTTTTTTGCATGACTGACAAAACAACCACATCCTCCGTTTTTAGAGACTAATGTACCAAGGTCTGCACTAAACTAAAAGGAATATTCTTCAATACTGCAGGGGACAAGAAGGCACAACACTGTTAATTATAGATGCATTGCTCAATCATTTTGTCTTTACATAAGTGCTTCAAAACATTTTTATCTAATAGTGAAGCCGTTCTGTAAAGGCAATCTGATTCTGCTCTAAGCATGTTTCAGTTTTAGCAGTGAACATACTGCAGAACATCTTGATGCAACCCCATCTGTGCTTGCAATGGATCAGGTCTAGGCTGTATTGCAAAATCTGTGCTTCAGTCTGGAGAACAATATTTAGCCCCATTAAGATCAATATTTTTCTTTCAGATATTGACATGTGCATTCCATTTATGACGTCTTTTCAGACTAGTTCTTAGGACCTAGAAAAATGTGGATGAACATGCAGAAGAAACCCTGGGTTGAATAGAACACGTGTTTCACTTCTATGGTTGAATAAGAGGCACCGTAATAGGAAAGGCAGGACAGAGCAGTAGAACATGAGGGCCTGTAATCAACACTGTTTTATGCACATGGCTCTTGATAATGCTAGGTGTGAATTCTGGGCGCATTTTATTCCTGGATATTATATAATTTCTATTCCAAAATGCTTCAAGTACATTTCATACATTACATGCTGCTGAGAAAAAGTAGACCCATGGCATCATCTGTGCATTACTGGCCAGGGTAAGAAAAAGCTGCAGCTGAGAGTATGGCTTACCTCAAAGCCAAACTGCACTTTACAGCTCATCATGTACAGCTCATCATTAGACCTGACGTTCTTGGGTTTTTTCTAAGTAGGTATGAGGAGATTTGGACTGCAGTGTGTGTGTGGGGGGAGATGGGGTTTAACACTTTGTCCTGCCACGCTCCCAATCGCACAACAAACAAAATGGATAAATTGGCTCTAATGATATCTTTAATGCCCTCTGTAGTGTGGCCCCAGGGTCACCCATGTGTGGTTGAGCACACTGTACTTGCAGAATTGTTTTGGAATTCCTTTTGCTTTTCAGGGAGGGGCCGTGTAATGGCAGCGACATGTTAGCCCCGTCACCGGCCTTCTAAGTTTTTACCAGTGGAGTACCTTTTCCCTCCAAAAGACAACGTCTAGAAGAGAGTATGAATAACGTCAAAAATACCAGTGATTCAGCTTTTAGACGAGTGCGACATTCAAATGTTGCTTAGCAAATGGAAATGTGTGCGTGCGTGCGTGTGTGTGTCTGCCTGCGAGTGTGCTCAAACACTCAATATCTTCAAATTACTGGCAAAACTAGTTCCAGAGAAGTAGCCATGTTAGAGCAAAACAAAGCTTATTGTGGTATAAGTTATAATGGGCTAGAAAGAGCACACTTGCTCAGGTACTATGTTAGTGTCTTGGGGCACCTTAAAGGCTAAGTACACTTCTCTAGTACAGTGTTAGGTCAAAGCAGTTGTGCCTGCTCCTCCATTATCTTTGTATGCCAGGGCGTAACTAATTCCAGGCACCAGGTTGCCATGCCATCTCAAAATTGCCTCATGGCGCCTGGGAGTGGCTGTACAGCTGAGGAACAGACATGACTGTAAAGTACAGTCGACGCTGCCTCCGCTGCTTTGGCCGCCTCGTCATCTGCATCAGGATGGCCTGTAGTGGAGGAAGCGGCAATGGTGAAGGCAGCAGTGAGAGTTGCTGGGCTGGGGAAGATGCAGGAGGAGCTGTCGCCAGGAGGAGGAGGAGGAAGGAGAGGGGCACTTCCTCTCTCTCTCTCTCTCTCACTTGGCGGGTGTGTGTGTGTCATATGGAGCTCATACTCTCCATTTCTCCAATACAACTTCTAGGTCTATTTCTCTCTCTCTCTCTCTCTCTCTCTCTCTCTCTCTGCACCTTCGCGGCAGCATACACGCACACCCCGACTGTCCAGCAAAGGAAAGTGGGGGAGGAGGAGAGAGCTTGTTTTACAGCATGTGTTTGCTCAGAAATAAGCCCATTGGGTTCAATGGGACTCATTCTCGGGTCAGTGCGTGTGAGATTGCACTGTTGGTGTCATGAATTTTAACTTAACATTTCTTGATTTAACTCTGCACCAAAGCCTTTAGAACTTTTTTGCCATCTTTTGGCCAAGTTTTCATAGTACTACCTCAGGGGTTGAAATTGGAAATACACTTTAAATGCTTGTTGATATGTAAAATCTTATACTATTCACTGGTGGCACGTGAAATTATTGGGTGGGGGTTTTTTTTGGCCAGTGTTAGTGCATAAACCCCCCAAAACTAAGTAGTTCATCTGGCTCCTAAAAAATTGGGTTGACTGCTAGATCTAAATAAAATTTGTCGAGCCTGGTTGTATGTAGCATCTGTAAATGCATGAAGGACCAGATCTTGGATTCAATTGGACTACATGACTTCTTTCAAAACATTTTTTTGGTGGGTCTGATTATTATATTATCCAACCATTCTGTCCCCAAAGGGACCTTCAAGGTGGCATATAAAATATTTAGAAAAAATGCAAATAAATAGTATCAATACATTAAATAACAAAACCAGAACATTTCAAACAATATTTAAGAGCCAAACCCAGATGGTTAAAAAGCAGTTTGAGAGTACAGAGAACATCAAAGAATGTGGGGGCCAACAGCTTAGCTGACAAGTCTGACTAAATAAATAGAATCCACACAATTGTAAGGCTGGAAATACCTGGCTCCATAAGTTGCATGTATTTGAGTACCGGTATATCTTGTAAAGTTGAATGCAGCTTGCTTCAAAGACCTTTTCCATTTTCCTGAGAAACTTGGTTATGAAAACTAGGCATAATATTAAACAGTCAGTGGTTTTTATTAGTTGGGAACACTTGGGGAAAGAGTTAAAATACATTCAGGACATTTTAACAGGGTTGGTTCTTTTTGTGGTTCATGTCTCATGAGAATCATAAAGACTTTGTTGGTAGCAGAGTAGAAGAAATAATGAGTAACACTTTCCCTGAGAATTGGAAAAGTACATTCTGAGAATAAATTTAAATTTCCTAAGTAACTTGCTGACCAATAAGTTTTAATGCTTTGTTTTCTTTTTAGAACTTGGAAAATATGGCATCCAAAACCTTTTTTTTGCTAAGGTTCGGAGAAGTTCCTTCTGTCTTTTCTAGCTCTCATGTTGCTGGGGAGAGTCTGTAAACAGGCACGCGTTTGAGGGTGAGCTAAGACACTGAAAAAAGGCTGTAGAGCAGCAGTTGTCCAACTAATTGCTTTGAAGTCGGACTGCAATGTTTAATCAATATAATTGGTTAGACTAAATAATTAAAAATCTTATTTTAGTCAAAAATGCCTTCGATTAATTGAGTAGCAGACTTAAAAAAAAACAATGCAGGTTGATTACCCCTTATCTGGACATCCAAAATCCAGACATTTTAAGGGCTATGACTTTTAAAAAAGAATTTTTCCAGCATCTGACTGGCATAGCGCAAGGCATGCTGGGGCACAAAATTATTAAAAAGATTGTATAAAATTACCTTCAGGCTATGTGTAGAAGATGTATATGAGACATAAATGAATTTCGTGTTTAGGGTCCCACTCCCAAGATAGCTCATTATATTTATGCAAATATTCCAAAATCCAGACAAATCCGAAATCCAGACAACTTTCCGTCCCAAGCAGTCCGGATAAGGGATACACAACCTGTGCTTCTAAAAACTGTAGATTATGAGCACCCTCTGGAAAAAGAAATTCCTCCTTTTTCTTTCTCAAAGGAGGGAATGTCTCTTCTAAGATGTCTGCTACAACTCGTTTGTGTCATTCAAAAACAAAATATGCTGCTTGCTTTGGAACTACTGGTTTTTGCTCAAATGTAGATTTATTGACCATGACATGTAAGGTTAATTACAAATTTTGATTGGATTAAAATTTAAAAATAGTTCTCCATTTGCAGAGCTTTGGAAAGGGAAATCATGCTCTGGAAGCCTCTTCAGGGTCGCATGACTCCCCCCTCCCCCAGGCTAATCCCAGAATGCATTGCGCAGTGCATTCTGGGGCAAGCGTGGGCAATGGGAGGGAGTTGCTTGACCCTAAAGAGGCTTCCATAGCACAATTTGCCTTTCCAAAGCTCTGCCAATGGAGCAGTTTGCCAGCGAAAAGGTAAGACACGCTATTTTTAATCTTTCTTCGTTTTTCAGGGTTTTATAGTGGCCCCCGTATCCACTATAGCAGATTTCGCTATACGTGGATTTCAGTATCCACGGAGGTCCACAGCATGGACCCCCCCACGGATACCGAGGGCCCACTATATATTGGAAACAAAGTCCAAACTTCTTGAATTAGGGCAAAAAAGTTAACATTCCCATCCTTTGTACAGGTGATCTTGCACATGAACATCGTGTGCCAACATCATCTTCACTAGGTCTCTATAGTGGATGTTTGATTTGATATTGCATACACACAATTTAATCTTGCAGTAATAACTTGCAAGCAAAAGTTGATGTCGCAGTCTAACTCAAGGATCCAGCTGATATAGTTTATTTTCTATATTTATATACCGCCTTTCTTATCCTCGGAGTGCTCTTCAGGTATTGCTCAAGGTGGTTTACATAGACAGGCTGGTCTAGATCCGATAAGGATCTTTACAATATTGTTCTATATAAAACCCTTCAACTCTAGATGGTTTCCTTCCACGGTGTAGTCATCTTCACTTAACTGCAGAACACAAGCCTCGAGTTTTCTGTAGCTCAGCCACAAATCACGCTGAACAGGGGATCTTCCAGTTGTTATCGCTCTGTCACTGACATTCTCAACATTCCAGTTCGTTCACCACGGCACACAACAGTGACTCCTCTCTCTCACCGAGGGTCATGACAGCTTGTCAATGACTTCCGATCTGTGTCCCTTCTAGCACGAAATGGACTGCTCCTGCTTAGCTTCCGGCAGTCTTCAGGCAGTTCAACCTCAGGACCACACCTCCTGCCCCAACGGGATAGTTACCTCATATTCCATTATTTGATAACTCAACTCCCCTTAATCTGAAAAGAGAGCACTCTTGAGGAAGTCCTGAAAAACATGCCAGTTAAATATCTACAGCTTGGAAGAAAGGATATACAGTATATTTGCATTAAAGTGATATTTGTTCCAAAATTTAGAGCGACAGTGTCTTAACATGTGTTAATTCCAGCAAGAGTTTACAACATAAACAAGGGTGAATAACGGTTGACAGACAAAGAATTGTCTTTAGTTCTACTAGATGTTTTCTACTGTGCCTTAGATGCTGCTTCAGGAATGAAAAATGAGATTGAGATAGAATCATGGAGCTTCTGCCTACTGGGCTATTACTGGGCTGCCTACTGGGCTGTTCCTTAAGAGTGGCATTGTACCTAGAGATGCTGGTGAACTCTGGGCATCAGTTTTGGCCAGTCTTCCCCTGCTGATTCATTTTGCATGCAATCCAAGATCATTCATTTTTGGATCTGATACACTGTAGGTCCAAACAAGTATCTGGAATGCAAAATAGACATGTGCTGAATGCTTGTGTGTAACTGCGTATCCGTATTCTTCCACACCTAGGTATATACACATTGTAGGAAAAATGTTGTGTAAACTGACCCCTAATCTGTTACTAATACTTTTATTTGCAAATTTGACTCTCTCCCTAATATCTCCCAGTTAACCTTTGTCCACAAATGACTGAATAGCCATGTGGCATTGGACAGCTGATTGGTGGAAAGGTATAACACAGGCTCCTCTCCCCACTCTTAAGTAAAATGAAGCAATTCTTGCCTCTAATTCTATACGATTTGGGATACTTGATGTTTTTTTTCTTATCTGTTTTCAGCCATTGTATTGTATGCAAATCCAAAATTGGCAGTTGCCCAGTACTATATTTGGGTTTAGGGAACATTCAGTTAGACCTTGTTCTATACCCTGCTCAGCAACAACACTGCTACACTGAGGCCATAGTCTTGTACACATTCAGGAGAAAGCAAAATTGAAACTTGCTTCCACGCACCGTATTTTTCGCTCCATAAGACGCACTTCCCCCCCCAAAAAATAGGGGGGAAAAAGCCTGCGTCTTATGGAGCGAATAATTAAAAATGTAAAGAAAAAAACACTTACCGGGGCTTTGGGGAGGCCTGCAGAGGCTCGTGCAGGCCTCCCCGATCTTCATTTCTTCAAAAAATGGCCATTTTTTGAAGAAATGAAGATCGGGGAGGCCTGCGCGAGACTCTGCAGGCCTCCCCGAAGCCCTGGTAAGTGTTTTTTTCTTTACATTTTTAAATTTTTATTTTTATTAAAAAAAACACATATTATCCCTATTTTTTGCTCCATAGGATGCATGCGTCCTATGGTCCGATGCGTCCTATGGAGCGAAAAATACGGTAGATATGCATAGGATTGCTCAGCATGTTCCTTTAGCAATTATCTTTTTTTCCTGTCTTTTATCTAATTTTAATTGTTCTCTGAATTTGTTTGTTTCAGTCTTTCCTTCTTCTGCCTTATTCTCCACCTTTTCTTAGCAACTGTTTGTGCCTCCTTAGGGAGGTTCACCTCAGGTTTTAAGAAGCAGGCCCCTAGGATACAGTCATGGACTTGTACCTGCATGTTAATTTGAATCCTGCGTTTCTAGTAAACATTGCTGTGAATGTGTCTCTTGAGCCAGTAATATAACTAATCAGTCTCTCCCTCGGGCTTTAGAAGCGCAGCTTTAGAAGCAGTAACAAAGGCAATTTGGGGTGGGGGCAGCAGACCTTTCTAAGACTAAATGGAAAGTTCTTGGCATTTTTGAAAGTTCTGTTTTACCGCTTTTCAATAAAAGTAGTTTACAAAGCAGTGTACACAGTAAAATAAATCAAATGGCTCCCGGTCCCCAAAGGGCTCACAATCTAAACGTTTTGTCCTGAAACTTTTTTTTTTTTTTTGCACTGAATACTTGATTTTTTTTAAAGCTGTAAAGGAAGTGTGACTTCATGGAGCATCGTTGTTTTTTAAAGGGCAGATAAACAGCACGTACTAAAAATCAAAGGAGTGGAAAGAATATACAAAAGATTGGGTAGTTCCCCTCGGCTGTCAAGGTAAAATTGGTACAGTGTCCAAACATCACACTCTAAAAAGGGAGTATACGTGTGCCTGCATATGTCTGACTATTGGGCCTAGCTCTGTTGCAGTGGTATACCTGTGTTTTTTTCCAGTACACACACTTAAGACTGTAGGTGGAGGCCTCATGTGACTGAATGTTCCTGCATAACAATCACATCTGCCCCTACCTTCTGTTTCAAGTGGTATAGCCCAGGCATGACTAACATGTCAAGGAACACTAGACCCTAATCTCATATAACTTATTTAGAGAATGTTCGTTTTTAGGTAAGAAAGCATAGCACATGTAGAGGGGGAAACATGCCTTTATATCATGTGCACTGAGATTGTGAATACAGGCCCTCCTCTGGGTGACCCTGTTGTCACAGATGAGGCTGGTGACAAGTAAGAATAGGACCTTCTCAGCTGTGTCACTCTAATTCTCTCCCCAGAGAAACCTCTTTGGTGCCTACTGTGCTATCTTCTTGGTGCCCAGTAGAGGCTGTAAATTTTTTGCCCAGGCATTACCTGTTAATGGCTCTAGTGCTTCCAGTTTTATCTTTTTAACTTTTGAAATTGCTGCTGTTACTGCTTATCAGGTTTTTTTCTTACTGTGAGCTATTCTAAGAATATTTATATTGAAAGCCTATGTAAAAATTGAATTTAAAAATACCGTATTGGCCTGAGTATAAGACTCACTTTTTGCCCTAAGGCAAGTCTTTAAAGTAGAGGTGCGGCCTACAATCAAAGCCTAGCCTCTCTGAGTCTCTTTTCAAAGGTAAAACGGGGCTTTTTTCCTCTCTCTTTTTTAAACTGCAAAGCAGCTCTTAATCACTTGCTAAATGGCTACAATGATCTCTCAGCACAGCACCCTCTAGCCTCTGGAAGCATTTGAAAAAATTAACCCTTAAGTTCCAGCTCCAGGACTCTGTGGAAACTAAGATATTTATTGATCTTGCAGTTTAAAAGTTGAGAGTGCCGTTTGAAAGTTGAGAGCAAGAAGCTCCTGCATAGGCTTACCAAATCCAAAGGGGGACAGAGTGCCTACCTTTAGGCTGCAATCCTATGCACGCTTTCCTGGGAGTAAGCCCCATTGAATGCAGTGGGACTTACTTCTGAGTAGACATGCATAGGCCTGTGCTGTTAACCTTTGAAATTTGGGCAGGTGCAGCTCATCATCATGGAAGGGTGCAACAAGCTACACCTGCCCAAATTCCAAAGGTTAAAAGGTAGGCACTCTGTCCCCCTTTGGATCTGGGAAGGCTACTAATACTAGAGTGCCCAGATTCAATAAGGGACAGGGTGCCTATGCCTTTAACTGTACTAAAGCTGTACTGTTCTACTAATGTGTATATTTAAGTTAAAAAAAGTTAAAAATGTATTTTTTAAAAAATAGCACCAAACGTTAAGTGTGCGGCTTATAATCAGGAGTGTCCTATACTCGGGACAATACGGTATAAAGCACTTTGCCAGCAGCCAGAACAAATTACATACGTGAAGAAAATGTCTGTCTGTTTTACATGTAGTGCGTTCAAATGTCTTCATTTTGAAAGCAGGAATATTTTGTGACCGTATGCATATTTTAGATCTTACATTGATATCCTTTCCGATATCCTGAAACTTGTGGCAGTGTACATGGGATTCTCAGGCAGTTGATCATCAAGGCACTGCCCAGACTCGCAGCCTCTTCAAGTTTGGGACGTCAGCGTCAGGGATTTATGATAGCAGAAAAGTCTTCCCCTGTTGTAAGATTTTCCACATTCACAAGGAATGCTGTAAACCCCTGGAGTTGCTAATATATGGGTCATTGTGAATGTGGAAAATCTTACATAGGCACCACAAAGAGGTCTATTAGTATGAGAGCAAAGGAGCATGAAAGAGCTTGCTAACTTGGTCACTTAGAACAATCAGCATTAGCTGAACACTCAGCAACCATGGGGCACACCATTAATTTTGAAGGTACCAAGAAATTAGTACAGGAAACATCATTTAGACAGAGGCTTCATCGGGAAGCACTTGAGATATTTAAAGACAGAGGACACCTTCTGAACCGTAAGGAAGAAATCACTTTTTTAGATAAGATCTGGGCTCCTTTGCTTAATAAAGTCAATTGTCAGCTCGTTCTGCAAAACTTTAAACACCTTATTAGACGGTTCTGGCTTATGCATGGAGATTGTTAAGAAAAACAAAAGAGCAAAGATGCAACTGTAGCTTTAAGTATCAACAGTGAACTTCATTTTTATTGGTATGGACACAGTGATCGAAACTGTCAAGGTAGTTTTGAATCCTGCTGCTTTCTTTCAGGGTGTTAGAAATATGATTCAAAATGACCTTCACAGGCTTGATCGGGTATATTGAGGATTTTGAACTTTTTGATACGCTAGTATTTGTGAATGCTTACTGGAAACTACATTTATAACACTGGTCAACACACTTTTTCTGGCATAAGGTATTCCAATGGTTTTAAGGTAATTTTGGGACGCTGATTCCAAATCTGGCATCAGTTTTTGTCTATCACCTCAGGTTTTTGAGATATCAAATACTGCATTTGATAAAATCAATGAAAAACAGCAAATGTATGCTCATATCATTGATGTCGCACTTTAAAGTAGACAAGATAAACCTTCTTGACAAAGGTATTGATGTTGCGCCTTTAATCCTGCAAAGTGCACAGATGTAGCAGAAGATATCTGGGTCATTACTGCATTTCCTTCTTTCGGGTGTTGAGTAGCCATTGTTAGATCACGCCCTGCAGAAGGAAAACATTAAATAAATGTGGATAGCTACATAAAATGGTATTATAAACACGCTATCCTAAAAATACAGCACCATATTTTAACACTAAAGCAGTCATTGACTCGCAACAACTTGCAATCATAAGTGACAAAGAGTTAATTTCGGGTAAAATAAATGAAAATGGGGTATGCCAATAGCATGAAAATGAGATGTGATAGAGCAAATCCGAGATCAGATTTGGAATCAGCACCCTGAAATTAGTCTAAAACAGCTGCAAAAGTCCAGGCCAGATTTTTTTTTTTTTTATGTAGACCAGTGTATATGTATGCTAGCAAGAATTTGAAAATGTGGCCAAGGGGGATAAGAGTCCCACAATAAGAGAAACTTCCAGAAGATTAGCTGTGTTCGTCTGCTGCTGCAAAAGCAACAAAGAGTCTTGTGGCACCTTAAACACCACCGCATTTGTTTTAGCATAAGCTTTCATGGACTAGAGCCCACTTCATCAGATGCATCTGATGAAGTGGGCTCCAGTCCATGAAAGCTTTTGCTAAAACAAATATGATGGTGTTTAAGGTGCCACAAGACGATTTGCTGATAATGAAAGACTCTTTGCTGCTAATTCATGTTTACCAGCTGTTGCTCAAGTTGGTGAATTGCTCTCCACCCTAGCTGCTGTGGACATAGCCAGTTCCATCTCCTACATCCACTGCTCGATGTGCATTTCATTGCCTAGCAGCGGCTATTCGTGGCCTCTTCTTTTTGTTTGCAGGTATGTGTATATGCCTTCATTCAGTCTCCTGGTTAGGAGACTGGTTAGGACAAAAAAAACAGGTCCTAACTGCTGGATGCATGGATGCTGGATGCTCCTGGATGCATATGGTGGTGGCAGTAGCCAGAGATACCTTTGCCCAGTTTTGGGTGTTGTGCTAGCTGTGACCTTACCTGAATTGTTCAGACCTGATCACTGTGGTCCATGTGCTGGTGACATCAAGACTCAATTACTCTTAACACGCTTTACATGGGGTTGCCTTTTTGAAGACTGTTCAGAAGCTGCAATTGGCGCAGAAAGAGTTGATATGTGTGGTGAAGGGGTGAGGAAGTTTGACTTTGTTGGACCACTTACACTGGCTTTTTACAATTACAAAGGTATTGGTCTACTCACCACTGATATCATGACACTTGGGCCTGCTTATTAATTGAGTAGACTTGCTGTGTTTTTCCTAATTGCAGTTTCTTGGGAAGAGAGACATTTGGTGCACGTTTTCCTGAGTTCTTCCATTTCTTACTGTTTTTACCCTCCCTCTCAGCTACCCTTCTTTCCCATGCTAGCAAAAAGTAGAAATTATATACAGGTGGGCCCCCATATCCGCTGGGGATATGTTCCAGGCCCCTCCGTGGATACTTGAAACCGTGGATAAGAGCGAACACCCCCTCCATGATTTCCTGAGGCCCCCCCCCACCCTGCCTCCCCTGCAGGCAGGCATGCTTGCCCCCCCCAGCTCTTATTTTTCTTTCAGCAAGCTTTGTTTCTTCCTTAAAACAAACAGAGAAGCAACCTCCATTGCAGGTAAGTAGAACGAGACTAAGTCCTAGAGAGGCTCTGCAAGGTTTCTGTTAACCTTGCAGACCCTCTCTAGTACTTAGTCTCATTCTACTTGCCTGTAATAAACAGCCAGAGGCTGCTTCTCCTGTTTCTTTAAGGATGAAACGAAGCTTACTGGGAAAAAAGTAAAAGCCTGGGGGGGTCCCCATGATCCGTGGATAACTTAAACCGTGGATAGCGAATCAGTGGATATGGGGGCCCACCTGTAGATATACATCTTGCTTTTGGGGTTCATGTATAGTGGGGCTCACATGTAGGGGAAAAAAATCAAAGCTTTTAATGAGAGAATTGTATAGAATTTTCATTGTTAGGTTAGTTAATCCCTCCAAAGAACTGTATTACAGCATGTTGGGGCTAACTGCGCGCGCGCACACACTGATACTGCTTTTGTAATGTTCACTACAGTTTTTGTGTGAACTGATGCAGCCCGTTCCCCCTCCCATTTAGTGGTATGTCTGATATGTGGGTGTCTTCATGTAAAACGCGTGAGAAGCTGACAGAGAATGAAACTGCAAATAAAATGCTGCAGGGCTCTCTCTCTCTCTCTCTCTCTCTCTCTCTCTCTCTCTCTCTCTGGTTCTACACAGCTGTTGTTCTCTTGTAGTTTTCTTTAAGTTCTCACCCCATTCAGGTTTTAATTCCTTAAAGATTCTGATTTCGTGTCCATGTTTCTATCATAAGTATCTTATAATATTTCTAAGAAATATTATTTCTTATTTCTATAATATTTCCAACTTGAATGCCTAACCCCCTGATGGCGAACCTATGACCTGCATGTCACCAGTGACATGCAAGGTCATATTATTTTGGGTGACACGCCAGTGTTTCCCCCAGGGTCCCGACACACCCTACATTTTTGCAAAAGTTTTACAGGCTTGTCTTGAACATTTAGGGGAGAGATTTTTGGCAGACCACTTTTATTATCTAGTAAAACTCAGCAACAAAAAAGTCACTAATTGATGTTAAATAAAATGCAACGTGTTCTATAGTTGTTTTGTGTTCAGTTCAATTCAAAATTACTATTAAAAGTAGCAATAGTCAAAGTACTATTAAAAGTTGGGAGGGGGGGCACCAGCAGAGTCAAGTTAGGCATTTTCAAAAATTTTGACACACCAAGCCCAAATGGTTGGTTTTTGGTCTTCCAGGCAACTGGTAGGCACAGCCAATTTAACGTTTCCTTTAGCTTTGTTCTTGCACTTTTCATTGAAGTGTGCTTTACTGCCCGCTCAACATGTTTTTGGTCCACATCTTAGATGCTAAATGTGCAGTCTCTGAGCTCACCCACAGGGGTGCAGTCAAGGGATGCTCCTGAGTCTTGAGAGCGTTTTGCAATCCCTGAGCTTCTCTTACCAAGCTTGGACGAGCTCCATGATGTGACTGAGCTACTGCTTCTATATATTTCCCGTAAGTTCTGCTCCCACCTTGTGTAACTTTTAACCAGTCACGTGGACTAGGTGCATGTGGCTTACAGGAAATATATAAAGTGATTCTGCTTAAGTTTTAGTGCTGTCTTTTTTTGTGGCTTTCTGGACTAAGGGGCTGTCAAGCTCCCAAGACTTGGGAACTTTCTTGGGCGGTGCTATCCCGTTCCACCCCCATGCAGTAGTTCAGGGAATCACTTAAAACTCGGGCTTTTGCACGGCATGGTTGGAACTATGTTTTGTGGCCACGACTTGAGAGAAAAGAATCTTAACCTCTTTGATTTTTGTGGAATTTACTTAACTGTTTGACATAAGTCTCTCCATTAAAAAAAAAAAAAAAGCATCACACTTGTGACATACAAACCAAAACTCATGTTTTCTACTTTTAGGTTGAAGACCCTTCTGCTGCCATTGCTTTTAGGCATTGAGAACCAGTGTAGTGGTTGGTCTGTTAGATTAGGACTGAGGAGACCTGGGTTCAAAGTCCCGCTCAGCCCTGAAGCTTACTGGGTGACCCTGGGGCAATCACAATCCCTGAACCTAACCTACCTTGCATTATCGTTGTAAGGATACATGGAGGGATCGTGCCATGTGTACTGTCTGATGAATGCCTTGGAGGAAGAGTGATATAAAACTTGTGGAAAAGTAAACATTTGAGTACTTTTCTTTCTAACTAGTCGATGGTATAAATGGTGCCTCTCATTGATTATGAACTTGTATGTGTTGCTGGGCAGAAATGACATCTGACTTAAATTACTCTTGGAATGTGATTGTGATGTATTAGGTTGCTTCTGCATACATTCCCAACAAATATTCTTTCCCAACTCAGTGCGTGTAGATTGTGTTCCTGTATACTGGCATTGTAATAAATTTTGGAGCTTACCTAACATCTTTATTTTGGTAGGCACAAAGTCTGTTTTTCTTGGAACGTGGAGCTGACAACTCTTCTCTCATATGTGCTGAAACTATGAAAACTGTAATATTTTGTCAAATGAGATCTGCAATTAAAAAATGTGTCCATGACATGAAAATTAAAATTTTATTTAATCGAGATAAACAGATTTTGAACAGATTATTTGGGGCACACCCCCAGACCATGTTTTTTTAGCTTACTTTCACATTATGGATTCTTTTTCAGTTTAAAAGCTTATTTTTCTCTGTCAGAATGGTGGAGGGCAGTCTTGTGACTTGTTTGAGGTTTGTTTGCCTCAAATTATATTCATTTTGCAGCAGAATGGTGGAGGCAACCTCCTGGTTTTAGAAGTAGGTTTTCTCTGTATGCCAGGTGCAAGGGAGTGGCAGCAGGATACAGGTATCTTGTTGTCTTGTGTGCTCCCTGAGGCATCTGGTGGGGCCACTGTGAGATGCAGGAAGCTGGACTAGATGGGCCTTTGGCCTGATCCAGCAAGGTGCCTCTCATGTTCTTATGTTATACTGAGTTCACTGAAACTAGTGGCACTTTCTCCAGAACTGCTGTATATAGTTGCAAAGGCATTTTTGCCCAAGGGTGTATATTCACATCTGGAGTAAAATGCTTATATCTGTGGGCTGGGCAGAAATGTACCCATTTCCTCCCAGTCCACAAGTGTACACATTTAACTCCTGTTGCGTATATACACCCTTGGGTAAAAATGCCTGTAAGAGCCACATATGATAAACTTGATGTTTGAGAGCCGCAATATTTAAGAAGCATTTAAATTCTTAAATATATTTACTCACCATGAACATTAATGTGTTAATCCAGTGGACTCTTAGTTTATACCTGGTAAATTATTATAAAGCTTGAAAAAAACTTATTTACCTTTTATATTAATTGTGATGCAAAAAGGAGCTCAGCCAACATATTTCCAAGAGTCGTACATAAGAGTCGCATGTGGCTAAGGAGCCACAGTTTGGCCACCCCTGCTATATACCAATGGAATTGATGTTGACTGATCTGTGTGATAGCTTGCGAGTCTGGCTCGAGAATGCTTCAGTTCTGAGTGCTTGCAACCTTCCTTATGCTTGGAGGCAGTCCAAAACGGTGTTTTCAAAAAGCGAATTTTGGTGTTTTCCAAAATAAAATTGCTGAAAGCAGTGTTATGTGTTTTTATTCCATTTTTATAAATTATAATCGCTTTAATAATCACTTTTAAAGTGTACTAGGTAGGTGATATAAGTGATATAGTGTCAGCAGGTGCAGCCAATCATTACCAATATGTAGAGGTATTAGAAAACGGTTTTCTTTTTTGCAGATTTCACGTGTGTGTGTGTGTGTGTGTGTGTGTGTGTGTGTGTGTGTGTGTGTGCTCGCGCAGAAAGTGATGTTTTTTCATTTATTACCGAAAACGACTGCCCCCACTTATGCAATATGTCCTATAAAGTTTAAGGAATCCGATGTCTGTATCTTTCTGCCTCCTGTGTAGGGATATGACAGCATCTCAGCTCTGTAAAAGTTTACTTCTGTTGTCAGCTGATTCTGTGAAACACTTCAGATAACTTTTGTCCTAGACTACAGCTGCTCCACAGTGGCATTTGCTTTGATATTTATTACCTTGTGTAGTTTGAGAGTGTTTACCTTCTATTTCTTGTGACGCATACCCCATGTTTTACAAAGCACTGCTTGTTTCGCTGAATTCTCCTCCTGTTCCATCAACCTGAGGATGTATTGTAGAGATTATGCATACTAATTTTTGTAGCTAGTGGAAAGTACCTGAGCTTTAGTGAAACGGTAATTTGATAGATTTCCTGATTGATAGAGTTCCCATTTGCTTCTAGGGAATGTGGGGTGTACAATCCGTTTTTTGTTTCCTACTGTCTTTGATGATGTGGTGAAGGGAAATAACTTGTGCCTATCCTTTTACTGAGAAGCAAAGAGAAAATGAAAGGGGCTGTCATTAGCCAATCTATGGCTACTGTCATTAGCCTGTGACTCTGCTTTAGATCAGACCCTAAAACATAATAGACTTGGGGAAGGACCAGTTGGAGATCATCAGATTCTTACTAGTTTATAAGAAGCTGTCCTGAAATAAAATTGTGAATGCTGAAAATTATGTAACTCTGCCATGAATGAAAACTGGCTGTTGCTAATTCTTGGCTGATTACAATTGATAAAGTAGTGGCTTTATGAATGAATTGCATGTCTGATAAGATATGGTTAGAACAGCTAACTATAACTATAATAGTCAGCTTAATAGATGATCTGCTACTAACCCCAATTTATCAGAGGACCTAATACAGTGGTTCTCAAACTTACCAGCTCCGCGACCCATCTTCAGCATGGAGTTCTGCAACCTGCAAGTAATGGCGGTGATGTCATCACGTCACCGCCATTACTTCCAGGTTGCCGGGCTTTTGCGTTTTTTTTTCTGTGAAAGCTTGCTGCCAGAGCCACTGCACGGTGCTTTTAGCACGGCGGTTTTTGGGCCACTCTGGGCCTCGTTGTGTCATTTTCGTCAGCAAGAACACGGCACGAGGAGGCCTGGAATGGACCAAAGACCCTGGTGGGTCCTGAGCAGAGCCTCCAATGAAAACACAAATGATAGAAAGATCAGATAACTAGTAATTGCCTCAAGCCCTGAGGCTACTCAAAATTCTGGTTTCTGCTAATTGTCCTTTAACGAGCTGAGTTCCTGCAGTTTGCAAGACAGCTGCTAATTGCCCTGCAAACAGCTGAGCTCCTGCAGTTTGCAAGTTTGTGTAAATTGTTTTTTTCCCAAGTCCGTCAATGACAGGTAGTGGGGGCAGGTGAAGGCTGGGCTCACATAACTAAGCTCCTCAATCCTTGAGGCTATTCAATAGGGTTGTCTCATTACTAGAAATGGATCTTTTTTTTTGTAAATAAATAAAAATATTACTTGCAAAATAAATAAAATTATTTCTATCTAGAACTTTTTTAAGTCTCATAACACTAGGTGTTATGTTATACTGTATTGTTATATATTAAAATAAATAACGTTAATTGGGGTGACACCATGAGTTAGAGCACTGGGTGACATCTAACCTAGTGACACTACGGGGTATAGCTCTCTCACAGGGTCCATAACTCAGTAAAAGAGCATATGCTTTACATGCAGAAGATCTTGCGTCCAATTCAGACATCTCCAGGTGGGGATAGGAAAGACCTCTGTTAAAATACTGGACCTCTACCACCAGTCAGTCAGTGTAGATAGCACTGAGCTAGATCATAGATGGTTAAACTTGATGATATACAGTGTACCCCCGCTTTGGTTCACTTGTATGCTGAAATCACTTTGCAATGGACTCTCTGTAATAAAATAAGGTCCCCTATACAATAGGTTACGCACTTTACAATAAGTATGCACCACTGTGACCAAGGAGAGAAAGGGAAGAAGAAACAACCAATGATGGCCAGTTAGTGTATGACTGAGCAGAGAAGAAGAGTTCCTTGCCTGGCAATGACGCTGCTCCACAAAATGGAGGTAGCGGAGCCAATGACAGTGCCTCCCTTTCCGAGGTGACTGTGGCGGGGCAATGGTGGACACCCAAAAGAACTGACAGTGTTTTGGGTGAGTGAGTGGCAGCAGTTACCTGTATTCTGTGGGCAGCTCTGCCTTCTTGCTAGGACAAGGCAGGAGGGAAAGAAGAGTTGAGGCAGCTTCTCTCGTTTCCCTCTCTCGCGTATTTTGTAGTGCAGCAAATAACTCAAAAGAGCACTTGGCGTCTTTCCAATAAAATGGCAGCTATGGCAAGTGGGCTAGATGAGGATGGCTGGATTTGTTACAAGAGATGGACCTGAGAAATGAGAAGTACTTGTACTACACTTGGCGGTGGGGGTGGACTGGGATTTTCAGCTTGGTGTAGGGGAGGTCATTGGAGGCTTCCGAGCTCTTGGAACGAATTACCAAAAATCAATGTAATATTGGGTTCACATTACAATATTTTCACGATACGATGGAGTCTCTGGAACAGATTGGTATCATAAAGCTAGGGTCCACTGTATAGCAGTTTTGTGTGTTCAGTGCAACCCATTCCCTCCACATTGTAGTTCCAAAAGAAATCGTACCCCTAAGTCTGATATTAGTTTTGGAAGGGAAACTCCCATTGCTAAATGCAGCCAATGTCTAGTTGTCTTCAATACTGTGGGAATTTCAGAGCAAAACTGTGTTGTCACCAAGTTTGCAAAGCAGTCCCCAGCTTTGAGAACCAAGTATTTTTGCAGAGCTTGTGGAAAATCTTGCTCTTTTAGCATTCAGTGCTGTGTCAGTGTTGTTGCACATAGTGGTTTTCTCTTTTTTTCCTTCCCCAAAAGAGAAAGTTATATGAGGAAGAAAATAAACAAAATGTTAGCAAACAAGATGCTGTTTCAAGAGGTAGACTAGCATTGATGGGAGCGTAAAATGGGGAAGTTCTGTCCATTGGCTGAATGAAAGATGGTGCAAATATGCTGTTAATATCTTTAAAAGACCTATTCAGTGCGTAAAACATGTACAGCTTCAATTATTGTTCAGTATTATAGAAGACTAATGTCAGAATCCAGCTTCTCTCTGTATATGCCAGCTCATGGATGTTCAAAAGTGGGTGATCTAGATTTAAAAAAACAAGATTTATTTTGTGCCTGAATAATTCAGATGCAGCCTTTCAATTTGGGCTAAATTAGATGTGATGGTGGCAGCCATGTTTGTTTAAATTCATGTCTACCCCAATCATGTGTAAAGCAGGAAGATCCGTGGGTCCAATTCTGGCATCAAAGGGAATACACAGAATGAGAGAAGATGGTCTCTCTGCTGCCTCACTTTCTGCCTGGACTCCTTTCCTCAATCCAGGTCCGTTCTAATAGCAGGAAAAGAAGTGCCTGAAGATAGACCAGTGGGAGGTTATGTTCAGCTCCCCACACCCAAGCGCCTCTTCTGATAAAATCTGAGTCTGTACACCCTGTTTAATCATGTCTGTGTCTCATTCATGTATAAAACAAACGTGGCTGCTGCCATTGTGTTTAATGTACAGTTTCTGTGTCACCTCTGTAGGTGGTGTTCATCTGGGAGGTACCTGGAATTGGGGGGAAATCATAAGATGTGAAGTCCTATGGAGGAATAGATGACTGAAGCAGGTGGTGCCTTATACTCCTTCCAGCCGAGCTCTAGGTGGATTGAGTGTGTCCCTGGAAGAGGCCTGACACTGATCATTATTGGGAAGTGGTGTGCGTTTGACTGTGCCTTTGCTTGTCCCATCATCCTGGTGTGATTTGGGAAGAAAGGGCTACCCTTTCTTCCCTGTGACTTTCTGTGCATGATCTGAGGAGGGGATTAGAGAGATGTAATTGATTTCCCTTCTAATGCGAATGTTTCAATTAGAACCTCAATCCACGCATGATCGGCGCATACAGGAAGCAAGGATCTCTGCACACTTTTCCTGAAATAAGTAGTTGAGTATGGGAAAAGACCGGTAAAATTAAAAGGAACAACGAGTTCAAAGTTTTAACACCGACCTGTTCAGAGAATGGGTACACCACGTACGCAAAACTTAATAACATTTCCCCCTCCTCCCTACAAACCTCTGATGCTTCAGAAAGAATACTTTGTGCTATCCGCTGTTAGTGTCCTAGATATCTTATCTCTTCAGTGTTCTTTTTGTTTACTTTTCACATTTTAAAAGGCCTCCATATCCTGAAAGAGGAGGGCTGTCTCTAGAGTGCTGATGACCCACCACTTGCTCATGCTACAACATGAGGTGAGTCACGCTAGCACCATCACCCTGTTCTCTCTAGATCCGGTTCTCTCTGCGGATTCCACGCCCCCGCGCCCATTACCTTTGTGTATGTAGCGCTGGCACCAAGCCGGCGTGGGTCTTCCTTTAAACAAAATGCTATATAAGCAGCTGTGTGCTGCTTATAGCACAGCGTCTGAATGCTTATAGCAAGCAGCCTCAGTGCTAGAGAGGCTCCAGGAGCACTTCAAGTTAACGTTTGGTGCCTCTCTAGCGCTGAGGCTGCTTGCTACAAGCATTCAAACACTATGCTATAAGCAGCATGCTGCTGCTTATAGCATTTTGTTTAAGGAAGACCCGTGCTGGCTTGGCATCAGCACTACACACACGAAGGTAATGGCTGCGGGGGGAGGGGGGGAAGGGATAGCATTTGCTCTTTTCTGTGGTTTCAATTAACTATGGAACGAGTGCGAACCTATCCCCTGTGGATACGGGGGCCCTACTGTATTTTTTAAAAATGGTGTTCCTTGTTGCAGGTGAGATTAAAAGACAGTGCTAGTCTGAAAAGATTGAAGGTTATTTATCTAGAAGCCTTTATGAGCCAAGTAAGCTATTGAGCGGACTGCAGTTTTGGAATGCCTGGTTATAAAAAGTGTTTCTAGGGATGGCAGCAACCAATTCACAGAGGGACAGCCTGAGCAGGGCCTAATGTTCACGTCATCGTGAATCATAGGCTGCCTGGTATTGCCAAAAGGTTTCTGGCTTGAACACTAACAAGTTGCCTCTCCTCCTCCTCCTCCTCTCTCCTGCAGCACTTGCCGCTTTCATCAGATATATTTGGGGGTGGGGAGGAGCGTCTGTCTAAAAGCAGCCCCATGCTCTTTATGACAGCGGAACGTGAGCTCTGCTGTCCTAACTTCATGATAGGATTGGGCTGTGAGTTTCAGAAATCCAACACATTGATACAGCCCCCTATTAATTTATAAAAGTATCCCCTCTTGATGCATTGGCAACACAAGGCTTTCCTTCCTTCCTTCCTTCCTTCCTTCCTTCCTTCCTTCCCAGAATGTGGTTCTTTTTGGTACAGGTAATATGATTTTATCCTTTTCATTAGGGCCAACCAATGACTTAAAAAGGACTCTTGCAAAAGCTTTTTATGCTCTAAAAACACTTATTTTGGCCTGGGAAGAGCCTTATCCACACAAGAACTTACAACGTTTTAAATTTGATGATTTTTTATGTATCGAAAATGTTGCAATTATTTTTTTTAAAAAACCACCTGGTCCAGTAAACGTATTGCGTTACTGATTCTGTGTCATAACAAAGATTGTAGTGGTTTGGGAGTCGGACTTAGACCTGGAAGATCCAGGTTCAAATCCCCACTCAGCCATGAAGCTTCCTGGGTGACCTTGGGCCAGTCACCATCTCTCAGCCCCACCCACCTCACAGGGTTGTTGTGAGGACAAAAGGAGGGGAGGAAATTTGTACACCGCTCTGAGCTCCTTAGAGGAAGGGCGGTATAAAAATGTGGAAAAAAAATAGTGCATCATATGCAGTTGACAACACTTTAACTTCTCCAGTATATATAAAAGTCCTGTGTAGCAATATTAGCAAATACCTGGCTGCAGCGGTGGGGAGAAGACATACAAATATTTCATTTTCTACCAGTATATTTGAATACTTGGATGGAAAGTTTACTAGACATAATGCAAGAGAAAATGGGAGGTGATCAGGCAGGCAGGCGAGATTGCCAACATTCCTCTGAAGAGGAACTAAGAGAAGTTTGTTTGGATTTTTTGCTTCCCTGTTCTCAAGGCTTCTTTGCATGGACTAGAGAGAGCTACCTCCAGCTTCACATCAGCCCCGGATTTGGTTACGCTGTTAAAAGTGAACTTTAAAAATAATCATGACCCTAACAAAACCAGGGGCTCTTGAATGTCCTCGCATTGTGTAAATCTTGGGTGTCTTACCCTAAGATACCTAAGATACAACCCTAGGGTGTATCTAGTCTGAATAGAGACTTACAGTTCTTCTATTTTTAATTTCAGAAAGTGTTGTTTGAGGTTATGCACACTATTATTAACAGTATTTATATACCGCTTTTCAACAAAAAGTTCACAAAGCGGTTTACAGACAAAATCGAATGATTAAATGGCTCCCTGACCCAAAAGGGCTCACAATCTAAAAAAGATGCAGACCACCACCAGCAACAGCCACCAGAAAAGACACTGTGCTGGGTGAAAGGGGGGCAGTTACTCTCCCCCTTCTAAATATAAGAGGAGCACCAATTGAAAAAGTGCCTCTTGCCCAGTTAGCAGGGGTAAAGTTTGTACTAACTTTCTTGTGTTATTAAATACAGGTTGATTACCCCTTATCCGGACATCCGAAATCCAGACATTTTTGGGGCTATGACTTTTTTAAAAATGTTTTTCCAGCACCTGGCTGGCAATAGCGCAAGGCATGCTGGGGCACAAAATTATTAAAAATATTGTATAAAATTACCTCCAGGCTATTTGTATAAGATGAATATGAGACATAAACAAATTTTGTGTTTAGACTTGGGTCCCATCCCCAAGATATCTCATTATGTTTATGCAAATATTCTGAAATCCAGACAAATCCGAAATCCAGACAACTTTCTGTCCTAAGCAGTCCGGATAAGGGGATACTCATGATGATTTTCAATAATAATGTGTGAAGAATTAAAAAATGTAAGCACGTGAATGCTTACAGGTAAGCTAACCATGCCAATTTGCCACTGACTTTGGATGATCAGCAATTGATCCTGGACTAGCAGCCATGGTAAAATGTATCCTGCTTGCCCTTAATGCTATCCTATCACCATACTGTTGTGCTGTGTTTCTAGTGCACTGGTGTGGGGGCTAAGCTCTTGCTCAGTCTCTGGCTTTTAAACTTTTTGAGATCATTGTGAGATCATTGTGTGAAACTTTTTGAGATCATTGTGTTTCTAGTGCACTGGTGTGGGGGCTAAGCTCTTGCTCAGTCTCTGGCTTTTAAACTTTTTGAGATCATTGTGGTTTTTCAGGTTCTGCTTTAAATGTGGCAATGTTTGTATACAAAGTTAATCATAATTGATTTCAATTTTGAGATCAGGCATTGGGAAGAGAGCCATGACTAATCTTGCCATAGCAGTGCACTGTGCTTTTTGTACTAGGAAAATATAGCAGCACTGTACATCATGATCTCTTGCACAGAAAGCTGGAGAAGGAGAAGATTGACAGTGACCAGAGCAAAGTATTGCATTTCCTGGTTAGGAAACCTCAGTGCACTACAACAGCAGTCCCATCTGCATGCTTTTCTTATATCTTCTCACTTAAGGCCGTTGTGCTGGGGAAGAGGGCAAGTAGACAAGAGTAGCATTTAGATGGATATGTGGAGTAGAAGCTGAGTCAGTAGTGTTGCTGGGTCAGCCAGTACCCTCCCCCATCATCGGCCTGCTTCTGGAATGGCTCTGATTTAGAGTCAAATGGAGACTGAGGGGTGGACAGGAGGGCCGAACTTCGCTCCACTCACTGCTCAAACTGAGCAACCCCCCCCCCGCAGACAGCGTGATTCCCCCCCCCTCTGACCCCGACCCCCAGCTACGTCACTAGGCTGAGCAACTATTCCCTATACGTTTTTTGCAAGGCTAAGTTAAGTTCATATTGCCTCTGCAAAGATTTAATTTAAAAAGATTAATAGGTCTGTTCTGGAACTGGGATTTAAGCCTCATTTGCTTCAGTGTTTTGAGTAGGAATGAATTCAGGAGAAATACTACAGGGGGGTCAGATGCAGGTGGAAGAATGTGAACTTGATTGGCCTTTATGCTTAACTATAGTTAGTTGATAGAGAACCTGATGCGTACTGTATTTTGGAAGAAGTCACCTAAATGATCAACATGTACTGGTGTTTTGTGGAAGTGAGAGGACTGTAAAGTGAGTACTCTCGAATATAGCGGAGACCATAACTGCTGTGGTTTTTCAGGTTCTGCTTTAAATGTGGCAATGTTTGTATACAAAGTTAATCATAATTGGTTTCAAATTTGCATTTCCCCCCAAGTGGGATTCATATATATATTTATGTAATTACTTGTGGTTGAATGCAACTTGCCACAGACAAGCTGTTGTTTGAATGTAGGTTTTAATTTGTGTGTGGTTTGTGAGTGTAAACTCTTTTTTTCTATAGCCTTGAACTCTTCCAAGTTTCTGGAAACTGAGTTACCGGTAAATATTTTCCAAGGGAAGAGTTGACGTCAACTGAATTTGGCCCACACGCACCTAAACCTGTCCTGCACATGCCTCCATTGGAATGAATGGGTCCAGCTACTGTGCATTCATCTGTACTTTTGCTGACTGGCCAAGCCTTGTCTTCTCTGTACAATTTACCAATGTAACAGTATATGGACAAATTTAAAATGCTTCCATTCTTCACATAAACAGAATTGCTTGGATCCTAAGTTGTATTTGCAGATCCCCCCCCTTCCTGCTGCAGCTCCTATACTGTCCATCTGGAAGCTCCCCTAATCCTCAAGACGAATTTTTTTTGGGGGGGGGCACAGGGGCTGCAAAGAGGAGAGGTATGATAGCTCTGTCCTATCAGATCTGTTCTGTTGATGGAACAGATGTTCAAACACAGGCTGGTGGTCCCAATCTAGACATCCTGAGGAGCATCAGCAGGCTGTATGTTTCTGTTTTGGACAGGAGTGAAAACAAGAGCATGTTGTGGCAAGATTCTATGTCCTTGGGTGTATTCAAACAATTAAGGGCAATAAAGAAGTAAGCTCTTGCCTTGGTAAGCTCATGTCGCATTATGTGTGAGAGTTCTTAAGGTGCTACAAGACTATATTTGCAGCAGTAGGTGAAACTTAGATCAGGGGTTCTCAATATCCCCTTAAGGGGGGGTTGGCCAGCTCCAACATCGGGGGCGGTACTGCAGGATGTTGGAGCCAGCGCTCCAGGATTGCGCCCACCCCGACCCAATAACGCTTTTTTCAACGTACCTGGTTGGTTGCCAGCTCCCCGAATGGCCGGGGGGGGGGAGAGAGACTGCTACCGCCTCCACAGACCTCCCCAAGGCTCTAAACAGTGACGATCTTTGGGGAGCTGGCAGGACAATCAGGTATGTTGAAAAAAGCACTTTTGGTTCAGGGGCGGGTGCGATCCTGGAGCGGTGCCTTTGACATTGCCCTGCCCCCATAAAGGGGAGGTACAAAGATACACTCCCACAAAGGTAAACTCCCCTGTAGGACTTTGAGAAACGCTGTTCTAGATGACTGGAGCTGCCTGTTCTGATAGCACAGCCCATTTTGTGGAAGAGGAATTGCAGTCAGTCCCACACCCAAGACGAGGTTAGTGTGGTTTGAGCTGGCAGCTAAGTTGATCATCGGTTGGGCATTCTGCCCCGCCCTGCAGCAACGTGTTGCTATCCATTTTTGTTTGTTTGAAAATATTTATACCCCACTTTTATTTTCCAATGGGGAAACTCAAGGTGGCTTACATCAATTAAAACACAATATATGCATAAAACATAATTGCAATACAACAAGCAAATTATCAACTAAATTGCAAAACATTTTTTAAAAAGTTGCAAACGCAAGAAACAGATAAGCACCTAGACACAATCAAGTAATACTGAACATTTTGGCAATGTTTGAACTAACTGAGCAAAGAGGCACTTTCTCATTTGGTGCTTCTCTTATATTTAGCATAATATAAATATATATTTATATTATTAGAGGAGAGTTAACTCCTAATTAGGGGGAGAGTTAACTGTACAGTTACTCCGAGGGGAGCCACGGAAACCAGCCATGGGAGCCATGGAGTGCCATAGAATCCTCTCAGAAAACAGTGCAGTGCCAATTGGCAGGCATCAACATAATGTAATGGGGAGCCGCGGCCAATGGTTGCCAATGGTCAAGGGAGCCGCAGGTTGAAAACGTTTGGGAAACACTGGACTAGGACGTCAATGGAATCCACTGGATTCCACTAGGACCTCAATGAAATTCTCAGGAAAATCCACTGGAGTAATCTAGAAACAGTTTGGTTCCATTAATCTCTGGGGGCCCAGACCTTTCACATAGATTCCCCACCCCTGCAGAGGTCAAATGCTTTTCCCTGTTAAAAGTTCCAAAATCTCTCCTAAAATTGTGTTGGCCTTCATTGTAGGCTAAGGATAGAATAAAGTAAGTGATGTGCTTTCAAATTTTAACTCCGGTTTGTACACCTGTGATCTGATGTAAACTTGATGAAGGGAATTTGTCTCTTTTCTTTCAATTAAAAATGTCGCTATGCATGTTTAAGATGTTGCATCATGTCATTGTCTGCTTCAGTCTTCATGGGCAAACAAACAAATTCTGACAGGTTACTGTATCTTTTGTTCTTCACATTTACTTACATCCATTCCATTTAAGATGCATAGAACTGGCAGCTGGTTTTTCTTGACTCTTTACTAGGGAGAGTCTTTCCAGATTTAATGGGATAGTAAAAGTTTTGACATCCTAAGAATGTACCGTATTTCTTCGAGTCTAAGGCGCCATTGATTCTAAGGCGCACCTTTACTTTCAGTTACCAGCAGGGGGAAAAATCCATCAATTGTAAGACTCACCTCCCTTCATTGAATCTACCTGCTCAGCACCAACTCTCCCCAGCATGTCCAGTTCTGCAGCTGACGATGACTGAGTGCCTTTGCTTAGCATTTCTGCCCCCACCAGAAAGTGCCATTTCCTTTGTTACCTGGGCTTGGGGGAGCTTCAGGGAGGCCTGCGCGACCCTTTGCGAATCTTCAGTTTGGCGAAAAACGGTGATTTTTGGCCATTTCTGGTTTTCGTGAAAACCGGAAATGCCCGGAAATCGCCGTTTTTCGCCAAACTGAAGATCGGGGAGGCCTGCAGAGGGTCGCGCAGGCCTCCCTGAAGCTCCCCCAAGCCCAGGTAAGTAAGAAGATAGCATTTTGGGGTGCTTTTTGGAGACCTTCGATTCTAAGACGCACCCCATTTTTTGAAATGCTTAATTGGGAAAAAAACATGCGTCTTAGAATCGAAGAAATACAGTAGTTCCCTCCTATCCATCTTTCTGCTTGCAATCACTTTTGATGTAGCATCTTTGAGGCTCTTGTAGAGTTATTTTTTAGGGTAGGTAACAAGATGTTTACTTTGGAGTATAGCTTTCTGGAAGAATAAACACTGGGATTTCTCTGCTAACAATAAGTTCTAATGAATGAGTGGAAAAATATTCTTGACAGCATGAGACTCTTGAGCAGCACAAGTGGATGTAGTAATCTGATGTTTGTAAAAGTTAACCCCTTTTTAACAAAATGCATAAGGTTTGTCGCTCAAAGCAAAGAAACTTTATAGTTCTCATGGCAGCTTTCGGCTATTGCAGTTGTTACCATCTTATGGGAGTGCAGTGCATTTGCTCAATTTAAAACATGGTAGTTCAACACACACACCCCCAGTGTATTGATATTTCATGATGCCATTATCCTCCCCTTATCTTGTTTCTGTCTTGGTGCCACTGACTTTTAAACTCTGTGACAGAATATGATAGCTTGTGACTTGACTGTTAAGTCCTTGAATAATTCCGTCTCTTGAATTTATTCATAATCTTACAGTTACTGTGGTGCTGAACTCGGATCCAACTTGGAGAGGAGAGGAGAGGGATGGATGGAAACAGTTAGGAAGACAGAGAACCAGCTACATGTGTTCTTTGCATTCTGAAAGTGGCATGGTTGCTGTTCTCTGTTCTACCTCATTCCATGCCACCTCAGCAATGTGATGTGGCATAAGAAAGAGCCACACTGAGAATGAACGCTCTAGGATCGGGGACACCATGATGATGATGATGAATATACAGTAGTCCCCCAATATCCGCAGAGAGTGAAGTCCACTTTAAAAAGTTTAAAAAGTTTTTTTAAAAAAAACCTGTGGCGCTTCTGGAAGCCACTTCTGGGTCACGACAAGGTCCGTGACCCCCTCCATTGGCCCTCAGTCGCCCCAGAATGTATTGTGTGGGCCTTGACGCAATCCGAAAGTGGCTTCCGGGGGCACCAGAGACTGCCCTCCAGCTCTGCAGCTGGCATGGTTTGCCATGTGATTGTAAAAAAAAAATCACTTTAACTTTTTAAAAAGGTTTTGAAACTGGACTTCACCATCCGCGGATTCTCGGTATCTGCAGGGGAGTCCAGAATGGATCCTCTGCAGATACCGAGGGACCACTGTACTGCTTTTCAACAAAAGTTCACAAAGTGGCATAAGAAGAGCCCTGCTGGATCAGGCCAAGGGCCCATCTAGTCCGTCTTCCTGTATCTCACAGTGGCCCATCAGAATGCCTCAGGGAGCACTCAAGACAACATGAAACCTATATCTTGTTGCCACTCCCTTGCACCTGGCGTTTGGAGATAGGCTACCTCTAAAACCCAGAGGTTGCATATAGCCGTCATGACTTGTAAGCTGTCATGGACTTTTCCTCCGTAAATGTGTCCAATCCAGGATGGTGTAGTGGTTTGGGAGTCGGACTTAGACCTGGAAGATCCAGGTTCAAATCCCCGCTCAGCCACGAAGCTTCCTGGGTGACCTTGGGCAAGTCACTATCTCTCAGCCCCACCTACCTCACAGGGTTGTTGTGAGGACAAAAAGGAGGGGAGGAAATATGTACACCACTCTGAGCTCCTTGGAGGAAGGGCGGTATAAAAATGTGAAAAATAAATAAAAATAAATAAAATAAAAGTATCTAGGCCAGGTGCCCACAACTTCCTGTGGCAAGGGCAATTCCCCACTTAGCTATGAAGCTCTGTGGGTAACTTTGAGCCAGTCACTGTCCTAACCTACCTCACAAAGGTATTGTGAGGATAAAAGGGAGGAGGAAGAATGTGTGCTCCTTTGACTTCCTTTGAGGAAGGCCGAGATATAAAGAGAACACACAGAAACATTTCTTATTAGTCTCCATGTGGCCAGTTTAACTTAAGGATTGCATATTCTGAAGTGCATGGCATCTCCACGCCAGTGCTGCACTTTCCTGGTGGTGGGTGACTCTTTGGTGTGGAGGGTTTTCATGCAGTCCGTATAATACAGCTGACGGCACCTCTATGTATTATAGCCGTTATTTTTAAGTGCTGGCACTGCAAAACTATTTCCTGGAAGCTTCCTGGCCATGCATTCTGCAGCTGTTGTAATGTTCTTATCCATCTTAAAAGCAGGGAAGAGAGAGAAATATCTGGAGTCAGAGTGGAATAAAAAAAAATTGGGAAGCGATGAAAGAAGAGCTTGCAACACTGTTTTAACCTTATCTATTTTGAGTGTCAGGCATATATATTGGACCACATCTATATTTGATCAGTCGACAAATTCAGTATGGATTATTTATCTCCACAGTCTCTTGAGATGGGGAAGTGGACTTTGCTTTAAGTGTTCCAAGCAACCTTTTTATGTTGTACTGGAGGGCTTTCCTGAATTGGGGCCCAGGCAGTTTGCCAAGGATCAATATCTGCTTCATTGTCTGTGTGACATACAGTAACTTTGTGCACATTTGTTCTGCTTTGTAAGTTTTCAACAGAACATTTGTTGGACTGATTACTGCACCTTGATACTAAAGCTGACTTAGTATGAGAGTATCATCAGAATGTGAATTAAACTTTTCTCTTATTTAGGCAGTTTCGTCTGAGGTTTATTTATTTTTTAAAAAATTAATCTTGCACCTTTTCTGCAGATTTATGGAGGCTTGCATGCAAACCATAAAAACAATGCGATCAATAAAATTGGCAGCAAAACCAAAGATCAGAGACAGAAATCTAAGGTCAGAAAAATGGGAGCACCAGAGTCAATCACTATTCCTGATAATGATGTGAAGTCCTGCCAGAAAAGACAGCTGGCATCAGAAAAGTGTCATGGGGATTCCCACCAAACCTTGTAAACAGGGAGTTCCCCAGGATGGGGGCAAACAGCAAGACGGTGCTGTCAAAGATAGCTACTAACTGTTCTTTCTTCAGAGGGCAGCGATACCCATAAGGTAACATAAGGACCCAACAGATTCCTGTAGAGAGAGGTGGTCATTGAGAATCCTAAGCCATGTAGGATTTTTAAAGGTAATTACTATCACCTTGAATTACACCCAGAGGCAAGCTGGTAGCCAATGCAGTTGCATCAATGAAGTTGCAGGATCATACAACTGGGTGCTTGTCAATACACTAGGTCCCCTACATATGTTACACGTTAGGTTTCGGAAGTCTGTATGTAAGTTCAGATGTATGTAAGTTGAAATAGCTGGTTCCTGCCAGCCCAGTTCTTTCGCACCTGTGTGAAAGCACCACTGAAGGATGTAGTGCACCTGCATGAAAGCTCCGATGCAGCTCTCCGTAACTTGGATGTCCGTAACTTGGGAGCCAGTGTATCCGGGCAGCCGCATTCAGCACCAGTTGAAGTTTCTGGGGCATCTTCAGGGACAGCCCCACATAGAACATGTTTCAGTAGTCTATGCATGAGTCGTGGGTAATCATTGTTAGGTCTCATGGTTGTTGTTGTTTTTATTAAACTAGGTATTAAAATTGGATTTAAAGGCATCACAGAAATGAATGAAAACTAGAGTATTTATTTGTCAACTGTTCAGTCAAGGAAAATATTAAACGTTGTCTTTATGACGTGAAATAACAGCCAGGCAGCAGATTGAGAGCATATATTTTGGGTTAAAATTACATCCATATGCAAGAGCGAGAAGTGTATTCTGCTTGAATTAGCCAAGAGCATGTTTCTGGAAGCGTTTGGGAGGGTGGCTCTTCCCCCCCCCCCACATGCTTCATCCCCTCTGAGCTTGCAGCTCTAATTTGCAAGCCTGTTGGGTGCGTGTTCTTTTCCCTCCCCACACAGGCAGATTTGCCTGTGTGCGTCTTCCAGTCTGAAGAAAATGAAAAGAAATAGATTGCTGTTTCTTTAAAGCAACAATTAAACAGGGAGGGGTGAGGGTGATGTTTTGACTGCTGGCATTTGTGGCCTCTTGGCAGTGTTTCATATTCCTTTTGCTTGCGTAAGAGGTGGACTGTCTTTACTGTAGCTACTGTTGCCATGGAGAGATAGCGGGGGAGGATTCCTAGGATCCCTAAGCCTGTGAGAGATTACGTCTTAGAATTGCTCTCTGAATATAGCATGATGTGGCAGGGCAATTCAGGTGTATTATGGCGCTGATAATGGGGAATGACCTGTCAGCTGTCGGGTAATGTGACTGTTAAAATGCTCTCTAATTTATTGTAGACGGAAGAAAAAAGAATAAAGTAGTGCATAAGACGAGTTAGTTTCAGGAGATGGAGGAGAATTCTGTTTTGCTTGTGTTGTGCTGTCTTTAAAACAGTGTTGCATTTCCTTACATAAGGGAGAAGTTCACAGTATTATAACTAGACCTAGTGAAAGCGGACATTCATGTATGGTGTCTATATCTAGCACCTGCTATAGATCTGGCTGTCATGTGATCAAACTCTAAATCTGTAGCTTTGATTACGATAATTTAATTTTCTTCCGTCTTGCAAGAGGCTCTGCTTTAGTAGTTGCTGCCTATCGTGGAAGTGTGGCGGTGTGATATGATTGCATGGTACCCAGAAAGAAATCTGTCTGTGGCAACTGTTAGTAAACAGTATCTCAGTGCACGAAGCATTGTGCCAGCCCAAGAGCCAGTCATTGAGAGCCAGTCTTTAGCATGAATGGAAGAAGTAACAGAAGAAGGCATTGTTGTCTGCTTTGGTAAGTTCTTTTGGTCATTTTTAAAATTCCTCAGCCGTTTACTCCAGCCCTGACCAGGCATCAGAACAAGAATAGCTGTTGCTAATCGGGTCTTTTTAAAGCTCTAAAATCTCCAGTCATGAGTAATTTCCCTGCCTTTAAAATTATCATGAGTCTTGAGGAGTGTAATTCCTTTCCTTATAATCTGGTTCTTCAGTGGCGATCTCTGAAATTGTGACAATTAAAAAGAAGAAGAAAAAAACACCACCTCCTCCTGATACATTGCATGCCTGAAATTAGTTGAGAGAATGTTGAAATTTGTTTTGCTTTAATGAGAACTTGCCAGTTCATATCTTGCAGCTCAGTTGTATTCTGCAAAGATGTGAAGAATATGGGAAAGTATAAATGAATGCCAAACACTTAAAATAATTTTATTTCAGTCAGGTGAGAAATGGTATGGAATAGGAGAGGCGAATTAGTGGGAAAGAAGCTTGCATTGTACTCTCAGAGCATTTTACTGTACATCAGTTATTATCCTGTTACTGTTAGTGAAAACAATGGACTGATATTTTTCCTGGAATAGAAACTTAGCTAAACATACTTGCTTTGTAAGACAAAATATTTTGAAATTTCTTGCTTTCTTTACTACAAACATTATGACACTGTATATTGTGGCTATAAATTAGGGGAATGTAGGGTGGAGATTAATTCACTATTATATAAACTGCCACTAACAGCTCTTCATTGTACAAAAATTGCTCTGTGAAATAACTACTTACCATGCTGCTTGTTGAGGAAACCTTATGGTACATATGAAAAGAAATTTGTGTGATGTGTAGTCAATACGTAGGCTAGAGTAACAAGTCCAGACTTGTGAAATGCCTTCAGTAAAACAGGTAGTGTTTTGTATGGCTAGAAATAAGTGCTGATGAGTTTTTAAGAAACCCTCAAACGTTGTCATTTCAGGGTTTAAAAAATTAGCATTATGTTTTTCTCTTTGCTTTGCTACTCTCAATTATATTGAATATCTTAGTTAGACAGCACTTAAAGTGTTGACAAAAATGTATGAGTATAAGCAACACAGTGTCACATAGCCTCAGATTTATTGCAGCAGTGTTATGTAATAGTTCATAATCTTGGTAGTACAGGTGGGAGGAGGAGAAATAATTTGGTTATGATAGGCTGCTATAGTAAGGTTATTGAGTTCACAAATATTTGTCACCAAAACTGTGCTCCTGTTTGTTGTTGGGACTGTTTCACATTTGTGGTGTTGCGGTGATTATTATTATTATTGCAGGTACTTTTGCATCATTATTGCAGGTACTTTTGCTAAGTAAGCACACTTTAGGGGTAATACTATTTAAAATAGCATTTCTCAGCTCTTGATGGTGTAACTTTCTTTAGCTAGCTACAAGTTTACATCCAGTGTTCTGCAATGATGATGAGCAGGGGAACAGAGAGATTATGCTATAGTTCTATGAACTATGTCATTATTTTTGACTGGCTTATTTTATGCCCCACTATTCTTTCTCCAAGCTGGTAACCACATTTTAACCAATGTTGTTTGTATTTATACTGAATGTTCCAAAGTTAGAATGTTCCGCAGCCGACATACAAAGTTCTCTGGCTTGAATGCTTGTAATGAACACAAGGATCTATAATATTAGCTTTTCTTGGAATGCGTCTCTTGTCAAGTATTTTGGACGTGAATATTAGTTAGGGTAATGAGAGTTATTTGGCAAATGGATCAAAATCAAGATTGTGTTACTTGACCTTAAAATTATTTTTGGCTGCTGTGGGCACATGCAGCTGAAAGCAAAGAATGAATTGTTTGTTTGACAGCGACCTTTAACAGTGTAGGATTTCAGTAAATACTTCCTGTGGAAAGGAAGCAATGCATGACACATCTCCTGATTTAGTTCCAGTGTTCCTCTGAAGCTTAATGGATTTCTGGAAGGCCCTCCATCTAGGTTGCCTTGCACATTTGAGGAAAGTGAAGAATTGAGTAATGCTGCAGATCTGAACTGGGATTGCCTAGTGAATTGTGAACACCTGCATACAAGTGGAATATGTCAAAACTTCAGATTAGTTTTTCTATGTAGACTACACAGTTGCCTGTGTTTTTCTAGGCACACGTTTGCTAAAGGCTTAAAATAAGAGTGTCTGGGCAAGTGCTTCCTGGCCTGTTAGCTGTGGGATGGCCTCCTGGATGCCACTCAGATACTGTTCTTGCCTTCTGACCAATGTACTTGCTGTTCCCCCCTTCTGCAATTGCATGTACCGCAGCGCCCCGTTCTCCCCCCCCCCCCAGACGCTGGAAACGAAGTTATTACATCCCTTGTCCAAGCTTCCCAAAGTTTTTTTTTTCAGTTCTGAAGTGTATCCTTAGAAGAAGTAGTAAAGTTTAGAGTTTGTGGGTAAGAACACATGGGGTACATAAGATTTTGTGGACACATTGTTAATGTGCACAAAAGCATTTCTGTTTGTAGAATGTGAAGACATTTATGGGTAAATTTATGTATGCTTGAGTGTAGGCAGTCGGACATCAAACTGGGAGGTCTTAGGAAATGGGACCTCGGTTTCACAGAAGCATAGTTGTTTCAGTGACAGCTGTAGCAGAATGTTTGTGTTTTTCCTCCCCACTTCCTGTGTGTACCTTCTAACATTGTATCTTATTTTCCCTTCCTGTTTTTACTAACAGTGCCAATCTGTACATTCAGATCAATAGTATAGTACAGTGAGGCCCTGGTATCCATGGGGGATAGGTTCCTGCCCCCCTCCCCGTGGATACCGGGAACCACGAATAGGGGGAACATAATCCCTGCAGTCCCCCATGCCCCTTACCTTTATTTCTTGCTTAAACCTCTTGCTTAAATAGTTCTTGCTTAAAATGAACAATATAAGCAGCAGCTTATCGCACAGAACCTGAATGATTCTAGCAAGGAGCCTCGGTGCTAGAGTGGCTCTGAACGTTAACCGCTTCCTGTTAGCGTTCGAAGCCTCTCTAGCACTGAGGCTGCTTGCTAGAATCATTCAGGCTCTGGGCTATAAGCAGCACGCTGCTTCTTATAGCGTTCTGTTTAAGCAAGACGTTTAAGCAAGAAATAAAGGTAAGGGGTGCATGGGGGTGTGGATCCTTGATCCGACACTGGGGCCCCCTGTACATAGTGAGACTTGTTCCCTTTTGGAATGCAGTGGGGTGGGAGACTAAATGCTTCCCTGTGTAAGAGAGCCCCCTTATACTCACAAACTGAGTATGTTAAGGAGATTATTCCAGACAAGTAAAAATAAAGAGACTCTGGAATTTCCTTCCTAATGATGATACAACATTTTAAAGTTTATTTTGTAGAATTTTTTTTCACTGATCAGAAAGTGAAATTTTGTCAAACATACCAAACTTCTTTTCGGTCGGTGATATGATATTGGTGTGGGTCATCCTTTTTCATGTTTCACCACTGGCTGCCAACACTGCCTGATCATCAAAGGATAGGGCCAGATCCAGGAGTACTTTCAGACTGTGGACCCAAGCTTTTAGGGAGAAGTGTAACCCTATCCAGAACCCGTTGCAACCCCATCTTGAATAGGTGGATTTCCTAAATAGCACCGTTTTGGTGTCATTGTTTTAATCTTGTCTGTCTTGTTAGTTTGTTCACTATCATCCAGAACAGTAGATGAAAGGAGATGGAAAAACCTCCAGCCAATTTTGGTTTTGAAAAATTTGTGCAATGAGCCTGCAGTTATCTTTGTTTCCCTAGTTTAGGGAGAGTATTGGGTGTATTCAGGACTACTCCCAGTGGCATTAATAAGACTGTTGTGTTAGAAGTAGAAGAATATGAAGAGGCTGGTACTTTTATATGAATGAGCAGATTATTCTTATTAGCTTCTTAATTAAAACCAGCATCTTGAACTCACTGTGTCACTGTGACACTGTGTCACTGTGAACTTCATCAGTGACATTGCATGCACTAGCCAATAGGTGCCCATGAGAACTATGCAGCAGCATTACGTATATAACACTCCAATTTCCAGAGCCTCAAAGCTAAAGAAAGAACCATACTTTTCTCAGCAATTATATTGCATCATTTGAATGTTGGGAAAACATGATGAAGCAATTTTTCTTAAAGATTTCTGGGTCCCATACAAAAAGGAGCAATGAAGACGTCATCTCTATACTTTACTTAAAAGTCCTCGACTCCTTTTTTTTTTTATTGCCAAGTGGTGTAATATCTCTAGAAAGATTTTGGTTGTATATATTGTTCAGTTTTGTGTGCATGCTGTCTGATCAGGAGTACAGCAACTTGAGGCACTTTGTCCTGTGGAAGCTTGTAAGAGAAACCCAGCATATTCAGCCACCTGTATAGAAGTTTTCAAACCCTGCTATAAATATGCCAGCCACAGATTCTTGAGGTCCTGGAGCCTGCTCATGTGTGTCGGAGTACCTAGTTCTTAAGAAGTGTGGAGCAGCATCTGAGCAGGTGGTACTGCTAATACTGGTGCTCAGTGCCACAGGTGTAATGTGGTGTGTGGCATCACTGTGGGTAAGATGCTCTGCAGTCTTTCAAGGACTGAATGGGTGGGAGGATGTGTGCTCCTACACTCACTTCTGGATAATGTGCTGAACCCATGGCTGTGCTGGAGCTGTTTTATTATATAGACATCTTGGTACGCTCACACACAACAAATCTTTTCTCCCATTGCTAAGCCACTTTTTGCCTTTCAGTTCTCGGTGAGATCCACACAACACTAGAACAGGTCTGATGCTGGCCATCATGTCAGCGTCAGCTGTCAAATGCTCCAGCAGTATTCCATTGTCTGACCACAGTTGAGGACTGGAGTACACATTACACTGCAGCTGCATGTAATACTATAATTTGACAGTCCCTTCTTAGTTGCAGAGAGGGTGCTTTACTATAGAAAAGGGGTGCTAAAGCCTCCCTGTCTGCCTCTTCCTCTTCCCCTGCCTATTTTTTTTTTAAATGGGATTTAATACGTATGTTTGAGGTCAACACAATTTAAAATGAACATGCACACAGAACTGGAACACTGGTGTTGGGCAGGGAAGGGGGAAAAACAGCTAGTGGGTGTTGTGGGGGAGGGAAAGGAGAACTTTTAGCAGGGGAAGGGTTAAACAGCAGACACCATTTTGCACAAGTTTTTATTCAGGCTTTCTTTCTCGGCTACCTTCAGGCACGTTTTGGGCCCACATGGCCTTGTTGCTACTTCCTCTTAAGAAGTGAATTCTGCCAGGCAGAGCCTTGAAATGTTCTTTTCACGGCAGTGTACCTCGTGGTAAAGAGAGTTCTCTTTGACACAGATAGAGAATCTGTTTATTGGGAAGATTTTCTATTTATTTATTTACCATCACACACACCCCATCCTGCATGTGCTGGAAGTGCAGGGGTGTACAGTATATTCATGCAGAGAATACATATTCTCAAGATTAGCTTTTGTTCAGTATTCTGCACACTAGATAATGTATGGTGCTGGTCCTGACCTATACAAAGCTGACTCCTAGTGGTAAGTCTCAGGTGGTGCAGGTCTCTTTGTTTCTTTCTTTTGGTCAGATCAGCTTTTGGTACCATCTTGTACCAATGTCTTGTCTTGTGTGAAACTGTAGTTTCTTGGCTTTAAATAAGACATGCAAAGCTGCAACATTACAAGTTCTTCAAGTGATTAAATAGGAGTGGGAGCAGTCTAACTTTTAATAACTCTAGTATTGCTGGATTTGGAATTGGATTCTGACATTCAGTTTAATGTAGAACCATCTCCTGCTCATGCTTTAATGAGAGGTTTGGTTTTTTTAGTGCTTTAGGTATGATTAGAAGTTAATCTTGTTAGGAGGAAGAAAACCTAATTGCTGAAGCAAACTGGAGGAAACACTAGATATTAAAGTACAGAACTTGATGGTCATCGTTTAAGTTGACACATAAGCCATTAATTAATCCTAAGAAATAGGTATTGCAAAAGCTTTTATTAGCTTATTGTTAATATGCTTAATCATTTTAGTGTGGTCTCTTTTGTGCAGATGTTTGGGCATTTTGGATATGTGTGGGAGACTACTACTGTATTTATTCGATTCTAAGACGCACATTTTTTCCAAATTTAGCAATTAAAAAAAGGGGGTGCGTCTTAGAATCGAAGGTATGCAAATTGCACCCCCAAAACGCCACCTCCTTACTTACTGGGGCTTGTGGGGGCTTCGGGGAGGCATGCGCGACCCTCTGCAGGCCTCCCCGATCTTCAGTTCAGTGAAAAACAGCGGGTTTTGGCCATTTTCAGTTTTCACGAAAACCGGAAGTGCCCGAAAATAGCTGTTTTTCGCCAAACTGAAGATTGCAGAGGTCTGCAGAGGGTTGTGCAGGCCTCCCCGAAACCCCCGCAAGCCCTGGTAATAAGCAAGAAGGGGTACCATTTGTAAGTTTGGGGGTACAATTTGCACATAAATCCTGGGGGGAATTTTTTTTCCCTGCTGGTAATAATGAAATTAAAGGTGCGCCTTAGAATTGATGGCGCCTTAGAATGGAAGAAATACGGTATCTGCACTAGTTACAATGAATGGGGGGGAGAGAAAATGGCTTATTGTGCAAGAATTGGAATACTTAAGAGAAGAGGATATGACTCTTCAGCTGACTCCCTCAATATACAGGCTTTAGGTTATACCTGGTCAGCCAGCCTGTTTCTATGGTTATGTACGTTTTTGGCCCGGAATGGGGAAGCAGTTGCTGAAAATAAAGAACCTATGTGTCTTGACAGTCTGGGAGTTTTAAGATATTCTTGAAACACCATCTGCTTTGTTCCATCTGTTTCTTCACATCCTGTGACAAATCACTAGAAGTGCAATATTAAATACACTGTTTAGGTTGCAATTATCAAGTACGTGGAAAATATATAATGTGGTCAGTGATATGCAATCCCTGCATATTTGAGCAAAGTACATACTAGTATTATAGTTTTGGCTGTGGCATATCCCCATGGCCATGGGGATATCTCATAGGTCTTTCTGATTTAGAATAAAGAAGGCTGAAAATCCCATAAACCCTGCTCATGTACTTGAAACTAGCCATGAGAACCTGCATGCTACAATAAAGAAGGTATCCATTTCTCCAGCTGAAATGAGGAACTGTGCAACTGACACAGATTAGCAGCCCAATCCTGTGTAAGTATCCTATCCCCATTCCCCGAGGTCTACTCAGGGGAAGGGGACATTCATCCCCTTCCCCCGGTGTAACGCAGGAAGGCCCCAATGGGCCTTCTCGGATTTCCGCCAACTATTTAGCTGACATAAGTCAAGGAGGCCATGTAATGGTGGAGCTGGCCCGGGAACGGGACGTGGCATCTCCACCCCCATCCCGGGCTGGTTCGGCCAATGGTCCCCCTCCCTTGCCACCTGGACCACCCCCCACGCCTGCTGGGGGATCATTTACCTTCTCCGGTGGCCACGGGGACGATCCGGTGGTGGAGTGAGGGCGGTCGGCCTCTGCGCTGGCCGCCCTTACTCTCCAGTCGGTGAACCTGCTTTACGGCACGTTCGTGACGGCTTGGAACAGCGGAGCACTTGCTCCGCCGTTCCAGACTTGCGCAGGATTGCGCTCTAAGTTTATTTAAGGATCAGGAAGGTGACCAGTGTAGTCCCAACACCTTCACATATGCGTACTGCAAGATTGGGAAATACATCCAGTTCATCTCATATTCAAAGCTTCTGTGGCTGATGAAGCCCTTGGTACTACTCTGTGCCGTGACCATGTCCAGTGTCTTTGAAGTGGAAGCTATAGATGTAGAAAAGGTAATTAATAGACATACCTTTTTGTTTTATGTACAGCTGACTGTTTGTTTAGACTGATAGACTTCCTCTGAAAGGCTTTCCGGAAGCTTATGCAAATATTTACCATTTTACACTTGAAAAAGCGAAAGGGAAAAAGCAACGAAGTGGAGCCTTTTGCCTAAATGGCCCTGAAATGGCCAGTACTGTACTCTTTGTAGGCTATGTTTGAAATAGCTGGCAGCCTTTTAATAGGATTCTTGCAGGAAAATGTTTGACCTCTAAATAGTTCATGAGTTGTTGGCTGTTTAGCCACTTTGAATCATGATAAATCGGATATTTTCCCCATCAAGATTTTTTCTAATATAACATAAGCTTGGTCTTTAGAAAAAATTATTCCAAAGTACAAAACCATATTCAGAGTGTGAAAAATAGTGCATTGTACCTTTGCAATCTCTATACACGGTATTCTTTTGTTGAGTGCAATTGTGGTTCATAAACTAGCAATATTGGTTTGATTTGAAATATAAAATTGGTAAACGTTGGACCTGCCTACCATATTTCTTCATCTTTGATATTCTTGAATTTTGGTGATGCCAAAAATCTGTAATTCTTGGGCACAAAACTCTAAATCTCACTGTAAAGGAAACAGGGAAGCTGGCATAAATCATTCTTTTAAATGCAAATTTCCTTCTGAACTTGCTTTCCAGAAGCCTCTGTTAAATGAAAATGGGAGGCATTTACTATTCTCTCTGCTTCTCCCAGCCTACTGAGATGGGGGGGGGGGGGGAGAGGAAAGCCAGATAAAGCTATAATGGACATTTAGAGGAGGAGGAGTTTGAACAAGGGAAGTGCTCAGTGTCCACCACCCATACTTTTTTGATAAACTGCATAGGAATGGACTAAATGAGGGCAAATAAATTGAATCTCAGTCCCAATAAGACCGAGATTTGGTTGGCTGGGGGGGGGGGGATTGCCTTTAAATTCCTAAATGGCTTCAGACCTGGCTACCTTGAGGACTGCTGCCTCCTACATTAACCTACCTGAACCATGTGATCATCTTCAGAGACCCTCCACCAGGCCCCCTGCCTGCTGAAGGCAGTGATCAGAGAGATGGCTTTCTTCGTAGTGGCATCCCGTTTGAAGTGCCCTCCTTAGAGAGAGAGCTCTCCTGGTTCCAAATTGAATGTCTTTCTGGTACCAACTCAGAACTTTTATTTACCCAGGCTTTTTAGCATGTTGGCTAGCTGGCTTTTATTTGGTTCCACCAGATTTTATTTTGTTGTGGTGGTGGTCTTAAATGTTGTTGTATGCTGCTGCTCATAAATTGTCCTAGGAATAAATACTTTTTAGCTCAGCGACAGCGTTTCTCAAAGTTCTCCCCAAGAGTTGGGGAAATAATAAGTCCTTGCCGGGGCTGGCCGATGGCAGTGGTGGCACTCCTGGGATTGTGCCGCTGGCGGGAAAAAGGTCTTTTGTACTTACTGGTGGTCATACTGGCCCTCCGGGGTGTGTGGCCCCCTCTGCGGGCCTCCCCGTGCTTCAGATCGGCTTCCTGAAGCGATTTGAGACCCACTTCCAGTTTTGGATGAAAATCCAAAATCCACTTCAGGGAGCCGATCTGAAGTGCGGGGAGGTCCGCAGAAGGAGCCTAGGCCCCCCCACACACACCCTCTAGAGGTCTGGAATGACCCCCAATAAGTAAAATACTCTTTTTCCTACCGACGGTGGGACATCATTGACGTCAATGCACATCGCCACCCCCCTTAAGGAGGTAGTGACTACATCCTGTTCTCGTCGCAACCTACCACTTTGAGAACCACTGTTTTACCTGAAGGATGGCATTTAAGCTTTTAAAATACACTGTACGTGAAGGGCCTGCTTCCATGTTGTACTGATAAGTTGGTTAGAAAAAGGGAGGAGTTGTCTTTATTTAGTGAATTAGGCTGTTGGAAACAAGGGAAGTTGAAGTGGGGAAGAGAAGTCAATTGGATTGTTTTGTTAAAGAAAAGGATTCTGGGCTTGGCAGCTGAAGATCCTGGGCAAAGGATGGCAAGCTGCTTCTGTATTCTGTGGGGAGACATTGTAGTTGTGAGGGAAATGCACTCTGCATGTGCTCAGAGGTACTTCAAAGGGAAACTAGCAAGAAGGAGAGAGACAATTGTCTGAAAACAGGTCTGTTTCTGTTGTAAGAGTTATGGAAGAAGGAAATTGAATTGTTAGATAGAGGGAGAACAGAATACTGTATGTATGTTTTGGTTGTGGTTTGCTGGCAATGGAGATGAAGTCTGTGCTTAATTTTTAGAGAGCAGAACATTAAAAGTCCTTCTACTGAGTTAGACTATTGGTTCATTTAGCTCAGTGTCATCAGCACTGACTGGCAGTGGCTCTCTGCGAGGAGCTGGACCTGAGTACAGGGCTCCACTGCTGAGCTAGAGGCATCGAATGCATGCGAGAGAGAGAGAGACCATCACCATTCCGTAAACTCTGCTTCTACATTTGTGGGGAGGCTGCATTTGTTCATTTGAGAGAAAAAAGAATAACCCGTATTTTCAGTATACAGTATACCGCCTTTTCTTGGTCATCGGATTTCCCCTCTGACTTTAATTCCAAGGCAGTTTTACATAGGCAGGTTTGCTAACCCCCCCATGGGGTTTTTACAATAATACAAATGTTCTAGTCTTGCATAGAACCCTTCATTCCAGGTGGTTTCCTTCACAGTCTGGCCTCTCTCTGGCATTCACCTCCCACGCTTTTCTGGATTGTGCTGGCCTTGCTATTATCTGCAATGATATGTTGCTCATCCACGCTAAGCCCACCCAGTTATTTCCTCTGTTGGAGGAACGTTGGAGGATATGCTAAATGAGTTTCCACCCAATGGATCGGGTTTGAGAAATCAAAGGCGGTCAGATTACACTTGTTTTTCTAAACATTATAACAAGAGTTGCGTTCCATGGCTCGGTACCAATTTTAATGTGTATTAATAGGAAAAAAGATACGCCTGTGCTCTTTACCTTATGATATATACTGGCTTCCATAATTAATGCCAAGGACAGTTCAGAAAATATGGAAACTGTGCATGAATGAAGATCTTATGAATCTTGTGTGTCAGTACATGAAAATGAATTCCATCTGAAAAGCAGCCCAGCAGCTATGGAGACTGCCTTTTAATGTAAAACAAAGCGTTAGCTAGAATGAAATCTGTGGCATCATCAATCTATACAATTCTGGCTAATTGTAATAGTTTCCCAGGCAGTCCTATAGGTACTGAATTTTTCTTACAGTTTCGTAAAGATCATTAAGCATGCAGATAGGTTAGCAATTAAGCTTAATCATTCAACATAAATTCCTCTCGTCTTAAGACACCTCCCTCCCCCCCCCAATTAAGGCACAAAAACCCTTGCAAAAACCATTGCTAACAAAAAGAATAAAGATTAGAGTTGCAGTCTACCTTTTATCTGGAAGGCCTTTGTGGGAAGGCAAAGCTGAACCTCACAGGTTAGACGTTCATCAGCTTACAAATCCACGTGGAAGCTGACACAACCAACCTGCGCACAGGAGAGCAGAGCGGGCTTCTGAATTCAGAAATCCTGACTGCCTTCTGGCTAATTTGAATATAAGAGATGTTTCAGTTTTTCATATTGCTTAAATGCAAGCTCATTTTAACCAGAAGTTGTGTACTGTTTCTTCATTAAACCATGCAAAATCTCAGCACATTTGTAGGAATGAATTATTCTACAGATCATACATACATGTCTGACTATTGGTCAGGGAATTTTGACATCTTCTGCTCTATGGGCAATTTCCACCAGAAGTGATGCTGTATGTTTTACAGGGTTTATTTTGCATGCGTACACATGCTTTGGTAGCATACCCAACTGTGAGAAGGTTGTAATAGTACCAGAAGTTCTGCTTCTGTGGTTCCCCAAATATGGTTTATTAAACAGTTAGCTTACAGCCCACATTGGGCTGTTCAAAGAAGTATGGGAAAAGAAGGCTGTGGAGACTTTTCTTGTGGTATTTCCTATGAATTGCCTTCTCTCATCTTAACTTTATGGACAACTCCGTGCATTTAAAAACTGCCTTTCACTTGAACGGCATTTGGGTAGCAATGATGGGAAAAGCACTTACCAAGTTGCTCAGCTAAATTTATCTTGTGGTGTTCAGCCCATCAGTGCAGCCGCTTACTTATTGAAATAAAGTAAGAGTGTACACACTTGCATTCTTTCTATACCAGCAGTTTCCAATGTTCGGGCGACCACGGACCACTGCGGCAAGTTGCCGAGCCGCCGCAGACCCCAGCAACCTGGAAGTAATCTGGCAGCGACATGATGACATCACACATCCAGATTGCTGGGATTTCCCGGCGATTCAGACCAAGAGCAGACAGGCGGGCTGCACCAGCTGCGCTCTGCCTCTGGTTGGCAGCTATGCAGCAGGGGCTGAAGACTCTGGCAGCGTTTCTGTTGCCTGCCCGACTGAGCCCCCACTTGCCTCTGGGCTGCGCGTGTTTGTGCAAGAGCCAGGCGGCCCGGAAGTCATTGCCGCGCATGCGCAGCTCTGGAGGCCTTGCGGACCAGCTGGCAAGGTCTTGCGGACCACCTGTTGGGAACCCCTGGTCTATACAGTTCATATGCCAGGACAACGTGGTTTTAAAGTAAGCTTGACCTTTTAAAAAGATGAGTTTGGGTTGATCGCATTAAAAAGCAAGATATGCGTGAATGCTTTCAGGTGTGTATTTAGGGTTCTAATACGAGATGACCTGTCCCATCTCATACCAGTGGAAGGGGCCCTTTTGTGAGTGCTGCCACCATCTGAAGTTTTGTTGGTGGCAGCACGGGGGAGGACCTTTTCCATGGTGGCACCACAGATCTGGAACTCCTTCCTTGCACATCTTCCCCCAGTGCTGGAAGATTTTTTTTTATTCTGTGCTGCTTTTTTCAGTTTCCTCTGGTTGTTTTTTTGTTTTTGCTGCTTCTGTTTTGTGTTTTATGATGTTATAACATGCTATCATGTATTGTATGTTGTATTTTTAATTTATATTTTGTTACTAGTTGCCTTGGACCCCTCTGTTAGAAGGGCATGGAGCCTGGTCACCTTTTTCTCATGCAGGTGGGTGGAGGTGGGGAGAGAGGGAGGGATTGGACGGTCGTATCTCTCTTCCTTGGTCTCAGCACCACCACAGCTTTCATGGCTAACAGAGGGAATGCTGGGAACCTGGCAGTCCGTCCATGGCTATTAGAGAACGTGGCAGTGGTGCTGGATGCTGAGCGAGGGAGGGAGGTGAAGCGGGCTGGGTTCAAGGAGGTTAACCCATCTCCCTCGGCATCCGGTGCTACTGCTACCTCTAGTGACCAGTGGAGGGAACTCTATGGCCATTAAAAGAAGCGGCAGAGACAATAGTGTTAGATAACAAGGAGAGACATAAGCTCCTTCACAGGTGGGCAAGTGTGTGCACCACTGCTGGGGGATTAGGGTGGCAAAATTGGGGGGTTGAGGCAGCAGTATTGGGAGAGGATTCAGGCCGTGGTTTGGCATGGACCACCCCTGCCCCCACCGTATCCATTTGTAACATCCCAGAACACAGTACCTACACCAATTTTGAACAAGTAATGTTTTAGTGACCTCACATAAATAATGGTGGTGCTTTAGGAACTCGGGAGGGGGGGATGATAAAGAGGAGCATGCAGTCAGCAAAGGCAAAATTTAACTGTCCAGGGATGTCCTTTTAATAGCTGGGAGGAGAAAGAAGAGCTTCCAGGACAATGACTGCTTGGTAACGGTAAAGGATGTATGGTAAGTGGAGGAAATGTTACATGAAGTTCCTCAAAAAGTTGAGAACTTAAATGCTGGGAAATGTATACTGGGGAGACTTATAATGGGGAGCCCCATGATAAAATCTAAATAATGAAGTACGGGGTGCTCTGTAGAGATGTGTGCATCTCTGTTGCATCCTGACTTCATAAAATATAGATAATGAAGTCTTATGTAAAAGAATCGCCGCCACCTCCTTCAAATATCAGTGCTAGATCTTCCATTGACTTTGGTAGAATCAGGATTGTTGTCCTAATATAATTCGGGCACCATAATTCTTGAATATTTGTTGACTGGAGGCATATGTTGATACATCATCTCTTAAGTTTTTTGCCATATCAGCCTTTGTAGCGGTTTCATTATTGAAAGAATCTATAAATACCCATCACTACAAAATGTGTCGGCATAGTTACAAGCCCTATTTTGGGAAATGGATGAGATAGTGGCTGTTTGTAATGAGAAGTAAAGCTGTTACGTAATGCTACTTGTGCATTGGAAATGGATGCCTTAATCCCATGGTTCAGCTGGTGACTTTTCACCTTCTTTGTTGTCATGTGGTTTGCCTAATAGCTGCTTGCCATTTAGGTTTAAAAACATGCACACCACTGATTATTTTGGGGAAAGACCCAAGTCTCCTCTTTTAAAGCAATTGGAATGAGTCGGCCTCATCCCAAGAGCATTTTAACAACCTGGTCATAAACATGCAAACCTTATCAATATCGGTTACATCACATTGCAGCCAGTACCTAAATTATGATGTGTTTTGACTGTACTTCCACAAACCCTTAAGCAACTATGTAGCTCAAGTTCAGTTCATTACTCTTAGCAGCAGAAAGGTTGATGCTAGTATTTTTTTTCTTTTTTAAAGCATATAAAGCCCTTGTATGAACATTTATATTTGTGTTACTGGTGTTTATGACTTTTGGAAGCTGCTTTGAATTAGTTTATAAAGTAAAAACTGTGATATAAATATTTTAAATGTCCTGATAACATGAACATCTTTCTAATGCTAATACTATCTCACCAATTAATCTGATACACTGATTGTGAAATGCTCTCTGACAGGAGGTAACACAAGTGGTAACTAAAAGCGCAATCCTGTATAACTGAAGACTGGTGGAGTGACCGCTCCGCTGGTCTAGGGTGTCGCAAACGTGCCATAAGGCACGTTTGTGGCACCTGGAGAGTAAGCGGCACCAGCAGAGAGGCTGGCGCCACAGAATGGAGCAGCACCATGGCTTAACGGTAAGGCCCCTCCAGGCAGGGGAGGCCAGAACGGGGGCATTCCGGGAGGGGGATTGGAGAATCAGGCCTGGGGAAGGATCAGCGGAGGCCACCTCTGCCATATCCTATCGCCCTTCCCGGGCCTGTTGGACCTTACATGGGCCTCTCGAATGTATGCCAGCAAAATTACTGCTGTGCATTCGAGGAGACCCATTGTGGCGGCTGGCACATTACTCGGGGTAGAGGGACAACTGTCTCTTTACCCCGAGGAGGCTGCCAGCTGCGCCAGGGCAGGCCCAATCTTGTTCATCAGATGCAAATGGGCTTTGTGTAGGTAGTCCACATGTTTTCTTGATCAGACGCAAACAGACGTCCTGAAAATAGGAATAATAGGTTTTCCTTTGGTTTCTGTTTCTAGTTTTTATAAATCTTAGTTTTCTTTGGAATACAGATAATTTAAAGACTAATATGATTTTTATTTTGCTCTTTACGCTTCCAGTTTTGAAAGTGTAGGTCCCAATGTAGTGTAGGTCCCAATGCAGGGTTCGCAGTTTGCCCCCTTTTCATTTCATGCCCCCCCCACCTGGTCAATTGTCTGCACAGGAAATAGTACTTCTCCCAAATCAACTATCATAAGGAAGAAATGCTCAGCCTGCATCTCTGATTTTCAGAGGACTCCAGGAAATCGGACCTTTTTTTTTCTGATTGATCTGGCCTCCTCTGTCAATTGAATACTTTTTAGTCCATTGCTTAGTAAAAGGAGAGAAAGTAACTCTCAAGCAGTGGACCGCTAATCTCTTTCCTTTTATTTGTTTAATACACTTTTACCCCACTTTTACCCCACTGCCATGGGCACCAAAGACAGCTTACCTAAAAACCAAACTATATAAAAACAATGCAGCAATAAAACAGCAAAAAAGCCAGAGGCAGCAGCACAAAAGTCATAAAAACATCAGCGGTAGATAAAAATATAAAATATAGGAACATAAAAATGTAACCGCACAGAAAAATAAAAGCAGCAATAAATAATATGACAGCCATCAAAGGTAGCAATAAAAGCAGACATAAAACATTGAAAACCAAAAACAATACAAAACCCCCTCCACCATAACCCAACACTACGTACAACGCCAATCTTAATAAAAATGTTTCTAGCCCCCACTGGAGTGCTTCAAGGGAGAGGGCAGTTCGTAATTCGTAGGGGAGGGAGTTCCGTAACTGCGGTGCCACAGCTGAGAAGGCCCTGCTCCTAGCTGCCACCCCACCCACTTCTGTTGGGGGGTAGCACATGCAAGAGGGCACTCTTAACAACATTAGTGGCATACTTAACAACCAACCATACATATTATTGCAGAGCCAAGACCCACAGTACTGGGACATAATCTAGTACAGGGGTTCCCAACCTTTGGAGACCCGCATACCCCCTAAGCGGGCCTCCGGTTGCCCCAAGTACCCCCTGAACTGACTGCCCCAAGCACCCCCTGTTAAAGTGGATTTTTTCGAGTTGCGAAGTTGGCGGGAACACCTGTCCGCCCATGCTGCGTCCCAGGAAAAAAAGGCTATAGTCCTGCCAATGTCCCAGATAGCTCCTCCTACCTGTTCTCCGCCATCTTGGATCTCATGAAATCTCGCGAGATCCAAGATGGCGGCGCCCAAATCTCGTGCGAATTGGTTGCCACCATCTTCGATCTCCCGAGATTTTGTGAGATCCAAGATGGCCATGCCCAGGAGAACAGGTAGGAGGAGCTACTGGGGACATTGGCAGGGCTGTAGCCTTTTTTTCCGGGACACGGCGTGAACAGGAGGACCCAACCACTCCGCAACCTGGAAAAACCCACTTTAACAGCTGCCAGTTAGCTGCTGCGATCAGCAGTTGATAATGGGTAGCGTCTCGCGTACCTCTGGCCTGCGGTCCACATACCCCTAGGGGTATGCATACCACAGGTTGGGAACACCTGATCTAGTTTTTGTTTGAACCAGGTGAAAGTAAATAAGTTCTCTTTCATGTTCATTCTGTTTGCAGACCTGTACTATTAAACACCAGGGAAGGCATGGTGTTTTTTTGTCTATAAGCTCTGCATGTGCCCCCAATATTTCTGTGTGCTCTTTTAACTATAGGTTTGTTGGTCAAATAAGAATGCCTATTCAGTGGGAACATCAGTGCTGCCACTCTTTACATCAGCTTGAGATGGGGGAGTCTTTTGCTACTGCTTCTTTCTAGAAGGCTTTCAAATATTAATTGAAAAGTAAAATGTAATTCCATCCTCACTCACTTGATACGTGGTGTGGTTCCCCTCGCTCAGAAGCTAGTTGTTACCGACTCTAGGGGCGGTGCTCATCTCCGTTTCAAAGCTAAAGAGCCAGCGTTGTCCGAAGATGCTTCCGTTGTCATGTGGCCGGCATGACTCAACGCCAAGGCGCACGGAACGCTGTTATCTTCCCGCCAAAGCAGTACCTATTTATCTACTTGCAATTTCTTGCTTTCAAACTGCTAGGTTGGCAGGAGTCGATATGTGGTACTGACCTCTAAAACCTGGCCAGGAGTCCAGAGCAGCATACTGTCGGGGACTGCAGCAGGTGCGTCGCTAGCGCGAGGTGCCCCACCCCTGGGTGATGCATACCCGGGGCGGCTTCCTGTCGGGTCGCCCCCCCCGCCCCAGGAGTCATTTGGGTGGCGCGCGCGCCCCCGCTTTCGGGCGGCGCGCACCCTAGTGACTCCACTGGACTGCAGAGTTGGAACCTGGAAACTCCATGCTCTGAGGCTGGGCTCTAATGTCATGAGATAGCATGGTCTGTGCATGTTGGGACCTCAGAACCTCTTCAGGCATGAGAAGGAGTTCAGGGAGTACAATATTATTTCCTATGACTGACAGGCAGTATGAAGCCTCTGGATTGGCCAGACTTGATATAAATATTGGGAGCCTGTCTTTCCTGCCCTTGCCTGATCATTGCAACTATATTCTCTGTTCTTCAGGCTGCAGTATTCCTGTTTTTAGTCAGTGACCTCCAGGACCCTGGAAAACATACCCTCTCGCTCTAGATGAGGGGTTCTTAAGGTCCCGGTGCGATGTACCACCTTCTGTGCCATGGACCTCTCGACATACCACTGGAAGTAACTGGCGATGACGTCATTGCCAGTTACAGTAGGGCCCAGGTATCCGCCAGGGATTGGTTCTTTCCTCCCCCCCCCCCGCGGATACCAGGAACCTGCGGATGGGACAAACACTATTTTCTGTGCCCCCCTGCGCCCATTACCTTATTTAAGTTCATCTTTGCTGGCGCCAAACAAGCGTGGGTCTTGTTTAAACCAAGAGCTATAAGCAGCAGCCTGCTGCTTATAGCACGGCTTGTGACTCAGTAGAGCTGGCAGCCTCAGTGCTAGAGAGGCTCAGATGTAATGTGATGTTAACTTCCCAGAGTTTTTCCATCATGATTAAATACATACAGTAATTTAAAGTAGTAAGGACTACACATTTCTACATAGCAAATGAGATATTGTGACTCTTACTTTCTGGTTTAGAAATGTATAACATAAGTAGTGATGCAGTAGAAATGCATAGTGCTAGACCTTGGTTTTGAATCAAATCCCAGCTCAGACAGGGATTTTTTGAATGTCCTTGAGCAAGCCAGCCTTAGTCTCAGTCAGATGATATGAAAATGATAGCAACCTGTCTCCATGGTTGTCATGGGGATGAGTCAGAACAGGGACTGTAAAACACTTGGCAAGTTTAAATGTTAAGGAGGACTAAAATAGTACCAGTTTCCAATTTAGATACTTCCAAAACTTTACATCGGCGTTTCTCAAAGTCCTACGGGGAGTTTACTCCCCTGTAAGTCTTTGCGAGGGCGGGGCAATGTCGGAGGCAGTGCTCCACGATTGTGCCCACCCTGACCCAATAAAGCTTTTTTCAACGTGCCTGGTTGTCCTGCCAGCCCCCCGAAGGATCCAGGGGGGCTGCTGCCGCTGCCTCCGTACGCCTCCCCAAGGCTCTAGATGGCACCGATTGTGTTCCCAAGCCCACTTCTGGTTTTCGGCAACCCTTATCTGGACATCCGAAATCCAGACATTTTGGTGGCTATGACTCCTTTTTAAAATAAACTTTTTCCAGCACCTGACATGCATAGCGCAAGGAATGCTAGGGCACAAAATTATTACAAATATTGTATAAAATCACCCTCAGGCTATGTGTGTAAGGTGTATATGAGACATGAATGAATTTCTTGTTTTTGACTTGGGTTCCATTCCCAAGATATCTCATTATATTTATGCAAATATTCCGAGATCCAGACAAATCCGAAATCCAGACAACTTCCTGTCCCAAGCAGGTATACTCAACTTGTATCTGTTTTGTTTTGGGAGTGGGGAAAGACACTAAATCTGAACCCTGGATACACTTTAATTTTCAAATATGTGAAAAAGAAGAGCTTTCTTCCTTGCACAGTTCATATCATTAGCAGTTTTTACCATGTGGTGGTGGTTTCTTGCAGAACAAAGATGAAAGAACTGTTTTCTAAAAAAATATCTGTCAGAATCTAAAGCATTTGAGATTTTCCCCCTCCAGTTATTTAAGAACTGAAGCCCCAAACTGCTTGAACCCTACATACCGCTTGTAGACTGCCACCAGTTTTGTTACATTGTGAACTTGTAACATAGTAGGAAACCATCCACATGCTGTTTTTGAGTACCAGGAGTCTTTGTGGCTTTGTGATCAAATCAGTCAATCCTAAATGAAATCAACCCTGACTGTTCCATGGAAGGACAGGTACTAAGGCTGAAACTCAAATATTTTGGCCACCTAATGCGAAGAGAGGACTCTTTGGAGAAGACTCTGATGCTGGGAAAATTGAAGGCAAAAGGAGAAGGGGAAGGCAAAGGATGAGATGGTTAGACATCACCGATGCAACGAACATGAAAATGAGCGAACTCAGGAAGATAGTGGAGGACAGGAAGGCCTGGCGGGATATGGTTCATGGGATCACGAAGGGTCGGACATGACTTAACGACTGAACAACAACAATAACAACAGTCTTTGTGGCTATCCCATAACGTAAAACTCTTGCCGTGCATTTTCGTTAGTCTGCTCATCTTTCTTAAGACATTGTCAACCCAGGTTCTACTCTTCTACCCTTACAGCATCTCTGCTTATCCAACATAACACTTGTAGCCAGAAGTAAAGACAAGAATGAGTTATGCTAATTGATTTATATTTTTTAATGTTATAATGTATGGCTAGGCTTCTGTATATGGTAGGTTACTGTTTTCCATAACAGTTGTTATGGGAAAAACCATTTATTTTCAAAAATAATTTTTGCATTTAGGTTTGATGCATATTTTATTTTTCTCCTTAGAAAAAATTGAAGAAGCACAAAAAGAACTTAATGAAACTGAAGACCCACAGAAAGGTAAAACACACCACGATTTCTCTTCTTTTTCTCCCCCCCCCCTCCATAGACTTAACAGATTTTACTTGTCTATGAATAAGGCGTTCTAGTGTTATATGGAAACACTATGTTGCTCAAGAGAACATTTATTTCACTCCATGGCCATTAATTAGAGCTGATTTTCACTTTTCTTTTGTATTTGGGTGCTCAGAACTGAATAGAAAAATACACATGCCTCCTATTGAGCATTAAGGGTGTTTGCTGATGACTATGGCTGCTTACAGCCCATTCCAACCAAACTCCTCCGCAAGTCTGGCATAAGAGTGGCCTAAGTTCAGCATACGTTCGACATAAGTTATGTCTGAGTTATGCCTGAGTTAGGCAGGCTGCAGTTTCTGTGGCCCAGCACCACCCCAGGATCCAGGCAACACTTACCTCCCAGGCAGGCAGGCTCTTCTCCAGGCTCGGTGTCTGGCTCGTGCATGTGCAGGCCTCTGTCTGCATTTGTCAGCGTCCATCCATGGCAGCTGCCACAGTGTCTGTCGCAGCCCGGTCGCAAAGGGGATGACCGCAGACATAGGGGTTGCGCCAGTCATGTGGTGGGCGCAGGGCAGGTGACAGGTGAGCGAGGTGCCTGAGCCAGCCGCCACAGGGCACCCTGTGCAGTATCCGCCTGCTGCAGGGGAGAGTGGCCGTCCCCTCCCTCCTGCAGAAGGCAATGCCACCCCCAAGCCACGTTGAGGCCTCACGTGGGAGTCATGGGGGGGTGAGCGGGGGAGGGAAGGGAAGCAGTGGGTGGGAACGTCACACACAAGGGGAGTCTCATGAGGTCTGGAACCGCCTCTGACATGATTCGCCCGTGCACTGCCTGAAGCCCTGGGCCTCCAGGGCCGTGGCTATGCCCACAAAGAAGGCGGCCCGGTGTGCTTTCTGCTCTGTGCCCCGGCCATGACCGAGATATGCCGTGGGCTTGTCTGCTACAAGCGTGAAGGGCTCACGCAGCTCATCACGACCCCAGTTGGGGCGACTACGGCGCCTCGCGGCAGGCGCTCTGGCGGGGTGGGGGGTTGCCAGCTGCAAGCATCAGGAAGTGAGAGGGGAGGCAGACACACAGACAGGCAGACGGGGTGCTGGGGAGGGGCACGGGTGGGTCAGAGACAGACAGACAACAAGGCTGGTGGGAGAGAGATACAGGGAGAGGGGTCTGCAGAGACCAATAGGGACACAGGGGGCGCTCCGCAGATGAAGGCGATGCAGAAACAGGCGCCTCTTATGCAGACGGACGTTGGGCGGAAGCCACACAGAAGCGGGTGGACCATGGGCGGACGTGGCTTCGTGACGGGTGGACGCCCTGGCGGGTGAGATCCCCGGTTGCCGAGCAGCCACTACACAGACGCAGCGGCCACAAGCGGCCCCGCTATGGGCTCTGTGGCACCTGTCACTGTTTGCCTGCCTGAGAGGCCCCCCCAACTCCCCCTCCCCTCTGTGCCATGGGGGTCTGGCAGCCCCCCTGCTGTGTTCTCCCTGGGAAGGAAGTGGCAGTCCCTGGATGGGATTCATGCAGGGGCATCAGTGCTGGGGGCTGTCTTTGTGTGGGAGGCAATGCTTGTGTAACACTGGGCACATATTTGTCAAGGGGGCTCTGCCCGAAGGGCGTCTTTATTGTTCTGGAACGTTAGCTGAGATGACCAGGCGACGCTGCCAGGGGTAGTCACAGCAGCCACTCTGAAAGCAGCAGCAGCACACGTGCCCCATGGACCTGGAGATGCAGGCTTTTCCCCTGTGGAACCACAGCCTGCTCCATAGGGGAGGGACAGCAAGTACGACAGCCAGGGAGGTGGAGCAGCAGCAGCGCCGGCAGCTGAGGAGGGTTGCAGGGCTGGCTCCCTACCCTCTGGCAGCATCGAGGCAGACGACAGTGGGGCACCATGCCTGGAGCCCCAGGGGTGCTCCCAGGAAGGTAGGTGGTAGTGGACGTTCCTGGGGAGACAAAAAACAAGGGGGTGTTACATGGCAGCTGGTGTGTGGTAGCAATCGCCATTGAAGACAAGCCAGTGTGTCAGTTGCAAAAGCCTGCAGGGAGAGAAATAAAACACAGCTGATAGGTGTGACACACATAGCATGGTCTGAGCTGCTTACCTGGGTGTAAGGCGAGCATGATCCTGTAAGGGAAACGGGTCAAAGAGAGAGAAGACAACACATATATTGGGTCACAACCATGGCAATCCTAGCAATACCGACCTGTCAGTTGACCCTGTGGAGAAAAGGGGGGGGGGGAACAGCTGGTGTCTACAGAAGGTTAACAGCACCGCACTCGTGGTGTTGTCTGCTCACATGACAACAGGCGGCAATCAGACACAACAGTGGTAAAGCGGCATGTATCCTATATATCATAGCAGGAATTGCAGGCAGGCATCAGACTACTCATTGGTAAAGAGGCATTTCAGAGAAGGCATTGCAGGCAGACATGAGAGGGCACATTGGTAAAGAGGCATTACAGAGAAGGCATTGCAGGCAGACATGAGAGGGCACATTGGTAAAGAGGCATATCATGGCAGGCTATGCAGGCAGCTATGAGAGGGCACATTGGTAAAGAGGCATATCATGGCAGGCTATGCAGGCAGCTATGAGAGGGCACATTGGTAAAGAGGCATATCATGGCAGGCTATGCAGGCAGCTATGAGACAACACATTGGTAAAGCGTCATGTATCCTACCTATATTTCTATATGCAAAGAGGCAGAAGTCAGAACACATGTCAGCACGAACCCTGCTCTTACCTGCACTTACCTGCTGGTGTTGTTGCCTGTGGGGGGGGAGAGGCTGGGAGAAAGACATGGGTTAGCAAATGCTTGCATGGAGACAGCTGCCCAGGCACAGCTGTAAACAGTTTGGCCACAGCCAGAACAGCCCTCTCTGCCCTTGAGGGGGGCAGAGAGGAGAGAGGTGAAGAGAAGAGAGAAGTGGGGTGTTTGTGAATTTTGCCCTCCACCGACAAAGTCCCACTTTGTGGCTGTGGGGGACAGAGCCCCACGCCACATGCTCAGAGAGAGAGAGAGAGAGAGAGAGAGAGACTGGATGTCTGGGGCTGGGCTTTTGTGGGAAAGAGGCTGGGTGGGGCTGGGTGCTGATAGGCTCCCTATCTTTGGCATAACTCTGTCCGTTTCCAGACCTTGCTGCTACAACTCCGACATAACTCTGACATAACTCAGGAGTAGGGTGTTAGAACTTTTCAGGAGAGGGCTGGAGTGGGTAAGGTAAAATGGCTCCTATGGGTCTCCTCGAATTTGTGTCCACCTTTTTGGTCGACCTAAAATTTGTGTCAGCATTTGTGTTGGAGGGGGCGTGTCTGTGCTTGCCAGGGTCTGGAATCCAACCTTAATTGGTTGCCGCCCCCGTTACGCCCACGGTCCGCCCCTGGAACGCCCACTTTTATGTTGACTTTATGTCCTTTGTCCTAACTTCGACATAACTTCAACGTAACTTTGACTTTATGTCCTTCGACATAACTTCGACATAACTTTGCCGTAAATGGTCGCGTTCCAGACATAACTTCGCCCTAAACGACTTAGGCTGACTTTAGGTCTGACTTGTGCTGCTTAGCCCTTGGGTTGGAACGGGCTGTTATTCTGGTATCGTAGGCCTACTTTTGTACTCAGTATTTACTTTTGCTTTGAAATGTTGTTGGTTAAAGTGGACGAAGATAGATACTGCATATATACTGTATACTGTTACATGACACTGATGTATCAAATAGGGGCTATTCAAGATGAGTGATTTCGAGTGAGTCAGCAAAATGCAATTTCGTGACAAGAACTTGCAAGTACGAACAGGCAAAATCAGCTGGAAATCCAAGAATGAACCACCAGTTGATGAACTTGCCAGTTGGGGTGCTGATGGCAGTAGAATCAAGTTGTAACCATCTGATCTGAATTATTGAAAGTTATTTTTCTTGAAGGTGTTTTCCAACTTTTTGTTAAATACTTCACTGGCTACAAAAGGGGAAGATTACCTTGCATGTTATGTCTCTAACATGAATTAACAAATATATACACTTGGTAAGAATTTGTAGGAATATAAGAAGAACCCTACTGGAGCAGATGAAAGATCCATTCTGTTTCCCACAGTGGTTTTTTTAAAAAAAAAACTTCCAGAAAGCCTACAGCAAGGCATTAAGGCAATAACCTCCCTGCTGTTTAAAGATGTACTCAGAAATGGAGGGTTTCGCTGAGCTTATCATAGCTAATAGGCAGTGATAGAGAAATCCATAGAGAATGGGTCTAATAAATTGAATGGTGTACCACGCTTTGCGACAGCCATTAAGGACCTTACGCTGCCAGAACGCTAGTTCCAGCACTGTAAGATCCTATTAGGATTGGGCCATCAGTCTTCAAGGTGCCACAAGACTGGCAGTCCAATCCTGTGTAACTCTTGCACCAGTGTCAGTAGATCCCCCCCAGTGTAAGAGCACTTATGTCAGTGTAACTTGCCGTATGCCAACAAACACCAGCGTAACCCGCCTCGGACGCCTAACACACGCAGTTCGGATGCGGAACAGATGCCAGCGCAACTCCGCTGACACAGGGGACATTCTGGGGGCATTTGGATGCCCGCGGAATGACCCCTGCGCCAGTGGAGTTGCGACGGCTTCTGTTCCATGTCTGAACTGCGCCTGTGAGGCGTCCGAAGCGGGTTACGCCAGTATCTAGCATGCGTCCGTCGACGTGTGGCAAGTTACACAGGCATAAGTGCTCTTACACCGGGAGATCTACTGTTACACAGGTGCGAGAGTTACACTGGATTGCGCCCTAATTGTGGTATTTGACAGTTAAGCAGTTTTGCCATTTAAAGGGAGCTCTCTCTCTCTCTCTCTCTCTCTCTCTCTCTCTCTCTCTCTCTCTGCACTGCATTCTGTATAGTAAGGACCACGTTATTGTTGGCCTTGCGGAATATCAATCCAGCAGTAATGCTCCTTTCACTTTTCCTCAGAGAATTCTCTCTTTGAGTACATTTTGGATCAGCTAATTTGGAAATTTGGCCAAACTGGATCAGAAATAGAGAATTCACTCCTTTTGGCCAAAAAAAAAAAAGCTCTACGTTTTGGGGCACTGCTACAGTGAAAGTGAAACCTGCCTTCCTTATAACTTTTTGTCTTCATTGATGTGGATCAATGGATAGGTACCATGTGTCTTTTCATGCCTGCGTATGCACACAGGTCATTGCAACATATAAACTTTTACCTCCACAAACACTCCACCTGTCATAATGACAGCTTCTTAATACTGAATAAAAATCAGTCACCTAAAAGTAGCATATATTAATTGGCTTATACTTTCTGTTGTGAACATTTGAAGGACCACAGGATTTGTATACCCCAACTGGCTTGATGCTTTAAGTCTGTGGATAACTTTTTGCATAGCTGCTCTAACAGCAATAGGCACATAAAGATAACACTTAAACACATTTTAAAGTAGTTAGCAAAGCCTTTGTTCTACAGATCATTGAGTTTAGCCAAGCATAAATAAGCATTTGTCCATTTCTACTAACCTGCATCACAGTTCACTTTTACAGGCAAACTTAATGCAAGCCAGAAAGGTATTAACTTTGCCAGTGTAACTAGTCTATGAGAAATTGGCTGCCACTTCAGCATTAGTGGGTTTCATTCATCTTATTTCTTCTCTGGCTTGTTGCATCTGTCCCCCATCTCTTGTTCTTCTGGCTATTTGGCTCCATTTTAAGAGATCTGTGCATACTGTGTATTTTCAGGGGACATCATGGACTTTCCAGAAGTTTCAGGTTTGCCACAGTTGTATTTACAAACCTGATACTTCTGGTTTTCTCTCCTGCAGCCTGTTGGCTGTCTTGGTTTGGAGCTCCCCCGTGGACCTCCAGTTTTCTTTTCACCATCTAAACTCTCTGTCTGGGTAAGTTCCCATACCCCACATCAGATCTTGAAACTCAGATTCTTGCTTCTTCTTATCTGAATGGAGAATTTCATTTCTGGTGATGACTGTTGAGGGAAACGTAACATTTGTACGTGCATATGCTTTAAATCTCTCACTGCTGAAATCTACTCAGTAAATCAGTTGTGGCTGCCAGACCCAGCAGAGCTGGAATTGTTTTGACAATTGAGAGGGGGGAAAACAGACTTCATGTGTGCTATTTTTTAATTTAGCACTTCAACTTTTAAAGCTATTCCATCAATTCTGTCTTACATGTAAAAATGAAAAACATGAGTATTTTCATTGTTGCTAGGTATAGTAGCATTCCTCAGTGACAAAAGAGATTAGTCCTCAAAAGAGATTTTTCATTCACATATTTGTGTGTGGATATTATAAAGACCTAGAGGCCAAAAATGTAAACCCTATTTGCATATTTACTTTTCTTGCTTCAAAAATAAGATCTAGTTGTAGTATAATGTGTTTGTATCCCATAATAGTTCTCATGGATGTGGGATATTCCATTTGAATAAAACAGCCATGGAACTTGCTAATAGAAAGCTAAAGATGCATTCAGAATTATAGTCCTGCGTTACCCTCCAGATCTACAAAGTCCAAAGCCCCAGTCACAACCAACATCGATCAACCCTATGCCTTGCATTATCCAGATAGTAAGGAGTCTCATGGCGCAATACTCCGTAACTCGCTGGCGACGGAACGAGCATTCCATCGCCGGAAGTGGTCGCAAATGTGCCGTAAAGCACATTTGCGCCTACTTGTGAGCAGGGAAGGCCAGCGCAGAGGCCGGCCTTCCCCGCTTCGACGATGGAGTTGCCACTGGACCCAGGTAAGACAGGATCCGGCAGGCGGATTGCCAGAGTCTGGAGGGTGGCTATTGGCCCCGGCACGACGGGGACGTATCCTGACCCCCACCGGGCGCCGGAGCCTTTACACGGCCTCCTTTACTTCCACCAGCAAAATAGCTGGTGGAAATCCGATGAGGCCGATAGGGCCTAGCCCCGGTTACACTCGGGGAAGGAGATGAGTGTCTCCTTCCCTGAGTAGACCTCCCGCCCGGCAGCCATGCTGGCTGCCGGTGCACAGGATCCGGCCAGCAGCCATGGGCCGCCGGCCAGATCTTAGTCAGGATTGGGCTGTCAGTTAGATAATAAATGCAGTACATAAAAGTGCCTATGAGGAATCACCCAATAGAGTGCATTGGGTGTGGGTGACTGAAGCCAAGAGAATCACAAATCCAAGATCTGTTTCTTAGGACCTTCTCTGGATAACTGAATAACAGCGCAACCCTATCCAACTTACACCACTGGTGTAACCAGTGGTGCAGCAAGAACGGGAGGCCCCAGAATGGAAAGGGGATTCAAATCCCCTCCAAAGGGGGATTCAAAGAGGATTTAAATCTCCCCTCCCCTCCACCGGTGGTGTAAATTGGATAGGAGGACAAGAACACAGGCCCTCCTGATCCAGAAGGTCTCGATGAAGGTACTAGATCTACAACTTGCTCTAGATGGGGTAGCACTCCCTCTGAAAAGGCAGGTTTGCAACCTGGGAGTTCTCTTGGATCCACAGTTGTCCCTGAAGGGCCAGGTAGCATATGTGGCCAGGGTGATTTTGCCCAGCTTCTGTTGGTGCATTGGCTGAAACCATATCTTTGTCAGTCATATCTGGCTACGGTGGTCCACGCCCTAGTGACATCTCACTTAGACTACTGTAATGCACTCTTATGTGGGGCTACCCTTGGAGATGGTTCGGAAGTTGCCGTTAGTGCAGAATGCGGTGGCCCGGCTCATCAGCAGGACTCAGCAAATTGATTCTGCCCCGCTGTTGCTCCAGCAGCTACACTGGCTGCTCATTCCATTCTGAGCCCAATTCAAGGTGTTTGTGATTATCTTTAAAGCCCTACACCGCATAGGACCAGGATACCTCAATAACTGCCTTCCCCCTTCTTCCCCTGTGTGTCCCCTATGGTCTTCAGACAGGGCCCTGCTTAGGATACCGCTGCCATCGGAAGCCAAGGGGGTGGCGGCAAGATGCAGGGCCTTTTCGGTTGTGGCGCCATGCCCCTGGAACCAGCTGCCGGAAAGTCTGAGGCCGGCCCCCACTTTGCATGGATTCTGGCAGGGTGTAAAAACATACCTGTTCCTCTTGGCTTTTGAGGAGGGAGGGAACTCTTAGGGACCCCTTTTATTACTAATACAAGTCTTTGTTGCTTTTTTTATGCTTTTATGTTGCTGTTTTTACATTTTTAATTGCATCTGTACCATTTTACTTGCTTTTAATATCTTTATTTAACTGTTTTATTATTATTACATTTTTATTGTATTTTACGTTGTGAACCACTTCGAGCACCGGCAAAGCGATATAGAAATCTTTTTTAATAAATCACCTTTTCCACCTTAAATGTGCTAAGTAAATGCTACTGATATAGTTTACGCTGTCAACGTGTGACTTTTATCTCTTTGTATTTGGACAGAAACCTCCGAAGCTGTTACAAGAGGGAGCACAGACACGGTTAAAGGCGTGAAGCGTAAAAAGATTGTAACTGAGAATCATCTGACAAAAATTCCAAAATCGCCTCTGAGAACTCCAGCTCGAGCAAAACCTAAGGAAAAAGCAGAAGATTTTTCTTCATCTTCTAATATTCTTCCCGATTCTTCAGAGCTCGTAAAAGAAGAGCACACTTTGGCTACACAAAATGGGAAACAAAACAAACAAAATGAGGGGGCGCTTAGCAGTGAGGTAGCTGTTAAACCATCCACGTCTGAGACTTCAGTGCACACCAAGTTGTCTCTGTTACCTCAATCCTTGGACTTGAATAAATGGCCAGCAGAAGACTACAGTTCAGCCCAACTCAATGTATCGGTGAAGAAGGGACTCCCGAGCTCTTCGTTAAGTACAGCCAAGGCTGACAATAATGAATGTATTAATTTTTTTGATTGTAGTAATTCATCCTCGTGTACAAATACTGCATTTGATGTCTTACTGAAAGCTATGGAGCCTGAGCTAAACACCTTAGCACAAGAGTGCCCTTCTAGTGGGATGCAAATAGAAAAACTGAGACCAAATACAACTATAAGCGCCTCTTGTTGTCTCACATCCAATACACTGAGTGTCCAAAGTCATGCTGCTTTGTCGCAGCAGGAATTTGTAGCTGGATCTCAATTTTATCCTTGCACTTCACAGACTCTGCATGTAGCAACATCAGGGAAGGGTGAACAAGCACAGATATACTCGGTTGCTCACTCACAAGAGCAGGTTCTTGCTAAAGCTGGGCAACAAAACCAACAGGTCACTGCATGTCCCAGCTTCACTAGTTCACTGGTACATCAGCAGGGTCAGGAAAATCTCAAGCTCCAGCATATATACAGCATAGCAGTAACCTCTTCTATTATCAGCCCTCCATCTTCTTCTACTGTTACTCAGGTTTTTTCTCAAAACCAGCTTGTAGCAAAATCTTCTCCTTTGTCCGTTCATCCATCTAGCTCCACCACTCAATTACCTGTTTCTCCCTTGTACAGTTCAGCCCCAATAGCGTCAGTTGTCAGCCACAGTGTAGAGCAAATATGTAATCTGCTGAAAGACCAGAAGCCTAAAAAACTGGGAAAATACGTCTGTGAGTATTGTAACAGGGCTTGTGCCAAGCCCAGTGTTCTCTTAAAGCACATCCGCTCCCACACAGGAGAACGACCATATCCTTGTGAGACTTGTGGGTTTTCATTTAAGACCAAAAGCAACCTGTACAAGCACAAAAAGTCCCATGCTCATGCTATCAAACTTGGACTTGTCCTCCAGCCCGATTCAAGTGGTTTGTTTCTCTCCCACGAATCAGACAAAGCACTTAGCATCCATTCTGATGTGGAAGAAAGTGGTGATAGTGATGATGAAGGCACAGCCGATGAAAGACAAGATGACCAAGGATCATTAGAACTGGACCCTGCACATGTAGTGAAAATCCTTTCCAATTCTGAATCCTTGCACAAAGGTAGCACCATCTCAGTAAGCAATCCAGAATATGTATTGGGTGACTCCTCATTGCAAGACTCAACCATGCAAGCAAGGACTGCTTTGCCTAAAGTTATCGTTCATCCTGTAAATGTTTCCCCTTTAAAGTCTGATAGCCCCAAAGTAGCAGACCCCACCTCTACTCTTCCTCCCACACAGCAACAAGTGGATGTGAAAATCACAAATGTGAAACCAAACGTAACACATACTGAGTTGGTGAAGGTGTCTGATACCAAGCAACCTCTGGAAACGGGCATTTCTGAGGAACAGTTTGGGGCCCCTGGAGGGACAGCAGTACATGCACAGCTACAAAGACAGCAGGCAACAGATTGTTCCCAGGACCAGCAAGGAAAGTGCCTCTTGAGCCCTAGAAGTTTAGGTAGCACTGATTCAGGCTACTTTTCACGTTCAGAAAGTGCAGATCAGACCATGAGTCCACCAACTCCATTTATGAAGGGACTCCCCACTTCTGAAAAAGACACAACTAAGAGTTATTTGCCACGAATGTGCACCACTGTTACACCTGTTGTGCAAACCGTTTGTGCTGACAAGAGTTTGCTTTCATCTGGCCAAATGAGACCACCTCTGGCCACAAAAACACTTGAAGAACGCATTTCAAAGTTAATATCTGATAACGAAGCGGTAGTGGATGACAAACAGTTAGATAGTGTGAAACCGCGGAGAACATCCCTTTCAAGAAGAGGCAGTATTGACTCTCCCAAATCCTACATTTTTAAAGACTCCTTCCAGTTTGACCTAAAACCGATGGGTAGAAGAACTAGCTCAAGCTCTGATATACCAAAGTCTCCTTTTACACCAACTGAAAAGTCCAAGCAAGTTTTACTTCTGTCTGTACCAACTCTTGACTGTTTACCTATAACCAGAAGTAATTCTATGCCTACAACCAGTTATTCAGCTGTACCTACAAATGTAATACCTCCCCCTCACCCTCTACGAGGAAGCCAGTCATTTGATGATAAAATTGGCTCCTTGTACGACGACGTCTTTGTGCCAGGACCTGCCACTCCACAAGTTCAAGGCGGACATCCCCGCACTCTTGTTCGACAAACAGCAATAGAAGATTCTTCAGCTAGTGAAGGGCATAGTTTTGGACCAGCACGATCTGTAGACGAAAGCTATGGGTGCACCACATCTAATGAATTCTTAGTGGCAAGAAGCAAGTCATTTGTACAAGGATCAAGTTTGGATAAAATAAAAAAATCACATCAAGGCCGTGGGACAATGTTTGAATGCGAGACTTGTAGAAACAGATATAGAAAACTGGAAAACTTTGAAAACCATAAAAAGTTTTATTGTTCAGAGTTGCATGGACCAAAAACCAAGGCAGCTATACGGGACTCTGAACAGAAGACAGCCCCTAACAGTTCGCAACCCCAAATCCTTCACTATCGAGTTGCCACTTCAACTGGTGTCTGGGAGCAGACGTCTCAGATACGAAAACGGAGAAAGATGAAAAGCGTTGGTGATGATGATGATGAACCACAGACTAACGATACTAGTAGTTTGTCAAAGAGCATAGTTGGATCGGAGTGTCAGAATAAACCAGGAAATACAGTGAGCGTCTCCAAACATGCTGCCGCTATCCTAGGTTCACATAGCATTTCACTTCAGAAGCTGACGCAAAACGAACTGGAGACTCGTGGCATAGAACAGACCATACAGCCAAAGATGTTACTGCATGGGGAAAAGCAGCCTGTTCCAGTTGTACAAGAAAAATCTGAACTGAAAAGGCAAGGGGCTGGGATTTCAGTGATACAGCATACTAACTCCTTGAGCAGACCTAGTTCATTTGAAAAATCAGATTCTTTTGAAAGAGTGTCACCCGTTTCTTTTCAGGATGCTAACAAGTCTGTAAAGCTTCATTCTTTGAACACCATTGTAGTTCAAGAGGAGAAACGTTCCCTTCTGAGTACCTCCCACTGCCCTCAAGTAGCAGATGCATCAAGAGTTCTGTTCCATGAACGCCAAGCCCCTCCTCATGAAAGGAATGCACCAGGGCAACCACTAAGACTTGTTCGCCAACATAGCATCCAGGTTCCTGAAATACTGGTCACAGAAGAACCGGATAAAGACCAGGAAAGCCAATGCAGTGATCAGGAGAAGACAGAGAAGTTTAATTGGCCCCAGCGTAGTGAAACACTCTCCAAACTACCCACAGAAAAACTTCCTCCTAAGAAGAAAAGAATTCGCTTGGCTGAAATGGAGCATTCATCTGCAGAGTCTAGCTTTGAATCCACGCTTTCAAGAAGTCTGAGTCGTGAGAGTAGCTTATCGCACGCATCTAGTTTCTCCGCTTCTTTTGATAAAGACGATGTCTCTAAGAATGAGAGCACTTCCAAAGGGGAACCTTGCAATAAATCTCTAGAATTCCTTAAAATCCCTACTAATTCAAATATGCTTGGTGTGCCTGGCCCTCATTACAGAGAAATGCGGCGTGCTGCTTCTGAGCAAATTAACTGCACCCAGCCATCCATGGAGGTTGCAGATTACAGGAGCAAGTCCTTTGACTGTGGAAGTACGATTCCATCCAAACCTGCCTCACTTCGAGAGATATCTACTTCCAAGTTATCTTCTGGCAGTAGTGGTGTTGGACATGTGCCTCTGTTAGAAAGGAGGAGGGGGCCCCTTGTAAGACAAATATCTTTAAATATTCCTCCAGAAAAGAATCAGCCTGAAATAACATCAAGCACTTCCTTCCCAACAGCTCCTGCAGCAGATATTTCTACAGCGTCATTTCAGAGGTTGCAGATCTCCGGGAAACCTCCTGAGGAAGTTTCTTCAAGTGCTCAGCATCCTCAGACTTATACCAAGCCTCTGTATGAGTCTCAGTCAATGAAAAGCAACAACTCTCTTCACCTGCCTTCTTCTAGTGATCTGTCTTTAGACCCTGGTTTGCATCATCGGGGTCCACAACCTTCACTCTGTCAAAATTCCCAAATGCCCCTTAAAGGAACAGCACTTGGAACTCGGAAAAGCATGAACATGGTTGCTGGTCAGCATAGTATGCAAGAGGATTGTTTCACTCCTAAATATCAGCTTCAGGTTAAAGTATTGCACGTAGGACAGCAATACCCTGTAGGTCTTCCAGGTGCAGCTAGCATGGAGCAGACTGGGGCTTTGCTAAATGATAAAATACCCAATACATATGTAGCACCTCTCTTGCAATGGACTGCTCCTGAGAACTGTAGTGGTCAAATCCATCGGGCTGCACCCTTTGTTGTTCCTGTTCGCATTCACAATAATATTCCATCATATGGTTTGGCTACTGTTTCGCCCCTTCCTCAAATTTTAGTGACGCGGGATCAGGTAAACCAATCCCTTTGTAAAGCAAATATTGCATCCGTGCCAACAGTCAAAGATCCAGTTCAGCTGCCAAACTCCCACAAAGATCCTCTGAGATGCTTGCCAAGTTCACAGCCAGCACCTATGTTTGAAAGCGCAATTTATGAGACGGGAAGCAAAAATTCAACTTCACTGGGGTCCTTAAATAAGATTCAGAAAGTGCCAGTTGGTGGACTTTTTCCTCAACAGGAAACCACCGCCTCAAGTAAACGCATGCTCTCCCCAGCCAACAGTTTAGACATTGCCATGGAAAAGCACCAGAAGCGTGTTAAAGATGAGAGCGGAGCTGCTTGTACAACGGGCGCTATATCACTGCATCCATTAAACATAAAAGCCGGCGAACCTAATAAGCAAAAGAAACCACTGTTAGTGCGGCAGGTCTGCACCACTGAACCCCTTGACGGTTTCTCATTGGATCAAGATGTGTTGCCTCATCATGACACAAGCAGTGGAGTCAGCAATTCATCCTCAGATGTGCTGCCACCTGGTTCATCTGAACGTGCTCCATCTGGGATTTCTTCATTCATAAAGGAATCTTTAGAACGTGAAAACCTACCAGCCTCCGAAAACGTTAGGTTTGCAGTTAGAAAGCCACTTGAACCTGCTCTACTGAACACTCAGACGGCGCTTCTAAAGGCTTTAGATAACAATCAAGAAAGAGAGTCTCCAGGAGTTCATAACGAGAGCAGGCAACCCAGTATCCAGAGCCAAGCAAAACCTGGAGCCACTTTGTCGGTCGTCAATGCAGGCGATATACAGCGATTATCTTTTCCAAGCCTAAAGACTGCAACAAATTTTACATGGTGTTACCTGTTAAAAAGGAAGCCTGTACATCTCTTACAGAATGACCAAAAGACTTCAGCTTATTCTTCTTGGTCTATCAGTCCCAACGATCCCAATCCACTTGGTTTGCCAACAAAGATTGCTCTTTCCCTTCTGGATTCAAAACAGAACGCTGGAAAATCATCTTACACTCAAGCAATAAGTACTAACTTTAAATCTGACATACTGGTCTACTCAAGCAAGTGGAAGAACAACTTACTTAAGGTACTTGACCTATGCATAATATGTATTAATTCTGAATATTAGAATTCATAATATGTATTAATCTTGAAGTAACTTGTGTGTTTAGAAAAAAATCTGAATAACTTACTTACTTTAAAAAAAAATAGCATGTAACCCATATGTGCTGGTATATATTTAAAAGTACTCTATTGTATTGATGTATAACTTTTGGATATTTCTACTAGGAAATCTTATTTAAGAAATTTATCACATGTTATGAAAACTAGTTTCTGATAAATATTCATGCAAAAATTCAGATGTTTCTGGAAAAGCACTTTTAAACATTGTTGGGACACTTGAAATTCCCAGGAGGGCAAATATCAGTGGTGTCGTTAGGGGGGGTGGGGGACCGTGGGCCCCCAGGCACAGTGGTATCGAGCTCGGAGGGGGTGCACTGCCGGCGCCGCGTTGCTAAATGTCGCTGGTGTGGCAGCAGCAGTGCACCCTCTCTGGAGCTCAATGAGCCGCCCACGAGCCGGGGGTGAAAGCGTGCACACACACACACACCCCGGGTGGCAGGCAGTAGTATCGAATGCGAGGCTGGAGAGGCTGCGCCTGCACAAACTTGCTGCAGCCTCTCTAGCTCCCTTAGTCTCGCTGGTTGGGGGACTCAACCAGCGAGACTAAAGGAGCTAGAGAGGCTGCAGCAAATTTGCGCAGGTGCAGCCTCTCCAGCCTCACATTTGATACTGCTGTCCAGCCGAGAAGAACGCATCTGGCCGCCGGCCGCCCAGGGGGGTGCACCAACGCGGTAACAAAGAACGCATACACCCCGACGTGCACCCTCCCCCCGAGCACCCTCCTGGGGCCTTTTTAGGCCAAAAACAGGCCTGAAAAGCCCCTGGGGAGGATGCAAAAAACGGCCTAAAAGAGCCAGTTATTTGCACGGACGGTTTTTGCGGCGGCGCCTTTGGTGGCGCAGGGGAGGGGGCACAGCCCCGGGGGTGTGTGCAAAAAACATCAGGGCCCCCCCTGAAAATAGGCTAGCTACGCCGCTGAATTTGAAGGTCACAGTCCCCTCCTGAATTTGAAACACACAAAGCTCCTCTGACATGGAATGAAATATTAAAGTGCCTCAATCACAGGTAAAGAATTGCACACTCCCTCCCCTGAGTGAAGCCCATGCCTGTCCATGTTGCTCCAATTCCCCCGTTTCCAAAATAAGAATCATTTCTCAAAGGGGGCTGTCGGGACAAATGCACCCTCAAAAGAAAAAAAGGGAGAGAAAAATTACACGATGCCGAAAAGAGCAAATTTACTATATTTGCACAGGTATTTGTGCTGATGGTTGCTATGGGTATCTGTAACTGAATACAGAATCGGTGTTTGCAGTTAAAAGGTAATCTACCATTCACATTGGCAGGAATGGGAGTTGCTCAAGGGGTTCTGCCACGTACTGTACTTGTGCTACTTCCATTTCTTTCAGTGGACATGTAACAAGAGACATTCCAGATGAATTGTGGTTATACTGTTAGTTGCAGGTGGATACTGAAATCTTTGTTGAGTGCTGTAGTGTGTAGGATCTTGGAATAATAAAAGCTTAGTGTTTTTTGTTGCCATTTTTTCCCCAGAGAGTTTTACTTAGTTGCCACACTGCCAGATGTTAGGGGACAACAATTTATACAGTACATATGGTTAGAATAGCCATCTGTTAATTTGGAACTGTTTTTGGCCACTTTATAGTCTTGGAAGGATTACAAGGATTAGCTTTCAATTGTTAAATGTTGATAAATGCAGAGTTCAGCCTACACAAAGGGAAATGATTAAAAAATCATTAATAATCAAGGAGATGTGAAAACATATTTTGCACTTTTAGACAACTGGTGTGCTAATTGTCTCAAACAGTAAGAAGAAATTGAAAATCTGCTTTATGGATCTCTGTTTTCTACTAAATCAAGCACATGCAATTACTTCTGTGCAAAAATGTAAACCTAGTGTGTACTTTCAAGCACATAACCAAATAAGCATCTTTTAACAACCTTCTCTTTCTGTGTTCCTTCTCCTCTACTCAGCCACTTTTTGATATATTGGGAGGAAATTACATACATTACGAAGAAGAGCCTTTTGAGACATCCTTTATCAACGACAGCAAAGCATTTCAGGATGTGCCAACATAGATTTATTTATTTATTACAGCTAAACATAGTCATCACTTCAATATTGCTGCTCCCAGGGCAGCAAACAAATACTGATTTATCAATATACTGTCTTTTCTTTCACATGAGAGGACAAATTTAGGCTGAATATGGAGGACATTTTTGTATTAAACCGACACCCCTGTTGGGCCCTGGAAAAGTTGCAACTCTTCCCATTCCCCAGCCTAAGATCTAGGATCTTTCACCTATCTGATAGTACCAAGGATTCCCACAGCTGCATCTGGGTGGTGTAGACAGGCAGCCCAATCCTGTCTAGGACCACTGTAGCATGCAAAAGCACGCTGCACCGGATCCTAAGCAGGATCGAGCAGTGCCAGTGCAGCTGGAGCACACCTCGGGGGGGGGGGAGGGCGTTCCTCCTCAGATGTGCACCAGAAAAATGGCTGGCACAAATCCAAGGAGCCGGTGTAATGCTGGCCAGGCCCGGGATGGTGGATAGGATTTGGTGGAACGTGCCGTCAAGGATCCCACCCCCGTCCCTGGCCTGGCTGACCAATCACCCCTCCCTTTCTACCCCATTCCGCCCTGCCCACATCCTCACAGCGCAGGACTTGCCTCCATCCGCCGGCAGTGTCCTCAGTCAGGCGGAGAGTGAGCGGCGCCAGCCTCTCCACCGTCGCTGCTTACTCTCTGGGTGTCGGAAACGTGCGTAATGGCACATTTGAAACACCCTGGAGTGGTGGACGAATCATTCTACTGCTCCAAATCTGGATAGGATTGTGCTGTAGGCTACAGCGCAGTCCTAGTTGAATATTACTAGAGAGGAACAAGTGGGACTATGGCCTATTTTGGAGAGGCCAAGTGAACAGATTTTGCCTCACAGATTCCAAATGATGGTGTTATTGGGGAACAAGAAGAAAAAAACAAAAACCACTTGTCATGCTTGCCAACCGACCAGGGAGTGTCCTAGGTTTGCTCACTTAACGTTAAGCCATTTTATATATAAACCATAAGAAAAGGAGGATAGTCTATGGAACAGCTTTACGTGGCTCAAAACAGATTCTTTATCCTTCTTACACTGTTTAGGGTGAGATGCTTCAAGAAACCTTAATAGCAAAAGAAAAGATCTATGATACGATCTTAATAGTATCCACATCTGTGGATACTCTGCATTTCTATATATCAAGATTCTGCTGTGTGTACAAAGTATGCAACAGGCAGCCCAATCCTGTCTACCTAGGCTGCAGCCCGTGCTGCATCCTATCTAGATAGGACCCAGCACCGGCGTGGCTGAAGCACTCCTTGGGGGAAGGGGACATTTGTCCCCTTCCTGAGTAGAGCTCCAACTGCCCCGATGGGTCTACTCAAATGTGAGCCATCTATTTTTCTGGCACACATTCGAGAGGGCTGTGTAAAGGTGGCCAGGCCCAGAAAGGGGGATAGGATTTTTGTGGAGCTGCCACAAATCCCTCCCCCTTCCCAGGCCTGTTAACCAATTCCCCCCCCTCCTAGAATGCCGAGTTCCGCCCCCCCATCCCACTGCCGCCCAGCGGGGAACTTTCCTTCCCTGGCAGGCGCTCCGTGAGATCTGGGGAGGGGGGGTAGAGTGGCACCAGCCTCACTGCCAGTGCTGCCTACTCGCCAGGTGCTGCAAACATGCTTTACGGCAGCACTCCACCAGTCTAAAAGCTAGATAGGATTTCACCATTAATCAAATGTGTGTATATTTGGCATAATTTTATTCTGTCACTTCTAGTTGGGAAGGAGCAAATAGATTTTATACCCATCCTTGGTCCTCTGGAAATCCTACTGGGTCCTCTGGAAATCGGGGTGGAATATCTCTCCACCCCGAGATTCACTGAGCATTGCCTGGACATCTCTGCTATAGCAAGACTTTAATGAGCATCCACCAGATCATTTTATCTTACTAGTCAAATTCCTAAGATTTATCATTTGAATTAAAATAGTTGTATCCCATATTCTATGTGTGTTTTATTGAAAGGTGGTTGATCTTTAAATTAGAGAGAGGTTTGTGTTGGTGTCAGTGTGAGGGTGACCAGATAGCTGTAAATGATTGAACCTGCCAGTGACTTTGACGTGCTTATGAAGAAAACAGGATTGCAGCTTGATAATGTGAAGTATTGGCACATAAATATTCTGAAATGGATGCAACAACTGATGCAAAAGTGAAACTTGTTGCTTGTTGTTCTGTCCTACTCTAGAAGTAACTATGCATGTAAATGGTAGCCTTGGACCACCTATTTTGTTCGATATTCACTACCATTAATAATTTGGTTCATAAATATATCACAGAATTTTATATTTGTTTCAGAGGGCATTAGTTAAACAAAAGGCAGCAAGGGAATTCAGCAATAAAGAAAACTCTGAAATAAGCACTGATCAAGAGAACGAGAACTCCTTAACCAAAAGTGAGCCGAGACGAGTTAAAATATTTGACGGAGGGTAAGTATATATTTTCCCACAGTGTTATAATACTTTGTTGATTAATGCTTTATATAGGCCTAGAAGATTAAAATCAGGCAATTCTTGCACTGACGTTTCGCACGACTCCAGTGTCAGCATTATCAAAGTGATATTTTCAGATGTAACGCAGAACACTGAACTTGAAAGTCCTCATCATCTTCACCCTTTTAAGCAAGCTTTCAAGGCACCCATATGTATGTACGCCAGCTCTGGAGCTGGTGTATATTCGAGACCTCTGTGTAAGGCCGCGCTGGGCCTGAAGAGGATTTTGGATATCGGTGGATCTCGCCACCGATGTCCCCGCCCTCCCCCTGCCCAGTGTGGCCAATGGCCGCCCTCCCTCACCGCCCGGTCGGCCCTCCCCCCACCCCTGCACCGGCCAGTGCAGGACTTACCTTTCTTGGCGGGTGCGGGGATAGTCTGCCAGGGGAGATAGAGCCGCCAGCCTATGTGCCACCATCCCTTACTCTCTGGGTGCCGTAAATGCGCTTTATGGCGCATTGACAACTCCCAGTGCCGGGGGAGCATGCACTCCCCTGGCACTCAGTTACACTGGATTGTGCCGTAATTCTTGTTCACGAACATGAAACTTAACTCTGGTTGTTTCCAGTGTGCAAGGACAAGTGGCCAGTATAGGTTTGCAAGGAGCTCCAGGGAAGCACTAGAAACGTGAAATCTGCCTTACAACTTCAACTTCTTGTAGGAAACAAAGTATGTGTGTTCCATTAAAAACAAAACTTCTGAGCTAACCTCAACAGTTCACCTCTTTTTGTGTGCAAATTTACTCAGAGGTCCAGTGGAGCTATAACAACTAGCTTGTCATCCTCTGGTACCCAAAGCTGGATTTTCAGCAGTAAAAAGAAGGGATGGAAAGTCGTCTGCAAAGAGAGGAGGCTTCAGGGACAGGAGTGCACAGTCCTGCAGTCTGCTCCCTTAACCCCGCTGGCACCAAATTGGCTGTAGATTTGCAGCAGCTCTAAGGTATCTGATTCTTAGCACAATCTTTGGGAAGTATGTTAAACAGATTTAAGAGTATGGATCTTATGAGATGTGCCTGTTTGTAACTTACCATATTATAAACAAAACTGAGAACTCGGATACTAATGCGGACTCTAACATCTAACAAAAGACATTACCAAGAACTACATCGTTTACAATTGAAGCCGTTGTCATGCCCTTGTTCTTAATTAGGTACAAGTCAAATGAAGAATATGTCTACGTTCGTGGAAGAGGAAGAGGAAAATACATATGTGAAGAATGTGGAATACGCTGTAAAAAGCCCAGCATGTTGAAAAAGCATATACGCACACATACAGACGTCCGTCCTTATCATTGCAACTATTGCAATTTTTCCTTCAAGACTAAAGGTAAGAGAGCTTGTCAAGACTAATGACTTGGTTCCCCCCCCCCCAAACTTGTTAATAGCTGCTTTTCTGGTAAACATAAATAGGAAGGAAGCAAAGTAAATGAATTGGTCACATGCCAATATTATGATATCAATCTACCTACTTATCAGGTGTGGATGGAACAGTGTATAGGTGGCTCTGCTCATTTCTCGATGGCCAAGTTGCAACTCTGGTGGTGCTAGAGGACTTCTGCTCCTTGTTCCCCTTGCTTTTTAATGTCTACGTGAAACCGCTGAGTGAAGTCTTCTGGAGATTTGGGCTGTGAAATCATCATTATATTGATGATAAAAAGGTAAAGGTATCCCCTGACAATTAAGTCCAGTCGTGTCCGACTCTAGGGTGTGGTGCTCATCTCCATTTCAAAGCCGAAGAGCCAGAGTTGTCCGAAGACGCCTCCGTGGTCATGTGGCCGGCATGACTCTCCTTTCCGCAGCGCGTAGCATGCAGCTGGAACACGGAGCGCTGTTTACCTTCCCACAAGCGGCACCTATTTATCTACTCGCATTGACATGCTTTGGAACTGCTAGGTTGGCAGGAGTTGGCCAAGCAACGAGCGCTCACCCCGTCACGGGAATCGAACTGCCGACCTTTCAATCAACACCTTATGGTTCAGTGGTTTAACCCGCTGCGCCACCCGCTGGCCTGCAATCACCCGCAATCACCTATATTGATGATACCCACCCCTATCTCACGTTTTTCATCTGATCCTGAGGAGGCAGTAGAGACTCTGAAATGATGTCTGGCAGCTGTGTGGGACTACTAGATGGAAAGGAGCTCAATCCAGACAAGACAGGCGTGCTGCATGTTCAACCAATCTGAGAGATGATGTTCCACCTATGATTGATGGGGTTGCTCTCCCCTTAAAGGGCAGGTTCGTGGGCAGGAGATGCTCCTTGATTCAGTGCTTTTCCTGAATGCCCAGTTGACCTCAATGATGAGAATCCTTTTATCAGCTTCGGCTGATTTGCCAGCTGCCACCTATCTTGAAGAGGTTCGATCTACTTACAGTTACCCATGTTCTGGTCACCTTCAGTTTGGGCTCCTGTAATGCATTGTGCATGGGCGGCTGCCCATGAAATGCATTTGGAAACTTCAATTGATGAAAAATGTGGCACCCAGGCTTTTAACCAGATATGCTCAGTGGAATCACATCACCATAGTTTTTTTTGTGAATTGCACTGACTAACAGTTTGTTTCTGGACTCCATTCAAGTTGCTTGTTAAAACTTCCAAGCCCTCAATGGTTTGGAGCCTGGTCACTTTACAGATCATCTTTGTCTCATTCGTGCCTTCCTATGTATGTCAGTCATCAACTGAGGCTTTGTTCTGGGTGCCTGATCTTCTGAGGCACAACATGCATCCAACAGGGTTGGATGGGTTGGGGCGCCAAGCCTCCCTACAGAGGTTCAGTTGGCCCCTTCTTGGCGCTCCTTCAGGAAACACGTGAAAGCTTGGCTCTTCTGTTCCTCTTTCAGAGGGAGTAATATCTGGCTGTGGGTGGGTGGTATCTTGTGTGGATTTTGGTATATTGTTGTTGTCCTTTTTAATTAATTTAATTTTGGGGCTGTTTTTGTTGCTTTTGTTTTTATTGATTGTAAGCTGTCTTGGGTTGTACCAGGCAAAAAAGGCATGGTAAAAATGTTTTGAAATACAATTATCTGCCAACCGATTTAAAAAAAAATGCTTACAAAGAGTGAAATGTCAAATATTGTTTGCACTAGCGTTCAGTTTTATATATCCTAGGGTAGGGTTTCTAATTAAAAATGCTTATACTGCTTTTCAAAAATTCAAAGCCATGTACAATGAAACAATTTATAACATTTACATAAAGCCAATTAAACAAAATAAAACGCAAAGTACATAAATAGCAACAGAAGGAAAAATTAACAGACAAAAGCTGTTCTGAAAGGTCTTGACCTGCCTGCCAAAAGAAAAGAGAGAGGTCTCTGGAGGGCGTTTTAGTACTGTAGTTGCCTATTTGAGCTCCTCACTTGGTGAATTAGGCTGACCTCCTCTCGCCACTGGAACCCATAGGGGTTTCTTGTCATAACACCGAAACGGTTGTGAGGTCAGTTTCTCATTATTGGGAGAAGTGTCTCAGGAGAAAAAGTGCTTGCCTTTTTCAAGAGCGCATATTATTCTCCGTTGGGAGTGCAGGCAGCTGCCACGCAGATTTACCCTAAAAATGTGTTGTTCTATTTTGCCTAGGCTAGGCCTGATTTCAGATTCCAGATTTGTCAGATTTGTCCTCGTTTTGGCAATCTTAGACAAGCCACTATGTAGCTTCCGTTTTAGTTTAAGATGCTTTAAACCCATGTTAAGATGATTATAAGGAAAATGACATGAGTGTGCAATGCTTTGCACCCTAGAAGCCCTATATTAAAACATTTTAGTCTCTGTTCAGGAACTCTTTGTTTCATGTATGTGCTAGTGTAACATTCTACCACTTAAATATTAAAAAATGAATATTAACTTTGTGCAAAAAATGGCTGAGATGTCACTGATATCAAGTTTTAACATAATTACATTTTTCCTCACTGCAACAGTAATACTTGCATTTTTTATTCTTTCAATAGACAAATGCAATGTAAATATAATAAACTGTACATTTTATATGGCTGTGGGTAAACATGTAAATTACTGTAGTATTTGTTCTTATAATCATGGCACTCTTGATCGTAGCTTGCAGAGCACTGTAATGAAAATATGTTCTATGAAGAGATAATGCTGCAAAAATGGTTTGTGTAAAGCAGGAAAAATGCACAAAAAGCAGCCTTGACTGTCTTTCTTTACTAGATTCCCATCTAAATTTTGGGCAAGCCCAACCGTGCTTTGCTTTTCCATACACTAACAAAATTGATGTTGGATTCCTAGGGAGCAAAAGTCATTTGCTGACTTGGTGCATCATACTGTAATAACTTATTGTTAAGCCACCAGACAAGGTATCAAATATATAAAATCTTTTAGAGCAACTATTTGTATCCACAAGACAAATGAAACGTCTCTAGTACGGTATATCAGTTCTTCGCACATCTTTCTCCTACCATTCTCGTATGTGTCCATTAGAAAACAGTATATTGGGGAGAATGGGCCTCTTCACAGTCAAGCACAAAATGAAGTTCCATGTGTAGTTGTCTATGGAGACTGAAATGCTGAACACCTATTTTCCCCGTGTAGTTGCATGTAGTATGTTTAATCATAATGCAGCACATTTGTTTGTTTTTTCTTAAGGAAACTTGACAAAACATATGAAGTCCAAGGCGCATAGCAAGAAGTGTATGGATCTGGGAGTCTCAGTGGGACTAATAGATGACCAAGATGTAGAAGAATATGGTAAAAGTTTTAAAAATGCTTTTTTATTCCGTACTTTTTGTATTTTTGTTTTATATCTTACACATTTACTTTTCCCTTCTCAAACCTTTCTACTTTCATGAGGTGGGAGGGCATGCATGCTCCCCAATCCTTTTGCGTGATGGGATTGGAAATAAGTCTTTGAGTGACATAGGTCTTCACCTGTCTGCTGTGCACATAGAATATAGTGTCTGATCCAGGAAGATACCACATGTGTTTGAAAGTGAGATCCCTGAATAACAGGATAATGGAGACCTCACGTTCAGTCTGTTAGTTCAGGTATTGTGTTTTACATCCAGTGGGATGGGGGAGTGCACATGAACCCAAAACCCACTCCTGACCAGCTAGAGATACAGTGGGGGAGGGAGAGGGGATTATCATATGAAAATACCAAAGGTCATTTCATTATAGTTATTGGAGCAGATTCAGATTTGGCCATTGCATATACAGGTGGGCCCCCATATCCACTGATTCGCTATCCACGGTTTCAGTTATCCACGGATCGTGGGGACCCCCCCCCCAGGCTTTTACTTTTTCCCAGTAAGCTTTGTTTCTTCCTTAAACAAACAGGAGAAGCAGCCTCTGGCTGCTTATTGCAGGCAAGTAGAATGAAACTAAGTCCTAGTGAGGCTCTGCAAGGTTAACAGAAACCTTGCAGAGCCTCTCTAGGACTTAGTCTCGTTCTACTTTCCTGCAATGGAGGCTGCTTCTCTGTTTGTTTTAAGGAAGAAACAAAGCTTGCTGAAAGAAAAATAAGAGCTGGGGGGTGAAGCATGCCTGCCTGCAGGGGAGGCAGGGTGGGGGGGCCCTCAGGAAACCATGGAGGGTACGTTCGCTCTTATCCACGGTTTCAAGTATCCACGGAGGGGCCTGGAACATATCCCCAGCGGATATGGGGGCCCACCTGTATATGTGATGCACTTTGGATCTCAAGTGTTTGCTTGGTTAGCTCTCTTGGCCCTTAAAGCCAGTAGACCTGATCTGCATTCTTTTACAGCCCAATCCTGTTTAGGACCACTGCAGCGTGCAAAAGCACGCTGTGCCAGATCCTATCCAGGATCGGGGCAGCGGAAGCCTCCTCGGGGTAAAGGGATGTTTCTCCCTTTACCCCAAGTAACAGCCAAGCTGCCCCAATGGGTCTCCTCAGATGTGCGCCGGCAAAATGGCCAGCACAAATCTGGAAGGCCCATGTAAGACCCAATAGGCCTGGGAAAGGGGAAACGATGGTTCCGCCGGTCCTGTCTTAGACAGGATTGCTCTGTAGAAAAGCTAGTGGAATGAGTCATTCGAATGTCAAAAATCTTACCTGTTGCCCACAATCCAACAGAGATTGTAATGAAGTGTTGCAGTTCTGCGGTGATGGAATGGGTGCAGGCTGCAGGCAAGGGGATACCATTTTAGGATACTCCTTTGTAACAAAAAAAAAAAACCTTCCTGGTTGTAAAGAACTAGTCACCAGGAGCAGGTTGACTAGAAGCTATCTTTCTCCCCAATATGCTAGTTTCTCCTTGTAGGTGGTGTATTTTACTTGAGAGAACTTTCAAAAAAAGCTTGTCTGCCTGCAGTCTGGAGTATCACATGTACTCTGCCACCTAAAGGGTACTGTTGCTACATGTGTAGACCAGACACTCTTGGTTTCTATTAATTTCAATAGTACTTAAATACACCTTGGAACATAGCCATCATCAGACAGGAAATGATAAAGTGCTGCAAGATGAGTACACAATTGGTTGAACTGCCTGTTTTTTCATTACATATTGCACAGTTTTATTTTGGAACCTACATAAATTGCTTAGTAGTCATATGTGGAATGTGCATTGTCAAGGCTTCCACTCATAGAATAAGACTTTTAGGACATTTTCAGTTTTAGTTCAGACATTTTAATGAAATAATCAGAAGAATAAAAGGTGGTTATCATTTAGCCCTACGTGGTTTAACAAGTCTTGCTGCAAGGAAAACTGATCTGGTAGCTGTTGTAGAATCAGGATATCGATTCTTGATCAGTGTATTTATTCGACACTGAGTCGTGAATTATCGATCCTAAAAAAATTCTATAAATCTATATTTTATGTGAATAGAGGATACAAGAAAAGGTAATAGAAGGTGCCTAGTCCTATGTTTCTCATTGACTCAAGCATCTCAAAGTAATATTGAACATGAACGTGTTTGAAATACAGGCACAGGACAGCTGAATTAAATAAAATATGACATACATTAAAATTAGACTTGCATTTTAACCCAATATTGTTTTAAGACATAATCAGTGTGGTATTTTGTTGACCTCTGTCCTTGGGGGCATTATTCATTACTTCAGAGTGTGTGTTTCTGATATGTGTTAAATAGTTTAGTGTATTGTGGAGGGATTGGAAAGACAAAGTGGAAAATTTTATTGAAAGAGGCAGAAAGGGTGAAAGATTAATGTACTGTCTCGTACTTGGCAGCCAATAGCAGAGTAAATGAATCAACCTGAATTCAATTCTTAACCACGCCACCTTCTTCACATCCTTATCTCAGTTGGTATGACTCCATGACAGTCTCTAAGTTATTTTTACAGTGCAAATTTAATTTGTTTCTTATTGATAGAAGGGGGTAACAGCAATCTTTGTTATTGAACAACAACATTCTTATTTTATGGACCCTACATCTATGTCAGGGGTTCTCAACCAGTGGTACTAGTACCACCAGTGGTACTTTGGCCCAGAGGCGGAACCACGGCGGAGCGTGTGGAGCAGGAGCTCCAGGCGCTCGGTCGCGGGCGGGCGGCAGGAATGGGGGCGGGGGAACTCACCCTCTCCCAAAGCAGCGTCGTGTCTGGGCCCTCCCTCCCTCCCTCCAGCTGGTTTGGCTCTGAAATGGGAGCAAAACGGGCGGGGGGCGCGTCGACGCGACGCTGGCCCTGCCCCCACGCGCCCGGGCGCCCTCCCGGCGCCTGACGCCTGTGCTTTGGCCGACTGCTGGTGGTATTCAAATTGCCAGACCACCAGAACCCCACTCTGATGCAACGCTTTCGGCGGTGCGTTTTCACTCCTGAGAGGCTCCTGCCTTTGGCCGAGCCTCTTGGGAACGCTGAGAACAGCCCTCCCACCCGTGTTTTCTGGCCTCTGAAAACCCAGAAGTAACTGATGATGATGTCATCACCAGTCACTTCCGGTGGTACGTAGCAGGAGAGTGGTGCCGGAGATGGTACTCGGCCAGGAAGAGGTTGAACCCCTGATCTATGTTGTTCCATACAAATAAGGTAACTGAGAGGGAAAGGTGTGTGTGGAATGCAGAAGTTAGAATAATGAAGAGAATAATGAAGAGAAGAAGCAGGGCTATTCGGCACAGTGCAGAGCAAGTGTCCAGCACTGGACACCCTTAGTCCTAAAAGTAGCAATAATATAATTGTCATGAACGGTTCTCATTCTCATCATATTGTGCTTTTGGTCCCTGATGCGAGTACAGAAGAGAGAAATATTTGGAATGGATTTTACCCCTTTTGCCCCAAGGTCAGATTTTCCCAGAATTCCCAAATGTCAGTGTGTTCCACATGTTTAAGGGACCCCCAAAGAGACATAACCACCTGCAAAAAAAATTCCCAGGTGTTCCATATGCCTGTAGCATAGGCGTTGCAATCACCACTCATTGGGGTTTAAGGCATAACAAATTTGTCCATTCATTCCTATGTAAAGCATAGATCTGACAACACAAGATCTCAGACACACACATAGTTGTGTTGTGCACACAGCTTCTGTGCTTTAGGGTTGTGTAGGGGGATGTCCCAGCACAGTGTACCCCAAGTTACAAGTCCCTGACTTCAAGGTTTTTTTTATGACCCTTCAAATCCTTGAAATGCTGCAGCTTTAGTTGTGAGTTCCGCACAAAAACGCTCAAAAAACATAGTTGTGTTGTACACACAACTTCTGTGCTTTAGGGTTCTGTAGGGGGATGTCTCAGCACAGTGCACCCCAAGTTACAAGTCCCTGACTGCAAGAGGTTTTTTTTTATCATTCTTAGAGTTAGTTTTTGCAAGATTGTCTTGGTTCTTGCCCTTTAATTTTTAAAAAGACAGGTATTTAAATGCCTCAGCAATCAAACCTCTTGTTATACAGAGAGGCAGCTGTTCCCCATTTAGCTGCAGGCTAGTTCCTGACCTTTGAATGCACTTCTTAGTAGAAGAATGTCAGTTGAAAATTACTATGTTTTACAATGATATATATCTTAGCAATGAGCTCACCGTAGCTGTGTTGTTCAAAAGCAACAGGCACCTTGCAGTAGCTGCATGAGGCTGGAGACAGAATTCTGATTACTCCAACCTTCACCCCCTGTCCTCAGCATGCCCTGGGCTCAGCCTGGGGGGGAAAGACCCCCCCCCCGGAATAAACAGCTAAACTGTGCTCCCTGCAACAATCCAGCTAAAAATCATTATATAACAACAGCTACCTGCAAGGTTCTTGCAAACACTTCTGGGGGGGGTCAGTGGGGTGACCCTAGAACTCTGAAAATTGTTTTTTAAAATAGTTTAACCTGTCTAATTTCCACAAAAAAAAATTCCAGAAAAATTGGGGGAAGAGCCCTTTAAAAAAAAAACCTATTTCAGGCGTTGCTCTAAGCACTCATTGGGGTAAAACCTGTAAAAGTTTCACTACTTCACTTGGATATTTGCAGTATTAATTACAAGGCATTCATGTAGGTGAATAAAATTATTTCATTTTTCCCACTTAGTGTAAAAGAAGGCTCCTGCGCAGAACCCACAGACTGCTCTTTAAACTTGCCCAAGTTCAAAATCAGTCTGAAGACACTGTTGAGAACTTTACAAAGGGGAAATGATACAAGGGCATGACCGCTACTGTCTCCCAAGGTGGCAGGGGCACGCAGTTGTCACCTCCAGAAACTGGGTTGCTAGGATACCTGAGGTTTTAAAGAGGTGGACATTAATTTGGATTGGACACCACGGATCCTTACAGGAGTCCAAACGCTCATGGGGATTTAAAGGAAAAGTATAAGCTTCCCTCCTGGTTCAATGGGGTCAAATTTTGAAGGGCATACAATACGTTGAGGATTTTTCTTTTCTTCTAATCTAATTTCTAGGCCCAAAGAACTTCTGAAGCTCTTCAGGTTGAAGAGCTTAAAAGTGTGTGTGTGTGTGTGTGTGTGTGTGTGTGTGTGTGTGTGTGTGTGTGAGAGAGAGAGAGAGAGAGAGAGAGAGAGAGAGAGAGTGCGCGTGCGCTTTTTAATTTAGCCTAACAACAAATGTGCTAGGTGTAGCATAGCTGAAGACAAGGATGGTGAACTGGCAAGTGAGGATCTCAGTTACAGCCAGAACCTTTCCCATTGCAAACTCTAGATTGGCTGTTTGCACTCATGGGTTTTTGTTGTTCACAGCCAACAATCCGATCCAGCTGCATATGCAATTCTTTGGAATTGCAGCCATACCTTTTTATTGTAGCTTAAAATATCCTGCACGCTTTTAGTCCTGGCACAGATGATGAATTGTGTTAATACTACTCCATATTAAAGTACACCGATTCATGAAACTCTTGAGTAGCTCCTTTCCCTACTTCTAGCCCATTACCAAACTCAGGATTGACAGGAAGATACTGCCGTTAATGCCAGAATAGAAATTAAAACAGCTGTATAGTTTTTTTTGCCAACAAACTCAACATGTATTGTTTTGATTTTCATATACCTGGAGGCAGTGTAATAATTTAGTCCTAAACTTATTTTTTATTTATTTTTATTCATTTATTTTTCACATTTTTATACCGCCCTTCCTCCAAAGAGCTCAGAGTGGTGTACATATTTCCTCCCCTCCTTTTTGTCCTCACAACAACCCTGTGAGGTAGGTGGGGCTGAGAGATAGTGACTGGCCCAAGGTCACCCAGGAAGCTTCGTGGCTGAGCGGGGATTTGAACCTGGATCTTCCAGGTCTAAGTCCGACTCCCAAACCACTACACCATCCTGGTTCTGATCTAAACTTGCTAGATTACACAGTGTTTGAGGTGGGGGAGCAAGCAGAGAGTTTGATTGCATCCATGGAAAGAGCTATTTTTTGATCTGTTGTGTGGAGTTTCTAACAGAGCTGCTGCACATTCCCTGTATAGGGCTTGCACACTATAGGACTAGAAGGTTTTCAGCAGCAGAACTTGGTGGTGTGACAGTCTTCTTTGTTTGAATTTGCTATCGTTGGGGTTTTAGTGAATATCACTTCGTTTCACCTTTTATGTTCCAAATCACCCTTGCATCTTTCATCTCCTTATCCAAAGAATGCCCTTTCCACCTAATGTACAGGTCTACTATGTCTGGAATGCCGGCTTCTGAACTAAGCTGTCAGATCAGGTGAACTATTCAGTGTGACATACTGCAACTTGAGGATATCGTTTTTCCCCTGCGTTAGCCCAAGTTTTCATTGTGCATTCCTCCTAATTAGGTAATTAATGCCCCAGTCCTTCCTTTATTTGGAAGAAAGTTGTACTGATTTCAATGAAACTCATAAGTGTTTAGGATCACAGCTTAAGGTCACACCAGTGAAACTTGCTTCCTAGTAAGTATGTTTAGGGCAGGACTGTCAAGAAGAAAGGCCTTTTGAGGATCCCTAATGGAACCCTTACTCCACACAAATTATTGAACCTTTTTCAAGCTTTGGAAGCAATTCCCTTAGGAGTGTGAAGGGGCTGATTTTCCAAGAGCTACTGCTTCATCATGTCTCAACATCAGCGTCTCCTGTCCCTTTGAAACTAGCAGCAGAGGTGAAGAGGAGGAGGAGGATGGAAATGGTGAATTTTGAAATTGCCAAGTAGACATGAGTATGGAATGGGGGAGGGGGAGGTGTAACCTGTGACAAACACAGAGACTTCAGTGATGCAGACATTTGGGCTGGTAGTAGAATATTGGGTCAGCTCTCTTGAGCTGGAGGATTCTGGAAAACAAGCAGCAGCATATGAAATTATGCAAGTTCAAATTATGTCAGGGGTGCTTGGACCGGGAGGGGGCAGGCTAACAGAGGCAACGGTTGCGATGGATTTGGGCAAAAGGATTTTGGCCACTCAGTTTTACTTCTTAAAATTTCTAAACAAACAGTCTTTGGATGAAATTTGACTCGAGTAAACTAGGCCTGCTTCTGAAACATTCACATGAATTTATGACTCCTTTGCCAAGGTAATAGTCTTTACATAAATATATACTTGAGCCTCAGTGAGAAGGTTTCATCCTAAATAATTGTAACTTCAGCAACAGCACCAAGTTCCTCACCAAAGCAGTCCCATGTGGGGAGGTTCCATGCATTCATTCCAGCTTGTTCTCCCAATCAGTAGCTGAGGTGAAGGGTCTTCACTTGCATACACAGCAGCCGGCTGGGAGTCATTTCAAAGGGAGCTCCTTTTATGAAAGGAGCTTGACCCTTTACTTCCTATCATTTTTTCATCTCTAGGGCTTTCAGGTTCTTCCAGCAGGTGTCACTGTTAGTCTATGAGGCATTAAAGAATAGAGGGCATTGTGGAAATATAGGGAAAGCAAGTCTGATTAATAGCTATTTGTAGCGGCAATCTTAAGTAGACAAGCATGTTCAACTGTGACTATAATAACAATCTGTGTTCAGTGAGTATATACTACTGGTTATGAAGTCAATATTATATTGTGAAAATAACCTTCATTACATCCAGCTGAATTTTGGTGTAGTGTATGTAGTGTATGGTGTAGTGGTTTGGGAGTCGGACTTAGACCTGGAAGATCTAGGTTCAAATCCCCACTCAGCCATGAAGCTTCCTGGGTGACCTTGGGCCAGTCACTATCTCTCAGCCCCACCTACCTCACAGGGTTGTTGTGAGGGAAAAAAAGGAGGGGAGGAAATATGTACACCACTCTGAGCTCCTTGGAGGAAGGGCGGTATAAAAATGTGAAAAATAAATAAAATAAATAAATAATCACTACCTCTAGTATCTAGTCCAGTAAGAAAGGTGTCTGCAACTGATGTCATTCTTGCTGGAGGTTATCTGATTCCCAAACTTCTCCTCAAGACCACCACCACCACCATCACTTGCTTATAAATTCACCTGACGTATTCCAGGCACTGTGCATAAATATAAATACTCGAGTCTTTACATGATCTAACGATCTAAATTGTGTGTGTGACAGACAGACTAATGAGATTTGGGGTGTGGAGGGGTGATATCCTCCGTGATATTCCCTGTCTTCCAGTGATATTTGGTTGCGGGAACAGACTCTGATTATTCTGCTGTTTCATTTGCCTAATTGTCTTGGCATCTTTTTCATTCAAAGAATCTATTTCCTTCTTGTTCTAAATCTGTCACTAGTAAAATGATCTCATTTTTGCTAAAACTAACGTAATAGTTGCTTTAAAAAAAAAATTATGACCGGTTTTAGGTTGTAATAGCTGCATAAAAAGAAGGTAGGAAACAGCATTTTAATGGTTTCATTTCTCCTTTAGTGGTGTTTAAAATAAGAAGTAAGGCATAATTTCTTGGGTTAGCGAAGTGCCTTATAAAGGAACCATATAACAAACTTTATATTTGAAAGATAAGTGAAGATCGTTGAGGAACGTGTGTGTGTTTCACTGAAATATCATTTGCTTTAAGCTGTTGCGTACTATTTCCAGAACATGACTGCATTTGTCACTTTCTACCAAGTCTAAACCAAGCAGTTAATGTTTTGTTGATGGTGTTACAGCCCAGCTAAAAAGCACTCTGTTTAAGACATATTTTGGCAGGGAAGGGAAGAAAAGGCTTAGAACACTTCCAACACCATCATTAGCAGCTTATTATAGACATTAGTGGAAACACCTGCAGCAAGCAGAGAGTTTCGCATCTTATTGGTGGTGCATTTTTAGAGGATTACCCCTTACTTTCCGAAGTCTTTTCTTTTCAGAAATAGTCATTCTTCTTCAACAGCTGATACAAACAGTTAGCAATATATATGTAAAGGTACTTTCCGATGACTGCAGAATTTGTAGTTTTGTTTTGTGTTTTCACAATAAATAGCACTGTTTTGCAATTACTCAGGGTCTATAACCTCCCTTCCCCAGGCTTTATCCCCTGTTGGAATTGCGTGCTCACAAAGAGCAATATCTTATCATTCCTAGTTGTTCCCAAATTAGCATGCTGGTTGTTATGGTGAACGTAATGTGAATTGCTGCTGTGCTTGTATCTTCATCACCTACTCAATATAGCCTATCATATTGTGGATTACAAGCAGTCTTAGCCAGAATAGTATTTTTTTTATTTCGTAATTTGCAAGGCTTTTAGAAAGTCAGCTTTATAAATAATATGCACAACTCATCCCATACTTCCATGCCTGTATGTGTGTGGTGGTGGTGTGTTAAGGGTTAAATGCTTTTATTTTGTATGTTGTTGCTTTTGGGGAATGTGCAAACCCCCCCCCCCTTTCAATGAGTGCGTGCACACACCCTCCATCTCCCACTTCACGTGCTTAGCTACTCAGGAGCCACCTCAGTCTTCCTCCTGCACTAGGGCCTAGATTGCCTTTCAAACAGGCTTGGGGCAGGCAGAGAGAATAGAAAAGGATTTTCTCTTCTGCTCTTCCTGAACATTTTCTAGAATTCAGGCAACTGAGCCATTGCGCAAAGGTGAATGTAAAAAAAAACAAAGCGAGCTCCTTCAATATCCCGTTCACCTTTCCCAGCCTGGGCGGCCCTTACCCCACCGCCCCAAATGTATGTCGGCTCTAGAGCCAATGTACATTCGAGGAGGCCCATTGGGGTCGACAAATATCCCCTTCTCCTGAGGTGTTTCGGGCCGCATCAACGTATCTTTATGGGCCGGCCGCATATCTTTACGCAGAATCGAGCTGTTCATTTTAGTTCAGATTCACAATAATGAAATGTTAGGTCATTTGCTACAGTAGAAAAACTTAGTTTACATAGCATACCATTACTGTGTGTATGGCATGTTTGGTCTGTAACACATAAAATTGCATTCATAAGTAGACGAGCATGCATTTAGCTCCTTTTTAAGAAGTTATAATTTCTTTAAAATCCATTGGATTTTCATTGCCAGCTATAAGTTCAGCAGTAGTTGGTTTCAATGTTAACTAGAAGACAACTGTGGCTAGCCTAGCTTTTAGCCTCTACTATTGTTCTCTTCTATTGTTTAAGTAGGCTTGTACAATAAACATTATACAGTTTAGGAACTTATTGTGTGCTACTGACAATCGCATGTAAATCAAATGCGTAATGGTATATTCTAATGCTCAAAGAAATAACTATTATTGGAACCTTAGAGCACAATCCTATCCTTCTCCCCCTGCCCCCTGAATTATTTCCCTTTGCCCTTCTGTAAGCCTCCCGCTCCGCAATGAGTCTCTTCGAACTGCACCAGCTCTGTAGCTGGTGCAAGTCCAAGGAGAAGAAAGGAGTGAGGAGGCTCTGAAAAGAGGGGGCAGGATTTGGCGCGCCTCATCACCACTCGCTCCACCCCCTCCCACAGCCTCTCTGCCCCATTCCTCCCCCCTCGCTGCCCAGTTTCACCCCCTGCCTCTGCTGTTACCTTACCTTCTCCGGCAGGTGTGGCGAAGTTAGTTGGGCAGGGATGGGGAAAAGAGTTCAGACATTTAATTGTGGAGAAAGGAGGTGTGGTCTGGAGGTTGAGCCAGTGCCCTGCCTGAAGAAGCTAAGCAGGGTCGACCTCGGTTCTTGCTTGGATGGGAGACAGAAGCTGCTGACGGACCTCGTGGAGACACTGAGAAGACACCATGAGAGGGTGGAATGTGGAGGAGTCAGCTAGAGAGAGAACATCTAGACAACCGTCTGAGTGCAAACTGTGGTGAACTGTGAAGCTTGGAAGTGCAGAGCACAAAGCAGAAGGAGGGCTACACTCGGAAGGGAAATATCTGGGGTATGGAAAGGTTCTATATATAAATAGAACAATATTGTAAAGACCCTTCGGGTCTAGAATAGCCTGCCTGTGTAAACTACCTTGAATAAATCTGATGAGAAATCTGATGATGAGAAAGGCGGTATATAAAAAAGAAAGAAAGAAAGAAAGAAAGAAAGAAAGAAAGAAAGAAAGAAAGAAAGAAAGAAAGAAAGAAAGAAAGAAAGAAAGATCTGGTTATTAAAGGGATGCTGTGGTGGTTCAGGAAAAAACATTAGAGGTGAATCTTGAGGAACATGGAAGAGAGAAGAGCATCGGAGAATCGGAGAAGCGGCAAAGAGTATGACAGTAAATGGCTTCTACAGGAATGAAGTGGCAAAGGCTGTAAGGGGAGACGTGGGAACAAATTCACTTGGGGATGAAGCAGTGAAAACATTTTAAGGAACGAGAAGCTCTTAAACCTTTTGTAGTATTTAGCTTAATTGCCAACACACTTCCCTATGAATCGCTAAAAGACTAGAAGCTATCAGTCTATCCTTCACTGTAAACCAATTCCTCCATATGACATTACTAGAATTTTGGTGAATCAAAACTCAGATTATTGGTTGAAGAAATATTGCATCAGTTGGACTTGGCTGGGGAGGGAATGGTGCCTGATTGAATGGACTCTTTTGTGGTAAAAACAACCACTATTACTAGTGGACGGCGACCGCATTGGCTTTTTTCCCTGACATGCTAGTATGTGGGGAAGCATTTGAGCATGCACTCCCCCTCAGAGTATTGGTGTGAGGTATTTGACGGGAATTTTTTTTATTCATTTATAATAACATTTGTGTCCTGTCTTTCTCTGCCGAGCAGACAGAATGTGGCTTACAGCAGCTAATTTTAAAAAAGTATATCTACAATGGAAAAGAAAATTTTCAAACCACAAATAACAAAGTGGACCCAAGACAGACAAAAGTGTTCAGTGATCTTTCTTGTGTTTAACCTCTGTGCTGTGCAACGTAATATCACTGCTTACTCTTTATTTTTATAGTAACAGCATAGTTGCATAGAATCCTCTCTGACCCAGAATGCTGTTTTATACAGGTTGAATGTTGTGTTTTCTCTCATAGGTGAAAAGCAACGGCTGGGTTATGATCGGTCTGGATTTGATGCAGAAGATTCAGATGGGCCAGATGACGACGACAATGACAACGAAGATGATGACGACGATAGCCAAGCTGAATCGGTTTTATCTGCCGCTCCCTCCGTTTCGGCCAGTCCACAGCATCACCCATCTAGAAATGTTTCTCAGGAGGTCTCAAGCGCTGATGAAGAAATCAGAATTGCGGATTGTTTTGCTGGGGTTCACACGGATTCTATGGATGGCCTACCGAAAGCACTTCTCACAAAGATGACGGTACTTAGTACAGTGCAGTCAGACTGCAGGAGTTCAAGGCCACCAGTAGCAGCTGTACCCGGAGAAGCAAATGAAGGAAGCATGCAGGACCGAGCAACAAGCACGGAGCCTGCTGTTTCCTCCGAGACTGTTCCTAGGTCTCCATGCCATCAGATGTATGTGGACTACCCAGATGTAGAAGAAACATTAGGAAGTTCTGCTCCTACCGTTACTACCGCAGCTTCCAAGGTAAGCAGATAGAATTTTTTCAAATTCTTTATAAGAGAACAAATGTTTTTTTGTCCTTGGTGAAATGATGCATAGGTATCATTGGCTACATTTCTTCAGCTGGAGTTGGAAAGATTTCAGTGTAACACTTCCAGTACTTGAAAATGAGTTGCATTAACATTTAATTATTAGATCTGATGTTGTCTTTGCTTTAGACACAGACTATCAGCACGCAGAAATTAATTTGACTTATTTTTCAAATAAGTAGATGAATGTGATTGACAGGTACCCTTTTTTAATGCAGAAATAATATATAGGAGTAGGTGCATAGTATGTGTGTACAAATACACAAAAGGCCACAATATAACCAAGTTGTTGCATGCATACAAGCCAGGCTTCACTATTGTCAGAAGTAGAACAGAAAAGAATCCCCAATATTTGCCCCAACTAGACCCTGTCACTCCATGAGAGAGTAGGAAACTCTACCATGTGGAACTGTTTTAAGCACTACTGTACACCCATCCACATAATCCATATGATTCTTTCAAGATCAGATATGCTGAAACAGCACATCTTGGATGATTTGTAATTTTGTTCTTTTAGTAAGAAGATGGAATGTTAACCAACTACCTTCTTTAGGGAAGAGAATTGCGTAGGCATGGAGAGAATATTTTGGCCTTCTCAAGTTTAACTAAAACAAAATAAAGGATCAGCAGTTAAATTTGTGTCTTCACTTCTCAATCAAATAAGGAGAGTAGTCAGGGCTAACAGTGTCAGTGGACATTGTATTTATTTATTTAAATGATTTATATCCCCCTTTCAAGTTTTGAAACATTTATCACAGAAGACCCATTAAAACATGGAATTTTTCCTCCACAATTAGACAAACAAATTTGGCACACAAACCTGAGAGCTGTTCCTGTAAGTTCTTTGCTTAGCAAATGCCCAGCTCTCCTTTGGTATAGGTTCTCACGGCATATTACCGAATTAAAAAAATCAACTGGTCCGAGTTTTCTGGCCATTTATTAAGAAAGTAAAAACAGGACGAGTCCTTCCCTAACATTTCTCCTTTGGTATGTTTTGCTCACATTTTAAGAAACATATGTTTAGAGAATTTTGAACCAGTCATCTTTATTTATTGGTTGGTTGTGTGTTTCTGTTTCATGCTAGAATACAACTTCGACAAGACTTCCCTCTCCACCCACGGACCGGAGTACACAAACCACAATGGTTGCTCCTTCTGTGGCCTCACCTTACCCAGAGATCCAAGAGCAGAAGCATCCAGAACCAACCATGAAATCAGCACTTCCCCAGACCCACCTGTTCAGTCACCTCCCTCTGCACTCACAGAAACAAGCCAAGACCCCTTATGGGATGATTCCAGTGGGGGGGATCCACGTGGTACCTGCTGGCTTAGCTACGTACTCGGCATTTGTACCCATTCAGGCTGGGCCAGTACAACTCACTATTCCTGCTGTGAGTGTGATCCACAGAACTACAAGTGCTCTTGGCGATCCAGCCTGTGCAGTCTCTGCCACTGCCAATCATCTTGGTGTTGCTGAAGTGAACAGTGTTGTGCCCTGTATCCCAATAGGCCAGATCAACGTGCCAGGCATTCAGAGCCTGAGTGCACCAACCCTGCAGCCCCTTCCATCCCTCAGTATGGAGACAGTCAACATCTTAGGCCTGACAAACACTAATATCGCTCCCCAAATACACCCTTCAGGGTTGACTCTAAATGCTGTAGGGCTGCAAGTTTTGACTGCAAACCCTTCTCCTCAAAGCAATGCCAGCCCTCAGACACACATTCCAGGACTGCAAATATTGAACATCGCACTGCCGACTTTAATTCCTTCAGTCAGCCCTGTGACTGCGGATGGGCAGGGCCTTCCAGAAACACCAGCTTCCAGTAGCAAGGCCAGCGAAACTCATCAAGAACAGGCTCCCGTGAGTTTTGCCGATGGTCCTGGTCAGAGCACCAGTGCTCTATCTCCTCAGGTGGCACCTGCCAACCAGCGGTACAAAGTTGAACATCTGTCTGACGCGGCTCCTTCAAGCGAGTATCAACATCGTGTTAGCCCAGATAAACTGGACACGGAAAAGCCTGACTCAGAGAGTCGTATGAAACCAAAGTGCAATATCAATTCTGTTCAGGTTGAACAGCCTTCAGCATCAGAGCCTCCCATGAAGGTGAATTCTCTTTTGTCCAGTTCCCCCAGCCATCGAACTGTCTCTCCAGATAGACAAGTACATAGACGAAAAGGGTTGCCTGAGAGGCAAAATACTGTGGAATTTAGCGATGGCAGCAGTGATGACGAGGACAGACTTGTAATAGCAACCTAGGGGTTTTGGGGTTCTATGTTGGGTTGTGTGTGTGCGTGTGTGTGTGTGTGTGTGTGTGTGTGTTTGTTTTTTTGTTTTTTTAAGTAACACTTACCAGGTTTCTTTGCAAACCTCCCTTTTACTTAAAGCACATTTTTTTCTGACACAAACTCATTACTAATCTTTGTGCAATCATGAACTCTTGACCAACAATTGTTGTTTCTTGTCAGCTCCGGCCATTTTTTGTACATGTTGTATAGACAATTGTGCCTTTTTTTGGAGTTTTATGTTTAGAAAATTGTACAGATTGTCAAAAATATATATATTATATGTATATTAAAACCAAGTAGTTGTGTTTCGTAAGTAAAACAAAAAAAAATCTTATGTTGGATGATAATAAATGATTAAATTATATGTTGCACTGTTAAATGTAAATTTTTATGGCTGTGGGGCAAAGTTTGTGTGTACAGATTGAGTATGTAAACTCCATATTTATTGTATTCATATTAGTCTTTGGGGGAGGGAGGATCTGTCCCTTCTTTCTTGTGTATGACATTAGCTTTACACTTAACGGAATCCCGTATCTGTGTTATTGAATTATTTCAGTAAAAAAATTTGTTTACTGACTTTACCACTGCTCAAGTTGTGCCTTCTTGATGTAAGGTGAGTCAACAGGAGAAAGTAATTTTATTTTAACCAGTTCCAGGCCTTGGTGTTTCCTCTTTGCACTTCATCCCCATTAGCTGCTTAGGAAAGTTCAGAAAATGGATGAATTGTCTACTGTCATGGTTTAAAAAAAACTTCCGTAATGGGATTTTTCTTCTTCCCTCCAGATGTTCATAAGAGGTATCTGTTGATCTTTTATTTTATTTTAAGGAAAGGTGAAAACATTTTGTTTATTAATGCCCATCTGTCACAAGAGAGCTTATTTACGTTTGTGACAATGACCAAAAAAGTTTGGTTCGTGTGACTTTTTTATTTTTGCTGTAAAATAGAAATATAAAGCCATGTTTTATTAAATTAAAATATGGTTGAGAAAGAAAATAGTTTGTCTCTTGATTTAAAAAAAATATTTTTGTTCATTAGAGTAAGTAAATGCCATAATATACAGTATTTATATACCACCTTTCTTGGTCATTGGATTTCTCCTCTGACTTTTATCCAAGGCAGTGTACATGGGCAGGCTTTCCTAACTCTCCAATGGGTTTTTTTACAATATATAAATGTCTAATCTTTCATGAACAACTACATTCCAGATGGTATCCTTTTACAGTCTGGCCTCTCTGCTGGCCATCGCCTCCCACACTCGGCCGACGCAGCTGGCCGCTCTTATCTCTCCTCACAGAGGCTTTCACAGCTTTTTGTCAGTGGCGTGTCTCGAACTTGCCATTCACCGATCTTTGGGCTTGCAAGGCGGCGGCTCTACCGACTGAACCAGACCCCTCTGCCCAGCAGCAAACATGTTGCAGCAAACTTTTTTTTTTTTTTTGCATTGCTGATAATCTCAAGGGTCCTTTGTTCCTTCCAAAGTACATTTCAAGGTGAATGCCTTAGAAGACTAGCGTTTCTCAAAGTCCTACAGAGGAGGTTACTCCCCTGTAAGCCTTTGAGGGGGCGTGGCAATGTCTGAGGCAGCGCTCCAGGATCGTGCCCACCCCTGACCCAAAAGCACTTTTTAAAACATACCGTATTTATCGGCGTATAAGACGCACTGGCGTATAAGACGCACCTTCCTTTTGGCCCTGGGTTTCAAGAAAAAAAGATTTAAAGCATTTTTGGGCCACTTGGCCACTTACCACTTGGCTGCTTAATTAGCTAATTTACATAAATTGCACAAAAATACCAGGATCTCTTTTAAAACACACAGCAATAAGACACATGAACAAAATGCACCAGAACATAAATCCCAAGTACAAAAAAAACCCCAGACTCAACTTTTTCCCCCAACCCACCCATGCACAGTTTCCAAAGTAAAGAACATTTACCCCAAGTACAAAAAACCCCAGACTCAACTCTTTTCCCCCACCCCACCCATGCAGTTTCCAAAGTAAACATAAAAGTACAAAAAAAAAAACCCAGACTCAACTCTTACCCCACCTCACCTATGCACAGTTTCCAAAGCCTCCCCAACTAGGCCCAGTGCAGAAGCTTACCCAAGCATTCATTCACCATCGAGGAGAGCTGGAAAGACCACACCCTCTGCAGCTCAGCTGAACTGAACTGAGGAGCACAGCGCCCTCTGCTGGCTGCTGAGAAGCTCAACTCATGCACGTGCATAAATTAAACCCGACAAACAGCTGTAGATCGGATAGATTAGTCAGGGAAGAAAGCACAAGGGAGCTCTCAGGCTCCTCCGGAAAAACTCGGTAAGCCCGAAAAAGCTTTAAAAAGGGCGGGGGGGAGGGATTTTTTTAGTATTGGCGTATATGACGCACCCTACTATTTTGGGTCACAAATTTAGACAAAAAAAGTGTGTCTTATACGTCAATAAATACAGTACCTGGTTGTCCTGCCAGTTCCCCGAAGGGTCCAGGGGGGCTGCAACAGCCTCCACAGGCCTCCCCAAGGCCCTAAACAGCAGCGATCACATTCCAAAGCCCACTTCCAGTTTTTGGCGAAAACTGGAAGTGGGCTTTTCGACACAATCACCGTAATTTAGAGCCTTGGTGGGGCGTGCAGAAGCGGCCACAGGCCGCCCGGACCCTTCGGGGAGCTGGCAGGACAACCAGGTATGTTTCTTCAGCAGCAGCGGGTGTGATCCTGGAGCACCGCCACCGTTGTTCCTGCTGGCCACCCCCCTTAAGGGCATATCGCCCACTTCCAGAAAAAGTGGTGGGTCGCAACCCACCACTTTGACAACCCCTGCCTTAGACCTACAGGCTAACTTGTCCCTTGAATATGGCTTTATTTAATTCAGTGATGCATGTCAAGAGGAAACGTGTCGTGTCAAGAGGATGCATGTCAAGAGGAAACACCTTTCTCCCAGAAGGACCAAACATACACAGTTGCCACACACAGCTGCTGGGTAGGCTGAGGAAAAAGGCCTTGGTGCACCACACATTGTGTACCTGCAGTGGCCTTCAACTTGTTGAGAGGTGAGACCCACTTCAAACCCCAACCTGCAACATGAAGTCTACCTTGAAGAGCCCATGTACTCATTGGCAAAGTGGCAGAGTCTTAAAAAAAATGTACCACTATTCCATGTACATACTTGTCCCCGGCCACCAAGCAGTCCAGTCATGCATGATAATGAGGCTTCTCCCACTTGTCCTGCCAGGGAGAGTAGGCAGGTAGCTGGGAGGCCAAGAGAGCCTGCTGAAGACTGGGGATGCTTGGCCAAAGCAACCCCGCCTAAGTGTCTGGCGGAATTTACCTATTTAAGATCCCTGTTCAAACACTGCTGGCACTGCAGCAAACCACCTGGTTGGGTTGAGACCCACTTGTTGAAGACCTCTGGTTTCATGCACTGCTATAGAGGGAAGATTGGAGTCATCAGTTTTCAAGGATTGGACCCTTACTAGTCAGTATTGTCAGAGCAAGATGGTGGGGATACAGGGAAAACTACCATCATGTCCAGACTTCATTTCTTGTTTAAGGTACAATCACAACTTTTGTACCTTGGACAAAGTTCCAGTTTTACATACCAAAACGTACACCAGTATTAAGCCTATGACCAAATAAGGATGAATTGATTTCAGAATGTATGAAAAGGCAGCCAGAGTTGTGCAAGCATTGTTCAACATTGGAAAAATCTGTAGGTGGAACTTTCTTGGTAACTTGCTGGAAAATGCTTGCTTCTCTTGCAGTCTTAGAAAGCAAAGTGCCCAAAGCCACGCCGAGAACAGAATTCATTTCAGCAAGCATCTTTCATCCACTGCTGGAGAATGCTTTTGTCTAGGTGATTTTCTGTGCTCATTCTGTAACTAGGCAATGAAATCAATTTCATATTACAGTGTGACCCAGAGGTGGAATGGACTATAATATCATTTCAGAGAGCAGGTGAGTGATACTACGTCTGAATGCTCCCCCAGGTTAAAAAGAATACTCCCTAGAAATAGCACATTAGCATCTCAAGGAGAAAGGTTCTAGCCTAGCTGTCTCCTCACTGTGCTCATTTTCTCCTCAAAGAGTTTAGGGTAGGTTTTCCAAAACGTGTCATATGTACCCCTGCTGTCTGAAAGGGTGCAGTTATTCTGTCCTATTTATGTGTAGATCCAGCCCAAGTAATCCATACAACAATCTGAAAGTCAGGTCAGTATTATGAGAATGGGCCCCTGTGTCGGAGGGTTGTTTGACACTACCCAGTGAGTTTGTAGGAATGAGGGAGGTTGAACTGAATACTTGGGCAGGTATGATGTGATCCCCATAGAGCTTTTTGTATGGAAATCCCCTATTGAAAATGCATATGATGTTTCAAGGGCAATGCAGTTGGCAGTATTGACTCCAAACTAAAATCCTGTCCACACATTGAAGTTGGTACATGTGGGCATTAAGTTAGTCATCATGACCAACATGTCCTATTAGGTTCAATGGGACATGCCTGAGAGCCAGGCTAAATAGACCATGCAATGAAGGTCTCTTTTCCCCTGGATGATTGCAGGGTGGTGCCAGTTTTTGGTTTGTGTTTTTGCTATGAGCCAGATCTGCAGCAGTGATCCAGACCCCAACTAGTGCAGGAGAAGGACTAGCTGGGTCAGACATTCCAGAGGCAAAAGACCAGGACCTTGACATCAAGCCTGAACTCAGCAATCAAGGTTCTTCCAAGCCAGAGGTCCCAGCTAGAGATCCTTAAGGCACATACTACTTCTGGGGAACCAGCACCCTCACCCCAATGGCCTCACATTCCTTATTTGCCACTATAGCCGGTGCATCCAGTGGCAGATAATGCAGAGGCGACAGAGCACCAGAGTCTTTATGCCTTAGAAGTGGGCAAGCTGGTTCACGTTCTTCTCTAAATGACTTTAAAAAAAAATCCAAATCAGGAAAAAAAATCAGATCATGTATCAAACTATTTCACAGCTTGGTAAGTGCCTTTGCCAGCAAACCCAACACTCAAACATGAGATTTCATATAGAATTCATTTTCCAAACCCACACCTAGAGTACTTCAGTGACGCTTCCACTTTATGTACCCCTGCAAGGAGGTGGGGCCTGGGGTGGGGAGAGTCGGGTCCAAGGAATCTATAAGGGCTGGGGTATGAACAAGCCCTTGTTAGAACAAATTGTCCATTCCCCCAAGCCCTGTCCAGGGTTCTGAAGTTCTTCTATTTGACTGCCTTTGATTCTTGCACAGTCTTGGAATCTTGGCATGGATCCAGAGCCATGGTCTGTTGGACCAGTCCTTTTGCTTCCCACTTAAGCCTCCTGCCTGTCCTGTATCCTGACTTTCTCCGTGGGCTCAGACTTGCCTGAACCGACCACCATCTTGGGCAGCTGCACATTTCAATAGAGGAATGGGAGCGGGGGTGAGTGGGTTGCCCTTTCCCTTCCTACCATTTATCCTTTCAAAATCATACTCTGCCTGTTCTTTTCCTGTCTGTATATCTTTTCTCTATGGATAAGAAAGTTATGGATGGGGAAAATGCAGCATGATTTTCAACAGACAATGGAAGGAAAGGAAAGGGTAAGTAAGCAGCCCTTCATGCACTCTCAGTTGTGGTTGTCCAGGCTGCTTTTCATTTTTAAAGATGTATGTGAAAGATACAACACAACTGCATATCACATGTAGTTTGGCCCTAACTTTCTCTGGATGAGGTCTCCTACTTTGAGATCTAGTATACCTGCCTTTTCTCTGGACAATTAACAGATATGTGGATTAATTGAATTACTAATTTCAGTAGATTATGCAATGTGGGTCTGCCTGGGGGAGACACCGAGGTTTGGCTAGCAAGGAGTGGTGGATAACTATGGTTCAGCTGAGTGTACAAAACATCATTCGAACTCACACTGAGATTCCGCTGAAGCCTCAACATGAAAAGGCATGAGATTCTTAAGGATCACTCGGGGAAGGAAGAGCCTACCTTGAGATGAGTTCATTATCCAGGCATGCTTAGTTAGCTTTATTTTGTAATGCAAGGTTTGTTTTGCCCAGTAAGGTCAAATGTTAAGTCCTGTTGTTAGATTCCACACACTCCCCACTGCCCACCCTGTTGTAGTGTTAGTTCATGTGAAATCCCTTGCATCATAGGATGGTGCTGATTTTGTCATAATGAGAGCGCTTGACTTGCTTCATATCTGTAATATAAAATATTTTGCTTCAATATAAAAGCGGGCAATCCGTGGAGGGGAGTGGCAATTGAGGTTGCATAAAAATAGGTATACCATTGTCACTGGCTCCACTGAGATGTCTGCTGAATTTTGTAAAGACCATGAGATTTCATATTGAATTTAGCCGTAGCTGCAAGGTTGACCTTTGTTATGCACTGGAAAATGCAAACAGCTTCTTCAAAAAATTGGAAAAGTTACAGACAGTAGGGAATCTAATGCAGTTTTACAGTTTATTTTAAAAAAAAAAAAAAGCTTAGAGCATGTCTACTCAGCTATGCATGTCTACTCAGACATAAGTGTTGGAGGATGGGGAGCATCTAATTACCCCATCAATAAATCCCATTGTAGTCAATGGAGCTTACTCCCAAGTAAGTGTTGATAGTATGTAGCATTAGTTTTATAAAATGAAGAGAAACCTGGAATCCTCCTGTTGCATCATAAATAAAAAATCAACTTTCAATATCTGACGGTACTTCCGAATGATGGAATCTAATCTAATAATCTACAGTAATAATGTATAAGGAAGTCTCTCTTTGCCCCTTTGTCCAGGGGAGCATTTTGGTAATTTTGGACGAAGCAAAGCAATTAGAAGAGCTGATTCTAATCCTATTCCTCGTTTTATTTTTGTTTGGTGTGTTTACTGTGCTAAAATTTAGAATAATGATTTTAGTTGTGAAGTACGCATCCCTTTCCTGTCACAACACATATCTCTGCTTAATGTTGCTGCTTAGTCCCACTGAATGGAAAAATACGTTGGGGCAAAGCAATCCAGCCTGCTTACAAACTTCACAGTTTAGCTATAGGAGGTATGGGGGGGGTGTCTTTTGAGTACCACCCCAACTCCATCTGCTGGGCATTACTGGTTACTGCATCCATTTGATCAAACCTTTTTCTTTGTGGTTTCCAGCCAAACACAGGCATTTTCCATCAGCCTGCTTGTACTTTTACTACCCCCTTTCTTCCCCCATTTTGTTTAATTTCCTGATTTTTTTCTTACTTTTAATAAACTACCGGTAGTTACATTTTGACTATTTTCCTGCTTGGTCCACATTCACAGGTATTTCAGTGGGTTGTCTCTTTGCCCTGTGGATGATGCTATGGGTTTGATTTTTAATAAGAACCCCTGGGTTCAGTGTTCTCCTGTGTGGGGGCTTTTCCCAGACAGCCCCCCTCTTCTTTCCCAGACAGGCCCCTGTTCTCTGTAACCTTGCATGGTGGCAGTGGATACAAACTACCAAGATTTTCCCCCATTCAGCTGCTGGTCCAGTAAAGGGAAAGTGGGCAGCAGGAAGGTATGCATGTGCACTAACCACTAGACCCTACTCCCTTGATCAGCCTGCTTTTTCCCCAGGAGTCTCTTCCTGGACAATTATATTTCATGAGGTTTAATGTATATTATTTCTTGAGGTTTTTAGGTCGGTTTGGGTAAGTCTGTTGTGTTACGAATGTCTTCTTGCACCTTCACTTTAAATTATTATGGTATAACTTTGGTTAAATATTCTTTTACTATTTTCATTATTCAGTTTATATCTATTGCTCATTTGTTAGAAAGCATGAACTGCAGATACTGCAATTTGTCTATTTGTTTCTTTAGTGCTCCCCAAAGAAGGCAACACACCAAAACACATTGGACTTTCAACAATATATTGTAAAAACTCGGCTCTTTCTGCACCTGTTTGGAGGCTCCCTCCTTTTTTGTTTCTTGCTGCTTAATTTAATTATGCCTCCTTATAATTTTGTCTCACGTTTGAAGGCTGGTATCCCAATCCTAAGTAGTTATGCTCGTAAATCCACCTGCAATGTTGCCATAGTGATGTTGGAGCACTATAGTCAGTATATCTGGTTTTACGTACCTATTTGAGAATGCTTGTTTGTTTATTTATTTAGTCTTGTTTTGCAGTTAAAAAATTATTCCCAAAGTGATGAGCAGCCCAATCCTATACATGCCGCCTGATGGCAGCGTGCCTCCCTCACCGGCGTAGACTGCCATAAAGTAGTCTGCAGCAGTCGCAAACATGTTCCCGACAGCACACTGACCATCATGCTGCCGGGGGCGTCGGTGTGAAGGCCTCCACCTTCCCGGAGGACACCTGGACGTGTGCCAGGAGAGGTAAGCTGGGGGAGGACGGAACGGGGGCAGGGAGTAACAGAGGGCGGGGAGGTTGCAGGGGAAGCTGCAGGGATGGGGGATAGGATCCGGCACAAACCTTCCATGACAGATCCTCCCCCCAGGGGCGTCAGCTGATGTGGGGCCCTGGGGCGGTGGGCCCCAGGGCGCAAGGATCTGTCATGGAAGGTTTGTGCCGGATCCTATCCCCCATCCCTGCAGCTTCCCCGTCCTTTTCCTCTCCTCGGAGTTACGCTAGCAAAATTGCTAGCATAGGTCCAAGGAGACCCGTTGTGGGTCAAAAAGCTTAATCAGTAGTAAGGCGATTAAACATCCCCTTGCCCTGCAGAAGCATCCCGGTCCACCACCACCCCGTACAGGATGCAGCGGTTGCCATTTCGGCATCACTGAATTGGCGGGGGGGGGGAGAGGATTGGATTGGGCTCTCACAAAAATTAAAATATAGTACAAAATGCTGCTGAGGGAGCCAAAGGACTTCTCACCTGGAGATGAATCCAGGACTGGGGGGGGGGGGGGAGGGATGCTTGAGTATTCCTTCCCCTCCCTCTGATGGCCTCAGCAAGTGCAGTTGCTAGTTGGGAGGGAGTTGTTCTCAGCTAGGATTGGATATACCTGGCTGCTGCCTCCCTACATCCCTCTGACAGCATTGCTATTGGCTGTTGGGGACTACTAAAAAAAGGAAGGAAATGTCTGAGGAAAAAAAGGTAGGTAATACTATTGCTAGGGGTGTTTGTTTTTGTTGATAACTGCATAAAAGCACAAAACACCACATTTCAAACAAAAATCACAAAACACCACAAAACATTTTCCACAAAACACCACAAAATCACAAAACACCACAAAACAGTAGAGAGTTGCTAATTTGGTTCCAATTCTGTTTGAAAATGTTTTGTGGTGTTTTGTGATTTTGTGGTGTTTTGTGAAAAATGTTTTGTGGTGTTTTGTGATTTTGTTTGAAATGTGGTGTTTTGTGCTTTTATGCAGTTATCAACAAAAACAAACACCCCTAGCAATAGTATTTCCAGCTAGAAATAATTGAATCTGTTGTTGTTTTTACATTGACGACTGCAATGTAATGATAGTAAACCTGATATTGATGCGTAAGAATTCACATCTGTGAATAAAAACACAAAACACCCCATTTTGCATTTTCATTCAGCAAATTTTCAAAAAAATGACACCATTTTGCATTTTCAAACATCTCCAGCTATTGCTTAAGCACCCAAATTTCAATCTTAGAATGCTCCCAAAAATAAAATCTATTAAGTATGACAGTGTTTTATACAGGCATTTGTGGAACTCTAATCATAGATAACCAGTCTCTTCCAAAAACTAATGACTTATAATATCAAAAGATGCATCCAGCTATTTTTTAATCAAACACAGCTGAACATCACTATGCAAATGCTCATCTGCAGCAGCTCATGAGCTTAAACCTGCTTCTGCACCCATATTTCCCTTGCTGGAGAGGGGACAAAAGCCTTCCCCTGTAGCATATATCATTCCTGGCTCATTTTCAGAAGTCCGTTGGTAATTACTGTATTTGATCGGCAGGCATCTTCTTTGCTCTTGCTCTTTGTTAGTGGCTTGTATGGAGGATCCTGTCTTGGAGAATAGGGCCAGTCCCAATGATCTACTGTCCAAGATAGAGTTCAAGGTATTTTTCATGGCGTGCTGATATAGATTCAAAGTTTCTGGCAGCCTGGAAAGGTAAGAGTTACACTACGCTATGTATATGCTATGGGCTGTGAAATGTTCTTAAACATTTCAAACTAAAAGTGTTTCTTCTCCTTGTATGTTAGAAGAAATGCCCTTGGGTTGGTTTTTCCAATAGCAATACGTGCTTAGCCTTCATTCTACTCTGGCTAAACATGTGCTATCATAATCTCTAGCAATGTGTTTGGCAAGTTAGATGAAGCAATGTATAAGATAATGTTTGAGGAACTTAATTCTGTTTTCCCTGACTTCAAGGAAGCGGCTCCTCCAGCTACTGAAAATATTTGAATGAACCTCAAGAGACCTGTCCTTCTTCTGTCACTATACATGTAAAGAGAACGAAGATGGACAGTTGGATCTCTTTCATCTCAGAGACAATTTGTGCTGAATTTGAGATGGCTTTTACTCCCAGATCTCCAAATTCACTATCCTGCTGTTTCAAGGTAGTGAGTGTATTATTTTTGATAAGTTGTAAATTGGTTCTTTCCTTTAGGCCCTAGTCATTAGCCTTACCATAATCCCGGAATCAAGGCATGCTTTGGCCTAGAGCAGACCCGAGCCACTCCCAAGAGTGCACTGCGGCTGCCCAATGCGATCACGACTTCCCGTCAACGATGCGACCACATTGGGCAGCCATGGTGCACTCTTGGGAGTAGCTCGGGTCCGCTCTAGGCCAAAGCATGTCTCAATTCTGGGACTATGTTAAAGCTACTAATCATACTAATCATCTGTAGGAATAGGGAATAGGCCCTAATCATACATCGGGTTTAAAAGAAAAATGTTAAAGGTTTGCTGGTTCAATAGTTAAGACCCGGAAGTCTGTCTTGGTTTGTGGCTTAGAAGATGAAACTCCGCATATTAACAATGACTTTTTTAAGTGACTTTAACAATAGGGATTAGTAGGAAAAGACTGAGAATAAAACTGCCAGCAACATAAGGCAAATATATACATCCTTCATACAGCTGTGTTTGGAATACGCCCTGGTTCCTCCATCTCAAAAAGGATATTGTAGAGCTGGAAAAGGTGCAGGAAAGAATGACTAAAACGATAAATGGGTTGGAGCACCTTCCCTACAAGCAAAGACCTTCAGGACTATTTACAGAGCAATCCTATGCATGTCTATTCAGAAGAAAGTCCCATTGTACTCAATGGGACTTACTCCCAGGAAAGGGTGTACACAGGATTGCAACCTTAGTTTTGTGTTAGTCGATCAACATTTCTAAATAAATTACTCCAATTCATTGGTTGGTTATATATTACAATCCTGAATAGAGACCTTTATTTATAACTGTGATCCTTTTTGGGAGCAGAGTGACTGTGTAAACATCTGAGAGAGAGAACACAATTACAGTGCATGGTTTTTTGGACCTTAAACCTCTGATTTCCCCCACCAGTGGCATCGGACATTGGCCAGGTCAAGCACTGACCAAAGGGTCACACCTCTCCGTGTGACCCAACAGGCACAGGCTGACCACTAAACCTTCAGTGCTAGTGTCAGTGGTAGCACCCAATGGGCCATCGGGGGCAGGCAGTGAGCACCATGAAAAACCCAGTGCAGGGGTTTTGCCTCACAATCCCAAGCAGCCTGGCACCAGCACTGAATGAAACACACACACACACACACACACACACACACACACACACACACACACACACACACACACACACACACACACACACTGCCGCCTTGTAAAACCAGTAGCTGGGAAAGGTAGAACAACCGATAAGGTGGCTGAGCCCCCTCTGTTCTCCCTCTATAATTTATTTATTTTTCACATTTTTATACCGCCCTTCCTCCAAGGAGCTCAGAGTGGTGTACATATTTCCTCCCCTCCTTTTTGTCCTCACAACAACCCTGTGAGGTAGGTGGGGCTGAGAGATAGTGACTGGCCCAAGGTCACCCAGGAAGCTTCGTAGCTGCGCGGGGATTTGAACCTGGATCTTCCAGATCTAAGTCCGACTCCCAAACCACTACACCATCCTGGCTACACCAATTTGAGCCTTGCAGTGGAGCTGCATAGAGAGTGCACCACCAGGCTTAGTGAAAATGGCTTCTTGGTCCCGGTTGAACCTCCTCACAGCCTTGTCCCCAAAGCCTCCAATCTCCAGACAGTATCTGTCATCATCCAGCTAGCTGAACATCACCTCTCCAGCAAACCTTCTGGAAAGGAATACTGCAGTAGCAGCACTTATGGAAATTTATTCTTTTTAATAAGATCCTCTGCAGCGCTCACAATCAAACTAACAGCTGCTCTGAGACCAAACGTTCCCTCTAAATTCATTGAGTTGCAGGGGAGGGGAAATAATTATTTTAAAAAGAACTTCCCAAAACATAAGCATCAGAAGGCATCCAAGCCAGAAACAATAGTTCGATTTAAAGCTGAAAATTGAGTTTGGATGCCAGCCTTTTCTCTCTGCCTAGAGAGACTGAACAATCTATTGATATTATGGTATTATTGGTTTTTATCGGGCTCTGTTTCTTGTGGCACAATTTAGAAATTAATCTATCATCCTGAAGCAATCATAGAAATCGTCTACCATATGTTGACCCAGGGTTTAATGCTGATTCTCCAGGAAAGAATTTGTTCCTACAGAGCACTTCTGTCTCCCTTCCTTAGTCACACTCAATCCTTCCCTCCCTCCATACACTAGGCCAGCGGTTCTCAAACTGTGGTCCGCGACCCGTTTTTGGGGTGGGTTGTGAAACTGACAAGCTGATAGCTAACAAGGAAATTGTATTGAGTCCTATGAAAACCGAAACAGAGCAGCACATGCATGTTTACTCATGAGTAGAGAGCCGTGCCTCAGTCCAAAGGGCAGGCTGAGGGGAACACAATGCCACCAGCAGGAGCATAACAAGTTCCCATGCCGCCTGGGGAGGGTCAACTGGGACCAAGAAGGGCGCATGCTGCACCCCGGAAGTGACATCACGTGACATCACTTCTGGGTTTGTGAACTATTGGCAGCCCTCACGTTCCGCTTGGAGTGCTCCGAGTGGAACGCTAGGGCTGCCGATTGCCCGCTGCCCCCACGTGCCGCATCCAACCCTACCTAACATTCCCTGCACCAATGCAGCTGCACCAGCGCAGGCTATGCTGCATCCTGCAGGGAAAATCATAAGGTGGGAGGTCTCCTTGAGGTAAGGGGTCATTCGTCCCCTTGCCCCGGGGAAAGCCCCAGCTCGTGCAATGGGTCTGCTCGGACCTCCACTTGCCATTTGGCTGGTGCAAGTCTGAGTGGATTCGTGTGGGTGGATTGGGCCCAGGAAGGGAGTTAGGATATGGCGTGCGCCAGTGCCACCGATCACGCCCTCCTCCTGGGCCTGATCCCCCCCCTGTCTCCATTGCTGCCCCCACCCCGTTCCACCCTCCCCTGCCCTCCCCACACCCTCCCCAGGCCTGTTCTGTCCCCTTACCTGCTTTGGTGTTTGCACTGGTGCTGGTGGGATGGCGCAGGCACTGGTTTTTGTGGGATGACGCTGGTGGGATGGTGCTGGTGGGATGGCGCTTGTGCTGATTTTTCTGGGATGACGCTGGTGGGATGGTGCTGGTGGGATGGCGCTTGCGCTGGTTTTTTGGGACACTATCACAACGTGTTTTAGGGCATGTTTGCAACAGTCTGCACCAGTGCAGAGGGCGGTTAGGGTTGTGCCATATAAGTTGTGTCTCCATGATCAGGGAAATTGCTTTAAGTCTGCACAAATCTACCATACTTATTTGACTAAAGAAAACCTATAGGGACCCTTTCAGATCCAGAGTCCATCAACTTTTCCTCAGAGCAGCCTGGTTCACCTTAAGATCTAGGTGGGTTTGTTTTATAAATACTCAGGGGGCAGCATGGCTCATAGGTCCCCGAGAAGCAGTCTCAGTTCTGGTGGGGAGTTGGCCATGCATGCTGGAAGGTAAATGGAGCGTTGGATGCACCAAGACTTAAAAGCTGCTTTTGATAGTGGTGCCACCCCCTCCCCACAATGGCACAGCTCCCTCTTGTAACCTTAACAGCAACTTGATCTGCAGAAATCAGCTGGTGTTGCTTCTCATGGCAATGTCTGCAGCAGATCAAGCTAAAGAAGCTAGTCAATCAATTTATGACCCCGAGTATGGTAGCTGCCCCTTGAAAAGTGCCACACTTGTGCATATCTGTGTGTACTACATAAAAGCAGGGTCCCAGTGGCCCAGCACTCTGTACATTTGTACACATGTAATATCTTTCAACTCTATCTGCTAAATCAGGTGCACAGGTGGAGGCAGGGCCTGTCACTGGGGCTCCACATTCCACCACACCTCTCCACATTTCGTGTCTCTGCATTGCTGGTCCGAACGGGGCGACTGCTGCCAATTAATCCCTTTAAGACCACATGGACAACTTCAAGGATGTGCCTGCTTTGTGACTTGTCATTAGTTAGCTTTGCTGCTTAATTTCATCAGCCTCACCGCAAGCAAGCGGCAAGGACAACCTGCCTTTTACTACTTAGTGTGAGCAGAGCGAGGAAGCCAGAATGGGAGCTTAAACACCCAGGGCTGTTTAAAAAGCTGCTGCAAACTTCTTAAAATGCATTGAGGTAGAAAAACAAACAGACAGACGTGGGGAAGGGGAAGATTATTCCAGGAGGATTAAAAGGTCAAAAGGCCTTGTGCAGAAAAGCAAACCAAAATCCATTCAAAGCCCTGACCACATAATCAACCAAACACCCATATCTGCGGTCTCATTTCAGCCCGTTTAGAAGGGACCTTGGAAAGTGTTTGGCTTCAGTACAGAACGTTCCCTGCCCCACCAACAGACGTTTAAAGCCATGTATATCTCTCTGTCCCCTGAATCTGCTTGCCAGCCCGAACAATTTGTGACCCACCAAACTGCACGTAGCCCAGCAGCTACGTATTGCGGCCTACAATTTGTGACCTGCCTGCCACCATCCCCTTTGCATCCCCAGGCGAGCAGCAAAAGTGGAAAGTTTCTCTGGCCCCCAACAAGCTGCTGCTGTCCTCTCTCTACAATCCAAAGGATTCATAAGAACATAAGAACATAAGAAGAGCCCTGCTGGATCAGGCCAAAGGCCCATCTAGTCCAGCTTTCTGTGTCACACAGTGGCCCCACCAGATGCCTCAGGGAGCACACAAGACAACAAGATACCTGTGTCCAGTTGCCACTCCCTTGCACCTGGCACAGAGAAAACCCACTTCTAAAACCAGGAGGTTGCTTATGGCTTGTAACCTGTGATGGTCTTTTCCTCCATGAATCTGTCCAAACCCCTTTTAAAGGGGTTTAATCACCACATCCTGTGGCAAGGAGTTCCACAGATGAATTACACGCTGGGTAAAGAAATATTTTCTTTTGTCTGTTCTTTTGTCTGTTCATGATGCTGCACCCCGTTTTACTGCAGTCCTATCGTCTCAAGGGCTGTTTCCACATGGCAGTGTGCACTTCTACCAGTGGCTGTGAATTCATTTTGAAAGTGAACCCAGGTCGTGGACTTCTCAAATGTAGGAGAAGACAGGTTGTGCATACCACTGGATGTGCACTGAACCTAACGTGTGAACAGCTTTACAGTACACAGACGACAGATTACAGTACAACAAATTACAGTACAATGTAATACTGCTTGGGAATTGCCCTCAGTGCCTTTCTCAAAATACTCTTTGGCTATCAGCACCCAACTCTCAGGTCCTCTCTCACATCAGTTACCGTATTATGAGGAAGACAGGCAGGAAGTGCCACAGATCCCACTGATAAAAAGCACTGCAAACCAATCGCACTATAATGGGTGGTGCCACCCAGTTCCTACTCCTGTTTACTTCATTGCCAGTTTTCAACTATGATATTTTAGAGCAAAGCACCACCTTGTGGCCTGACTAATGCAGCAGTATTTACAGTATTTGAATAAGAATAACAACACCTTGAGTTTCTTGTTAGCTGTAGCAGGCTATCAAACACTGGCCTAACAGGAGCTCCTAGCTAGAGCCAACTGTTGACAATTTCATGCTGTGGCATAATGCAAACAGCAAAACAATAGGTCGCCTTCCCACCTCTCCTGGAAGCTGTGTGGGGCATGCAGGCTTCCCGTCCCATTTGCAAGCTGCATGTAGAAGGAAGATTGTGTAGTGCAACCGTGGACAGCAGCATACTTGGATTTGGACCGGGGAGATCTGAATTCACATGCAGCTGAGTGATAGAACCTCACACTGGGTAACTTTGGATGTCATAGCAGTTACAGCCCAATTCTGTGCCAGTCTCCACTGGTGGAAACGAGCATGTGCACCATTGCAAACGTGCTGTAAGGCACGTTGCAGCAGCGCAGAGGCTTGTGGCGCTGACAGAAAGGCCTGTGCCGGCCTCCTGGCGCCAGAACCCAGTGATGTCCCCGCTGGAGCAGATAGGCTCCTGCTGGGCTGCAGAGGGGTGGGGGGAGGGTGGATCCCAGTGTGGGGCTTTGAGGATTGCACTGACTACTGTAGTAGCTTACTTATTTTCTGGTCTCTAAACATCTGCATTTGTGCCAATTTAATTTTGGTATGATTTCTTAGAAAGGCAACAGCTATTATGTTACCAACAAGGACAACAATTACAACTAATTTATACTGTACTGTATTATTAGCATTTATACCAATAGTATTTGGGGTCTGCACACAACACAGAATTCTGACCTGCAGGATTAGCTGGTCTTCTCTTGGAGATGGTGCAAACTCTGCCACTGAGAGAAGATGTACCTCCTGCTCCACTGGGCCACAGGTCCACCCTCCTCTCCTGCTACTATGGGGCAGAACTAGAACTTTGCTAGTTATGGCAGGCAGGTGAGGAGGTTGGTGCAAAGGGTGAGAAATGTAACAGTTGCACCGTTCCTTGATGCAGGTGAGATTTTCAAGACTGGTAACAGGGTGTGGTCACCCTCCTAAAGCTAAGCAGGTTTATGTCTGGTGAAAGCCTGAATGGGAGCCCTTCTGGAAAGTCTATGTCCCCTTGAGTTCCATAATGGAAGAAAAGTAGGACTGCATGAGGCATTGTAATCCTCATGGGATTACAATCTAAGCACTGGCCTACAAGGTCCACGGGAGGGGATGGTTGTACCATGGTACAATACTTTATCACAAACATGTTTTCTGTGCATTATACATTGACTTGAACCTGTAATAATAAGGAACTGCTTCAGAACAAAAGTACACTGTACATCATGGTGCACACCAAACATTGCCACCTTCTGTCTCCCTGACAGAGGTGCTGTGCCTATAACAGGCAGGCATTCACCAAGTACAACAGCTTTCCCGGCACGGTGTGAAAAAAGCTGCATCTGTTGAATGTCTACGTGTCACGCAGACATTACTAAATACCCAAAGCCCTAACTATACCACAGGAAATGCCAATCATCTTTGGTTTATGCATCTAAAACAAGTGAGATTTTTACTCCTTATCACACACCACATTTCCCATCCTCCACACGATGGTTGGAAACGCGGCTGGACTGCTCAGTAGCTAAATCATTCTCTTGCCTTCTGGTCCTGGAGGAATGCAGTGCATATTCTGAGATATCACCCAGGAATGTATGTGTGGGAAGAAACATCCTCACTGGCAAGCAAACACAATATTATATCTGGATTTTTAAAAGGCGGAGCTGATACCTTCATCACAACACAGTCCTTTATCACCACCTTGACATGAGATGACCATGGTATCTGATAGAAAGAGTCTGAGCAAGAGCGTCCTTTTTTTTTAGCTTTCCACAAATTCAATATGTGGCTAAGCAGTAGAGTCGCCAACATTTTTCTGACAGGGCTGCCATGCCTTTAAGCAGGAAGTCAGCAGATGCAGCAAGTGCAGTGATGGGAAAAGCATCCCCTGCAGAATTTCTTCTTCTCAAGGAGCTGTTAAAGATGCAGGAGTCCTCCTGTCCTTTAAAAAAAAACTCTCAGCAACCTTACTTGACAGGAAACTTCTTGGCCTTAGTGATGCACTTGCTAATAACTACATGGTGGTTGGTCACGTATATTCTCTTGACATATTTTTAGAGTCAGTCATGGCAATGGAAAACCAGAGCTGTTGTACAAACTATCAAAATATAGTTATGTATTGCCAAGAATGTTGATGCAGATAGAGTAACTAAGAAAGCTTCACTTTTCTGTACCTCTCTACTTGTCTCATATCTATTTAAGGCATAGGAGCCCTACTAGAAAAAAGTTGGCAATACCACTTATGTCTAATTCAGTGTTTCCCAAACTGCTGATATATCTTGAGCACTGTTTTTTTCCCAAATTGAAACTGGAGGCACACATCACTCTTACATTAAAATCAGAGAGTGAGTGAGTGAGAGAGAGAGAGAGAGAGAGAGAGAGAGAGAGAGAGAGAGAGAGAGAGAGTCTCAAGATTATTCTCAATAATCTCCCAAAACATTTAGCAGACACCTTCCTTGCCACCGCCTGAGTATAGCTGTGTTCATATTTCCCCTGACGTCCCACCCTCACCTTTGCTTAATCATTTGGGGACCGGGGTGAAGGGATGAGACTGTGATGCTTCTGGGATTCCCCTGTGCTGGTAGCACAGGCTACATCAAAGTGTGACCTCCCTCCCTCCAGAAAACCCTATTGTTCATATAGTGGCAGAGAGAAAGGGAGCTAATTGCTTTGCAGGGGCCTCTCCACTCCACCAGATATAGAGTGGTGGACACATCCAACATGGTGGCTGAATTTTTCAAGTCATATTATTATTTCAGCCCCTCTTGCAAGATGCCAGTGTGGGAATGACTAGTGTAAATGCTTGTCCAGGACTTGGAGGAACATGGAGGTGGTCAACAGGACAGAGGAGGTGCTTTTGAAACGCTGCCTCAGATACTTCCACTGATCTCAGTATAGTTGTTGACCAGTAAATAGGTTCTGGATTATTATAAGAATAATAATCCAGGTTTTCTGACTTTACCTAGTCAACTGTTCTTGATGATCTACCAGGCTTGTAATTGTTGTTTATTTTGTGTTTATTTGACCAGTCTTTTAAATTTCTTGACATTTAGACTGCTGCAATGAGCTCCTTGTCTAGTAGGGCTGCCAGTTTTTCGACCGGCCTCTCTAGCCTAATCTGCAGGGATTAGCAGGTAATAACATTTCTCTCCTGCTTATGCCTGCCTATGGAGCCACTAGACTGCTGCCAGATGTATTGTGTAGCTGCTGTAGAATGCTCTGCTTCCTGCTGTAATTTTTTAAAATAATGTCACACTGTACTGCGTTTGATGTTTCTAGTGTTGCGAACCACTGTGGGCATTTTGTGTAAAGTTTATACATTGGGTTTTTTTAAAGGATACATAATTATAATTTCCTCGATCATTTGATCGACAATATAGAATGGCCCAAAGTGCCATTTGCTATATTGGCACTTGGGGTGTGTGTGTTATGCTCTGGATGAGTGTGTTTTTTGGGTGGGGGGAACAGCACAGAAGACAAGGGATAAATATCTGGGTCAAAACGAATGTCACTTTAAATCATATCAGAGAGGCCTGTGCAGGCCTCTGCAGGCCTGTGTGATAGAGAAAGGCCTCTGGAAGCCACACACACACACACACACACACACACACACACACACACACACCAAGGAGTAATTCACGATCGGTAGAGGTGTTTGAAAATGGTGCTAGTTTTTTGAAAATTTGTTGCATTAAAATGCAAAATTTGGTGTTTTGTGTTTTTATTGACAGGTGCGAATTCCTAAGCATCCATATCAGGTTTAATATATTACATTGCAGTCTTCGATGCAAAAACAACAAATTATTCAATTATTTCTAACTGGACAACTAATCTGTTTCAACCAGATGCATTCCACAACCAGCAGAGAGTTGGTAATTTGGTTCCAATTCTGTTTGAAAATGTTGTGTTTTGTGTTTTTATTCGGTTTGAAAAGGTGGTGTTTTGTGCACGCTTTTTAGTGTTGTTTTTTTTAATTAATAAGCACGGGGTGTGACATCACACCCAGAAGTGATGTCATGCCCACATCAGTTCTGGGGGTGACGTTTTGAACTGTCCCCCTTGTGCCAGAGTGGCTAGCTATACCACTGCATTCGCCAATGAACAGAATTCCTTGGTATCGCATAGAATTTCTGTCCTTTGCCTGTAACACTTACTCTACAAACATATATTAGTTCTGTAGTTTACCTGCCGTGGCTTTCACCAAAGAATCCTAAGAATTGTCATTTGTACTGAAAGTGCTGAGATTCTTCCTTAGAGACCCCAGTCCTCTGTCATGTAGATAGGTTCCCAAAAGGGTCAATCCTAGACTTCAGTCCTATGCACATTTACCTGGGTGTAAACATTATGGAACACAATGGGACTTACTTCTGAGTAAACACACACAGGATCATGCTGTTAGTCCTTCGATCTGCATTGGTGAAATTTCTGAGTTTTTCTTTGCTCATAGATTTTTCTTAGCTATTCACACGTTATATTGGACAGTGACCTCTTTAACATAAAGCATGAGTCATTGTTGCTATTAATTTATTTACATGGTTCATCCTTCCTGTCTTAACTGACGCTCAATGAAATGGAAGAGTAAGGGGAAGCTGCTTTCAAAACTGGAAATGTGTGGCGGCAGCAAGCCAGCCACCCAGTCAGTTCATCTTTGGCAATGCCCTGTTTTTACCTCCTTGCTGTAAAAGGGAAACCAGCACAGAGACTGTCATGCTAGTGTAACCACTTACTCTGAAGTAGCCCCACTGAGCACAAGTATGAGTGAAAGAAGGGGTTTGAACCTCATTTTGTAATTGATCAATATTGCAAAGGACGTGTGTGGAAAAGGGAGGTGGAATGTTGGCCCTCTGGCCTTGGGTGAATGCCCAGCAAACTAGCTCCCCCCCCCCCCCGCTAGCCAGACCCAGCTGGGCAAATGCTGCAGAAACACTGTAATTCCAAAGTGCCTCCGTCTTCAGGTTGTCACTTTGAATCACCTTCTAAAGCCTGCCTACCTTTTGAAAACTGGGCTGAACACCCCCAAAACGCAGACTCTTGCAGCGATTACCCTTTAAAAGCTCCTACCCTTTCAAGCAAACTGCTGTAATTAGCTGTCAAACCCTTCAGACCTTTGATGCTTAAGAATACACATTTGCGGCCTGAAACATAGAAGAAGGGGGGGGGACCTAGTTCAAAGCTCCACTAATCCTGGGATCCTCACTGAGGTGTCTCACAGGGACAATAGGTGTGAGGAGCCGAGCTTCAATGAAGGACTGACTGAGGCAAAGGCCTTGTCTCTGCCCCTGCCCTCTCCGAGCAACAAGTCTTCTCATTATGTTAATACAAATGGCCACCACTGACTTGAGGGAAAGAAAGAAAGAATGAGAGAGATTAAAAATGCATACATGTTATTTCAAGCCCTTTAAGGCAAGATCACAAAGAAAGATGGAGAAGCTCTGAAAGAGTCCAAGTGATATCACAGGAAATCTCAAAAGCCGACCAGCACAGAAGTCACCTCTGCACAGAATTTGAATTTGGACTATATGTTATATAATAAAACTAGCAAAATGCTCCTCATTTTGAGGGGGGTCTGTAAGGGGGGAGTGTTTGCATTGCAAACCCAGAGGGCTCATCTGCACACACTCCCTGCCTGTATCAGTGCAGGTCAGGTTTCAGGGATGGAGGGAAATTTTTCCTTTATAACAGTGTCCTCAAGTGTAGCACTTTGCCCCCCCCCCAAAGAATGAGTGGCAGCCATTCACCACTGGAGAAAATCAAGGGCACACTCAAGGATGTTCGTCCCCTTCCCCGGGTGTAAGCCGGCTAGGTGCTTATGGGCCTCCTCAGATGTACACCAGCTCTGAAGCTGACGTATATCGGGGGAGGCCATGTAAAGCCGAACCAGCCTGGGAATGGGCAGAGGATATTGGTGGAGTATGCGGACAATATCCCCACCCTCTCCCAACCCGGGCCAGCCAATGGCTACCCCCTGGCTGCCTCTGCCCTCCCTTCCCCACACACACACCTGCACCGAACGGTGCAGGACTTACTGTCGTCGGTGGGCACAGGGTCTGGGGGTAGTCAGAGTGAGGGCTGCCGGCCCCTGCAATGGCGACCCTAACCCCTGAGTCATCACGAATGTGCTTTACGACATGTTTGCAACACTTTGGAGCAGCGGAGCGTGCGCTATGCCACTCCAAAGTTATGCAGGATTGCACCGTAAGAGTCCAATCCTATTCTTTTCCTCCCCACCAATGCAGCGGCACAAAAATGGCTACTGCTGCATTCTGCGGGGGGGGGGGAGTTGCAGAGGTCTCCTCTAGGTAAGGGAACAATCATTCCCTTACACAGGGCTAAGCCTCTGCAGTGCAGGGAAATCTCCTCGGATCTGTGCTAGCTAAATAGCTGGCGCAGGTCTGCATGGACCCATGCCACAGGTCCGGGTCCGGGTCCGGGAAGGGGGATAGGATTCGACGAGTGACTCCAAATCCTCTGGCACCAGTGTCCCAGCAGCACACTACTGAGCGTGCTGCCAGAACACCTTTTATGACTGGTGCTGACTGCGTTACAGCGGAAGAGGCACATCACCATTGCCTGGCCCAGGTAGGATTAGGCCGTTACACAGCCATCTATGATTTTGCAGCTTGAAATGATATCTACTACACAGTTCCATGAAGCAGCAATGATATGAAGTAAGACCATGTTCTCTTCAGCTATATAGTGCTGCTGTGGTTTCCTGGCTGGAATTAAGGAATGACTCTGTAAAATAAACAAAATCATAGGCAGCCATGGCAAATCAAATTAAGTCTGCATAAAACCACCTACATTCCATCTCGTCACAAACTGCAGCCCTTGGGGCTCTTCCATCATGCCCAAATTTGTCTCTTCCCACCCAACACTCAGTGTTTTGCTTAACATTCAGCCTAAAGAAGAGTTCTGGAATACTTGAAAACTTGCTCACTACTTTGTGATTTTTTTTTTAGTTGGTCCTAATAAAGGCATAGTGGAGGACAGGACAGATAGTGGAGGACAGGAAGGCCTGGCGGGATGTGGTTCATGGGATCACGAAGGGTCGGACACGACTTAACGACTGAACAACAACAACAATTAAGGCATTTGGATTTCTCTCTCAAGCAAAGGATACCTGATAGCCTTAGCATATCCTTTAAAGTTGCAATCCTATCTTCTCTTTTGGTGAGCATGGTGATACGTTGCATTCACATGGAGCTTTCCGAAAGTGAAAATCACTTCACATCCATAACATCAGCAAGCGTTAAAACAACGCTGTCAGGCTAGTCAGTAGTGATTGTATTGTATTGTATTGTATTGTATTGTATTGTATTGTATTGTATTGTATTGTAGTGACTGTACACTACAATCAGTAGTAGTGAATCGCTACAATCAGTAGCAATTGTATTGTAGATACAGGCTGTGTGCGCATGCGGAGAACGAGAGATGATGAGGCCACCGAGCAAGTTTGTGACAAAAGTAAGACTTTAAGCCTGGTCTTCCCACAATCACATGTATTTTTGGAGAGTATTGTTGATGGGTGGGATGAAATGCATTGATGCGTCTTTTGAACTGTAGATGCAAGGAGGAAATCATGGAAGCAATCTTCTAAAACAAAATATTGGCACAAATGTCATCATTAAGTTACAGACTTGGCAAGGTTAAACATGTGCGTGAAACAAAACACTGAGGAAGGGGGAGACACATCAGTTCAGTGTTCCGTCCCCCCAAAGTTGCACATCTTCCCGAATTGTTAAAAATGAGATTAAAATAAGCCTGCATGTGGAATAGAATGAGGTGGTAGACTGGACTGGACTACTTTAGAGTGCAGGGCGAGATCACATTTTAAATGCTCTCACCATATAAAACTCTCTACACTGTAGAGTCTACAGACAGAAAAGGAGCACAGCTGGCAGGGGGGAGGCTTGACTCAAGCCTTCTCCCTAATATTCTAGGAATAAAAACCATTTTTTTTAAATTGCAGGAACGTTTTATTTTTCTTAATTTTATTTAAAGAATTTATACCCCGCTGCCTTTCTCCCGACAGGGTAACCAAGGCAGCTTACAATTCAAACATGGTTAAAATAGTACAACGTACAATAAAAAGATAAAAACAAGCAATTAAAAATTTAAAACAAAACAAATGTGACAGACTATTACAAACACCATCCCGCATCTGCAGTCGTACAACCCATTCTGGCTGCTGGGGATATTTTCCCACTGATTCTGCTGCCTGTACAGACCAGACCTAAGGACTGTCTTGTCTAGTTGCTTTCAATAGGAGATTTGTAGAAGTTATTACGTCTATCATTGAACTCACTCTGCTTTGGCTGCATTGTACCCAAGACCATGTATCCAACCCTACAGAACCACACACCTGAACTGTGCAATCTACACCAGCCAGATGCAACTGGTCATCTCTGCACTGCTGTCAATGCAGGGTTGTCCCGGGTCACGTTGTTTCTGCATAGGTAGAAACTACAGTATTAACCTATCATTTTGAGTTTGTCAGAAGCGTCGCGGGGGGGGGGAGGCGGTGAGCCCCCTGGGTGACAAGCGTGGGGGGGATACAAAGCAGCAGGGGGGGGAGAACCACACCATTTCAGCGGTGGAGATGGCGCTGGATTTGGTCCACCCTGCGCCTCTGAAGCAGTTTGCAGCGGTGGTGGTGATGTCACTTTCGGTTGTGACATCATGGGGGGGCGCATCGCGACGCCCCTGGAGTTTGTTCATTTAATGTGCCTAAAATAAAATAAAAATGCTGCTCTCTAATATATCAACAGCAGCAAAGTTAACCATAACAAAGAACTAGAGAAACAACCTCTGCTAGTCAGGACTATATTACTTAAATTTGAAGTTTAACCCAATTGACAAAGCTAACGAACATCGCAAGCCTATATATCAGAACTAAGTCCCTTTGTATTTCAATGGGGCTTACTTCTAAGAAAAGTGTGTAAAGGATTGCAGTCTGAGGGCCCAATCCTATGGTTGCCATGTTTATTTATTTATGTATTTATTTATTTATTTTTCACATTTTTATACCGCCCTTCCTCCAAGGAGCTCAGAGTGGTGTACACATTTCCTCCCCTCCTTTTTGTCCTCATAACAACCCTGTGAGGTAGGTGGGGCTGAGAGATAGTGACTGGCCCAAGGTCACCCAGGAAGCTTCGTGGCTGAGCAGGGATTTGAACCTGGATCTTCCAGGTCCAAGTCCAACTCCCAAACCACATGTTCCAGAAGCTCAGGGCACATTCTGGCAGTGCGAAAGCTGAGCTGCTGTTGCATGCTTCCAGGTCACTGCTGCAGACAGACAGCAGGGTGGCGCATGAAGCAGTGGCTCCAGAAGTCTCGGTCGGCACTGGTAAGTTGGCAGCAGAGGCTTGTTGTGGGCAGGGGGAGGACAGGGGGAGTTTCGAGGAAGATTGGGGGAGGACAGGGGGCTGGGAGGATAAGGGAGGGGGTGGATCTCCGCAGCACTAATGTGCGTCAGGTCTTATCCACTTTTCCTAAAGTCACCTTTTCTCCCCTTGGACATACACCAGCAAAATGGCTGACATATATCTGAAGTCTGAGGAGGCCCATTGGTGTTCAGGCAGGCAGCCTACCGGGGAGTAAGTAAAAAAATATTTTTTACTCCTGCTGGTTGTCTGATTGCACCCCCCCCCCATTGGATGCAGAATGTACTCCATTAGTGTGGTGGGAGATGGGATTGGGCAGTAAGACACTTCATTGGGACTCCCATTAAACTCAGTAGTACTGACTTCCAAGTAGGCACGTATAGGATTGTACTGTCCATGCAATACTGTCATTAGGAGCCAGGAGGCAAGCCAGCAGGGAGATGTGATTTGGAGCTGTGGGAGCTCTTTTGCCATCCTTCCTCCTCTCGCAGCACTGGAGGGAGGAGGTGGCTTCCACTGCTGTGGTCCTCTGTGACTTGCAGCACAATCCTACATGTGCCTACTTAGAAGTCAGTCCCATTGTGTTCAATGGGATGATTTACTCCCAGGAAAGTGTGTATAGGAAGGATGGCAGCCTTGCTCTCAGGAGATGGGAGCACCCAGTGCAGTGGCAGGCTGGAGAGAAGGGGGGCAGTGGAGACTAGAGAGGGGCCCCTCTCCCTGCCACACCTCCAAGGCAAGCTCTTCAGGTGGCCTCAGGTGGCCCCAGCCCTGCTGCTCCAACCATTGGCCCTTCCTATGTTCGCAAGGCCATCACCCCCCCCCCCCCCAAGGTGACATTTTAAGCAACTCCATATAGGAGTTGTGCCTTGTTAGAAGAGGGACTCTCTTCTGGTTTCTCCTACCTGCTAGGATTTCTTGTAAGAAGAAGAAATGAGATGAAAATGGTGCTTTCCAGAGTTTGAGACCAGACTTTTGAGACCTTTTATGAGACAGATGCCATAGGACTGGGAGTAACTCTTCTTGGGCTGAATGTGACTTACTTGTTCTGAGTAAGGCTGCATGGGGTCGGTCAGGGCCAGGCTGTGTGGAGCGCATCTGCCTAACAGCCAAGAGAAACGCCAGAATGTGGCCTGCACTGCACCCTTGCAGCCCAATCCTGTATTCAGGAATAAAGCCCCACTGCGTTCATTCACGGAGACGTCCTCCCAGTCCCAGGCGTGAAGCCTGGCGTCTAATTCATGGACGGCTGGCGAGACTCACTGCTGTTGCTCCATCGGTCACTGATGCCAAAAGTTGCTGGGATGATGAGAAGTTTCCCGTCCTTAGTCTGCACCCAAAGGAATTCTTCTCCCTCCGGCCCAAACACCTCAAGTTCAGCGAGGCGGAGCGCCCCCTGCTGGCTGACAGCCGGAGGCGCCCCTCGCCCTCGAGGTTCTCTCTTTCCTAAAGGTCTACTCCGGGTATTTATTTTCCTGCCCCCGGCTTGCCAGACGGCGTCTGCCTTGCTAAAACTTGCAGCGATTTCCTTTTCAGCCTGCCCTTATCTCGCTCTGCACGTTGCCTCTTGGTGACTAATAACACAATAACATTGTCTCAGGATGAAATCAAGTAGGGGCTGTTGACTCTGCGCTATAGGGGCGGTATAAAAGGGAGCCGCGGAGAGGCAGTTGAGCCAGAAGCGCACAGTGAGCCTCGCTGAAAACCAGGAGCGCTAGCTCGCCCGCCCTGTCCCCGGCTCGCCTCACTGCTGCCTAGTGGATTGCAACGTTCTCGTCGCGCCCTCGGAGTTCTGGTGTCGGGCTATCGAGCGCCCCGCTGCATGGCTACCTGAAATCTGCCGAGGGAGCACAAAGGGATAATTGTGTACTGCCTGGAGTTTGCCCCAAGAACTCGTCGGGATGGAATACGCGCGACTAATCCTTTCCCTGCTCTTTGTGATCCACCAGGGAGCTCGGCATGCAGGTAAGCCGAGGATCTGTCACCTTCTCCTCCTCAAGGCGATATACCCTCGCGATTGCCCCCTCCCCAAATTCCCGTGCAAGCGTGCCTAGGTCAAGACGGGTCTTTGCTAGCAGGTTGCAGCCGGTGAAGAGCGGTGAGACTCTGATGCCATTGGTCTGAAACCCTCGCTAGGTAACCACCCCGGCCCTCACCTGAGCGCCTCACCTGCCCGCCTGCCAAGACCCAGTGCAGCGATCCACGAGGCAGTTAACCCACCCACAATGGTTGGCTCTAAACAGATTAGTCCCATTGATTTCCATTTGTACGGGCACACTTGAAGCTCACCTGATCGCGTGGTTGTTAAAGGTAAAGGTGACCTGGTGGCTTAATTGGTTTGTAGACCGGGTGCTCTCGGGATATATCTCAAATGCCTCATCCCCTTGGGGGAAAAAACGAAGGGCGGGCTGTGCTCCCTCTTTTCATCGCTAGGAATAATCTGCCTTGACTCGGCTACCCCCCCCCCCCCCGCGCTTACCTCGGAGCAACCCCGTCGCCTGGCTGCAAACTGTTAACAGCAGCCCGATCTTTGCCAGTTCTAAGCCTATCTCTGCACAGGGTCCGGCTGTAAAGGGGCACCCAACGCTGGCAACGTAACCCGGAGCCGTTGCCAGCATTGCCGCCGGTGAGCCGCACTTGGCCTCCGGTTTAAGCCTATCCTGTCCCGCTGGCTGGATGGCGATGCGCCCACCCTGGCCATTTCCTTCAAAGCATCCCAACAAGGGGCCACCGTCCGGATAGACGGGCAGAGAGATCGACAGTATATGGCCAGGTTAGCGTAACCCCTGCCCCCCGCCCCCCGCTGCCGTGCGTGCTACACAGGACCGCAAAGGTGGGAGCTCCTGCAGTACAGTAGTAGCCGCGATCCGCGGATCTCCGCTTGAACAGATCGGCGTTCGCTGCAGGCTGCTGCTGCTACCCTTCGAGAGAGTCCCATTCAACACCCGAGTATTTCCCAGCGGATCGGGTGGTCTGGGCATCCCCATCCCGGGAAGATCGGCAGCAGCTGAGGGAAAGACCGAGACGGGGGGTGAGTCAGTGAGGGTGGGAGATGATGGGTTTGGAACCACCACACTGAATTGGGGCGCCGATGCTTCGATTCGCATCGCGAGGCATTCCCAGGGCAAGCCACGACTGCCGCCCGCCGCCGCTCTCATTGGTCGATGATCCTCAATACAGTACTGCAAACCACGCATCAAATGCTGCATCAGCACTTTGAGTTGTGCGCCGCGCCTGTACCGAAGGCGTTTCAATTAAAGCCCCTTGCAGCCAGCCGGGTTGCATTTCCCGGGTTCTCCTGTTCCATTTTGGATTCGGATCCGTCGGATTAGCAGGCGTTTTCTTTGTGGAGCACGGAAGATCCTTTAAATACCTGGTTGAGGAAGGAGGGATGCTGCCGGCTAATAAGGCTCGTTAGGCGTCTTTTGCAATAATATTTACTTTCTTCAAAGTGCTAATCAGACGCCAGCCAAGCCAAGGCGGCTCTCGTTTGATTTCTGAATAACGCGCCTTCCATCAGCCAGCCCCACGGGGGCGAGCCAACCTCATGTCACGCGCTTCATCAGTCTCAACGCTCTTCTTTTTTTGCCACCTTCAGATGCTGAGCTCAGCGGCTCCCAGAAAGCCGAAAAACAGCCCTCTAGCGCCCCCTGGCCGCTGCGCAGGTCGAAGCGTTGCTCCTGCTCGTCTATGATGGATAAAGAGTGCATCTATTTCTGCCACCTGGACATCATCTGGATCAACACCCCCGAGTGAGTGCCTCCATGTTTGGAATACTTGTCGTTTTATCGCTCGATAATTGTTGTATGGTTGTGGGATAATGAACCTGTTGTACCTCTCAACATCAGTCAGGTGCCATAACCAGTATCAGTGGGGTGGGCCTAAAGGAGTATAATTAGGCTTACCATATCCAAAGGGGGACAGGGTGCCTACACCTTTAACCATTGTAAAAAGAGGGAATTTGGGCAGGTGCAGCTTGTTGCACCCTTCCATTATGAGCTGCACCTGCCCAAATTCCCTCTTTTTACAATGGTTAAAGGTGTAGGCACCCTGTCCCCCTTTGGATATGGTAAGCCTAAGTATAATGAGAAGCCTAAGCACATCCGAGATGTAGCTCCACCGTAGATAGTCCCTTGGCCAAGAAAGTGACATTATTAGCTAAATGCATGAAAGACACACACACACACACCTACCTGTAGCTTCCCATGATACTAATGCATTGTTTGGCACTTGTTTTGCATCTTGTTTTTGAATAGTCTGGATTTGAAGCATCATTACCAGCATAAGTCTATGCATGTTTACCCTGGTATAAGTGCCACTGAGTCCAAGGTAGCTTCCTCCTAAGACAGCATGCATAGGATTGCCACCCTAATCACTTGTAATGGTTGTAATCCTTAACTGTTGTAATCCTTGAAGGCAGAGTTTTGCACCCTTAACCCTTAAATGCAAGATTGCAGCCTGTGATGCTAGCTGCTGCTGGGAGAGATGGCTTTTGAGTCAAGGCATAAGATCTACAGCTTTCTCCCAAGTGTGTTTGGAAGCTAATAAGGCTACAATCCTGAGCGTGCTTACTTAGAAGCAAGCCCCATTGATTTCAATGAGTCTTGAATATACTTACTTGCTGCAGCCTCTATTTCTAAACATATTTCCATGAATACAAGTCCTTTTGGAAATAATGAATGAAGCTTCCTTCAGGGGGTGGGGGGGAAGGGGGTTACTCTTTATTTACTTATTTGGAACTGTTCCAAAAACAGTAATCTACAGCGTTAGCCTGAAAACTTGCTTGAGAATTGTCGAAACTACAAAATCATGTTTTGTACATTCTGTTAAAATAAAGACTGTCCCTTGAGTCTTTCTGTGGACTTTTTGCTAGTTTAGTATAATGCGTGGGAGGATCAGGGTTAATCATTGTACTTTTATGAATTGGCAAAGAGAACTCATGAATGCTGCTATCAAACTAATTGTGTTGTACAGTTAAAAACATCCTTGATATGCGTGCTGAAATGTAGTTTAAAAACCATCAGTTGGCACGAGCACATGCAAATGATTAAAAATACTTGGGATGGCGGGTGGGGGGGGGCTGCTAAATGCACACGAGTGCTACAAACTTGCTTGAGCTTGGTATTGAGACAGACCGCAGTGGGTGTGCTGATGAACCTGTACATTGAGTTCTTCGTATCAAGAGGCTCCTGTATATTTGTGGTTCCCTGAAAAAAGTATTTGCATGTCACCCATGTTTCCAAATATGTGTTTATAACAATTACAAGTTACATTTTTAGGATATAATTGTGAACGGGTCCTTGGGTCAGCCCTAGCATGGATTCCCCCCCCCCCAATTTCTCAGCTGCAGCAGTTCCGCTTTCTATATGCTGTGGCCTTTCCCCATGTCTATAAAGGCATTAAAAAGCATTATGAGTCGTGTAGATTTAGTTATCCCCGTCAGTGTCCTGCAAATGTATGCTTGGTTTAAGATTAGAAGCCAAAAGAAGAAGGAAAAAGCAATATTTGCTCAAGTAGAGAGTCACTTAAATAAGAGCACCTAAACTCTGCAAGTGAAACTGACATTGTTGGTTGTGTTTTGGCAGGCGGACTGTGCCCTATGGACTTGGAGGTCCCTCCCGAACCAGGCGATCACTGGAAGACTCTACTCATGAGAGCCTTCCAGGCTCTCACGACAGATGCCAGTGTGCTAATCTAAAAGACAAGAAATGTATCAACTTCTGCCAGACTGGAAAAGAATACTGGTATGTTCTATTGTGCTAAGTGTAATCATGAATGGAATACTGGACTCTGCCACTCTAACTCAATGCTTTACATATGATTGGAGGGATTTGACACCCCTTGGCCCCAATATACCTGCTCTGACATCAGAGCTGAAATGAAAGCATGAACATTTGTGTGTAAAAGGACCAAAGGGCCGAGGTGCCTCAAAACAAACAAATTCTTTAGCAAAAGAGTTGGACTTGTACCTGCTCGATTTATCTTCACTGTGAAACTCACTGGGTGATTTTTAAAAAATCGATCTATCCAGTGATTTTGAATTAATATACTGCCTTATTGTCATGCCTTGAGGCAGCCAACAATTGGAAACCATTAAACAACCTATATTAAAACTGTTTTTTAACATAAACAAGATGAAAGAAAAGAGAAGCAAGAGAGCCACAGAAACAGCAGCCCATCCATACCCCCCCCCCAAGTTAGCCTGAGAGAGAGTGATCCATCTGTTCACTTGTCATGAGGATAAAATGGGAGGAGGGAACCATGAGCACCACCCTGAACTCATTGGAGGAAGGATAGGATAAAAATAGTACAATATGTCATTGTCTAAAGAATGTAAAGTGGACTGCAAAAAAGTTCTCATCACCGCTGCACCTCTCTTCCTCATACAAACAGGTTCCAGTCCACAATACAGAAGGGACGGAAACCTCTTCGTCAAGACAGAGATTGCAAAGGGCTTGGACTGAAATGTGCACTCAGGCAACTGACGAACACCAAGAAAATGAGAAGGTGGGTAGGGCCTCTTCAGCCTGTGGAAAAAGGCTGATTGCAAAGAGCACCTGCGCTCCTTGCAAGATGTGTCGCACGGTCTAAGTTAGTCAGAACATCTGATTTCAGTTTTCTTGCAAAGCTTAATTAGATTTACAGCCACAGACTGTTTCACGTTTTTTCAGAAACGCGTGTGTGAGGCACTAGGAAGGAACTGTCATAATCCAGTTCTCGGGTAGCATGGAGCTGCATCCAATTGAATGTCCTTAGAGCGGATGGCTTTTGCTCACACAGTGTCCCAATGATGACTATATTTGGTGCTTAGGAGGAATTTTTCCATGGATGAAACTGACACACACACACACACACACACACACACACACACACACACACACACACACACACACACGAGAGTTTGGTGTTTTGTTTTAGTTTCCCCTGCAGCGTGTCCAGAGTTTACTTGCATGTCTCATGCTGAGCATCTCGGGAGGGGTGTAATTATTTTCAAGGCCAGCCCAGCCATGAGGCCAACTGAAGTGGACACTTCAGGCAGCAGATTGGTGGGGAGCGCCCATCTCTAGCTATCAGTTTGCCCCCATTGCTCCTCCTTCCACTCTCTGGATTGGAAAAGGAAGAGGGGGAGAGAGAGGAAGAGGAAATGGGGAGGGGAGTGCTGAGACAGTGGGAGAAGCAGAGGCTGGCACATCATCAGGTGAGGGGGGGCACCATTTGGCATTCTGCCTCAGGAGGTCTTGGGCTAACCATTATTATTTTTATAGTAGGCAATACCAGGGACGTGCGCTGTGGGCGTGGCAGGTCAGGCAGCCCCGCCCCATCATAGTCCATGGAACAAAGCCGCAACCCAGCCCTGAGATTGCACGTGTGCTACCTGCTTGCACCCAAGTCAGCAGGTAGCACATGTGCGCAATCCCAAGGTTAGGCAGTGGCTTCGTTCCCTGGACTATGATGGGGCGGGGCTGCCTTGCCTGCCACGCCCGCACTACACATCCCTGGGCAATACCCTTTGTAGTTAGTTTTTGTCCGTATTCTTCATTGACCGGCTACTTACTGGGCTTGGTTCTATCGAACACTAAGCTTCTTCAGGACAGAGAGCATTCCAATGGAATTTCCATAGTCAATGGAATCTGGACTGTGTTTGATTGCAATGGAATTCCACTTCCTGCACAGAAGAAAACACATGGACTGAAATGTGTATTCACAAATGTGAATGTGGCAGAAGCAGTGGAACTGTAATGTTCTTGATCAGATTGGCTTTGTCAAAAAAGGGGATATGAAGTAGGTTAGTTGAAAAGGTGGCTTCTCTGTTTTGATTGCCCCACTGATGGTGCCTTTTAACAGTAACCTGAAACACAGGGATTAAGATAGTGAAGCTTTTACTGCACCAAGAGAAGATGACAGCTCTGTAAGATTATATAGGATCCATCTGGGTTGATGTTGGAATATGGGAATTTATAAATTTCCTGTGATTTCTCAATGGGCAGAATGGAAAAGTAACACAATTGCAAGTGATTTCTCAATGGGCAGAATGGAAAAGTAACACAATTGCAAGTGCATGTACAGAGTAACTTGGATTGCAATTGACTTTTAACATTTCACATCACTGATACTGTGGATTAATGACATGACCACATATGAATGTGGAATAGAATGCATGGTAACTATATGCATTTGCATTATATTTTTTGCACATATGCACACTTCATATTTGATTATTTTCTGTGTTTTTGCAGGATGGATGCCATTGGGAACAGTATCAAAGTCTCCTTTAATATTGCCAGACTGAAGAGTCGGCTGCAGAAGCGAAAGCAGCTGAAGCATAACAGAACATATAAAAAGCAAAACATTTGGGAAAGCCTGAAGACAACATCTTAGTGGAAAGATCACCACCCTTAATCCTCAAGTCATCACGAATTACTGACAAGGCATTGCTGCAGCTCTGTTTTGACTTCTTAACATTCCACTCCAGGAAAAGATCAAGGAGTGTTGTTCTAGATATTAACTCTCTGAAGGTAAAGAAGGACCCCAAATAAATCTTCCATTCAGACAGATGACCGAGAAGTCAGTTGCTGCTGCTGTCCTGGAATTCAGTTGGACAGGTTGGATCAAAGAACATTTCTTTCAACCAACTTTTTTTTTTTTTTGGTCAGATGAGGAAGGGACATATTTGGACCCTGGTTCTGAAGAGAGGATAACAACACTGAAGCAGTATTTTCATTTGGTTTGGCAAACCTCCGAGGGAGAAAGAGAGAGAGAAAGAGATCTCAAAAAACAATGCATGCTGCCTTGTGATCAAGAAGATCCAAAATGGAGAGCTTGAGACTGAAAGAAAGAAACTTCTGTGTTTTGACTTTGCAATTACATGTAAAATGAGCGTGCAAAATGATCAGGACACTTCTACATAACAGGTCTACCTCGTGTGCTCTATGTTGCACTCTTGCCAAAATATTGTGACACTACTTTGTGGCCTTTAAGCATCAGCTGCAACCTCTTGTTTTTAATAGTTTGTTAAAGCCTGTTGCTAACCACTTAGTTCTTTCTAAATCTTCAAGCAGTGGATCCAAATTGCCTGCACTGTAAATGCCAAAAAGGCAAAGAACCTAATAGCCCCATCTTATTTGCTGCACAATTTATTGGGAAGTAGGTCTCGTTGAATTTCAGTGGGGCACACTTCATAGAAGTGTGCTTAGGTTGGCAATGGAAAGGTTTCTGCACAAATAAGTCGAGAAATTGCATTGACACAATGCAGGAAAAGGTTACAACAAAGTTTGGATACCCAGATCTCATTACACTCATGTCCAAATAAGAGGTTGTGCTCTATGGCCCTGACCCCTAAACCAAAATCATCACAAAGGCTAATATTGTGTGAATGCTCATAGCTGTGGATTTAACCATATGACTGAATATGGTCTAGATTGTATTTTGTATGATGGGCTTATTTTTTATCTATATATGTATATCTATTCTATTTATATTTGCAAAACTCATTATATTTACCATGTTGAATGTTCATTGAAACAGGCCATATTGGTCTATGCATGTCTTACATATTTCTGTATGAAATTGGGGGAATGCCTTATGCCTGTAAAGGTAAACATATTAGAAATAAATATTTTTAACTATTGCATTGGTCTTTTTTATGGTGGTGATTTGGTTTCATAGCATACATAGAAAATTAGAAGATGGGCAGTCCAATCCTAAGGTGCCCTTATGCTGCCTGCCAGAACGAATGTTCCAGCAGTGAAAGGTACTTTATGGGGGGTGCAAATGTGTCATGCTGTCAGGTGCAGCCGGATTAATGCGGCAAGCAGAGGCAGCAGCCCACCAGTGGTCCCCCAGTGCTGATAAGACAGTGTGCAGGGGTGTAGTCAGGGATGGGGCAGGGGAGGCAGACCACCCCCAGGCAGCAGGTGGGGGGCATCAAACCGGAGGTGGCGGCGATCCAGGCAACAGCGGCAGCAGAGAATGTGGCGGTGATCCAGGCGGCAGAATGGCTCGGAGGAGCCTGCAGAAACCACCAAGCCGCCTTTGTTTTGGTCCCCACCTTCCCGCCCAGCCCCCCCCCCGAGGGATGTTTGGCTCTGGCTGATGTCACACAGGGGCAGGGTGAGTGACGTCAGCGTCTACTGACAGTGTGGGGGTGGGAAGGGGGCAGAACGGGGTGGGGAGGGTAGGAATGGGAAGAGATGGGGTGCAATAGGTGGAACAAGTGCTGGAAGGGGGCAGGGATTGGTGTATTGGTGGCAGTGGCCACTGTCCTGTTTCCAGGCCTCGATCTGCCTTCCCAGGTCCACTCAGACTTGCAGCAACAAAATTGCTGGTGCAGGTCCAGGTAGACCTGTTCCAGCACTGGAGGCTTACCCCCAGGAAAAGGAACAAATGTTCCCTTTCCCAGAGGAGACCTCTAGGACTGCACAGGATGCAGCCTGTGTGTGGCTGCATCAGCAGGGAAGGGAAGAAATAGGTTTGGGCCCTAACTCTGAGCAGAAATGAAAACATTTTGTGGCTATTGATTGACAGCCTCCTTTTAAAGAGAGTAAAAAGCTGACAAGACCATTATGTTGCTGCTGTTGGGATAGACCTGAAGATGGTTGTCTTTTACTTTGAGAAATGGATGAACAACATGCTATACCGTATTAAGCACATCCTTGGCCAGTATTTGCTTGTTCTTTTTAATTCTCAAAATAGTAATTGGTGGGGAGGATACATACGTCCTCAGATACATACGTGTCATATTATTGTGTCAAGGTTTGGATCCATGGGAAAGCAGCATCTGAAAGGGAAACACGCATGAGTGGGGTGGCCAACTCTCTCTTCCCAGCAATGGCAGTCGCGCCATTGCAAGCTATCCAACACCCACATGACAGGTGCCAGTGCAGTCTGGCAGCACCCGTCAGTTTGCTGTGTGCCATGGAGTTTGCAAAGCCACAGGGCCACAGGTGGGAGAAATAGGTCAGTGATTGGATTGGGGGTGGCAGGGCTCCACTTCTCGCTTCGGTGTGGCTGTACACTTCCCGGTGTCCTCGCCTGTGGGGCAGCAGCTTGCGGAGGGCAAGGGGGGGCAAGACAGAGCAGAGGTTACAAGGCATTGACAACAGCAACAGCATTCTCGCCTGTTTCTCCTGGCTTGGGTGGTCCTTGCCTGTGGGGCAGCAGCCTGTGGGGGGGGGGGAGACAGAGCAGAGGCAGCAAGGCATTGACAACAGCAATGATGACAATCCCACCTGCCCCAGCTTGGATGCACAATCCTATGCTTGTCTACCTTGAGATAGACCCCACTGGATTCAATGGGGCTACTCTCAGGGAAGTGTGCATAGATTTGCAGCCTGGGAGGGAGTTAGACAGCACTCATGAGGGATGGGAGACACCTGTTTCCTTTCCTGCTTGGCTGCCTGATGCCTGCTTGGTGATTGTGAGCAGATCCAGTCTTTGGAGAAGTGGGGCCCAATTGGAAAAAAAAAATTTTTTTGTGGGGACCCAGGTTCACAGCCAAGGTCTGTAGAATCTTAGAGATATACATACATTCAGCAGACATCACATTATTGCTGTCAAAAGTAAAAAACAAACAAACCACAACTTGACTTTTATCATATCATTTTTGTGAGTGCAGGGTATACATCTAATATCTGTATTTGTAGGTCCTAATTATCTAGATTTATGTATGTAAGACAAATACTTGAGTCTGAATATAGCCAGGCCTACAATAGATAAACCTGCAATGTGGTGTTAACACGTATGTTGCAATGTGTTGTCTGTGTGTATTTGACAAGACTAGAGTAGATTACTCTGGTGTGGGGCTCCCTTAGGCATGGGGTCCAATTGGTTTAAAGCTGGCCCTATCTGTGAGGCCACAGCCCTATGGTGTGCCTGCAGTGATGCTTAGGGGAGTTGTGGGCATGAATGCCAGAGTCCTTACCTGTCGGGGGGGGGGGGACCTGCAGTATCCCTGTGCAGTCCCCAACGTAGTTCCTGTGCAGCCAGGGAATGTGGTGTGTGGACTCCCCCTCCCCCCCCCCCCGACTTACATGTGTGGAGCTGCTGGGAAGGATAGCCTGCAAAGAGAGATCTGAGAAGACAAGTGTTAGCAATCTGTCTCTGTGAGCATATGCCGTGTTTTGTGCAGGATGATGGCTGTTTGGTGCAAAATGTGGTTGTTGGTGCAGAGTGTGGTGTTTGTGCAGTAAGTGCTCCCCTCTACCAAAGTCCCCCTTCATGAGAGAGGGTGTTATAGTCCCATGGCGCATGTCATGTGCTCTGAGAGTGTGGGTGCCGGAGCTGGGCTTATATGGTGGGGTGGCTGTGGATTGATTGGCTTCCAGAGTTATGCTGTATCTTATTTTCCGTGGGGTGAGGGATGGTTTGGGGGAGTTTGGAGAGAGTTTTGCTTTTTTTGTGCTTGTAACAGTGTGTGGCCCCCTATGGGACTCCTCTAATCTACGCTTGGTCTGTGGCTGGTGTGGAGATTTTCTGCAGAAAGGAGTGCGCGGCCCACAACACGCCGAAGAAACTCCCATGGAATGTCCTCAGCACCATTGGAGTAATGCTGGTTGCTGGTTTGTGTCAGGTTTGCATCGGTGCAGGGTTCCAGGCACATTGCGCCAGTGTTATCGTTTGTGTCAGTCATCGGAAGCTTTCTTTTGCCAGTGGTGCTCTTGTTGCACTGGCAGGTCATGTTTTGCGCCAGCATTTCCCATGGATCGGATTGGGATATCTATTGTGGGAAGCAGTACCCAAATATAAGCATGCAGCTAGGACAGCGGAAAGACTGGAGTCATCCTGCTACTAAGAGAGAACCTGTCCCATAAAATGTAAACTAAACGCAATGCGGATCTCAGTCTTAATATTTTCAAGAATACTGTTCATTGGGCAACTTGTGCATACGGTATAGGGTTTATACCTCTATCAGTTGTGGAAAAAACTCCTTTAACTCTTCCTTTCTCTAGTAGCTGACCTCAGTTGTAAAACAAACACTTTGATCTTTAGAAAAAAAACTGTGTGAGGATTATGTGTACAGTGTACATAGTGTATTTGCCATGGTTTTGAGGGTGAACTCTGGTTGTCCGTCATTACATAGACAAGGTACATAGGGGAACACACACACACACACACACACACACACACACACACACACACACACACACACACACACACCGAGCTTTAGCATATAAGCCATCTGCAAGAGAAGAACCTTTTTTTGTCTGATTGTGCAGACAAAGTTGCTATTTCTAGTGCTGCTGGCTGGGAAGGGTGTGGCAGTTACTGCAAATGGGAGTTTATTTATTAAAGTATTTTTATCCTTGGACCCTTAAGGCAGCTGCAAGCATCAAGCTAAAAACAATCGTAGCCTAAAAATAATAACCAACTGAAGAGCTAGCAGCAGACAGGGATCCCAGGACATGATCGGAGCGCATGCAGATACATACATCTTGTAGAAGCTAAGCAGGTCTAGTCATTGCCTAGATGGGTAGTCACCTGGGAAGCCCCATAGATGCATCCTTGGGTTTCATGATGAAAGAGGCAAGCAGGATGTAGTATGTACAACTAACTGTCAGGAGAAGTCGGGAGTAAAAACCCACAACTGCCCCAGTCCAAACGCTTCTTTTTAAATGCCACGTCTTTGCTACCTGCTGAAAGATAAGTAGCGAGATGGGCCTTTGTGGGAGGAGATTCTATAACGTAGACATTACCGCGGAGAAAGCCCACTGACCACACTTCAGATGTTGGAGGGACAGATGACAGGGTGTTTCTTGTTGATTGAAGAAGCACAACCCAGATTCACACAGAGAGTGGTGTCCTTAAAATATTCCGGTCCCAGATTACTTGGGGCCTTGGAAGTCAAGACCAGCAGCTTGAATTGGACCCAGAAATGAATTGGCAGCCAATCAGGTTGACACAGCGCCAGGGTAATATGCTTGGATAACAATCTGGCCACTGCATGGAAGTTTCTAGATACCTTTCAAAGGGCCATCCACTACCAGAAGTGTTACCCACCTTCGTATCTGGTGCATCTTCTGAGCCTTAACACCTCAGTGAGATTCGGATTTTCAATTCAAGTGAAGACGTTCCCATCATTGCATCTGTAGGCTGATGCACCTCACTGCCTGAGGGCATGGGAAAGTAGGTGAAGAGTAGCCTGCCACTGCCAGGCCCAGATCCAGGGCCATCTTTTCCATTGGGCAAACTGGGCAGTTGCCCGGGGGCCATTGAGCACAGGGGGGTCTCATCGCCCCACTGGAAAAAAAAGTGTTTAAAAAGGTGCTTTTATGCGCCACCACCACCACCGCTGCACTTTTTTTTACCTCCCTGAGAGGTCTGCTAGTCCCCCGGGGAGTGATCCGCAGGCTCCCCACACAGTGTGGGGAGCCTGCGGATCCCTCTGCAGGCCTCCCCGCGCCTCAGAAAGGTCCTCTGACACGATCGCAACCCGGTTTCGTCAGAAATCCGGAAGTGGGTCACGATTGCCTCGGTGCCCGGGGACCCACATTGCAGTTAAGACTGCTCTGCCCAGACCCTGAATGAGCCCTATAGAACAGACAAATTCACTAACTTCGGATTTTCCCATCACATTGCTGCACTAATGGGAACAGCTGCATGGGGGGGGGTTGTTTCTATGCCTTCCTTCCCTCCCCCGAAAGGCACAGGTGCCCCCTCAGGGTATGCAAGAAGCGCAACATTTAAGGTTTGGTTTCTGGTGAGAATTGGGTGTATTGTTTGTTAGCGCAATCCTCCAGAGTGCAGGAAGCAGTAAAGCACGTTCGTGATGCCTCGGGAGTAAGGGATGTCCCCACGGCTGTTGGAGGAAGGTAAGAGATCCCCCGGTGGACATGGGGGTGGTTGTGGTGGTGAGGGAGGGGGCCATTGGCGCGGGGTCTCGAGTAGATCTCCAGGCTGCGCCAGCATGGCCCGGAACAGGGATAGGATCCGGCGGGCAGCCCTGGTCCGCCGGCCAGATCGCTATGCAGGATTGTGCTGTAACTCTGGGGTTTTTACTGGGGTTTTTACTGCAGCAGACGAACACGGCTACCTAAGTGGAATTAATTTGTGAAGTTGTTGTAATTATTTACGTTGTTTGGACATGATTCTGGATTAATTTTGACAGATGTCACTGCTGGAATCTAAACTAGTCTGCCATATCAGGAGCCACATAATAACATAACACATGATGGTCTCTCTAATACGTCCAATTTACAGTTGGCTTCAGGACCATTCAGAGGAATTTTATCAGGGGGTAGGTACAAAGTTTCTTCTGGACCCCTTCCCTACATATGAATTTGGCTCCTGGCCCCCCTTTTTTGCTCCAGGGCCCCCTTTTTAAAACCCATTTTTTGCCCTGGGCCAGGGTACAAATTACCCCCTTAACCCCCCTCTCAGAGGCCCTGGTTGGCTTAGCCCATCAAATCCCTTGGTACTCTTTGTTTCCACAAACTGGGCTAAGTATAGTATCTTAACAGTTTGTTTATGTATTTATGAGTGTGGTGAGTGTGTTTTGTTTTGCTGAGGGTGACTGGTCGCCACTGCACCCACGTACTGGTTCCTGGTCTGACATCATCAGAGGCATGACATTATCAATACTACTTTTCTCACATAGTTAATCTGCTGTTTTCTCTTTGTGGCTGGTCGTCTCTACTTAATTTAGTCTCTTCCTGCTGCACAAACACATGGAGAGATTGAGGCTCGTGAAGTATGAAGATAACCGGTATTTTTTCCTAAGAAGACTGTTTTGAGTCATGTCTCTGGAGGAGGCAAGATTAACACCTTCTTGTTTTTGTTTTTACGTTTTGCTCCATCACTGGTATTTTTTAAGGACTGTTTTAGTGTTAAGCAGAAAAAATGTCATGCATCCATTTATCTATTGCATTTTCACAATTAGGTTCTTTCCTTGGCAGTCACTAGGGCTTCAACTTTTAATCGGTAATTGATAGATCAATCAATGGAAGGCCCATTAGATTCAATAGACCTACTCCCAGGGAAAAGTGCATAGGATTGCAGCCCAATTTAATTAAATTAAGTCACATTGGGCTTACCATCGTCCCTGAACTGAGCCTGGCTTCAGCCTAGACCGGGCCTGAGCCGCTCCCAAGGATGTACTGCGGCTGCCCAATGGGCTTCCAGCTTCCAGAACTTCCGGTCGACAACACAACCAAAGCTGGAACCCCGTTGGGCAGCTGCAGTGCATCCTTGGGAACAGCTCAGGCCCGGTCTAGGCCGAAGCCAGGCTCGATTCTGGGACGATGGTACGCCTAAGTCACATGATGAATCTGACTTAATCCAAATTAAAATTCTTTAATTGGTTGGCAGTTATAGCAGAGCTGCCCCCATATTGCTGAAGGCCCTGGGACACAGCCTTGCACAGGGAGCCCCCTAAGCTTATTGAGACAGCAGGCAGCAACCCCTCCTCCTCACCAGTGGCGTTGCTCCGGTAGGGGCGGGGCCGTAAGTATTGCTCCGTTGTAGTCTCTTTACCGAGTGAGCAGGAGGCGGCCCCGCCCCCTCACTGTCGGAGCCTTTCCCGTGCGGAGAAATCAGCAGGCAGGGTCTCTTGCCTGCTGCTTTCTTCGCAGGGGAATGGCTCCGACAGTGAGGGGGCGGGGCCGCCTCCTGCTCGCTCGGTAAAGAGACTACAACGGAGCGATACTTACAGCCCCGCCCCTACCGGAGCGACGCCACTGCTCCTCACTGACCAATGGGAGCATCCTCTAGAGCCTCCATAATGACACAGGTTCCTGTGAGGAACACTCCCATTTGCACATGGGGTGCCTGGCAGAGCGGTGGCTTGAGTATCTTGACTGATTCATGCCACCACTACGACCAGTACTGGGCAGTTCAGGAGGTCAGCCCAGCCAGGAAGGCTCTCCAGTGCGTGTGCACCCTCAGGCAGTGCCCAACCGAACTGATTTCTGATGCCACCCCGATTTCTAGCACTCCAGAAGGTTTTCCTTCAAGGGTGGCCTAAGGCATCTTGGCATCCAAGTTGACACTCCTCACACACCAGTCGTTATGAATGACTGAGGCTGCAATCCGATACACACTTTCCTGGGAGTAAGTCCCACGGAATTTAATAAGACTTGCTTCTGAGTAGACGTGCATAGGATATGTGCCAAAAATAAATGATAACAGTTTGGTCTGTTTAAATGTCTCCCAAATCTGCTGCCTATAATGGTCTTTCTTCGTTCTGGCTCATGATAGGGTCAACCATGTGTTCATAGATGTAACTGCTTTGGTGTGTGTGTGTGTGTGTGTGTGTGTGTGTGTGTGTGTGTGTGTGTGTGTGTGTGTGTGTGTGTGTGCGTGTGTGCACGCCCTCAGCTTCTCTTGCTTGAGGCACATTGAACTCTTTGCTCTGTAGCTTCATTGATGGGATTTATCTGCTCTCAGCTTCTGGCACAATATTGACTGAATGCTGTGGGGTGACTTCAAAGAATCTGTTGAGTCGATGGCCTGTCTTTGGGTAGGAGGGTGTACCAGATGAACTTCCCAATTCTTGGCACCTCCAGCTAAAATACTCTGGGATAATAGCACTAGGAAGGTGCAGACTGCACCAGGTGACAACCTCAGAGGGGGGGGGGATGAGACCACTACTGGCCAAAATTGTGGAAACCTGTTGGAAAATTTGTGATGCCCTGTCGAACAAAAGTCTTTCTTGAACTCCTCCCCCAAATATTGCCTTCATATTCCCACAGTTCACATGATGTAACATAACATGGTGGATACATAAATGAGGTTATACAAATAATTTATTAACAGTGAAATCCTATTGGGGCTCTGCGCTGCTGGACATGTTCAAGCGACATAGCACACTTTACGGACATTGCAAATGGTGACACGCCATAGAACATAGCCTGGCCACTGCTGCAAGAGGTGAGCAGTTGCACCTGCATGACGGCGGCCACTGCAGTAGCCCCAGCGGCACTGAAAAATGGGTGCAGGGGCTAGGCAGTGGGCAGGGGATGGAAGGAGAACGGAGGAACGAGGAGGAGACTGGGGCAAGGAGGGAATGTTGAGGCCAGGAAGGGGGTAATATAGGCAGCAGCAGCAGCGCCAACGATATCCTATCCTATCCCCCTTGCTGACCTTGATCCTCCTACCCAGGTCCTCTCAGAGTTGCACCAGCAAAGTAGCTGGCACAGGTCCGAGTAGACCCATCGGGGTCACTGACTACCAATGAAAGGCATGTCTCTTTTAAATTATTATTGCCTGTAGTTACACACACACACACACACACACACACACACACACACACACACACACACACACACACACACACACACACACACACACACACACACAAGTGTAATAAGGATACTGGCATATACAGAATGACTCAATTCACTTATCACTTGAAAAGCAGTACCCTTCACATGTACACACAAAAGGTTCACTGACTATACACTATTTCACATCTTTTTCTCCTTACACAGGCCACTAATTCTTGACATTTATTCATATATGTATTTATTTTATTATGTTTATATCCCACCTGTCTTCCATCAGATCATTTCCACGTGATCACTCGTACAGGTACTAAAACAGACCAGACCTCCTTAGCTTCAGCAAGGTTGTTGCATCAGGAGCCCTCAGATCATGCCCTGTGATGTGCAGCCCACATGGAAGACAGGGGGAAAGGTCTCAGCTTATGTGAAATATAAGAGTATAAGACTCTGAGCATTTTTGGTCTTTGGGGCACATAACAGCCCAACCCTATGCTGGATTGGACTGTACTGCGGAGGGTTTTGCGACAGCGGAAGATGGAGTGCTCCGTTGGTGGCCATTTGGGAAGCACTGCTGCGAGAGGTGCCAGCGCTCCCCGTCCATCACCAGACCTATCTGTGGACGGCGGAGCAGGTAAAGCAGTGGCAGAGGTGGGGAGGGGACAAAATGGGATGAGGGGCTGCGGAAAAGGGTGGATTTGGCTGCAATGGTGCACACCGGACCCTATCCCCTTGTTTTGCAGCCTCCCCACCCCCTTTCTCTCCTCGGACATGTGCCAATAAAGAGCTGGCACTGGTCTGAGGAGACCCATTGCAGGGCAGGAGGATTACAAAGGGGTAAGGGGTTAAATTTCCCTTCCCCTTCAAAGCCTCCCAATACACACACACACACACACACACACACACACACACACACACACACACACACACACACACACACACACACACACAGAGGATACAGCACGTACCGTTTTGGCATGGCTGCACCAGCGGGGGGAGGATAGGATTGGGCTCTCTAAATAGTATTAAAAATTCTATACGGCAAGTCATATTAGAAAAATCATATTAGAAAAATATTGGGGATGTCTCCTGGCCCTGGGAGATTTGCAAACTTCCATATGCATACAGTTTCCACTTGCAATATGTAATACATAAGCAAAAGTGAAATAGGCTTACAGTACATCAATTACATCTTATAGCTGTTAGCCTGACATGTCCCAAAGCCGCATCTGTGTGTTAGCATAAGAATATAATGTTAACAGAGAATGCAGTACAAAATGTTTTGAAACCAATGGCAAAGCATCCATGAAGAAGCCAAGCAAATTTATGCTTTAAATTAAAAATGAGATTTTGAGTGAAAACAAACAAACAAAAAAATATGCTGCCAAGGAAGAGCTTTTTCAGGAAATTTTCTCAGTTTTTGCAGAACTGGTTTGAGTTTGCCTGCTACATTTCTTGTAATCTGAAGCTCCTCTTCAAGAAAGGTAGCTCAGTCTAAAACAACAAACATGTTTTTCTAGTTAAAAGCTGTGTTGTGTTAAAAGAAAGAAAGAAAGATAAAGGCTAGCCTCTTGGTTGACATATTGTGGGTGAGGATAACATATTTGTAAGCCTAGCTTTCTTCTCTGTCTTCTGGCCTTCAGACAGGTGCTCAGAGCTTAACTCAGAGACTTTGAAGGAGGCAAAAACTGGATTGAGCGAAATACAATTTTGAGGATCATCATGATTGCGCATGTGATGTCAGAACTGATGCATTCAACCTATCTTGCTTACATCCAGCCATTTTTCTTTCACTCGAACTATGGTCATTCTCCAGATCTCGGATCTCGGGTCTATGGAGCTGGCTTATACTGAGTCAAATCTTTAGTCCATCAAAATCTTAACGGTAGTATTGTCTTATCTGCAGTGTCTTGCCAACAGCTTAGGTAGAGATCTGTCTGTCCCAGCCTTTTAACCCAAGATTCTTTGGAGTGGATATGCCAGGGATTTAGAGCTTCCTTCGTGCAAATAAGTGCCCCCTTTACAGTGCTGTGGCCCTTTCCTGACTTGTGGCAAATAGATCGCCTGAATAATTCACCATGAACAAAAGTTGCTGCTCTTCAACCCCTATTTTGGAGCATGCCCCATCAGCACCTGATGTTGCCCATGATGACCCACTGCTGCCATCTCTATCAAGGTGCACACTCATGCCCCTCTAAAACTCCTCACCATGCTCCTTGTTTGCATAATTCTTTTTTGAAAACAAGAAGTGTGGGGCTTTATTTAAAGGAGTCATGCAAGGACAGATGAGGGGTTGGGAAGTGGTCCTTCCTCTCATGATGGTCCCTTTAAACCTTTCCTACTCCAAGGATTAAAATTGTCTTTTTGGCAACCCTTGAGGTTCTTAGAATTCATGTGAGTCATAACGTTGGCTCTTATGATTCCCTGAAAAGTTTGCTACAAAAGAATGTATCCAAAAGAATGTATCCAATCCAATTAATGTATATCAATTAATGGATTTTAAGAACAACACCGTTAACTGGAGTAAGGTGTTCATTTTCACAGCTGGTGCAAAGAGGAAATGTTCAACTTGTTTCATGGAATTTCAATCCCTTTTCATTAACAGTAGAGGAACAAAATCAAAGCACATAGGTTTCCTATCATATCAAACACGATAGGCAGCAGGGTGCGTGAGAAATGGCCACCAGTCACAAGAAACCAGGGCTGAGGAGGAACTGTCATATTTCAGTAAGTCACCTATGGCACCAAACTACCTAAGGTCAACAAAATAGCCAAGAGCACTCACACCTTGGCAGACTCAACCCTCCTTCGGGATCAAAGGCCTTCTCCTTTTGTTTCAGTCTGCCCTGAACTTGCTTATCTCTGCTACGGCACAAGTATGCCCTACGTGAATGAATTGTAGACAGAGTGTATAACAGGAAAAGTGACATCCGTGAAGAAACGCCTGGAGGGGATGATGCCCTCTGGGAACCTTTCCAGCTAGTTGTACCTCTGTACTGACAGAAAGTGACTTCTCCCACAGCGCAATCCTGTTGCACCAGTGTAACAGTAGATCCACTGGTGTAAGCGCACTTATGGCAGTGTAACTTGCCGTATGCCGATGGACGCAAAACGGAAACCAGCATAACCCCTCTTGGACGCTGTGCATGCGCAGTTCGGATGCAGGACGGACGCCGGCGCAACTCTGCCGACGCAGGGGGCATTCCGGGGGTTGTGCTGGCATCTGTCCTGCATCCGAACTGCGCATGCACAGCGTCCGAGAGGGGTTACGCTGGTTCCGTCCTGTGTCCATCGACGTACGGCAAGTTACACTGCCATAAGTGTACTTACACTGGTGCACCATAGGATCTATTGTTACACCGGTGCAAGAGTTACACAGGATTGCGCTGCCAAGCTGTCAATTTTTTTTCCACTCCTTCATGACAAACTATAACTGCTAAAGTTTCTTCTTCTTCTTCTTCTTCACAGTTTTTTAAAGATACAGGATCCTCGTCCTCCTTTGCCTCTGATCACCCAACTGAAAATTAGGAAACCTCCAGATCTTGGCTCCTGTAACTGGCTGGACAACCTGGTTAGCTAGAGGCAATTTAACTACATTCCCCAGCATGCCAGGAATAGTTTCTTGAAAGTGAAATGACAAGAGTTAAATACGGGGCAACTGTGGAAAAACAAATCTTTGTTCAGCAACATCAAGAATTTCCTTTCTTGGAATTCTACCAACCGTTAAGTGGGTTAAAATATTTTTTTTAAAAAAACTTGGTGAAAGGTGCTTTCTTTTCTGCAGCTTCCCATTTTGTGAGCAAATATTTCACTGTTGGGCTTCAGAGACTATAAATTAAGAGAGTTAGCTGTTGGTCTTTTCTAAAAGATGCAAAGAGATGCTAAGGGCATCTTTCCAGCTTTCACCTGGCAGTTAACCTAGTAGGGAGGTTAGGTTAGCTGGTAGGAACAAGGACTGTGCAAGACAAGACAATTTTAATCAGAGCTGTAGTCCCCAGAAACCAGTAACGGCTTCTTTTGCAGTGCGGCCCGTGTACTGTTTCAAGACCCAGTAAAAATCAATGTGCACTGGTACTGCAGCATTTTTTTGGCCCTTAAGATGTTACTTTGGTGCCCTGTCATGCCATCAAAGAAGCTGTAACTGGATTCTAGGGACCCCACAGAAAAGAGGTCATGGGGGTCCATTCTTTTTGTGGAGCATGGTGAGCGATGAAGGCTGGCTCAATGGTAGCACTGGTGGCTGGCTCATTGGCTGGCTTGCTGCTGATTATCAAGCTGCCCTTTCCCCAAATAACACTGCCTGCTTCTTTAAACTAGAGATGGAGAGCTGGGATAACAGAGATGCAGGATATGGGTGGGTGACTGGCTTGTTCTGTTTCATTGACATGAATGAGGCTTATGTGGTTGCTAGAGGTTGGCGGTTCGACTCCGGCAGCTGCACTGGTGGCTGGTTCATTTCCGAACCCAATTCAAGGTGCTGCTTTTGACTTTTAAAGCCCTGTATGGCAGTGATATATCTAAGTAACTAGATCGCAAGTGCGAGTGCGAGTACAAGTCATTTTTGCATGAGTGCAAGTCCGAGTGCAAGTCAGTGTCAAAATATTTGGGCAAGTACGAGTCAAGTGCAAGTCATTTTTGCATGAGTGCGAGTCGAGTACGAGTAAGGCCAAAAACCATGAGTCACAAGTCACGAGTCGAGTCACTTTGGGGAAAATGGCTTTTTTCCCTGAAAATGAGGTGGGTGGGTATCTGTGTGGGGTGTGTGTGTGGGGACCTCTGAGGCTTTTAAAGCACCCACTTGGCTTCCCCTATGACTTGGAAAATGACTTGGAAATGGCAAGTCGTTACCCCCACGAGTGCAAATCAAGTGCGAGTCCCGTGGGTCACAAGTACGAGTGCGAGTCAGTGGGTCACGAGTATGAGTACGAGTACGAGTCAGGGAAAAAGTGACTCAGTCGCACTTGCGAGTCGAGTCATTTGACTCGAGTCCCCATCCCTGTATGGTTTGGGACCAGCATATTTGAGAGACCACCTTCTTCTGTACAATCCAGTTTGCCCCCTTCAGTCATCAGAGAGAAGGCCCTTTTAGATGTGCCGTTGCTTACAGAGGTGGAAGGGATGGCGGCAAGGCATAGGGCCTTCTCGATAATGGCACCCACTTTATGGAATTTCCTCCCCTTAGGTTTATGAACTGCTCCCTCTCCAAAAGCCTAATCTAAAAACATTTCTTTTTGGTCTAGCCTTCAAACCACGCAGCAAACCATGGGTAAGCGGATCCAAGGATAGTGGATCCACAGATATGGGGCCCCTACAGTACTTCCTTTTGAATCGTTACCTGATGAAGGTTTCGTTGACTTTGGGCCTTTATTATTTTATTTATTTTTCACATTTTTTATACCACCCTTCCTCCAAGGAGCTCAGGGTGTTGTACATAGTCCTTCTGCTCCTTTTGTCCTCGCAACAACCCTGTGAGGTAGGTGAGGCTGAGAGATAGTGACTGGCCCAAGGTCACCCAGCAAGCTTCATGACTGAGCAGGGATTTGAACCTGGATCTTCCAAGTCTAAGTTCTACTCCTAAACCTCTACACCATCCTGCCTCTCAAGGTGTGTATCTGTATATCTTTATAGTTACTCCGATTGTTCCAGCTGGAAGAAGCGAATTAAGTATGGGATGCAGCTTTTATTTTGTATGGTTAGAGCACTTGTCAAATCCATGTCCAAATATCCTCATGAAGCATGCTATTAACAATTATGTAGCTTGTGACCCACCAAGCTGAGCACAGGTCCCAGAACTTAATAAACTTGATAGCTACCTTCCTGGGACTGCAAACATGGAAGGGCTGTTGAGCACCTGTTACGGTAGATCCACCATATATGGCTCATGATGGCCAGTGTTCAGCTGGGTGATTCACAGGTTGTGCAGGACTGTGTTAACCAAAAGACCCAACTGCTCCATGCTACGTGGGAGGAATCGCTTCCAAATGCTGCCATTTCACATGCTTGGACATCTAATTTGTTGTTAGTTGTGTTATTTCAGTCCTTCACTATTTTCCTGTGTGATTCTGAAAGGCACAAAGCAAATGCAGTGAAACCTAGATCTTGATTTTCAAGACTGCAAGTGGTAGAAGACATTTAAGAATCTGGTATGCATGTATGAAAACATTCTTTGTCATAAATCAAACCATCTCCTAGCAAAGATGTTGCAACTTCAGGTTGTAGAATTCTGGCTATAAATGTTCTATTATTATTTTTATTAGCAAAATATGTTTTATGCTGACTGCTCCTTCTTTTGGGATATCTTTGTGCAATTCCTGTTTCTCAATCCGGAATCTTTGGCTGTTGAAATTTGCCTTGGTATCATTAACTTCAATGGAGCGATCTCAATTATGCCAACTTGAAGAATGAAGCTAGAGTCTAGAGCAGTGGTTCTTAACCTGGGTTCGATCGAACCCCAGGGGTTCGGTGAGTCAGTCTCGAGGGTTCGGCGGAGGACTACTCACGATTCAATCGTGAGTAGTCCTCCGCCGAACCCGCGAGACTGACTCACCGACTAGCGGCGTCACTAGGGCGCGCGTGCCGCCCTAATGACCCCCGTGCCACCCGACGAGGATGTCTCTGGAGCCGGCAGCAGCGGAGCTGTTTTGGGCAGGAGGAGGCCTCGGAGCGTCCGCCCTCGGCGGAGCTCCAAGGCCTTCTGAGGGAAGGCCGATGCGTGACATCGTATTTATAAGCTTTAGTGCATGCGCAGTACGTTTCGGGGCAAATTTGCCCTCAAACGTTCTGCGCATGCGCTAAAGCTTATAAATAGGACGTCGCGCATGGGGCTTCCCTCAGAAGGCCTTGGAGCTCCGCCGAGAGCGGACGCTCCGAGGCCTCCTCCGAGGCGTCGCTGGAGTGCGACGGGAAGGGCGGACCGCCTGCGCTCAACGCGCGGGTGCACGGGCGCGACCGCGCGTCACCCATTGCGCACGTCGCCCCCAGGCAGTCCGCCCTTCCCGCCGCTCTCTAGCCACGCCTCATTGGCTGCAGGTGATAACGTGGCGTGGCCTATCTGTGCTGCAGGGAATTTGGTGCGCCCAGTAGTAGAAGTGTGTGATTTCTTTCCTAATATTTATTTAATTTAATCCCTTCATACTATGTCGAGCAAAAAAAGAAAGTGGTTGGACAAATATGTACAATATGGATTCACATGTATAACGGAACGTGATGGGAGTCAGCGTCCTAGCTGCATGATTTGCAATGCCAAGTTGAGCAATTCTAGTCTAGCACCAGCAAAACTAAGAGAACACTTCCTTAAGGTAAAGCCGCGCATTTCTGAACTGGTCTCTGAAAGGCAACAGCAGAAGTCACACTGATTTGCAGTAAATATTCATTATTATGTTTTTGTTTTTGTGTGAAAATCATGTTTTAATATTTGTTCTTTAATGGTTTTGTTCATTTTGTGCACCTATAGAAATATACCTATGTATATATACCTATGTTTTGAATTTGAAAAAATCATATTTTATTTTTCAAATTAAGAAGGGTTCAGTGAATGCGCATATGAAACTGGTGGGGTTCAGTACCTCCAACAAGGTTAAGAACCACTGGTCTAGAGGTTCTCAATTGGTGGTACATGTACCACTAGTGGTATGCAGGCCCCTGGTCGCCAAAATGGCAGCTGCCAGGGTAGCTGCGCTGGAGCCCTGGAAACAGCAAGCTCTGCAAAGCTGGCAGAGCCTGAGCACACAGGTTTCTAGGGCTGGAAAATGTCCTTCCACCAGCCCTTCTCCCCTTACCTTTGTTTTCAGGCTTCCAGCGCGGCCAAAAACCTGGACATAAGTGGTGATGATGTCATCGCCAGTTACTTCCTGTGGTACTCGGCGCAGTGGCAGCCACAGAGGTGTTACGCCGTGCCAAAGGGGTTGAGGAAACCTGAGCTAGAGAATGGCTGCCGCAGACCTTGACTAGGACAAAACAAGTACAACTCTAGTCCACAAAAGCATATGCTTCAAGAAATGTGTCAGTCTTCAAGGTGCTACAAGCATGGCAGACCCAAGACCTCCTGACACCTGGGGCAGCATGCCAAATATATTCTCTCCGATCCATTGTGATTCCACTTCCATTTAGCTACTGTGTGTGGGATCTGTGGGTTGTTCAGGAACTGGCATTAAATATACTAAGAAATGTGCCTCACCTTTTCACGTTCACAATCAGATCAGGTACTGAAAGTTGCATCCTCCTTGGGCTTGGCTATAGAAGCAGCCTTGGCAGAGCAGTCAAGCAGAACTGTTCTCTTTCTGCCTGACAACCTTTAGCAACTGATTAATTACCTGAACTAATTGTTCTGGTGTCTCTGCAGAGCCTTTGATCTCTGGGATTGACTGTTGATAAACTACAGCTTCCCTTGTACAGGTTTTTCCTTCTGAGTAAACCTGTTCACATGGTTGTAAAATCAACATTCCCTCCTATGCTGTGTTCTGTTTTCCAACTAGTCCAAAATTTTGAAGTGAGCTACAATATATCTGCACCGTTGTCAATTAAAACCAACATGAACGAGGGTTTGGCCAAAAAGGGATTTACGTACAAGCAAACTAGGAAGACTTGTTGCATATGTCTGACTTAGATTTTTCAAAGCCACACTTGGATTTTTATCCAGCCCCATCCTAGATAAAACAACATTTTAAAAAGTGTTTACTTTTTGGATTCTAATATAGCATAAAATTGTCCATGGCACTGATTAAAACTGTGTTGTGTCACCATGCGTACATTAAGGAAATAGCTGGTGTACCTACCAAATCTTTTGTTTCATTTCATTATCTTCAAAGACAGTGTTTTCATTTTATTCAATGAACACCATCTCTATTAGTCATATTTTGCACCAACTATCTGAACTTTTTCTGATGTTGATTATAAGCAACTTTCTAAAATTGGTGGTTCTTCTACATCATACTTGAAATGTTTTAGAAACCAGAAGACAGATGTTGGATTCTACTGCTTACCAACCAGACTTTCTTTTTAATGTTTTTAAGTTGTCCTATGATTAGGGTTGGAATATGGTGCAGGTTGGTATGCTATGCATTTGGTATATAAATATATTCTGGAGTTAAAGAATTATCCTAGCACAGGTGCACTAACACAGGCCTTTATCAGAAGGTTTTCCTTTCGCATTGTTGAAGTACAATAAGTGCTGAAGTGCTGTAAGAACTTAATATTTAGAATTTTGCTTCTGCTTTTATTAAGATCTAATTCTAGACTGCAGTTTTCTATGTTTTTGAATTGGTTACCATAATAGGTTTTTATTCTGTTGTTTGTGATGCGTTTGCCTGAGATGAAACGGCCAATATCATTATGCCTTTGTACAAATCGATGGTAAGGCCGCATCTGGAGTATTGTGTCCAGTTCTGGTCACCACACCTCAAAAAGGATATAGTTGAATTGGAAAAGGTGCAGAAAAGAGTGACCAGAATGATTCGTGGGCTGGAGCACCTCCCTTATGAGGAAAGGCTACAGAGTCTGGGGCTTTTCAGCCTAGAAAAAAGGCGCCTGAGGGGGGACATGATTGAGACTTATAAAATTATGCATGGGATGGAGAGAGTAGATAGAGGGAATTTCTTCTCCCTCTCGCATAACACCAGAACCAGGGGAATGCACTAAAATTGAGTGGAGGGAGAGTTAGAACAGACAAAAGAAAATATTTCTTTGCCCAGCGTGTAATTCATCTGTGGAACTCCTTGCCACAGGATATGGTGATGGCACCTAGCCTAGATGCCTTTAAAAGGGGGGTTGGATAGATTCATGGAGGAAAAGACCATCACAGGTTACAAGCCATAAGCGACCTCCTGGTTTTAGAAGTAGGTTTTCTCTGTGCCAGGTGCAAGGGAGTGACAACAGGGAACAGGTTATCTTGTTGGCTTGTGCTCCCTGAGGCATCTGGTGGGGCCACTGTGTGATACAGGAAGCTGGACTAGATGGGCGTTTGGCCTGATCCAGCAGGGCTCTTCTTATGTTCTTATGCCTCCTTGAGTACCTTTAGTAGAAAAGGAGCAAATTGATTGAATGAATAAACTAGGAATGTGACAAGGAATCAAGCATCCCAGTCTTCTATCAAGTTAGGCACACCTAAGTCCATTTAAAGCAATAGGTTTGGAAGCACCCCAAGTCTTTAGTGGTTAAGATGCTGAACTGCAGACCGTAAGGTAGGCAGGACAGCAGTTCGAGATCCGAGCACCGTGTGACAGAATGAGCTACCGTCTTCGGTCCCAGCTCCTACCAACCTAGCAGTTTGAAAGCAAGAAATTGTAAGAAGATTAATAGGTACTGCCTCGGTGGGAAGGTAACAGCATTCCGGGCACCTTGTCATTGAGTCATGCCAACCACATGACCACGGAAGCGTCTTCGAACAGCACTGGCTCTTCGACTTTCAAACGGAGATGACCACCGCCCCCTAGAGTTGGACACGACTGGCTTTCGAGCAAGGGGAACCTTTACCTTTAAGTTAATTTAAAGCAGGGGCGGGGAACCTTTTCCCTGGCGAGGGCCGTTTTAAATATTAGAAATTTGCTGGAGGGCCGGCCGTAAGGCCGGGCGCCATTTTTATTTATTTAATTAATTTTTGCCCCCCGCCCCCCATCGGCCTCCGGAGGCTCCGTGCTCACTGTCCGAAGCCGCCGCCGGGTCCGCGCATCACCTCCGCCGTACCATGCCGATGAGGGCAAGAGGGCAAGAGCTTGGCCTCATCAGCGTGGTACGCATGTGCGAAATGGCCAACGGCCTGGTGAGAAGGGGTTGAGGCGGCCGCCGGGGAGGACATGCAAAGGCCCTCTCCCGGCCTCTGGACGCGCGGACCCGGCGGAGCCTCCAGGGGCCAGTTGGGCGGCCTCCCAGTAATCTCTCCAGGGGCCGGACCGGATGGCCTCGGGGGCCTGATCCGGCCCTGGGGCCAGAGGTTCCCCACTGCTGATTTAAAGCAATGGGTTTAGGAAGGCATAGTATCAGATTATCCACGTTTATTGTTCTGTGACTTCAAAATTAAGCATTGACTTGCATGGGTAAAGACTCGTCGGAGACTGAATACCATAGACAGTTTTTAGCTTGCTATACACAGAGCACCTTTCAATGATCAACTGATGCACATGCATGTATAATGTATCCACCTTGAAACCAGCCCCAGTGGAGAACATCCACTGTCTTTGTTGCAAGATAAACATTGGTAACCTTTCTTCTAGCCTCTGAACGTGACCTGAAACAGTCTATTACTCTATTCCTGCCAAGTCAGGAAGCCTGAGATGAAGGGCCAGTTTCAAAAACTCAAGCACAGTTTTATCTGATTTGGATTTCTCGTGCAGAACTACTTAGCACTCCTGTCAAATCACTGGGCAACCTATAAAAAATTATAAACATAACAAGACAAAGACAGGAACGCAAACCATAGTGCAATTGAGAACAGGAACTCCATATTCGCTGCAAGTCACCCAAGACTCTGCCTCTAGGAATTTTTAAGATTGTAAGTTCACTGCAACCCCACAAGGTATTCTAAGGTGAATGTTATGCGATACAAGCTGATTTCTTCTGGGATGCTATTTCAGTTGACTGCAATATTCTCCTATTTAACCTAAAGTCACATTTTTAGTGCTTGGTTGTCTTGAACAGAAAGTACTGGCACCAAGGCTTCAGGGACCCAGATGTGAAATAGAAAATGGGGTCCCTAACATGTTAAATAAAAGAATAATACTTATTCACCAGGATCCAAAGAGCCCTTAGGCCAGTGTTTCTCAAACTTTTTCAAGCTGAGACTCCCTTGACCATTGGCAACCATTGGCCATGGCTCCCCTTTACATTATGTTGATGCCTGCCAATTGGCATTGCAGTTTTCCGAGAGGGTCCCCGTGGCACTCCGCAGCTCCCCTGGCTGGTTTCCATGGCTCCCCTGGGAGCTGCGCCTCCCAGTTTGGGAACCACTGCCTTAGGTTCTTTGGGGCATTCACTAGCCTAGTGGAAGTTTTGACCCTTCTACCTCTCTCTCCATGTTCTATCATGGAGATAGAAGAACATCAATCTGCTCTTGAAACGCCCATTGTTTTCAAAATCATTTTGTCATATGATGGCCATGTCTTAGGGGCGTTTGTTTGTGCAAATCGGAAGCCTCCTTGAACGTGTAGAACTAGTTCTAATTTGGGACTTGGCAATTTTAATGAACAATTGTTTTAAACAAGTTCCAAATATAATATTTACATGAAAACTAGACCAAGGTTTAAATAACTTAAAAGTATGTGATTGCAATTGGATTTCTATGTACTTTGGCACTTTCGGAAGCTCTAAGGCTTGTCCGTGGTAAAACGTATCCGTGAGTCACCCCCATGAGTGTCAAGACATGCAACATTTGTGATGTTGGTGGAGAGAGCCTTCAAACCGTTGAAGGGACGGCGGAGTGTTCTTCTTAAGAGTGGAATGTGACAAACAGCTGGTTCCAGTGGTGGTGACAACCTGCTGCATCCTACACAATTTCTGCCTCTGCCGGGATGAAGTTCTGCTGGACCCAGAGCCACCTGTTCTGGAGAGGGATGATGATGGCACATGCTGCCCCCTGTGCTCAGAGCCCACTTGAGACGGTTGCTAGAAAGAGTGCCAAGGTACTCTCTGCAGCTACTTCAGCAGTGAGGGGCTGGATTAATTAATAAATGGTGTGGAAAATGACATAAAACATATTTAAAGGAGTGCACAGAAGAACTGAAATAAGGTGCAGGTGCATTTACATTTTGCATGCTACATCTTCATCCTGGGGTTTTGTCAGGGGCATTCCTAGGGTTTGCATCACCCCCAGTGCAGGAGGTCAGTGCGTCACCCCCATGATGGACCTCCTCCCATGCACCAGGCGGGGTAATGCATTGTTGCCCCGCCCCCACGCCATTGCCCTGCTTCCCACTTAATCAAAATTACACCTTTAAATTACAATATTATATGCACAACCTAATGTATGTTTGCAGCCTGTATTGGTCTTTCAACCACACATTGCTTCAACGCCCTTCTCTAAACCCCCAATATTTCTAACAATGATGCCAGGCAGGTGCAGAACTCTGCCAAAAGGGCTTGCTCTTGGTGTGTGATTGTTGTGTGGCAGTATCGCATTCCTGATTGCTGAGTGAACCATACATCAAAACGCAGGCAAGCCCATGCAGCCAGACAATTACGTTTTATGAGTTTCTCATCCAAATTGCCCACTGATGCATCATCATTCTGGTCCTTTGACACTGGTGATTTCAGCCAGCCAAATATGACGTATTTCCATTGGTTCCTTTGATTGACCAATCCCTGAAAAGCCTTCTGGAAGCAATAAGGCCAGTTCCTCAGATACAGTATGTGGCTAGATCAGGGTCATCATAAGGCTTTTTTTGAGGGGGAAAATAGGCAAACTGCTTTTTCCAAAGCATTTGGGCATGCTGAAATGGAAGTTGCTGTTTGTCAACCTGTATTTTGAAATTCAAAGGTCACTGCTGGTTTCAATTCTTTTCTCTTTTCTGGTGCGTGTGTGCGTGTGCGTGCGTGCGTGCATACGCACGCACGTACGTACTGTACATACATACATACATACATACATACATACATACATACATACATACATACATACATACGTACGTACGTACATACATACATACCTGCCTTCTGAGGATTTTGTTTTATGTGTTTGGTGATGTGGACTGTCGTCTACAAGGGAATACAATGGCTCAGTTCAGACAGAATGTCAAACAATTTACTATTACTGTGATAGAGACTTATCATAATTTGCTGAGTTCCCTTCCAACCCTACATAGAAATAGGTGCCGCGCTCCCATGCCAGGCTTTTCACAATGAGTTCAACCCTAGCTTCAGTTATGCTTAACAATGAAACTACCAAGTTTCGATGGATTGAGTCCTATGAATAGGCAATGAGGAAGCTGTAGAGTTTGCTGTGTGTGTGTGTGTGCATGCGTATTCTGCTTCAGACTGATTCAGATCTCTGGACTGAGTTAGTCATGGCTTGGTGGGGAAATATTCCTAATTGGGTGATAAATCAAGGTAATATTAGACTGGGTGCACATTTAGAAGAAAGTGTGTAAAACATATTTCTATTGGGTGTTCTATGCTTACAGAGATAAGTAGCACAAACCTGGGTGTAAACCCCATCAATCTCAGTGAGACTTACTTCTGAGGAGACATGCATAGCATTGTGCTGTAAGCCAGATGGAAAAAACAACAGCCCAAGAGTTATTCTCACTGCGTGGGGAACTACCAAAGGTATTTTTTGTTTTGTGTAGAACTTATGTGATGGTAATACTTATGTGATATAGAAGATGACCCTTTCATTCGACCTACACATTGTGGTCTGTCTATCAACAGACTCACTCTCATCTCCTGTGATAATCCAAAAATGGATTCCAACCTCATCAAATATTATAATAATTAATTTGATATTCAATAAAATTATTTGCCAGAAAATGTTTTTCATTTTAGCAAAGACGAATCTGGCGTAAAACTAAATATTTCCCCAGCCCTTGAATGTGCAGTATTAGCATGATGCCCTCCCATGTTGCACTATTCCTGCTTTTTGACTTGGCAGGTGTCTTGAAGCCCCTTCTCCTCCCTGCTTCACCATCAAAGTGGCGGCAGTGGGGGATGGATGGAAATAATGTCTAGCATGAAGGCTTCTGTGTAGTTTGTGAATTTTACCCTCTAGGGACACATAGCTTAGGCTGCAATCCTATACACTTACCTGAGAGTAAACCCCACCAAATGCAGTGGGACTTACTTCTGAGTAAACATGTATAGGATTGCACTGCTAATGTTCCTACTGTTTCTTTGGTATAAGTGCAGTTGAAGGGAATGGGCCTTGCACTAGTCGCTGTTGAACTAACTGCAAAGAGAGCCGCATATCTGACATTTCACAGCAGTGACCATGTTGCTGTTTGGCTTGGGATACTGTTGCGTGATTTCAGTGTTTCATGTCTTTTAAAATAGGTTATTAGTGTTTAGATTTTACTGTATTCTGTTTGACATCTAAGGGAGCTTTTACATATTCTGTATCATCAGCTCAACAGTAATTTGGGAAGAGGCATTGAATTGTGCCTCCGCACGGCATGTAGTTATTATTAAGAGACCCAGTTTTAATTGCATAGTATCCAAACTTTTGAACTTTCACCTTCCACTTTTTTCCATTTTATTCACATGGTGGAACCATGGAGTTGGGGCCAATTTTATAACCATGATTATCACAGGTTGAAATTGTCGACTTCCGTGGAGACTCCTCTCCCAATTCCAACTGAGCAATGAGTTTTCTCCAAAAGGTCCCGGTGTCATTGCAGAGGAATGGTAGAAAACCCATTGGCTGGTGGAAAGGGCAGGAGAAGGAGGAGCTGCTGTGTGAGTTACGACTGGACTGTAGCAACAGCTGCTCCTTCTCCTACCCTCTCTGTCAGCCAATGGGTGCATCCTCTAGAGGTCCCAGAATGATGCTGGAGGCAGGTTACAAACCATAAGCAACCTCCTGGTTTTAGAAGTAGGTTTTTTCTGTGCCAGGTGGGGGAGTGGCAGCAGGAAACAGGTTATCTTGTTGGCTGTGAGCTCCCTGAGGCATCTGGTGGGGCCACTGTGAGATACAGGAAGCTGGACTAGATGGGCCTTTGGCCTGATCCAGCAGGGCTCTTCTTATGAGGCTCAGCGGGATGCTCCCATTTGCAGATGGGAGCTGTACCTGTCAGTGAAGGAGCTCACTCTCACCACCACAGCCACCATAAAGGGATTGGCCAGGTCTTCAGTGGGCAACACCTCAGGCCTGTGCCCAACCTGGCCCACCTGTGATGCCATTTTTTGTCATGCTAAAATTATATAACTCCCTCCCCATGAGATGCTGCACCTGGCAGTGGCCAAAATTACATGAATGCAGATGTTTGGGTGGCACTTACACTCAACCCAATATCAGATTGTAACACATAACCAGGAAGAGGGGAAGCGCACTGAGGAAAAGCAGATATCGCCTCCTTTCGGATACTGCTGTGCTAAATGGAGGAAGGAAGATAGGGGTGCAGATCATGTGAGCACAGGGATTCAGAACCTAGCCCCTGTGTGCTAAGCACTTGCAGTCACATAGCTAACAGGGAGACCAGCCTGGACCAAAGCAGCATCCCTCCTATCTTGACTGTGAGGACTGGAGATGCTCCAGCAGCACCCCTATTTCTCCACCTTTGGGCCAACCTGAATGTTGTCATATGCACACACTTTGTTTGCTTATGTGTACCCTGCTGAACCATGAGCTGTCGATCGAAAGGTAGGCAGTTTGAATCCACGACGGGGTGAGCTCTCGTTGCTTGGCCAGCTCCTGCCAACCTAGCAGTTCCAAAGCATGTTAATGTGAGTAGATAAATAGGTACCGCTTGCGGGAAGGTAAACAGCGCTCCGTGTTCCAGCCGCATGCTACGCGCTGCGGCAAGGAGAGTCATGCCGGCCACATGACCACGGAGGCGTCTTCGGACAACGCTGGCTCTTCGGCTTTGAAATGGGGATGAGCACCACACCCTAGAGTCGGACACAACTAGACTTAATTGTCAGGGGTCACCTTAACCTTTACCTTACCCTGCTCTAGTCCTCCTGACCTTTCTTATTTGGGTCTAAAACACACACATGGTAACCACCTCTCAATAGTTGTTTTAAAACAATTAGTCAATAAACCCCACTTTGGTCCCTGTCAGTCATTTTTTGTTTTATTTCAATAGACCAGGGACATACTTGGCATACTGTAGAACAGAAGATGAGTTGTGCAATCGAAAAACAGAAAGATTATTTTTTCTTTTTCTATTTTAAAATATGTTGATGTTCCCAGGGCACTTGGAAAAATTCTACCGCTATCAGTCAAAGATGTAAAAATAGGCTTGTCCTCTGCCTTGTAAGTCAGCACCAGCTTTTTAATAGCTATCTATTATACCGAATGAATAGCTGTATGAAATGTGCACGTTTTTTCTTGCAAATAAGTTTCCAACAGAAACGAATTAGCCACTTGAGAGCTTTCTGGTCAAGGCCCTATGAATTGGCAGCACTGGAAAGGTAATTCAAAGAACCTTCTGTTCCTTCTCAGAAGTTGTTTTATTTTCTGTCTCTTCTGAAGAACATCTTTATCTTTCCTTTTTCTTCTCCCCATGAATTCATTCCATGAATTTTCTCTGACCTTTTTTTCAGATAAAGCAAAACAGTCTGAATGAATTTAATTAGCAAATGTGTAGTTCAGATAAGCAGGAAGACAAAAAAAAAGTGTGTTTGGTAACCAGGTTAAATAGTTGCTGTAGTACTTAACACCCATTGTTGCAACCAGACACCTTCCGTATTGTTTCAGAATCCTCTTGTGAAATATGGCAATCGGTTCAGACCTTGCTTTGTTGCTGAGAGCAGGTTCGTTTTAGTGCTTGAATAAATGGCGATCTCAATCTTTGTTTCTGCCATCCCAGAACCACCTTAAAAACCCATATTTTACCTATAAATGCTGCTTTCATTTTACTTTAGGTAAAGATAAAGGTATCCCTTGACATTTAAGTTCAGTTGTGTCCGACTCTAGGGTGCGATGCGCATCCCTGTTACGAAGCTGACAAGCCAGCACTGTCCGAAGACACTTCCGTGGTCATGTGGCCGGCATGACTCTCCTTGCCGCAGTGCGAAGTGTGCGGCTGGGACACGGAACGCTGTTACCTTCCCACAAGCGGTCATCTACTTCCCATCTACTCTCATTAACATGCTTTTGAACTGCTAGGTTGGCAGGAGCTGGGCCGAGCGGCAAGAGCTCACACCGTCGTGTGGATTCGAACTGCCGACCTTTCGATTGACAGCTCATGGTTCAGTGGTTTAACCCACAGCGCCACTCCGCTTTACAAGTGCCTTAATTTGCTTGTTCAGATGTTATTTAGGGATCACCTAACGGTGTGTGCTCATGGTTGCAGAATAGTTTTAAAGACAGGGCTCTCTTACATGCTATTGATGCAAGGGTTTCTCCAACAAGAGCCAGCCTTATCTGCATGGACTGAACCTGGCGTCTTCTGTTCACCAAGTGTGGGTTCTGCTTCTGAGCTGAAGTCCCTACCCTGGCAGGTTTTGTCTCCAAGGCAACAGTGTCCCCAAGTGTTGTGGTTTACTCTTTCATACTGGAGTGAGCAGTAACCAGAGGCATAGCAGCAGCGAGTACGGGGGGGCGGCTCTGCTCCGGGGGGGCAGCTCCGCTCCGGGGGGATGACCCGGCTTCCGCGGGCGCTCCAAGGCCTTCTCCCCTGGCCTTGGAGCCGGAGAAAGCCCCGGAGCGTCCACCTCAACCGGTGGCCGGGGCTTTCTGAAGTCCGACTGCCGCGTCACACTGTTTATCTTTGTTTTGCACATGCGCAAAACGTTAAAACGCACTGCTGCTGCTGCTACGCCTCTGGTGGCTTTCAAAGGTTTTGACAAATTTATGGAGGTTAGGTCTATCAATGGCTATTTAAGGCGTGACTGTTACAAATGGAACCTCTGCATTCAGAAGCGATGGGGACAAAAAACAGGGGATAGTTATCTGTAGGGGGGGCCAATAACCCCTGGTTATCACTAAGGGGGTGGGGGCAGTGATGTCATGGGGCCGGAAAAATTAACATAAATAAAAATATATAATAAATATAAAAAGTGCCCAAAATGGGGATATTTTGAGGGTGTGCAAGAAGGCCTGCGTGACCCACCGCAGGCCTCCCCAATGTTTAGATCGCCAAAAATTGGAAATTTTAGGCAACTTCCGGTTTTCACAACTGAAAGTGGCCTAAAATCGCCTTTTTTGTGATCTAGGGAGGCCTGCGGAGGATCGCGCAGACCTCCCTGCAACCCCCCGAAGCCCTGGTAAGTTTTTAAAAAATGCTGTTTGGGGGCACTTTGTTTCTGGCGGCGATCCCCGGGATCGCCGTCACCGCTGGCCCCACCCCCGCAAGCACTCCACCTGGGATGGACCCGGAAACCGGGACTGTCCTGGCAAACACCGGCGAAGGTAGCTGTGTTTTTGTCCACCATGGAAAAATATCCGCAAGCCAAATTGGGCAATACTTTTATTGGGACCAACTGAAAAGTAACAACGTAGAAAGCAGCCATGAGCGATCATGGTTGAAAGATCTGGTTGGTCACTGCTGGAGACACACCGATTCATCTCTTTATCCAACTTGTTTGCAAACCTGCCCCTTGTTTCTCATGTTTGACATTTTTTCTCTCTGCCTTAAAAACGGGGGGGGGGAGGGAAGGAGAAATAATTATAGTGCACAAAGAAAGCAAAAAAAAAAAAAGCTGCCCAGCCCTGAGCTGCCTCCTCCTTTAGTTAATCTATCTCTCTTTCATCTGTCAGTCTCTTGGTTTTAATGAGCCAAGCAATTACATTGTATAAAGAGCATGAGAAGACTTCAGTGGTGGATTTCTTTCAGCAGAACTAATTCCACTACCTTTGCAGATTTACTGAACCAGAAACACACTGTAAATAGCTAAAAGGTTTTTAAAACCCAAACAAACAAACAGGTGAGACAATTGGAAGGTTGAAAGGGGCACTTGGTGGTTGAAAGTCTCTAGCAATGAATTGCAGGAGTCCTGGGATGAAGCCTCGGTGGCCGGGAGCTGCTCATTGACTTTTATTGAACAAATATATGAATTCATGCCTAAGCAGCACACAGAAACCAGTATTGGTTTCCATGACACTGTACTGATTCATGTCAGATAAACAATCTATCCTATGTGTATGGAAAAGAGATCGATACATTTTCTTTTGGTGGTTTTTACAGGAGCTATACAGTAGATGGCCTGAATTCTAAGCTTCTGAATGAACACCAAGCAAACATGTAAACTTGAACCGAGTACTGTATATACACTAGTTTATTCTTATGCTTTTGCTGGCTCTTATTAATATTGGATGCTGTTTCTGTGGCTTTATCGTTTTCTGTGTTATGATATTTTTACTACATGTGTTTGTTTTAATGTGTGCAGCGCCCTGAGCGCTATGAGCTCTATACGAGTGTTGTGTGCTTAAGGCTGGCTTATAAATTGTTTAAACAAATACATAGTTTTAAACAACCAACTATAAACTGAAACAAAAATAAACTCGCAAGACTTTTTTTTTACGATTTGTCTCCGGGCCCGATTCAAAGTGCTGGTTTTGACCTTTAAAGCCCTATACGGCTTGGGGCCAGGATATTTGAGAGACCGCCTACTCCTATATAGTCCGGCTTGTCTCCTTAGGTCATCAGAGAAGGGCCTTTTGCGGGTGCCATCGCCCAGGGAGGTGTGAGGGGCGGCAGCCAGAAACAGGGCCTTCTCAGTAGTGGCACCAACCTTATGGAATTCCCTTCCCTTTGACTTACGAACTGCTCCCTCCTTGGACACTTTCCGGCGAGGCCTAAAAACCTTCTTGTTCAAAGAAGCCTTCTGACTCCTTGCCTTTTTTAACATCTCTCTGGTACAGGTGGGGGTTCTGCTGTTTTTATGCTCCTGTTTTAATTGTGCTATGATCTTTTTAATCGATTTTAGATACTGTTTTTATTAATTTTCATTAATTGTTTTTTAATGTTTTAAAATGTGATTATTTTTGTATTGTATTTTCTTTCTTTCTTTCTTTTTTTGTGTAAGCCGCCTTGGGTCCCTTCAGGGAGAAAGGCGGGATAAAAATACTGTAAATAAATAATACTACCCCAGGATTTCTCCTCCTTAGACTCATAATTGTATTAATGGTAGTCTATATGAGACTCGCAGCACAATCCTATCCAACTTACACCACCACCAGTGTAACCAGCGGTGCAGTGAGAACGGGAGGCCCCAGAACGGAAAGGAGATTCAAATCCCCTCCAAAAGGGGATTCAAGGGGGATTTGAATCCCCTTTCCATTCTGGGACCTCCCGTTCTCGCTGCACCGCTGGTTACACCGGTGGTGTAAGTTGGATAGGATTGCACTGTCAACAGTGTAGGGCCTCACAGCAAAGTGCGCCAATGGCACTGATGATTAACTTAGCCCATCTGGGCTGAAACAAAGCAACTGCACAGAGACAGGACAAAAAGCCGCAAGACCCTCACTTCCTGCTCCCATTTTAAAAAGCCACATTTCGGGCTATGATACAGAGATGGGGACGTTGCTCTGTCCCCACATCTCTATGGAGCAATGCCCTGCTTGTTTGGAACTGGTTGCCATTGGAATAATTGTGTTCAGTTAGAAACAGGAAACTGCGCAAACCAAATGACATTGGAAAGTGTCCTTTTAAGCAAGGGAGACCACCAGGCATAGGGAGCACACACCTACTGAGCATGCGCAAAATAACTATATATGTAAGGCTGCAATCCTAAACAGATGCATGCAGTTCAAGAGTGCTCCCATCAGACAGTTCTGGTTTTGTTTTTTTGGGTTGTGGGTTTTTTTTGCAAAACAAGACCCAAATCCCACCAACAGATTGGGGGGAGGCAATCCTGACTGGGATGTGTGGGGAGGGGATGTTCACTCACCCCCTGCACTATATTGAAGCTGAAAAATCTGGCTAGGGTTGGCTGGTTGTTTTTTTTTTTTTTTTTTTTTTTTCAAAAACCAGGAGCTTCCTGAAGGAAGTATGCTTGGATTGCATGCCAAGTGTGACCATGATTAAGAAGTAAAACCAATTGAAGTCAGTGCAAATCACTTCCAAGTAAAACATGGTACATAGAATCAGCTGTCAGAATGTCTTCTGATTGCTTGGACGCTTCTGGCTGCTTTGCTTTATAGGCCCATGCCACCAATCGGAGAAGAATAGGACCCACCAATCAGACGTTTAGTCTGTGACTGGGAGTTTTGGCCTATGTAATCTAAAATCAGAAAGGTTGACTTTAGAAAAACCGCTCATTGTTGTCTTTATTTTTTCTCAGAGGACTTGCCTTGAGTTCCCGGTGACCTGCCTTCTAGCCCAGGACGACCTCCAAAAATGCATACTGGAACTAAAACATGACGGCAAAAAGTGTTTGCGTTGCCAGGATAATAACAAGGTACATAAAACTGTAAGATATTTGAAACTCTGCTTCTATTAAGATTGTGGGGTTTTTTTTTTCAACTCTTTCCTTGAAATGTGCCCAAAGAAGATAAAAGAAAATGTTCTTCTGTAGCATTTTATACTGTTTATTAATAAATGGAATTTCCTTGACCAATTGGATAAGTTGGTACGGGAACAAAGTCAGCTGAATCGGATACATCTTTGTATACATGTATATGTTGAACATGGATATCAACTGAATGTCTAGAGTCGGTTAAAAGCTTACATAATACAAGAGTGGTATGCGTGTGTGTCTGTGCATAAGTATGCGTGGGAAGGTTTGTAGAATTATTTATGCTAACTGATTCATTAGAGAAGGGGGCCTTGACTGTGCAGGAAAAAATATTTATCTTCATTGAGGTCTCAAATGGCATACAGATTCATGTCCTGGAAATCAGGAAAAATGGGGTAGCAGTGCACCAATAATAAGATGTGGTTGTGCAGCAGTCTGGCCCATCAAAAGAGGCACAGGTTCATCAAGAAGGTATTCTGCTCTGGGTTCAATTGCAAGTAGTCTCTTAGCACAAAGTACAGTGGGAGCTCAGGTGAACCAGGCCTCCAAAGTTGTAGGAGTTCTTGCAGGTACCAAAGGTCAGGACCACAGACAGCTCCAAGGGAGCAGCAGGATATACTGGGCCAGCCACAACATTCAAGACAAAGTCAGATGTTGTTCCAGCAGAGGTTGACTGAAAATTTATAGAGCTGCTGAAGAGTTTAAGATAGCTACCTCCTCTCCTTGGCAGATGCGCTTCAACAAAATGGTAGATGCGCTTCAAAATGGCAGATGCGCTTCAATGTAAGTAAGTGTAAGGTGATACACATTGGGGCAAGAAATCAAAACTTCACATACACGCTAATGGGTTCTGAGCTGTCTGTGACGGATCAAGAGAGAGATCTTGGGGTACTGGTGAACAGGTCGATGAAAGTGTCGACCCAGTGTGCGACGGCTGTGAAGAAGGCCAATTCCATGCTCGGGATCATTAAAAAAGGGATTGAAAATGAAGTGAAATGAAAAATGAAAAAAGGCCAATATCATTATGCCCTTGTACAAATCGATGGTAAGGCCACATCTGGAGTATTGTGTACAGTTCTGGTCACCACACCTCAAAAAGGATATAGTTGAACTGGAAAAGGTGCAGAAAAGAGCAACCAAAATGATTCATGGGCTGGAGCAACTCTCTTATGAGGAAAGGCTAGAAAAAAGGCGGCTGAGGGGGGGACATGATTGAGACGTATAAAAGTATGCATGGGATGGAGAGAGTGGATAGAGGGAAATTCTTCTCCCTCTTGCACAACACCAGAAACAGGGGACATGCACTAAAATTGAGTGGAGGGAGAGTTAGAACGGACCAAAGAAAATATTTCTTCACCCAGTCTGTAATTCATCTGTGGAACTCCCTGCCACAAGATGTGGCGATGGCACCTGGCCTAGATGCCTTTAAAAGGGGTTTGGATAGATTCATGGAGGAAAAGACCATCACAGGTTACAAGCCATAAGCAACTTCCTGGCTTTAGAAGTAGGCTTTCTCTGTGCCAGGTGCAAGGGAGTGACAGCAGGAAACAGGTTGTCTGTGTGCTCTTGGAGGCATCTGGTGGGACTACTGTGAGATACAGGAAGCTGGACTAGATGGGCCTTTGATCCAACAATGCTCTTCTTATGTTCTTATGTTCTCTTGGGAAGTCTGTAGAGGCTTAAAGGGCTGTGGTGATCTCCATGGTTGTGCCAAGAAAGACCATGTTCCCCTCTGGGAAATCTGGTGTTTCTTCCTACCTTGAGGTCACATCAAAACCACACAAACAGCCATACCTTGGCAGCACATGGGGGTTATATCCACCAGAAACATAAGAATTTGTTAAAAACGTTTCCATCCCTTCACCCAGCTGGAGGTTTGTCTGCCAACCAACAGCCCATACCCTGAGTTCCCTGAGGGAGGGAGAAGGATGGGGAGCATCATTTCTGACCTCCTTGCTCTCTCATGCACACATCTCCATACAATCACACATACACTCAACCCTTCTCTGGGTAGTGTGCAAGTCTGAGCAAAGCATCAGAGACAGGAGGGCCAAGTATCACCTGTCATACTGTGAAGTACATATACCACGGGTTGAACAGCATGGTTACCACGTTTATTTTAAGATGTTGACAGTGTTCTATTCCAATTGTAATGAAAGAGCGACTTTGTATAGAGTCAGTGTCAGGATAACTGAAATTGAAAATTATCGAAGTGCAAAGGGTGGGAGAAAGATTGAGATCTTATGTTAAAGTAGATGGATGTCGACCCACAGTCAGTGCCTTACCTGGTGAACTCCTGATGCCACCCCTGTGCATGGGATAAGAGGATGGTTCCTCTTATGGATCAATAGCTGGGTAAAGAACAGGAAGCAAAGGGCAGGAATAAATGAGTAGTGTTTAAAGTGGCAGGAAGGAAAATATCGGGTCCCCCAAGGATCTGTATTGGAGCTAGTGGCACTTAACTTTTCCTAAGTGATCTGGGGTAAAGGGTGAACAACAAAAAAGCTCATATAGCCAGGATGGTGTAATGGTTTGGGAGTCGGACTTAGACCTGGAAGATCCAGGTTCAAATCCCCGCTCAGCCACGAAGCTTCCTGGGTGACCTTGGGCCAGTCACTATCTCTCAGCCCCACCTACCTCACAGGGTTGTTGTGAGGACAAAAGGAGGGGAGGAAATATGTACACCACTCTGAGCTCCTTGGAGGAAGGGCGGTATAAAAATGTGAAAAATAAAATAAATAAAAATAAAAATAATATTGTCGTTTGTAGAGCTAGAATGTGCTCTCCTCTCTCTGTTGACATGGTTTTCATTCCACTCCTATTGTCCTGACTTTTCTGTTCTACTGTATTTGTGGAATGAATTCTGCAATCTTCTTCACCCCCATCATGTGTGGGTGGCCATGTGATGTAGTCCAAAGAACAGTAATCTTCCACTAGGTTTGGTGTAGCTGGAAATATTTGTGTTGGTTGTATGTTACCCTGGCAACAAGCCTCAGGGTAGGGAGTGAGGGAAGCTACAGAAGACCATCTTGCTGAGGCTTGTACCACTGAGGGTCAAGACCTCTTTCAAAGAACAAGCCGAAGTGTATGCACTTGAGATGGTGGCGATGCAATTGCCTTGAGAGAGATTCTGTTCACAGTTACGGAAAAAGCTTCCCCACTGACACCCAGATCCTTTACATCTAATTTAACTACTGTTTCCTAATACTAAAGTGAATTTGAGTTTATTCTCATTTCACAAAATTAGCTTTCTTCCCAAAACCTTACTTTAGTTGAAGATAAAAGGGAGTGGAGACAGCTATAGGGATCTCTCCTTTCTCATGTATGAAAGGAATGCTCTGATACGGCTTGGAATATGGAAATGATTGGATCCTATCAACATTGTAAATTAAAATGTTAATCTAATTCAGTCAAATATTTGCAGTAATTTAGCCAGTATTTTTTTAAGGGTGGTGGTGGTTAAGCACACACTGAAAGTTCAGGCTACTATGTAATTGCTTGGGCTATGTCACTAATCTTGGCTTTGTGAAATATACCATTTGCTCTCAGGGCAATTAGTAGTACACTTTTTGGAACTCCAGACCAACTATTTGCTTTATTACAAATGCATTACGTACATTATTAAAATGGTACACGTGAGACCATTTGGACACATCCTCCTTGGCACTTGGAGAGGCCTCCCTCCCTCATTCCTATTGGTCATGCCAGCCAGCCTATCACCTCCAGCTATTTCCCTTCTTTTTCTGCTGCTCAGTGAGAGATAGGCCAGCCTTGACTCTTGATACTTGCAGCTTAAGTACTCATTCTTCACACTTAACCTCAGATTCTTTGGCCTCAACGGCTACCCAGTTTTGCTCTTTTTACTTTCTTGTTTCCCTACAGCAGTGTGTTCTTTGCCGTTCCATTTTCCCCTGCAGTTCCTGAGCTGCTACAACAAATGAAATAAGGCAATACGGGAATGAGATATCTGCAACTAGAACAGTAGTTGAATTATGGGGAGAAAGGTCATGCACCCTTAATGAAATTCACATGCCCTGTTCCTGGCTCAGGGCATTTTAGCCAAATTGTGGTTCCGTGTAAAAACAATCACTAAAAGGGGACATCACAAAAGGTAAGATCAGGGCCAGTCTTTTAAAGACTGGTAAGATTTGCCAGTCTTTGCTCCTCCCACTCTCCAATGCTCTCACTCAGCACTCTCCTCCCCCCAAACATGTCCCTCTCTATTCCCTCCCTTCCTTTTCCAATCCAGGGAGTAGAAGGAGGGTGCAGTGGAGACAAGTAGGTGGATAGAGATGGGTGGTCCCCACCAGTCTGCTACCTGAAGTAACTGTTTCAGTTGGCCTCATGAATGGGCCGGCCCAGGGTAAGATGGTTGGGTCCTGTCGCTCCTCCTGTAACTCAAACACTAAACTAGAACAAGTGTTTCCTTCTCTGTAGGGTGACTCTGGTTGTGATGTCATAATTTATTTATTTATTTATTTACAATATTTCTATCCCGCCTTTCTCCCCAAAGGGACCCAAGGCGGCTTACACAAAAATAAAATACAAAAATACAAAAAATACAAATAATTACTTTTTAAACTGCAAAAAAGTTAATAAAAACATCTAAAAATTGATTAAAAATTACATTTAAAACATAATGGGGAAGCGTCAAAGGCAAACATGAATAAAACATCCAAGTCATGTTGTAATCGGCTTTCATAAGCATTCCATAAGATATTGAACATGAACTCCTAGTCAGGACCTTGGAATGTTAGCTTTTAAGGTTGGTCTGCCGATATGATCACCATTACAGTAATTACCTTGAAATAAAGGCAGTCATATTTGGGGGGTTAACTGAAACCAGCCCAGTTTTAGACGCCTGTTGGGGAGGTCCCTTCCCTTCCTCCTTGTGGCTCCAGTCAGACTATGAATTTTGTTCTCCGTATCCCATGATGACCTCAATAAAGCTGTAACAAGTAGTATCAGTGGCTGCCCTATTGTTAAGTGCCAGTAATTGAGGTTGAAAGGAGAAGCTGCCAAAAGTCTAGGCGAGAGGGGAATTTCTTACGGTGGAGTCAACAGACACATAGTAGACAATGACATCGATACAATTCTTGCCATAAGGAATGCTGATTCAGATATTGTACATATTTGCTTCGCAAACAGCTGATGTTTCATTGTGGATGAGTTTTGATAAGGCGGTAACTGCAATGGCTGATTTATGTCCTACTACTGGCCTAACTGCCTAGACATGTGTCTTTATTATTGTTCGGCTTGTGCTTCATTTGTCTCAATGAGAGTAAAAGAATGGCAGTGCTTTTGTTGGTTTCTGGTCTCAGGGGATGTGTGAGGATGGAGCATACACTGAAAAGCCTTCTTACTGATGTTATCAGGGTGTTCAATCGTGGAGCCTTTGGAGGAGTTTCCTGGTAAGGGCACGGCACAGCACTAAGTTTCGCAAGTGGTGCTAAAGACACCTTTTGGATCAACTAAAGTGATATATGAATTGGAAGCAAGAAATTGTAGAATCAACATGTGCTAAACACCGGGGTTTGTTCATTTGAATTGCAAATGCGCGAAACTAAAACGTAATTCTTAGCTTCACTTGCCAAAAGTGTCCTAGCAGTACAATGCTATGCATGTTAACTCAGAAGGAAGTCCCACTGTGTTCAATGGGGCTTACTCCTGGGAAAGTGTTATAGGATTGCTGCCACATGGCCCAATTCTATCTAGGATTGGGCTGGTGCACACAGGGCATTACAACAGCAGAACACAGTAATTTTAATGATTAAATTTTACATTTTAATAATTAATTAATTATTTAATTATATATATATATATATATATATATATATATATATATATATATATATATATATATATATATATATATATATAATTTAATTAATTAATTAATGTTAATTGGCACAGGGGGTACTTCAAAAAAATTGACCATGCCAGGGGGTACACTTGGTTAAAAAAGGTTGAGAACCCCTGGCCTGTAGCATGCAGAAAATAATTTTAAATGATCTTTAATAATAAAGTCCTGTTCAGGCACACAAGGGAGCATCTTCCCCAGCAGCTGGTCGACAGTATGTGTTATGAAGTCTCTGGATTGGCCAGGCCTGGTATAGAGTTGAGGAGCCTATGCCTGGTTGACAGTCCAATGAATTCTGCTTGCTTATGTTTCCAGATCAGGCTGCTGACCTCAGGATGTCAAGGACTACAATCGGGAGAGGCTGCCCGAAACCACTGCCTGACCCTGGCAGGGGTGTTATTGGTCTGCAAGAGCATTCTTGTACCACCCTATGAAATCTTGGAGGCTCTGAGATGCATCATCAGAACCCCCACCCCCATGATGAAGCAGAGGTTCAGATAACCATCCTTTGATGAGATTTGCATATACAGTTGGCCTTATCTGCGGGGGTTCAGTTCCAAACCCTTCCCCCGCTGGTAAGGCAAATCCGCAGATAATTAAACCCATGGATTAAACTTTTAAAAAGTATTTTAAAAGGTTAAAAATAGCCTTACCTACCTTAATGCTGCGAACCCGGTCCATTTGCAGGGCTGCAGGGCTGGAAATAGCGCTCCGGAAGCCACGTCCAGGTCACATGACTCCCTCTCTTAACCCAGGTTTGCCTCATAATGCATCGAACAGTCTGGGAAAAGGGAGGAAGTTGCGCCAGAAGTGTAGCTAGTATCGCCGCTGCTTGGGGCGGTGATGTCCTGATGACACATGCCAACATGATGTCACTTCCTCTGCCACTGCTGCTGCCTCCTCTTCGGGTTTCCTCGCAGCAGGAGGCAGCGGTGGCTTGCAAGGAAACCTGAAGAGGAAGCAGTGGAGGTTTTGCGATCGGGCTGCTGCCCCCCTTCCTTCTCCACCTCCTCGTTTGGTTTCCTCACTAGTAATTGCGAGCGCTCCTCAGGCTGTGGAACCCGGAGCAGCCCATACTGGTTGCTTTGCGGTGGCTATGCTGCTGTGTCATGTGACCCGGAAGTGCTTCCAGAGCACTGTTTCCAGCCCTACAGGCCTGCAGATAGAGCAGTTTTGCAGCGTTAAGATAGGCAAGGCTATTTTTTACCTTTTAAAATTTTTATTTATTTATTTTCTGTATTTATATCCCGCCTTTCTCATCATCAGATTTCTCATCAGATTTTATTCAAGGTGGCTTACATAGGCAGACCTGATAAGGGACTTTACAATATTGTTCTATTCCTATATAGAACCTTCCATGCTCGAGATGTTTTCCCTTCCGAGTGTAGCCCTCCTTCTGGCTTGTGCTTTGCACTTCCAAGCTTCACAGTTCACCGCAGTTCACCCTCAGACAGTTGTCTTAGATGTTCTCTCTCTAGCTGACTCCTCCGCATTCCACCCTCTCATGATGCCTTCTCAGTGTCTTTGCGAGGTTCGTCAGCAGCTTCTGTCTCCCATCCAAGCGGGAACCGAGGTCGACCCTGCTTAGCTTCTTCAGGCAGGGCACCGGCTCAAACCTCCAGGCCACACCTCCTGCATTTAAAGACTTTTAAAGACTTCCTCGCCATCAGCGGCCATCTGCAGATGGTCAAATCCATGGTCATTCGCAGATGGTGAGGGCCAACTGTATCTTTAATCATGGTTTTAAAAAAATTATGTGTATATATAATATGTCTTTAAAGACTTTTAGAAATATCATTAAAATGGCCATTGCTATTCTAAACAAAGAACAAAACATACATTGTGATGAGTTGAATGCTGTCATTTGAGAGCGACTTTATTCTAGATTGCAGTCAGATCCTTAGGTGCGGTGAATGGCTTGATTCAAGTCAACGGTCTTCTCTGATGGAGGACAACACTATTGTTCTTATGTTAGGCCAAAGAAGAATCTGTTCTGTGTGATAACATAAACCAGTAGCAGGTGTTTTGCTTCACTTCCGCTGCAATTAGCTTTGCCTGAAAGGATTTATTAGACTTGTAAATTACTTTTAGTTGTGTACTTGAATGATTTAATTAATTTTGCATTGAAAGGCAGATTTTATGCGTACATCCACTTATAAGAGACGTCATAGTTTCTGAACACAGTTCAGTGACAGGATTTTTAATTTTAAGCTAGATTTGATGTGTGTGATTCAACTGGAACAATTACTGTAACAAAATTCAGTATTAGCCCCCGTTGGGGGAATACATATTTCTTTCCAATGATGCTTTCATTTGTATTGGGGAAATGTGCTGCTGAGAGTTACTCTGTCACAGTTTAATTATATGCACTCTCTCGGTGCTGCTTTCAAAAACGAATGACTCTGGCTCTTCCCCAATTTGTAATTTATATAGCTGATTTCTCTTCTTGAGCAGCTGCCTGTGTATTCATTGCTACTTCTAATTTCATACAGAGAATTAAAGGGCCAGTTCACACATGCAGGCATGTTAATTTATTTTGAAATACAACCCAAGACATCTGGGTCTCTGAGGCAGAAAATCCAAATGGTGCTTCTCATGGTGGTAAATACTAGTTAAATAAATATTAATTGACAATTGTTGCCTTTTCATAGTACAGTTCACCCTCATTATCCATGGGGATCTGTTCCAGGATCCCCCATGGATAACAAGATCAGCGGGTAATGAAAACCCCGGGGAGGGCAATTCTGAAAAACTGAAGTGCCCTTCAGAAGCCCCCGGGAGGTCTTCTTCTTCTGTGTGCCTCAGAAGGCCTCTCTGAGGCTTCTGAAAGGTACTTCCAATTTCTCGGAAAACCCAGAAGTGCCTTTTTCTGTGGGTTCAGAACCTGTGGTTAGTCAAATCTGTGGGTTCAGAATCCGTGGGGGAAAAGGGGGGCACTGTACTCCTAAATCTGCTGTCTGAGATGAGCCATCTCACCCTCCCTTATTTATTTGGCTTTATGGTAGGACCAGCCTTGTTTCTTTCTCATCACTTTAGTTGAATGTATGAACTGACTCTGATGTGAAAACCTTTGTGTCTGAGGGGATACGATATTAAAGTTTTATCTGTGGTTGATCTGTGACTGTCCATCCCACATGCAGATAACCCTTGAATAGATATGTTCGTAGGTTATCACGACGCGACCAAATCTCCGAATTAAAAATCCGCATATTGCCGGGTAAACTCCATCGTTGTAAGACTTATTTATTTAAATAAACAAGATGTTAACCCTTGAATACATCAAAAGTTGGACATGGTTGTGTTCCTCAAGAGGTGGATATGCGGCCTGTCTCCTGTCAGCCTTTGTCGTGCTGGGAAGCTGCTCTGTTTTGGGCCAACGTGTCAGGATTAGCTCACCAAATGATCCAAGAAATTTCCTGCCTGAATAGTGCAGGGCCCTGATGTTTGGGCAAGCATGGCTACCATAGACTCTGTATATATACAGTATATCTCTAATGTAAAGTGAAAGTGAAATGAACAGGAAAAATGCTGAATCACTGTGACAAAGCACCTGTGGAAAGAACTGATGCAATAGATAATAAGATGCATCAATCTCCACAGTGATTGGTGTAAAGCACTATATAAGGAGGCTGGCAGAGCCTACCTGTGTGGGTTGTTGTGTGGAATTTGTGAGAGCTGGAGTCTGTACTGTGGAGTTGGAGTTGTGTATATAAGTATTGCTTTGTTGAAGCTGTTATCTGTAAAATTGTAAATACAGTCTTGGTGGTGGACATCTGCCTTGTCTGTTTTACTTTCATCGGCGGAGAACGACCTTGGAGCAAGCGTGCCGTTGCACTCTGCTAGAAGCAAGCACATTAGACTCGGCATTTCTTAATGCCGAGCTCTTCCTCCTGCTTGACAAGCCATCTCATAGGCAACAAAAGTAGCCAGATTAGGAGAATGGAAGAAAGGGTGGGGGCTTTTGTGAGGAGTGGTATGAAGAACTATGATGGGGGAAATTCTGTGACAGGGTCTGTGTCCCTGAGTGTCTTTTTGTGTGAAGTAGTGGGGAGCATACAGAGGTACAGGGTGCAAGGCATTGTGGGCATTGTCAGTTCTACGACTGAACATGTTCCTAAGGGCCTTGATCCTCAGTGCAAGATGACTCATTGCTGTAAGTAAGAAGGACCATTGGAAAGCTCAGATCTGGGTCTAAATTTATATGGGTTACTCTCATCCAGAGGGCAAGAGAGGCGATAAGATTTTTTCTGCCCTTCACTGCAGATGAACCAAGTTGAAATGTGACACAGCAGGCTAGACTTGAAATTGATGGGTGTCCTTCTGTACGAAGGTTGAAAGTATTTTCCTGAATTCCTTGCTATATTTGCAGGCTGGTTCTAAGTTTACTCTTTCTGGTTCTTCCTTGCAGTGTTTGGAAATTAAATAAGAAATACCGTATTGTCCCGAGTATAAGACGCACCTGATTATAAGACGCACCCTTAAAGTTTGGTGCTATTAAAAAAATTTAATTAAATCACTGGCATTAAATTTATGCCTGATTATAAGACGCACCCCTAGTTAAAAAACTTAAATTAGGAGAAAAAAGTGAGTCTTATAGTCAGACCAATTCGGTATTTAAACATGCCTTGTTGCATGCCTTCCCCCAGGATTAAGCTCTGGAGCAGGCTGGTCTTATTGTTCACTGATCTGGCATTAAACAACAGCAGTTTCAGACCCACCCTCCCTCCCCGGGTAACTGTTAGAGCCACCATCGGACTGAGGGGTGGAGGATGGGCCAGAAAGTGGAATGATCTGTCTTTGACCGACTTTCTTTCTCCTGTAACGGCCTGCCTGACCCCACCACCATATCTCCCATGGCCCGTCGCTCTTCTGATTGTGGCACCACCATGCCCCTTCTCACTACCCTGATGCATATTTTGGCAAGGCCTACTACCACCCACAACCTAACACACACATAACAAAACGCAAACAGCAAAGTGGTGGAACTGTGCTCTAGCTTTCTGAAAAAAACCCAGCTTTCACCTAGTATTTCTACAGTATGCCATAACATTCCGCCCCACACTCTACCTCTAAAGCAAACAGAATAACACAAAAGGTAACGGAGATGGTGCTCTAGCCTTTAGGGAGACCAGTTTTTACCATGTCACCCCATGGCAAGGCACTCATCATTATATCACCCTACCTCAAAAGGAAAGTCACCACTCTTGCCCACATGAGCCCCAAGTTCCTCCCCTAAACACAGCACAAGGGCAAGAAGGTTCTCTAGCCTTTGAGGGAAACCAACTCTCACCTGGTACTCCCATGCCAAACCCCCCCCCCCACCACCACCACCACAATACATGAACTGTCTCCTGATCGCTCCCTGGTTGTGAGGTAGCAAATCTACAAGGAGGAGGTGGTGGTGGTGGGGAACTATTTAGCAAGTACACTCAGACTTTAGCATGACTCTTTTCAACCTAAGTATACTTAGGAATGCAGGAGACAACCCAGCCTAAGCATTAGGCCTGAGAGTCCTGATTAAGACTCACCGGCAGCTAGGAAACCGGGTGGGCATTCTCAATTAGTGTTCCCTTTTAAGGAAAAAACAACAACACCTCCCATAAATTAGAAAAAAAATAGGAAAGCAGTCACTAAGGTAATAGGAACTTTTTGTTCACAATAGTATGTCTTTGGATTAACCTGAGGCATGGCTTTTTTTTTTTTAACTTTTTAGACTCGAGCCGCTTTGGAACAGGGAATCACATTCTCCTTCCTTTTGCTACGTAGAGCACTTTGAAAACTTTGTGTTGAAAAGCAATACCTAAATATAGTCTTAAAAGAATAATGATGTTACTATATCATCATGCCATTTTGTACGTTCCTTTAGAGGACAACTCAGAATTCTTTCTGAATGTTTTCCACTGGCGTGAGAATCTTGACTGTCAAAATGTCTCTGAGAGGAGGGTCAACGTAAAGTCATGTTCGTCTCACACGACGACTGCTGCTTTGGAATTTCTAAATGACTGTCCCGTTTTACAGAACTTCAGTGATTCATTTTCATGCTACCTCACTGACCTCGTATCCACTCGTTCACTGTTCTGACTTTCCTCTTTCTTCACTAAGCCATGGAGGCAGCCAGGGAATCTCTTTCGCCCTGTGGTGGGGGTTCCCTCATAATAACTCATTCCAATCTCTCTCCCCAAGGCCCTTAAGCTCTGATTCATTTCCTCTCACCTTGAGATCTTCATATATATCTGCCTGACTCATGCAAAACACTCAAATCATGAAGAAAAACTCACATCACATGACTTTTAGTTTTGTGATTAACTCAGCATGGTCTTGCCTTCCTTTGGGAATATGCAAGGAATGTCATGATTTGGCCAGTTTCAGGGTTCAGCTTTTCTGATTAATTATCCTGTTAGTGATTCTATGCTACCGCCTTCGTGTGTGTGTGTGTGTGTCTGTGTGTGTGTGTGTGTTCATAATTCATAATCTGTTATTGTTTCATAATCTGGAAGCGCATAATAACCCTGGAGTAGCCCTATTAAAGTAATCTTATGCTACCTACTTTATCAAGATAATTCACAGTGCAATCCATTCAAAAACCACAACAATCCGACCAAAGTTTAAAACAATGACGATTTTATCTGGGTTTAGCGATGTATTCCCGGACAAACAGAAATTATTAAAAAACACGGCTGGACAAGTGAGCCCAACGTTTCATGTCCTAATCCGGACACATCTTCTGGGGCAATCCAAAAAAGAATTGAACTTTTGTGTTTTTATTTATCTTGACCTCTACATATACTCAAGGCAACGTTCAAGCCAATACGAAAACCAGAACAAATACAACAAATACAACCCACACTTAAAAACAACAGTAAGTAATGTTCTGTCAATCATGAGCAATGCAAGGAACAGTTCTGCGCTTTACGTCAGCATTGTTTGTTTAACGAAAGCCCTGCGTATAAGAACCGCTCTCAGCAAAACATGTTTCCAACAAGAAACATTCCTGCATTCCCCCCCACACACACACACAACAGTATCATGTGCTTGTGACACACTATGGTTTGGACTGCATAGTATGAATTTTGTTAGGCTAGTGTGTGAATCATACTTCATCATCAAAGTTGCAAGCAGGAGCTGCTGCACAGACTGCATGGTTTAGGAGTACACCTAAGAAATTTTTTTAATGTGTTCTTCTAAAAATAGAATGTGTGAACGAGACAGACGTGCATCTTAAGTTTTACACTGCAGTTCCCAGTGAGTGGGAACTTGAGTTTGCTGCCACCTAATGTGGTGGCCAGCGGGTGGCGCAGTGGGTTAAACCGCTGAACCATGAGCTGTCGATCAAAAGGTCGGCAGTTCGAATCCGTGACGGCGTGAGCTCTCGTTGCTTGGCCAGCTCCTGCCAACCTAGCAGTTCCAAAGCATGTTAATGTGAGTAGATAAATAGGTACCGCTTGCGGGAAGGTAAACAGCGCTCCGTGTTCCAGCCGCATGCTACGCGCTGCAGCAAGGACAGTCATGCCGGCCACATGACCACGGAGGTGTCTTCGGACAATGCTGGCTCTTCGGCTTTGAAATGGGGATGAGCACCACACCCTAGAGTCGGACACGACTGGACTTAATTGTCAGGGGTCACCTTTACCTTTACCTTAATGTGTAGATTAGCTCTGACTTAGGCCAAACCAGACATGCAAAAAATCCACATGGTAATGGGCATTTTCCACAGAATAAACACACATTAGGAAGTAATATTCAGATGGGTTTCCTTATTCTGTGGTCTTTGTGCCACAGAATATCCAAGTTATTTCTTTGCCTCTCGTCACCCTCATAATTTTATGAGTTTAATTCTAGTCTTCAGTTAGAATTAGGAGAGGTCGTCATTATCTTACTTTCTTTTTCAGCAGATTTGGATGGAGTTATAAGAACTTTGAAAATTTAGGGCTCAGTCCTATTCAACTTTCCAGTGCCAATGCCGCCGCAATGCAGCCCCAAGGTAACGGAACAAAGGTTCCCTTACCTTGAGGAGGCCTCCATGACTGCCCCCCCCCACATATCGCAGGATGCAGTGCACGGCCCATTGGCACAGCTGGGAAGTTGGATAGGATTCGGTCCATAGTACTTGCACATTAGCTGAATCTATGAGTTTGTATATATTTTCCAATTTGTTGTATTAATATTTTGAGTTCACTTATGGCATAATCTTATACATGTTTACTTATTTCCCAAATACGTTTACATAGGATTACTATGTTACTGATGTTTCTGTTTTGTATTTTCAGATTGAATGCAACTATTTTTTTAAAAAAAAAATCAATAGGATGTTTTATAAGTGTTTAACATTGGCTGGATCATGCCCCTGGTGGTGGGAAGGAGTTGCAAGTAAGTTTTGAGTGGAGAGGATTTGCTTGAGAATTCATTTCATAAATTCTGAATTCTCCATTGCCCTTTTGCACAGCTGATGCTTTTTCTGCTTGTTAAGTGATTACATCTTCATAGTGACATCTTAGGAGGAAAGTGAATGTGTTAACAATAATGCGAGTTTATTGCCAATCTTTTTTTTTCATTGCCTTGGTTTTCTTTCATGGCAGTCTATTAAAAGAGATTATATTTTGAAAAAAAATCTTCCCCTTCTCTAGAGTTGTGGCAGAACAAACGTAGTAATCCCTCTGCTTTCTCTTTCAAAATGATGGGGGTGGGGGAAGTATGCTGTGTTCTGTCACCAAGGATTTGTTTTACAAGGGATTCCTTGGAACCCACTGCTGAAATCTGGCAAGTGAATCCTTTGTTGAGTAATGTGCAAATCCTCATTTCGATCCTTTGTGTCGCTGAAGGCTGACCCGTGCTAGAAATGTCAAAAACTGCTTGCAGGCTGCAGGCTGGTGATGGTGCTGAGATGCACTGTTGACAGAGGGGATGATAACCAAAAGCCTAGATGATTATCTTGGCATTTGACAGAAAAGATCGACTTGCCTTTTGTTTGTAAGCGGACACAGTGTATGCAGAGCAACAGTCCGCGTTCACGTTTCATTTTCTTTTACCTTGGCTTCTAAAGAATGGAGTTTTTGTATTCCTTAATTTTCCAGAGATAAATATAACTTGACATTCCAGGCAGCGAGAGGGATGACCCAGTACTGTATGCTGTTCTGATCTGTAGAATGGTTCGTTCACCTTGGCATTTTTCATGCCTCATGTCCAACTCCTCTTGATCACAGATTGTAATCTATATACCAGCTGATTACTAGAAGCGATCCCAGGGCATGTGCTGTGTGCACATGATCAAGCCACCTTGCAGGTCTAAGTCTCTAGATGGGTGATCTTCTAGTAACTCCATATGTGCCAGCTTGGGTTCCAGCAAGCTTCCGGGGGGGGATATGAATGTAATCAATAATATGTTAAATGTCAGAAATTCCGCTGCTCCTGTACATGGATGAGATTGTGTGTGGACTAGGGTTTCCATCCTACACATGGCTACTTATATCCCGCTGGGCAGCCTGATCCTGCATAAAGATAATATGCGGCCGGCCCATAGGGCCAGCCGCAGTATTCTGCGCCCTTCTCGGGCTGTGTCGACGCAGTTTTTTTTGTTCTGCTTCAAAGACAGTTTGACTAGAAGCAACCATGGGCAAAAAGCAAAAAAAAAAAAGTGTACGCTACAGGAATCCTTGCTTTCATTCATAAAATTGTCTGAACTCCTCCCTCATAATAGAAATTGCCTTCTTTGTTTGGCAGGTAGTACACAAATAGCTTGCATGTTGGTAATGAAATGATGCCAGAGGAATTAAACCAATGTCACCCAAAGAGAACTGGAGATTTATTTATTTTTTTTGTCTTAGGAATTTTAATGCCTGAATGAGAGGGTGATACATTAGAAGCCTGTGGTCCTAAAGCTTGGCTTCAAATTGCAGTGGTCTGGGGTCTGGTTACCTTAAGGACTGTCTTCCCCCATATGTTCCTTCCCAAGCACTTTGTTCTACATCTGATGCCTGAAGAAGGAGCAAGGCCTTTTTGCACGTGGCACCAACTTTGTAGCATGTATTCCCTAGGAAAGCCCGCCTGGCCCCCACACTTGGTGCTTTGATCTGCCGAGTGAATGCACCTCTACGAAGCACCTTTGGTGTGGGGTGAGTGATTTCTTCCTTCTCTACTGCTGTGTGGGTTTTTATTTTTCCCCTCTTTGATCAGCTGCTGCTTTTATGGCTCACTGTCTATAACTTTATTATGCTGCTACCTTGTTTATTGTACAGTATTACCATTATTTTCTTACTTTGCTGTTTTAATGTGCTTGGATTTTTATTTTCTGAACAATATTTAACTTTTAAAAAATGAATTAATTATAAGTATTGCTGGATTTGTTAATGAATGAAGAGATGCAGCAGCCTCAGTATATTTTTAAAGGGCCGAAGCTGATACTGAGTCTGACCAGCTCCGGCACAGAGCTAATTTTGTCCCATGTGTATTAAGAAGCAGCAAGATGGAAGCTAGGGACGAATATGGAGGATACTGACTCAAAGCTTTTACATAGCAGTTGTTGATGCCCTTCTACCCAGAACTGGAATTAACCACGGGGCTTCCAATTCCCACACAACTGTCCGGGTCATGTGTTTAAAAAAATAAATTACTGTTTCTAATAGACAATTAAATAGCCACACATTACACTGAGGGGCACTGCAGAATGGTTCGGTGGTTATTAATGTACTCTGAATGAAGCCATTGGCACTTGCAGAATGTTGTATTTAATGAATTAGTATTATCCACCCATGAGTTGCAAAGCTCTAAATCCATTTACAGCATGCCTAGAGGATATGATCATGGAGAGTCTTTGTGTTTTGCCAGTTTTGGCCACATGAAGTAGACATTTGAAGGAGTAGTGTAAACCATTAAAATGTTGAGAAAACGTTGAAGGTAGAAGGTAAATGGCAGTTGAATAAACAAAAAGGAGCACAATAATCATCATGTGTTTTTTATAATGTGAATAAACTGCAAACTTTTATCTCTTATAAGACTGTCAACTCAATCCTAGGCTGTCCTTTATGCCATCAGAACTAGCTTGCTGCTTTCCAGTGGCGTAAGGGACTTTAGGGCACTCACAAACGAGACCCGCTGTCGGGAGCAGCTGACCCACGAGTGGCGAGCAGCGGCGGCAGCCCACCGGTGGATCTGTTGTGTTGCCCGGCACTAGTAAGTCTCAGCGCAGGCCAGGATGGGACGGAGATGGGAGGTGAGCAGAACAGGGTGGGGAGAGGCAGGAGACGGGGGTAGGGATGGAAGGGGGTGGCATCAGCGGTGGTGGTGCCACCAATATCCTATTCCCCTTTCAGGCCTCAATCCACCTTTCCAGGTCCACTTGGACTTGCACCAGCGAAATCACTGGTGCAGGTCCAAGTAGAGCTGGAAAGGTGCTGCAGGCTTACCCATAGATCAGGGAACAAATGTCCCCTTACCCAGAGGAGACCTCCAGGACTGACTGACACCCCCACCCACCCCCCGCGCAGGATGCAGTGCACACTCCAGCGGCAGGGCTGCATTGGCAGGGGAGGAAAATAATAGGGTTGGGCCCTATGAAAATGATTTATTAATAATAATAATAATAATAAATAATAGTAATAATAAATACTAACCAGTATTTAGGGCCACTTCTTTTTAGGGTAACCTTTTGAGTTTCTTACACCAGTGAGTTTTTGCTATGGAGTGCCTGTTTTTGTAAAGTGAAGATGAAGGTGGTGTTAAATTATTATGTAATGTAAGCATTATATAGTACGGCCAAGCAGGCCAAGAGAGCTCTGTTAATTCACAGGTAAACAGAAGTACTCGTTCAAAGAATTTACCGCAAAGTCTGCCAAGTAGAATTAACTGCACTCTGGGAGGTGTACAGAATTTCCCTGTACCGTAGGAAAAACAACATAATAAATCAGGCACTTTCACTTCCCTCTGTGAATTGATTTCTCCTCTCAGTTTTAGGTTTATCTGATTTATCTCTTGCAATCCTTGTTAGGGATTGGGTTTGCTTTAAAGTCTGGAATATGGCTATAACGTTGTTGTGTGGTGGGATTGGCCTGTGGGGTTACCTGACCGTTACCCAGTTGCTGCAGCCAGGTTGGTGCCCTTGCATTGCAAAGCTGAGTCTGCCAGGCTTGCGGAGAAGCTAGGCTACTGGTGGCGCAGGGCACAAAAATTCTGGCTGCTGGAATCCCCATTCAAGACCACTTCATACCTGTCTCTCGGGACGGACGATGGAAAATGGGAAATGCAAGGGGCAACACCAGGTTGTGCCCCTGGGCATGGGTTTGGACCCTTGTGGCCCCACGTCCATGGCTTGACTTTCTTCCACCCTGTGGCATAGCTCCACTGTGGGAGAAAAAGCTGTGTGTGTCACAAGCTCAGGTTGCCGTGTTGAGCGTTAGGAACTATGTACCTTCAGTAAATGACCTCATAAGGGTCTGTTTAGGGGTCGGACGAGGGACTACGAAACCTTTTGGTATTAATTGATACATCCTTCTCTCTTTTTGATGCTCTTTAGCTGTCTCTGTATCCAGATGTCACTTATCCTGTTTCTTGCCCATTTTGTTGCCATTACCAGTAACTTGTGTTACCTTCCTGTCCTCATTCCTAGCCAATGTATGTCCTTTATTGCTATTACCTCTTTGTGTGCCTTTGAATGCAGGTTATGCTAATTAGATTTGTGTGTGAGTAGGTTCCTGCGCCCAGGGGGTGGCGCAGTGGGTTAAACCGCTGAACCATGAGCTGTCGATCGAAAGGTCGGCAGTTCGAATCCGTGAGGGTGAGCGAATCCGCAAGGGTGGCCAAGCAACGAGGGTGAGCTCTCGTTGCTTGGCCAGCTCCTGCCAACCTAGCAGTTCCAAAGCATGTTAATGTGAGTAGATAAATAGGTACCGCTTGCGGGAAGGTAAACAGCGCTCCGTGTTCCAGCCACATGCTATGCGCTGCGGCAAGGAGAGTCATGCTGGCCACATGACCACGGAGGCGTCTTTGGACAACGCTGGCTCTTCGGCTTTGAAATGGGGATGAGCACCACACCCTAGAGTCGGACACAACTGGACTTAATTGTCAGGGGTCACCTTTACCATTACCTTAGGTTCCTGGTAACCATTCTAAATGATGATTTTGTATATGATGATAAGAAGACCCTATGCTTCTAATTGATCTTACCCCCAGACCCTATAAAAGTCTCGTATTCTGTGCATGCATGTAGTTGTCAGACTTCCCACTCACAGGGAACTCTGTCCAAGAGCACTCTTAATAAACAGATTAATTTTCTTTCAAGCCTGTTGTTTAAGTTCTCCTACCGCACCCTATCCCTCTCTCCAGGGTGCTCCACACACCCCTCCTCCGGTCTCTATCCCTGGTTGGCTGCCAGACCGACAGGGCAGCAGCACCTTGTTCCCTGAGACTGACTGTGCACACTCTGGGAAGCAACCTGCTTGTCTGGAGGTGAAGGGAGGATGTAGTGCCCGCATGGGTGCCCCTCATCCTTCCTGACCATGCTCCTAATGGCCATCACCTGCTTGTCTGGAGGTGAAGGGAGGATGTAGTGCCCGCATGGGTGCCCCTCATCCTTCCTGACCATGCTCCTAATGGCCATCACCCATGCTCTTAATGATGACTTGCACATAACGTTAAGAAAATCTAGAGGGACCATCCAACTCTATACTTTCTACAGGCTACCGCAACGCACTCTATGTGACTCAAGGCCATAAGAACATAAGAAAAGCCTTGCTGGATCAGGCCAAAGGCCCATCTAGTCCAGCTTCCTGTATCACACAGTGGCCCCACCAGATGCCTCAGGGAGTACACAGCCAACAAGATAACCTGTTTCCCGTTGACACTCCCTTGCACCTGGCACAGAGAAAACCCACTTCTAAAACCTGGAGGTTGCTTATGGCTTGTAACCTGTGATGGTCTTTTCCTCCATGAATCTGTCCAAACCCCTTTTAAAGGCATCTAGGCCAGGTGCCATCACCACATCCTGTGGCAAGGAGTTCCACAGATGAATTACACTCTGGGTAAAGAAATATTTTCTTTTGTCTGTTCTAACTCTCCCTCCACTCAATTTTAGTGCATGTCCCCTGGTGGTTCTGGTGTTGTGCGAGAGGGAGAAGAATTTCCCTCTATCCACTCTCTCCATCCCATGCATAATTTTATACATCTCAATCATGTCCCCCCTCAGGTGCCTTTTTTCTAGGCTGAAAAGCCCCAGACGCTGTAGCCTTTCCTCATAAGGGAGGTGCTCCAGCCCACGAATCATTCTGGTCGCTCTTTTCTGCACCTTTTCCAATTCAACTATATCCTTTTTGAGGTGTGGTGACCAGAACTGGACACAATACTCCAGATGCGGCCTTACCATCGATTTGTACAAAGGCATAATGATATTGACCGTTTTATTCTCAATCCCTTTTTTAATGATCCCGAGCATGGAATTGGCCTTCTTCACACTGGGTCGACACTTTCATCGACCTGTCCACCAGCACCCCAAGATCTCTCTCTTGATCCGTCACAGACAACTCAGAACCCATTAGTGTATATGTGAAATTTTGGTTTCTTGCCCCAACGTGCATCACTTTGCACTTACTTACATTGAAGCGCATCTGCCATTTTGTTGCCCATTTTCCCAGTTTGGAGAGATCCTTCTGGAGCTCTTCACAATCCCTGCTGGTCTTCACCACCCAGAAACGTTTAGTGTCATCTGCAAACTTGGCCACCTCACTGCCTATCCCCAACTCCAGGTCATTTATGAATAAGTTGAAAAGCACCAGTCCCAAGACCGATCCTTGGGGCACACCGCTTTTCACCTCTCGCCATTGTGAAAATTGCCCATTGACTCCCACTCGCTGTTTCCTGGTCTTCAACCAGTTCCTAATCCACAAGAGGACCTGCCCTCTTATTTCCTGACTGTGGAGTTTTCTCAGGAGCCTTTCATGAGGGACTGTGTCAAACGCCTTCTGGAAATCCAGATATATAATATCCACAGGTTCGCTCGCATCCACATGCCTGTTGACCTTTTCAAAAAATTCTAACAGGTTTGTGAGGCAAGACTTCCCCTTGCAGAAGCCATGCTGACTCTCCCTCAGCAAAGCTTGTTCTTCTATGTATTTTAAGATTTTATCCTTAATGAGACTTTCCACCATCTTCCCTGGAACAGATGTTAGGCTGACCGGCCTGTAGTTTCCCGGGTCCCCCCTCCTTCCTTTTTTAAAGATTGGCGTGACATTAGCTATCCTCCAATCCTCTGGCACAGTGGCCATTTTAAGGGACAAGTTGCATATTTGGGTCAAGAGGTCAGCAACTTCATTCTTGAGTTCCTTCAGAACTCTTGGGTGGATGCCATCCGGGCCTGGTGATTTATTGATCTTTATTTTGTCAATTAAGTCTGAGACGTCTTCTCTTTTAACCTCTATTTGACTTAATTCTTTAGTCAGGGGAGACCATTCCGGCAGCGGTATTTGCCCGAGGTCTTCTGTCGTGAAGACAGATGCAAAGAACTCATTTAATTTCTCTGCAGTCTCCAAGTCCCCTTTTATCACCCCTTTCTCTCCCTCACCATCCAGCGAACCAACCGTTTCCCTGGCAGGTTTCCTGCTCCTAACATATTTGAAGAAGCTTTTATTATTCCCTTTTATGTTGCCTGCCATACGTTCCTCAAAGTCTTGCTTGGCCTCCTGTATCATCTTTTTACATTTCTTTTGCCACAGTTTATGCTCCTGTTTATTTTCCTCATTAGGGCAAGACTTCCATTTACGGAAGGAAGCTTCCTTGCCTTTTATAGCCTCCTTAACTGTGCTTGTTAGCCATGCCAGCACCCTCCTGGACTTGGTCGAGCCCTTCCTCCTTTGTGGGATACACTCCTGCTGGGCCTCTATGACTGTTGTTTTAAACAGCCTCCATGCACTCTGGAGCAATTGGACTCTTTTTACCTTCCCTTTCAGCTTTTTTTTAACTAGTCTCCTCATTTTGGGGAAGTCTGCCCTTCGGAAGTCAAGGGTTTTCGTGTCAGATTTGCTCGGCACTCTCCCTCCGACATGCATGGCGAAACAGATTGCAGCATGGTCACTGTTCCCCAATGGTTCGGTAACATTTACCTCCCTGACCAGATCTTGAGTGCCACACAATATCAAATCCAGAGTCACCTGTCCTCTGGTCGGTTCCGTGACAAGCTGCTCTAAGGCACAGTCATTTAACATATCCAGAAATCCAGTCTCTCTTTCATGACCTGAGCATGAATTGACCCAGTCAATGTGAGGATAATTGAAGTCCCCCATGACTACAACCCTGTCTCTCATTGACACCTCCCTGATTTGCTTCCTCATTTCAAGATCCCCTTCAGGTTTTTGATCTGGAGGACGGTAGCATGCCCCTACTATTACATCACTCTTTGAGCCTGGTAATCTAACCCACAGTGATTCTATGGAGGAGTCAGAGCCCCCCTCCAGCTCTACTCTGGTGGATTCTACCCCCTCTTTGACATAGATGGCCACCCCACCTCCAACACGCCCCTCTCTGTCCCTCCTATAGAGTTTATATCCTGGAACTGCAGTATCCCACTGGTTCTCCGCATTCCACCAGGTTTCTGTTATACCTACTATGTCAATGTTTTCCCTAGCCACCAAACATTCCAGTTCTCCCATCCTTGCCCGTAGACTTCGGGCATTTGCATAAAGGCACTTATATACCTGGTCCCCCAAGAAGGGCTGCATGTTTGCACCTTTATTCCTGCAGCCTTCTGTCCTGCTAGACTGGCTGTCATGTCCCATCACGCTACCACTCCCAATTCTTACTCTGTTATTAGTAAGATGCCTCAGGGAGTACACAGCCAACAAGATAACCACTTGGGCCTTTCTGGAGGAGGAGCCCCCAGTATGTGTCCTGCAAAGCCCTGTATGGGGCACTGCCCCTCCTGCTTCAGCATCAGCTGGTGTGGTGTTGTGGCTAAGAGTCTGAGCCGCGAATCAGAACTTCTCTGGTTTGCATCTCATCTCTGGCATGAACTTACTAAGTGGCCTTAGGTGAGTCACGCGCTCTCAGTCTCAGCAGTGCTGCTAAAATATGGGGATACAGGGAACCCTTAATGGACCTCAATTCAGTGGGCTTCAGAAATAACAGACTATTTCTGAGATCTCAGAGCTCCAGAATTCCCTCAGCAATGCCATACTGAATATTGAGTTTAATTGAACATTGTCGTTGATGGTGATGTGTCTGGCCCTCACTTGCACCTTGAATGCCGGAGTTTGTTTTTCTTGTGTAAATTGGATGTTGTTTGGAACACCTGTGAAGCGCTGAAGTATCCTGTTTAGTCTATGCAGTAGACTGCATTGTGGGTGTGATGAACAAGATGAGTATAATGCATTACCCTTCTTGATACCTCCTGCACTGCCAATTCATGCATAAACATTCCTACTGTTGTCAAATACAAAGTTCATCATGCATGCGGGTGAGTTCTGTACAGCAGTTGTGGAATGCCGGTTATTTTAGAGAAATGTCTGGTCACTGATCTTTTATTATGCCATTGTGCTAGTCCATTTATTTCAAGTTGAGAATATTTTTCATCACTTAGAAATGTGCATTGTGTTCTCCTATTTATTGCAAGATCTCTCTTCAGCTTGATTTGTCTGTTAAAAATGTATTCACTTTCACCTAAAAGAAAGGGATATGCTTCATTTTCACTTGTCAGTTAATTTCAATTTAAGTTACCTGAAATAATTGTTTCTGATTCCAGAGGGTTTCATGCAATGCTGAAGAAATATAAAAGTGTTACATGATTCCCATTTGTGTGGGTTCAGGCTGACTCTTATTTTGTAGTCTGCAAAGGCAGAGATGGAAGCAGAGAAAGTTGCATTCATATTTGGATTTGTGAGAAGTTCTAGATATTCCTTAAATATTTTGAAAAAGAGAAAGGAAAAGAGTAAAAAACCCAAGCAAGAAACGAAACAAATTTCTGCTCTAGATATCCAATACAAATATAGTTTCAGGACTTGAAACCCACATTCAAAATATTCTGAATTCAGTTGATTACTGGGTTTATTGAACCTTGCCATTGCAAGCCAATTCTGGGGGTGTCCTGATAGACTTTACTTGGGGGGGGCACATTTAGACCTCGGAGGTTTTGAGAAGTCTCCCTTATGAGGAAAGACTACGGCGTTTGGGGCTCTTCAGTCTAGAAAAAAGGCACCTGAGGGGGGACATGATTGAGACATATAAAATTATACATGGGATGGAGAGAGTGGATAGAGAGTTCTTTTCCCTCTCGCACAACACCAGAACTAGGGGGACATCCACTAAAATTGAGTGGCGGGAGAATTAGAACAGACCAAAAATATATTTCTTTACCCAGCGTGTACTTTATCTGTGGAATGCCTTGCCACAGGATGTGGCGATGGCACCTGGTCTGGATGCCATTAAAAGGGGATTAGACAGATTTATGGAGGAAACATCCATCACAGGTTGCAAGCCATGATGGGTACAGTATATGCAACCTCCTGGTTTTAGTAGTAGGCTATCTCAATGCCAGATGCAAGGAAGTGGCGCACTGGCATCAGTGGTACGTGGCGGGGGGTGGGAGCACACGGGGTGACACACTGAGAGGCGCCCGGAGGGGGTGATGCGCCAGGAGTCCCAGCGTGTCAACCCCCTTGCTACACTCACCCCCATCCCAGCGTGTCACTCCTGGATCCGGAAAGCCAAGCCGCGTCTTCCTCGGCATCTTGGCTGTTTCTGAATAGGCTGGCAAGACTTCGAGCAGCACATACGTACGACGGCGCTCAAAGCCTTGCCCTCAGAAGGGCCAAACGAAGACCCAATCGGGTCTTCATTCGGCCCTTCTGAGGGCAAGGCTTCGAGCGGTGTTGTGCGCATGCGCCGCTCGAAGCCTTGCTGGCCAATTCAGAAGCAGCCAAGCCACCGAGGAAGATGTGGCTCAGCTTGCCGGCTCCAGGAGTGATCCGCCTGGATGGGGGTGAGTATGGGGGGTGACGCAGCTCTGGAAGGGTGGGTGATGCACCTAGGGGGGGTGACGCACCAGTGGGGGGTAGAGGGTGATGCGCCGAGCCGCCCACCGACCCCGCACAGGGTTACGCGCCGGCTCGTGATGCCACTGGAGTGGTGTCAGGATACAGGTATCTTGTTGTCTTGTGTGCTCCCTGAGGCATCTGGTGGGGCCACTGTGTGATACAGGAAGCTGGACTAGATGGGCCTTTGGCCTGATCCAGCAGGGCTCTGCTTATGTTCTTAAGTGAGTTGGGGGACTGACTGGTTTGTAACTTGAGCTTGTACTGAGTTAAACACCATGAGTGTGTCTGTACCAGGCTAAACCATAAGTGATCTCTATAAACAGGGTTTTTAAAAAAAATTACTGAATGCTAATAGTGCCTTGTGTGGTTCAGGAAAACCGTCGTGTGGATGAGTCCAGAGACAGACACGGTCTGTCAGGTGGGAAGCAATGTTAGTTAGGGCTGTGAGATGAAACAGACAAATAGCAGAGACCTGAATGGCTCTGTAGGAAATGATTTGGTAACGTTTATTAATATGAACCAACACTGGCCTCAGTGAAGCCCAACATAATGCGAGTGACTCCAGCATTACTGGAAACTTGTGAAATAAGGTTGTGTGTGTTGTGTATTCCAATGCTAATTGTTTGGAAAAGAAAACTTGCCCCTGAAAGGAAATTGAGAACATTTCACCATCCATAACACTGCTGCAACAACAGGAAACAAATTCACATCTATGAAACTCACAAGATAAGAGCTGGAGTGCAATTTGCTTTGGAGCGCGAGTGACAAACACAACAAGAATACTTGTTGCTAACATTCTGATCCCAACAACATTTGCTTATAAGGAAATCCAGTTGAAAAACCAGTGGGAATTCCATGTTATGCAACCCTAAAAAGCAGTAGCCTAATCAGTTTCTTTCACTTAAAAGTTGTGGAGTGAATGCAAGAGTGAATGTGGAGTAATGAAATGTACATACACCTTTTCTGTCACAAGCTAAAGCCGCTGATAAACTAGCCGTGTAAACAATCCAACTAAGCTCACAATTATCCTAGCTCACCTGCCCATCTACAGTATATCTGTGCTAGTCATCATTTAAAACTGCCCTATCTGGTTGGTAGGGGGTCTGACCACAGGTGGCCAGACAAATGGCTATTTACAAGTAAGCAATAAACATGCACAACTTGGTTGCCATTTACAGAATTATGCCTGAATCCAATCTGGGTGGCGCAGTGGGTTAAACCGCTGAACCATGAGCTGTCGATCGAAAGGTCGGCAGTTCGAATCCGCGACGGGGTGAGCTCTCGTTGCTTGGCCAGCTCCTGCCAACCTAGCAGTTCCAAAGCATGTTAATGCGAGTAGATAAATAGGTACCGCTTGCGGGAAGGTAAACAGCGCTCCGTGTTCCAGCTGCATGCTACGCGCTGCGGCAAGGAGAGTCATGCCGGCCACATGACCATGGAGGCGTCTTCAGACAACACTGGCTCTTCGGCTTTGAAATGGGGATGAGCACCACACACCCTAGAGTCGGACATGACTGGACTTAATTGTCAGGGATCACCTTTACCTTAATATTTCTTGAAGAGGTAGATAGATACTCTTTCTTTTTTTCTAAATGTAATGCACTGTGGTTTTATAACATGAATAATGGGCCGCTTGCAGCATCGGATCTAATGATCTGCTCCCGTAAGTAGCCTTGCAACAGCGCAAATGTTGCACCACCATGGCACTACTGTTGCACACTACTGAGTCACCGGCACAAATGGCTGGAGGCTCTGGGCGTGTGCTAGAATTACCCAGATGCTCCACCAGTGCAGGTAAGGTGGCGGGGTGGTGGTGTCATGGGCAGTTCAGGGGAGGATCAGGGTGGGGATTGGGCCAGGCTGGGGCATGTTGAGGGCAGGCTGGGGACAGATCTCAATGGCAGCAGTGGTGCCTAGATGCTATGCCCCTGGCCCAGACCTGACAACCCTCTTGGACCTCCTCAGATTTACATCAGCAAAAGAACTGACATAGATCCAAATAGGCCATTCAAGACCAGAGGGTGGCGGAGTAGGTAAGTATACTTTACTTACTTTCTCTGCTGCTGCCTGGTCCCTGACCAGTCCATAGCATGCAGCAGAGGCTGCATCAGCACCGCTGCACACTCTGGGCTGGCCCTGAATAGGATTGGGCTGTTAATGTAGTTATAAGTAGTAGTAATAAGTACAGTTGAATACAGACAAATCTGAGCCAATAATATGCAATTTATGAAAGAAAACTTATTATTGATTTGAAGATTGTGGAAAGGCAGAACAAATAAAGTTAGACTAGTTCAACCAACAAAACAACAAAACAGCTTCTATTCAGTGTGGAACAAAGCTCCTGTGCTCAATTCAAATGTCTTACTTACTGCCTAATCCTAACTAAATTCCCCCTGCCAATACAGCCTCGCCAATGGATCATGTGCTATATCCTATGGTGGGGCAGTCCTGGAGGCCTCTTTGAGGTAAGCCTCTGCTTCCCTGGTAGGTCTACTCGGACCTGTGCCAGCTCTTTTGCTGGCGAAACTCCTAATGGACCTGGGGGAGTAGATTGAGGCTAGGAAGGGGGGTAGGATATCAGCAGAGCTGATAACCGCCCCCTTCCCACCCTAGACACACACCCTCTTGCCCTGTTCTCCCCTCCATTATTCCCCCTCGCTGCCCTGTTCCACCCACCACCCGCTCCTGCCCACTTCCTACACCAGCTTACCAGCATTGGGGCATCTTCGCAGGCCATTGTCACACAACCACCATCGCTCACTGTTTCCGCCAGCGGCCAGGTTGCATGCGACAGTGTGTCACAGTTTGTGTCACTGGAAAGGCTGCTGTGCCTTTCCAGAATGCGAGTTCCGATGGTGCAGTGGCTGACAGGATTGGGCCCTTAGACCCCAGAAAGTTGAGTACAGTAGTAAGAGGAAGAAGGAAAAAAAGGAAATGATTGAAGGCAAGTTAAAAAATGATAGGCTTCCTGGGCCGGATCCGCCATTACATGGCCTCCTCGGACTTGTGCCAGCTTAAATAGCTGGCGGAAATCAGAGGAGGCCCATTGGGGCCTCCCCGCATTACACCAGGGGAAGGGTACGATCGTCCCCTTCCCCTGAGTAACCCAAGTAGACATCGGGGAACGGGGATAGGATCCGGCAGACGGCCAGGGCCGCTCACCAGATAGTTAGGCAGGAATGGGCTGTGAAAACGTTCGGTGCCTGGATGGGGAAACTCCTGGCTCTCTTCTGTACTCCACCTTGATTTCTGCTGAAAAACAACTTTATAAATACAATAAATAAACTTCAGAGTTAAAAAATAACATGTTGCCAGGCAAACTCTGTCATTTAAAAAGATTATATTTAAAAAATCCCCCATATCACATCTCAGACACAAATCCCACTTCCCCCCCCCAAAAAAAAACTGCTTTTATATGCAGAGTAGAAGCCATATGAACAAAATGTGGTGTCCATATGTTTTCCCTTTTACCACTAATAACTTGGGGGAGGAATTTAAGTTGAGGAATTGCTTGCTTGATCTAAAGAGCTTATAAACCCCCCCCCCCCCCCTTCAGCCAACAAGACCCTCTCCACTGCTGGAAGCTGTCGCAAATGTGCTGTAATACACGTTTGTGACTTGCGAGTAAGGGCGGTCAGCACAGAGGCAGGCAGGCCTCACTCCGCCGCCGGATCACCCATGCGGCCGTGGAGAAGGTAAGTGCAGCTCCCTTCCCTACACTGTCAAACTGTAAATCAAACTGACCATCACCACCCCATTGTGGCTACTTTTAGGGAAAGTTGGGAATTCCAGTTGCAAAGCACCCACATCATGTCTATCTTGGTCCTAATTATATTAATTAGCACCATGTACTATACCACCGTCATTCCCATCAATCGTTTTATGTACATAAGTTTCCCCTTGAATTCATAAACAGGTCAAAGCGTTAAAGTTCCTCCCCAAAAACAAAATAATCCAGCTGTGTGCCATTCATTTAAGTTTTGTTTTCTGCTCATTAGCAAAACAGTTATCCTTGTGCCCTATGAAATACTGCCTGATTTTTCTCTCTGTGACACAGACACACTTGTATCATTGCCAGAAAAGACTCTGGAAAACTCTGAATAGCACTTTGTTTCAGGATATCAGCTTGACTTTGCTGTATCAGAAGAGATTCCTCCTACAAAATTCTTTTAAATTACACAGCCATCAAGGTAGTGCCAAAACAAACAAACAAGTGCATTTTTTTTCATTGCCAAAAGAAAGTGTTGTTGTAACAATGATGTAGTAGCTATGCAGAGAAATCCTGGGGGGACGGAAGTGCACAGAGTTAGCCTGTTAAGCTGCAGACAACAACAGGTCCATGGGGATGTGAAAATGAGTGCAAATGGGTTGTTTTGAAGGGAAGTATTTTACATTTGCTTCCTGTCTTTAAACACTGTGGAATGGTCTTACCCTCTTTGTGCTGGATTAAAGGATGTTAGAAGACAGAACATTCATGCTGCAAGTACTGTACAGTTTATGATTCAATAAGGTTTATGGCATTGATCCAGAAAGGGTGCTTCCAGGTTCTGCGCCAATCAGCAGCAGTAATAGCCAAACAGGAAGTGGCTCATAGACAAACAGGAAGTGCCTCATAGACAAGATACTTCCTCTTGCAGGTGTTCAGAACTACTGTAACTGTTTTTGTATGACAGCAGTTTGGCCTCCTCCTGTGCCAAGCCTGCCAGTTCATGTGGACTAGAAGGAGATGAATCGGAACCTCTCCCACCCCTGCTCAGCACACCCATGAGGCTAAGTGAAGCTGGCTGGGGGAGGCGGTGAACTGGCAGAAGTGCCCAGCACCCTATGTCTGCCCTCTGCCTCCACGGGCCCCATCACCCACCCAACCTCTTCACCCTGTGCACTTGGTCCCAGCAGGTTGATAAACCGTTCTGTGGAAGGTGTTTGATCACTTCTTCCATCCAGCAACCTGAAAGCACTTTGTGAGCCATAATCGACTGAGTCACTGTCAAACTAAAGTTGGGTTAGTCTAGTGAAGAGACTCGGGGCCCAATCCTATCCAACTTTTCAGCACCAATACAGCCAAAATGCAGCCCTGAGGCAGAGGCGTTGCTATAGGGGGGTTGGGGGATGCAATACCCCCAGGTGACAACCGCGGTCTCCTTGTGAGGAGGAGCTGTGGCGGGATTTTTGCAGTCGGAGGAGCCGCAGAGCTGAAACGCGCCAAAACCGGCGCCTTTACTGGGCCCTCCCATCCGCCCTTGGTCCCAGAAGGCTTTAAGTGAACCCTTCCGGGAGTGGAGGGGGCGGGGCGATGATGCGAAACGTGTCATCGGTTTCCCCCCACGTAGCCTGCTAGCAACGCAACTGCTCCGAGGTAAGGGAACAAATGTTCCCTTACCTGAGGAGGCCTCTGTGACTGCACCCACGCCCCACTGCAGGATGCAGCACATGCCCCATTGGCATGGCTGTATCAGCGCTGGAAAGTTGGATAGGCTTGGGCTCTCGGGCTCTCATAATGGGTCTTGCTTCTGAATAGACATGCATAGGGTTGTGCTGTCAGGCTAGATACTGATCATGCTTTTTAAGAGAGTTGATAGAGTTTTGAGAGAGGTTTTATCTCCCGTGGTGTACACACACAGTTCTTATGTCCCACAGCCACTCTGGTTGAACAGTTCTTGCAGGTTCTGAACAAATAATTGCGAAACCTGTTTATCAGAAAGTGGGGGGTGACTGTAGATCCCATCAGCAGTGATCCCTCTTTCTAATCAATTGGAGCTTTCTGAAGGGGAAAAAAAGCAACCCAACAATCACCTTTCTCTAGCTTAAGCCAAAGAAGCGAAGATTTATCTTCCTGTTAACGTTTGCTAGATAACTTTGGGAAAGTCACGTCTCCCTCTCTGTACAACAGGAATAATAACTGCTTAGATTATGGCTACTCTTATTTGGATTATTTCTAAAATTCTTAGTAATAAGTAACAACCTACCTCATAAGATGCTGCTAGTATAAGCAACATGAAACATTTTGAAACTTGCACTTCAAAAGCAGTGGGAAAAAATACATGTAATAGATATTATGATAAGGATGGAATGTCAGCTTCCTTCTCTGTGTGGCGTGCTATGTGAATCTGAGCAATTTATTATACTCAACCCTGCCACATGTGGGTTGCAGCATATATACTTCATTATGAGTTACTGGAAGTGATAACTTTGGAATGAGTAAGAAATACCTGTGGGGCCAGTCTGTTTTGGCTCGAGCCCCCACCCAGGGAAATTTGGGTCCCCATTCCCCCCCAAACACACACCAGAGATAGGATAAAACTAAGTACAGTATTTATTCGAACTCAACAAACAAAGCAGTGGCATAAGCAAAAACCACAAAGATATCTCTTCAACCCAAAAGTCCTCACTTCCTTCCCAAAGTCTAGTTGCACCAAGGCAAGTCTGTGTGCTTTTAGTCTTAGTCACAGTTGCAGGTAATCCACAGGTGCAATCTGTTCGTTCGACACTTGCTCGGCTACAACACAAACATTGAGAGCATTGCAAAGGAGGCAAGTCCAGTAGGCGATAGCAGTAGATACCAGAAAACTTCCAGGTGTGGCCTGGAGGTTTGAGCCGGTGCCCTGCCTGAAGAAGCTAAGTAGGGTCGACCTCGGTTCCCACTTGGATGGGAGACAGAAGCTGCTGACGAACCTCGCAAAGACACTGAGAAGGCATCATGAGAGGGTGGAATGCGGAGAAGTCAGCTAGAGAGAGAACATCTAAGACAACCGTCCGAGGGTGAACTGCGGTGAACTGAGAAGCTTGGAAGTGCAAAGCACAAGCCAGAAGGAGGGCTACACTCGGAAGGGAAAACATCTCGAGCATGGAAGGTTCTATATAGGAATCAGGTCTAAAGATAGCCTGCCTATGTAAACCGCCTTGAATAAATCTGATGAGAAATCTGATGATGAGAAAGGCGTTATATAAATACAGAAAATAAATAAATAAATAGTGTTGTAGCTCCAGCAAATAGGGATGACTTTCTATTCTGCCAGTAGGAAGTGTATATCAGGATCCCAGTTCCTAAGGTAAGTCAGATTTCAGGACCCTTTTGTCCCCAATAGTGATTTCAACATGGAAAGAGTAATCCACTTGATTTCAGCCAACCAGAATTATAGACTAAGTTTCTGGCTACAAATGTTAGAAAATTTAATTCAAGGATTCAGTCCCATAATAGCTCAGCATTGATGGATCTTGTAATAAAACTCTACAACAACCAATTAGTTCTTCAATTACAACTAAACTTGGATCCCTCACTAAGAGAGGCCTCTCCAGGCATGGTGGAAGGTGGCCAGAGAAATAGCCTCAAACAACCTAAACACCAATGTGCAGCTTAACATACTATAAACATGCACATTTAGACCAGTAATGCAACTCTGTGAGATCCCTGTCCAACAAGACGTGATGGGTTCCCTTACTGCTGGTGCAGAACTGTTTCCACTTGACTTGCATTGTCATTGGGGAGGGGGGGTGGCGGCACATCTTCTCACCCCTCCTACCTTAGTTACTTGACTCCCCCAGTTTGGCTCTGTCCTAGTCTACATGTGCTCCTCCTACTTTACAAATGGATCCATAGATTCTCTTGACTGTCGTGTATTCTGCAGAAAGAAAGAAAAGCAGACATGACCATGGCAACCATATCAGAGGTGCCTGTAGGGCAGGGAATAAGGTTTGTCAAACATGCCCAGACAGCCTGAACAAGTAAAGTGTGCTTCGTGCCCCAGGGAATATTAAGAGCAGAAAACCTTTATCCTTACTGATAGACTGGCCATAGCTTTGTCTGTGTCTCAGTCAGAGAATAAGAAAACAGTAGGTCAATATGAGTTAAAATTGTCATGGCCAGTAGGTCAATGTCCAAGAGTAGCTGGGAAATAAGTAATGTGGGTCTCTGTTGTTTGCTGGAGTGCTATCACAGTGCTGTTGGACCCAGGGTAGGAATGAGACTCACAAAGGGGTTATGGTAATTTCCAGGGATGTGGATCAAGTCTCTGACTCCAAGTCTCGAGTCAAGTCCCAAGTCTTTGCCCCCAAGTCTTTGGTTGCGAGTCCCTATCTATTTAATGGGGAAAACAGGCTTAAACCTGAATAAAATTGTCATAAAAGGCTCCAAGTCTCGAGTCGAGTCTTTCGAGTCTTTTACAATTGGCGAGTCAAGTCCAAATCAAGTCATTGATGTGACTTGAGTCCGAGTCAATAGACTCAAGTCTACATCACTGGTAATTTCTGTTGTTGAGATACTTCAGCGTTATCTATTCTTGGATGTAAACACTGTAAATAGCATGGAGGTGCAATAATTTATCAGTGCCAAGGGAGCCCAGAATCAGGGTGGGCTCCAAGCTTTTTTGGGCTACTGGCAGGAGACCCTCCATGGATGCTCTCCTCCCCCCAGTAGGGCCTCTGTGATAATCTACTCCTGGGGGGAGCTATTATATAGCTGGGCTGGCTAGGCGAATTGGTCTGGGGCTTATTCATTTCTCTTGTACCCAAGTCGGTGCCACCGCTGTCCCTCCACATTGCAACAAAGCTGGACTGGCTAGCCTGGAGCTAACTCCTTTCGAGCACAATCCTAGGCATGTCTACTCAGAAGTAAGTTCCATTGATTCCAAGGGATTTACTCCCGCATAAGTGTGTATAGGGGAGCCACGTGCTGTTGAGTAGGAAACGTTCAACCTGGGGGTGGGGTGCTACTGCACAGGGATGGCAGTGCTGGGGCTCACTGCCCCTCCCATCACCGCTGCCATTTCTTCCTGTCAGGGAAGATCTACAGCTGGGCCACATGCAACTGGTGGCACTTCTGTGGGGAACAGCAGCAGTCTAGGACTCCAAGCCTTTCGAGCCTATCAGGGCAGTTGCTGAAGAACTGGCCTGGAGCTTGGTCCTCATTGCCACCTCTCCTTCCCACCAGCAGTGGTGGCACCATGACTGCCTAAGAGCAACTGGCTGATGGGCTTTGAGAGAATGAGGAGGGGCAGCGTGTCTTGGCATCTGCATTACAAAAGACTGCCACAATCCCCTGCTCTATGTTGGTTGACTGGTGGCTACTGGAGCAACAGAACAAGAACTTCACAGCCCCCTAGCCTTGCTTTCATGTCTGAATATGCACACAAAACCTAACAAAGAGAGCAGTGCTTGGTGTCAGTCCGCAGTGGGCTGCTTGCCAGTCCCTGGGTCTCAGCAGCTCCCAGACTCCCAGACTATGCCATCTCCACAAAGATACCACTGACGCCAGGCCGGCAGAAAGTGATACAATAACCTGTTGCATCCATACTTTGGTAATGTAGAAATTTCAACATGACGGGTAAAGTCTAAGATCCCATGCTCAGACTCCTTAAAATTATTTCTTTTTCCATCTTCCCCATTGCCAATTTCTTTTAACATAATGGGCACAACCCAGCAACAGTTAGTTGCACTAAATGTAGTGGGCCTGACTTCTGAGCATGCATCAGATGGCACTGTAAAAGTATTTGAGTACCATTTCTGTTTTAAAAGGGAGGTGACATAATCAGACTGAAATAAAATGCTCAGAAATAGGGTCTCAACGGTAGATACAAGACTTAAGTGAGACATGGGGCACAAAGCCTGTAGTTGTAGAAAACCCAATGAAACTATAAACAAACACCTGTGCTTATTCTATCTTAGCCATTTACCTACATCTGGAGGCAGAAAACCTGCCTCTGGGTTGTACCATACCAGATAGCAGGTGGTGGCTCCTATGACTGAATGCTCCTCCATTCCTAAAATTCACTTCACATAGAATACTAGATGTCTGGGACAAAGGTAACTTACTGCCCAATCCTATCCCCCACTACTGGCGCCAATACAGCCGTGGTGGTGGAGCACGCACTGCATCCAATGGGGGGGGGGTTGGTGGTGGTTGGACAGCCAGCAGGGAAGTAAAAATATTTTTTACTAACCCTCCTGGTAGGCTGCCCAATCGCCTATGCAGTGTTTCCCAAATTTTTTCGACCTGTGGCTCCCTTGACCATTGGCAACCATTGGCCGCAACTCCCCATGACACCATGTTGATTCCTGCTGCCAATTGGCATTGCACTATTTTCCAAGAGGATTCCGTGGCGCTCTGCGGCTCCCCTGGGAGCCGTGCCTCCCAGTTTGGGAACCAATGGCCTATGCGATTCCTTGGACCTACACCAATCATTTTGCTGGCATATGTCCAAGAAGAGAAAGGGAGTGGGGTGGCCTGGGAAGAGGGGTTAGGATCTGGTTAGGATTTATATATATAAAGAAAAGAAATGAGCGACCCCTGCAGCCTGATCCTAAGCAGGTTTATTCACGTTTAGTGGGACTTGCTCCCTATTAGCGTGCTTCGGATTGTCAGCTTTATAATTGCTGAACTTTGGCTGGATCATTCCCACTGGCAAACTAAATGGAGTCAAGATGTTCTGACTGACACGGAGCCATTTTCTTTCTTCTTCTATCTCTTCCAGCTTGTAAAAGGGCAAATTATTCAGAGATTTCAGCAAATTGGGCTCTAATAGACTGTGTAAAATTATGGAACTGTACTTTTAAAGTTTTGAACCAACTGTTGTCTCTTGGAGGAAAGGATAGCATCTGCAATGAAGTCATTAACCAGCCAGTTATTATTTGTGCTCAAATGGCTCCTGTCACATTGCTGAAGTCTGTGGCCAAGCGTTGCAGTGTCTTCAGTGGAGCCAGGATGTCACCTTTATGACTGGGGACCATGTTTGTCTTTTAAAATGTTTATTGTAACAGCAGCCACCGTTGCCTGCCTGCCTCAAACATTTACCAGAGCTCTATTGTTCCTTTGTGTTGACCCTCTGTTGTTTATGATATTTGTTAAGTATCCACATAATAGTTTTCCTGGTGTTAGTATCTGGAATTAATTTTATTTATATTAACAGCAGGAGCTGAATAAGGAATTTTAAGTATTTCTCACAAAAATAATGAAGTGCTAGTGTATGGGTGTGTTTGGGTTTTTTAAAAGCACAGCTCCACAAAAGTAACTCACGAGATGGGCAAATATGCATATTCTAAGGTGACTCCTTAAAGCAGAGGTTCCCAAACTGGGGCGTTGCGATACCCTAGTCAGGAAGAATCGATTGCTACCCCTTAAGGGGGGTGGTGACCTGCAGTGACGTGTGACAGCACTGCCAAGATCACACCAGCACCAGGGGGAAAAGGGGATTTTTTTGGACTTTGCAGGGGTTGCGCTAGCCCTCAGGAGGGCGTGGGGGACCTCCCTGCACCCCAGATTAGCTTCCGAAGGCGATTTGAAGCTACTTCTGATTCAGAAGTAGCTTCAATCTGATTTACTTCAGCGAAAACCGGAAGCAGCTTCAAATTGCCGATGGAAGCTAATCTGGGGTGCAGGGAGGCCCGCAGAGTGGTCCGCAGCCCCCCTGCACCCTCCAGAGGGCCAGCGCAAACCCTGGTAAATTTTTAAAGAACACTTTTTTCCCCGGCAGCAGCGCAATCCTGGGAGTACCATTGCTGCAGTCGGGGGACCCCACAATGACTTACAGCGGCCCAAACTCTACATGAGAGTTTGGGAACCTCTGCCTTAAAGTCTGATACTACAGGGTATTATCTGCCAGCGGGTGGCACAGTGGGTTAAACCGCTGAACCATGAGCTGTCGATCGAAAGGTCGGCAGTTTGAATCCGCGACGGGGTGAGCTCGCATTGCTTGGTCAGCTCCTGCCAACCTAGCAGTTCCAAAGCATGTTAATGCGAGTAGATAAATAGGTACCGCTTGCGGGAAGGTAAACAGCGCTCCGTGTTCCAGCCGCATGCTACACGCTGTGGCATGGAAAGTCATGCCGGCCACATGACCACGGAGGCGTCTTCGGACAACGCTGGCTCTTCGGCTTTGAAATGGGGATGAGCACCACACCCTAGAGTCGGACACGACTGGACTTAATTGTCAGGGGTCACCTTTACCTTTACCTAGACCACCAGAGCTTCCCAGAATGGACACTTAGCCTCTATCATGAGTCCCAGAAAGCCTAGTGCAAGGGCGCAGGGGGAGAATACCATATAAGAGGCTAGGTGTGATCTTGGGAGTTGCTATAGGCCGCTCCTCTCCTCCGGACTACACATTTTCCAGGCTCTGCCATCCTTTTACAATCCGGGAGTGAGTGAGCAGATGAAGCTTCTGCTGCAGGTGTGGGGCTGAGCTGGCTGAAAGAGCAAGTAGCCAGTAGAGGCAGTGGCCACGTGTAGGGTGCACTGGAGACATTCACCCCAGTCCACTGAATTAAAACATAAGTTTAATGTTCATGGTGAGTAAGAATTTAAATACCGTATTTATCGGCGTATAAAACGCACCGGCGTATAAGACGCACCTTCCTTTTGGCCCTGGGTTTCAAGAAAAAAAGATTTAAAGCATTTTGGGGCCACTTGGCCACTTACTGCTTGGCTGCTTAATTAGCTAATTTATATAAATTGCACAAAAATACCAGGATCTCTTTTAAAACACACAGCAATAAGACACATGAACAAAATGCACCAGAATTTAAATCCCAAGTACAAAAAAAACCCAGACTCAACTCTTTTCCCCCCCCAACCCACCCATGCACAGTTTCCAAAGTAAACATAAATCCCAAATACAAAACCCCCAGACTCAACTCTTTTCCCCCCACCCACCCCTGCAGTTTCCACAGTAAAAAACATAAAAGTACAAAAAAAAAAACCAGACTCAACTCTTACCACCTTACCAACCCCAGACTCAACTCTTACCAACTCTTAAACAACATAAATCCCAAATACAAAAATCCCAGACTCAACACTTTTCCCCCACCCCACCTATGCAGTTTTCAAAGCCTCCCAACTAGGCCCAGTTCAGAAGCTTACCCATGCTACATTCAAGAGCAGGCCCTCGGCAGCTCAGCTGAACTGAACTGAGCACAGCACCCTCTGCTGGCTGCTGAGAAGCTCAACTCATGCACATGCATAAATTAAACCCGACAAACAGCTGTAGATCGGATAGATTAGTTAGGGAAGAAAGCACAAGGGAGCTCTCTGGCTCCAGAAAAATGCGGTAAGCCCGAAGATTCTTTAAAACGGGAAGGGGGGAAAAGGGATTTTTTAGTATTGGCGTATAAAACGCACCCTACTATTTTGGGTCACAAATGTAGACAAAAAAGTGTGTCTTATACGCCAATAAGTACGGTACTTCTTAAATATTGCAGTTCTCAAACATCTGAAGTTTATTGTATGTAGCTCTTACATTAAGCAAGTTTGGTCATCCCTGTTATATACCGTAAAATGATAATTGACTTAATTTGAGGTTACTGTTGTGTGTAAAATATGCACCACTGTGATAACATTGTCACTTTTGATGCTGTTTTGCTGTGCATGTACAGTATGCTGATTCAGTTCCTACACATCGCTTTCATGTGCCGGATGACTGTAAAAATAGCCTATCAAACCTTATGGAATTTGAGTATGAAACTGTGTTATCTACACGGTACCCAACAAAACTTAACATTTTAATTTACATTTCTTATCTTCTCAGGGTCAAACTGGTCTAAATTAAAGACAATGTGCCAAAGCTATTTATAAAAAGGAAAAAAAATCAGAGCGATTAAAAAAAAATCACATTTGTTTCATAGATTCAAGTGACAACAGTGCCAAAAAAATATGAACTGGGTAATGCTCATGAAACTTTTTAAAAACACACTTCCTGTATGAAAAATGCTACAATCTTTTATAGGCAAAAGGGACAGAAAGAAAGTGAGTAGGGGGAAAGTGTTGGTGTTGGTGTAAGTGTGTGGTGGTGGGGGTGGTGGGGTGGTGATGATGATGATGATAAAATGTCTAACGGGTATGGCAGGATTGTGGCACCTCTACAGCAATATCTGGAAAGTCCACCATTGGCAGTGGGAGATGTTAGCTTTATTGTAAGTTGTAATTTACGAATATAAATCATATAAAACATGATAAGACTCTCCGTTTTGCTTGTCTGCTTGATATGCAAAAAAAAATTTTAAGATCACGAAATATACAGACACATAAGATTAACATATCCCACTTAACTCTCTCTCTCTCTCTCTCTCTCTCTCTCTCTCTCTCTCTCTCTCTCTCTCTCTCTCTCTCTGCTAGATCAATTTTGTGCCATCCTTTAAAGCTGAACCCAGAGTAGATCAGTAGAAGGTTTTAGAGCACATCCAGAAGATGCTTGAACTTTAGAGAGCATGCCTCGTCTTCACTCAGAACTGATCTACATGTTCAGAAAAAAAAATTGACATATAGTCCATCTGAAAAGCCATTTCTTTAGAATACAGGTGATGGATTGCTCCCCTGTGGTGTGTTTTTTTAAGCCAACCTTTCTTGTAGAAAACAAGGTTGTGTTAGAGTTGACATGCTAGCTCTTCATGGCACATTTGTTGATGTGAGGGAAGAATTCAAATGTATTAACCGCCACCTGCATTCTAAAGTGCTCCAGAAAGGAATTCCAGAAGCTCCGGATAGTCCCTCAGCTGGTCCTTTCACATGAGTGGCATCTTTCTGGCTGCTGTTGCCAGAACATCTGAGCAAGAAGAGGATGCCTTTTCCTTTTCTTGCCTGCACAACCTGGGCTTTCCTTGCTCCATTCGCTTCTCAGCTAAACTCCAGGAACTGGAGAGGGAGGGAAATTAGGCCAGAATGCCCAAGCAAGAACCACCTTGCTCCTTGCAGGCTGGCCCAGCCATTCCCTCTCTGTGCAGTTTTCCAGCTGGACTTGGAAACTGAATGCAGAGGGAGAGAGCTCAATGAGTATGTTCAAAAACCTAAGTTCTGTCTAGAGCAGCGTTTCTCAAAGTTCTCCCCGCAAGGCGGGGATAACTTTGAGTGTTTTCGGGGGCGGAGTCAGCAGCGCCACTGCCACTGAAACCACCCCTGAAGCGGCCATTGTGGCACTTACCAGGGTTTGGGGGAGCTTCAGGGAGGCTTCGCGAAAACCGGAAGTGCCCGAAGATCACCGTTTTGAAGTGATCCAAAGATTGGGGAGGCCTGCAGAGGGTTGCGTGGGCCTCCCCGAAGCTCCCCCAAATCCCGGTAAGTGCCGCAATGGCCATTTCGGGCACTGTAGTGCCTCCATTGCCATGCTGTCCCCGCCCCTTAAGGGGGCAGGGGACAGCTTTTGTTCTCAATGGTGGGTCGCAACCCATCACTTTGAGAACCACTGGTCTAGAGCAGTGGTGGCCAACCTTTCAACATGAATGCTGGCCCTTTAAATGGTTGAATAGGTGAGGGCATTTTAGCAGGTGCAGCTGCTTTAGCAGCACCATCAGCACTTGCAGCTGCCAAGATTCTGTCTTCTACATAACTCTTAAGAACACAGAAGCCCTAGTGGTAGAAGGTTGACCACCCCTAGTCTAGAGCATATTTACAGTTTACTTGATGAATCAGCCAAGCCATTTCTACCATGGTTGGTTCCCCTAGCAAAATGGGCACACAAGAACCCATCCCATAGTCCAATGCATTCTGGAGCATTTTCAGATCACTAAGGGCCCACATTCCAGCACTGATGCAGCAGCTGCAATGCAGCCCTGAGGTAAGGGAACAAAGGTTTCCTTACCTTGAGGAGGCCCCTGTGACTGCCCCCTCCCACCGCAGGATGCAGCACATGCCCCATTGGCATGGTTGCATCAGTGCTGGAAAGGTGGACTGGCTCTAGGAGAGTGGTTCCAACCTTGGGGGGATTGGGAACCTTCAGAGGACCCGTAGTCGACTGAACCCGTCACTTCCAGATTCTTGCTGCCACCACCAAATGCACTGAAGGGCAAACCCCAGTAAGTGAGCAACCCCTTTTTTCTTACCGGTCTTCTGCGGCGGTGGCAATGGTAGCAAGAACCTGGATGTGATGGATTCAGTCAACTACAGATCCTCCGAAGGTTCCCACCCCCATTAAAGGGTCCAATTTTTTGAACACTTCATGGGGCGGGGGGGGCGCAACCCCCAGGTTGGGAACCACTGCTCTAGGCAAACCAATGAAAGTAGCAGCAGTGAGACTGACTCCCAAGCAAATCGAGGACTACAGTGGCTGCAACAGGCCAAGGGCTGGAGAGGGAATACAATTCTGCCTCTCATCCTTTGCTTCCTTACTGGCTTCCATCATTTTGGAGAACTTTGGACTAGCAGGCACATGCCTCTGCTTTACAACAAGCAGTGACCATATCCTCTAAAGCCTAAATTGTGTTTTTCCCTGATAAATCCAGATGGTGGCCTCAATTGTGCTAGGAAGCACAGAAGACGACAATTCCCCAGATCTCTTCCTCAGAGCTTTGCATTATCAATGAATTCCTGTGGTATCAGCAAAACTCGAGACCACACATCCGGCTAGTATCTTAATTGCAATAACTTCAGAACCCGAAAAGCAAATGCAGTGATATATGTAAAATTAGATTCCAGTCCCTCCCCTCACCCCCACCATCCTCACCTTCTAAACCCCCAAGAGTCCGGAAAGTCTTTCAGCATTCCTGTTGAGTTACATAAGACACCAGAAGTAGATAACATTGTATGAGCTGAAAATGCAGAATATTTTGTGCTACCATGCGGAAAGGCATGAAGGAATGTGCTCAACAAATCGGAGGTAGCAAATGGGGATCCTCAGAAGCAAAACTTGATGGAGTTCCAGAACTATATACTGCACAGAGATTTGTTTCTGCTAGGTTTTCAAAACAAGACAAGAGCTCTAGCAGACAGAGAAAAATGTACATGTGCAACCTTTGATAGAGCCATGCCTGGTTTGTTCATTTTGGACAATGCTGATTTCCTAGTAGTCCCTGGGTGACAGTAATAATGGACTGCTATTCTCCTTTCCTCCAAAGTCACCCAACTGTCATTTCTAAATAAAGGGAGGGGCACTGGCGTCACTACAGGGGAGCGGAGCTGTAAGTTCTTCCGTGATCGGAGCCTCCGTTACACGGAAGAACGAAGCACCCCGCCCCCACGCCTTCCGACCCAGTCAAGGCGGTGAAAACAACGTGCATTCACCGCTTTGACTGGGTCGGAAGGCGCAGGGGCGGGGTGCTTCGTTCTTCCATGTAACGGAGGCTCCGATCACGGAAGAACTTACAGCTCCGCCCCCCCCCCTGTAGTGACGCCAGTGAGGGGGGTAGTTAGGATTGGGCTGTAAGACCTTAGTGAAACCAATCTGTGTATTGGTATCAAATGAGGCAGAAATAGCAAAATGTTTCTATAAAGAGAGTTTCAGAACCTCTTTTTTCGTTTTATTTGAAAATGCAAATACAGTATATGGATGGAGCATTCAAGGCAGCTCCTAGGGTTTGGATTTACCTTAATTTCAATAATACTGTATTACTCTTTGCATCATTGCTTCAGCAACAGGGTGGATAATTTTACCAAACATATCAGAGTATAAGGCCTTTCTGAGAACTTTAGGGTGAATGACCAGATAAAGCAGATTCTGCTAACTCCGAATCCCTGAAGAGACATTCTGGTCTGGCTCAGACACTTACTTGAGTGACGGTACTCTTTGTGTGATGGAGGAGGAGACATGTAGCCCTAAGCTCTTCCATGTGCTAAAGTATTACGTGATGTGACCATTGTGTGTGTGGGGGGGGGGCTATATGTGTAACGGCCTCACTGATAGCATTTGCCAAGGTGGTCACCACGCTCCTTGAGGGGGCAGCGGCCGTTTCCGATTCTCCTGGTGGGTCACGACCCACCAGTTTGAGAACCACTGCTCTATACTATTGGCTCTTTCTAATTTCTTTTCTACGCATGTCTATCAAATATACCGTATTGGCCCAGGAATGGGAATCGGGCGATTTTGCTGGCACGTCCAAGTGGACCTGGGAAGGTGGATCAAGGCCGGGAAGGCCACTGCTGCTGATACTACCCCCTATCTGGCCTCAGTTCACCCCCCTCCCTGTCACAGTCTTTGCCCTGTTCCCCCCCCCCCCGCCCCTCCCACCACTCACTCACTGGAGCTGGGGCTGTTCCTGGCTCTGCTGTTGCATGGCTGCTCACTACTTGCAGCAGCGGCCTGGCCGTGCTCTATTGTGTGTCTCCTTTGCTGCAAGCATAAAGAATGTTGCGCCACTGGAACGTGAGTTCCGTCAGTGCAGAGGTTCCATAGGATTGGGCTGTTAATGTCCTGGCAGGATGCCTTTTGATGTAAATGGGCATGTTGCATATCCCTATCTGGGTCCACTACTTATGTGTGCAGCTAATGGCAACATGACAGCTCAACAGCTCAGTTGTTTCATTGGTTTCAACTGGACTCTTATTTTTGCACATTTCATAATTGAAAATATCAGTATCTTTATCAAAGACATAGATGGATTGGACAAATTTGAGCAACCAAGTGAAATGAGTGAACTATAAATTAATGAAGTATAATCTATGGATGACTATGTTTTTATATAAATTTCTTTAGTAATTATATATATATATATATATATATATATATATATATATATATATATATATATATATATATATATATATATATATATATATATATATATATATATATATATATATATATAAAATGATCAAGGGCACTGAATGAAATTAATTACCTGTATCTACCAACTAAACATTCTGAGTGTTTGAAGTGTAATGTCAAGTCTTGTAATGTCAGAGGAAAGTGGATCAAAGAATTTGAGATTAAAGTGAATGAGGAGTATCCCAAAGGAAGCAAGTGCAAATCCAAAGATTTGCCAAAGGATTAGGCAATGTGACTATGAATAACTATTCCATTACATGCTTGCCTTTTCAACTTTAGTGCTATACTAAACCTTTTTGTCTTGTATGTCAACCTTCATGACTACAATCCTCAGTGTGTGCTCTGCCAGTGCAAACTGCATTCATCTCAATGGGACACTTCTTTGCAGTTTGGGTTATCATTGGAATGTGCCCCCTACTGGCCCTCTCCTGCAATGTACCAGATGTGTGTGGTCCATTCCTCTGACATCTCTAATTTGGCAGGACAATAGTCTTCTTACTTGACTTTAGTCTTCTTACTGACCCTTAACAGTTTTTTTTATTTAAGAAGTTTCATCTTAATCTATCATCAAAGGAACTAAAGCTGCTGTAGAATGTGGAGTCATAGTCGTGTGTGTGTGTGTGTGTGTGTGTGTGTGTGTGTGTGTGTGTGTGTGTGTGTGTGTGTGTGTGTGTGTGTGTGTGACTTTAAATGTTCAAAGATGGTCTTTGAAAATGAACACCTACATTTCATTCTTTAGTAGAATGTTTAGATGGCTGTGACTTGCTTAAAACATTTACACCATAGACAATCATTTCATTGGTGAGATGTTTGTTTCTCTTGTTGTTGACTTTTAACAACCCGAAATATGGTGATAGTCATCTTAAGACCTGGAGCAGGAAGAAGCTGCACACTTCCTTCCAAAATTAACCATATGGTGAACTGGTTGGCACATCCTTGTTTTAGGTGTTTTTTTAAAAAAATATGTTACTTTGTCATCAACAGTGTCAGTTGATTGACACATGTGTTCTCATTCTGCTATACTAATGTAATGGCCATCACCATATTTTAATTTCTTTGGAGAAATTAATGGAGGATAGGTCTACCAATGGCTGTTAGTCATGACTGCTAAATGGAACCTCCAGTAAACCCGTTGGGTGTATGGGGGGGGGGCTACTGTTTTAATGTCCTGTTTTTTGATATCCCCGCTGAGTGTCTGCTTTGCATGCAGAGTGTCTCTATCCCTGGCATCTCCAGATAGGGCAGAGGAAGATGTATTCTTCTCTGAAACCATGGAGACCCTGTACTAGTCCATGTTGACAATACTGACCTAGATGGACTGATGGTGTGGTATAAGGCAGCTTCATGGGTACCTGGAAGAGAAATCAAAATAATTAATAGAACAGTATATAGGAAAACTGGGCATTATTGGTTTCGGAATGATATCTATTGTAAAGTTATACAGTTCCTTTTGTTTAATGCAAGGAGTTCCTATACTTATTTCTTTCTACATTTTCTTTTCCATATTTATGTAAAAAAAAACAAAAATATAGAGGCATAGCATAGCATAAATCAAAATCTAATGAGGTTTCAATGAGGTTTCTCAATCCATGTGCAAAGTCTGAAAATTACAATCGAAAAATGTGTTGTTTCATATACATAGTTTACAATCATAGTCCACTCCATGCAATCATCCAGAACCTTAACTCTGTCCTGAACAAAATGAAGAAAAACATTCACTTAGAGCCCAATCCTATCCTTCCTCACCCCGCTGATGCAGCTGCGCCAAAAAGGGGCTATTTCTCCCCCAAGTCAGGAAATAGCTTGGCTTATTCCGAGCCTAGTTAAGTCAAACTTGGTTGTGTGACCATCCATATTATCTGAAGTGTGAGATAGGATCTAAAACCTCCCACTAGGGATGGTGTCAGGGTTTGCTCAGGTTGGGCGCTGGCCAAGGGTCCAAGCCCTTCAGAGGGCCCACCTGGCCAGGCCAATTAATACCTGTAGCAGTGGTAGCACTGAATGCTACCAATAGCATCAAATGCCCACCAGTGGATGAGTGGGGGGTCATATATGGCTCAGAGCAGGGCTTGACCCCAGGGTCCACAGGAACCTGGTGCCAGCACTGCCTCCTACAACTCCCCTGCAAGGAAAAGCTAAGCCATTTCATTTCTCATGCAGGGGAAAAAGAGCGAGGGGGTGATTTTAAGTAGGAAAGCGGGCAGAAGAGAGAGCGTTATACACCCCACCCCCACCTAAACTTACAACCTCTTCAAGATGCTTTTGGTTATAAAAAGAAAGTTGGAGAAAAAATATATACACAAGTACATCATTTCAGCATATGCTCTTGGGCAACAAAGACTTGCATTTTTGGGTAACTGCTCTTCTATCAGCAGTCATGAACACTGATGGTCTTGTATAACTAGCAGGGAATAACGCAAAACGTTCCCCTAAAAATGGTGGTGTGCATACAGCCTATATGTTCTGAACAAGTCTGGAACTAGGGCTTACGCAAGGGAGAGAGGAAGTTGACGCGGTTTGGGGGAAAAAGTGGAACATTGGCGACATGGCCATAGCTGTATCAGTGCATAAAAGGAAGCCCTGCCAAAGAAAGGAAGGGGATTCTTTTGGTTATCAAGGCGAATGTGACCAAACAAAGACCAAAGGACTAAAATTAAGAATGGAAAGAATTTTGACTAGACATTGGGGTGGGGGTGAAAAATTCCTTGCCTTAGAGTGATTAGGGTTTGGCATAGGCCATCAAAGTGAGTAGCTGAGACAATGTCGTTCATGCACATACAGGAAAAGATAGAAGAAAGAATGAAGGGAAATGGCCATCGTGATGCAGAAGCCTGAAATACTGTACATGGCTTCAGCTCGGTTTTTTCCAGCCCTTTCCACCCGTCAATCTAAAACAAAGCTTCAGTACTGGTTGATGAATAAATATTATGGTACAAACACAAAAGCCCTCCGTAGTATGGAGGTATGGTAGGTGGAACTTGGTTGGTCCCACTGCCATGTTGACCCAGTGGTACCAACCCTGCTGGAACTGAAGATGGCTGCAGTGGTGGGCATAATGGGGTTGTGTAGCTGCCTGGCCCTTCAAAAGAGACACCGGGCCCAATCTTATCCAACTTTCCAGCACCAATACAGTCGCAATGCAGCCCCAAAATAAGGGAACAAACATTCCCTTACCGTGAGGAGGCCTCCATGACTGCCCCCCCCCACCGCAGGATGCAGCACACGCCCTGTTGGCATGGCTGCATCAGCAGTAGAAAGTTGGATAGGATTGGGCCCACAGTTTGGGGAAGGAGAATTCAGAGCAATCAGAGGGATCAGGAAGCAACAGCACATAAAGAAGCCTTTCCCTTGCTGCGGAGAGAGACAACTGTGGGGCAAGCCCTAGCATGGCACAACCCTGGAGTGCCACCTGATGCCACTACAGTGGGCCCTTCTCATCCGCGGATTGGCCATCCGTGGATTTGACTCAGTGTAAATGACTGCCGCAGACAAGAAGGGCCCTGCTGATCCTTTTTTAAAAAAAGTGTCCCTTTAAAAAAAATGCAGTTGAAAAACAGCTTTCCTTACCATTGTAGAGAGGCAGTCTTCTTGGGTGATTAGAACTGCTATTTCCGGGTCGTGCCAAGGTTGCAATCCCCTCCCTTGGTTCTTGGTCGCCCCAGAATGCAATGCAGAAGTGTTTAATCACTTCCGCGTTGCATTCTTCAACATGCCTGGGCCGAAGGAGGGGGTTGCTTGCCTCGGTGTGACCTGAAAATAGCTGTTCTAATCACCCGAGGAGGCCGAGACTGTGCCTGCCTTCTGCTCTGTTGCTGTACAATGGATGAGGGATGCTTTTAAGGGATGCTTTTTTAAAACATGGATTTGACTATCTGCGGTTTTTGCCATCCTCGGGACGGAGGTTCAGGAACGAAATCCCCGCAGATAAGAAGGGCCAACTGTAATTCCAACACTGCCTCTGCCACTGTGCTGTGGAGAAGAAAAATGCCCCTTACCATGCTCCTTGTGCAGTTTTCTGAAATCCCGGAAGTGTGGGACTTCCCGTGTTATTTAAAGGAACCTCATGAATGTAATGAGCCTTGTGTTTGTGCAGTTCCCCTCTTCCTTTGCACTTCAGAGGAGAGTGAAACCTTTTGCTTTCACATTAAGAAAACAATCAGCAATTTCACATTCAGGGAATTGAGGTTTGTTCACTATTGTTACCAAATCAAAATATCAAACCAACTTAGTTTGGATCTAAAGGTATGCTTGGGCACCCCCAGCGGAATCTTTGAATTCTTCCTTTTGAGTGACAGCTCCCAATGTCATATCACAAACTGCTTTTCAAACTTTCAGGCAAGTATGCATAGCAGTTTGTGATGAGGCACGACGACCTGTCGCTCAAAAGGAAGAAGTCCAAAGATTCCACTAGGCATGCCCAAGCACATCTTCTTCAGTTCAAAGTCTTTGATCCTAGTTTGATATCCTGGTTTGTTCTAGCTCCAGTTAGGCTGCAGTCCTACGCAAACATACCGAGAGTAAGCTCCACTGACCATTGTAGGACTGACTTCTGAATAAACATACATAGGATTCTGTTGTTAGTTAACAAACTAATCCATTACTTTGGTGGTGTGGCACAGTTTGGAGGGCTCAGCCTCTAAAACAGGAAAGGTAATTTGAAAAATATGTAGCTTTGTATAAAAAGGTAAAGGTGACCCCTGACAATTAAGTCCAGTCGTGTCCGACTCTAGGGTGTGGTGCTCATCCCCATTTCAAAGCCAAAGAGCCAGCGTTGTCCGAAGACACCTCCGTGGTCATGTGGCCGGCATGACTCTCCTTGCCGCAGCGCGTAGCATGCGGCTGGAACACGGAGCGCTGTTTACCTTCCCGCAAGCGGTACCTATTTATCTACTCACATTAACATGCTTTGGAACTGCTAGGTTGGCAGGAGCTGGCCAAGCAACGAGAGCTCACCCCATCGCGGATTCGAACTGCTGACCTTTCGATCGACAGCTCATGGTTCAGTGGTTTAACCCACTGCTTTGTATACATATGTAGAATTATGAAAATATGTAGAATTTGAAAAAGTTTCTCAAATGGTAGAAACATGTGAGGGCAGAAAGTTTGGACTTATCGTTGGGGTCTTCAGGGGCACCAGCCAATATGTGCCCATGATATTAATGCAACCACATGATAAACAGCAGTTTGGCCACAATTCAGCAGGGTTAAGTGGGCATAAACCCATTGAAATCAATGAACATAGGGCAAAACTACATACCATGTGTTGTTCTGTAATTCTGTCTACAGACTTGTTTTAGAAGATGCAGCCACTGAGGCTGTAATTTGAAAGGGGAGAACCGCATAGGGGAGGGGCTTCTTAACCCTTTCCCCTTGTATTATTTTCCCATGGAAACTTGCTCCCCCCAAGCTGCTTTTAGTTCAGATGTGAGGAAAGATATAAGTAGCTGTATGCTTTTCCTTGTGGGGGTACAAGAAACCTGGGGGCTTTTCAGGGGCAAAGTGGCAAGAGAAGAAAGGATTGAGAAGCTGATCTCTCTCCGTGCCAGCCTCCACCTTCAAACAACACTCTCCGCAGGTGTATTTTTTGAAAAGAATCACGGAACACTAATTATCCATCATAACATGCCTACATACAGAATATGTAGTTTGTCCTTAAATGTACATACTCCTCCCTTGAATTGTGGCCTTTATTTTTAAATGACAATTTCAAGAACAGGAAAGGTGCCAGTGGGTGGGGCGTGGGGCAGGAAATTAAATTTTCCAGCAACAAAATATTGTGGTTTGTTGTTAGTAAAATGTGATTTTCCTGTATTTCATCTGTGCCTCCCTCTATTGAATATTGGTACAGAGTACCTTTGCTTCTGTCGCTAAGGGCCCAATCCTATCCAACGTTCCAGCACTGATGCAGCCGTGCCAATGTGGTATGTGCTGCATCCTATGGGAAGGGGCAGTCACGGAGGCCTCCTCAAGGTCAGGGAATATTTATTTGCAAAAAATATTTACTGGACTTATACGGGGAAGAAACCTTACAACTGCAAAAGACCTACAGTAAACTGAGACTACAAAAAGTAGAAAAACTGTGCTCACTGAATTTTCTATTGTGATGTCGAGACGTGGGAGTGCGTAAAGATTCATGGGAGCACGGGTGTGATTGCGACCTGCGCAAGGAATGTGCAAGACATCCGGGTTTCATAGCTGTATTTTTAAGGTGGTCTCAATTCAGTGCTGGGGATTTCTGATGATGCCACAAATGTTTGTTGGCGAAACATCAAAGCCTGTAACATCTGTTGTGTTTGTTTATTAAAAAAACAAATTTGTTTTAAATGACGGAGTTTCCCGGCAGTTTGAGAATTTCTAATTCTGTAATCTGGTCACGTCGTGACAATTTGCAAAAAATATATTTATTCCCTTACTTCGGGCTGCATTGTGGTTGCATTGGTGCTGGAAAGTTGGATAGGATTGGGTCCTAAATCTGTGACACAAAATTTTTCAGCTGTGAAGGCAATAAGTCATGTCTTATTGAGACTGTCTCTGTAAAAATGTTGCGACAACCTATCTGGACACTTAACCCAGAAAGATAATCAAGTCCCAGAACATCAAGCTCTCTGTGATTTAAAATAAAAAAGGAAGAAAGGAAGCAAGAATGAATGGGCACAAACTTCATACAATGAACATATTCTTCTTTGTTTGTCTACCAAATGGCTCATAAGGTAAGTATGCATGGAATTCCTGGATTTTCCAAATCCCTTGTTTGGGTGCATGATAAACACAGCTGAACAGTTGATTGGCTCTTTGGGTAGTCATACCCATGTAGACAGTCATTGTCCTTCTATGGAAAAAGTGCTGGTTCACTTAACAAATAAATGTATTAGCAAGGCGGTTTCGGTCTTGGTCTTCAGACAGGAAAGAATGTGGGCATGGGTTACATTGTGGCCCCACTGGTGTAATACCTTTCATCTGATATTGGAAGGCAAAATACCCTGATACTCAGAAAAAAAACCTCTCTTGACAAAGACATCCAAGACTTTTTCAGAAAGTGGCTCTCTCTTTTTAAATACTTTTTTGTGGGTTTATATTTTCTGTAGTGTTGTCTGCACTGCATACTTCATCTGTAAAATAATCTTAATAAAAAAGACCATGTGTTAAACTGTGAGGAAAAAGAGAGCATGTGCATGCATTTTTGTGGTACAGTATTGGCATTTTTCTTTGCAAATGGTAATTCCTCACTCAGTCACTAGATGGCAGCGAGCTGGATTTTGAACAAGTCAGATTCATCAGTTTGAGCACTGAAATGAAGTTTGCAGAGACCAAAATATAACAATGCTTATTACTGATTGTATTGGCCATCCATCCTTACTTGCTAAGTTGAACAACATCACATATCAAATCAATTAAATATTCTGAGGTTTTCTTTGTGTGTTGATACTGCCTAGTTCTGAAAATTTTGATCAGCTTGTAATTGGAGATGTCGTATATGAAGAGATATTTTGTGCATATTACAGTGTGTGTGTGTGTGTGTGTGTGTGTGTGTGTGTGTGTGTGTGTGTAGCATGTGGCAGGCAAGTATCTCTGTTGATCTGCCCCCTACACCACCTGCTTTAAGATAATCTTGACTAACAGTGCAATCCTGTCTAACGTTGGATCGGCGGCGCACCTGCCACTACGTCGCTCAAGGGTGTTGCAAACATGCTGTAAGGCACGTTTGCGACACCCTGGGAGTAAGCAGCGCTAGTAGCAAGGCTGGCACCGCTCCACCCAGCCAACCCAGATCCCATCCCTGCACCGTCCTGACAAGGTAAGTCCCCGTCGGTCGGTGGAGGGCCAGGGGGAGGGCGGAATGGGGCATTCCAGTGGGGTGGGATTGGTCAGCCGTGTCCAGGACAGGGGAGGGATTGGCAGCGGCGTGCTCCACCAAATCCTGTTCCCAGTCTTGGGCCTGGCCAGCGTTACACAGCTGGCTTGAATGTGCACTAGCAAAATAGTTGGCGCGCATTTGAGTAGACCATCGTTTCTCAAAGTGGTGGGTTGCGACCTACTACGAGAACCAGATGCTGTTTCCTGCAACCTTAAGGGGCAGGGGGGCAGAATGGTGGTGGCGGCGATCCTGGAGAACGCCGCCGGCGGGAAAAATGTTTTTAAAAGTGCTTTAAAGACTTACGGGGGGGGCAGGGCTCTGGAGGGTCCCCTCTGCGGGCCTCCCCGAGCTGTAGATCGCCAATTACAACCGCTTCCGGTTTTCTTCTGACCATTTCCAGTCTCCTTTGGAGGCCTGCCGGGCCCACCGGTAAATGTTTAAAGCACTTTTTAACAGTTTTCTTCTGTTGGCAGCGGCGATCCCCAGGATCACTGCCGCCGCTGTCCCCACCCCCACAAATATTTAAACTTTGAGAAACACTGGAGTAGACCCGCTGTATGGAATGAGTTTGACATCCCTGATTTAGAACATGGCAATACATGAGTGATGTTTAGAGGCGTCATGCCGCGAGCGTCACCCTAGAGCGGGTGGGCGCGCATCACCCCCCTGCTGCTGCGCGTCACCCCGTGACCCCCCCACACACACCCCAAAATTTGCAGCTCCACCAAAGGCGACGCCAAAGAGTCACCCCATCACCTACTAGTCCTGGAGAAGGCCTCCACGCATCCTCTCCGGCCGACAGTCCGGCCCCAAGTGACTAGGCCTATGCGTGATTTTTTTAGCATTTTGGCGCATGCGCACAACGCTTCTGAGGGCAAAAGGCTGCCCTCAGACACTCCAAGGACACTCCAAGGCCTTCTCCTGGCCTCGGAGGGTGACTTGTGGAGGTGGGGGTGACGCGCTGGTGACGCGCGTCACCCCTTGACGCGCCCCCCGCCACGCTCCAGTGACGCTACCGTGTACATACCAGAAAAATAACATCATTGATACCCAGAGGTGCACTTGTATTGATTCAGTTTTAGTTGTTTCTCCTCAGGTGATTCCAGTCAGCTTTTTTCCCCTTGAATCTGACAAATAAGCTCAGGCACAACTATTGAAACCCACGTTTTAGCAATCCATCCACTATAGGTAGAAACAGCAAGCGACTTCCAGTGGCCCCTATTGTTTGGCTGCATGTAGAAAACTAAAAAGTGGATTTTTACAGGAGCTTCTAATGTTATCTTCATGATTCATCTGCAATCTGAAGTAGCATTGTGGGGTTTGTTTTGTTTTTAATTACACATTTCATCAGTACATCGATTCTTGGGCTAGTGGGCATTTCTAACATGCAGGAGAGATTGTTCTCCATTGTTTTATTTTGTGGTGCCCAGGTAAAGTACTATACTGGGCAACAGGAGGCAGGCAGACTCTCTGACCACTGCAGCTTTCCTTTTTTGCAGGGAAGGAGGTATTTAATCTGCTCCCTCAGCCATGAATGATTTAAAGATAGAGCAGCATGGGAGCATTTGGGAGGTGGCAACCCTATTATCACCCATAAGGACTGTTGCAATCGTCAGCACAAGAAGCTTTTTGTGTAATTTGCTAGCTAGCTCCTTGTTTAAAGTGTCCTGCTGACCAGTCGTGACTAACTATTGAGTATACCCCCATCTGCTCCAGTGAAGGAAACAGTTTGAGTGTAGCCTGCTAAAGACACACAGACCTGAGCTTGCAGCTGGCTGGCAAGAAGAAGCCTTAAGGGACTGTTTGCTTCTGGAACAGTGGTGAAACAAGGGTGGTGCGAAGGCAAGTAGTTGTGCAAGACTCCGTTACACTGGAGTCAGCGGTCCCTCCCCCTTGCTGTTGGAGCCATTCTGGCAGCAAAGGCAACACACAGGACACTCACTCACTCACTCACTCACTGTTGCTGCTGGAATGGCTCCAACAGCAAGGGGGAAGGGCCGCTGACTCCAGTGTAATGGAGTCTTGCACAACTACTTGCCTTCGCACCACCCTTGTTACACCACTGCTGGGAAACCAATGCTGCTTTAAAGACTAGTGCTATTTGCCTGCTCCCCATACTTAGGGACAAAGTTAACTGGGCTAAGAAACACCTTTTTAGTGGTGGTTCTCTTATACAAGACCACCTCCTATAACACTGTGGATATGTTCCTGCAAAACAGAGTGTTGTGTGAAACATGCATGTTCTAAAGTAGATGTGTTCACATAACTGTACTCATCACTGCATTAAGTCAGAGCCTGCTGCGTAATTAACAACCACTACTGTCACTCCTCCTACACGGCAGTGGTGGAAGAGCTATACCCAGGAGGGTGAGCCTGGTTGTGTGTAACAGGGAGGGGCAGGGTACCAGCCCTCCAGGGCTCTGCAGCATCCCACCCCCATGTATTGGTTTGAATCTGACCACACTCCCAGGCTAAAACCAGCCCTGCGAGGTAGACTGCCACCACCCCTTTCTGCCAGGGGAAGCCAAGGGCCAATGGGTGTCCCAACTACTAGGAAAGAAGAAAGGCTCACAAGCCACCAAACCTCCTCCTCCAGTACTGCCCAAAATACAGTGGCATAGCTGCTTAGGACATAGACTGAACCAAGATTTCCCCAGACAATGAGCACACATCAATGAAAGTTATAAAAGTTTTCGTTTGAAAATCAGGTAGAGTATAAGTTTATTAAAAGGAAAAGAAGGATAGCAGCAAAACTTTAGAATACAATTTAGGAATACATCAGGCTGGCAGACAGAAAATAACACAGTTAAATCTCCTAGCTAAACATTAGCTGACCTCACCTTAGAAGCATAGCTTCAAAAGCATACACAAAGTGCTGGAACACCATCCCTCAGCACCGCCAACCACCATGCTAAGTTCAGCAAATGGAAGTCAAACAACACAACCTCCTGGATGATTTTTTTTTTATGCCTTTAGCTCACTTTCTCAAAGGGTCCCACAAAACAGAGGCCTAAAGCCACCGAAGGGTCTCGAAGACTGATGCAACTCAGTCTCACCTCCCCCACACACTGGTAAGCACAGCTGAAGTCCATTCTTAATTAACGGTCCCAGCGCCTTGGCCTGGCAAAAGTCCAAATAATCTGATAACACAGGTGCTTCTCATAACACAATTTCAGTAGCCAGTTTACTCCCTGGCACCAGAGCCTGGAAAGGTCACAGCAGTTTGATAACCCCAACGGCTGTTCTCACTGAATTTTACCACCTTTTCTTCCTGCAGAGGTGACACAGGCTTTTCTTACAAGATGGAATCCAAGGTGCCTTAAAATGGAGGCCCAAATTCTTTACAAGCGGTGTGTCAAGAGCCTCCCCCCAATCCAGTAGTGTTTGTTCTCCTGCTCCTTCTCTTCTCCCCTTCCCTGGATTTGAAAAGAAAGAGGGGAGCAGAAGTAGAAGTGTTGAGGACGGAAGAGCAGCAGGCTGGTGTGTCAGAGATGGAGGGGAACAGTGAGGTGGGGAGGCAGGTAGGGGAAGGCGCCCCTAGCCAACCTGCCTTCTGAAGTGACTGCCTCAGTTAGCCCCATAGACAGGTGGTTGGCCTTGTGATGACCCATCCAGGCCCTGACCACACCTAGACCTGCTTCACTTCAGCAAGCTGGTTGTATCATGTGCCCTGACTCACATATCAGGATTTTCGACCCCCTAAAAGACTTTGAAATGTCTACCAATCAAAGAAGTAGGGAACGCAAAACATTATACAGAGCATCATCCTACAATGAGGGCCAAATGATAACCATATGGAAAAAAGCAAGATAAAAATGAATGCACTACACAATATGGACCAAGTGTAGTACATTCATTATTATCTTGCTTTTTTCCATTATGTAATGTGAATATAAGGGCTGAGAGGAGAGTTTACTAGGGAAAATCAGCTGGCGGAAGAGGGTGCTTCATTTTTCTCCAGCCAATGCCCCTCCAGGTTTTTCAACGTTTTATTTTATTTTTTTTCCAGCCAGGCTCTAAAGCAGAAAGTAAGCTTGGCTTGGATCAAGACCACAGTTGTAGGGGCATAAGATTAAATAACACCCCCCCTGCAGTCCCAAACCTAATTCAGCTCCCTTATTTAGAAAAGAGAAACCAAACATGCAAAGGCCAATGATGTGCTTAACATAACGTGTCATTTGGCCCTGGGTTAAAAACAAGGTTCAATGCAAGGTTCAATGCAAATGAATCTATATCCTATTCTGCACAGAGTCTTTCGGGTCTTAAGGCCATGTTAAAAATTAAACTTAAAAAACACTATAGAACAGACAAGTTCTTATATACTCCGTCTATTAAATCCAAATAAATTGGTAACAAATTACCAATTTATTTGGATTTAAAAGATGGAGCATATAAAAACTTGTCTGTCTGTTCTATAGTGGGTTTTTTTTTAAGTTTTTTACTGTAATTTTTAACATGGCCTTAAGATCTGAAAGACTCTGTGCAGAATATACTGGCCATGAAAGCCTAAGTAGTCAATATATCCTATTGATTTGTCAGTATTTATATCTCTCTGCAGTACAATTGTGCAGTGCCGATTCTGGTGACAGTACTTCTGTGTGGGGCAGTTGCTATCTCCCTGCTACTGTTTTTCTGAAGTCTGCTGACCTGCAGACAGTCTGCTTCCCTCCCTGTTATCGTTTTCTTCTCTTCACGGCCTGAGGATGTGCATATTTATTGACGGCTAACTTTTTTGAGGCCTTCTGACATCTCTCTGAGTTCTGCCTTCCTGGAATAAACTGGGGAGACTTTGCTGCAGGGAACCCCTGCAGCTCTTGAATGACAGGCATCTGTGCTATGATTAATTGGCCTGACGTCATTGGCAAGATGAAGGAATTTCGAGCAAAGCCATCAACAGCCTTCTGTCCTAAGCTGGTGCTGGTTCAAGCCTCCCCAGTGGCCAAATTCCTTTTCAGCTCCTCTGCTGTGCAAAGACTCCAGGTTGCAAAGTCGATGCTTATCTGAAAAACAACAACAGAGAAGTGACATGTGCCAATTCAGTCAAGGCAAGTTGGATTTCCTACATACAGGTGATGGTAGCCTCCCTTGTTCTGAATATATATCTCCAAGGGATTTTCATTTTGTTTATTCAATCATTGTGCAAGCCAGAGGTGGGAACAGCCCCTTGACCTGTGGTCTTGCATCTGATTTCTGAGAATTCCAGCTTGCTCACTTTCAGTCAGTTTGCAGCACAATCCTATGCATGTCTACTCAGAATTAAGTCCCACTGAATTCACTGAAACTTACTCCATGGAAAGTGTCTATAGGAGTGTAGCCTAAGACTGGAGAGACCTGTTGCAAGTCATTGTAAACAATCCTGAGATAGATATACCAATGACTTGGTTCAATATAAGGCAGCAGCAGCCTCATATAATCATATGGCATTCTCTGATAACACAAGGTTATTCCCTCACCAGTTACCACTGAGTGGTGAGGGCTGAGCAGTGTATTGATTGAGCTGCTCTTAATGGTGCTGTTACTTCTATGAGAGGAAGGAGGGCTGGTCGGCCCATCCATGAGGCCAACTGAAACAGTCACCTCAGGCAATAGATTGGTGGGGGACACCCATCCCATTTGCTTACTTGTCTCCACGGCTCATTCCTCACCTTCCACTCTTTGGATTGGAAAAGGAAGAGGGGAACAGAGATGAAAAAGAAATGTGAAAGGGAGGAGAGTACTGAGCTAGAACATTGGCGAGTGGGAGGAGCAGAGGCTGGCACATCATTAGGTACAGGTGTCAGGAGGTCTTGGGCTGGACCTGAGAGGAAGTTCCAAGAATTCCCATGGCTGCAAATTAAGAGTGTCATTATTTTATAGTGGGGTTTTAATTCAAATCTTCCACACAACGTGATGATGGTTATAATTTTATTATTGTGTTTGTTTGTTTGTTTGTTTGTTTGTTTAAAAAATGTATATCCTGCCATTACTTTCCAAAGGAAAGATCACCATCCTATGGATTTAACGTGACCTTAGACAGTTTAAGCAACAACTTGAAAACATTTTGTGTTTTTGCAAATATGAGTCCATGATATACTACCGGTATGCACACAACTTCACACGGGTACAACTATAAATAACAATAACTTGTTATAAAAAGTCTGTTATCGGCACACATGTTCTACATGGCTGTATACAATGTTACAACTGATGTGATTATGATGTGAAATGGAACAATTAAACAGCTCGATCCTCAATCCCCTTCTGTTAAATGCTGGAAATTTGGCCAGTTCAGTCCAATTGGCATCAATGCCAACTGTAACTTGATGTTAGTAGAACTTAATTGGCTAATAGCAGGCACAATACTATACTTGTTTACTCAGAAGTAAGTCCTATTATGTTCAGTGGGGCTTACTCCCAGGAAAGTGTGAATAAAATTGCAGCTTTAAAGAAAGTACATCTTAACATGGTTTTCTTTTTTATAAATGGTTGCACTGCTTGTACCTTGCAGATCATTGTGCTAATTTTGGGAGAAAGGATGTGTTTTAGATGGCTTCTAATTTTCTTTCTTTTAGGGGCATTTTGTTCCTTTGTTTGAAGGAATCTATATACAATGGAGCACTGAGAGATAGAAAGACGCCTCAGACAGACTAATAAAATGTTGTCTATCAAGTCCCACCTACAGCTCTGATGGGATTAAACAAGGTCAGCGAATGCTTTTGCTCAGATGTAGGATAGGTGATTTGCAAAGATCTGGAAGGAGGCTAGAGTAGACATTCAAGTGTGAAAAATGTCCGTCCTAACCTCCCCCTCCCCACCCACGCCATCACACACTTGTAAGCCATTAATTCCAACTCTGAACTACTTTGCAAGGCGACCTATTCAGGACTGAGACAAAGCACAGGAAAGCACAATATCCTTTCTGCACATTCCATCTCTCCATTACCTCTCACTTCTGCCCATCATCTTCCACTCCCTTTTCTATGTTACCATTGTGAAAATCTTTCCTGCCAAGGAAAATCACTTGGTGGAAAGGGGGTGCTTAATTCTTCTCATGCTTACTTATTTTTCCTGAATTAATTAATCATGCTTACTTATTTTTCCTGAATTAATGCTGAGCTACTGTGAGCGCCTGAAGAACCAGGGAGGTCTGCTCACGTGATGAGCACAACCCAATTTGTAATACAGGGACTGGAGGAAGCCTTTGCCAAGGAAAATCAGTTTGTGCAAGGGGATGCTTAATTCTTCTCATGCTTCCTTATTTTTCCCAGCAAATGCCCCCTCCGAGTTGTTTTAAAACATTTTTTCCCAGCTAGGAGCCAAAACTGGAAGTAGATTTGATGGGGAGAAAATGACCTCAGGGAAGGGGAATTTACATGAAAACGCTGGTGGGTGGGTTAAGTGAGATGGGTTAAGGACACACACACACACACACACCAATTCTGTCTTTCAATAGCACATAGGTTTCCACAGTGTTCATCTCCTGCAGCATCTGTATTCTAACCTATGGAATCTTGTGCTCTATTAAACCTGAAGAGATCTATGTTTCTCTCAACACTTAAGTTGCTGCTATTTAAAAGTGTCAGTTGCTCAACAGTTCTTCAGAAACAACATTCAAGCAAACAGGTGGATTCAGACAACATTGTGCCATACCATTGCTCGTTATAACTTCACTGTACAGTGGCATCCACTACCTGGGCAGTCAGTCACTCACCGCAAATGCATGGAAGACATGTATGAGCAATGACACGGTAGCTGAGCTTGGACATAGGAAACCGAGGTTGAACGGCAGTGGTTTGGCCAAAGTGATAAAGTGAATCCATGAGCACCAAACTGCATATTGTGCAGGAGATCCATGGTTGGATTTTCCAATGATTTTACTAAATTCCTGGCCCTGCCCCCCCCCCACAAGCTATTAGCCCCACTGGGGAAAATAGCAGGGAGAAGAGAGGTAATAATGTTCTCTTGCTTAATTATGAAGTGGTCGTGTTTTAAATATTCTGTTCGTTGGTGCCTTGAGAATCTTGTTGAAAAGCAGGAATAGACTTCTTAAAATAAAGGAAATAATAGCACCTTCCGGATGTCTGTGCTTTTGATCAGGGAAACAGTGTAGGTGGGAGAGTTACCCCCCAACACCACTGCCCAACTCCAGTTCACACATACATGCACATGCCAGCTGCTTTTATTTTATTTTATTTTAAAGGGAGGTCAGATCACAGGTGTCTTGCATACATTTGTGGTTTGGCCCTGAGTAGAAAATTGAGGACAGCTCTGTGGTGGTCCATGTTGGTGATTTCTAAAAATGGTACAACCTACAGTCATTGTAAGTGTTCACATGTGTGCATGTAAAAATGAGGGTTGGCAAACCTGGATTGTTACTATCCAGAAAATCCTTGAAAGCCTCATACAGGATGGCTTTATCAGAAGTCTCTCCTCTCTTGTTTAGCAACTGCCATGGTTACAAGCCTCATTACACTGATGATATTCGCACGCAGGAAACAACGCAAAGAAAACAGGATTTGCATGGCTCCGACTATGCTGCCCCAAGAATTCCAGGAAGTGATTATACTTTATGAAACTGTCTGTGCTCCCGCTAGATTGTCTATAGCTTTTAAGGTCAAATCGTATCACGCTGTGTTTGAAATGCCCTTTGTGTAACGAAGAATGTTTATGAACCGGAGTACATGCCGTATTGTTCTCCCTGCAATTCGGTAGGAAGGTGCTGTGTTGGTGCTTGTTTTACAGGATGGCATGAAGAATCTATCATAGGCTCTTTTGGCATGAACTTGGGCACCGTTCAAAGGAAGAATGTCCACCGTGACAGTTGAAATGTGTCAGTGCATGGAGAAAGTCACGGAGTCAGCCGCTGTTCAATGCGAGGAATGCAGAAGCCCATGCCATTGTAATGCGCGCATGCTGTGTTTGCATTATGAGCTTCCTGCAACAGTCCACCTGAGGTTCATGGCAAGGCCCTGTCCCAGTAACCGCTGCTCTTTCACCTTTGCGGAAAAAGAACAGAAGTCTGTCTTTGCTCTCATCTAAGACAGCAGCAGCAGCAGCAGCAGCAGCAGCAGCAGCTTTTTAGCAAGAGAACGCTGGGAGGTAGCCGTACGGTCAGGGTTTTCCCTGTGTGGAAGCTGCAGTCTTTGAAGAACAGGAAGAGACATAGCTGGTGCCTGCCAACATGCTCCCTGAAATTGGAAGCAAACAATGGGTTTCCAAATCCTTTGGACTTCTGCAGCGCTACGCACGCAATTATTTCTAATGTCTGGCATCGCTTTCACAATATGGGGGCCAATGATTGTACTCTTCATGGCATGCGTCTTACACATAGCCCCACTTTTGGGTGTCAGCCAGATAGATCAGCACCAAGAGAATATTCTAGCAGTGTTTAGTTAGGAGCTTGCAAGTGTCAGAATGATCCTAAACTCACTCTGCTGATGAATTTTGCCTATACAGGTGTATGACAGTCCAGTCCTTTCTAAATCACCTCCTGCCTATGTAGACTGTGGGGCAGGGGGGAGTCCCAGAGGTCTCCTCCAGGTAAGGGAACATTTGATCCCTTGCCCAGGTGTAAGCCTCCACTGCCACGATGGGTCTATACAGACCTGAGCCAGCGATTTTGCTCACACAAGTCCAAGTGGACCCGGAAAGGTGGATCAAGGCCAGGAAGGCCTTTCTGGAGACTGCTGTCACTTGGCCGGCCACGACCACTCGCCACTTGCGATGCTGGCTCAACTGTGCAGAATGGCACATCACGTTTTGCAATCACCGTAAAGCATGCTTCACTGCAGAACACAAGTTCCGGCAGCACAGCGGACCCATAGGACTGGGCTATAATGAGTCTCTGATCTAGTTAAACTTGAAACATGTAAGAAGAGCCCCTGCTAGATCACACCAAAGGTCCCTCTAGTTTAGCTTCTTGTTTCCCATAGTGGCCAGCCAGATGCATCTTGGAAATACAAAGGCAGGCTATGTTGTCAAATACCCCCCTCCTGTTGTCGTTTCCCAGCAACTGATAATTAGGGCCCAATCCTATCATTCCCTCCTGCCAATGCAGCTGTGCAAAAAACGAGCACACAGTATCCAGCGGGGGGGGGGGGTGGATTGGGAAGCTTTGGAGGGAAAGGGGGAGCCTTATCCCTCCATAAGCCTCCCACTCCGCAGTGGGTCTTCTCGGACCTGCGCCACCTCTGTAGCTGGTGCAAGTCCAAGGAGAAGAAAAGGGCAGGGAGGCTGTGAAAATTGGGAATAGGATCAGGCGCATGCCATTGCTGCATGCCAGGCACATGCCTCCATGTTCCTCCCCCCTCCCTGCTCACCCCCTGCCCCTGCTGCTGCTTTACCTGCTCCAGCGGGCGTAGCAAGAACCAACAGTGGCTGCATAGCGCTGCCTCTTGCGCTGCTGCCGACAGAGTGCTCCACATGCTGTTGGTGGCCATTTTGCAACAGTGGAAGTGTCTTCCGCCATCGCAATGTGCTCCAGCTAGCAGCCCAATCCTGCATAGGATTGGGCTGTTAGACTGCCTCTGAACTTGGAGGCAACATATAGCCATATGACTTGCAGCCATTGATAGACTTGTCCTCCATGAATGTATCTCATTCCCTTTTAAAGCTTTCTAGTTTAGTGGCCATCAGCACACCTTGTGGTGGTGAATTCCACAGCCTTGATTCATAAGAACATAAGAAGAGCCCTGCTAGATCGGGCCAAAGGCCCATCTAGTCCAGCTTCCTGTATCACATAGTGGCCCCACCAGATGCCTCAGGGAGTTCCCCATACCAGGGCACTTTTATGCTCTTATTATTATTATTATTATTGGTGCAGAATTAGCTGAAGGTGTGGTTTCAACAATCAACATTCATAGTGATTGACTAGCTAGCTGCTTTCTCGCATACAGGGGCTGTCTGGCAATCAGGAAATGGCAGATGGAGGTGTGAACAATGTAGGGTGTTTCTGAATGGGAAACTTCCCTAGGAAAGTGAGAGGCTGCATTGACCTGGAGTACCTGAAAGGAGGGAACTAAGGTTGAAAGATCAAAGAACAAAGGCAGCATGACTTGTCTTGACGGTTTCTGGGTGTGTGTGTTCCGAGTGAGACGGTGACTAGGATTCAGTCTGTGGGTGAGAGAGAAACTGGAATGGAAACTAAGGGGAAGAGCCAGCCCTAGGGCTTAGGCACCCTTGGGGTTGCAGAGGTGCCTCTGGAGTATGCTACCTCATTGCATTTCAATACTCAACCTGTATAGTTGTAAATAAAGCAAATTCTACAAAGACACTATAAGCCTCCAGTGATCTCTGCTAGTAAGGAAGCCAGAACTCAACTTCTACGCCCCAGAAGTTGTCACTCCCTGGGAAGTGGGGCACGTAACATCATATTAATTCTTTGAACACTCTGTGCTTTGACACTGCCTAGCTCTGGATGAGGAGGTGATAATCTGACTCAATTGTGAATTAAAAGAGACAGTGTGTGGTGGTGGTGATGATGATGATGATCACCATCATCAGTGCTGCACCCCTTGCTGCCGCCTCCAGAAACCAGGCCCTGTAGTTTTGTCAGATTTGTTTCTGTTCTGTCAATCGCAGAAGTGAAATTGACAAACCACAGATCTGAAAAAGGCTTCTTTAGGGCAGGAATGAAGAAAAAAAAAAGGTGGGGGTTGAATTAAATGATGCCTCACCCTCTATGGCATACATCTATCCCCTTTTCAAAAGTGAAGAGGCTCCCATTGGTACAGCTGTCACCTGGTGTCCAGCTGTCTTTTAATTGTCAACAAAGTTGTGTACAATCCACACAATATACCAGTAGTGTTGCAATTTATGCCAACTCAGAGGTGAGAATAGAATCTGTACTCTGGCTGTCATGTTGTAAGGTTCTGAATGATGGGGCCATGCCAGTGATTGGAGTAAATCCTAAATAAATGGAAGGCTTATTAAACAAACAAACAAATAAATGTTTGGATCTGGTAAAACTTCCATAACGAACCCATAAAGGAAGTCTTCTATAAAGCAACCCCACAGCTCTTACAAGAGGAGGGATCAGTCTTTCAAACGGGAACCAAACAGCAGGTTGCCATGTATTGTCTGAAAGTGTTTATGGTTAAACCAGTTAAGTCATTTTTTTTGTCTAAAGGAGTAGAGAAGATACTGTGAAAGCATCATGGCTAATAGGGATTAAACTCCTAATTGTTCTTACTCAGGAGGAGTTGGCTTCAAAGAATCTTTTTGTTGCTAGAGTTCCGGGCAAAGACCAGATTAATAATAGAGATCTCCTGGCTGCTATTAAAATGTTTTCTGCCACTGCTAACATTCCCTAAAGAATCATTTTAAATTGGACAATTACATAATTATAATACATAATTATTTTAACAGAATGTCCTGAGGAAAGCTTGGTCCAGCCTAAAATTTCAGACAATGAGAAGTACTGAAGAAAAAAAAATCAGTTATGAACTGGATACACAAAGCATGAAAAATTGAGGTCCTCTCATTATTTGTTTGCTAAGTTATAGTTACAGTATCTACAAACCCATATTCAGATACTTTGTGATGTTTTAGAAGATGGGTAAGAGTGTATTTTGGGGGTGCGGAGAACTGTAAATCAATACCGAACAGTGAAAGTGTGCGTGTGCATGCGCATGAGGGAGAGAGAGAGAGAGAGAGACAGACAGACAGACAGACAGACAGATAGACAGACAGACAGACACGGTGGGGAATTGGGAAATATACACAGGCCTCTCATGAGCCATAGTGGTTTGCCACACTCTTGGCCCAATCCTACCTGGGCCAGGTATTGGCAGTGCTTCTCTTCCATTGACACTGTCTGCCATAAAGCAGTCAGCAGCAGTTCTAAAAGGCGTCCCAGTGGCACACGAAGCCATGCACTGCTGGAGCGCCAGTGGGAAGGCCGGAGTGGGAAGCAGCGCGAAGATGGCGACGACAGAGGTAAGGTGTCAGGGAAGGTGGGGGAGGGCAGAACGGAGGCAGAGTGAGGGCAGAACGGGGCAGCAACGGGGTGGTGGATGGGCGGATCAGGTTTGGGAAGGGGTTTGGCGACAGCTCAGACCTGATCCCACGGTGCAGGTCCACAGGGACCTGCACCAGCTATTTAGCTAGTGCAGGTCCGACTCCGAGTAGATCTCAATATGCCATTTCAGCCATTTCAGCGCCACTGCATTGGCGTAGTGCAGTGCCACTGCATTGGGGGAAACGATAGGATTAGGCTCTTTGTTATGTTTTTGGGGGATCTTCAGCATGCAAGGACTGCTCCCTCTGTGAAGCAGTGGCGTCATTAGAGGACGGGGGCCCCAGGGCAACGAAGGTGTCAGGCGGGGGGGGGGTGCACTCACGCCGTACCGCCACCAAATGTCAGCGGTGCCATAGCACGAAAGCAAACCCCTGGCATTTTTTTTAGGCCGCACGGAGCCTGGGAGGGCTGGAGGATCGGCCCTCCCACCCTCCCTGGCTCCGTACGGCCCAGAAAAGGCTGTGAAAACGCCAGGGGTGTTTTTGCAGTGGCGTAGCAAAAGTGACGTCACACTCCTGGGGCAGTGCTTGTGGCGTAACGTAGGGGTGTCGCATCGGGCCCCCCCGCTGGGGGTGTAGCCACGCCTCTGCTGTGAAGTGGACCCTATTATGTTAAAATGAAAGTTAGGACATGTTAATTAAAACAATGTAAATAAGTGCTACATACATTGCACATCTCTCATCCCCAAAACTTTGTACTCAATGGCCGGAACAGTAGAAGATGGAAACAAACTTTCCCCCCCCCCCACTAACGGCCCAATCCTGCGTATAGATCTGCAGCTGGCCCGTGCCCTTCCCGGGCCGCTCCGGTGCGGCCCGGGTTCTTCTTGGGGGAAGGGTTCATCCCATTCCCCTGGTGTAGGGCTGCCTGGCCCCAGTGGGCCTCTTCGGATGTATGCAGGCTCTCTAGCTGATGTATATACAGGGCAGCGGGGAAATGGCCACCGAGCCCGGGAACAGGAGCAGGATATCACCAGCACTTGCTGCTATCTCTGCCCCCTCCTGGGCCGGCTCGCCTAATGACTGGCCTCCCTCGCCGCCCACCCCACCCTCCCCCTGCCCCTGCACCAGCTGGTGCAAATCCTACCTGTTCCAGGAGCCAGAGTAAGGGCTGCCGGCCTGGGAGCCGGCGGCCCTTACTGCCCAGGTGCCGAAAACATGCTTTACGGTACCCTCCACCTGGGCCGTTAGCAACTGGGCAAAATACTCTCTGCACACTTTTCCTATAAGTATAAACCCTACCCAGATATGTCCCATGCTTTGTACCTCAAAATGTGTTTCCCATCTTTCTTTTCCCTCTCCCCTTTTCTCAGTTATCATTTGATCATAGATTATTTGATTACCTATGTAGAAAGATAGGAAATTGATGGTTTACAGAACAACTTGGAATACTCTTGTGTCACAATTGGCTTGGAAAAAGAGCTGAGTTATTGACACTCCTCGATATTTGTTTTCTAACTACCTTACAACACACACACACACACACAATCCCTATACTTACGTTTTTCGCACACGCTCTTTTCTGCTGAAAATTACTGTAGGTTATTCAGAACATGTCTCCATTTATATCATTTTATTTTATTTAAAAGAGTTTTACTTTATAAGGTTATCATGTCATGCATTTTTACTTCTATTACTTCTATAGTATAAAATTTTATTTTAGAATAATGGCTATATTAGTCAGTTGTACCAAAGACAAAGAGACCTGTGGCACTAACATATTTAGGGAAGATTTACACATTTAATTCTGCAAATGCATGTTCCCAAACCCAAGGAATGCAGGGGTAGAGAGGGAATTTGTGGGGGAGAATCAGTACATGGAAAGGCGGGGTGCTCCCTAATCCTATGACATCCACCAAATCTATCCTGCAAATCCACTCAAGGGTATTTTTTCCCCTCCGCCAGCCTTACTTCCTGTTTCAGAGATTGCCATACACATTAGCCACTTACAAATAGCTTTTAAATCTGTCCACAGCTATTTACAGTCAATCATTGTGCGTGACTGACTGTTTATGTTTTTGTCTCTTGTGAATACATTTCTGTAAGACTGCACAGAGTCCTGTCAAATGTTCTTTCTCCATACAAGAAATCTGAGTCACAAATGTGGTCAGCAACAGAATCTATGTGTGTTTTTGATCAGTGAACACATGGCGAACACTAGGAGTGACCATATTTGCAATAATGACAAATAAAATGTGTATGCACCCATGACAAGCTCTAGGCTCCTGAAATGAATGTTTCCTGTATTTGTGTTGTGAGAGCCTCTCAGGCAGTTTTCCCCTTATTTTGAAAGTTTGGGAACTTCGAACTAGTCATCTTGTTACAACAAAAAGGCCCTCCAATGTTTTATGATAAGTGTTATTCTGAGAAGGCAAGTTCAAAAAAAAGTTAATTCAGTCCTCAAATATGTGCTCAACTTGACTTAGGTTCATGTGTTAAATGTAATTACACATTTGTGTCAATGAATCTAGGCGCATCTGCTCAGGGTTTTACTTTGGGGTCAGCTGCTCCGAGGACATATGGCTCATTGTGAATCTTCAGTTCACACTAGTGCCCTCTGCATCTGTATAGCAGCAAAGACATGGACTAGATTATTTGCACAATCCAGTGAACAATGGTGATGCAGGACCAGTCCACACCACGTGGTCATTTCTTTTCATTGGACTTCTCTAAACTTCCAGTTATGGCACCTTGAGGCAAGACAGTCCAGAGATCAGTCTGTTGTTTTATGAAGAAGGTTCCCTTTTGTTTGCTGACGCATGATAACTATTCCCAGTTTGGGTTTCTCCCATCTTAATTTTGCATACTTTGACACTGATTTACATATCTTTTATCCCACTTTTCAATCAATAGGGTCTGAAAGTGACTTATCAGTCAGTCAACGGAAACAAATATCAGCCAATGATAACATAGCAATAATACAAACATCAAATCAGAGCAGCAGATACACTGGAACCTAAAACTCCATTAAAAAAAACCTGGGAGAATTAGAAACCATGTCTTCCCTGGTGCCAAAATATTTTCAAAGTGGGCACCTGGCAAACTTCCCTGGGGAGGGCATTCCAACCAAAAGCCAATTCCCCAGTCACCACCTGCCTCACCTCTGAAGGTGAGGGGCATCTGGAGAAGAGCCTTGAATGCAGATCTTAACACATAGGCAGGATTGTCTGGGAGATGGCACTCCTCTGGGTACCAGTGGGGGCCAAGCCTTGTAAGACTTTGGATAAGCACCAGCACTTTGACTTGTGCTCAAAAACAGACTAGCAAGCAATTAGGGTTGGCATAAGGTTCCAGGAGGACCCTGGGTCAAAGCCCTTAGGTGGGCCTCCAATGGCAGCCCTCTCCCCCCCCCCATGGCACACAAGCACTGCCCCTCATGATTACCTGGGAAAGGTAAAAGGGGAGTGGGTGGGTGGGTGGGTGGATGCTCCTCCAGCACTGTGTGAGTAATGGTGCTGAAGAAGGGGGAGCGACCACTGCTGCTCCCCACATTGTCCTATGATGATGCACCTCACAATTGGGCTCATCAGACAGCAGTGGCAGTAGCACGCACTCCAGGAGTTCAGGAGTTGGGTGAATGGGCCCTTCAATGGCCCTCAGGCTCAGGTTGCAAGGGGTGGCTCTGACGTCACCCTTGCAACCAGTGAAGCTGTATCAGAACTGGTGAAATATGATCCCATTGACCTTGTCCCCTGACAAGCAGCTGCATTTTCTGAAGTTTCCAAACAAGCTTCAAAGGCGTGCCCCTCTTTGTCTGGGAGGGGGAGAAATGTAAGAGTTCTTACCTTTTTAACCCGCCCTTAGATGGAAATCGTACACTGGGTACAATGTCTAAGAATACAGTTTCATCTTGATCTGCCTCTTCGGCGGGTTACTGCACAAACCCGCTTTTAAAAAAGGGGGGGGGCTCTATCCAACATCTCATTCAATCAAGAGGCTATAAGAGGCTATAAAATAAATATATACCCTGCATGTTGTGTAGACTATTCTGGGAACTGCTTGCAAACAGACTGTTGTAACAATGGTTTGAAAGGAAAAATAGCCAAACTTGTTCTCAGCCCAGCAGGAGTGAAAGTAGTTTCCTTCTCTTCAGATGAAAAGTGTACACAGCAGCTAAGAAAATTGGGGGGTGGGGAGAACACATTGCTCTTAAAATAGGCATTTAGGTTACACTCTTTCAACAAAGTGGATGCCGAAGGAAGGAGGATATTTTTTGTATATTTTTACTCCTCTCTCAAAGTGTGCAGTTGGTTTGAAATGGAACCAGTGATTATTTTCCTACGACCGTCCCTTGAATTCACCGGATTAACTAGAGAAGCCACAAAGTGTGCAGCATTGACAGACGGGTAACAACTGTTATTTACAACTCTCTTAGAGCTCTTTGCTTCCTGTTCAAAGAACTTACTCTGTCTATGGATCTTCTAATGGATTCACCTCAACTCTTTTCTTACAATCAGAATAACAAAAGATGCTTGCAGCCAAAATCTCTCTTACCTACGGATGCTGTTTATTTGCAAGGGAGGAAAGAATGTCTTGATGTTAGGAGGGCAGCTCCTTATCATTTCAGATCACACACAAGAACATAAGAAAAAGCCTGCTGGATCAGGCCAATGGTCCATCTAGTTCAGCATCCTGTTTTTCACAGTGGCCCACCAGCTCCTTTTGTGAAGCTCACAAGCAGAAGAGAAAGGCAGACTTGTCTCCCACCATTGCTCCCCTGCAACTGGTATTCAGAGACAGACTGGTGCTGCTGAACTTGGGGGTACCACATAACTCTCATGACTAGTAGCCACTGATAGATCTGTCCTTCGTGGATTTGTCCAATCCCCTTTTAAAGCCACCCAGGCTACAGGTTATCACCACATCGATTAATCACGCGCTGTATGAAGAAATACTTCCTTTTGTCTGTTGTAAGTCTCTCACCAATCAGCTTCATTGGATGTCTGCTGGTTCCAGAATGACCTCTGGTTCTCTCCATTCTCTCCACACCATACATAGTGTTATAAGTCTCAATCATGCCTTAATCGCCTTTTTTGCAAACTAAAAAAGCCTCAAACATTGTAGCCTTTTCTTGTAAGGAAGGTGATCCAGCCCTCTGATCATTTTGGTTGTCCTCTTTTACACTTTTTCAAGCTCTCTAGTATCTTTCTTGAGTAGGTGCAACAACCAGAACTGTACACTGTTCCAAATGTGGCCACACCATAGAATTATATACAGGCAATATTAGCAGTCTTATTCTTGATTACTTTCCTAATGACCCCTAGCATGGAATCTGCCTTTTTTTTTTAAAGCCACACACTGAGTTAATGTTTAGATTGAGTTCTCCACTAGGACCCCAAGATCTCTTTTTTCATTCATCACCAACAGTTTAGACCCCATCAGCATGTATATGAAGTTGGGATTTTTTTGCCCCAATAAACATAATTTTACACTTATTTACATTGAACAGCTGTGGGCCTCTTAATTCCTGTTATTTCTCAACATGCATTCTCAGAGTTTTGACAGCAATATAATTTATGGCATATTTTCCTCTTTTCTATTTGCTCTTATCAGCTCTTTGAACATTCTTTGTTAATGCAAAGGGAAATATGGGAAATATTTAATGGGTTGGCATAATTTTTAAAGTGAACATGCAGACTTCAAGACAAATCAGGCTCATATCATAGATCTACAGGCTCATATCATAAACTGTATCTGATGCTGGAGGGACAGTGTACAGACTTCAGACTTAATGCTGTCCAATGTCCTAACCATGCTTAGGAGATAGGGAGTATCCTGTGGGCTCTCATGCTCTTTCCCCCTCCATTCTGTTGCACTCTCCCTTATATTCCTTTTTCAGATTGGATCATGGTGTAGCACAGTGGTGGCCAACCTTTCAACATGAATGCTCCTGGCCCTTTAATGGTTGTCTAGGTGAGGGCATTGCAACAGGTGCAGCTGCTTTAGCAGCACCATCAGCAATTGCAGCTGCCAAGAGTCTGCCTTCTACACAACTCTTCTACACAATACAGAGGCCCTTATGGTGGAAGGTTGGCCACCCCTGGTGTAGCACAGTGCTTCCCCAACGTTTTAGCACCGCAACCCAAACCTTAAAACAATTCATCGCGACCCACATAGGCTATAGCTTAACATCCGGCTGCTCAACTGGCCCAAAAAGGGCCCCGCCTCTACCTCCTCCCTCCTCACCATCTCCCTGCTTCCACACCCCACCCTCTCCCATAATCTGCCTGGGGGTGAAATCGGCCGTACGTGGCTCGCCTGGCTGCCTTGGTGCCATGCTGGTGAGACGGGAGACGGCGTTCCCTGCATTGCCTATTGTCCAGGCCAGGGAAGTGCTTCTCCAGACAGAAACACTGCAAACGTTTTGCAACCCACCAAAAATTGGCTCGCGACCCACTGGTGGGTCATGACCCACAGTTTGGGAAACACTGGTGTAGCATTGTGTCTGCATAAGCATTTTTATTTACAGCCCAATCCTATGTAACTCTTGCACTGGTGTAACAGTAGATCCACCGGTGTAAGTGCACTTATGCAAGTGTAACTTGCCATACACCAACGGACGCAGGATGGACACTGGCGTAACCCCCCTCGGATGCCGTACATGCGCAGTTCTGATGCAGGACAGACGCTGCTGCAACTCCGCCGGTGCAGGGGCATTCCAGGGGTGTTCAGACTATCTTATCCTCTCCGCCATTAACCTATGTTTTTATGCAAGTCTGAATGGAATCAAGGTTGTGGAACAACCAAGAATCTTGTAGCGCCTTAAAGGCTAACACATCTATTTCAGCATAAGCTTTCATGAACTACGAAATTTTTTTTATTTTTATTTTCACATTTTTATACCACCCTTCCTCCAAGGAGCTCAGAGTGGTATACATATTTCCTCCCCTCCTTTTTGTCCTCACAACAACCCTGTGAGGTAGGTGGGGCTGAGAGATAGTGACTGGCCCAAGGTCACCTAGGAAGCTTCGTGGCTGAGTGGGGATTTGAACCTGGATCTTCCAGGTCTAAGTCCGACTCCCAAACCACTACACCATCCTTTCCTAGAAAGGATCCATCCTAGAAAGGCAGAGACCTTTGAAGGTAGCACATAGGTAGCATATATAACCATCATGACTAGTAGCCATTGATAAACTTGGCCTCTATGATTTGTCCTGGCTGGCTTCAAGCAAAATTATTCTGCTTGCTTGGCCTAATCACAAAATTTCAGCCAATGGAAATGAGATGTAATGCAATAATTTGGCCAGCAGGGGTCAACCACAGCCTGTAATGAAGTTGAGCACTCATTTCCCATTTTCTCTAATAAAGACATTTTACACCAGTAATGTTTGCATGTGCCTACATCTAACTAGGTTCCTTCAGTTAAAAATAAAAGCTAGCCTTCTGTGTTTGCATCACTTACAGTACTCTCCTAAGAGATTTGATGCGTCTCTGCAGATAGATGCTTACCAGCGGCTGCTCCACACGTCGTCTCAAACCCCTGCGTTATTCCAATGCGGCGGAAGTGATTTGCCAGCATTCATTGTAGAGACATCTGGTCAAACGAGTGAGATTCAAGTGAAAGTCTATTCACCCTCACTAATTCGCTCCTGAGTACCAAGTGACATCAGAGCTGGACCACCCATGAGGTGGGGTGAAGGATCTGCTTTAAGTGGTAGGATGGAGGAAGTGGCAAACTTGCAGGAGGTGGCCTGTACCTGCCTGTCACCATGAGCCTGTTGCCTGAGCCTGTTGCCTCCCTGGCTGCTCCACCCCCTCACTGCCCCATCTTCTTTTTACTCGCAGTCCTGGCTATCCACTGTCAGAGCTGCCTGGCACTGGAGCAGCCTGCCTTGCTTTACTGTAGGTTCTCCCTCATTGGAGGTGTACAAACAGAGGGTGGGTGGCTAGTTGTAAGGGGTGCTGTAGTTGTCTGCACTTAGGGGGTTCAGCTAGATGACCTCCAAGGTCCATTCCAACTCTAGTATTCTATGATTCCAGGAAAGGAGAAGGCGTGGCTTACCTGTTCTTCCAGCACCTGGCTCTACTGAACCTCTTCCGCTCCCAGGATGCTCCCTGCCTGTCCAGTTTTGTCTAGGCAAGAAAGAAGCCACCTTAGACAGGAGATCACATGCCCTGACTATCCTACCTGATACCCATTGACAGTATGTATTCTGAAATATGTGCCTCTGTGTGATGAACCAGCATGTCTTTCACCAGGCCTGCAGGCAGTGTATAGTGGAAAAGTCTGCAGTATAAGGGCAGCTGTCTATGTTTTTCACTAGCTAATGACTAGAAAAGTCATTGGTTTGTAGGTGGTGTTTTGGGTCACTGCATGACAGCAACAGCAACAAAATGCTATAAAAATAATATAGAGAGGCAAGAGACCAATATGCATGCTTTCTATCTTGCATTATGATGAATTGCACAGAATGGAATATATGACTTCATGTTAGTCCTCACTTGTAAGATCGCTGAAATCTGAATTTTGGTATTGCCATAGGAGTGCTAATGCAATTTTGAATCTGTAGTTGGATCTGTTGGATTTATCTGTAAGCCCTGGCTTCTTTGCAATCATTAAACCTGATCCAGACAGAATTAAGCATTTTAAGAACCCACTGATTTCAGTGGGGAAAGTTACACACATGCTTAAATTGCTGTTATTGAAATGAATGGGAGGTGTGTCTTTTGTTGAACCTCATTTACTTTAATTTGAAACAATATAAAATCATGTATTCCAGAGGGGTAACTGTTTTTATCCTGCTGAGGGGGAAACATCAAAGGAACTTGTGGCACCTTAAGGCCCAACAGTTTTATTTTGGCAAATGCTTTTGTGGATTAGAACCCATTTCATTGGATGAAGGACAATGTCATGCATTTAAGTAGGCTCTAGACTAGTCCACAAATGTTTTTGCCATAATAAACCTGCTAGGGGCTGTTAGTGCCACAATACAAACTATGTGACTGCTTCTTTCCTTAGAGCTTGAGGGATTTGTTGTGTGCATGGTAACAGCACGAAATTTTTGAGCTAGAAGAAATTTGATGGGATTTCAATGTTAGGACTTTGACACAAACTTCAAAGAAAAATCCACCTGATGAATCTGCCTTCAACAAAGCTTTTCGATTTTGCCTTTCTTCCCTTTTGCCGGTCAGCCATGTGTGGCCCCTTGGTACTTACTGAAATTTCCCTCCCTGTTGTCAGCCACACAGTGGTGCTTGGCCACCCCTCAACACCTTCGAAGAGTAATGGAGAATCTCATCAGTCGCAATTCACCACCCTCTTCCTACCCCAATCCATGTCTGTAATCACTCAGAGCTTGCCCAAGTTCCCTGATGCCTGAGGCAGCATGCCAAATACTGTCCCCCTTTACCGGATGATGTGCCAGCCTCTCCTCCTCCTCCTCCTCCTCCTCTCCAATGCTCAGAGAGTTCAACACTCTCTTCCCCTCCACATTTTCTCTTCCTCTCTGTTTACCTCTTCCTTTTTCAATCCAGGGAGTGGAAGGAGGAACAGTGGAGGCAAGTAGATGGACAGAGATGGGCATCCCCCATCAATTTGCTGCCTAAAGTCATGAGTTGGTCTCATGGATGGTCAGCCCTGTCTGTAATCAGGGCCAGTTCACCTATGACTCTATGAGGGGTGTGTGTGTGTGTGTGTGTGTGTGTGTGTGTGTGTGTGTGTGTGTGTGTGTGTGTGTGTGTGTGTGGCTTAAGCATCTCAAGATTTTAAAGATTTAAAAGTCAAGTTTTTAAGAGACCCAGTATGTTGTAGTGACTAGTTTCACGCTAGAACCTGTGTTCAAATCCCCCCTCAGCCATGAAGCTTCCTGGATGACCTTGGGCCAGTCGCAGTCTCGCAGCTCAGTTTACCTCGCAGGGTGGTTGAGAGAAGAAAAGAGGGAAGAACAATATGTGCCGCCCTGAGCACCTTGGAGGAAGAAGGATTGGACAGAAATGAATTAAATGAATACATTAAGCACCACCATGTCAATGAAAGGGAGCAAGCAAAGCGCCCAGCACCTTGACAATTTCTGATTCCAGTTGAAATGGAAAGAGCAGGCTATTTTCGAAGTACTGTATAAGAGTAATTCAACCAAGTAAACCAAAGCAGTTTCCACTATCGCTCTTTTTTTTCTTAATTTTTCGCATTCATGATTTTGCTTTTTACAGTTTTGTTTAAACGTAATTCTAAAAATAATTTTTTAAAAAATAAATTAATGGGTGTTAAAAGTGCTTCAGTTTAATTGGCTCATTCAATCTTCCAGCAACAGAAATAATTGCTTACGGCATTTGCACACTTGACATGGAAAGTGCTGTGTGTCTTTCTCTCACTCTATGTGTATGTGCATATTTAAATTAAACATAATAGAAAGTGAGAGTCATTCAATTTTCAGTTGAATCTGTATTTCATCCACTGTAGATTTCATATAAGGCTGCAGTCCTATGCACCATTTCCTGGGAGTAAGTTCCATTGATACAATGTGTCTTAGTTCTGGGTAGACATGCATAGGATCGAGCTGTTAGTTACTGACACAGAAAATGCACACGGCACTTTTAACATCCTGTGTGAAATCACTTTTTTATCCAGTCATTATTTTTTTCCCATTTAGTTTTCTTAACCCTTCATTTGTTAAGGACATTTTTTTTAATTCTGAGAAAGGTTTGCCTAAATTCTTTTTGTTCCTAGTAATGCTCTCTCATCAACCTTTGAATCGTCTCACAATTTTATTTTCTTTAGTAGCTTGGAACATTTTCTTGTGCCATTATCAGGAAAAACAAAGTAATGTTATCGCAGTTCCTTCAACCATTAATTATACAATTATTAAGCTATTCTGCAGCTCACCAACTCTGTGAATTACCTGATATTCCCACCGAACAGGTCAACCACTTTATAAAGACAAATACTTTTTTTTCTGTAACAAGCTGGCTGTGCTACTAGTATGAAAAGGCTAAATAACATTACAGACATAACAAGACTTTACAAAGCCCTGAGACATTACAGCATCCTCTCAGATTACATAATTTCTTGGTTCTCAGAAAGTAGGTAGGTCCAAAAGAAAATATGAAGGGAAAAACTCTTTCCCAGGGATATAGACACATAGTCCAGGATTTTTGAGGTCTTTCTGCAAAACATCCTCAGTTGGCTCCCTTCGTCTAGACAAGATTGAGAGGGCATAAAAACCAAGAAGTCCAGCACACTGTTGGTTCTATGTGCTATTGGTGCAGAAAACTTTGTGTTTGAGAATGCCGGCCAATCCTTGATCTTGCTTTTGGAGCCAGCCCTAAACAGACACACCACATAACCTGAAACTAAGAAAGTGCTTTTGAGCAGCGCTTTCTCCCAGTTTCTGCAACAGCATTCCCCATGCATTTCTGAACAGTTCTCAAAAAGTACAAGGTAGGCTAGACAGTTGCAAGAAAACATAGGCTCCTTCTAAGGCTCTCCTAACAAATGCTCTCCCATTAGACGTGCCTATTCATTTCCACACGAGCAGTTCTGTTTGCTCCTCCGTTTGCGTTGACCAACAAAGCAGGCTGGTGAAACAATGTCTGGTTTTTTCCTGCTATTATTGTTATTGTTTATATAGCAACATCTATGTACATGATACTTTACAGAGAAGGTTGGGATGGGTCACTGCCCCAAGGGTCTTACAATCCAGAGACATCATAGTAAGGGGAGGTTAAAAAAGGCATGCGGATCCTTCCACAGAGGTCTTAGGGAACAACACTATGTTTGTAATGTAACCCACTCTGCCTTCTTCTGGGCCTAGGAGAGCTTGATGCCAATCACCTTGTAAAGTCTCAAACCATACTCTCCAACTGTGCCCATGTAGCAGGATCAGTATATATTTTCTCATTGTGTGGATGGGTTCCTGCTGTGCAATGAATTTATACCTGCTACTAGTAGTAGTAGTACTGCAGCCTGACAATTGTATCTATTTGGCTGGAAGAACACAGATCAGCTTCATATGGGACGTGGAAGAGGTGGCAGTGAATACATTCTCATTCCAAGCTTCCAGGGTCTCCTCCAAAGGGATAACTTGCAGATGTCCCCTGCAAGACGATGCATGTGCTCCTGCTACAGGCATAGTTCACAATCTCTTTGCAGGAAACGAGTGTGACTCCTTCTGTTGCATAACACCCTACAGCGGTGTTTCCCAAACGTTTTCGACCTGCGGCTCCCTTGACCATTGGCGACCATTGGCCGCAGCTCCCCATTACATGATGTTGATGCCTGCCAATTGGCATTGCACTGTACTCCAAGAGGATTCTGTGGCACTCCGCGGCTTCCCTGGCTGGTTTCTGTTGCTCCCCTGGGAGCCGCACCCCCCAATCTGGGAACCACTGTCCTAGAGAACCCAGGATCATTTGCACAGCTTCTGTTGCTAGTTCCGTATCATACATGATGCATGAACCTATCCATAGCCTGTGTTACTCGGGAACAATCATTGCCTTTTGTTAAACCTGGGTGGTATTTTGTGTGTGTGGGGGGGGTTCCCAAGATGTTGCACAACAACAAAAACGTTGTATAGTCTATATATGACATTTTAAAGTGAAAGTATGCTTTTAGACCTGTATGGAAATCTATGTGCGTTGAAGTTAAAATATGTAGAATAATTTGGCGGGGCATGCAAACAGATCACAGGGCAATTACTTGGCCATTATTATAACCACTTCACTTACTGTCAAATGAGTGCAGCTATTTTCATTCATGAAATCTTGGAAAGCATGATCAAACGTGGCTTCTGGTATCCCAAAGAAGTCCATTATACAATTCTGTTTCAAGACACGTGGTCCTGACACAGCACAATCTGCTATACGTTTACTCAGAAGTATGTCTCATTGTGTTAAATGGGATTTACTCTCAGGAAAGTGTATACAGTATAGGATTGCAGCCTTAAATTCTGGTCATCGTCCCGTTCCCCCCCCCCCCCCCCCGGATTTATTGGAAGATCTAAGGTTTGGGCTCTTTAATGAGATATTCTTATTCGGAAGTATTTGGCAGCAGGGGAGAGATGGGAGGATTTATTCCCAATTCCATATTTTCAACACAAAGACCTTATGTATGTTAAAGTAATAAATATGATTGTTCTTATTATAAGACAGTTAAACCACTTGAATCACTCAAGCCCTGGGGTGCAGAATTTTTCATACTCAATACATTCCCCTGCAGATTAATGTGCCTGTAGGCTTGATTCTTTTTTGCTGAATAAATGTAGAGAAATCCCACTGACTTCATAAGGGCTAGTTAGATGCACCATATAAAATTAAAATTAGGTATGCAACCTAAAATCAATCTCCAGCTTTGCTAATAAATCGACTACCACATTTTTCTTTGCTTCTGCACTCCACCGTAGAAGGGATCCACGTGTTCCATTTAGTGTTGGAGACGGAGCCAAATGCCAGCTGGCTTTTTCACCTTTCAAGGGAGAGCAGCCATTGCTGCCTTCTTATGCCAGTTGCCTTTGGCACGATGCAAAACATTTTTTGAACCTAGCACAGGGCTGTCCATGCACTCAGTGGCATCACTGGGGGGCGGGGGGCGGGCCGCCCCGGGGTGACACGCCGGTAGGGGGTGATGCGCCTGCTATGTTGTGTCTAAGTACAGAAAATCTATACCCAGCTACTCCTTTCTTTGTGAATGACTGTACTGTACCTTGGTTTATTTTTACAGACCAACAAGCCATATACCCTGTATGTCCACAGATTATACCTGCATTGAATGAAATGTGTGAATAACTGAATGGAAATGCAGACTAACAATAATTGTAGCTGGTTACACAGCTGTAGCTGGGTACAGCTTAACATGTGATCAGCCCCACAGTCTAACCTAAATAAGTCCATAGCATACCTTTTCCATTCCATTGTAACAGCACAATCCTGTGTAAGGATCCAACCAGCAGCCCAGGGCTGCCCGCCAGATCCTGAGCCCTGGTGGCCATTCTGCCGCTGGGCCGGAGGTCTACTCGGGAAAGGGGACATTCGTCCCCTTCCCAGGGTGCAAATCAAGGCCGGCCCGATCGGCCTCCTCGGATTTAGGAGGAAGGTTGTGTAACAGCCTAGCCGGCCTAGCGGGGATGGGGTGGGGATATGGCCGAGGCCATTCCCTGCCCCCTACCGGGCCGGCTACACCAATGGCCCACCCTCCCTTGCCCGCCGAACCACCCCCGCCAGATCCTTACCTGGTTTCTCCAGCGGCCGCTCAGGCGTTCCAGCAACGGAGCAAGGGAGGCCGGCCTCCCTTGCTCCAGAGTAGTCGTGAACGTGCTTTATGGCATGTTCGCAACTGCTGCCGGCGACAGAACGCTCGTTCCATCACCGGCACGATCTACAGGATTGCGCTCTAAGACTATTACAAATTGCAGACTGGAGTTTGGGGCCATGATTTAAAAAATCTGGGTTTTTTTTTACTCCCCTCCCCCTTTGTGGGTTTTTATTTTTTGTTTAACATCCCGTCTGAAGAAGAGTCTTTGTGAACTCAAAAGCTTGCTCACCACTTTGTCATGTTGTAATTGGTCCTGAGTCCTCACAAAGGTCTTGTGTACTGTCACTTTCGGATTTTTTTTTTCTCTTGGACTAAGTTAACACAGTTGCCTATAATTTCTGTCTTTTTTAAATCTTGTCATTCATAAATTGAAGTCCTACTGCCCTCTAGTGACCATAGACCAGTTCCACTCTAGTGTTGACCATCTTTTAATGGCTGTTAAATGCTGCTAATAGCTCTTCCTTAGCTTTCTTTTGCAGAATGGTATTTTGAGTTGAACGTAGGAACCAGGTGCTGCTTTGTAAAATTCCATTGGAAACAGGGGTCTTCAGTTTTTTTGCTGTTGCTTCAATAAACATGAGATGTATCCCTGACAATTGCATGATGGGCCTATTAGCAAAACTACCAATCACATGGAGGAAAATGTTTAAGTGATATCTTTGGAGAAGTGTTTCTACCAAGGAACCATTATATAAGAGATAATGTCATGGCCTATCTAATAGGTCACAGCCATGTTGCTAGTCTGTAGAGGGAAGTGATAAGTGGGGCATCTCAGGGCTCTGTCTTGCGCTTAGACGAGGAAGTAGAGGGGAGGCTCATCAAATTTGCAGATTATACCAAATTGGGAGAGGTAACTACCGGTAATACCACTGCATCAACAGACCTGTAATACCCAGATTACAAGAAGTAATGGTACTGCTATACTCTGCTTTAGTCAGAGTCCACCTGAAATATGGTGTCCAGTTCTGGGAGCCAGAGGTTAAGAGGGATATTGACAAACTGGAACGAATCATGAGGAGGGTGTGTACCATGAAGCCACCTGATGCAGCTCACATCCGAGCTGGTGGCGGGAGGAGTGGTGGATTGGGATGCCCTAGTTCACCCCAAGTCTGCCGCTGCCTTGCTCCAGCCCACCGCGGATCATCCACCTTCTTACCATGCTCCTTGGGACCTCCAGTTTCATTTACACGGACCATGTGAATCACTGAAATGATAGCAAGTATAATATCTGAACAAGGAATGGAGCAGGAAAAAAGGTAAGGTAACCTGAAAGCAGTTAAATTGATGTCCTGATAGGAGGTGGAGCCATGCTGCAGAGAGTCAGTGAAATTGATAATACTTCCTGTTTTCCCTCCACTCTGTACCTTTAAGTGGTTTCCCACAAAGAGTATCAATCAGCGTTGACAGATGTGCATGCATGAGAATCAATGGCCTATGCAGTGGCGTCGCTCCAGTAGGGGCGAGGCCGTACGTATCGCTCCGTCCTAGACCATTTACCGAGTGAGCAGGAGGCGGCCCCGCCCCCTCACTGTCGGAGCCTTTCCCCTGCGGAGAAAGCAGCAGGTAGGGTCTCTGGCCTGCTGCTTTCTCCGCAGGGGAAAGGCTCCGACAGTGAGGGGGCAGGGCCGCCTCCTGCTCGCTCAGTAAAGGGTCTAGGACGGAGCGATACTTACGGCCCCGCCCCTACCGGAGCGACACCACTGGGCCTATGTGCAAGGTGTTAGACTTATGCACTCCCATACCAAAAAAAATATTGCTTTGTGATCCATTGGGCAAGCAAAAGAATTGGGGCCTTTTCTGTAGTGGTGCCTGAATTGTAGGATGACCTCCCAAGAGAGAGCTGCCTATCTCCATCTTTGATTTTTGATGGTCAAGCAAGATTTACTTATTTCAGCAGACTGTATATGTCTGATTGGTTTCTGCTCATGAATTCTGATCTGTTGATGCTATAATATGTTGGCATGATGATTTAATATAATAATTTTAATTATTTAAGGACAGTCCTATAGATACTTTCCTGGAAGTAAGCACCTTTGAACACTCTGGGACTTACTTCTGAGTAGATATGCATAGGATTTTCCTGTAAGTTTTATGTCTTATGCCTTGTTAGATGGAGTGTGTTAGCTGTTTTGCGTATGTTGTAGGGGAAAGTGTGGGGATGGGGCAATAAACTCAATGGTTAGAGTACATGCTATGCATGTAAATGATCCCAGGTTCAATCCTTGCCATCTCCAGGTTGGGCAGGGAAAGACACATACCCCATCTAAAACCCTGGAGACCTGTGCCATTAGGCTTACCAGATCTCCAACCGGGACAGACTGCTAGACCTTTAGGAGAAGGAATGTGGGCAGGTGTAGCTTGTTAAACCTTAGAGCAAAATCCTAGGCATGTCTACTCAGAAGCACATGCCTAGGATTGTGCTCAAAGGTTTAACAAGCTACACCTGCCCACATTCCTTCTCCTAAAGGTCTAGCACTCTGTCCCGGTTGGAGATCTGGTAAGCCTATGTGCCATATATGTTAAAAGTGAGGAATAAATCAATGTATGAAAATGGAGAGCTGCTCAATGCAACACTAACGGCAAAATTCTGTCTGGCTAGGGGCACTGGTACTGGGCCTCAGCATCGGCGCTGAGTGTTGCAAATGTGCCGTGTCGTAAGGATAGGATTGGACTGCAAAATGCAGTGCAATTCGACATATACCGTATGTATCTACTCAAAAATAAGCCCCACTGAGTTCAGAAATGTGTCTTGGATTCCAGCCTTAGACTCCATGGAAGGAAGTGGGAACTTGTATGGCCAGCAAGTCTCCAGACACTTTCCAAGGGTGAAATATGTTGCTGCTGTGAGAAAAGGGAAGGAATGAAGGAGGAAAACGAGTTGGGATTTCTCTTTCCCCAGCCCCATAGAAAAGACACAATTTTTAAAACAGAATTTTAATGATTCCAAATCAGTCATCGTTTAAATAAGTATTTTAATTGTTAATCTTATGACATAATCATAACATAAATATAAATATATCATGCATGAATAAAAACAGAATGGTTATGAAAAGGGGAAAAGCTTCTCGTAACAAATTCAAACACTGTAATCCAGCTCAGAATTGGAAATGGGCACTCAGTACATCGTTGGCAACAGATTTCCAAGCCTCCAGCAATTTTCTCTGATTCTTAGTGCTCTAGAGAATGTTTTTAGCTGGTAGATAAGAAATGCCAGACTTCATTAGGGGTATTTGTTTTTAATCTTGCTTTCATTCAGACATGTAAGGCTCCCACTGTTCAGTTTTCTCTCCTGATAACACACATGTGGTTTGACACACATAGATAACACACATAGAATTTGAATTCTATGTTCCCTCATTTGTGATATTAGAAGCTATCTAATTTGGAGATATGAATAAAAGGAGGGGTCTTGTACCCATAGCTTCAGAGATCTCATCAAATGATAACATTCTTCCACAAAAAAACACCTTAAAATTAATCCAATAATCCCTTTAGTTGCCCTAACTGAAAGTTACCTAACTGCCCATCTAGATTAAATAAATCATCCATTACTGATAGTGAAGCAATAGGAGATACAAATAGAGTTGTTTTCTATTTATCCCAATAAGGCATTAACAAGACAATTATCTTTTCAACTGTACGTTTTATCTTTTATTTACTTATCCATACTAGTTCTCTTAATAGCACTAGAGATAGCTTGTTCTGCCAGAAACAGAGATCTAACATTACTCAACCACTGGAACCAACCACCAAAGGGATGATCTGGCAACACTAGTACTAGTTCACAGCAGGGCTGATGCTGCCACTGGCCTAGCTGCCTGTGAAGTTCCTAACTGGACCTCAGAACCTTGTTCCATGAGGTCAACTTGAGAAAGCGAAAGGATCTATTATAGTGGGAACTTGTAGCATTCTGTACTAGCACTGTGATGTATTCAGGCACCTAGAACAGGGGTTCTCAACCTTTGGAGACCCGGGTACCCCCTATCACGGTCCAATTTTCTGAAGTATCCCCTGCTAACTACCGTCTAAGACGCACCTTTTTTCCCAGATAAGCATCTCTAAAAATAGGGTGCGTCTTAGAATCGATGGCCTCCTTTTCTGTGGGTTTTTCTCTGCATTTTACCTCGCCATTTTGACCCCTCTGTTCAGCGGCGCTCTCCCATGGCTGCTAGCCCGATCCACTCTCTTCCTGAACTTGAGAACTCGCCCCAGCCCGCCCCCTGCTGCAGCTGACGAACCAGAGAAGATCACACTCATCAGCGAGGGCTGGCAGGGCGTGCTGGAGAGAGTTCCTCTGCTTGAAGTGTCTGCTCCGTGCTCCTATTGACAATTAAAGCCTGCATGCCTTTCCTGCAAAGATGATCAAAGCCTGCAATGCCTTTCCGATCGTCAGCTGGAATGCGAGGCAGGCGCTTCAGCGACGAACTCTCCCTAGGACTAGGAACCTCTTCCTAAAGGGGGAGGGATGCTACTTCTGCTGCTGCCACCGCTCCAACCGACTTGCGCCCAGCCTGGAAAGCGCCCTGGCTCTCCACCCCGCGAGTGTGCGTGCCCCCAGTCCCCCCTCTGCCTTCCACCAGTTGCTGCCAGCTCTCGCCAGCCTTTGCAGCCTCCAGTCCTTAGTACTTGTCAGCAAAAGCGTGTGGGGCATACTGAGGAGAGCTGTCTGCCTGCCCCGCACCCCAGCTGACGAATGAAGGCGCTTGCCAAGTGGATGTGCCAATGAGGATCCAAGTTTACCGTGCCACTTTCGCCCCTCTGCTCAGTGGTGCTGCAGCTGATGATCCTCACGCTCGAGCAGAGTCTGAGGGAAAGACACGCAGGAGCTCCTGCGTGTCTTTCCCTCAGACTCTGCTCGAGCGTGAGGATCATCAGCTGCAGCACCACTGAGCAGAGGGGGCAAAATGGCGTGGTAAAAATCAGATCGGCGAAATGGAGCAGCAGGCAAGCTGGGGAAAGAGCAGACAAATTGAAGGAAGGTGGTGCGTCTTGCAATCGATGGTTTTTGTTTTTTTTCTGCTGGTGTTCCTGAAATTAAGATGCGCCTTAGAATCGATGGCGCCTTAGAATCGAAGAAATATGGTAATTCCTACTTAATTAGATTAATCAATCAATTAATTAGCTAATTAATCATTAAATAAAGTACTAAAACTAAAACAATGTGAAAAATGTCTTACTTAACTCTGTGTGTGTGTGTGTGTGTGTGTGTGTGTGTGTGTGTGACAGACAGACAGACAGACAGACAGACAGACAGACAGACAGACAGACAGACGGGATTACATTTAAGTTCTAAATTATTTAAATAAATAAATAACAAGTAATTAACTACTGATTGATGCTGATAAGGAGCAGGCTCTGGCGTACCCCCTGTCATTGGTCCGTGTACCCCTAGGCGTACTCGTACCACAGGTTGAGAACCCCTGACCTAGAAGATTAACAGTACACTGTCCCTGTAAGTACCACCTGGTCTCCAGCCCCTTCTTTCCTTCCTTCCTTCCCCTGAACTAGGAGGAGCCCTGCTCCAGGTATGTGTATAGAGCCCTGCAAGGCAACTACATGTAACTATTTAAATAGTAGCTTAAATTTTAATTAATTATCATTTAGTCTCAATTTATTGATTTTTTGGGTAAGAATTTGCCATTATTTCCAACTCTCGTGCTATGCTATTATAATTAGTATCTATTCTTTTAATTCTTATGTAAGATCCTTTCCGTTATAGCTACAAATGATCAAGAAATAAAACACGGTTAGTTACCAACACCAGTGTGGAGCCTGAATCCAGTAGCCAAGGTTCAGGGGGCAACACACACACACAATTGCTCTTGTGATACTGGACAAGTCACTTTAATTAATAAATGCTATCTTTCATCTAATAGTTCTCATCCCAGGAAATTATCAAAATCAAAATATTTGTAACTGCCAAGCAATGAGGATCACAAGTCCCCATATGTTAACCTGTGTTTTAACCTGTATTAAGAAGCTTTTTTTAAAAAAAAACCAACTGTATTATATAAGCATTGTTTATGAGTGTTACAGGGAGTAGTTAGAGCTTTTGCTGAAACTCAATAGGTGGGTCACTGATAGAGATTAGATAACTGACTCTTTTAAAAACCCGAGGGCTGTATTTGCATTTCAAAGCCTATAATTATATATCAGTGTTTGATGGAGATTTTCTAATATGTTTTGTTGTCACGGAATTCTATATAGATCACTGAGATATCATGCTCAGATTCATATTCATGTCTGGATCTGAGGTTTCACAGCCAGAGCCTCCTTGTCTGGGCACTGGAGTGAGTCCCTGTGGGGAACTAGTCCAGGCTGCAAAGTGGAAAGAAAAGAGGCAGGTAGTTCTCCCGGCGGGTCTCAGCAGGGCTCCACTCCAAAGCACCTACAGTATACTGGTTCACCTTGACCTGACTTGACTTTCAATACATCCGTGTCTGGCCTGATCAGCAACAGAACTCATGTTGCCTGGTTTGGTCCTGTCCCTGGTTTGTGCCTGACTCCTGCCTGCATCCTTCCTCCAGCAGCCCTCTAGGTGGGCTTCTCATCTTAGACGTGGCTTGCAACTAACTCAGCCCGCTCAGACTGACTTTCTTGTGGAATGTATTCCTGTGTTTTATCCCATTATAGTTGCCCCAGTCCTGCACTAAAAACTATGTTATGAAAGTAAGAGAAGAAGATGCTGAAGAGCTAGAAGTAATTTTGGATTTTTCCATCATGTGTTGAAGAGGCAATTCACCTTTCAGCTTACAGTTTCAAATTTAAACTGAAAACAAACTTGCTAAAAAAATGCCCAGCTGTGTGTGCATTTATCTCCAGTGTGCATTGAACTTTCTTGGGTTACTGTCATGGGATAAATGCAGCAGTTGAGTTTAAAACACAGAAGCATTTGAGGCATTCTCCTGCCATGTGGCAGTTACTACGTTGACCAAAAATAAATTACAATAAACTATAGCAATGATGAGTCCAGACTTCTGTTCAATTGACTTGTGTTGGATATAATTCCTTTTGTTTTGAACAGTTATCAGAAGCATTAGTACTCATAGTGGAAATGGGTCAAACTAGATGTGGCCCTAACCACATGAGTTCAACTTCCAGTTGGGGGGATTTCAGTAAACAGTGTGCATGGGGCAGTGGCGTCGCTCCCATGAGGCGACGGGAGCGGGCCGCTACGGGGTGATGTGCGCAAAGGGGTGACGCGCGCACCCCCTGCGCGCGTCACCTCCGTGACGCGCGTCACCTCCGTACGCTCCGAGGCCAGCCCGGGAGCCAGCCTCAGAGCATAGTTGTTTCGCGCATGCGCAGAGACGAAACCGGTCTGCGCACGCGCAAAACAACTAAAATACCCGTATTGACGCTTTGGGCCTTCTGAAAGACGCTCCGAGGCTGGCTCCCGGGCCGGCCTCAGAGCGTCCGGAAGGCGACGCGAAGGGGCGGGGGGGCACCCGGGGGCGGGGGGCAGCTGGGTTGCCCCCCCCAAAAAATCAGATTTTTATAGGGAGGTGCATAGTCGGAGGCATCACTAGGGTGATGCGCGTCCTAGTGACGCCACTGGCATGGGGTGACAAAACAGCCCAAACTGCAGTGGGGCATACATAGAAGGCTTTAGTAGTACTTTGGCTGCATCACAGTTCCAATACTGATTTGGCCCCTCAATGCACTACTGTATTTTTAATGGAAAAAGCTTTTACCATTAAAAATAGTGCCTGGGGTGTGTGATCAAAATCAAAGCTGAAGTGCTAAAGCCCCTCACTCCCTGCTATGGTTTCATGTGTGCCCCCTATGCTATTTACTAAAAAGAAAACCTTACAAACTGGAAGGTGAACTTATCCGTTTAAGGTCACTCTGTGGTTGCAATCTTACAGCCCAGTCCTGTGTAAGATATGGCGCCCGGTCCGTTAGCCAGGTGCCGTATCCTATCGAGTTCCCAGGCTACCCCAGGGCAGCCCGGGAACAACTCAGGAGAAGGGGACAATCGTCCCCTTCCCCTGGTGTAAGCGGCGGGAGGCCCAATGGGCCTCCTCAAATGTGTGCAAACTGTGGAGCTCATGCACATTCGCGCCACTCGTGTAAGGCCGCGGCGGGCCTTGGGATATCGGCGTATGTCACCACCGATATCTCTGCTGTCTCCAGGCCCGGGGCAGCCAATCGCCGCCCCCTCATCTTGCCACCTGGACCACCCTCACCCTGCTCCTAACCCAGCCGGTGTAGGCCTTACCTGCTCCAGTGGGCACGGGGATGGTGGAATGGCCAGGTACTCTCCGGGTGCCGTAAACATGCTTTACAGCGCGTTTACAACACCCTGCGCTGGGGGAGTGCGTGCTCCCCCGGCACAATTGTGTGCAGGATTGTGCTGTAAGGCACACTTACCTAGGAGTAAGCTCCATTGAACACAATGGGACTTCTGGGTAGTCATGCAGATGATCTCATAGCTGTCCCACATTCGAGTAGACCCATTGAGGCAGCTGGGGCTCTGCTTGTGGTAAAGGGACGAATGTCCTTTTACCCTGAGGAGGCCTCTGGCTCTGCTGGTGCAGACCCCATCCTGCATAGGATGCAGCGGGTGTCTTATTTGCACCGCCGCGTCCTGCTAGACTGGATTGGGCTGCCCGTCTGCTCGATTCTACTAACACAATTGCCATTGGCGTCGCTCCCGTCAAGTGACGGGAGCGGGCCGCCACAGGGTGACGCGCGCAAAAGGGTGACGCGCGTCGCTCTCGGGCCCTCCGGACGCTCCGAGGCCGGCCCGGTAGCCAGCCTCGAAGCGTCCGGCCTGGCCGGCGCTCCAGGGCCTTCTGAAAGAAGGCCCAATGCGTCAATACGGGTAGTTTTACTTGTTTCGCGCATGCGCAGAGACCAAACCGGTCTGCGCATGCACGAAACAAGTAAAACTACCCGTATTGACGCATTGGGCCTTCTTTCAGAAGGCCCTGGAGCGCCAGCCGGGCCGGACGCTCCGAGGCCGGCTCCCGGGCCGGACGCTCCGAGGCCGGCTCCCGGGCCGGATGCTCCGAGGCCGGCTCCTGGGCCAGCCTCGGAGCGTCTGGAGGGCGACGCGAAGGGGCGGGGGGGCACCCGGGGCAGGGTGCAGCCGGGTCGCCCCCAAAAAAATTCACGGCCGATAACTATATTGCGGGGGCATAGTCGGGGTCATCACTAGGGTGACGCACGCCCCCCCACCTTGGGGTGACACGCGTCCTAGTGACGCCTCTGATAATTGCAAGATAAATTGAAGATCCTCTTACAATACTAGACATAAAATACAGAGAAAGCACAGACTGCCTTCTTCTACAGAGGTGTTTTAAGAACCTCTCCCACACCAACTAATGGCCAGTCAGCACCAAATCTGCCTCCTAAGTTGCCAGGTCACTCACACAGTTGTCCCAATTTCCTGCCTTACAGCCCAAGCTTCATGTTCATTGTTCAGCAGTTGTTCATTAAATTCTGCCAGCTGCAAAGATATCAGAAATAATATGCAGCAAAGCCTCCTCTGATTCAGCCTTGTTACTGCTAATAGCTGCTCTGGAGAACAGATTTCAAGGATGGAAATGAAGCATTGTTACATAAAAGCCTGATTGATATGAGCCAAAGGTGGGCAGGAGAAAAATGTTTGTTAAAATTTGCCATCAGCAGAGTGAAAGAATGTATTTTTGTTTAAAGCAGTGGGAGATCATAAATGCCAGCAATGAAGATGGGGAAAAATTAAACTCATACTTCAGATAATTGAAGAGAATTGATTATTATAGGAAACTTTTTTCCTATAGTTGTCAACCTAACTCTATAACTTCAGCAGTCATGCAAACTTTTGTCAAAGGGTTTAAAGTCAACTCTGCAAATGGCCAATCAAAGCTCAACATTTGATTCAGGATAGTTGGAACTTGAGGAAGGATTGGCCTAGGCTGGAGTATGTAATCAGACATAGAGAGGCCGGTCCATATCAAGAATGTGGGAGGGATGAATGGAGGCTTAACATCAACCCCTGTGCCAGTCTGGCTGTACTTGTACTGCTGGGTGCCCTATGCCAACTGCTTTTCTTTCCTTTGGGACCTGGACCCAAAGGAGATGGAATTAAAAAAAGTGGACTGAAACACTTCCACAGTGTAGGAGCATTTGCTCTTGCACATAGGCACTTGTGTCTCATGTTGAAGTGATCAGTAAACATGGGAAGAAGTTGGAAGGGAGGAGACAAAGGCTGCAGACCTACTCCGAGGAAAGAGTGTATGCTATACACTCTTTCCTTGGAGTAAGCCCCACTGACCACAATGGGACTCAGTTCTGTATAGGATTGTGCTCAAAGTACCTGAATCATATATGCCCTTCCAGAACGTCCCAAATCCAATTATTTTTACAGCACAATCCTGTGTAAGGATACACGGCTGGCCTAAAGGACCGGCCGCTATATCCTATGCCAGTGTTTCTCAAACTGTGGGTCGGGACCCACTTGGTGGGTCGCGGCCTGATTTCTGGTGGGTCTCAGGTGATGGAAAAATCAGATAAGTAATTGCCACAAGCCCTGAGGCCATTCAAAAATCAGAGAGCTGCTAATTGCTGTTCAAAGAGTTGAGCTCCTGCAGTTTACAAAGAGCTGAGCTCCTGCAGTTTGAAAGCTTGTGTAAATATAGAGAGATAAATGCTGTGAGCGTCTCATAAAGCTAGGTGGGTCCCGACAGAGTGTCATTTTAAAAAGTGGGTCCAATGCTAATAAGTTTGAGAACCACTGTCCTATGCCATTCCAGGGCTGCCCCGGGGCAGTCCAGGAGCACCTCGGGAGAAGGGGACGTTCGTCCCTTTCCCTGGTGTCTATAGGCCTCCTTGGATGTACGCCAGCTCTGAAGTTGGCATATATCCAGGGAGGCTGTCTTAAGGCCAACCTGGGCTGGGAAGGGGCATAGGATATCAGCGGAGTGTGCTGCCGTTATCCCCGCCCCCTCCCAGCCCGGACCAGCCAATGGCCCCCTTCCCTCGTTGGCCCATCCTGCCCGTCCCCACCCCTGCGCCGAGCAGCCTAGGTCTTACCTGGGTCATCCGGCGCAGGTCCTGGCCACCATGGGAGTGAGTGGCGCAGGCCTCCATGCTGGCCCTGCATACTCTCCAGCAGCGGCGTCGCTGGAGGTGGGGTGGAACGCTAAGTTCCGCACCACGCTGACTGTTACTCACCGGCACGAGGCGGCCCTGCCATCTCGCCTTCGGAGCCATTCAGTGTGGCGAAGGCAACGCACAGGAGACTCCCTGCGTGTTGCCTTCGCCCCACTGAATGACTCAGAAGGCAAGGGGGCGGGGCAGCCTCATGCCGGTGAGTAACGGAGGTCAGCATGGTGCAGAAGTTAGCGTTCCGCCCCACCTCCAGCAACGCCACTGCTCTCCAGGTGCCGTAAACGTGCTTTACGGCACATTTACGGCACCCATCGCCAGTGGAGCACACGCTCTGCCAGCATTTATTTACGTTGGATTGCGCCGTTAGATTCAGGCCTGAATTCAAAGCTCAGAAGGCAAGCTCTGGTTATTTGATAAACATCAGCAGCCTCATTGTTGCTGTGAAGCTGAAAGTGGTGTGATGCTTCCTGTTACTGTAAGTGAGGTGCTCTCCCGCTGTCTGATATAAGCTGACATGTGCTGCAAAAAGCAATTCTGTTATTTATTTAAAATATTTAGATCCTGCTGTTCCCCTTCTCGTCCCATTTACACTGCAAGTGCAGTAAACTTGTGTTTTCTGGAAACATGGTAGAAGATTCAGGGAAACAGCTTGCTACTGTATTGGGTGAGCAGAACCGAGGGTGATGGGAGACATTGCTGACACGGGGAATCTCAATTCCTGATGGAAGCTCTATAATTGGGAAATGCTATTTGTATGATATTGTGACCTACATAACTGTCTCTAAATGACATATTTTTCATAGTTAACCCACTAGCAATCTTGCACTGTATTCCAGCACCACCTCCCACTCTGTTTCTCTTTCCATACAAATACTAGAAATACAAATGCTAGTCACTCCCACAGCCCTGCTACATAAGCAACGTTTTGCCTAAACTGGTCTTTTTGTGCTCTCAAGTCCGATCCTGGCAGTAGTTCCGTGCCTAGTCACGTCAGAAGAAGAAAATCAGCAGAATATTTGATGTGATGGGCACTTTGGCAGGGCTTGCATGCTGCCCTGTGCTTGAAAGGAGCCACGCAATGACAAAAGTCCAGTCCTTTTTATGGTAACTTCATACAGTATTTGTTCTGGAACAGAGGGGAGGCACTGGCAACCAATTACCGGAAACTTGAATAATGTGCCTTGACTTTCCCCGGCTTTTCAGAAGATGATTTAGATCTTTGCCCCAAAGCTCCTTTATACAGGCTGCCCCTAGGGCTAACCTACCTGACTAGGAACACCTTTGCAAGATTTTTGTGACTTCCTTCAAAAGAAGTTTCTTTCTTCTTTAGCCACGTCCCACTCTGGAAGCTTTTGTGCCCCAAGTGGTTGGTATTCTGCAACTCCCTTTGCCAATCTCATTATCTTTAATCAGCAAAGATCAGCCTGGCTTATATTTTTTTGACAGCCCAGTCCTAACTGGGCTTTCCGCAGTGGAATGCGCAGTCTGCCGGTGGAAGTGCTGCTGTGCGCAATGAGGCCAACAGTGCACATGGCTGGCGGCCGTACGTGCAATCCGCCAGAGAGGCCTCCCTCCGCCAGCGCTAGTATGTTGGCAGCAGGGGCAGATGGTGACAGGAACGGGGCAGGGAGGAGGAGGAACAGGGGAGTGTCTAGGTTGGGAGAGGGTGGGAAAGAGGCAGAATGGGGGGAGTGAGGGAGTGGTTACTGGCAGCACTCATGTGCACCAGTATCCTAACCGCATTCCTTTCCCCGCTCCCTCTCATTCTCCTCGATTCTGTACCAGCAAAATGGCTGGCACAAATCCGCAGAGACCCATTGGGTTAGCAGAGGCTTACCCTTGAGGAGATCTCTGTGCTTCCCCCCCACACACACACACATACACACACACACTGGATGCAGCGTGCACTCTGCTGGCACAGCTGCATTGACTGCGGGTTTAGTTAGGCTCTGGCTGTTAGACTACTAAGGCAGTACGTCTTGCCTCCTTTTGTATCGACATCAAACAGAACCCTGATACGTGTTTCTCAGAAGTTTGGTGGTCATCTGCTTTCTCCCACTGTGCTGGACCAGATTTTTGGAGGGAGGCTTCTCTTTCTCCCCTTTCTTTCTTTGGACATGGTGCCCCCTCCCCCACTAGCGTCGCTCTAGGTGGGGCAAAGCTCTAAGTTCCGCCGCACTCTGACCCTCCATTACACGCCGGCACAAGGCGGCCCCGCCCCCTCGCCTTTGGAGCCATTCAGGGCGGAGAAGGCAACACGCAGGGAGTCTCCTGTGCATTGCCTTCTCCGCCCGGATTGGCTCCGAAGGCGAGGAGGCGGGGCCGCCTCATGCCAGCATGTAACGGAGGGTCAGAGTACAGTGGAATGTAGAGCTCCAGCCTCCGCCCCACCTAGAGCAATGCCAGTGCCCTCCCCTCCAGTAGGTGGCCTCTTTATGGATAAATGTGCTGTCCTATCACACTTCATAAACCATATAATCTTGAGACTTGAAAGTCTCTCAAAAATGTCAGTCTAATGGAAATCTACTTACAGCCCAATCCTAACTAAATTCCTGCACAGCGATGCAGCAGCACCGGCGCAGGCTTCGTTGCACCCCGCAGGGGAATATTGGCTGCTGGAGGTCTCCTCAGGGTAAGGGGGCATTATTTGTCCATTTGCCCCCAGGATAAGCCCCAGCAATCACAACAGGTCAACTTGGACCTACACCAGTGAAATTGCTGGTGCAAGTCTGCATTGATCTTTGTCAGTGGACCAGGCCCGGGAAGGGGGGATAGGATAGGGTGTGTGGTGATGCAGTTTATTGCAGTAATTTCAACAGGCTCTTATAGCCCTTAAATCACCCATCACTTGCTCTACAGAGGTCAAGGTGTTTCATGATGTTTCTTTCCTTGAAAACTGTGTCAATGTGCAATTAACTACAAGGCAGGCTTACCATATCGCCGACCGGGACGTTCCTTTTTGCCCTTAAGGGAGGCGGGGGAAGGGCGATAGAAGCCGGAGCAACGCTCCGGCTTTTATCGCCCCTCCCCCCACCTCCCTTAAGGGCAAAAAGGAACGTCCCGGTTGGCGATATGGTAAGCCTGCTACAAGGGTCAAGTGTTCCCACATCCTGAAAAACCAAGGGATATATGGTAAAACTGTTGTTTCTTTCCCACATGATATTGTAACCTAACCTGTATTGTGTGAACAAATCCTAGGGACCTGCTCGGGTTGTACTCCAACAAGCCTGCCAAGTAAATACACCAACAAGCTTTCATTGTTAATCAAGCCACTTAGCTTTTAGAACTAGCTACAAATTCTTTCACTGTTTATAATTAAAGGTGTATTAACAATAGCAAGCCTCAAGTCAAGCAGTTGCTGTGTGGGAGGATTCTGAAAACAATTATTCACACAGCAACTTCTTTTGTAGTACGATCTTAGACTTCCATGGCCAGCGATTACAAACAGAGACTGGATAGGTGCGGGATTAAAAGCCATGTATGCAAAATATTTTCTGCTTTGAAATTCTTACATTCGTCCCTTTCAAGGTGTTTGTGGAACAGAACAGCTCTGCGGTGGAATAAACATACTAAAGACCCTAGCAGGAACGACAGCATTTGAGCATCTTGACGATGTGGGCATATGTTGCATAGGATTTCATGATACACAACAAAAAAGGAAATGGGATGCCTTCAAGTGTTTGCATATTTGATACGAAGAAGGTGCAATCTATGGAAGCCTCTGTGGGCCATTCCGAGGCCCTCAGAGGCCTGCAGAGGCCAGGAACAGGCCTCCAGAGAGGCCCACGACCAGGGAGAGGCCTCAAACTTTAAGGTAGGGACGGGCCTGCTTAACGGTGGGGTTACAGGAACGTATCCCCATTGCTGAGTGGGCGGACACCTGCACATATTATATGAGTAAAGAAAAAAGAAGATAATTGCAGGGAAAAAAGACATAATTTGCATCTCTTTTTTAATTCCATCTAATTCCCTTTTGATTTGATTTGTTTTATATTTGTGAAATCTTTCGAAAATGAGATTTATATATAAGCAAAGTGGCAATGTTTTATATCTATGCACACACACACAATTTTATCTCAGCAGAAATGTCACTGAATATCAGCACCTTGGAAAGGCTCAAAGGGACAACCAGCCCCTTCCTTCCAGCAGCTTTCCACAGAATTCTTCCAGCACGCCACACATTGCCCAAGAGGGCTTGTCCTTGATCCTGTGCTGGCTCCATGGTCAAACCATCCCTGCCAGTTATAATTCTATAGCGAACTTTAGTCTTTCAAAAATCCATTACGTGGGAGAGAACGAAGCAGGGGCAGCACAACCTCATTCAGTGGCATAAATGGTTTCTTTGGCAACCAGCATCAAATTGCCTTCCATTTCGCACATGGCAACTAAAGTGTAAAAGCAGCTATATTTAGATTGCAAGTTGGACATAGTTTGTCTCTTTCATTGCAGTAAATTTGCTTGCATCATCTTAACTGTCCCTAGACATTGACGTGGTCTACACAGGCTTCCGGGTCCATACTCCTCCTCTCATGGCAGATAAAGGGTAGAGAGAGGAAAAAAGCAGTAGCTGCTAGAGGAAAGACAGCAGACTTGCTCCAAAGAGGTGATGGCCACATCAGCACAGGGTTAATCATTCTTACACACACACACACACACACACACACACACAGAGCTTAAGTACATACCTGTGTTGATTGTGTCCAAGGACAAATCTCCCACTGTCCAATAAGTGAGCACTTGTGCAGTGGCATAGGAATGGAGGGGGTGGGGGTGTTCCACCCCTGGGTGGCACGCCGGGGGGGTGCACGACTGCCGCAAAGGTATGGCAAATCAGCTGTAGCGGAGTCTTTTCGCGCCGCATTTTTCCCTTTTCTTCACCTCCACCGCCGCCGAGGCCTCCGGAGGGCAGGGGAGGTGTTCTCCGTCCACCCCGAGGTGACGTTTTCAGCCAGTGACAGGCGGGGAGTGTCACTGCAGTCAGCGGCCCCCACTGCACTTGTGAATGCTTCATCCAGTTTCTTGTGTTTGTAGGAAAGTGTCCCTTTTCTGTTCAAAGAAAGAGGTAACACGGGTGACCCGGTCATGTTAAAAAGTAGCGATCCAGCCGAAAAATAACGATCTCAAAACTACCTGGTATGGGCTCATTCACCCAGAAATCCAGATAGAAAAAATTGTTAAAATCGAAATCTGGAACTCAAGGACCCAACGTTTCATGTCTTTATCCCTGAGGATATGTCTGGATAAAGTTTTGAGATCGTTATTTTTCGGCTGGATCGCTACTTTTTAACATGACCGGGTCACCCGTGTTACCTCTTTCTTTGAACATTGTTGCCGGTTATAATAGCTTTTGTCCCTTTTCTATAAGGAAAGTGTCCTAAACTCACCCGGAAAGAGAGGAGCTGGAACATGTGTACATTGTGTGCACACATGTCCATTATCACATTGGATTGCCCCGAGTCTATCCCTAGCAGAAACTGGATGGAGTTTGTAATCCAGCAGGCAGTGTGGGGCATGAGATACCCTTGGAGACCCTACCCCGGACTACATTACTAAAAGAGGGCCTCCACAAGGGTGCCAGGCAAGCCACACCAAGGGGAAGGCTGAAGTGGAATGGGTGATGTTAAACCAGGGAGGAGACCATCCAAACCTTTCCTTTTTTCTGTTCTTTTTGTCCAATAAAAGGATTGTGAAGTGCACAGTGTGTCCAACCTGGTACGTGGGTGAGTTTCACTATCCCCCATGCATACGTGTCACCGGCCCGCGGCGGGGAGGGCGGGCCGCCAGGGGGTGACGCGCTGAAACGGGTGACGCGTGCACCCCTGAAGGGGCGGGATCGCGAGGGCCGGGACTTACATGTTCGGTGATGTCTCGGGAGCGGTTGGGCCTGCCCTCCCTCCCTTGTGTCCCTTTGGCTCCGAAACGAGCCGAAAACGGTGCGGGGGGGTTGTTCTGCGGCTGCACGTGACGTCACGCACGGGGCGGGGCCAAGTCGCTCCCCCCCACGGCGGCGTTGCGACGTCACTGCCCCCATGGCTCCCCTCTTGGGAGCGGGAGATGGAGATGACACTGTAAAATGAACACACGGACAGCCATTCGCATGAAAATGTGTAGATGCATGCAATGTTACATGTGAATAGCCCTAATATCATGCCCCCTAACCTACCTTACAAAAGAAAATGTTAATAACTCCAGGTATGTCACCTTGAGCTTTTCTCATCAAATGTGATGAATCTTCATGACAATCAAACACAGCATTATTACCTGTTCTTCCTGGCAATTTTGTGGACCATTGCACTTTCACAGCTAGTCCTGGATAGGAGATGGGTCTGAAAATAACAAACTCTGCACCCCCCCATCCCTATTATTCAGAAACACTGTACAAGCTGCGGTAGCAATTATTCCTCTTTCTTTAAAAACAAAAAGCCTTTCTTCTTCCATTTGCTTAGTATTCATTAATTTAATTACTACAATTCTGAAAGCTACTTACATGAAACGCCTTTTGTGGTGAATGTGAGACAAAAGACGATTGCACAGTGATATGAAGAACAGTAGCAGGGAAAGCAAGCAGGGAGAGTGGTCTGTTCGTGCACCTAGGGCGAGGTTAGAAGGTGCTTGGGTTCCCTCTTCTCAGGACAAAGCTTCTTTTTCTGTCAAGGAACCCCAAACTTTGTGCCAGTTCTGGATACATTTAGAAAAAAAAATAGTAACCCAGAGGGATGGTAATGTTGGCAAGCAGGACTGACTTTAAGCCAATTGGAGCAGTTGTTCCCAATTGGGCCCCATGCCTAAGGAGGGCCTGTGCTAGGATAATCTACTCTAGTCTTGTCGAATACACATGACAACACATTGCAACATGCACAGAACACCACATTGCAGGTTTTATGCAGAACAGGAACAATTTAAATTTTCTTCTGAATTATTAAAAAGTCAGTAGAATCAACTTCAATCAAACCCGTTCCTTGTTCAATGAATCCAAACACAAACAAAGATTAAACCTGGAGGCGATTGCCATTTCTCAAAATAAACCTTCGGTTCTTATTAACAGGCAACAGGAATTATCCTTTGTAAATAAAATCTGGTTTCCGATTCTAAACAGATCGCGATCGCACTCATTAAAGCAGCAGACGACTGAAAGGTTAATTGCGGTCAATGCGGAAGCTAGTGCTTCCGTTTTCAATTAACCCTTTCCCGCGCTTTTCTAGCATCAATTCTATTTATAACAGCAACGAACCTTCCAAAGTCATGTCATCTAACAGCCTATGAAGCTGTGCTCGCCTTGACAAAGCTCCGAGGGAGGAGTGAAACGTTGGCAACCAGACCTGAAGAACTTTTAATTGCCTGTTACTGGAAACTTTATTGTATGTATTCTACAGTATGTGCTTTTTTAAAAAATCCTTCAGATAACGGATACAATTTTAAAGAATCTTTAATTTGGATTTCTAAAGAGACATGACTGTCAAACCCATATTCCCGGTTTCTTTGAAGTCAGTAGTGTTTGTTTATACTGTTTATATTTTTAAATTTTACCATCAGCTGTTCCAGAGCCCGCCGCTGTGCATGATCCCTCTATGGCCTCCCTGGCAGCGGGGCGATAGCACGCAGCTCCACATGGAGGACGTTTGTGATGGCCGTATAGCAAACCTAACCGCTGGAACGCTAGTTCTGGAACCGCTGGAATGCTAGTTCTGGGGGGTAGAATTGTTCCATTAGCGAACAAGCCTATGCCTGTCTACTCAAAAGTAAGTAGGAAAATGTTTCCAATTCCAAATGCTTCCGCAGCTCCTAAGACCAGCTCTGTTGGTAAGAGCCAAGCAGGGACTCTGCAGAATTTTCTTTAATGCTATGTGACTGGAGAAAGTGGTGAATTGGCAGAGTGCGCTGCACCCCACACCTGCCTGCCTCTTCCCCCAGCTGACTACCCACCCAGCCACTTCACCTTGTGCTTCAAGTGAGCAAGAAGAGAACTGGAGCAGCGGCAACTCGTTTCTTCCTCCAGTACTGTTGCTGCAGGCAAGCATGTGAGGGCTGCTTCTCCAACCCTGTTCCAGTTGTTTCCCTTCTAAGGGAGCAATCAACACTGGAATGTTCCACCACTGCTGCTGCCCCCAGGCCAGGCGTTGCCAGCCTAGCCCTCATCCTCCAGGCCCAGGAAGATGCTCTAGGTCTGCACCTCTCTTGCCCTCCATATACCTCCTTTAGTGTCTTTCCCAAGCCTTTCAAATTAGAAAGTGGGAGCAGGGAGGAGGAGGAGAATGAAGAAGAAAGAGGTGTGTGGCACCTGGAGAGGGAGAGCAGGAGGGAGTGGGAGTTATAATGGGGGGCACAGCATATGGTGACATGTGGTAGCAACAGGGTTTGTGATGGCAATGGGGATGCAGCAGAATTTGGTGCCACTTTGACTTGGGCTGGTCCCAAGTCATACTTACATGGAGGGGTCAAAAACTTGGGATGGGGTTGGGGATTAATTAAAAAAAATTAAAAGATGGGTCATCCAATCCAGCATAGCCTAATGCTGGTGGAGCTCCTGTTGGGTGTTGTAAATGTTGGGTGTTGTAAACAAGCCATAAGGCACATTTTCGTCACCCGTGAGGCAAACAGTGCCAGCGCCAAGGTCAGCACTACTCACTCCACCGCCAGATGTTTGACACATGTAGGTCTTGCGCCGGGCGGTGGGAGAGCATGGAGAGGGAGGGTCGGGGAGGTAGGGGAGGACGCGATTGGTTGGCCAGGCCAGGGAGGTGGCGGGGATAACAGTGGTGCAATCTGCCAATATCCAACGCCCCTTCCTGGGCCTGGCCGGCCTTACACCAGCCCCTCAGATGTGCGCCAGCAGAATAGCTGGCGCACGTCCGAGGAGGCCCATTGGGGCCACTGGGGCTGACACTGGGGGAAAGGGACAAACGTCCCTTTCCCCAGAGGAGTGTCCCAGCTCCGCCAGCGCAGGTTGCATCCTGCTTAGGATGTAGCGGCCGGCTGTTTAGGGCGGCCGGTGCATCCTACACAGGATTGTGCTGTAAGTGGGTGATGCCTTGCACTGTCTTTTAAGATGGGAATAAGGTGCATCCTACACAGGATTGTGCTGTAAGTGGGTGATGCCTTGCACTGTCTTTTAAGATGGGAATAAGGTTGGTTAGGGCTTGGAGCAGGGTCTTTTCTGCCATGGCACCTACGGTACATTGTGAAACCTGCTCTCCTGGGAGATCTGCCAAGCAACTCCCTTAGCTCCATCTGCTGGCAAGGAAAGATGTTTTTATTCTAGGGAGCTTTTTCATCACTGTGATTGTGACATGATTTGGAGTAGACCACTCTTAATTATTTTGTATTGTCTTAGGCCACGTTCTTAATATGATTGTGTCTTTTGTTGTAATTTGAGTGGCGTTTATATATTTACAGGTGAGACCTGCAACAAAATCTTACACTATATCCCCAGCCTCTAAGTCTAAGAGGAGCACTCTCATTCAGGGCCCTACTCAACCTGGAACAGGAGCTTTGTCCAGGCCTCATCATGTAGGGGTAGAGTTTCAGAGAGGAGAAAAGCAAAAAGGACATCTTATTTTCCGCTCCCTTGAGGCCTTCCCCTGCTGTGCTATAATATAGCAATAGCTAGCCCTGAACCTATTTTGCGATATAGAGTGTGTGTGTGCATGGGGGGGGGGGCGGTTTCTAGTAAAGGAAAAAGAGAAAGATTCCTTTTTTCCCCTCCTGAAGCATCATGGTACTGATCAGGGAGAAGAGGTTATTTTTCAACCTCAAGGCCCACACCGTCAACTGAAATCCTCCCTCCAGAATACTTATAATAGTTTAGGGGCTTGAGCAGCCCCTTCTCTCTCCCTGCCTTCTATTCTCTTGTGTATGTCTTTTGACACCCGGGCATCAGTTGGTCTCAACCATAGTAATTGATTGACTCACACAGCTGCCTGATTTCTGTTTCCTTTGAGCATTTTTCCCCTTCTCACAAGATAGAAGTGAGAGCTGTGGAGAAAACAAAGTGTTTGGGTGGTTTTTTTAAAGTCCTTATTTTAATTTACAAATGGATATACTTCTGCATATCTATTTATTTTATGTATTTTAAAAAATTACCCCACTTTTCTCTCGATAAGGGCAATCAATCAAGGCAGCTTACAGAATTAAAGCATGTTAAAATACATTAATACAATACAATACAATAAAATAATTAAAACAGGTAATTAAAACAATAAAAACAAACAAACCCCAGTGGGTCACCTTATGATTACATTGATTAAATTAAATTTATCAATTACAAATTAATTGATAATCTAGACAATTACTCTAGGGTGTCCACTATGTAGAAACCACTAGCAGCTAAATTTATTTATTTATTCTCTTTACCCAATTTTAGACCACTTTCCCAAGAGCTCAACATTTCACAAAAAATGACAAGATAATCATAAACATATCCTAAACAATATCTATCAATGCAAAAATAGCCCTTCCAAACTGATAAGACACTCAGCAAGGGTGGACAAGCTTTCTGTGCATGCATGTAAAGTGGTGTAAGAGGAAGAAATTTTGGCAGATGTAGGTGTCATGCTCTATATTATAGCCTGGGTCCAAGAGCTCCTACTGTGATCCAGTAAGGGATCCTGTGAGGGAGATCCTGTGAGGGAGCTCCTACTGAGATCCAGTAATACCTGAGATCCAGTAATGGATTTCTGCTTCAGATGCCACCTCCTTCGGAGGCTAGATTGCCTTCAACAATTAATAGACCATTCTGTCTTCTGGCCCTGAGCTTGTGGACTTCATCACCACCTGAGATTCACCAGATCCTAGAGCTTGGCCCATTTAGATGGGCTATTATGACTTCCTTTTAAGGAGATTTTCAGCATCCATTCCAGGTGCAATGGATGGAACGTATGTGGGTCTGCATGCACTATTCTCCTTGCTCTTAAGATAATACTGCTGATTTCGTTTGCTTTTTTTCCCCTTGGATATTTTAATGCATTATGTTCCTTTTTAATATTGTTTTCCACGTGGACAACTCATTTGAGTTGCAATGCAGACTTTACATCTCCAGCTAAATAAATAACACCTTTGTTCCAGTGCTATAATCTGCATTGGGTGTGTAATGAAAAAAGGCATTCATTAAACATGTCACTACCAAAGAAAGGACCATATTCATCACTGATTGAACTTCAGTCAATGGAGCATAGATGTCACGATGTCTACATTTCATTATTTTTTTGAATATACTGTGTCTTCTGTCTAATTGCTCCTGTCTTTCAGATTTAAAGCCTGCTGCACTTCTACGTATGTGCTTGTAATACCAATTTGTTCGTGAACTTCCTGATTTTTCATTTAAAAAATTGAAGTCAAAATATTGGCATTGTAGTACCAATAGTGTATGTGCTAAATTCTAGTATGCTGCATTTCTCTCGTTAACACATTTTTTTAATGTACGGTCATTTTGTCTTTTATATACATATTTATATTAATGAAAAATGTTCTGCTATCTTAACAAAAATCCATTTATTATAGGACAACAGGTGAATCAACTTGGTAAGTGAAAATTAATTGTGAGTAAGTGAAAATATCAGATAACTTACTAAGCCTAGGTGAGGGGAATGGGACCGCAAAATGAAACAGCTGGGTTTAGCTTCTGCCAGCGGGTGTCGCAGTGGGTTAAACCGATCAACGATGTTGATTGAAAGGTCGGCAGTTCGAATCCGCAACGGGGTGAGCTCTCGTTGCTTGGCTAGCTCCTGCCAACCTAGCAGTTCCAAAGCATGTTAATGTGAATAGATAAATAGGTACCGCTTGCGGGAAGTTAAACTGCGCTCTGTGTTCCAGCCGCATGCTACGCGCTGCAGGAAGGGGAGTCATGCCGGCCACATGACCACGGAGGCGTCTTCGGACAACGCTGGCTCTTCGGCTTTGAAATGGGGATGAGCACCACACCCTAGAGTCGGACACAACTGGACTTAATTGTCAGGGGTCACCTTTACCTTTAAAGAAAATTAGCAGTCACAGTTAACACTGAGTTCAGATGTCATAATTCAGATGTTAACATCAAGATCTGGTTCAGATGTCATAATTCTAGCCCAGCAAACCACAGTTTGCAGGATTGGGAATAAATCTGAACACTCTCTGCTGGCCTCTCCACTCCAGCCTTTGTAGACACATCCAACTTTGTAGAAGGTTTCCTGGTTTGTGGAACCACAGTTTGCCAGGGCACCTGAACCAAGAAACTGTGGTTTTCGCAATCCCTAGAAACCAGAACTGCAAAGCACAGTTTGATCCTGTTTTCGGAGCACTCACAGCACAGTTTCCTAGGATGTCATGGCAAAATACAGTTTAACAAACCAGAAAGTGTCCTATGAAGCTGGGCATGCAAAGAGAGGAGGGATGGGGATGGGGGAGGCTAGAGTGCCTGAGCAAAGTGCTCATTCCAAATCCATGGTTTCTTGGATTGGGAACACAGCAGCTGAACTGGACCTGTCCAGGTGCATGGTGGAATAATGGCACAAATTCACTACGTTAAAAAAAAAAAACAGAGAGAGGCTCTACGAATGAAGGGTGAAGGGCTGTGCAACAGTCCCTGATATAGTTTGGAACTTCAGCCCAGACGAGTCATGCAAATCTTTTGCACCTCTTTAACAAGGCACAAGATTTGCTAAAAAAAACCACACTAGACACTCAAGTACAGTGAAAGATCACACAAAGCAGCGTGAACTGCACTGACTTCTTGCAGCTTTCTGTCGAATTTCTTTAACAAGGTCTGTTACTGCCTGATCCCATTCATCATTGTTCAGAAGGAAATGAGTCCTGCTGAGTTCAGTGGGTCTTATTTCTGGATAAGCGTGCATAGATTTGTGGTCCAAGCCTGGACTGTATCACTTCTAATTATTTATAGGATACAACATGCAGATTCCATTGAATGAGCCATTAAAAAAAAAACTTGCACCCCTACAGCTCCACTGTGCTTAGGTAGCGTATAATAGGATTCCCAACTGACCAGATAAAAACCACCTAGGTTTGGGGTTTTGTGATTTTTTTTAACCGCTGGTGTAGTTATTGGAAAGTTTTGTGGAAAAGCTAGAATGATACATTGGTTATGAGTGGTGGTGTGTGTGTTTTAGTAATGTTTGGATTTTTTTTTTTTAGTAAAGTTTGGAAGCAGCAGTGTCACAACCCAATCCTAACAAGGGTTACAATAGCAGAACAGAGGTTCTGCTTTTGGAAGTAGCCATATGGCAGTACACTGTGCACAGCCTGCAGCCATTTTGAAACCGCCACTGCAAGCAGTGACTGTGTCAGTGGCCTGCTGCTGCTACTGGCTACCTGCAGGAGTGCAGGTAAGCCAGCACAGGGGTGGGCAGTGGGAGGAACGGCTTGGGAAGGAGGAAGAATGGGGGAGTATCTGGGTATGGAGGGGCGAGCAGGAGGCAGAACGGGGAGGGGGACGAATCCCGGCAGCACCGACATGCTCCAGGATCCTATCCCTGTTCCCTCTCTTCTTACCTTTCCCATACTCTCCTCGGTTCTGCACCAGCAAAATGGCTGGTGTGTGCTTGAGTTGTATAGTCAGTTTTGAGAAACCATTTACAGTATCTAACTCCTTCATGAGAGACTGCAAGGCACGTGTGTGCACATTTTTACACAGGATATATGTGGGTGTACCTCTGTAGCCATAACTATAACGTCTGTGGGGCTGAGGGAGGCAGGGTAAGTGGTGGCAGAGCAAACGGACAACCTGGCGGCAGCAGGTGGGGGCATTGCTCCTCCATCTGCTTTCGAGTGTCCTGAATTATAATCTAACCCCAGCCATAGACTACTGTATCTGCCAACATCAACCACTTTTGTTATGAACTCTATTCCTGCTGGTGCCCACCAGGCTCCCCCCTCTGAACTGTCCCAGGCTCCAGCCCGGGCCATACCCAAGTTTTGGGGGTTTTTTTACTCAATCACCGACAGCTCTAAACTTGCATAATGTCCATTGTAAACACCTACATTATCAACACTGAGCCCCAGTCATTTCACAGGGCATTGCTACACAGGCTCTCTCTCTCTCTCTCTCTCTCTCTCTCTCTCTCTCTCTCTCTCTCTCTCTCCCTGAACTCCTACACTGCTCTATGGCAGTGTTTCTCAAACTGTGGGTCGGGACCCACTTGGTGGGTCATGACCTGATTTCTGGTGGGTCCCGAGGGGTGGAAATATTAGATAAGTAATTGCCTGAAGCCCTGAGGCTATTCATTAGGACTGCCTCATTACAAGAAATGGATTGAGTTTTTTTCAAATACATAAAATATTACTTGTAAAGAATATATTATTTCTTTCTAGATCACCTTTTTTTAAGTCTCGTAAAGCTAGGTGGGTCCCAATAGGGTATCATTTTTAAAAGTGGATCCCGGTGCAAAAAGGTTTGAAAGCCACTGCTCTACGGTGTTAGGGAAGGAATTCTGGCCAGGGGCTGTGAGCAAAAGAGGCGAGGCAGGGGCAAAAAGGGAGGCAGTTTTCTCTTGTCTGGTCTCCTAATGGAGTTGCCAACTTTCTTTAGTTGCCTGCTCTTGTCCCCTTAGCAGCAGCCTGGCATGTAAAAATTCAGCAGGTGAAATTCAGCAGGTGAATAGCAAGCTTTTGCTATTGCTTTACCTCCATACCAGAGATTGCACCGTGGGGGCCACAAAGAGTTGGAAAGACCTCCATGCTAGTAGACCATCTTCTAGCACAGCAAGCCAGTTTAGCTGCTGTGGCACGAATTTCTATATGCAGTTGGGCAGCTGAAGGGGCTCCAGGCTGTCAGCCATATCAAGATTTATCTGTACAGAGTACCCTCTCTCTCTCTCTCTCTCTCTGCTTTTAAATTCTGTTTACTAAAATAAAAATTAAAGAACCTATAAACATGACTCTTCATTTCTCATTTATATTGCCTTCACTTAGAAAGAATAATAGATTTTTGTCACCTTGCCATGACTATTTTTTTTTTCAAACAGACCTTGTTATTGCTGGTGGGCATATGTTCATAATCGAAATAAACAGATGCTCTGCTGATACAATGCAGGTTGAAATGTGGCTTGGAAAGCCATTGAACAAATCTTTGACAAACTTGCTACTAAAACTAAATCTGAATTCATAATTTCAAATTAGACTTGGTTGGCTTCTATTTCCCCCCACCCACCCCCTTCTCTCAATATCTCATTTAAACTTAAGTTGAAGGAAATAATAGGAAATGGATGGCTGGGAAACTAATTGTCAGTAATAACCCAGGAATTGCTCTACTTCATCAAGTACTGAATGGGGAGGGTGGTAAATTCATCTCTAAGGGAGAGGGTGGTGCCGCCGTCTTTGAAGCAGGCGGTGGTGCGTCCCCTCCTAAAGAAACCCTCCCTGGATTCCACTATTTTGAACAACTTCCGGCCAGTCTCAAATATCCCGTTTCTGGGCAAGGTGATCGAGCGGGTAGTGGTGTCTCAGCTCCAGAGGGTCTTGGAGAAAGCTGATTATCTGGATCCATTCCAGTCTGGCTTCAGGCCAGGGTTCGGGACAGAGACGACCTTGGTCGCCTTGGTGGATGACCTGCGCCGGGGACTGGACAGGGGGAGTGCGTCCCTGTTGGTCCTGCTGGACCTCTCGGCGGCTTTTGACACCATTGACCATGGTGTCCTCCTGGGTCGGTTGGCTGGGTTGGGGCTTAGAGGCACCGTTCTGAGGTGGTTCCGCTCCTTCTTGGCTGATAGATCTCAGAAGGTGGTGCTGGGGGATGCTTGTTCGGCACCCTTGCCCTTGAGGTGTGGGGTGCCACAAGGATCAATTCTATCCCCCATGCTGTTTAATATCTATATGAAGCCGCTGGGAGAGGTCATCCGGGGGTTTGGGGTAGGGAGTCATCAGTATGCTGATGACACCCAGCTCTTTCTCTCCTTTCCACCCAACTCCAAGGGGGCGGTCGATGTTCTGAATCCTTGTCTGGAGGCAGTTGGGAGCTGGATGGGGGCAAACAAGCTGAAATTAAATCCTGATAAGACAGAAGTTCTTCTGGTCCAGAAGTCTACAGTTCAGGTATTGGACCATCGTCCTGCTCTGAATGGGTTTGTACTCCCTCTGAAGGAGCAGGTCCGCAGCTTGGGGGTTCTCCTGGATGCGCAGCTGCTCCTGGATTCCGAGGTGGCGGCTGTGGCCAGGGGGGCTTTTGCCCAGCTTCGGCTGGTGTGCCAGCTGCGACCGTACTTGGACCGTGCAGACCTGGCCACAGTGACTCATGCCTTAGTGACATCTAGACTAGATTACTGCAATGCACTCTACGTGGGGCTGCCTTTGAAGACCGTTTGGAAACTGCAACTAGTGCAGAATGCGGCGGCCCGGGTGGTTGCCGGGGCCTGTTGGTTCGACTCAGTTGGACTGTTGCTCCGGCGGCTACACTGGCTGCCGGTTCATTTCCGGGCACAATTCAAAGTGCTAGTTTTGACTTTTAAAGCCCTTAACTTGGGTCCAGGGTATTTGAGGGACCACCTCCTTCCTTATAATCCGACCCATACTCTGAGGTCATCAGGGGGGCCCTGTTAACCGTGCCGCCATTGATGGAGGTGAGGGGGATGGCGGTGCGGAACAAGACCTTCTCGGCAGTGGCGCCCCAATTATGGAATTCCCTCCCCCTGGAATTAAGAACGGCTCCCTCTTTAGAGACCTTTCGGCGGGGCCTTAAGACATTTTTATTTAGGTTAGCTTTCGATGTCTGACATGGTGGGCTGGCTTTTTAACAAATGGCTTCTTAATAAATGGGTTTTAACAAAGTAAATATAGGTTGACCCACTGGGGTTGTTTGTTTTTAGTTGTTGTTTTAATTGTTTTTAATTACTTGTTTTTAATTTATTTTTAATGTATATGTATTTTAATGTTTTGTAAGCCGCCTTGAGTGCCCTCGCTGGGAGAAAGGCAGGATATAAATTACAGTATTTAAATAAATAAATAAATAAATAAATAGTCTCTGGTTGTGACCAGCAGCTGAGGCTTCAGTAGGAAATGCAAGACATTGTAGTTGGCCACGGTAAGGTAAGGAGACCGAGAGCCCAATCCTATTCTCCACCACGCTGAAGCATGCAGCCACTCCATGGATGCGCGCACTGCATGCTATGGTGGAGGGGGGGCAATCAGGAGGCCTGGGAGAGATAAGGAAAAATATTTTTCCCCTACCTCTCCACTGGCCTCCTGATGGCCTATGGATCTCCACAGACCTATGCCAGCTATATATAGCTGGTGTAATCTTAGGAGAGAAAATGGGAGGGACTGGTCGAAAAAGAGGGGATAGGATCCTGGCGTATGCCACCAGGATCCACCCCCTCTCTCCCATCCCCTGCCCTCCCCTGAACCACCCAAAACTCTAAAACTGTAACTCTAACATTTACAAGCATGGGGTTTAATGATTTTTCCATACAAATTGTTGTTCAGCAGTTGCAGCCAATGAATCATGGGCAGCCCGATCCTGCGTCAAGATATGCGGCTGGCCTAAAGGACTGGACGCAGTATCCAGCGCCCTTCCCGGGCCGTGTTGAAGCGGCTCAGGAACACCTTGGGAGAAGGGGTGTAGTACGGCTGCCCAGTCCCAATGGGCTTCCTCAGATGTACGTTGGCTCTGGAGCCAGGGTACATCCAGGGCAGCGGGGCAATGGCAGCCCGGGCCAGGAACTGGCTCGGGACATTGGCGGAGCCCGCCACCGATATCCCCGTCCCCTCCCAGCCAGATCTATCTACCCAGTGTAACTAAAAACCTTGTGTAGGTGGTGGTGGGGAAATCTGAAGCCAAATTATATTGTGATTTTATCTAATATAAATTGATGAACCTTTAAATGCAGGGCCAAACTAATGAATGTGCTACTGATCATGGAAATCAGTGTTTCTTTTATCACAGTATCGACTTAAGGCTACTACGCTGGTAAAGGGGATAGGAATCATTCAGTTTTCGTTTCCTTACTTTTAGGCGTTTAAATGGTCTTAATGCATATGATTAACTCTGCACTTAATGGAGGCTCTTTTTCCATTGTGTATATATTATAAACCTTGTTAGGCATGCTCTGCATGTCTCTGTGTGTTTTGTGATATGCAGAATCTAAGTTTTGCAGCAAAATTTGGTTACTTGAACACCTCAATATGACTTGACATTTATTTATTTATTTATTTATTTTTATTTTTCACATTTTTATACCGCCCTTCCTCCAAGGAGCTCAGAGTGGTGTACATATTTCCTCCCCTCATTTTTGTCCTCACAACAACCCTGTGAGGTAGGTGGGGCTGAGAGATAGTGACTGGCCCAAGGTCACCCAGGAAGCTTCGTGGCTGAGGGGGGATTTGAACCTGGATCTTCCAGGTCTAGTTCGACTCCCAAACCACTACACCATCCTGGCTCCACATGCTTCCAGGAAGTTCCAAAGGAGTGGGTGACACTTCCCCACTTTGTACTTTTTTAGGGTAATGTGGAAAGGGAACTCATCTGTGTTCTCCATGTGGAGATGTAAATGCTTCTGATCTTGCATCTCCTTAAGGGGAGACATGCAAGTTCCCCATCCCCTCTCCTCTTTACACACTATCCCGGAACTACGCAAAAAGAAAGTGCCCATGAATTAGGCTTCCTCCTTCAGCATCTCCCAGTATGAGGCTGCCCTCAGGTTTGGGTTTTTCAAAAAGGCAGGGTTCTAGTTCCTGTGGTCACACAGAGAGACCAGAAGGTGTTTGGGTAGCCTCCCCAATCCAGCAAGTGATCTGCTTGTAGAAGAAAACTTCAAATCACTGGTGAAATGAATTCCTCCCAGACTCTGAGTGCTAACCATTTTTGGTAGAATTTCCAGATCCATACCAGGACAGACTGCTAGACCTTTAGGAGAAGGAATGTGGGCAGGTGTAGCTTGTTAAACCCTTAGCAGTGGCATCGCTATGCCGCCCCCCGCCCCGCCCCCCGTGATATCACCACCAGAAGTGACGTCGCCGCTGCTGCAACACCCTTCAAAGACAATTGAACACAATGAACAAAAGATTGAACACAATGGGGGATTGCTTCTGAGTGGACATGCCTAGGATTGTGCTCTAAGGGTTTAATAAGCTACACCTGCTCACATTCCTTCTCCTAAAGGTCTAGCACTCTGTCCTGGTATGAATCTGGTAAGCCTGTCTTTTGGGCATGTGCGCAGATGGAGATTTCAACATGACATGTGTTGCTGTGGATTATCTACTAAAAAGAATATTGGACATATTGGTCCATATTTCTTTACCCAGCATGTAATTAATCTGTGGAACTCCTTGCCACAGGATGTGGTGATGGCACTTGGCCTCGATGCCTTTAAAAGGGGATTGGACAGATTTATGGAGGAAACGTCCATCACAGCTTACAAGCCATGATGGGGAAAAGCAACCTCCTGGTTGTAGGAGTAGGTTTTCTCTGTGCCAGGTGTAAGGGAGTGGCGACAGGATACAGGTATCTTGTTGTCTTGTGTGCTCCCTGAGGCATCTGGTGGGGCCACTGTATGATACAGGAAGCTGGACTAGATGGGCCTTTGGCCTGATCCAGCAGGGCTCTTCTTATGTTCTTATGACATTGCTTAAAATGTCATAGTACAGGGTTTGTGTCCCTTTCAAGTAGGCTTACCAGATTTCCCCCGACGCGGGGGGCGGCGGCAGCGATGTCACCGGGGGCGGGATTGTGAAGTCACCTGGGGCGGGGTAGTATTCTTTTCAACCAAGGAAAAAGTGGATTGGAGAGAAAATGAGGCAAAGTCAAAACCAGGGAAAAGAAGGGTCTTCTGTTTAGAGGCAAGCACAGTGTCTCATTGCACTAAGAAATCCACATGCTTCACTGGATGGAGGGTAGAAGCACTCAGAAAGCGTCCGAGTGAACCCTCGCACGCACTTGCGCGAGGCTGGAAGCCTCAGGCTGTTTCGGAGAGCTTCCAGCCTTGTTGCGTACTCGCATGAGGCTAGAAGCTCTCCGAAACGGCCTGAACTCAGGTCGTTTCGGAGAGCTTCTAGCCTCATGCGAATACGCGACGAGGCTGGAAGGGCTTGAAAACGTCCGAGTGAACTTGGACATTTTCAAAGTGCTTCCAGCCTTGCGCAGGCGCGCATGGCTGGAAGAAGACGTAGCGCATTAGCGCTGCGTCAAGGGAATGTCCCAGCTGGCTGGGACAATGAGGGGACCGGCCAGGAGCCCAGAATTTGGGCTCCCGAACTGGGACTGTCCTGGCCAGAATCGGGACTATGGTACGCCTACTTTCAAGATATATTGTCTTTCTCAAATATTTTAGCAGCATTTTCAGTTGAGGCATAAAGTGGCTCTTTTCAATTGGATTTGTAATGCAAATTTAAACCCTATATTTGGCTAGAACAGCATTTCTCAAACTGTTGGTCACAACAAACCAAATGGGTTCTGATCTGATTTTTGGTGGGTCCTGAACCTGACAAGCTGATAGCTGACAAGGAAAATGTATTGAGCCCTATGGAAAGTGAAACAGAGCATCACTGTGTGTTTACTCATGAGTAGGTGACTGTGGCTTGGTCCATTTTGAAGGGCAGGCACTGGCGTCATTGCAGGGGGGGCGGAGCTCTACGTTCCTCCGTGATCGGAGCCTCCGTTACATGGAGGAACGAAGCGCCCCACCCCCACGCCTTCCGACCCAGTCAAAGCAGTGAAAACAACGCACAGGGCGCTTCGTTCCTCCGTGTAACGGAGGCTCCGATCACGGAGGAACTTAGAGCTCTGCCCCCCCTGCAGTGACGCCAGTGAGGGCAGGCAAAGCGGAACGCAAGGCCACCAGAATGGTCCCGATCCGATGAGCGTGGAGCTCAACAAACACTCCAGAAAATGATCCCCCCACCATAGTAAAAACCAGAGGCGTAACAAGGGTGGAGCGAAGGCAAGTAGTTCTGCAAGACTCCGTTACACTGGAGTCAGCGGCCCCTCCCCCTTGCTGTTGGAGACATTCTGGCAGCAAAGGCAACACGCAGGACACTCCCCTGGGCGTGTCCTGCGTGTTGCCTTTGCTGCCAGAATGGCTCCAACAGCAATGGGGATGGGCTGCTGACTCCAGTGTAACGGAGTCTTGCAGAACTACTTGCCTTCGCTCCACCCTTGTTTCACCTCTGCTAAAAACTACAACAGAGGCTTCAGTGCATGGGGAAATGTCTTGTAAAGCTTGGTGGGTCCCGATAGAGTGTTGCTTTAAAAAGTAGGGCCGGCGGTACAACGTTTGGGAAACACTGGGCTAGAATGATCATTTGCATTACAAACCAAAGATGCTAACACAAATGGGAGCTCAAAGGCAATTTAAGCCTCATGTGTAAAATCAGGCATAGTCCTTGCTCCTAACTACTGTCCAACCAATTACGGTATTATTGTTGTTGTTGTTGTTGATGATGATGATGATGATGATGATGATGATGATGATAATAATAACACTTATATTATATATACCTCTTTTCAACAAAAAGTAGTTCACAAAGCAGTTTACATAGCTAAATAAATAAATGGTTTCAGATGACAGAATTCCTAAACTCAGTATTTTGACTCTGGAAGACTACACCAGGACCTAATATAATAGTAAGCTTAATTATGTTTTATATATAAGTAAATAAATAACCAGTGCTTGCTTTGTGGAATGATGTTCTTATTGTAGCACTGCATGGAAAATATCTTCTTCCTCAGGCTAGAATTTGACATCTTATTTTCCTTAAAAAAACACACACACACATTTGTATCCTTTAGAAATAGAGTGAATCCACTTGAAACTTAAATTCAGTCATGATAAGTAAAGTGATTATAAATCGCCCACTGCTGAAGAATTTCTATATCATGTTACCTTTGCAAGGAAAGGAAAGGAAATTGGATGTGCTGAGTCTTACAAGTGGCTTGATTTAAGCTGAAATATACCATTAAGCTCTTTTCTTCGGAGTGCTGAAAACATTATTTGGTAGAAAGGTGAGATCTCTAATGTTCATAGACTGCCTGACCCCTTACAAGACTGTCCATTCCCTAAGGTCACCTGGAGAGACCCTGCTTTGGATTCGGAAGTGAGATTGGTGGATATCTGGTGTGGGCAAGTTTGCTTTGGAACGTTGTCTAGTCCTGTCCCATCGAATATCCAAACAGATCTGCAATCATGGGTCCCGCCTTTACACAGCCTTATTAGATCTAAGAGCAGCATTTGATTCTGTGGATAGGGGTCTGCTTTGGAACAAACTTGACAAACTAGGGCTAGACAAGAGACTTCTTTTTCTAATTCGAACCCTTTATTCTGGCACCTCATTTTGTATTAAGGTCTCATCGCGGGGAGACCTTTCTGACCCAGTTCCCACTAATGTGGGTGTTAAAACAAAGATCTGTGCTCACTCCAACTCTATTTAATCTATTCATCAATGACCTTGCCCTGCATTTGACTAACAGCGCAATCCGACTTAACTTTTGTGCCGGTTTAACCAGCGGCGCAGCAAGAACGGGAATGGAATTCTTCTTTTGGAGGGGATTTGAATCCCTTTTCCGTTCTGGGGCTTTCCGTTCTCGCTGCACCGCTGGTTAAACCGGCACAAAAGTTAAGTTGGATTGCGCTGTAAATTGGATGCGCAATACCCTAAATTAGGTTCTCTGGGCATACCACTTCTATTATATGCAGACGATATGGTGTTGTCCCGCACCAGAATTGGTTTACGTAGACTTGTCAAAGGCTGTATTGATTTTTTGGAGCATAATAATTTCCATTTAAATTTTGAAAAATCTAACATCGTCGTCTTTAGCAAGTCATGGAACCTTATTCTTTGGTCATTTAACGGACAATCGATACAGCAGGTCAAGGAATTTAAGTATCTGGGCCTATGTTACCACTTTAGACACTCATGGATTCCCCACCGCACTGCAGCGATTCAGCTGGTTGCACCATCCACTCAAGCTATTGTTTTTCCTTCACTTGGGGCAATTCTTATATCCCAGCAGCCCTACATGCTTTAAATGCAAAAACCGTCTCTCAACTTCTGTATGGCATCCCTCTTTGGATGTCAGCTTATAATAAGATGGATGAGAGGGTGCAGGCTTCTTTTCTATACAAAATCTTTGGAGCACCCCGCTGCATAGCATATGAAACTCTATGTCTGGAAGTTGGCCAACAGACAATAGAATTATAGGCCTGGTCCAGATTTCTTAAATTCTGGTTAAGGATCTGCTTTGTGGCGGATCAGGACCCCCTGCTCAGGGGTGTCCTTGCAGACTCAATTATCTCACCTGGCCTGGCTCTATTTCTGAAGAAAGTTCAACAAAGGGGCCTTTCTGCCGATATATTGGGGACTGGTTCGCTAGCCTCTGCTTACAGACTACAGGTGGGCCCCCATATCCACTGATTCGCTATCCACGGTTTCAGTTATCCACGGATTGTGGGCCCCCCCCCCAGGTTTTTACTTTTTTACTTTTTTTACTTTTTTTTTTTTTACTTTTTTTTATAGGGTTTGCATGCGCAAACCCTATAAAAGCCAGCGACGCGTTCAGCTTCTTCATAAAGCCCTCGACCGCCGAACGGGGTGGTCGCTTTAAGGAGGGCTTATCCCCAGCCTTCGGAGCGCAGCCTCCGGAGGCCGGGGACGCGCCGAGTGGGCGCTTAGCCCCGAGCCCGGCTGCTTGGGAGGGCGCTCCAACCCCGCCCCCCCAGGCGCCGGGAGGGCTGGGAATGCCACTGTTTCACCTTGTGTATACAAAACTGTTCTGCAATCCAGAGTGCAATGTGATGACTAAATTAGGTGTGCAATTTTATGTTGGTTGATATGTTTGTGTCTGTGTTTGCTGTCTTATGTGTATATTTTATATGCCAATAAAGGTTCTGAAATCTGGATAGCTGTGCAGGGCCTTTTCAGTTGCTGCGCCCAAGCTGTGAAACTAACTTTCTCCCCCATGAGACCCATGAGATTCTAGTTGATCTCCTTATAAGCAAACAATGAACTTTTTATTTCAAAATTTGAATTATGTGTAATATACAGTGAAATAGTGCTATTTTTAAATAATTTCCAAGAACTTCCAATAAAAACAAAATGGGCAGCATGGAATGCAATCAATGTATAGTCATGCCACTGAGAAGCTATTCTTATGACCTACTCATCTATCGTTTCCTTAAAAAGAGAGTGTACAGGTAACTCGGTTGTTGATACAGCAGCCTCTGATGGTGACAGTGAGCAACTGCAGCAAAGGAAATACCTGGAGAAATGATGTTGGAGCAGAGAACAGAACTTGCTACCATTCTGTGCTGAACTGAGATTTATTACAAACAAACATTTCATATTATTAGTGAGTTAGTTGTGAATTTGTTTGCTTGTCACCACCCACCATACATCTGGCATTATGTTTCATTAGCTATTCTGTGAACGTGTTTGTTTCGGGAGAAGACATCAGCCTGTGAACGCTCAAAAGCTTCCCTTTCAGGCCAAAACGCTCGCTAGTCTGTCTCTGTGCAACTCAAGACACCTAAAGGTTCTGTCAATTTGTGCCCCATTCTGATTGAAAGAGCATGTCCACTGTGGATGACCAATTTGCATGCCGTGATTTCCAGATGTGAGTCTCCACAAGAATTATGGAACGGGAGCAGGGAGGGGGAGAAACTGAGGGGGAAGGAACAGGGGTAGGGAGGCTGTGGGAGAGGTGGATCCAGCGGCGATGGTACATGCTGGATCCTATTCCCTCTGTGGGCAACCTCCCCGCCCCCTTTCTTTTCTCAGACTTGTGCCAGCTAAAGAGCTGGCGCAGGTCTAAGGAGACCCATTGCAGAATGGGAGGCTTACAGAGATGTAAGGGGATTACTGGGCTCAACTAATGCTGTATGCTACGGCTCTCGTCTGGCCTACCTAGTAGTCAGCAGCATTTCTCAGAACTGCTTAGTTGTGTGCTAATGATCTGCCAGGACGATTCAGATGTGGCTCCCAGCTGAGGTGTGGCTGTGTCCATTATTTCATTTGGATCTGTTTTACTTGATGCCTTTGTGGTGAGAGAGGGAAGGGGTTGGACCCTTCTGGAATGATGAGGCATGTGGCAGAGCTGATGCCTCTGTTTATTTACTGATTTGGATGCTTTACAGGCCACTGACTTTGAGGCGGGGTTGCCAGCCTTTGTTTCCAGCGACTCCTGCACAATCCTGTCAGACCATGGCCTTTTTAACCTCCATGCAAGCGCTTCTGTTGGCGCATACTTTGTGTGCATACAGTAGGGCCTAAAGGCTTTAACAGAGGTCAAAGCCCAGTGGGCAAAACAAATATGTATCAGGAGGCAGCTCTTTTCTGAAGAACTAAGAGTTTATGTACACAATACTGCCCCAAAGCAGCATGGTAGATTTCCACTTCCACTAAGCCAGCAGCGTGATTTGGCCTCAGTCGTATCTAAAGATAGTCAAAACTGCGACAGCACCAAACTTATACAGTTGATTTTAATGTCGAAATGCCTTATCTACAAAGCTGGCAAGATCCAAGCAAGGGAACTGTGGGGCCTAATGCATCTATTACCTCAGGGCACTGGCGTCGCTGCGGGGGTGGGGAGCTCTAAATTCCGCCGAGGCTCCGACCCTCGGTTACACTGGAGCATGAAGCGGTCCCGCCCCCTCACCTTCGGAACCATTCAAGAATTTCACCGCCTTGAATGGTTCCGAAGGCGAGGAGGCGGGGCCGCTTCGTGCTCTGGTGTAACGGAGGGTTGGAGCCTCGGCAGAACTTAGAGCTCCGCCCCCCCCGCAGTGACGCTAGTGCCTCAGAGACCTCCACAAACATGTGCAAATAGCCCATCCTGGCTATGGGGAAGACTGCAGTTTATTTTAAACAGGACAGGCAGGTGAAGGTTTCCTTTAAACAGGAAGGAGGTGGTGATCTGGAGCGGAAAGTATGTGGGTGAGGGGCAGCCTCCAGATCATTGCGTTCCACCTCTCCTTGCCCCCTCAGACGCTTTCCTAATCAGAAGAGGCTAATCAGAAGAGGCCGTGGCAGCCTTTCTCCCCCTTCTTCCTCCTGCGATGCTGCCACTGCCCCAATCCTCTTCCCACTCGTTCTCAGCAAGCAGGAAGAGGATTAAAAGGGGTGCTGTCGGCAGTGGGCCAGAGGGGGTCACCAGGCAGATGGGAGCAGTGGCAAATTGATGAGGGATGCCCCACCACACCCCACAACGAGCCACTCAAAGCGAGCCTTTCCATCAGTCTCATCAGTAGGCTGGCCCTAGGCCCAGGTAAAGAAACACTAGCTTTTTAGACTACTGTACATGATTTTCCCTTCTCTTCAAGCTCCGATTGAATATCAAGACACTAAAAAGGGATATACAGAAATGAGTTTCCAGCGTGTTAACTGAAAATTAGGATAAAACCACATAGCGGGTGGATTGACATGTTACATGCAAACATAACAAAACCCTATTGACCAACTTCTTGAAGATAAACATGTTTGCAACTCCAAAGAAACATGGCTTTGGGGAGGAGAAGTTACATTGAGAAGGCACAAGCAAGCACACTTTTCTGCTCCAAATGAACTCCTATACTAGAGCTGTTTTTTCCTAACAAAAGTGGCCATAATTCACATTCTGAATAAAGCCTTTGGGCTGTAGTGGCTAATGCCCCATCCTACACTGGGCTTCCAGTGGCGGATCACAGGATCCACCACCGTTAAGTTCCAGGCCAACAGTGCAAAAGCTGTTCTGCCATTTGGCAGGCCTCGGCCACCAGCACAAATGGCTGGAGGCTATACACAGGTGACAGCAGCCCGCAGAACCTCCATTGTCCTCCACTGCCACTGGTAAGTTGGCAGCAGGGGAGTTTGGAGGAGGATTGTGGGCAGATTGGGGCAGGGAGTGGGCTAGGCCAAAGGCAGGAGGATTTTGATGGCAGCTGCACACGCCAATATTCTATTCCCCCCCCCTTCCCAGCCCAGACTTACCCCCACGAGTCTCCACGGAGTCCCATTGGAGACCAGGAAACCTATGGAGAGGCAAGTTAAAACGTTTTTTACCCCTACCCACCCATGGCATGCAGTGCGTGCTCCGTCAGTATTGCATGCTTTGGGCTGGTGGGGGATAGGATTGGGCCCTAAGAGCTTGAGCTGCAAATCAGCTGCTAAGAATCAGAACTTTGAAACTTACCTGCGACATGAACTCCATAGGTGACCTTAGGCAAGACACTCTCCGCTTTGGCAGAGGCGTCGCTCCGGTAGAGACCTTGCCTGCAGCTTTCTCCGCACAGGAATGGCTCCGACAGTGAGGGGGCGGGGCCGCCTCCTGCTCGTTCGGTAAAGGGACTAGGACGGAGGGAAACTTACGGCCCCGCCCCTACCGGAGCGACGCCTTTGCGCTTCGGCTCCCCAGATGCAATATTATTATAATAATAGTCCTCTTTCAGAATACTTAGATAATTGGACCAAAAGTGTTTTGTGTGCTCAAACAACCCTGCTCTAATGCTATACAAATATGATTACTTGATGTGTGTGTTTTCGGATACTTGGTCAAACAAGAATGTTTCATAGAAGCCTGCTATTGTAAAGTCGCATCAGACAATAAATTTGCTCCTGTGATTGCCAGATACAACAAATCAAACATGTGCCAAAAACATCTGTTAAAGAGGGTGACAAACAGACAACATGTATTTTTTGTGTGTGCTGCTTTTAAAGGTATTTTTAACATTATTATTACTGGTTCCACAGATGCTCAGCTCAGTCTCCAGAAGTCCAATAGGACCTAATGTGTTATGCAAGTAAATATTATGCAAGTAAATATTAAACATTCATTTAACTATCTGAAGAGTTTGTTCCAATAATTTGTAGAGCATCCTTTATACTAGTCTGCACAAATTTGAAGTTAATAATATTAACTCTTTAGGCTTGATTGTAAGCAAAATTAGATTGCAGTCCTATCCATACTTACCAGAGAGTTAGCCCCATTGAATTCAGTGGAATTTCTGAGTAGATGTGCCTAGATTGTACTGTTATTTTCTTAAATTTCATTGAGATTTCCTAATCATGAGGGGTTATTTTTTTTGGAGGGGGGGGATGAGCTTAGGATCTTAGTGGTTAATATTTTGTTGAAGCTGTTTATCTCCATCCTCCAGCTGTTCAAGCATATCAGCATAGTACAAATATTGCTAAAATAAACTACCCACACAAATGCTGAAATGAATTTCTCTCCTCCCATATTTCTGAATATCACAGCACAGCAGGAGAAGATGGGATTATCCTGGAAACCAGGTTTGGTGTTTTTTCCCCTTCCCCCCTTTTGTGCTCTAGGCAGGGTGAAAGTTTCAGAACCATTTCCAACTTTGACTTTGTGCTGTTTTGACATGGCAGCTTCTCAAATACTTTTCACAAACAGAAGCCGTCTCCTGCCAAGTCCCATGAATGCCTTGGCTGGCTTGTCCCCACCAGTCATTAACTTCTCACTCTTGCAGAAACTGTGAACGAAGGCTGAGGCTGAATGTATTTTCTCTTGGCAAATTGCCCTCAATTTCTGAACATGCATCCATCCCAGGCTGGCCAAGAAGGTGCTTATAGGAAAGTGTGTCCTAGAGCAACAGAAAATGGCCTTGGTAGCAGGATTCAACCTCTCCCCTTGTCCCTACTTCTCCCCTGGTCCTTTCCCTAAAGATCTTTTAAAGTTTTTCTTCCATGCAATATAATGACTCGCTAAACATTCTACACAATGGCATCTATTTATTGAACTATTGAAATACTGTAGTAGTAATAATGATGATGGTTAGCACTTGTGTTGCACTTTTAAGTGTTCAAGGTACTTCATGTGTTATCTTGTTGCAATCCTTACAACAGCCCTGTAATACTCACTGTAATAAGGGAACATTATTACCCCCATATTGCAGCTCCTGAGCTGAGGCTGAGAGGGAGTGGCTCGTGTAAGCCCACCTAATTTGCAGTGCAATCCTGTGTAACTTTGCACCTGTGTAACAGTAGATGCACCGGTGCAAAGTTACACAGGATTGCGCTGCCAGTGTTCTTCAAAGGAGGGGTCGGTCACAAGATGCTTTTCACTATGTCGCAAGGTGTTTATACACACATACACACACACACACACACACACACACACACACACACACACACACACACACACACACACACACACACACTTTGCGCATGCAAAGTACACCAGGAAGGCTCACCGGTCACACTGAACAGGTGAATTTTTAATTGATTTGTTTTATTTGATTATCTACAAAAAATCTCCTTAAATTAATGCAGTACATCTTGACTAGTGAGTCAAAAGCTTTAAATTAGCTTACCTGTTATCTTGTTTTATATTACATGTCAGACTTTTCAGACTAAACACAGGAATAGGGTCGTAAGGGTATGTGATAGTATTGCACTCATGGGGGAAAACGTTTGAGGAACACTGACCTTTCCGCTAGCATTCCCTGCACTAGAGTAGTCGCAAACATGCTTTACATTTGCAACACTCTAGGCTGGCATTAGGTGAGGTTTGGATTGCGCCCTTAATGACTTCATGGCAGAGCTAAGATTCAAACTGGGACTCCCCGATTTGTAAAACCTCAGTCTTTTAGCCACTACACTACACCAGATCTTAGTGAGAAATGTTGCTCTGTGTGTGTGCATTTCTGCATGCATATGTGTATGTGTGTGCACATGCATGTACTCACACAGCTGAACTGTGCTTTTCCCTCCATCTGGTTCTGTAGTTGTGTGCATGTGCACTTGCACGCATACTACACAACAATATTTTTATATTATAAATGTGGGGGTGCTGTGGCCAGCAGTTTATACTTATGCACACATGCAAATACACACTTTTAAAATTACATTTGATTAATAACGGAATTAAATCAGAGGGAACAAATGGTGGGAGTAAAATAGTTATTTTTTCATTATTTTTATAGTTATTATCATGAAAGGGCATTAGACTCTGATTATGTCATAATTCATCAGATTCCCCCTGCTTGCCCCATAACGACAGCAGCTACATACTTGGCTGATACTCTGCCCTTCCCCATTTAACTCAGGCAGCCACAGTTTTAGCACATGCAGAGTTCTTGGGTCACTGAATGGCCATAACAATGAGAAAAATGCCATGGGTGTGCAGATTGTGTGGCTAAGTGCACTGCAGTGCACCCAAGGTAGCCGCAGCATCACTACAGGAAGAAGAAGCAAGGTGGATGGGCCCTGCAGGAGAGACCTTCATTCTCTGACCTTCGCAAGGAGGAGGCTGGATGATAGTCGATTTTGGCTCTTTGTCAGGACAGGGGGAAAAATCCTCAAGAGACCTTCTTTTGCTGTCCTGTTGTAGATTTAAGCAACATCTTTTTTGTTGTTGTTGTTGTTCAGTCGTTAAGTCGTGTCCGACCCTTCGTGATCCTAAGTATAGTTACAAAAGCTCCACTAACAAGGGTGTTCTTAATATCACTGCTTCACAAGGGAATTGCTGTTTTGCTTTTAAATATTTCACTAGTGAATCAAGCTTTATACCTCACTTATACATGCAAAAGCAAGTCAGCAGCTCCATTTACAACGTCCTATCGTGGTTCCTCTTGCCATACTGCTGTTAGCAGTAGGGAGAGAGAATACAACATCAAGCTCTTAATTAGAAGGGATCTGTAAGTAATTCTACAATTAAATGTCACTCCGTAAGGAAATTTACAGTGCGCAGTGAAATTGTTTTAAAATAATACGTTTTAGTGTACTGTACAGACTAATAATCAACTCAATAATTTACTTGCTAAGGAGGGTTTAATTGATAGACTACCATGATGCAAATACCCAATCGCATACCCTTTTGAAAAAAAAGAGCCTTCCATAGTTGTACAGTAATAAAGCAAAAGCTCCATGGCTTATTGGTGAAATAAATTAACATTTTTGTGTTTGAAAGGTTAACATTGAATTGCTTTAACATTTTCTGACTGAGGAGGCCTTGCTCAAACTAGCACCCCCGCCTTCTGAGGTAAGGTGGGCCTTCACAGTGGTTGCCCCCCGTTTTGAATCTGGGATCAAGCAGGAGTTTTTTCCTAACCTCCGTGCCTTTTTATACCCTCAGCAGGTAAGTTCTGACTACTAAACCATTCAAAAACAAAAGCTCAGCAGTTTATTGCTTGCCACTACCTCAACTATTCAGCTGATAACTTTGCTAATTTTGAATTTTCCACAGTTTAGAATCTTAGAACCTCCTCCCCAAATATCTACCCACCATAAACACAAAATTTAAGGTCGACATAAGCTTGAAAGAATATAAACACAACAGGACACAGCATTACAATGAAAATACAAGAATGTATTATTTGCTAAAAGATCAGAGACCACATGTCTTTTAAGCATGGAAGGAAGAAAATATTTCTAAAACTGCCTAAAAACACATCCCTAGATGGTAAAAATTGAGACAAAGCACATATACAGTTACAGTACTGTACTTGCATAGCTGGAATCATGGTCTAAAATTGGATCCAGATTGGAAGACAGAGACTGGCCTCCAAGTTCATGGGCACTTGTTAGACTGTCAGCAAAGAAGGAATGAAGAGAAGTTGTCTTCAGTGCCAGAAAGTGTAACTGAACTTCAGCTGGAAATCTGAATTTTCCAGAGAACCAGATGCTGCCTTTTCATGGGGAATCCTGCACTATTGGCAGTGCTGCTTTTGTAGTGTTTTTTTAAATTGGTATGGTATATTGTTTTATTGCGCTAACTAGTTTACGATGTGAGCTGCCTTGTGTCTGTTTTGATTTGAACAGTGAAAGGCAGGTTATAAATCATTAAAATGAAGTTATGTAAAAGACACGCAGAAGGTGTATGACTAGAACCAGGCACAATTTTACAGGGCCATAGGAGGCATGTCTTGGAGGAAAAGTCATTCCGGGTTAGGAAAGCCCTGAATGACGGCATGTCTAGTGAGGGATCATTTGCCAGCATAGACTCTGCATTACTTCTTGACAAGGCCAATGAAGGAAAAGAGTGTGACCAGTCCCCTGCAGTTTATAATACAGAGGAGCATATTGGTCTAAAAGAAACAATAATCTGTATTACACTACAGAGTTAACTTAGCATTGCTAGGAGGACATTGTTAACACCAATTGCTGCTATTGTGAATAATCACCATGCTTATCTTAAACTTTTAGCCTTGCCAGAATACTAGATCTCTTACATTTTCTAGCCCCCATTTTCAATTCTTTTTCTCCATCCCTCTATGTGTGTGTGTGCACTGGCATCGACAGGGGGAAGCGGGGGGGGGGCGGGCCGCCGCGGGGCGTCGTGCGTATAGGGGTGACGCGCGATCCCCCCACTTACAGTTTTCTGTTGGAGGCGGGCCCGCCCACCCGCCCTCCCTCCCCTGTGTCCGTTTGGCTCCAAAATGAGCCGAAAACGGAGCGGGGAGGGCGCTCCGCTCCTGCGCGTGACGTCACGCACGGGGGCGGAGCCTCTCCCTTAAGGGCGACGCGCGCCCCCGCTCTGGGGTGTCGCGCGTCATCGCGACGCGACTGTGTGTGTGTGCTTGTGTACAGTATGTATACACACACAGTACACATATGTACCTGGCGCAGTGGGTTAAACCGCTGAACCATGAGCTGTCGATCGAAAGGTCGGCAGTTCGAATGCACGACGGGGTGAGCTCTCGTTGCTTGGCCAGCTCCTGCCAACCTAGCAGTTCCAAAGCATGTTAATGTGAGTAGATAAATAGGTACCGCTTGTGGGAAGGTAAACAGCGCTCCGTATTCCAGCCGCATGCTACGCACTGCGGCAAGGAGAGTCATGCCGGCCACATGACCACAGAGGCGTCTTCGGACAACGCTGGCTCTTCGGCTTTGAAATGGGGATGAGCACCACACCCTAGAGTCGGACACGACTGGACTTAATTGTCAGGGGTCACCTTTACCTTTTTACTGACGATTTCCCTTTGTGCATCTGATGTTGAAATAAATTGGTCGGTGTCATGACAACCTTTGTTGTTTTTGCTGTGACAGACTATCCCCTGGAAGAAGAAGACAAAGAAAGAAATGATGCACTGCTTCCAATAGGCAGTGTGGATCTTTAAAAAAAAGCAGGAAGATCAGGTTAAGTTGACCAAACTAGGTCAGGCCAACATTACATAGGGCATATTCATGGTACTACCTCATTGTAGAAATTATTCCCTACGAAAGCCCACCCTGCTCACTCTCTACTGAGTTTCTAAAAGCTGCTTTAGACCTCTCTCTTTTTTAATGAAAAATTAGACATTTGTAATTGCTGCATAGTTGGATTGTGGAAGATATTCTGGACAGGCTTTGGTTGACTGCCATTTTAACTTTTAACTTAACTTTTAACAAATGGCTTTTAACAAATGTAAATTTAGGTGACCCACTGGAGGTGCTTGTTTTAATTGTTTTAATTATCTTAATTATTTTAATGTATGTTATTTTAATGTTGTAAGCCACCTTGAGTGCCCTTGCCGGCAGAAAGGCGGGATACAAATTCTTTAAATAAATAAATAAAATAAATTTTATAAGAGAATTGATAAGGCACCAATTCTCTGGTTTAAAGGATGGACTGTGGTATTTTGTTGATTCATTTGACTTGTAGGTTTATTATTTGAGAGGCTCTGGTGCTAAGGCAGGCTTGGGTGCTAAGGCAGTATAAATATAAATTCAAGTATATACATACTGTATAACAATATATCTACATGGTTAGGTATTTGAATCTTAATGCACAACTCCTTTTCAGGTCAACAGCTAGAAGAACTCTCTCTCTCTCTCTCTCTCTCTCTCTCTCTCTCTCTCTCTCTCTCTCTCTCACACACACACACACACACACACACACACACAGAGGCAAACTTTTTGCTTAGTTGCATATTTGATGGTTTTAAAGACTGAGCATCATTAAAAATTAACACCCACAAGCTGTAACAATATGTGGGAACTGAATAGAGAATCCAATGAAACAACCGTCTAAAACTGTTAAGTTATGACTAGAATCGTGCTTCTCCTGCTTCCCCAGAGAAATCTCATATTTCAACATTATGTCAAAGAAAAGTTTGCCTAAAAATATTCCTTAAAAAAAAATGATTAGTCTGATGTAAAACCCTTGGGTCCCAAACTAGTTGAACTTCAGAAGAATTGGCATGGTGCATCTCCCAGGCTCCTTTTCTTTGATTGTGGAAATAGATAAGTGGTTAGGGTTAAGCAAAGCGTTGTATAGAGGTGGCTGGTTAGATGTTCTTTAGATCCCATCCATATCTCCACATGGCCAATAGCTGATTCTTTTGCTACATTGTCAGTAGACCATATTGAAATAGAGCAAACCCACAACGTGTGACCCACAAAGCTAAACACAGCCCACCAGCCATGTATTGTGGCTTGCCAATGCTTGAAAAGACCATTTTTGAAAGCGAGGCAGCAAATATAATAGATTTACTGAGCCTTTGGTGGGCTGCCATACATCACTGGTAGGCTGCATTTGATTTGGCGGGTCAGTCACAAGTTGTACAGGCCAGAAACAGAGTCAAGTAGTGGTGGAAGAGGAGGAAGTGGCAAACACACTCGCTTGCTGTCAGTGTTGTGCATTGTGGGCTAATTCATACGTTGCCTTTGCAAAGTGATTGCTGCTGCAAAACAACTTCCCAGTGACTAGCTCTCATGCAGCACCAACATCACAGGAGCGTTTGTACAAATAGGTCAGAACTCACTGATACTAAATTGTGGATAATGTAATGAGATAGTAGGGTGGGATTGTGTTCTGCACATTTGACAGTATTTCTGCATTCCATCTATTAGCAATTAAATACTATGGTGTTGATGTTCTCTATCTATTTGCAATGGAATTTTTTTTTTGTATTGTCTTGCTTAGTAGTACATTTAATGTTGGGCTTATTAAATTTAATGTAGGGCAATTTAATGTTGGGCAGAAAGTTTTTTTACTTACTTCCCGGTAGGCGGCCTAATCACCAATGAGTCTCCTTAGAGACATATGCCAGCTATGACTGCCGCCAAGATCCTCCCCCTCCTGCCTCCCAGTTCAGCCCACTTCCTGCCCCAATCCTCCCACAAACCGTCCCCTCTGCTACCTTATCTGCACTGGCAGAGTGTCTGAGTGGTTCTAGCATGCGCACAGAGCCTCCCGTCATTTCCACTGGCCATTTCCTCCCGCCATTTCTAGCGGATCGCTAGATCCACTGCTGTAAGTGGCCCTTAGGATTGGGTCGTTAGTGGGGTTTTTTTTTCCCCTAGTTCCTTGTTAAATTGAATTCCCTTTTTTTTTCTCCTGAGATGTGGAGAAAAGCTGAGTGTTTATAAAGAAACACTAACGTGATAAAAATGCATGACCGCCATTGATTTTATTTTATGAGTATACAGCAAGCTTAAAGCCATCCTGTAACATGATTGGATTTATCAGAGCTTGTATACATTCATCGTGACTTGTTCTCCAAGCAGCAGCAGCTGGCAAAATGTCTCTCCAAATGTTACAATACATGTCTGGGCTGTTGCAGTCATTGCCCCAAGTCAGGAAATTGCTGATCGTGAATGGCACAATAAGATATACAATGCCCCTATACTGATGTGCAGTATCAGCCTGGGAAAATACTTAACTGGGACGTTCACCAGGTCACCCGCTCTGTAATGAAAACAAAATAATAATTTGGATTAAAAGCCAGATGTCCTTCTGGTTCATGCACAGGATTCAGGGCTGCACTGGGAGCTGAACAATATCAGTAGGCAAAACTGGATCTAGGAGGATTAAATCAGTTACAAGAAGCAATAGCAGATTAATCAAATGATGATAATGCGCTTTCCCCAGAGAGAGGCACGGGGGCAATCCAGTTAAGAGGCTGCAGCATAAGGGAGAGTCTTGTCAATTTGATTTTTTACATGTAAGCTCAATGAATACAAAATAGCTGTCTTTCAAAAGGAAAGGACTCTACTCTTTCACATTTTTCCCCCACTTGTATGCTGTCGGAGTGGGAACTGACGGTTGGGAAGGACTTGTTCGATGTTGAAAACATTCTACAGTGTAGAATCTACACCAACAGTTTAGGAAAAAACAGGGTCAGTTTGTGCAGTGTTGCTTATATGGCTGCTTTATATGGTTTGACAATCATTCATTCTTTATCACCTGTGTTTTTAATACAGTTCTGTTGTTAAGCAGTGTGATGGGATGAGTGCCTACTCATGTAAGGACAAGTTTTAGAAGGTCACTTTGCCCTTTATGTAAAACTACTATATTATTTATTTTAAATTATTTCTAACTTAAATGGAATCTACTATATTTAAAGGGTACTATGAGCATAGGTATGAGCCAGCGGGTGGCGCAGTGGGTTAAACCACTGAACCATGAGCTGTCGATCGAAAGGTCGGCAGTTCGATTCCGCGCGACGGCTCCTGCCAACCTAGCAGTTCGAAAGCAAGAAATTGCAAGTAGATTAATAGGTACCGCGTCAGCGGGACGGTAACAGCGTTCCATGCGCCTCGGTGTTGAGTCATGCCGGCCACATGACCATGGAAACGTCTTCGGACAGCGCTGGCTCTTCGGCTTTGAAACGGAGATGAGCACCGCTCCCTAGAGTCGGACACGACTGGACTTAATTGTCAAGGGATACCCATGAGCATAGGTGGAATTTGGAAGGTATGTTGGTCATTTATGGCCCAGTCCTATGGGCTACAAAGTGCCGGCGCTGCAACCGCAGCACCGGCGCTGGGTGTCACAAACATACCGTAAGGCACATTTTGACACCCAGAGAGGAGGCGGCACCGGCAGGGAGGCCTGCACCATCCTGCTGGTGCCGTATTCAGGCCCCACATGCACCAGGGCAGGTAAGGCCACTCCGAGCAGCAGGGGGGCTGGAGGAGGGTGGCAAAGGGACCTAACAGGGCAGGGGAGGATGGGGGTGGGTGGATCGGGCCTGGGAGGGGGTGGGACCAGCATCCGTGCCATATCCTAACCCTCCTCCCAGGCCTCCAGCCCCGACATGGGGCTACTCAGTCCTACACCAGCTAAAGAGGTGGCGTAGAACCAAGTAGCCCCATTGCACAGGCTGGGGGTTTGCCCACTTACCCTGAGTAGACCTCCAGCCATGGCCTTCCACAGATAGGATTCAGCATGGGCCACGTGGGCCACACTGAAGAGCCTACACCAGGAGGATAGGATTGGGCTGCCTGTCACAGATGCCATATGTTTGAGCAAAGTATGCCACTAGACTACACTATGCTCAACTATGTGGGTTTGGTGGGTCACAAGTCACACAAGCCTCTTCTACATATGCAATCCACAAAGCTGTATTTGAGACATCACTTTGTGATGTCGATGCACCTCTGATGCATTTCAGGTTAGTTGCAATCTCACAATTGTGTAGGTGGCATTGAGTGATTTTAGCATAAAAAGAAAAGTGTAGCGGGGGAGCACGCTACATTTTTTGTGTATATATAGAGAACATTAAATGTTTCCATTAGTTGCCATAGGGATGGGCAGAGGTTCAGCTGAAATGACAGCTTTCTGATGCTTTGGGATATTTAAAAAAGAAGGCATGGTAGCAATTTATTATTATTATTATTGCTCTTAAAGACATTTTAAATGAAGGAAAGGATAACCACTGAAGTCATGTTGCTCTTGAAAATAGGAATGGGCCCCTCAGTCCCCATCCCCAATGAACATAAAACCTAACAGATGTATAATATGAATCCCTACTTACTCTTCCTTCTTCCATTCTCTCCTTTTGTACGGGTTCCATATCTGCCTTTCCTTTGTTATCTCCCCCCATACTAGGTGTGCCGGTACAGTATACAGTTGGCCCTTGCTATCTGCAGGGGATGCAACTTGCTATCTGCAGGGAATGCAATTTTTTACCTTTTGGCAGCAAATCGAGCTATTCTGAAGCCTCTGCAGGACTTCTGGAAGCTTAACGACCCACTTCCCTCCCAGCCTTGCCCCAGGATGCATTCTGGGACAAGGCTGAGAGGGGGGAAGAGCCTTCAGCGACCCAGAAGTGGGTCGTTAATCTTCCAGAAGCCCTGTAGAGGCTTCAGAATGGCACGGTTTGCTGCTAAAGGGTAAAAACTCTGCATTTTTTCCTTTCCTTTTTACAGCGGACCCCCGTGGGTCCGGGACCCGCAGTGAGACAAATCCGTGGGTCCCGAATCCGCGGATTGAAAGCGTCCACGGTATATCCATCATCATCACTTCATGCATCTGATGAAGTAGACCCTGACCCATGAAAGCTGATGCCAAAATAAAAGCATTAGTGTTTTAAGGTGCCAGAAGAATCTTTCTTTTATTTATTTTTATTTATTGCTTTGACAGATGAATGCAGCTACTCTTCTAGATGCTGTTTCATGACCATCATCCCTCCCTCCCTCCTTCACATAAATCCACGTTCTTCATTCTGAGTGCCTTTTAAAACCAGAAGTTGTATCAATCAACCAACGTCAACTCATTCCTTCTAGTTATCCCACTGCCCACGTGCTTAATAATAATGACATTAAATAAAAAGAACATGTAAGCTTGGCATTTTCAAGTTGCCGCTTAATTTATTTTATATCCTCTTAGCTGCAGAAATGTTGAATTAATGTAAAGGAAGCTGTGGCCTCATCATCTGTTCCCCCTCCAGCCCAGGAATTCATAACAGGATCATTTCAAAAGCTTGAGATACACATGACGTCCCATGGCATGTAGTTCTGGCCTAAGGCTATCAGACGCTGAAACTGTTTACATCAGTTACAGTGGTGGAAAAGAAAGCTGCCTTGTGCTGTTGATCAGCATTTTGTCCTTTAGATTGGTGTTTTGTGCGTCTGACCAATGACCAGTTGATAGGTACAGTATCTAAATATTACAGGAGTTGGTTTTTGATAACAATACTGTCAAAAAGTGCAGATGAGAAAAATTACAGAGACGCTGCTTGGGGGGCCATGACTGTATTTCCCCATTAAACAATTCTTGATTTCACAGGAAAAAAATGGAAAGAGAAAATGCCCAACACAGTCTCTTTAGGCCTGATTCATAATCTTCTGATCAGCAAGAGAATCTCCTTGCACTTTAATGGGCTTTAGATCAAGCCCTTAATAAAATATTAATTACAAATGACGATAAAAATTAATTATAAAGACAAAGTGCTGGGAGACATCAAAGGCTAACTGATTTATTACTGCTTATGCTTGTCACAGCCTGGTTCAGATACATTAAATGGATGGAGAAGGTGGTCAATTTGCATATCTATAGAGATGTTCAACAGGATTTTTCCCCTCTTGTTACTGGGCCAAAAATCTCCAGCTGATTTATTTAATAAATGTGTCAAAGTAAAACAGTCTGTTTGTACAGAGTGGTGCCACATTAGTGACCCTCTGTAATTGAAATTTTCTGTCACAAATTTGCCCATAATGTTTTGAACATAACTTTTTTTTCCTTATTACTAACTGTGCAATACAATCCAGGCTATTTGGAAACAATTCCCACTGTGTTCAGTGATGCTTACTCCTAGGTAAGTGTGCATAGGATGGCAGCCTAACAGCGCAATCCTGCGCAACTATAGGCTGGCAGAGCTAGCGCTCAGTCGGCCTAGGGTGCCGTAAACATAAAGCACATTTTTGGCACCTGGAGAGTAAGCAGCATTGGCGTGAAGGGCTCCACCATTTACTTCGGCACGCAAAAGCTCTTTCCCCCCTCCCAGCCTTGAACTAGAGTGCATTCTGGGGCAAGGCTGGGAGGGGGAAAGAGTCTTTGTGGAACCCGGAAGTGGCTCGTGCAGCTTCAAGAAGCCTCATGGAGGCTTGAAAACGCAGCAGTTTGGCTTTTAAAAGGTAAAACAGCACGGGGGGGGGGGGTGTCTTTTTTCTTTTTAAAGGGCTTTTTAATGGGGACCCCGGTATCTGCGGATCTTCGTTATCTGCGGAGGGGGGGGGTCTGGAACGGATTCTCTGCGGATAGCGAGGTCTGACTGTATACTTTTCTCTTTGGGAACAGAACAATAACACAGGTCTGCATACATTTTGATGTCTTAAAGGTTAGATCTATTCCTGGATATATTTGGGGCGCTGATTCAAAAAATGGCATCTGTTTTTGCCCTATCACGTCTAATTTCTGGGGTACAGCATCACCACCTTATAATGCAAGTCAAGCAGCTTCCTCTTGACGAAGCCGATGCCATGGCTTCCTCACGAGAAAGTTGCTTAACTTGCATTATAAGGCAGCGATGCCATATCCCAAAAACTAGACGTAATAGGGCAAAACTAATGTCAGTTTTGGAATCAGCACCCCAAATTCATATAAAACCACAATAAATTTTGAAAAAGGTTTTTTGATCCTCTAATTTGCAGGCCTGTGCAATTAAAACATGTTAAACTGAAGTAAGTGTTCCTGGGAACATAATAATATTTGTATGGCGCTTTTTGAGTGTGCAAAGTACTTCACTTGTATTTTTGTAATGCTGCTTTTACATCAACGCTGTAAGGTATGTATTATTATCATCCCCATATGCAGCTGAGGCTGAGTGGTTTGCCTAGGGTCACTACTGAGTTCATTGAAGAGGTAAGATTTGAACTGGGGAAATTCTGGTTTACAGCTCAGTCTTTGACAGTGCAATCCTGTGTAACTTTAGACCGACGGGGCTCGAGTGTTGCTCCACTGGCCTAAAGTGTCGCAAACATGCCGTAAAGCACGTTTGTGACTACGGAAGAGTAAGCGAAGCCAGCACTTCTCACTCTGCAACGTACTTGTCCCGTGCTGGCCGACACAGGTAAGGTCTGTGCCTGTCAGCGGGCCAGGGCAGCAAGGGAGGGGGCGGGGATATCGGTGGCAATATCCTAAGCCCCTTCCCGGCCTGCGCCGGCCTTGCATCTGAGGAGGCTTGCCTACACCCGGAGAAGGGAACACATGTCCCTTTCTCCTGAGGTGCACTCTAGAAGCACTAGAGCAGCCCGGAACGGCCCTTTAGGCCGGCTGCTTAAAGTTACACAGGATTGCGCTGTTAGCCACTACCTTACCCCAGGACTAGAATGAATGGCTCAAACATTCTTGAGATCAAGAAGAGGGACCAACGCATTCAGGGTGTGTGGGGCATCAAAATATCATTCAGCATATTAATACCACTGACACAGGCAGACTGGAGCCATGGGCAGGCAGTCTTACCCAAATCATGACCTAGAGTCCTAGAGTTAGGCTTACCATCTGTTCCGGAAAGCCCAGGACTGTCCCGGGTTCCAGGCTCTGGTCCTGGGCTTTCCGGGCCCGGTGGAAGCCTCCTTCTCCGCCACCGCTTGTAAAGTGCCAAAAGACACTTTTTTCCTGTCGGTGGCCATCTTGAATCCAAGATGGCCACCGACAGGAAAAAAGTGTTTTTTGGTACTTTACAAGCGGCGGCAGCGGAGGCTCCGAAGGGGCATCAGGAGTCCTGGCTGGCTTGGATGCAGCCGGCCAGGTGATGACGAGGAACGATGGTCCCCTCAGGGACGGTGAGGGACGACGGCGAGGGACACCAGCAAGGACGACGGCGAGGAACAGCGACAAAGGACAGCGGCGACAGCGAGGGACAGCAGCGGCAGGAGGACGGCGGCAATGGCAGTGGACAGCTAAGTGGCAGCGTCAGCAAAACGGCCATTTTCATGGCCAAAAATAAATAAATAAAAATTTGGCCACCCTAAATATTTATTTATTTATTTATTTATTGGGGGGGGGAGGTGTCCCAGTTTCAAACCGGGAGAATATGGTAAGCCTACCTAGAGTGCATGTTCTCCAGCCCAGAAACAGCCCAGAGCTGGAACTGCAGCCGGCCAAAATGTACCACTGTATTGATCAGGCAAGAGCAGAAGGCCTGGCTGTTAGTATTTATAACAGGCCCAGCCAATCCAAAGGCATCTTACTACCTGCCAGTCACAGGGTCTGATCTTACATACCCCTATTCAGAACTGAAGAGTATTCTGAAGCCTGAACACAAGATACTCTACAGTGACCCACTGGGATAGCCTCTGTTTCATATCATGGGTTCCTAATTCAGGTTCTGGAGTCCCTGATGGCTATCTCTTTAAATATAAATGCTGCCTTGACATGGAGCCTTGAACTAGGGATGTAAGGGGGGGGGGGCTTTTGCGCTTTTTTTGCTACGGCTCTTTATTCAATTGATTGCCTCAATACATCTGTATGTTTTTATTGTATGCTTTCTGAAATGTCTCATGTGTGAAAGTATCAAACAAATACAGAACAAAGCTCTTGCCGTTAGTCCTTTAAGCACAAGATTAATAATTACTGCAGCCTATAGGTGATTCTTGACAGCTAAGTGGCTTAAAACTTTTACTTCTCTCCTTTTTTCTTTTGAACGTATCCCTGAGGAAACAGCTCTCTGTAATAATCACCTTGCCTACACTTTTCTTCAACTGCCCAGCCTGTTCTCTCGCTTACTTTCTTTTTGGCTAATATGAATATTTGTCAGCAGCAAGTTTCTTTTTCTTTTCTTCCCAGGCTCTGAATCATTATAGCCACAGTTATATTCACAATAAAGAGTTCCAAGTAGAGGTGGAAAAAATCTCTTGCCAACATGTAAATGCATGCTGTAAAGCCACAATGTTGCTCCCTTGGAAATGCCAGATGTCCAATTATTGTTCTTTTAAAATCAAACCAACCAATCAATCAGTCAATAGCTTATTAAATTTAACATTTGGAATCTTGTATCTTTGTGTGTGTGTGTGTGTGTGTGTGTGTGTGTGTGCGTGCGTGCGTGCGCGCGCGCATGTGTGCGTGTGTACGTGCATTCATGGGCACATTTTCATTTAAGAATTTCCCTGACATTTTTATCCATGAATTGCAAGAAAATGAAAGAAGTTAGATAGGCTCAATTTAGATATTAAGGGGTATTTCTAATTGTCAAAAGTTCTCTATTATACAAACATCCCCTTATTTAGACTTGATGTCTGGGGTTTTTATTTTTTATTTCTTATCTTAATTGATGTTCATTATGTTTATTTTGGCTCTGTACTGGTTAATTTTATGCTGGTCTGTGACTGTGATGATGATGATGATGACGATGACTTGATGTCCCCTATTGCAAGGTCAATAGCTGTTTCTTATTTCATAACCCAATCCCATTGGAATCCATTAGTTGGCCAGTCATTTGTTAAAGGGCACATAAACATTTGGCACATCAGAACATAAAATTTGGGGATATTTTTCTACAAAATAATAACAGTCTTAATTGTGGATGTAAGTGTTTACTAATTAAACTTTTTCCTTCAGTGTCTCTTTTATGAAGCTGAGTTTGATTTCAATAGTAAAAGTGGAAATAAAGCATCAAATCCGATCTCTGTCTCTGCTGATTGATTACAATCAATCTGACAGTCATGGTGACATTGTTCATTGGTTTCCGTGAACTTGAAAACATGGGGTTTGACACCATATTCATTCCTTTATGTCCCATAAGGTACATAAAGGAATGTCATACTTCATGAGATACAGAATTTTGAAAATAGTGACATATGATCTCCTTGCAGCACTAGAAACCTGCCTACCAGAAGATCACCCACCAATGGGAATTATGAGAGGAAACCAATTTTAGAGCACTCAGTCCCGTCTCCCCAGCCTAAAAACAGTAGCTGAGTGAGCTGTCACAAAAGCTAAGGCCTATTCCCCTCTGGCCTGGTTTTAGAGTCAGGAAGTGAGTCTCAAACAAAGGCTTGTATAGTCATATTTGCAAACTGTTTCTCAACAAGATAACTCAAGACGTGGTTAGTGGACTCCATCTAGTTTGAGAAATGGCTGCCTGTGAGAATAACCACAACAAGTACATGACAACACAGAAAAGTGAGGAACTCTTGTTATGAAATCTCACTAGCCCATCTCCTAAGAGGTAGGTATATATCCAGGCTTATCAGATCGCCGACCGGGACGTTCCTTTTTGCCCTTAAGGGCGGCGGGGGGGCGGGGCGATATTGCCCCCCCCCCGCCGCCCTTAAGGGCAAAAAGGAACGTCCCGGTCGGCGATCTGGTAAGCCTGGATATATCCAATGTTTATCTGATAGATGTAAGAATCCTGCTACTGCTACACATATGGGGCATAAATTGTCATACTGAATGAATCCAGTGGTTGTCCAGTCCAAGTTGTCATCTTTTGACAACTCCAGATGAATCAAGAGTTGTTGTTAACAAACTCTGAAATGAAGTCACAGACCTTATGTAACATTCTAATCTGTGTAAATTTTTATAGCTTTCTTTTCAAACAGAATTATTGTCAAACTATTTTTGTTGTTTCTGAAATGTAAAATATATGAATATAATTTACCGTGGAGTGGGGTTTAGTTTAGCTTTTTTGCCTCACTTCTTGAAAGGCACTCATGCTTCCTGGGCAAGAGGCACTGTTTAATTCCTTCAAACTTATATGGAAACGTCAACTGGGTAACTGGAGGAGTTCCTGCTTCAGCTGATGTAAGAAAGCAAGCAGATCCTCAGATACCTTGCAATTATGTCTTAGAAAAATGTTCCCAGAGCCAATGATACGTTTATTTTCATTCTCAAGTTTCATTGGAACTTAAGTAACATGCTCCTAAACTTTAAAATGACTCACAGAAAAAAATAATAATAATCCAAGCCTATTTTAAAGGAATGAGATCATATCCTTACAGGTTGAAAAATGAATTCAGTTTCGTGTACAGTATTTACACGTATCAATATAATGGGTAACCTAACCACTCTCTTCAGTGTATCCCTGTCCCTTCCCCAAGTTATGGCTGTTCATGTGATGTCATATTTCTCGGGGTGAGAAGAGGCTCGTTCAGCAATTGAGGTAGTAGTCTTGGGTACAGTTTGGCTGCTTGAAACCTATATTGACGCCCACGAAATTTCAAGCAGCCTACTATGCACAGGACTGCTGCCCAAAAGGACAGTACAGGTGGGCCCCCATATCCACTGATTCACTATCCACGGTTTCAGTTATCCACGGATCGTGGGGACCCCCCCCAGGCTTTTACTTTTTTTCCAGTAAGCTTCATTTCTTCCTTAAAGAAACAGGAGAAGCAGCATTATAGGCAAGTAGAACGAGACTAAGTACTAGAGAGGCTCTGCAAGTTTAACAGAAACCTTGCAGAGCCTCTCTAGGACTTAGTCTCGTTCTACTTGCCTGCAATGGAGGCTGCTTCTCTGTTTGTTTTAAGGAAGAAACAAAGCTTGCTGAAAGAAAAATAAGAGCTGGGGAGGGCAAGCATGTCTGCCTGCAGGGGAGGCAGGGTGGGGGGCCCTCAGGAAACCATGGAGGGGGTTTCGCTCTTATCCACGGTTTCAAGTATCCACGGAGGGGCCTGGAACATATCCCCAGCGGATATGGGGGCCCACCTGTATTTAGTGAGACCTCCGTTTCGACTGGAAAAAGCAGCTCTCAGGACCCTCCCTGAGACTAGGGCCATGTGTTGATGGCAGAAAAGGGAGATGGTGAAGGCAAGGAGTTTGATGGCTGGGAACTGAATGATCAAAAAGCTAAGGAGAGAAAGGAGCTAAAGGCTGAAGAAAAGCCGAATAGACTAGTAAGCAATGAGCTGAGAAATGCAAATTCAATGTACTGTACAGTTGGTTGTGGGAGGCAAAGGCCTGAGAGAAAGTGAAACAGAAGAGGCGGGGAATGAAATGCAGGAAGAAGTGGCCACAAGGTGAAAAACCTCACACACAGGGCCTAGAAGAAACAGGAGGGACTTTATGTCCCGCAGGAGGCAGGCAGAATAAATAGGGGGGGGTGTTCTAGACTCTGGGCTGGTAGCCAAAGAGGGCAGTGAAACTGTGGGGACGACATGCAGAGTTGCCAGCTGAATGTTTGTTTGTGGGTCCTTTGTATCTGGCAATTTTGATCATAGCAAGTGATCAGCACAATACCGCTTGGTTTGGATTTCCCCCACCCACCCCCATGACGCTTGCCTGAGCATTTGTGTTGCCATGCTCTTTCAAAGGGAAAAAAATAATCAGAAACTGCATTGGAGAGAGAGAAAAAAAGACACTCTGCATTTCATTCTAGAAAAAAAATAGCTACCAATTATAATTACTCACCATGTTTTCTGGCTGAGAAGAGAAGTGGGGTTGCTCCAAATCACCAGGCACATTTGGTCGTGATTAGAAAATACTCCACACCTTTTGCAGAACAGTGGAGGAGACATTGGAATAATTTTAAATGCAAATGAAATTGAGGGGGTAGCAGGAAGGGAACAGAGAAGCCAGTAAAACAAAGCTTTCTTGCTTCTTTTTTTCTTTCCCTTTTCTTACATTAGCAGGCGAATGTGTTTTTTTTTGGGGGGGAAAGGTCTCCTCTCAAACCTGTGGAAAGAAGGGGTTTCAATTCATCACAAGATACAGCAGCAAACTGACTTCTTTTTTCTTCTCAACTCTTTGTTTTGAGACTGAAGTGACAGTTAGAGAGAGAAGTGAGCTGCTAGGATTTAGAAGCAATTTGAACACTGCTTAGTTTTACTTCCTGGTACAGGAGGATGCAAAGAGGGCCAAAATACAATACTGGTAAGTACAGTACCTTTCTACTATAAACAGAGGGTTTTCTTTTTCCTTTTTTTTTTTAACACAATCTGTATAGATTGCTCCTGATCTGGATGCAGATCCAGAATCCTGTCTGGATGCATCTTTTTAGAAAAGCTGTATGATATGTACTGTATTTCATCATGCAGAAATTCTTTGTATATACTCTGGCAGATCTTCACGCTTATACTGTATTTCCCAGATTTAGAGGAATCTTTTATTACCTGAGAAGCGTAACATTTGGGCTCACTGAGCATCACTGAAACATTTTGCACATACCTCTCTGTATGGTATGGGGGGGGGGGAGAAATAGAGCTGAAACCAACCAGCAGTACCTCTTGATAAGAAACAGGGTTGGTCAGTGAACCATTTCATTGTTTTGCATTTTTTTCATCACTTTGCATTTTACTTTGCATAGATACGTTTATAGCCCCATTACTCTAGTGATAAAGTGTGTGTGTGTGTGGGGGGGAGAGGCTGGTGAAAGTAAATGATTATTAGACAAGACAGAGTGATGTGGGTTAATCATTGCAGCATGTTTTCAGCAATTCTGTTCTGAGGACCAGCAAAAGAAAAAATAAAGAGTGGAGCAAAACAAGCATATTCGTAAAGCAATTTAATATTTATCCTTGGGAAAATCCTTGGGAAAGTTTGATTACAAGTGAGAGCTGGTGGTCTGCTCCTCTAGCGACGAGGGTGAGTGGGTGTAGTGAAGAGGGTAGTGTCACCTTCCGTTAGTTGCTTAGTAACATCTCCTGGCCGTTCTGATATCAGATAAAAGAAGTCCAGTCGATGTTATACATTATTCATCTGAGTTTCAATCAAACAATTCAAATTATTTGCTTACACTGGGGGACATTTACTCAGATCAAAAGAATCCTTGCTGGAAACTACTGGACCTTTCACCACGAGCAGGCAGCTCTTGATATTTTGTACAGTAAGTATTATTTGGGGTTTTGTATGTGATGCTGCAGGAAACCACACTGAAGAATTGCAGAAGTTTGCTCATCACCAGGATAAAGCTTGCTAATATGGAAATAGTCTCCTGCTAAGCGCAATTCTATGCATTCTACTCCGAAGTAAGTCCCATTGTGTTCAGTGGGACTTACTCCCAGGAAAGTATATATACTATATACTTTCAGGGCAGTAAGGAATAAACAAGAGAGGGGCTACTTGAGGGAGCTGCTTTCAAATAATCCAGTAAGAAATGTACAGAAAAGAGGAAACATCCGTTTAAAATCAAGCATAAAATAAGTGTTGAATGAGCATTTATTTTTCAAATGTTGTGAAATATGCAGTAAAATCTAGGGATGCCTAGAATGTTAGAGAATCCTGGATTCTAAATATACAGCATTGAACGAAGGAGAAAGAAACTCAGGGAGGCAATGGAAGGTAAGGCAGAGCTGGTAGACTACATGAACAATATTGCATGTTACTGTCTATTTTTACTATCCTTGCACTGTAATGCTAGTACCAAACACCTGTATGTAGAACCTTTGACAATGTGGCCGTGACAACCGTCTTCTCCGTTTTTTTTAAAGCTGGTGATGCGGAGTCACATTAATCTTTCCTGCTGCCATTTTTTCTTTCATTGTGAACTGTCAGTGACTCACCACTAGCACAACATAATCTAATGCTGCCAGGACCAGAAAACAAGATTTTTGTGTGTGTGTCATACAACTGTAATTTACAGCAGTCTAAGGACTGCCAGGCTGTTTATAATACTAGTGTGAAGAGCATATAGTCTTAAAAGGAAGGTCACCAGATGCAACAGGTGGTTAAAAAGTGAGTACTGTCTGACAACCCCCCCCCCCCCCATTGCATTGCAAAAATCAAAAACTTGATAGTTTATAGTGGGAAAAATGTCATAGTGTTATGTGAAAGCAACTGGAGAGAAGTTAAAGAATTAGTTACAAACTTCTCACCCCTCCCATTTCAGGGGGGGTGCTAAATATTGTGTGTAAATGTTTTAACCTGTTTAATATTTAGGTTTTTGTTTCCCTTTTCTCAGGAGATTGAGTACATTGCCTTGAGGGGGAAAAGAGGAATTGCCAACAAAATCTCACCAAGATGGATAGTCCCTTCAAGATGGACTACTTGTTAGATGTCGACTCTGCTTACAGGCTGTTTTACAGTCAAGGAGCTCAAGGTAATATAAAATCTGAGGTGGTGGTGTGTGTATGTGTTTGTGTGTGTTAATATACACAAGGTAAAAGCACTGTTGCCCTCTGGTGGAAGAGGCATGAGGGACACAACATTCTCTAGCAAAGCCCAAGAATGGGAGGAGGAGATAATAAGGCTGTTTGGTGTCCCTTAGCAGCTGGATACTGGCATGGGAAACTAGAAGTCAGGGGAAACCAAAAGGAAGGCAACCAGTAGGTGGAAATTGCAGCTGCTCCCCTATCCTGCTCTAAGAGCCAGGCTGATACTAAATGAGAACCCTCAGCACGACTGTTGGGGAATAATAAGGGCCAAACTAGGTGTGACATTGGGAGATCTATGATCAGATCTTACACACATTTTAAGGGCTAAAAGTACTGGTGGTAGGGTGGTGGGATCTGATCAGGGCTGCAGTGTTGATGAATGGGAAACTTAACCCTGGTATGATTCCCCACCTTTGAGTGTTAAAGAAGAACAACATTTAACCTTAAAGACGTGCAAGTGATCTGATCATGGATCTCCCAACAAGGATCTATTTGGGCCGTAAGATCAATGTTCTCAAGAAACTGCAAAAGGTATTGGCAACTGTAATAACGTAGAGCGGGGAATATGAAAAACGTTCTCGGTATGTGTTCAGAATGCTGTTGGGTAGCAGGTTTTCATACTCAGAGGCAGAAAGAGAGTCTTCAGTAGACCCAAAACTTTAAAGGGGGCTTTGGGAAGAGATTTGGAAACCTCTGCAAATTTGTTGTAGGTGGTCTTTGCAGAAATGTTCCAGTTTTTGTTGCACTTCTGCAGAAAGGCACAATGGCTTCCCTCCTGCTCTCACTGCTGATGTACAGTATCTGCTTTTTCCTTAAACCCACCACAAGCCATCAGAATTATAATTGGACCTCAGGGCAAGATCTGCCCAACTGGAAAAGCATCTGGGAATACAAATAACATCAGGGTTTGAATGAGGTAACAAATGGACTGTGTACAACCAAGTGGTATCATTTTATTGACGGTTTACATCTTAATGAATGCTGTTTATTGAAAAGGAGATCAGATTACACATAAAAAACTTCCTCCTGTATTTCAACATCCTCTCAGCAGAGTTGCTGGAAGTGGAGTGGTTGCATTGTAAGGTTAGGCGGGTGGAGGAAAAAGGCTGCGCCTCAAGAATCCAAGGCCCCAAAGTGTTGCCTCATCCAATGGCGTTGCACGAGGTGGGGCGGAACGGTAAGTTCCGGATGATGTTAACCTCTGTTTACTCCCTGGCACGAGGCGGCCCCACCCCCTCGCCGTCGGAGCCATTCAGTGCGGCGAAGGCAACGCACAGGGAGTCTACTGCACGTTGCCTTCGCCGCACTGAATGGCTCTGGTGGTGAGGGGGCGGGGCCGCCTCGTGCCGAGGAGTAAACGGAGGTTAACATCGTGCGGAACTTACCGTTCCGCCCCACCTCGAGCAACGCCAGTGGCCTCACCATTGAATCTCTCCACAAGTGTTTCATGATATTTCATATCCTCTTAGACTTCCCTACTCCCAGTGTAGCCAGTACTGTATAGCCCACACGCACCTCAAATTGCACCTCCTCATACATTTGTTAGCACCTGCCGTCCGCTGTGCAGGAGACTAAAGAGGTGGGCTTGGGAGAAACAAAATAGTCCTCTAGCCTTGAGGGGATCACATGGTTGCTCTGAGCTCCTTGTGGGATCTTCCACGTGCTTCAGAGGAAGTTGTAAAATCCTTCCATAAATGAATTCGGAATCCTCTATACTCCTTTTTCCATCTGGGTTAGTGACAGAAGTGATATTATCAACATGGCTCACATTTTGGGGAGAAAAGAGGGCAGCTCTTTTATGGTGGTGGCAGTGGATATTTATTTTCCAAATATATTTTAATGTAAGGTTTTATATTATTGTTGTTATTATATTGCTATTCATTTTGTAATAAAGTCATATTTCACAGAAACAAGTGTAATGTGGAGTCATCTTTGTCAGCCTGAATAATCTGCAGATCTACCGTTTTGTGCAGTCTCCAAATATGGTTAAAAAGAATTATTCTTACTATTCACAGAGGTGGTGTGACCTGGGGTGCTGCCGCTGTGGTACAGTGTTGGGGGGGGGAAGCCCCTTACTTACTGTGCTCTCACACAGTTTTCACAAACCCAGAAGTGCGGGACTTAACGGTTTTCTTAAAGGGACCACACAAGCGAAGGAGCTCCTTCATTCTCACAGTCCCTGTAAATAAAACTGGAAGTCCTGCACTTCTGGGTTTGTGAAAACTATGCAAGTAGCACAGTAAGGAGACGCATGATCTGATCCCTGCTCAAATGAGCGGGAAGTGGATCAATGCAGCTTGCATCTGTGGTGGGCTGGAGGGAGGCAGCGGCTGCAGACTTAGGCTAGAGGGCACCCCAAATCCACCGCCCCCTCACCCCTCCTCCATCGATAGTTCACATCAAGCTGGGCTGGTATCGACTACCGTACTCACATTTATAGCCTACCCTTCCTCCAAGGAGCTCAGGATACCATATATATGAGTGGCCTCCTTTTATTTGCACAACAACCCCGTGAGGTGGGTTAGACTGAGAGAGAATGACTGGTTAGGCTTACCAGATCCATTCCGGGACAGAGTGCTAGACCTTTAGGAGAAAGAATGTGGGCAGGTGTTGTGTTCAGTGGGGCTTGCTTCTGAGCAGACAGGCCTAGGATTGTGCTCTAAGGGTTTAACAAGCTACACCTGCCCACATTCCTTCTCCTAAAGGTCTAGCACTCTGTGGTATTGATCTGGTAAGCCTCTGACTGGTCCAAGTTCATCCAGGGAGCTTCATGGCTAAGTTGGGATACAAATTAAGAGCTCCCACGTCCTAATTCAACCGCTATACCACACTTGCAGAGACAGAAGACATTAATGCAGAATATCTCATGCATGCAGAATTCATGAGTGTACCTGATAGGGATGGCATCAGAGGTAGGTTAGGCTGAGCTCTGGTCACGGGCTCACGGCCATTAGAAAGCCCAACTATCTAGGCTGGGCCTTTAACCATCAGTAACCAACAGTACCTGTCTGGGGCCAGACTTACCTGCCTCAGGGAACAGCCTGCCCAGTAAGCCAAGGTTCAAGTGTATGCCAGGAGGGGCTGAGAAGGCCTCAATGGGGCAGAGTGTGGGCTGTTGGCCTGTTGAACAGAGTGCACCTACTCATGCTACAAGTCCCGTAGCAGGTACTTGCAGGAGCCTTCCCATCCCCTGGGAGAGACGCATAGGACCCAGAGGGGAACTAAACAGGGAGGGTTGAACCAACCAGGAAAGTGGGGAGGGACCAGCCAAGGCCAGGAGAATATAAGGAATGGGCCAGGGATGCGAAAGGGCTGGATGAGGGCTGACTGAAAGCGAGACTCCAGAGCTATGGGAGGCTGGAGAAGAGCCTGAGGAGGAGGGTGCTGTTAGCCCCCTTCCTGCCTTATGCTCTGAGGCCCAGGAGAGGATGAGGGAGATAAGCCAGGTAGGTGTGGCCTTGAAAGCCCTATGTCGGCCGCTGAGCCTATACTGATGAGGACTCTAGTTGCAGGCAGGAGTCCATAACTCCCCTCTTGGGGGGCCCTGACAGTACACAACGTAACCTCAAGGAATGGGCAGGGGTATCATGGGGGGCTGAGTGCAGAACTTTGCCCCCAGCCCCCCAGCAACCTGATGCTGGCACTGAGAAGTAATTTCAACACTCACTACACTGTTTGAGCCACTATGTGTTGGACCAATACTGGTCTTTTAGCATTTCACCTTCTGGAAAAGATTCATTCATTTTCATTAACGTCCTTAACTTTTAAGCTGCCTTGTCAGTCAAAATATTCTAGAATTATATATCATTGGGCTTATAACTGCAACAGGTGATTCAGATTCAGTTCCTGATCATAAGTCAATATTCTACACTGATGCCACCAGGGAAGAACAGATGAATATTACTCTAAGGTGACTCTGGCTTTCAGGAGTGAATGCATACAACCCAATAATAATATATGAGATACTGGAGGAGTTAAAAGAGGATGGCTGTAACTAGTATTGGATAAAGATATCCTGGATTTATACAGAATGTGCAGCAGATGGTAGAACCCTCCTGTAATAGACTGTACCACTTTAGACTGTATTTGGGGGAAGTGCAATTTTGAATGTTCTGGTGTCCAAAAAAACCACCCTCCCTGCAAATAGAAAAGGAGCTTAGCAGGGAGGTGGCTGGATTAGAACCTTTTACCTTCCTATAATAATGTTCTACTTGCAGGAAATTTGATTGTTTTACATAAAGAATTGCATTCTCCTGCACCTCCTCTGGTCATCTGGAGTGGCAGAATCCACTTTACCAGTTCAAGATTCTACCAGCTCATTCTGCTGCATGTGTAGATCTAGCTTTAATCAAAAAGGGACAGATTAAATATGAGGTATATATGAATCATGCAAGTACCTGAACAGAATGTTAATTTGGCAAAATGCCATTTTCTCAGCAAGGTACTGAACCAAAATCCCAGATCCATTCATCGTTGCCATGTTTGAAATTCGCATTCAGTTCTAAAGTTGGCCCCCCAAGAGGGGAGGATCAGACCGAGTTGTCTTAAAAATATTTAAGTGAGACTAGATTCCAAAGAAATGGATGCATTTCTGATTTCACTGACTTTCGCCCTGGTGCATTTCTCCAGTTCCATCTCTCTTTGCACCAGCAGGTGGCATAGTGAATGAACGTGACACTGCTCTCTTCAGCTTCTTGACAGGTGTGAATTTCTGCTATGCCCAATAACTCAATCAAGTGCTCTTAATCAAACAACTTGTCTTAAACTGGTAAATCAACTGATTAAACAGTTTATAAATATCGCAGTTTTTCGGTACTGGAGCAGCCTGAGGGTGTTGCGAATAAAGAGTTCTCCTTGCTGAAAATAAAAACAGAGGCCTGCCTGTACAACATTATTTAAATGCACATTTAAATAATAATAATAATAATATAATATACCGCTTTTCAACAAGAGTAGTTCACAAAGTGGTATATGCAAAATATGCAGCTTTCACTCATCTGGGAGCCATTGGACTCTTGCTTTCCACAACTATCTCCAGGCTTCGGAAGGTTGGCAACAATCTGTGGGTCCTGATTTAATATTGATGGCCAGAGGGGATCTAAGTGGACTTGCACTTCATTACAGATTCATGACTTTTAATAAGTTGTTTTGCTTGTCAGTTTCTGACAAGAATGGCAATAATCTTTAACCAACCCTACACAGATATATTATATCCAGGGTGCAGCACGCGTGGTTGGGGAGACAGTGAGCGTGTGCTACCAAGCCCTTGTCAACTGGGAGTGCTTTTCAGAATCCATGTAACATGTGCACCATGGAGAAATGTGTTGCATGTGCTAGGACTGTGCGCAGTGATCGATGGTACAGCTCGGCAGTTTGGAAGGGAGAGGGAGGTAAGGGTGAAGGTGCAACAACAAGAACTTTGCCGTTGTCGGTGATGGGAAAAGTAAAAAGCAATACAACGTTCCTTAGCCATTCATATGCCTAATCCCTATATGAAGAGCAGAAGAAGAGGAAATCCTTAAAAGGGGAAGGTGCTTGAAGGCACAAGCAAGGAGGGGGAAGAGAATGTAAGGAAGTCAAGAAGGTTACCCAGGGGGAAATAGGGCTGAAGGACCAGGAGTTGTCTGGCAGAGGGAAGGGGAGAGGAGCTGGGGGACAAAGGAGAAGAAGCTGAACTCACAGAGAGAGAGAGAGAGAGAGAGAGCACTCGCACACAGAGGAGGAAAACGATAGAGGCACTAAGCGTGCCTTCAATTTGACTGCACATGAGACAGGAAAACTGCACATGAGGCATGAATGAGGTCCAGCTGCTCTACTTGGTTCACTGTCTGTCATGTGTTACTAGCTGTGTGCATTTAAATATGTGTAATATGCGAACATGAGGGAAAACCTATTTGCATGCGGGGATCCTACGTAGTGGCTAGTGGCACAGCTTGATGGTTCAGTAGAGAAAGAAGGAGGCAAGGGTGAAAGGTGCAAGAAAATAAACTTTATTGTGGGGATAATTAACACTAATAGGAAAGGGGAAATCAAAATAAAGCAAAGCAAATAATCTTAGCCATTCGCTCACAGCTAGGTCTGAGTCATAAACAGTTGCTATAGAGCAGAGGAGTCAAAAGAAAGATGAGGGGAGGAGAAAGGAAGTTCCATGTTTGGGGCATGTCCGTGATCTGGAAAGGGTTTAGGATATAGTGTATGTCGACGCCTCCTCGTCAATGTTCCCTATAATTTTTACAGGGTCTTTGCAGAGTCTGCATGGAGCTGCATGGGGGCAACTTCAGAGCGCTTGGTGATGACATCATCACCGAGCTCCAGAGCACGATGATGGGAGCTATGCAGTGCTCTTGAGTCCAGCTGTGCAGCCACGCAGCTTAGAGGAAACGCTGTTCCTCATCCTTCTGACATCTCTCCCACAAACACTTCTGATATTTACACCCTGTTTGGGGGTTTGCACCAGTGGTAGTTCTGGATCACACATATTTAAATACACCAGTGGTAGTTCTGTCAGAGGTACTGGTGTGGTGTTGTGCCAAGCATCCATGGCTCATCCATCGGCAGAATGGAGCTATGGACTGTCATGGTGCTGGTGTAGCTGTCATTATGCCAGCATCTGAGGGCATATGCCATATTTTATGTTCCCATACACCAGGGGTGGCCCATACACCCATGTTCTTGTACGCCCATGTTCCCATACACCACCAGGGGTGGCCAAACTGCAGCTCCTGAGCCACACGCGGCTCTTTGATCTACAATGTGCGGCTCTCAGAAATACGTTGGCTGAGCTCCTTTTTGCATCACAATTAAAAGGTAAATAAGAAATTTTCAATCTTTATAATTATTAACCAGGTATAAACTGAGAGTCCACTGGATTAAAACATAAGTTTAATGTTCATGGTGAGTAAATATGTTTAAGAATTTAAATGCTTCTGAAATATTGCTGCGCTCAAACATCTCTCTTGCGGCTCTCAAACATCTGAAATTTATCGTATGTGGCTCTTACATGAAACAAATTTGGCCACCCCTGCCATACGCACTACTAGTATCTCTGAATTATAGAATTGCACCCTTACTCTCATCCAGCAGAACTCTTCTTCTTTGTTTCTAAAAGTTCAATAAACTTGTTTTCCTGTTCTTGTGGATTCTTTCCCCCTTTTTGTGCTTGGTTGTGGAGTTCAGCCCTCCATTGCTTTTTTCTATCAAACAGATTTGCATTCAGGCTTCTACTTCACTCATAATGTAATATTTAGACAAATGCTTTTCCATCACTATTTCATAATAGTCCCAGGAGATACTGTATGTGTTCTTCCTGTTCTATAGACTGGGGATTTTAACAGAGAGTGAATAACTAGCTGAAGACCCCCAAGCACCTATTAGTTTGAACCAGCCACTCAACACTAGTTTGCCACTCTCACGTGCTACTCAATCCAGTCTGGAAAAGTACCATTTTCCAGAGCATGATATGCTGCATGATATGAACAGTTTAGATCTCCACATTCTAGCTCAAGAAATGCAATGCTCTGCCAAGATCTCCTCAGCAAAGGAAAAACATTACAAAAACATTAAATACAGTATGAACAAGAGAAGCAACTCCCTGGAAATGCTCGTATCAATCTTTCATGTCGTTGTCTTTTCTATGAGTTCCAGCTCATTTCACATCTCTAATACGCCAGTTATATCTTGCTTGCACTTTGAATAAAATACCATGTGTATTGTAGACTCGATGGAAGACAAAGAACTACAGTTTAATTTTCTCTCAGACTGACAATATAAAGAGCAACATCTGATAAAAAGTGCAATTTATACATGCATATGGAAGAATATTGATTTATTTGTGTAAGGGAATGGAGAACATCTATCAAGCGTTCCAGAAACCTCAGAATGCATACAGTTCTGTATACAGAATATGTATAATCTATTTTTTTTAAAAGGTCTTACCTATGAAACAGACTATGATTTATTCACCCTCATATAGAAAACTTCACTTACCGGTATGTCGCTGACAGCAAATTGCAGTGCAAATGTAGATGATTACTTGATGAGCCCTTTTGCTGTCATAATGAAAATAAGAGGTAGAAGTTTAAAAAAAACAAAAAACCTCTCACTTAGCATCATTGCCATCCCAATTAAAATTAGTTCATACATGTCCCCAAGAGAATAGCTTGATCAAAACACACCCCGAGAAATTTGTTTTTCCCTGAAACTCCAAGGGATTTTTAACACAAAGACGTATGCTCTCCTCTATGGGTACTGCCAGGTGGTTGAAGTTTCTTTCAACAACAGACATCAAAAGCAGATTTTTCTCAATCCTCCTTAAGCCAAACAGTTCAAGATGTTGGTTTGCAGATTCACAAATCAATGTAAAGTAAACAAAACCACCTTAGGCTGGAACTCTTGCCTGTCGAAAATAGGAGCCATACATTGATATTCTTGAATGAAAAGAAAAATATGCATGGGGGGGGGGGTTGCATGTTTTGCCCAACTTTGGAAGCTCAACTGGTGGTGATGTGTGAGACTTCTCTGTGGTGGCCTCAAGATGTGGAACTCCAAACTGCTCCTCGAGATTTCCATGGTACCCAGCCTGCCCAAATTCCAACATTTGGTAAAAACCCTGGCTTTTTCAGCAGAGTGAAAATGAGCTGTACAATAGTGTCAGCTGTTGGTTCACATTTAATGAGCTGTGCAGTAGTGTAATCTGTAGAGTTATCCACTGGCTCACTTGTTTGTTTGTTTGTGTGCGTGCGTGCACACATGCTTCTCTTTTATTGTTTTGTGTTATTGTATTTTTAATCCTTATTGTAAACTGCCTTGGGCTTTCTTAAAGTTGGAAAACCTAGATATTAATTTTCTGAAAGAAACAATGCAGCCTTTAGTTGGAAACTATTTGAGAGAATAGAAACCAGAGCCATGAGTTAGCTACTTTCATGTCAAGTGCTTGTTTATGTACAGTACGGTATATGAGTTTCCAAAATATGGCTAGCTTTCACCAACAAAAATATGGCTGGTTTCACCAACAATTCACTGCATAATCTGTGCTAGTATATACAATATGTTCTCTAATTAGGACAAGAATTACTTCTAATAGTGAAAGTATACCTGGAGATAGATTGTAATGCTGAACATTTTGTGTTCCATTTCTCTGCCAGAATACTGTACAAATACTGGTTTTTAAAAGTGGGAGGGAGAATGGGAAGGAAGCTTAAGCACCTTTCCCACAGTACTCTTCTTCAAAGGCCTTCTGTCTCCTTAGCAAGGCAAATGTGGGTTTGGGAATTCTGTGTTTGCCTTTTCACATACCCCTAAGTTCTCACAGAGGCAGAAAACCTGTTTATGGGCTAGAGACCACTTCAGTGCCAGTTGGGGCTCATGAGAGGGAATGTTCAGAAATGGAAAAAAAAAATCCCTGCACATAGAAACTATATCTCAAGGAGAAATTGGGCTAGAATGTGTGTGTGTGTGTGTGTGTGTGTGTGTGAGAGAGAGAGAGAGAGAGAGAGAGAGAGAGAGAGAGAGAGAGAGAGAGCATTCAGCTGTGTGAGTTCCCACTTGCTGTCTGAAGTCAAGCTACCCTTGACTCGGGCCTCGGGCCTGGTGGGGCAGATCCTGCCTGGTTGGAGCTGCTGCACAAGTCGCAGCAGCATATAGAACTTGAAAATATAGAGTCCTTGTGTGTGACTCTATATTTCCAAGTTCTGTGCTGCAGTCACTCATGCAGCAGCCCCCCACCCCACCCCCATGAGCTGTCTCCTGAGCTGACTGGCAGAAAGCTAGTGATAGCAGCAACTCTTTCTCCTCCACCCTCCCAGGGTGGGAGGAGGAGAAAGGAAGCCTTGCGCCTGGCAGCCCACTCAAGTAATTTGGGGGACACGCATGAGGATCTAGATCCAAGCCTTGCCCCAGGGCCCAGTGCAACCTGGCACTGACTCTGTCTGAAGTCGTACAGTCCAGACACAGGTCTGAGGAAGAATTATGCTGTAGTTCTGGCCAGAAGGCCTGCTTTTCATATATGGGCACAAAGAAATGCCCGGCCAAGTACAGAACATAAAGTGCTACTTTTCCCTTAGTCTGGGCCAGTGCTTAGATATCTTTTAAAGGGTAACTCTGCTGCTTATTCAAACTCCTTCTCAGAGCCTGTTGGGAAACTCTTTGATAAGGATAGTCTAGTCAACTATTTCAATTTTGGATGGTAGAAATTCTTAGTCTGAATCCTGTGACCTTTCTCATGGTTGTTTTATCACCAGTCCCTGACGTTCTTCTTGGAGATTCTTCTGTATCTACCAATAACATCTAAATTGAACTTGACAGTAAACTTTGGCTAAGTAAAGGGAAAACCCACAATGACTGAATGCAGCACTTAGAGTAGAGACAGAGTGGTGTAGTGTTTGACTTCTTTATAGCCCAACTTTTTCCATCATGGAACTCGAGGGGCCTCCAGGTGGCCACCCACCCAGGTACTGACCAGACTTAGAACTGCTTAGCTTCAACAAAGTGGCAGTCTCACACCAGACTATCCCATCAACCCTCAGACCATGACCTGGGACATCAGCTGGGGACACAGCTTTCCACTCATGAGTTTTCTTGGGCAGCCTTTGGCTGAGCTACCTCACTGGGTGATTATAATATCAAATTAGTAAAATGAATGAGATTTTGTGTTTTAAAAGTGAGCTATGAACTAGGAAGTACCTGATTAAAATCTCACCACCACCACAAATTCACTATCCCATGTATGTCTACTCAGAAGTAAGTCTCACTGTGTTCAATGGGGTTTACTCTCAAGAAAGTGTGTATAGGATTGTATTGCAGCCCTGAAGGCCTTGGACAAGCTACTATTTATACATGTGTTAATGTATGTACATGTATGTACCGCCGCCGGCCGCCACCACCACACAAACCTGCATTGTGGGAATAAAGGTGACCTGCCCAACACAGTTCTTGTAAGAAGTCCTGAGAATGAATGTGAAGTTCTTTGCACACATTATAAATGCTCAGTAATGTTGTCACCTCATTTTAGCTGTCCTGAGGTCCTTAGGTAGGACAAAAATGTGACAAATTGCTATCAACTGTACAATAATGTGAGAACAGTCAACTTCAGGACAGTATGCCTCATCCTCAGCTAGTATTACCAGATGTACAGTATTTTACTTTTAAGAGACATCCTTGTCTTTTAAATTTGTTTTTTAAAGGAACTGCCTCCTAGCCTAGTTCTAGATTAGAACACAAGACGCATAAAGCAGCCCATACACATAACTATCCTAAGAGAGTGAGAGAGCACTCAGCCAAGGTAGCTTGATTTCCTGTGTCATTCTGCTCAGTAGTAAAGATAATTTTGTGATGCATCAACTGTGGAATAAAGCAGCTGCCTGCCTATCTCCATGGGCTCAAGGTTGTGCACAGCTTCTGACCAACTCCCTCGCATTTTGTCACATGAAATACCATGCCTCCAGACAGAGTGTGTCCTGCACTTCAAAACAAAATAGTTTGAGAACTGTGGTGGCTCACCCAGAGCTCAGTCCTTCCCGCATCTGCCGGGCTCAAACACGCACGCAAGAATACAACAAAGCTGCTAGTCCTTCTTGACCTGCAATTCTGTTGGGCTTGGAATGATCCATTTGTCTCTAAAGCCATTATTAGCCGTTTTCCTGATGGCCTTAAAACGAAAAAACGTCAAATCAACCCAAACCGTTTTTGCTTAATGCCTTCCTGGGCTTTTGAGGGATCCCACGTGGGGTCCGCTTTGCTCTGCCCCGGGGACTGCAAGGAGGGGGGTAGCAGGGCAGGATTTCCAGCTCAGCTCCAGTCCAGAGATCCTTAACGGGTTTTCTTTTTCTCTCCTTCTCTCTCTCTCCCTCTCTCTCTTTCTGTCCCTGATTCTTTCTCTCTCTCCCCTTCCCTCTTCTTCCCCTCCCCCTTCCTCTGCGTGTGCGCCCTCGCCTCCCCTCCCCTCCTCTTTTCCACCCCTCTCTCTCTCCTCTTTCACCCTCACCAGCTCGCCGGGCGACCCTGCTCACGGTACCCACATTAATGGCGGCATCTTCCGAGGAGGACATAGACCGGAGACCCATCAGGAGAGTCCGGTCCAAGAGTGACACCCCGTACCTAGCCGAGGCCAGGATCTCCTTCAACCTCGAGGCAGGTGAGTGGCCCCCAGCCCGCCTCCAGCCACGGCAAAGTCCTGGGCCCTCCCTCGTGAAGCCTGAGGCTGCTGCTGGTTCTGATGATGCACACACTTCCTCCCCCCCCCCCCCCGCTTTGTGTCTGCCGGGTGCAGTGGCGGGGGGGCTGCTGCTGCTGCAGGAATGTGAATCCGTGACATGTCCAGGCTGTCACCCTCGCCTTTCCCTCCCCCTTCTCCTCCTGGCACAAGACGCTGGTGGTGCAATACAAAGCCGAAAATGGGGAGGAGGAGCAGGGCGAGGGGAGTCGCCGCCGCCGCCGCCGTTAGACTTGTTTGGGTGACAGCGCTGAATTTCCTCGTCTGGAACTGCAGGCGACGAGTGAAGTAATCGTGACCTCAAAGTTGGGAGTGGAGAGAGAAAGAGAAACACACGCGCGCACACATACACACAGGCACAGGAGCCCGCGCACGCAGACACACCTGGAAGCCCCAGCCTTGTGACACCCTCTTTGCAGAGCGCCTGCTTGCCCCCCTCCCCAGTGCGCCTCGAAAATCCCCCATTCAGTGGCGCCTTCTGGCCTCCACTGCTTTTCAGTCTCCCCTCTTCCTGCACACGCCCTCTTCTTCCTACCCTCCAGCCCTTCCCATCCCTCTGTCCCCACAACCTGCGTTGCGTTTTCTCTCAGCTCTGCATCACCTTCCAAGCCACCTGCTAGATTCCAGCAGACCTCTCTCTCTCTCTCTCTCTCTCTCTCTCTCTCTCTCTCTCTCTCTCTCTCTCTCTCCCCTTCCCACCCCACCGGCACTCCACTCTGCCTTCCTAATTTCTCCTCTGATCCCCAGGAGAAGCCACTAGGCTTTGCATTGCCAAAGCAGATTCCTCACCTCCCTTTTTCTGTTCTCAAGCTGCTATCCCCTCAGACCCTCCTCCTCAGTGTGTGACCCATTCTGCCCCATTGACCTGCTGCTTAAGAACATAAAGGAATTAAGACTGCAATCTTAGGAACAACCTGGGGCTTCAGCATATGATGATGATTGTGCTTCAGTTCCGTGAAACTGTTCCTGACATGGCAATGAGTCCTGGGGAAGTTTTGCCTGCTGCATGTCAGTATCAGAGCCAGTTTTTAAAAAAAAAAAAAATGGCAGCCTTCCTCTTTTGCCCAGTTCTACCTCCAGAAAACAGACGAATCCTTCTCTCCAGCCTTTCATGTCCCCACTTTCTCCTCAATTCCCCCAATTATCCTTTTGTTCACTAATTTCATTAGTTCTTTCCATTTTTACCTTAACTTCACATTGACCTTTATTACTGTATTTTAAGTTCTGCTGCCTCATCAGGATCTTGTCTCACTCTTCCCACATTGAAGGGGATCCTATCCCAATTTCCCCTGCCCTTTCCCATACACGTTTTCCAGAACTCCTCTGAGTCTTGGAGTTCCACTTGTCCATAATGTCCATTTCCCAAGCTCTCTCCTGTTCCTTTTCTACATGTGTCTTTTAATGCTGCACTTCTTTCCTCAAAGCACCCTCTCCTGAAACCTGATGAGAGGAGGAAGGGAAAACTGGGTTTTGCACACTGTGCTCCAGTTTCAGGTCAGACCTCCACTGGAGGGAAGGTCTGAAACATCTTAGACAAAGATCTCAGCTGAACATCCTTCTTGCCCCAGTGGGCCCAGATAAGTCTCACTATTCACTAACATCCCTATAGGTTGGGTAGCACAGCTTTGTTCTCCAACAGTTGCTACCACCTGATTATTTAGGAGACTGGCAGAGAAACAAATATGCTTTAAAAGCTTTGCTATTTTGCTGGAACCCCTTCCCCTTAAAAGAATGGTGAGAAAGAAAGAAAAAGTTCTTGGAAGTGAGGTCAGTTAATCCTGTTACCCCCCCCCCACCCAATTCCTGAAACCTGGGTGTGTGTTTCTCCATCACCACCCACTTTGACCTTTCTGTCACTTTGCACCTAGTAAGATGTAAAATGCAAATTGTGTACATTCATTGATCCGTTGATTGCTTTTTGGTGACAGGCTATTAATTCCTTTCTGATCATTAAGAGCTTTTCTTATGAAGGAATCTGTAGCTGTGATAGACATAATTTTATAACTCGGGAACCAAAAGGTGATATCAAATGGTTTTGAGTAAAAATAAATAAAAATAAATGAGACAATAGAAACATGAGAGGGTGATGGTTGTGAATGACGGGAGGGCATGAGGTGGCAATGAGGCGATTGTGCCTGGTCTCCAAATGGGTAATTTGGTGGACAATATTGTCATGGATAATGCCGTGTCATGCTGTTATAAGCAGATTAGCAGTTGAGAGGAAGGCACCTTCTAGTCACTTAAATGTCTGTCTTTATCTTTTAACCTTGCACTTCCTTCTCTAGCAAGAGGGTTCATACAGGAGGCTTCCAGCCTTAATCCCTGGGCAAGCACAGCAAAAGTGCTTAGGTGTTACTGCTTTCTCCCACTTTCAACACATTTAGTAAAGCCATGCTTTCTTCCACATAATAGGGTGCTTATTCTCATTAGAGTCACTCAAAGAAATATCTCTTCTTCAGGCTATAAATACTCCACAGAGTACTGGAGGATGTTTTCATTAATCCATCTTCCATTTGATGCTTTGAATTAAAAAAGATGAAAATTGGTTGCTAAGCAATGTTTACATTAATGAGCAAGAAGCCTCAAAATTGTGCCTGTAGTATGCGTTTAACTGTCTTTTTCATCACTAAGTACTGTATACAACAAAGATTCTTAAACTGGATAAGGACCAATGTTTGACTAAGCAAACGTATCCTAAACAAATGTGTTGCACAGCAGAAATTTTTGGTGTCTTTTTATTTTTTGTAATGACAGTCCCAATAGGCACTATTGATGCTGCTGTCATTAAAAGTTGCACAAGGAATTTGCATTATTTTAAAAGAAGACATGTTGCAATATTATCTAAAAGCCACTATAATACCTTTTATTAGGACCAGTCAAAAAGACACAAAATCTGAAACAAGCTTTGAAGCTCTCATTGAAGAGTTCTGAAGGGTTTGAAGATTTGCATAAGATTTGGTGTCTTTTTGGCTGGTCCTAATAAAGGTATCACTACACTGTGGCCTTTGAATGTTTTCTAATGGACCAAGACAGCTGTCTAAAAATGTTATGTGGTTTGAAATATTACCTGGCACTGATATGCAGAGCTTCTTATCCTCCTAGTGCTTTTCGTATGATGTAACCATTGCAGGACGCTTTCTCTATATTGTTCTTTACGTTTCTCTATATTGTTCTTTAACTAAACTTCTTGTGGAACTACAGACCAAGTTCTTTTGGGTTTCTTCTTTGGCTGGTCCATTGTTAGGTACAGTTTCTCAGTTGGAAAGTTAAGTAACTGCAGAGCTGCATTCTTGATGAATGTGTAAAGGAAGAAAATGCAAGGGAATAGAAACACCAGGCGCTGTTCATTCTGGTGTGGTGCTGAATAGAATGTAGCCTGTGAAAGAAATAGACATCTTTGCTGTGGGGGATTATTTTCAGAAATTACATGGGTGTGCTGCAGATTCGTCAAGGCCTGCCCAATATGTGTACAAATGTGTACGAATGGAGCTGGAAGGAGGAAGCAATGACATTGCTTCAGTTCAGCAGTGCAATCAGAGTTAAAACAATAGGAGAGGCACTGGAAACATCCTCTACTACCTTGCCTCTCACTTAATGCATTGATGATTATAACTCCTGCTGCTCAATTGCTGCTTGCACTGCTGTTTTGCCTGCCAGCTGCTACTTCTAGGCTTCTTTGATCTGGTCATTGTTTTGTCCTAAGACAGCAGCTGGAATAAGCTGCATCAGGGTGGAGAGAGTTTGCTTATATTTGTGTTTGATATGCCCTCCTACGATTAGGCCTGAATGCAGATAATACACTCCCATTCTTTGCAAAATAAATGGCTGAGAGCCAACAGTTTTGTTTACCTCTTTAGCTGTAAGTTATAATTATAGTATTACTGCTGTTATCTGTGTTGCCGAACAGTCGCGAGGCTGCACATGCAGAGCCAATTATGCAGTTTGGGAATAGCAAGGATTTGCTCTCTTTTTCCAAAGCAATTAAATAGAGCAACCTTTTACTGTCCTTCTAATCAGATTAAATTAATACTTTGCCTTCCGTTTTGCAATGCATTGTGTCATTAGATGTCAAGCAATTTTTTTAAATTATCTTGGTGTGTAACTATTGATTATGTACTATATGTGCTATTGGCATTGTGGTAACCTGTGGTAACCTGTAGACTTCTTGCAAATTTCACAAATTCTTGAGCAGGTCTCTTTGAATGACGTGGAAAACAAAGGCATTTTGTTCTTGAATGCTTAGGCCATCCTACTGTAAATCATGTTCATTTCTATATGCAGTTTTGTTTATTTTAGCAATAAGCCATAATAATGACTATACACATTTACAGAATTATGCTTTTGATAGTTTATTGGCTTCATATCAAGGTGAAAGGGCCATAAACTACTGGTGAATTTGCCTGCATGGGCCTCATTGAGAGTAATGAGAACTGTGCAAGAACATGGCAGATGAACTTTCTAGTTGATCTTAGCCTAACTGTGCAGACTACAGATGGGCCCCCATAGCCACTGATCCGCTATCCATGGTTTCAGTTATCCACGGATCGCGGGGACCCACCCCCAGGCTTTTACTTTTTCCCAGTAAGCTTCGTTTCTTCCTTAAAAAACAGGAGAAGCAGACTCTGGTTCCTTATTGTAAGCAAGTAGAACAAGAACAAGTAGAACATTGCAGGCAAGTCCCGTTCTACTTGCCTGCAATGGAGGCTGCTTCTCTGTTTGTTTTAAGGAAGAAATGAAGCTTGCTGAAAGAAAAATAAGAGCTGGGGGTGCGCGCACGCCTGCCCGCAGGGGAGGCAGGGCAGGGGGCCCCTCAGGTAACCATGGAGGGGGTGTTCGTTCCTATCCACGATTTCAAATATCCACGGAGGGGCCTGGAACATATCCCCAGCGGATATGGGGGGAGTACTATAGTTGCAGAAGGCTATTGTAGACTGCATAGGTCCTATTATTAATATTTTGGCCTCACTGGCTTCAGTGTATACAATATGTGTACTGTACTATGAATATACTGTATTTCAACACAAAGACTTTAGTCTTTTAAAAGGTGCAAAGCGCTGCCATGTACAAATATTCATATTATAGGTCTTGGCCTATATGAACTCATATTCATGAAATAACGTATTGGGATACCTTATGAAAGTTTTATCTTTCAATACATGTGCCTAGTTTATTCAAGTATTGTTAGTATCTGTCTTTATAGGCATACTAATGTCACTACTGTACTTACTGTATGTTTAAAAGTGCAAGCCAAAATCTATTAAGATAGTTCAGCTCCATAGATTATCTGTGGTCCATAAATATAGGTCTAGTCACATCTCAGCATCTGGATATCATGGAAGACATAAAATTTGGTCCAGAATTTTGAACATTACACTGCATCTAGATACGTAGGAGTTGTTGTAATAGTATGACCAGAAAAATTGCTGGTCGCTGAGAACAAAAAAATGCCCTATGTTCACATTGTTCCTAAGTCAGGGGTTCTCAACCTTTGGAGGCCTGGGTACCCCTTATCATGGTCCAATTTTCTTAAGTATCCCCTGCTAATTAACTGCTGATTAATCAATTAATTAGGTAATTAATCGTGAAATAAAAAAGTACTAAAACAATTTTAAATGTGAAAAAATGCCTTATTTAACTCTGTGTGTGTGTGTGTGTGTGTGTGTGTGTGTGTGTGTGTGTGTGTGTGTGTGTGTGTGTGTGTGTGTGTGTGTGTGTGAGAGAGAGAGAGAGTGAGTGAGTGAGTGACAAGGATCTCTTTTTTTCTCCAAGTCACACTTCCCAAAATCAGCTCTTCCCTCCCCACCCCACCAAAGTACATTTTCCAAAGTACAAAAATAAGCCCAAAACCAAAGAGATGGAAGGGCTCTGAAAATAATTACAATTTAAAATCCATGTTAACACTTAATTAGCTGCTGATGGGGCAGATAAGGGGCAGGGCTTGGCGTACCCCCAGCAAGAGGTCCATGTACCCCTAGGGGTACCCGTACCACAGGTTGAGAACCTCTGTCCTAAGTTATTTACCACATCCACTGACTTGGTAACTTATATTCAAAGTCCTGGATGTAGAATTGTGAGGTATTGTACCAAAGCTTTGCTGTAATTTCAGTAGAATCAGGATTTTTCTCTCTAGCTAGAAAAATAAGAGCAACAAGTTGTGAAACTCTCATAGAAGGTCGTGCTGACAATGGGAGATGCACAAATGCCTGATCCACAAATATTGAGAATGCTCTAAAGCTCAGTATCATGCAGTTGTTACAGTGAGAACTAATGATCCTATTCCCTGTGCCAGCAGATTTGATATTGCCAGTATTTTGACTACCAAGGGCCAGGCAGAGAGGCATGAGTCAGATGAAGTGTTTCCCTATTTGTCTGAAGGTTGCACAAAAACATGAGTGGCAGTTGGATGGGGAAAGGGTAGTTACTACAGCTCAATTCTATAGTAGCCAAGCAACTTGGAGCCTGATTTTAGCTGTGCGCTTGTCGCAGATGCACAAGATCATACAGAAATGCCTCCTACAGCCCTTAGAAGCACTGTGGATAGGAAACCCATCATTGGCAAATTTAGTAGTTTGTATTTAATTATTTGAAAGGTGACTTCCCTTCCCTCTTCATCAAGCAACCGTATATTGGATAATTCTATAATACAATAAGTGCTGTTGTCCAGCCTAACGGGGCCAACACAGATCAAGGAATGTCATATGTAACTCTGTTGTAAGGCATGTCTACTGCTGCTGAAACAAATATGCTGGAATAAATTTTGGATTTCAGCCATTCTTTGCCAGCCAGCTGGACAAACAGCAGCCCCCATGCCAGGATGATTCTGGGATTTCCTGAAAAGAGCTTGTAGGGCATCTGTTTGAACTTGGCTACCAGTCTGTTGTTTCTGAGAGACATGAAATGCTTACACATAAACCTACCTGAGAACTTCACTCTGTTTCTGAGACATTCTCTCTGTCCACCTCACAATGGATGTGCAGCTGGCAGGTATAGAAGATGGGACCTTTTCAATGGTGGTACTTGGAATATGGTATGGCCTTCCAAGAGAGTACACTTGGCCCCTTCATTGCTCTTTTTTAGGTGAGCCTTGGTTTGTTTCCATTGGCTTTTAAAAGATCTGGTCGTTCCTATGTATGTTCCATCCTACTGCTGCTTTCAGGTTGTTTTATTTGGTTCTCAGTATGCATTTTTAATTGTTATTTTTAGGCATTGTAAGCCGCTTTGAGTATATTTTTACTATAGAAAGGTAGGGTATCAAATACACATACACATATGTACGCACACACAAACACACAGAGTCCTCATCTTATGTGAGGGTTAGGTTCTGAAGACAGTGCATAAAGCAAAAATTGCATATAGGTGAAACTACCCTTACATCTGAAAAATACGTACTTTGAAAACTAAAATCACACTACGAGAGACACGCAGGAACTGAGACAACTTGGGGAACAGCAGATTCATACTCTCATCTGACACTCACTCCAGGGCATACATGTATAGCCCAATCTTATCCTTGGGCTGCGCCGGCAAAATGTGAGTTCTGCCAGCTCGCAGGCTGTCACAAAAGCGCCGTAAAGCACTTTGCAACAGTGCAGGGCCTTGCCGCACTGGTGGGAAGGCCAGAGCCTTCCCCCTGGTGCCAGTGGCCATAGGGACACCCACCGGACCAGGTACGTCTGCGCAGTGGGTACGGAGGGGGCAGAATGGGTTGAGGTGTGGGCAGATTGGGCTCAGAAGGGGGGCAGGATCGGCCACATCAATGTACGCTGTATCTTATCACCCTTTTTGGGCCTGATCCGCCGAAACAGATCAACGATATTGCTGGCACAAGTCCCAGTTGACCCGTTGCTGCTGCTGGGGCTTTCCCCGGGACAAGGGGACAAATGTCCCCTTACCCCGAGGAGACCTCTAGCACATAAAAGCCGTCCGCAGAGTGCAGCACAGCCTGCATCGGCAGCACTGCATCGCTGCGTGGGAGTTTAGTTAGATTTGGGCTGCTCCTGAGTGAAATGGCAGGCAGAATCACCCACACCATCTAAAAAACTGTTGCTTTTCTCTACCTTTTTTTTTTGTTTGCTGAGCGTGTATACTTGAATTCGCCCAAGTTAAATGTGCATAAGATGCAACCTGACGGTATATACATACTTACACCACATTTTAAAATGATGATAAGGCAGGGTTACCTAGTTTAACATATGCCAGGAGTCCTAAACAGGGAATTTTTACTTTTTGTCATTGTTATGAGGTTGACAAAAAATGTAACTAGATAGTTATCACTTAAGTAGAAGTGTTAAGAATTATGTCGTGTTAATCAGCTATATGCAGAATAAATATCCAGCTGTGCAGATGCATTACGGGTTTAACCGAACACAAGAAGCATTTGTTCCAAGTTTTACTGCCTGACATGTGGCCCGAATTTGCCTCATTATATTTTATTAATTCATTTTTGTAGCATTATGAAAGCAAATTGTATTTTTGCTGGGCATTGGGGGACCACTCTATTTTTTAATATTTGGCTGCAGACTGTATTTTGGTTCTTCATAACTCCTTTGAGTAGATTTATAAAAGGACCATTTTCTCAGTAAAATGACTAAAAGTCAGTGATTATTTCATTCAAACACTGGCTTTGATCCTCAAATCAGTTTCTTTAGAATGGTCCCATGCCTGCTATAGGGAGAGCAGAAAAGAATGAGCCAGCAGGATGATTGAAGCCAGCAAAGTTATTTGGGAATAAATAGTTTAAAGATGACAGCCGTTATTACTTAGGTGGGTTTCCAGTGGCATCCCAAGACAGCAATACCTAGAAATGGGATTTTCGATGGGGCTTGGCTGGAGCTAAAGGACTAGGAAAACATATCTCTTAGGACTCTTATGAACAGATCAGGCTTGCTTGGATTCTTATTTCATCTTTATGTTACAGGGCAGGAAAGACTGGCAGGGTATTGCTTGTTGTTGGCAGTGCTTGAATTTTACAGAAAAGGTAGAAGGTCCTTTAATTAAATCCACAAGTCCTGACCTCCAGTTCCCATTAATTTTTCTTGAATCATTACTCCCTCCCAGTGAGGTCTTTGAAACCAGTAGTTAAGGGGACCAGAAATAAAGGTAGCCTCCCCCCCCGCCTGTAATTCAAGCATTTTTGTTTGCTTGTTTTACCTTTCAGTATAGAATGCAAAAAGACCCCCATAGACTTGCACCATCTTGATCTTGTCTTTTCAAAGAACTCGTCCAACTGTTTTTCTCATTGAAGGATGATGTTTTGCAGTTTCTTTGATAGATATTCACATGAGCTAAGATCGTAAGCCCAGTTCAGAACCTCTGATACAGTGCACATTGGTCTCACTGGAATATATATATGCTATGCTGCTTATAGCAGAGAAGCAGACAAGCCAACTGAGTGCTAGAGAGGCTCAGCCAAAGGTTAACAGGAAGCAGGAACTGTAACTGCTGCTTATAGCTTACAGCATGCTGCTGCTTACAGCGTTTGGTTAAAGCAAGACACACAGCAAAGGTAATGGTCAGGGGGGCTCACGGGGGGGGGGCGCAGAGAACCATAGATACCTGAAACCGCAGATAACAAATCCACAGATAGCGGGGGGGGGGGCTGTATAGCTGGTTGATTGCATTTGGTTTGGTGAATACAAGTTGAGCAGGCCTGTGTCTGCCAGTAATTTGCCAGTCTGTAAAATATTGTAAAATTTTGCTTTGGTCTCTCGTTCTGTTTCCTTTTTTTGCGGTGGATTACTTTAACCATTTTCAACAATATATAAATAATGAAGCCTCCCTTTAAAATAAGCCTATAAACAATCACATGAGAAGGTTCACCTTTGAGATACGTTTAAAAAAAAAAAAAGCAGTTTCAACCATTTCTTTGAAATGAATATGCATGACTGAAAATTCATTTTGCATGAAAGGGATCTAGACCAAGAAGAATGTCTCTCTCCTACGTTAATAATATTATTTTTAAGTGGATTTTCATCCTTTCATGGGTATTTAAAGGTCTGTGAAATCAATTTTGTTCTCCTAGTTAAAAAGATTTATTTCCCCGTATGCACTGTACTTTGTCAGTGGAGTTGTATCTTCAGTCATCATAGTTGTGTCTTTTGAAATCACCTGGATTATCCAGGTATGAGTAATGATAGGTTCTAGTCTCTGAATATAGCTCTTCCTTCAGGTGAATTTACCTTGACTGTCATCATTGCTAGAATATAAGAAATGAAGATAATAGTAAAAATAAGTAATTGTAGTCTCTTAATTTTTGCCATTTGAAATTTCAGTGTAATCCATTTGAAATGAAATAATGGAATAATTCCATTTTACAGCTTCATCATAATTTTAATGACAAGCAAATTTAATGACTATTTCAGAAAACCCATTTGAAATCTAAATTGACTTTCAGTTGGACACAATTGCCTATCCCAAGCTCATATTAATTTCATTTGGAAATAACTGGCAGCGCAATTCTGTGTAACCTTGCACTGGTGTAACAGTAGATGCACCGGTGTAAGTGCACTTACACCGGTGCATCTGCTGTTACACCGGTGCATCTACTGTGGGTGTGCAAAGTTGTAGAATATGACTGCTTGCAATTTGTATCCTGCTTCTTTTAATAATCTGCTAAACTGACAAAGGATAGTATAGATGTGTATGTGATGTAGTAAGCACGAAGGATGATGCAAATGTAATCCAGAACATTTAAGTTAGGTGTGGAATATCTGTTATGCATAATTTATAATACAGCATGGCTGTGGTTGGACGTACAGATTTGACTTGCAAATAGTCACCCCCCCTTGTTGCCAGTGGAAGTAAGAATGGCCTATTGGCCAGGGTAAGATGGACTTTGGGCTTGCAGGATCGAGCTTATTTTTTACTACAACCCTGTTAGCCACCAATTGGAGTCAGGTGCAAAATAGTGGTTCAAGGTGGTTCACAGCGCAGTCCGACTTAACTTTTGTGCTGGTGTAACCAGCGGCGCAGTGAGAATAGGAGGCCCCAGAATGGAAAAGGGATTCAAATCCCCTTTGAATTCCTCTTTTGGAGGGGATTTGAATCCCTTTTCCATTCTGGGGCCTCCCGTTCTCGCTGCGCCGCTGGTTACACCGGCACAAAAGGTAAGTCGGATTGCGCTGTCAATTACCTATTGTACTAGAGAGATGGTAAAACATAATGGCTCGGTGCCACTTTGCACTGCCGTGTAGTGCTGTACAACACTTACCACATACACGTGCACCCCTCTAGCTACGCTACTGGTAATACGGGGATAATAATGGGGGATAATAATACTAACCTTACAGGCTGGTTGTAGGAATAACATTTAGAAAATATTTGGATGTACTGTGCACACAAAGAAAGCACTTCTACAAATGTTTAGCTGTATTGTTACTCAACTCCACAATCCACACCCTGAGAGCCCAATTCTATCCCGCACCGGTCATGTTGATACAGCCATGCTGACAGAGCGCATGCTGCATCCAATGATGATGGGGGGGGGGGAAATCAGACAGCCGGCAGGAGGTAAGTAAAAATACCTTATAGTAGCTAACAGGACAGCCAGACTAAAAACAAAAATCAATTTTGCTTGTGTCTTCCGTTGCTGGGGCTCACAAGACAGACAGAAAATTTATTTAAAACTCACAGCCCAGTAGTCTCACTCCAACGTTTCGTTTCCTTCTTTCCGGAAACCTTCTCAAGGAACCAATCTGACAGATTGGAAGATGTTACATTGTGAAGAGGCACTAAGCTTCCTTTATCCTAGACACGTAAATGATTAATTAGCAACACAGGAGATCAATGCGGGGTTGCCCAGGAGTAGGAGTCCATCAAAACTTAGTGTTCCATTGCAGAGTCCATCAAAACTTAGTGTTCCAATACTCCTTTTTTATTACTGCAGCCTGTTCTTTCTTGCTGTCAAGTTGCTGATGTTTCTGCTCAACCTTGGAATTCCGTAATATAGGGAACCAGGACTTATTTACAAAGCTCAGGTCCTGTTGTCTATTAATCAGACTGGAGGCGGGTCTTTTACTAATTTCAATCGCCTCCAAGAATTGTAAGGTGCCAACTCTATTTTCTATTTGTAGGCAGCTGGTATCTTCAAAACATATTGTATGACCTGTGTTTATTGCGTGCTCAGCTATGGAGGACAGTTCTGGATGATTCAATCTCACCGACCTCTCATGCTCCTTGATCCTGGTTCCAATTGATCTTTTAGTTAATCCAATGTACTCCTTCCCACACGAGCAAGGGACCCTATACACTCCCGGATTGGGCAATGGAGGACGCCTATCCTTTGGGTTATTTAACATCTGTTCTATCTTAGCGGTAGGCTTAAAAATAGTTTTAACCTTACCCTGTAACAGGATGCGTGAAATTTTGTCCGTGACCCCCTTAATAAAAGGCAGACAAGTCCAATTTACCATGGAACAGGAGGTAGATGGTTCCTTGGCCTTTCTAGATGTGCTGGTTTCGAGGAAAGATGATTTATCTTGTGGACATGCGGTATATAGGAAACCCACCAACACGGGGAGGTACCTGAGGCATGATTCCAACCATCATCCAGCTCAAAAAAAACTCGCTCATTAATTCCTTGGCATATCGAGCTTTAAAAATATGCGATGATGAATCATTGGAAAAAGAGAAACAGATTGTTTTCAGCACTTTAAGAGCCAATGGTTATTCTACCTCACAGATAAATAGATGTTGGGTGCAACAATATAACAAGGTTACAGCTACTAGGTTTGGCACCAAGTGCAACATTGACTCTAAAAATATGACCACAAACAAAGAAACAAGAGACAAAGATGAGAAAGTTTGGGCTTGTCTGCCTTTTATTAAGGGGGTCACGGACAAAATTTCACGCATCCTGTTACAGGGTAAGGTTAAAACTATTTTTGTTTTAATGGCTATTTTACCCGTAATTCCGAAATTGCTGCAAGTAATTGCTGGCCATGAAAGTTTTCGATCAAAGAAAAAATACCTTAGGCTGCCTGATTGCCTATGGGTCTCCTTGGACCTATGCCAGCCATTTTGCTGGTGTACGTCCGAGGAGAGAAAAGGGATGGGGTGGCCTGGGAAAGAGGGTATAGGATGCAGGCACAAGTCGCTGACGCTGACTTTTGTGGACTTGGTTAATAGTTCATAATTCTATTAAAACTTGGATGGTATTATCACCTAAAGATATGGTTGTGTTTGACAACTGAGGACTGAAAAGTAGTTTGCCCGTTTATTTTATAACAACGTGACAAAGTACCAATACATCTTAGCAGAGCTAAAAATAAAGGCAACGTTTGTCTTAATAGAGCCTAGGAAGTATTGATTCACTTAGAAATAAATTGTATTCATCATCTGTAGCTCAATCCTGTGAGATACATGGTGCTGTTCGATTCATGCTGGCTGGTGCAGCTTTGGCTTTTTGGTATCTCACCCCACCAGGCTGTTGCTGAAAAGCATTTCTAGTAAATAGGTGGGTGAAGATTGAGAATGGAAATGAGATCTGTGTTGAAATATGTTGTGTTTAAATGGATTGTTAATTAACAATCCATTCCTTGTATTGCAGCTTTCTTTCTTCATGCTCTCATTGCCTTGGCTCTGACTGCCTTTAATTATAATTAAATAAGCAGACGTCTAATTTATGTTTCCCTTTAAATACAGAAGTACTTGCCCCAATTCAGCTTGGACCTGTACTTGTGCAGAAGCAGGCCTGGCTAGATGGGGCCGCATTTGCGCAAACCAGTCCTGCATGCTCAGCTCACCAGTCTGAGTCAGCAGCTGGGGCTGAGCACCTGTACCTGCTGTTCAGGTGAGGGAATGGGAGCCACATTCAGTTCTTTCTGACCTGCTTCCGTTTCCCTGCCAAACATTTGATTGGTGGGATTTCAGCTTGTCTTATAGGGCTCCCATGTGCATAAATGAGCCCAGCTGTCTACGGAGCCAGCGTTTTTCAGAACATAAGACCCAGGCCCCGCTGAAGCCGTTCCGGCTCCTGGAGTAGTGACCAAGTTCCACCGCCTCCCCTTTCTTCAGTGTGTGCATTAGCATGTGTGCACCCACCCCCATCATCCCTGCCACCTCCACCGCCCTACCTCTGTTGTTGCCCGGTGCGCCTTCAAAACAGACTGTGCAGGGATCCTCTCCTCCCGGCCAGCTTTGAAGAAGTGCTGGGCAACAAAGGTAGTAGGGAGGCAGAGGACATACTTCCAATAACAGTGCTGGTGATGATCCTCTTCCACCCCTTTCCACCCCTTTGCTGCCACCGCGATCTCCTCCACCGCTAGTGGCGTGCTTCTTCAAAACTGGCAAGGCAGGGAGGATCCTGGATCTGTTTTGAAGAAGTATCAGGCGGCAGAGGAGAAAAGGAGGCAGCAATCCTCTGATCAGTTACTGTCCTTCCAGGAGAGAGTCATTTGGAACAGGATCACAGTGGCCCCTATCTCCTTCTGCAGCGTCACTGCCATGATTTTCAGCATCAGTACTGCAGGAGGAGGTAAGCCACCTCTCACTCATTGTCCAAGGAGCGCGAGCAAGGAGAGCACAGGGCAGTGGCCAGGTGGAGGGGTCAGGCAGGCAGCAGACCAGGGGTGGTGGTGGGCAGATGCAGGGCACCTCCCCCAGACCACTACCTGAAGCAGCCATTTCACCCTGCAACACGGATGGGCTGGCCCCATAAAGGCTAACTATGCCACATCAGATAGATGGTCAATCCTGTTGCATAAATTGGGCTGATGAGGCTGCAGAACAGAAGTCAGTTTTGCAGCTAAAGCGGAGAAGAGTCCAGAATGCCTCCAAGAAGCAACCTTACAACATTCTTTGCATCCTTTGCAGTTTGTTGTAGCTGTCACTGTTACTAGGTTATATTTCTACCCATGCAATCTAGTAATAGTGACAGCCTGATTCTTATCCTTCCGTATTTTTAAAATGTAACGATCACCGTCCACCCAAAGTGAAGCACATTCAGTGCCATTGATTTTCATGGAAGAGAGTTGAAGCATTTGCTTAACTCTCCCACTGAAATCAGTAGAACTTACAAGTGCTTAGCTTTGGCTAATGCCCAGTATGTATTAAAAAGGGAATAATGTCATGACAAAATCACAATATATAAAATACTTTATGCCAAACTGAAAAATTAGCAGCCCAGTCCTATCTAAAGTCTTCACTGGTGGAATCCATGCCATTTCTATTAGTGCAACAGCTATTTTGAGATTGTGACCACCCTCAAAATGGGGGGTAGAATTGGGCTGTAAGTCCCCTACTTAAATACAGGTTACATTTCAGGGGCCTGTACTTAAGTTGAAATATACTTAAGTAGGCTTACCATACTCCCGGAATGACCAGGACAGTCCCAGTCCTGTCCTGCCGTCCCGCGATGTATAGCAGCCGTCCCAGGGCCCCCCAAATCTCGAAGAATTTTTTTTTAAAGAAAAAATTGTCACCAAAAATGGCCGCCAGCCAGGAATTGAGCAAGTCCGAAGCCTGCAGCCGCGCAAGTACACGGTGCGGCTGATGGCCATTTTTGGTGGCCATTTTTTACGCATATCCTTACCCAGGATTGCACCGTAAGTTAGTAACAAGTGCATGAGTTTGATTGCCCCATTATAATCTGAAAACAGCTACAGTATAGTATATCATTGCCATGGGGTTTGCTTTTATGTGCTAGTTGCTTTGTAAGTGGATACAACCATAAGCGCCGAATCTTTCAAGACAAATTTTCTTCACTTTTCACATATAGTACCATCCCACTGGAAAAAGGGTTTCATGCAGCTTATTACAGGATGAATAAATGAAGCATTTGGTAAAGGAAGTAGTGTAATAAAGGAGGGAGACAGAGAGAGAGAGATAGAGAGAGAGAGAGAGAGAGAGAGAGAGAGAGAGATACAACAGGGGATTCAGCAACAGCTGGAGAGATCAGCTAATTTAAACTCTTTTTAGTAAAGGGGAAATATATGTACCGCAAGTGAAGAAATCTTACATGCAGTATCACTACTATACGTTGCATTAGGAACACATTTGCTTTTGTCCCTAGTCTCCTCATTGATAATTTATTTTATACACTATATTCCTTTTTTAAAATATAAAATGCACCCTAGGTCTACACGTGCTTATTGCTGTGTTATTCTGGGAATTGAAGTGGATCATCAAATCTCTGTAGTACATTGAAGGCTTTGTGTAAAATTTCAGCCACCGTGCCGAAGAATCAGCAGCGTCTCTCAATAAGACTCAATGGCTGCAATCCTAGGCACATTTTCCAGGTCACACTTTCCATTAATCACAATGGGACTTACTTCTGAGTAAATATGCATAGTCAGTCGGCCTCAGCAAGCAGTCATGTTGACTAAGCATAGCTGGTCTCAGTTCCTCAGCAGACATCCAAGGCAGACATCCCTCAGCATCACTGTCTTTTGTTTTCAATTTTAATTAAACTAACTTCCTGTCATAGCCTGTAGAAAGATATGGAGCTGTAATATCCTGATATACCAGGCAACCTTTCAAAAATAAAAGGAAAAACTGAATGGTCCTTTAAAAAACAAACAAACAAACAGCAAGACTGTATGTTTCGTTTTGTTTCTTGGAAATGGTATAACACGCTTTTGTTTTTCTCGTATAACAGCTGGAGAAAGAATTCCATATGGGAAATCGTTCTCTAGGAACTTTATATCTCAGCTCCTTGCAAAAGCCTCAAGATGCAAAAACCTTAATATTTTTTTTAAAAATAAAACAAATAAGAAGAGGAAAAACTAAGGCAAATACAAATAGTATATAATAATAATAATAATAATGCCCGCAGACTAAAAGCTTTAAAATGTAGTCAATTAAAAAAGGGAGCAAGAGACCAGGATAGCACGAAAGCAATCAAAGTCTATGAGAACTGAATAGATAACAGCAAGGACACCAGGCAGGCATGCTTCAGGAGATATTTTCACACTTTGGGAGCCACCCCTAAGAAGGCCCTGAGAAGTTGTAACCTCCTGTAGAGTTTCTCAGTGCATTTATTTTGGGATACAACGATTGAATTTGAAGCAGAGAGAAAAAAAACCTGTCAGTTTGAACATATACATTATCTTTCTTAGGACTCTTTATAAATGTTGTAGCTGAGATTGTGGGTCATTCCCCCACACTCAGGTTTTTGCAGAAAAAGAGGGTGGGGGGGGGAGTGAACATTGCTGTGGCTATCCTCCCTTTCTCTCCCAGTCTATTGCATACATACATACAAGGTATTCAACTATACTGTAGCTATAGGTCTTGTTTAAATATGGCTGGTTTTCATTTTGACTGATCATGTGGAAAGTCCCCAACCATCACCTTCCATGTACAATCTTGCCTAGCAGAGTGCACAATGGAGGTTTTCTGTGATACTAAAAACCTCTGAGACTGGTTGAAGAAATACCAAATGAGGTACATATTGTTCCCTTTTGATTGCATGGTTTTTCGAGGGCTTGGTTGTTGTTGTTGTTGGTTGTTGTTGGGTGTGTGTGTTTTGTGTCATGCCTCTTTAAACCCTCACTGAGCATTTGGAAAAAAAAAGTTCCTATGACTCTTCACACCCCTGTGTTTTATCGGAGTCATTATTTTTATTATTTTTATGTTTTGTTCATTCTTTTTGGCGCAGCTGTCTGGAAGAATATTTATATGTATCCATAAAGGCAGTTATTTCAGTCTATAAACTTAAACTACCCTGTGCCTGGGGGTTAACTTTTTCCTTCCAGCAATGTTGTCATTGCCCCTTTTGCATCTCACTAGAATCTGTTCTTTTCCGTGGCGCTCTTCTGCTCCTGTCTGCTGCTTCTCCATTTCTTTCACTTGGATATCTAACAGTCTTATCCTATGCAGTTTCACTGCAGTGGTGCAGAGAGTGCCTTGCACTTCCATAGCTTCTTGTGTGAGGAATATCTGTTCAGTTTTCTTGGTTGGCTGCTGTAGTCTGTACTAGCATCTTACGATTTTTCATGAACATGCGATTGTGCCAGCAGACCAATTCCATGTAGCATCAGTTGCCTCCAGTCCTGTTATTTCTCTCACTCCTAATTCTGTCTCTGCTAATTTTTGTGCCACATAACTATGCATGCAATCCACCGGCTTTACTGATTTTCATCAGTGCACTTACTCTGGAAGATGTGAGCAACGTTCACAATCTCTCATGCATGCTGCACCTATTGATAGTCTATTGATAAACTGCATCTACTGACAGAACTGTGTTTGCATTGGCAAGAATCTGTCTAGATTAGAATCTGATTTTTAAAGAAAAGCATGAACAAGTTCTCGCATGATACGTTGGGCACTTTAGCCTTAGGATTAATGCCATTGACCTATCTAATTTCAGCCATATGCGTAGCATGCTAGCCTGTCGCCACTGCTCCGGAGGTCAATCCTTTGTTCATAGCTGCCTTTGAGCATGTCTGTGTCACAACAGGGTGGCTGTCCATCCCAGAGAAAACTAGATATGCTTCTTCATATATGTACATTGCATGTTTGCATTTGTTCACATATTAGTGACAGGTTGTTAAAAATGAAACCAGATTTGGGGGAGGGTAAAACTGGCCAGGAAAAGTGAGTAAGTGGAAGAATAGGATGTTCTTGGTTTGATCCTCAAATTATCCTCATGTATTCCACATAATTATTGCTGGCATGTAGTGCACAACTAGGGAAGATGAAGATGATGATGATTAATTCTCCTCTTCCAACTATTGAGATCTCTGTGTCTCACAATGTTCATCATTTTTGGATTAGAAGACCTAAAGTTAAGGGTTAAGGTCACTGTTTCTGGCCTAAATCCCCTAATTCAGGGGTTCTCAACCTGTGGTACGAGCAAAGGCATCGCTCTGGTAGGGGCGGGGCCGTACGTTTCGCTCGTCCTAGTCCCGTTTACCGAGCGAGCAGGAGGCGGCCCCGCCCCCTCACTGTCGGAGCCATTCCCCATTTAAACCCCATTCAAACTTACGGCCCCGCCCCTACCGGAGCGACGCCTCTGGGTACGTGTACCCCTAGGGGTACGCGGACCAATGGCAGGGGGTACGCCAGAGCCTGCCCCTTATCAGCATCAATCAGTAGTTAATTACTTGTTAATTAGAACTTAAATGCAATCCTGTCTGTCTGTCTGACTCTCTCTCTCTCTCACACACACACACACACACACACAGTTAAGTGAGACATTTTTTCACATTATAATTGGTTTAGTACTTTTTATTTAATGATTAATTAGCTAATTAATTGATTGATTGATCCAATTAATTAGCATTTAATTAGCAGGGGATACTTCAGCAAATTGGACCGTGATAGGGGGTACCCGGGCCTCCAAAGGTTGAGAACCCCTGCCCTAATTTTAACTGCTTTGTAAACAAACTGTGAACATTATCCTCATAGTGTCTGCTAAAATATTTGCTAATTAACAAAGACTTGCCATTTAATCTTCCAAATTGTAGTTACAATCTACAAATCATTTTAAGATGAAGTCAATGGGTTTAAGCTCATAAATAGCATGATCCTATGGGTGGAAAAGCCAGCAAATAAGCATTTAGGATTGGGATGTGAAGGTTGTATTCCATAGTGTTGCTGTTTATGGTGGAGCAAGATTGGTCAGTACAGCAGCTGTGATCAGTTACCACTGTGAAGAAGACTATAGCTCTAACACAGTGTCATGGAAAACAATTGTGTGGCATGGAACTGATAAGGAAGGGGTGTGTGGCTGTGATAGGGAATCCTCCCCTACACAGCATCTTGACCACCATGGAACCAGCTTTCTTGGTAATGACTGGGTCAGGCTAGAACCATGGGCAGCCATACATAAACAAGGTTCTCCAGCCCCAAGGTCATTGCAGTCCATAGCTGTTGGTTGGAGCAGGTGGGGAAATGCTGTTTTCTTAACCAGGCCAGAACAGAAGATGAGGCTCCAAAGCATATATATACCTGGGTGGTCAATCCAGAAGCCTCATGTATGCTCCCTGCCAACTATTAGGACTTGGGGCCCTAGTATAGGAATTCTTATGACCCATTCTGGGCCAGAAGAGGGCTCTGTCTGAGGTCTCAGTACACACAGATCTGAGTGACTCATAGCCCAGTCCTGTGTAACTCTTGCACCGGTGTAGCAGTAGATCCACCGGTGTAAGTGCACTTATGCCAGTGTAACTTGCCGTACGCCGACGGATGCAGGACAGACACTGGCATAAAACCCCTTGGACGCTGTGCATGCGCAGTTCGGACGCGGGATGGACGCCAGTGCAGCTCTGCCAGCGCAAGGGGTATTCCGGGGGCGTCCGAACACCCCCAGAATTTCCCCTGCGCCGGCAGAGTTGCATCAGTGTCCATCCTGCATCCAAACTGTGCATGCGTGGTGTCTGAGGGGTGCGTCTCCGTCCTGCGTCCGTCAGTGTACAGCAAGTTACACTGGCATAAATGCACTTACACCGGTAGATCTACTGTTACACCAGTGCAAGTGTTACAGGGGATTGGGCTGTCACTAGACATGGTTCCAGCCTCAAACTAAAGTTTCCTGGTTCAAGTCCCAGCCTCATTTCTAACAGGTGCAACACTATGGAGCTAACTGTTGGTCCTAAATCTTGGAATTGCAAAGGATGGGGAGCCCTCTGTGCAAGGGACATAATACATTCCAGCTCCTCCACGGCAAACTGTTCTGTACTGTTGCGGCTACAAATAATAACAGGACTTCTCTAATCATGTGGACCTATATATGTGAATCGTATCTTCTATTTTTTTTTAATCTTTGCCTGAATATATCTAGCATTCTGTTTCCTCATAACAAAAGGTCTATCAAAAGCATTTAGCTTTTTTTTTTTTTCTTAATACCTCCATTATGTATTTCACTTTTTGATAAGGCAGGTCTGATTTTTGGTATCCCAGCCACGGAGCAGAGCGTTTTCTTGGAGATCTTTATGTTCTGAGCAGGAAACATCCAATGCATATCTTCTTTGTTTTGTTTGTTTGTATTTTTAATTACAAACATCAATTAAAAGTAATAAGTATTTGAAGCCAGCATCACCCTATGTAAGCAATTTTAGTCTCTCCATCCGCTGGGAATGGAAATGCATTCCACAATTCAGTTAACTAATTCATCAAAACTAATGGATATAATGTTACGTATACGGAAAGCAGCATGCAATAATGAAGTGGAACTCATTTTTTTAATCTTGAAATGACAGTTCTGATGAATTACATGATAGCTTCAGATAGAAATGTCAAAAAAATTAGGAAGAGGACAATCCAACCATACAGCCCAGTCCTACCTATGCTGCATCCAGCGGTGGAATTTAGGAGATGGGAGGTCTCCTTGAGGCAGAGGTGTCGCACCACTGGGGGCGATTGGGGCAGTGGGCCCCAGGGCGCAGGCCGCTCTTACCTGCCCCATTGCGTCCTCCTCGCAGCGGAGAACAGCTGCGGTTTCGGCCCGCCCGCCCTTGCGCTGTTTGGCTCCAAAAAAGCGCCAAAAAGCGCCTGGGGGACGTTTCCGCGCTGTGGAGGTGCGCTACGTTGGGGCGGGGCGGCAGCCCCCACCCCACAAAGATCTCTGTTTGCCTCTGCCTTGAGGTGACATTTCTCCCCTTGCCCTGGGGAAAGCCCCAGTCTGGCCACCAGGTCTACTTGGACCTGCGCCTGCAATATGGCTGGCTCAAGTCTGCATGCACCCATGTTGGCGGATCAGGCCCAAGAAGGGGGATAGGATATGGCACGCACCAGCACTGCTGATCCTGCCCCCCTCCCAGACCTGATCCCCCACCCTTGCGCTGTTCAGCGCAACATTTACCAGCACCAACCCATGTTCCTCTCAGTGCTGGCACAGGCCTTCCCACCAGCGCTGCTTTCTGATGCGCCATCGCAAACTGCTTTATGGCAGTTTTGTATCAGCTAGCACCGGCAGAGCACACGATGCACTGGCGCTAAGGGGGGATAGGGTTGTGCTGATAGTTAAGCAATGTTCTGTTCATTTCAGTGGGAGATATTTAAGCATGATCAGTCTGCACTTACATATTTTCCATTGAAATCGATGAGACTTTAAACTATGTAACTGAATCGTGCCCTAAAATATCTGCAGTAAATTGTTGGTAGGATTGCAATCCTATGGGCACTTACCTGGGAGCAAGTGCTACTGAGGACAGTGGGGCTTACTTTCAAGTAAACATGTACAGTATAGGATTGGGCTGTAATCACTGGGAAGTTCAGTATTACAATAAGCCTCTTGTTGGCCTTTGCTAAGTTTTGATCACCACAATGTAACATTACTACAAAAGATCTGGGTAGTAAGCATTTATTTCGAAACCACCTTAAGCTGAAATCTGGTGTTTACCATGACAGGGAAACACTGAAAAATCAGAGGATTCATATATCACATCTTGCCACTCTAGGGCCAATTCCAATTAAATGCTCAGTGTGCAACACAGATTGGTATAGTCACCATGTGATGTTTTAATGCATATCAAAAGTGGTTTTGAGAATCAAGAGTATGTTTGTCAAGGGAGAAAACCCCTTAATGCCACACCAAGTATATCTGGAGCCAGATCTGTTATGTGGCAGCAAATGGGGGGGGGGAGTGGCGAGAAATGGGGCAAAAAGCCACAAGAAATGGACAAAAAGTGGCAAGAAATGGGGCAAAAAGCTGCAGGAAATGGGGGCAGAAAGTGGCGAGGAAGCAGCGAGAAACGGGCGGAAAGTGGCAAGAAATGGGGCAAAAAGCAGCAAGAAATGGGGGAAATAAATATCGTATTTATTGGCGTATACGCACTTTTTTGTCTAAATTTGTGACCCAAAATAGTAGGGTACGCCAATACTAAAAAAAATCCCTCCCCCCCCTCCCTCCCCCGCCTGTTTTAAAGCATTTTTGGGCTTACCGGGTTTTCCGGAGCAGGAGAGCTCCCTTGTGCTTTCTTCCCTGGCTAATCTATCCGATCTACAGCTGTTTGTCTGGTTTAATTTATGCACGAGCTTGAGTTGAGCTTCTCAGCAGCCAGCACAGGGCGCTGTGCTCAGTTCAGTTCAGCTCAGCTGCAGAAGGCCTTTCCTCCGATGCTGAATCAGCTTTGGTAAGCTTCTGAACTGGGCCTAGTTGGGGAGGCTTTGGAAACTGTGCTTAGGTTAGGTTAGGTTAGGTGGGGTGGGGGAAAAGAGCTGGGGTGGGGGAAAAGAGTTCAGCTGAGCTGCAGAGGGCGTGGTCTTCCCAGCTCTCCTCGGAAGGGTAAGCTTCTGAACTGGGCCTAGTTGGGAGGCTTTGGAAACTTTGCATAGGTGGGGTGGGGTAAGGGTTGAGTATGGGTTTTTTTTTTGGCACTTTTATGTTTTTTACTTTGGAAACTGTGCATGGGTGGGGTGGGGTGGGGTGAGGTGAAAGAGTTTAGTCGGGGGTTTTTTTGTACTTGGAGTAAATGTTTTTTACTTTGGAAACTGCATGGGTGGGTTGGGGGGAAAAAGAGTTGAGTCTGGGTTTTTTTTTTTGTACTTGTACATTTATGTTCTGGTGCATTTTGTTCATGTGTCTTATTGCTGTGTGTTTTAAAAGAGATCCTGTGTGTTTTAAAAGCAGTAAGTGGCCAAGTGGCCCAAAAATGCTTTAAATCTTTTTTTCTTGAAACCCAGGGCCAAAAGGAAGGTGTGTCTTATACGCAGGTGCATCTTATACGCTGATAAATACGGTAAATTTCGGGCGCCCTTACAGGTGGCAAAAAAAAGGAAAAAAGGTGCTTTGAGCTATTGCATACATTGCAAAGACAACAAATATTTTCCATTGCACCTTATAGTTCTGGGTGGGGCCCCTTTGTCTCCTGGCAACCAATAATTTTAGACCCAGTCCGCCACTGATATCATGTACCGTAAGTTGAAGCCTAGCGGGAAATCTTATAACGTTCTCAGTCTGGGTGGGCTCATGTTGCATCCCACTGTTGTACCTGGTTGTAGTTCCATCTGGGTTGCTGATCCTTTATGCAAATGCTCCTTGTGTAGGTGTTTGCAAGTGTCTAAAATAGCACATACATTGCACCTGCCCTCACATCAACATTTTGCACTAGAGATATGTGTGTGGATGGAATTCCTGTGACTCACTCCTGCCTATGAGTGGAACAGTCTGGGTCCTTCAGCTCTCCTCTATGGTTTTATTTTTTCCCCAGCAGTTATTTATTTATATAGTACCATCAGTGTTACATGGTGTTTTTACATTGAGTGTAAAAAACCCCAGCCCTGAGGGGTTTACAGTCTAGATATCTAGAAAATCTGGATATTGACACAAGGGAGACCAAGAGAGAGAGGGAGGGAGACAGGAGTAAACAGGGGAAGCATATGCTATCCTTTTGGTTTCGCATACAGTATTTAAGCCTGGTTCACACTAGCCTATTCCCGCCGCGCATGCCCCTACCTTGCGTCTGTACGTGCGTCAGCGGTTCTCTGAACGTTTGGAACTGGGGGCTGCTTGCCGCCTGTTGTCCCTCCTTCTGTCCCGCCTTCTTGAAGAAAGCGCAGCTGTGATTTGGTGAACAGAAGTGTGCTCCGATTGGCCTTGAAGCAGACCTTGCAAGAAACCCCCACGCCAATTGGAGGTGGCTATGATTGTCATGCCGCCACTCTCCTCCCCCTCCCATCCGATTGGTGGGCTGCTGTAGCACCGCGAGCATAAATGCTAGCTTAAACGCGAGCGCATCAAAAAGATGAGGGGAAACCATCTCTCCTGGCTGCGACGTAAGCTCAGATGCAAGCATGAAAAACGCTCAGAAAGACCCAACGCAGAGCCACAACGCGCCGGGAAAAGGCTAGTGTGAACCAGGCTTTAGACTTACAACCCAATCCGTCTAGAATGCAGTGGCAGTGCACCCAAGGTGGCCGCTACATCCTAGGCAGCATTGGGCAAGCGGAGTGCTCCTCAGGAGAAAGGAACGTTTGTCCCTTTTCCCCCGGGTAGAACCCCAGCAGGCCCAATGGGCCTCCTCAGATGTGCGCCTGCAAAATGGCCGGCGCAAATCCGAGGTGCCAATGTAAGGCTGGCCGGGCCCGGGACAGGGGATAGAATTAGGCGAAGAGCGCCACCGATGATCCCTCCCCCATCCCTGGCCTGGCTGGCCAATCGCCCTTTACTTTCCCCCTGTTCCATCTTCCCCACGCCCCTGTCGTGACCGGCGCAGGATCTACCTGTGTCCGCCAGTGGTGGCTGAGGCCCTAGGCAGTGCCAGCCTCTCCGTTGGCGCCGCTTACTTGCCGGGTGTTAAAAACATGCTTTACGGCACATTTACGTCCGCCGGCGCTTTTCTGCACAGGATTGTGCCGTTAATTACAGTAGGGAATGGGGGCTAAGGCATGGCGCCAAAGGCTTCAGGGATTTTTGTGGGTTTTAAGATATTACTGTATTTACTATTTATATACTGTAGTTGCAATTGTACGTTATTAAGAATACTTAAGAATACATCAGTGGCATTGTTTCATGTGTAGCTGCAGTGCCCCTTAGAATTTCTTTACAAATGTTGTCCTGTCGTTTTCTTTCTGTTTTTCTGGCTTGATCCCAAGATGTTAAATAACAAACAGTGCAGATGTGCATCTCATATCTGTTCAATGGAACAGCTAACAACCAAATGCACATCAGGATTCCCAGGAGTTTTCATTGTTCAGTCACTGAAAACTGCACATAGTCTTAGTGTTTTGTTCTGCCTTGTGGGTATATTCAAATTATGTGCAGGCATAAAGTTCCAGATATGGCATGGCTGCTTCAGATCTGTATAGCATATGTGATTTAAGCACTACAATTCAATATGCTTCCTCTAGGTTGTAATCTGTCTATTGTGCAACTTTTTTCTTTTCCTTGAGGGGATCATAGGCAGTGCCAGAAAGGTGGGTGAGGATGACCAGCATTTCCCGCTAGCGCAGAGGTTCCCAAACTGGGGCATCGCAATGCCCCAGTTATGGAGAATCGGTTGCAACCCCCTTAAGGGGTGGTGGTGTTGTGTGACAGCATTCCCGAGATCGCGCCAGCACCGGGGGAAAAAGTTTTTTTTTCACACACTGTGGGTCGCGCTAGCCCTCCAGAGGGTGTGGCGGGGCTCTGGACCCCTCTTCAGGCATCCATGCACCTCAGATTACCTTCCAAACACAATTTGAAGCTACTTCCGTTTTACTTCCTGGTTTCAATGAAAACTGAAAGTAGTTTCACTTTCAGGTGCACTCAAGTAATCAGCTGCAGCTCTACTATCATATCCCATACATAAATTCTTAGGGTGCTGTGGCCAGCTGCTGTTCCTGACAAGTGTATGCATTTGCAAACGTGCATATGTCATGTATGCATAGTTTTACATGTAAAACTGATGGCCCTTGAGGGGTAGTAGGAACAAGCTTTCAAACCATACCATCATTCTTAATCTGGCATTAAGCCAAAAAAGAAGAAGAAGAAGAAGAAGAAGCTGGCTTAAAAATCATTCTGGTTGCCTTAGAAAAAATTCCAACAATATCACAGATGAGATCAGTTAGCATGGACCACAGAAATGACTCATATCACAGAGACACAGAAGGAAATAAGTGCAGCAAAAGCAATGTAGTAATTATTGGATTAGGGTGAGTTTATTCAATCCTTATATGTGCTTGGTTTATTATGTTTGATTCCCTGAATTTAGGGTTCAAAATTCTGTTTGAATGTGTATCTACTCTGGTCATGAAACATTTTCTCCCCTGTGCCTCAAACACCCTTTTTATAACTTTAAAATATTCTTTTATCATCCCAAGTCTTGCTTGAAAAAACATTAGCAAATACAAAAATAGGGTGAGCCCCCTTGGAAGCAGCCCATTATCATTCATGCTCTACAGTAGGGAGGGCGAATCCATTCTAGTTCTGTTGGAGGAGACTGGAGTAAGATCATAAGAATGAGCAGCCAAGGAGGAAAGCCGGAACACATTTGATGCAAGGGAAGACCTTCAGTGAAAAAGGAATGCTGCAAACTGTAATACGGCGGTGGGGAACCTCAGGCCCCAGGGCCGGATCAGGCCCCCGAGGCCATGCGGTCCGGCCCCCGGAGAGATTGCCGGGAGGCCACCCAACCGGCCCCTGGAGGCTCCGCCGGGTCCGCGCGTCACCTCCGGAAGCTGGGAGAGGGCCTTTGCATGTCCTCCCCGGCCGCCGCCTCGACCCCTTCTCACCAGGCCGTTGGCCATTTCGCACATGTGTACCACGCCGATGAGGGCAAGCTCTTGCCGTCTTGCCCTCATCGGCATGGTATGCCAGAGGTGACGCGCGGACCTGGCGTCGGCTTCGGACGGTGAGCAAGGAGCCTCCGGAGGCCGATGGGGGGCGGGGGCAAAAATTAATTAAATAAATAAAAATGGCGGCCAGCCTTATGGCCGGCCCTCAAGCAAATTTCTAATATTTAAAACGGCCCTCGCCAGGGAAAAGGTTCCCCGCCCCTGCTGTAATAGAACAGAATATTTCAGGCATTTGGTTTTTATTTGCAGGGGATCAAAGAGCCATGTGGAATATCAAAAAGGGAAACAATCCCATGTGGACTCGAACATTTCTACTCACCCTTAGATATGTGTGTCTCTCTTTTGGTTTAGCTGCAGGGAGCCCTAAAAGGTGGCGGGGGGGGGGAGCCAAAGCAAACTCTGTTCTTGTGAGGGGTCTTGATTCTTTCCCAGCAGACATGTTCTGTGCATTTATTCATATAGAAAAAGTAAGGCCAAAGCTCCCCAACGATGAATACGACCGTATTTCCTTTTTCTGTTCCTTTGTACATTTTAAATGGAGGAGTCCTTTCTTCCAGACCAGAGCAGGTGTTGAACCCTAAAAGGAAGATATCAGGCACAGTTCATCCTAGCTGCAGTCATCAAATGATAAGCATACACCAAATGATGATTTGCATGTGTGAATAGGCCATCCTAGATAAAACATCACAGGTAGAATTTTCATGCATTACATATGTAATGCTTTTGAATGGCACCAGTGCATATATTCAGCTGCTTTTCATCAAGTGTTTAGTAGTGAGAGAAACAATATGTGTGATGCATCTGCAGGTGTGAAGATAATTGGTGCATGCTTGTTGCATATACTGCACGTAGTTTATATGGAAATGGAAAAACAACCCTAGTTAAAGGAATGAATAAAGAAGTAAAACACTGTTGAAGGAGTGGAACAAGCTCTATCAAGCTTCAATACTACCTGGAGTAGAAATAGTTGTTAGAGATGGAGATGAAGTTCTTACCATAGAACCCATCCCACTTATCAGAGGAAATCATACTATGATGAGAAACAACTTAGTTGTGACTGTTTGAGGGCCAAAATAAATATGATTGGCAGCGCAATCCTGTGTAAGGATCCGGCCGGCGGCCCAAAGCCGCCCACTGGATCCTGTACCCAAGAGTGCCTGTCGTTCGGCAGGCCGGAAGTCTTCTCGGGGAAGGGGACACTCGTCCCCTTCCCCGGGTGTAAATTGAGGCTGGCCCAATGGGCCTCCTCGGATTTCTGCCAGCTAAATAGCGAGGAGGCCGTGTAACTCTCTAGCCGGCCCACAATGTCCCCCCCCCTCGCCTGCTGGACTGCTCATGCAGCCGGCGGCAGGAGACCTTACCTTCCTCCGGCGGCTGCGTCCTTGGTCCGGCAACGGAGTGAGGGAGGGCGGCCTTGCGCCGGCTTCCCTTACTCCCGAGGCGTCGCAAACGTGCTTTATGCCACGTTCGTGATGTCTTGGAATGGCGGAGCGCTTGCTCCACCGTTCCAAAGATCCCCAGGATTGCAGCCTGGATCTCCTAATGTCGTCTTCTTCAAAAAACAGGGGGAGAGCTCTTTGGATTGGGCCCATGGAATGTTAAACGTTCACCCCCGCACGCGCGCACCAATTGCTTATATATATAAAAGCAACCACATGATGTGACCCAAATCATGCACACACCCTACAGCTGCTGTTAAGAAAAGAAAAATAAGTTATGAGGTCCAGTTGCACATCTCTCAAATAATGTGTACTTTGGGCCCAATAATATAAGGTTAAGCAGCTCTGAGTGAAATCCCATGTACATTTACTTGGAAGGGGGTGGTTAAGTCCCATTGAAGTCAGTGACTTATTGTCAAGGAAATATGCATAGGTTTGGGTTGCAAATGCATTGGTACAAGCTTCTGTCAGTTCCATTTCCAAAACACGCACAATCTCTCTCTCTCACGAAGTGCACCGTCAACAGAAAGATTAAGATCTCTCTCTCCCTTTCTCTGCAGAAAGCTGGACTCTAAAAAAAAAAAAAATCCAATAAAGCCTTTGGGAAATCATGACTTGTGTACTGATCCTATTTGCAGTCTTCATCATGGCATTAAGACATGCTTAACAGATACTTTGCATAAATGCTGAGATCCTCCTTTCACACCTATTGATTCACGTGCGCGCACACACACACACACACACACACACACACACACACACACACACACCCTCCTCTTCCTTTCCCATGTTTTTTTATTTGCGTTTTCTCCAGCATATGCAGACAATCTATATAGACAATTACCTTTATATATCACAGCCATAGCAGCATACCATGATATGAGACAACTTGGAAGAGAATCCATATAGGGAAGACCTTGCTACTTACTACTTTTCTGCTTCCAGTTATTTACATGTTTAGGCCAATCTCTAGGTTAAGATCTATTAGCCCTCAACTCTTCACTCCCTCTTAATCAGTAGAGTAAAGGCTCATCTCCACTGCACGAATTCCGTCGTGTCCCGGGCTCGTGCGGAGAGTGCGGAGCTGTGTGGTTTCCATTTGATCTGATTGCATCAGAACGCGGGAGAGCCGCGCTCTCCCAAGTTCCGTTGCGATCGGCCGTGCACCATGCTCATGATTTTGAGAGGGCGGGACGCGAAGCTAATTGTTTAATCAATGGGATGAGAGGGGGCTTTCAGCCAATCAGAGCGCACTTGTGTTTCAGCCAATCAGCGTTGAGATTTATTAGAAGGCGGGACAATCCGGAGGGACAATTTGCGTTGAAGAAACTGGTGGAGCCCAGGGCAGCGTCTCGGGCGGAGCATCCTGTCCCCAATGCTTGCACGCCTCCCAATGCAACAGGGGTAGGTATAGATCAGCCCTAAAGGGAAGGGGCCATTGCTCAGTGGCAGAGCACCTGCTTTGCATGCAGAAGGCCCTAGCTTCAATCCTTGGCATCTCCAGGTAGGGCTGGGGAAGACCCCTGGAGAAGCCCTGCCAGACAGTGTAGAAAGCACTGAGCTAGATGGACCAATAGTCTGGCTCAGGATAGAGCAGCTTCCTCTGTTCCAGGAGGACACTAGATATGACAGTCAGTGCTCAGGATCTCTGGGCAACCCCTCTTCTTTATAGGTACCCTTCTTAGCATTGTAGGCAGATAATATACAGAATGGCCATCCTTTGTGCTAATTAAGCAGAGGCGTCGCTCCGGTAGGGGCGGGGCTGTAAGTATTGCTGCGGTCATAGTCTCTTTACCGAGCGAGGAGGAGGCAGCCCCACCCCCTCACTGTCCGAGCCAGTCCCCTACGGAGAAAGCAGCAGGCAGGGTCTCTTCCCTGCCGGTTTCTCCATAGGGGACTGGCTCGGACAGTGAGGGGGCGGGGCTGCCTCCTCCTCGCTCGGTAAAGAGACTATGACCGCAGCGATACTTACAGCCCCGCCACTACCGGAGCGACGCTTCTGTAATTAAGTATTATGGAAGTTCTTTGAGCTGCAAGTTGGCTGAGTTAGGCAGGGCAGCTTGGAAATCTTCTCTCCCTGTATCACAACAGGTGAAGCTGAGTGCTGAGATAATCACGTATAAGGAGCTCTTGAATTTCAATCTTGTCTCTTCTCCTGAACGCCTCGATCACCTTGGCAACTCACCTTCCGCTGACTGCAATGTCAGTGCAAGTCTGCCGATTTTGGAGACGCTGCTGCTGCTCATTCAGACAGCCATGAGAACAACTGGAATCCGTTCGGCTTTTTACCTCTGTGCTTCTATAGCACAATGATTCTCACCAGTATAATGAGCACAATAAAATGTAACTATACCTGTGTCCTTCAGAGTTTTAACCCACTTAAGCTAAGCATTGCAGCAGTCGCACACGCCGGATCTTATCCCCCATTGTTTTTCTTCACCCCGTCCCCGGCTCTCCTCAGACTTGCACCAGGTATATAGCTGGCATAGGTCCAAGGAGACCCATAGCTGATTGGGCAGCCTACTGGGGTGTAAGTACAAATATTTTTACATACCTCCTGCAGGCTTTCCAATAGCCCCCCCCCCCATAGCATGCAGTGCATGGTCCGTTGGCGCAGCTGCATGCTATAACGTGGTGTGGGGTAGGATTGGGCAGTTAGTCAAGCTTTCCCCTGACTCAGGGTGGATTTTTCATTATCTTAGCCAGCCTTCCGTTGAACTTGACCTGAAGAACAGCTCCCCAGAGATGGTCTAGGCCCCTCACTCTAATCTCTTCCATTCTCATTGCCTCTCATCTCTTTCTGCTCTCCTTTAGCTGTTTTAAATCATGGGGATGGGAAAATGAGAAGGAGGAGCAGCTGTGGAGTCAGAAGAGGAGCACAGCCCCCCTCTAATCTGCCACTTCCCACCACGCCACTACCTGAGGTGGCTGCCTCACCCCACCTCATTAGTGGGCCGGCCATGATCCCACCTAGAAATGCGGCTGGCCCACCTGGCAAGGAAGGCTGGCTACAGCTCTGTCCCCATGCCACTGCCCTGCCCCCCCCCACCAATTCTTTTTGAAAAAAAGAAAAAGATGATGAGAATTCTAATCATGATACTGTACATACTTCCACTTCCCATCTAGTTTAGCGCTAAATGTCTTGCCCAAGATTACAGATAGGAAACATGCTGAAAAACAGGCCACAGGCCCGAATTCATTACTGCCGTACAAGGAGTACTGTACACAATATTGCAGCCGAACTCTCTTGTGCTGTGATTTGATAGCTGCATTTGCTCACATTTTTCCCTTATCCCTCTTGTTTCTCCACTTCCTTTCCCTCCCCCCCCCCATTCTCTTCACATGTTCAGACTTTAGATTGTCGGTCTCCTAGGACAAGAACCTGATTCTCCTCCTCCTTCTATCCTGTCCAACCAACCCTTCATTTTCTTTCCCTTCCAGTAACATAAACCTCCCCAGTTCTCAGAGGCTTATCAGCAGCGAGTGCTGCCTGGAGCACTCGCTGCTGCTCCGCCCCAAAGGGGCGGCGGGCGACCCGGCTTACGCGGGCGCTCAGAGGCCTTCTCCCCCGGCCTCGGAGCCGGAGAAAGCCCCGGAGCGTCCACCTCGACCGGTGGCCAGGGCTTTCTGAAAGCCGACTGCCGCGCCGCGCTGTTTATCTTTGTTTTGCACATGCGCAGAACATTTTAACGTTCTGCGCATGTGCAAAACAAAGATAAACAGCGAGGCGCAGCAGTCGGCTTTCAGAAAGCCCTGGCCACCGGTCGAGGTGGACGCTCCGGGGCTTTCTCCGGCTCCGAGGCCGGGGGAGAAGGCCTCGGAGCGCCCGTCCGCGTCACCGGGCGGGTGCGCTCGCTCCATGGAAAGACTGGAGCGAGCGGAGCAGCGCAGCCCAGGGCCGAGGAGCCGCCCGGAGCCACTGCTCCGCTCGCTCCAGTCTTTCCACGCCTCTGCCAGTTCTTTCTGCCTTTTGAGTCACATGTTCTAACTTCCTTCATCCTGGGACCATTCTCTAGATCCTGCCCTGTCTGCTGAAATCAAAACTTAATGATGACTTGAGTCAAGGGACAATTGCAGGGATCTGCCTGTGGTTTGAGGAAAGTTGTGGAATGTAGCTTTTGAGGCGCGAGTGGCTGTGTACGTAGCCATGAGTTATTTTTTTTCATTGCCAAAAAAATAAATAATTTTTTTTTGTCTGGCAGAGAGAACTTTTTGAGTGCAGTGATAGCCTAAGTAGGATCCTGAAGTGAAGAAGTAGCTGCCAGCTGTCATTGGAGTGGTTTTATGTGTGATTACTGTATTGAATTTAAAAATGGAAAAAAAAAACATATCAAGTGGCATCCGTGACTCACTGGGATGTGGGTGATTCAACTCAGATCTTTTAAATTCTGCTCGAGGTGTGACAAGCCTCCACAGTTCCCGTCTCCGCAGATTTCTAGGTGGCAAAAAGGGAACTGAACTATGAGTGCAATGAAGTGACATTTAAAATTGCATCTACTCTGTCAGCAACAATAAGCAAAGTCTTTACCGCTTGTCCGGATCTATATATAGCTTTGTTGATAGTTCCACTTAACTTAAATTGAGTGTTAGATCCTCACCATTAACTTGCTTTGGGCCTGGACAAGGTGAACAGCAGTCAGCATGGTAATTTTCTAAAGCAGGCAGTTTTTTTTTATTATTATTATTATTAACCCATCCCTGTTTAAACACAGGATGGAGTGCAGAACAGTGAACACCTTGTTGGAGGGTAACCATAGCCCTCACCTGCTTGCCCATAGCGAACGTGTGGAGAGGGGAATGAGATCACTGTGCTCCTGAAGCCCCCCTCCCCAACACACACAGCATTTGTCTGCCACAACACCGTACCCAATAAGAGATCCTCCTTGGAACATCATTCAGGGGACAAGACTCCAAGAGTGCTTTGGTCTTGGGACAAGGCTGGCCAGTACAGTAAGTCCTCCAGGATCTGTTGTTTCATTTAAAGTTGTTTCGTTTAAAGTTGATGGGAAAACGCCACGGGAGCGTTTACATTTATCATTTAGCCCATGGTAAAATTGGTTTCATTATAAGTCGTTTCGCTTAAAGTTGCAGTTTCCAAGAAGAACCTATTAACAACTTTAAGTGAAGACTTGCTGTACACTCTTACTGCCCCCGCAGCACATTCATTATACACTTGAAGAGAAGGTCTGAACAGGGCTTATTCAACTGACCACATTTAATTAGTTTGCTGCTCCCTACAGGATGGCTTCAGGTTTGCACCCATTTTTTTTTAAAAAAAAATCACTGCTCATGAAGTTTTTTTCTTTCAGCCAAAGCATGGGTGGAGTTTGAGCTTTCTTTGGATGTTAGCACTAAACTGATAGTGAGATGGCCTTGTATTTTGCGCTTTGAAAATGTCCCCACATTCTCTGATTATTTGTTTATTTAAAAGATTTCTATGCTGTCATTCCTCTTACAAACTAAAAGCCCAATCCTATCTTTCTCCCCTCCCCCCCCCGGGCTGGTGCAGCTGTGCCAAAAAGTAGTGCGCTGTATCCTGCAGGGGGGTGGATTAGGTGGCTTCAGAAGAGAAAGAGGATTGAAGTCCCCTTACACCTCCCTGTTCCACAATGGGTCTCCTTGGACTTGCGTCAGCGATTTTGCTGGTGCAAGTCCGAGGAGGAAGGGGCAGGGAGGCTGCTGATGGAGGGGATAGAATCCAGCGTGCACCATCACCACCAGATCCACCCCCTCCCACAGCCTCCCTGTTCCTGTTTCTCTCCCTCCTTGCCCAGTTCCCTGCCCCCGGCTCCACCCTTGCTCACCCCTGTTCTGCCTCTCTTTCCATCTTACCTGCCTCGGTGGGTCCTCCAGGATCTGCTGACACACGTGGGAAGGCTCTGGCCTTCCTGCCAGCGCTCCTGCAGCGTGCTACTCTGCGTGCTTTATGGCTGCTTTACAGCAGTCGCCACCAGTGGAACATGTGTTTCATTGGCAGCTGGGCCAATCGGACTGGGTCGTAAGATGCCCAAGACAACTCACAACCCATAAATACAGTACAAAATAAAATACAATAGTAAAATACAATTAAAACAAAACCCCAGAGAAACAGAAAACATAAAAATGCTGCACATATAAAAGAAAGCAGAATAAAAACAAGGAAACAGCTTATTGGAGGGAGTGAGGGAGGTTACTCATCAAAAGGTCACCAGGGAGGAGGCAGTTCTTAACTCATTTTCATTCGAAAGCTTTCATGGCCAGCAGATATAGTTAGTGAAACAGGTAGTACGCGTAACGCAGCCATATCTATGTAAAAAACACAGCAATCCGACTGAGGTTTAAAAACAATGACGATTTTATCTGGGTTTAACGATGTATTCCCGGACAAACAGAAATTATTTAGAAACCACGGCTGGACAAGTGAGCCCAACGTTTCGTGTCCTAATCTGGACACATCTTCTGGGGCAATCCAAAAAGGAATGAAAGACATTACAGTTCTCGGCGTCTCGCTTCGTTGTTTTGCTGCCTTCTCTGCACGGAATGGCTCCAACAGCGAGGGGGCGGGTCCGCCTCCTGCTGGCTTGTAAACGGGACTAGGACAGGGCACAACTTACGGTACGGCCCCCCACCGTAGTGACGCCTCTGCTGATACCAGAAGCAACATGCCAAATGCTGCCCCTCTACCCGATGATGTGCAGGCATCTGCTCCTCCCACTCTCCAATGTTCTAGCTCAACACTCCCCTCCACATCTCCTCTTCCTTTCTCTCGCCCACTTCCTTTTTCAATCCAGGGAGTGAAAGGAGAAGGGGAGCAGTGGAGGCAAGTAGGCAGACAGAGATGGGCTGCTGCCTGACCCCCTGTCTGCTGCCTGACCTTCATTTGGCCTCATGCATAGGCCAGCCTGGCCCCCAAACCTGGTTGTAGCTTCTAGTGTGGCTTTGCCACATAGGTCTTCATAGTCATGTGCAGAGATTTCTGGAGGCATCTGTCATTGGCCGGCTACATTAAATGTGACAAGTGGGTGCACTGGCATCGCTGCAGGGGGGCGGAGCTCTAAGTTCCGCTCACCGCCTTGAATGGTTCCGAAGGTGAGGGGGCGGGGCCGCTTCGTGTTCCGGTGTAACGGAGGTTCGGAGCCATGGCGGAACTTAGAGCTCCGCCCCCCCTGCAGCGACGCCAATGGGTGGGTGTGGGGAGTCACCATGTGGAGGCAGCCTCCAGTGTGACTTAGAACCAGTTCACACCCCTCTTAGTAAAATTCCAGGTTTATGGCTCAAAAGCCTTGGAAGTGTGATTATAAATTAGAAGTCTTTATCACTGCTGTCTGTAGGGAAACTCCAAATATCTGTGGTGCTCAGATTTAATAGAACTCCAGATATTTTACAATATTTTTGCCAGCAGGCAAAGGCGACACTTTGAAACATGTGGGAACAAAAATAGCCAAAAAGAAAAAAAAATGAAAGGAAGACAGTTGCATTTCAGAATAAAATCCTCCGAGGACAATCTGGATGTAATCACAAATGTGTGGCTGATGAGTACTGTAAACCAGTGACCCCAGCAGTATGAAAAAGAAGTCATTGTGACCCTGGTAGCAACCCAGAGGCCATTTTTGCTGGCAATGCCAATCAAAATGACCAAGCCAATTCTCATTCTCCTTTTCATATTATTAAAAAAAAAACCTAGAGGCTTCTCCTGGTCATTGGGAAAGATCCTAAGATAAATGTCCCAGATCATGCTTTGTTTCCCCTCTTTTGCCCTTAGTTGCTGAACAAAATATTGCTTTTCATTTTCACAAAAAGGTTTCAGCAGTTTGTTGTGTTGCAGCCTTTGGCAGTACTTTTATGATGTCTAAAGCAGTGAGTCCTTCAAGCAGAGTCTTAACATAGCAATTTCTTTTTAAATGCCAAACAGGATCATAACCAGGATGAAGCCAATGCATGTATTATCCCACCTAGAGTACTGATTTACCGCACTTAGTTTTTCTATTCTCAAAACAGCCCCTTTCATTTATGACATAACAGCTTCCAGTTACAGAATGGAAGCATGTGTTTACAATAGGAAAATGTCTAGTTTAAAAAAAATGAGTAGGGGCTGATGCCCCCTCCTTAGAGTGCTCTAGACTTCACCTACCTGACCTGCCTATCTCTGCCCACTCAAGATTCTCTCCCCCAACTCCAGTTTATGTTGGATTTTTTTAATTATTAGCACTTCAGTGATCCTGGGGGGGGGGGGAATATCCTCCTTAGCTACTATGAGGGTGAACTATGCAGAACTCTCAATGGATAAAGGGTTTGGGACAAGGCTTGTCGTTTTCAATGAGAAAGCTAAGCATGTGCTCAGCAGTAGTTCCATTCTCCATTAAAAATAATGGAATATTAAAAGTTTTTATTTGTTAGCATTGTCTCAGATCTTGTATCAAACTTGTTTAATTATGTCAAACCGAGATCTCTCACAACCCAATTCTAACTAAACCCACCCCCCGTCGATACAGTCATGCCAACAGAGCATGCACTGCATCCTGTCGGGATGCAGTCCTGGAGATCTCCTCGAGGTAAGGGTACTTTTGCTCCCTTACCTCAGTGTAAGCCTCCACTGCTACAGTGGGTCTCCTTGGATCTGCGGCAGCCATTTTGCTGGCACAGAACCGAGGAGAGTAAGGGAGAGGGAAGGCTAGAGGAATGGGGATAAGATGCTGGTGCAATCGGAATCCACCCTCTCCCTCCCCCTTTCGGCCTCCCGCCTGCCTTGTTCCCTGCCCAGACATCCCCCATTCCTCCACCTCCCCGCCTCATTCCTCCCACCACCTGTCCCCTGCGCCGACTTACCTGTGGTCCCACACCGCTGTCCCGCTGTCATAAAGCCCAATTATGGGCTGTTAGTCATTTACATGAACCAATTCTGATCCTATTATTTTTAGCAAGGTTAATATTTGCTCAACAAAAGTCTAGTAAAAATATGATTGAACAAAATTTTGGATGTGATTAACTGATGACCATGAGACTAGGAATGGGAGACCAGGTGAGCAAGAGGTAAAGGTTATGCCCTTGATCCCTGGAAGCTCTTTTCCTATAGCTCTTTCTCATCCCTATAGCTCTTTTTCATTTTCTAAGACTTTAGCCGCTACTTCTTGTTAATTTCCATTTTATGTATGTGTGTTGTCGTGAAAATTAGAAACATGCAATGTTTCTTTAACACTAAGAAATTGGAATGCAGTCCAATGTTTTCTCTTGTGATGGACTCCACCAAATCACACACAACCAACAGTGATTAAGGCAATACAACTTTGGATTCTGGTGACATCACCACCAGTCATGCTCTCTTGGTTCCTTGACATTTTGGCATGATTGACAACAAGAAGTCCTTCTCCAGTCAACTCTGCAAACCAAAGCATCTCAGAAAGCTTTCAGTTTCAACTACTCCTACTCACACTTGCTATTCTTAGCAAACACTTTTCTGAAGTCAAGGACGTTGCATGACGCTTTTGTATTGTTCCTGCTTGCCATGAAATTTCACTAGCTTTCTTTGTTTTACACGGAGAAGCATTTTCTAGTTATTATCCCACGCTTTTTATCCTGGCAGCGATGATGATTGTTTAATGTGGCAAAAGGCTCTGATTGATATTCCATTGGATGCTTGTACGCACATACAAGGTATAGAATGAACCGTTCCCTCTTGGTCGTACATTTCAAATATTGACGTAAGGGATACATACAGCTAACGTTTCCAATATTGCCATTTGAAACCCAATTAGAGATTTGGGGCAATAGGCTGAAACTTTGCCACAAGTTTGAGCAGCTTGGCTGAGTTTATAAAGAACAGCTTGAAAAGGATCATCTTGCTGCTGCTGCTGCTTCTGCTGCTCAGCCCCCTGGCCTGGTATTGAACAAGGGAGACCTATTAAATGGTCCTGTGGCTGTTCAAAGCTGCTTTTATTATATGGCTAGATATGTAAGCTGTGTCAAACCACCATACAGGAATAGTAGATCTTTAAGTTATTAGTTCGTGGGATGGGTTCAGTGTTCTAGTCAGGTGGCTAGATTTCATAGTCGGGGAAGGGCATATGCTTGGTATCCTTGGTTTATTTATCCTTGGTCTATTTCAGTAGCAGGTGGCTACATAGCTTGATGCCAAAGACTCGGTGTAAAAAATCAATAAAGCCAAATAATGATCAATAAGCCAAATTAGTGATTAAAAGGGTTACGTCTGTTATTTATTTTATTTATTTTTATTTATTTATTTTTCACATTTTTATACCACCCTTCCTCCAAGGAGCTCAGAGTGGTTTACATATTTCCTCCCCTCCTTTTTGTCCTCACAACACCCCTGTGAGGTAGGTGGGGCTGAGAGATAGTGACTGGCCCAAGGTCACCCAGAAGCTTCGTGGCTGAGCGGGGATTTGAACCTGGATCTTCCAGGTCTAAGTCCGACTCCCAAACCACTACACTATCCTGTTAGAAATACAGAAGACACTAAAAATACAAATGTGTTGGGTGTGATCAAGGATTGACCAGGTCAGGCACTGGTCCGAGGGTCCATGCCCATAAGAGTCCCCTCCTGGCCAGACTGACCCTTGAATCCTCAGAACCGCTTGAAGTAGTAGCACCCTATGTGCCATCAGAGGGTGAGCAGAAGGCACCATAGGGGGCCCAGTGCAGGGCTTTACCCCAAGCCCCCGACCAGCCTGGCACCAACACTGAATCCTGCACACACACATACTTGGGGGACGATCCTATTGAATGGTATATGATCAGACTGTAATGCTGAATAACCCTCAGTTTGAACATACTGTATAGTGAATCCTCGATTTAATGGATTAATGTGGGGGGGGGGGTTGATTGTGTCCATTAATGTTGGGTCTGTTAAATCCAAACACGTTGAAGCCAGTGGAGACACGCCTGTAAAAGCATGTATTCCTAGTCCTTAATGGAGCAGAAAACATCCATTGTTTCCAAAGTCCATTAAATCGAGATCTGTTAAATAGAGGGTTTACTGTATTGAAAAGAGGCAACAGGTAAATCCACGTTACTTTTGAGAGGTGGGTTCAATACACATTACACTTTTAGAATGGAAAAAAATAATAATGAAGATTGATGAGTAACAGATGTCTCCCCATTTTTAAAATTAAAAATGTGCAGCAAATCGTAAATACAATACAGTTGTGGGAAGGCTAGTTAAAAGCACAGTTGGATTGTGGTTGGTCGTCAGCGTGATTTCTGGCAGAAAAGATCATTCATGCTAAACTAAACCACTGGAGTTCTTTGAAGCTCTCTGTGTTCTGAAACAATGGATGTTGACATGCTTAAAACATGCCCCTGGTTACAGAAATGCTTCTGAATCAAAGTCCAAAGACCCAATATGGTGGCATCTTTATGATTTGTTTTGTTGATTGCATAGTATGAGAACTGACACAACATTGATCAGCAAATCCTAAAACTCCATCCCATAGTACAAAATTTGAATACAAGCTACAAGGACATTTTCCTCTGATTTCTCCAATTAGGGAATCTGAAAGCAATGGGGTGAGGGTGGGGGGTTATCCTTTAATATGACAATGGTCTTGGTCAACATGTGATTCAGAAACCCATAACTGCAGGCTTTGGGGGAGACAATCAGGTTGCTGTTTTTGACTCTTTAGGCGTTGACGTTAGGCTGTGTAACACATCACTTCTTTAGATTTGCTGAACATGTGCACATAATATGCTTATTATTACTACCAAGCAGAAGGCTTTTATTGTTTTATAAAGGTGAGTGGACAGTGGCTGCTGTGTTGGGTGTCAGACAGGCCAAGTCAATGAAAATGTATTCAAGGGAAATAAGCAAAATAAAACAGAGGAGATTCTGTGGCAGAAAGCAGCAGCATGTGGTGTCTCTTTGCTGCTCATACTAAAGAGAAGGCATCATCTGATTTATTTATTTTTAATAGAGGTCTCATGGCTTGTCACATCACCTAATCTGGCCTATTGACATTCAGAAGACAATTATAGGATCTGCTGGTCATCATAGCAGTTCCATCCACTAATTGGACCTTATTGGCTTACCCCACCTGACATGCCTTGAGGTCAGAATCCATTGCAAACATGACTCAAGTCCTAATTATTCCTGTCCGTCCGTCCCCCCCAATACATGCAAAGTATTAAAACGACATAGTTCTACTGGAGAAATGTATTCTGGGGTCAAAGTATGCAATCTTCCGACTTTCACAGAACTCGCCTTTTCATTCTGCTTAATGAAGGCTTCTGTGAAAGTAGAATGCTTTTATTAGCTTAAGGGTAAAGACAGTCCGTGGCAAAATGTATTTTACCCCACAAGTAATATTCATATTGTTTTTGTAAATTTCTGGTTTGAACTCGGTACATAGTGGGAAGCTGGACTATACAGGTTAGAATTAGGTGGCATCATTTAAGCCAGGGGTATTCAGAGAACGCTTCTTCGTATGTAAATATCTTGGCTTCTGCCATTCCAAAGTGCCACCTAACAGAACATGTAAGCAATTGTGAACGCAAATTGAGAAATTTCCAGAAAAGATATGCTAGACCAGTGTTTCTCAAACTGGTGGGCAGCAACCCACCAGGAGAACGGGAAACGGCTGCTACCCCCTTAAGGGGCGACCGCGGCGGCACTCCCAGGATCGCACCACTGCTGGGGGGGAAAGGGTTATTTTTAACTTACTGAGGGTTGCATCAGCCCTCCGAAGGGTGTGGGGAGGCCTGCGGACCCCTCTGTGGGCCTCCCCACACTTCAGATCGACTCTCCAAGGCAATTGCGACCCACTTCCGGTTTTCATCCTGAGCTAGCAAAATGGTATTCTACATTCATCTATAAATCATGCATACAGTATTATGAGATGTGTCAAAAATACGTCTTTGCCATTACGCATAAGATCTAATTGAATTAATTTGCTCAATGTCAGCAACTGTCCAGGACAAGATTGATGCCGTTCTTCCACCAGGAAGGTCTGTTTGCCGGAATCCAGGAATGTGTTATCCTCTTTTCTTCATTTATTCTCCAAACATCTGCTATGATTGACAGAAGTGGCGTTTCTCTACTGCAGGCATCAGAAGACCCCTGCAGATAAACTGGGACCACCAGCTGATTTCACATAAATAATGGAAAGGCTGTGATGCTGAGCTTATTTCGCTGGGCGGAATTTAAACCAGTGACCTCAGTATGAACCTTACTCTTTGCTCGATCATGTGTCCAACTGACAAACTTGCTCAGGGTTTCCAACTTGTCTGCTGGTATCTTCACTCTACATATCCTAGAAAAGAAGCATCTCTCTTTTGGCCTCATGTCCAATGAACCATTCACTGAACAGCAGCAGTTGTTGAAATTGTACGGTGCATGTTGCTAAATGGATTTGTGACGGTACCGTCCTGAATTGTGAGACGAGGTAAAAATTTCAGAACATGACCAGGCCCTGTTGGTGATGGAAAGGCAACAAGTCCAGTTGCTCCTGCTGCAAGTTAGTTCTTTTCAAGCCTTGGTGTTTCCTTCGTAAAACATTACCTGCAAAAGATGCAGGTGGTGGAGGGCCTAGGCAAAATTCTTATGGTGCAAGGACAATTGGGTAAAAGGCAAGCACTGAAAATGAATAGAAAATCTGATGTACAACTTCCTACACTTACAGCTCAATCCTGAGCATGTCTTCAATGGGGCTTACTCCCTAGGAACTGTGTATAGGATTGCAGCCTTAGGGTCCGATCCTTACTAAATGGCGCATTGGTGGGTTATGTGTTCTGCTGGTACGCATTGTCACAAAAACGCTGTAAAGCACTTTGCAACAGCGCCATAGCCAGGCACACCGACGGGAAGGCAGAGCCGTTCTGCTGGTGCCAGTGGCCATCAGGTTGCCCACCGGACCAAGTAAGTCAAGTGCAGGGATGGGGGAAGGGTGGGGAGGGGGTTGAATGGGACGGGGGGTAGAATGGGGCGGCACCTGGTTTGGGTGGGCAGATCGGGCCCAGGAGGGGGCGGGATCAGCAGCGCCAGCGGGCACCATATCCAACCCCCCCCCCCGATCCATCAGCACAGATCAATGCAGACTTGCGCCAGCGATTTTGCTGGCACAGGTCTGAGTTGACCTGTTGCAAGCTGCTGGGGCTTACTCAGGGGCAAGGGGACAAATGTCCCCTTACCCCGCAGAGACCTCCAGCAGCCAAAAATCCCCCACAGGATGCAGCGCAGCCTGCACCAGCACTGCTGCATCGCCACATGGAGATTTACACGGAATTGGGCTGTTAGTCTCTGATTTTACTTACTTCAGACATTAGTCCCCATCCATCATGGCACCTGACTCCCTGAAAGATGCGCTGGATCCTGACACTATAAGTCACACAGTGTGCATCGGGGACAAGAGCCAGGAGTATCCTTCAGCTTAGCCTTATATGCCCTTTGGTTGTCATGGTCACCTGGGTATCCTTACCTGATTAGACCCTGGTGAGGCAGGGGTGTCCAATCTGGACACATTTATTTATTATTTATTTATTAGATTTTTATCCCGCTTTCTCCCCCCATTGGGGGGGGGGGACTCAAAGCCGCTTACAACAATATAAAACTCTTAAAACATTAGTAAAATCTAAAACCACAATACAGAATATAAAAGCAGGACTAAAAAAGTAAAAACCAGGAGTCAAAGGGGCTAGACCACTAAAATAGTTAGGCTGGGTGGCTAACTCAGAGGGCATGCCAGCTCCATTTGGAGGAACATGCTAAACTGGTGCCTTCTATGATAAAGGAGGTTAATCCCAAAACAACCGAACATTTGCTGGCCCCTAATGGCTGTGATCCTAAAATGTTCACCAGCCCATTTGGAGACAAAGGGGGAAATCTGGGAATTTCACCACAGACCTAACCAAAGTACGATGGTTACAGTAACTGGAGTAGAATTTAATTGTTGAGGAAAAGCTGGCATAGTCCTGCTTAGGTAATAGATTCCATTTTCTTTCGGCAAGGAGCCCAGCTACCTCAAGGAATATTGGCAGATTCTAAGCATTTAATGTCTGTGTTGCAAATATATTTCTCAGCTGCTTTTCTTTGGCACATTCTGAAATACAGAATATTTTATGTAAATTGAAAGACACTTTGATGAGAAAGAATAGATAGCGAGCAAATTAAATCTCAGGTTAAATGGAATAGAGTTTACACTAGGGAGAGAACCTCTATCTCCAGTCATTGACTTGAGCAGTGGGTTAGGAAAGCAAAAGCAATTAATCAGGTGACATTAGAAGATCTTGTACTATATCTGAGGTTGGTTATAGACCCAAATGCGATTAGACACAATTGAGTGCCTGGAGTAACTTTAGACATCCTGTGTTATTATGGGAAAGCACTGGGTATTGAAAGACAGAGAGAACAGCCTGTCACAGCCAGTGATGGTTTACCTGTTCTCAAGAGTTCATCTGTCTTTTCTATGTTCATAGGTTCACTTACAATCTCTGCATGCCAGTTTCCCCAGTGTACTTCATACGTGTACGGAGCATGTAAAGCCACTGAAAAGCAAACAAATTGGTTTAGGATAAGTTTCTTAGAGCAGTTTTTGCTTTCCATGCTTTGATGCTCAGTGGAAAAAATGAAATTGCTTTTTAGCCCTAGACTAGTTTTGACTTGTGCTGCCTCATGAAGTGCTTATAGCTCAGAAAGCCTCACATTACCCACACCTTCTGCTTATTCTAAGAAGCAAGTAAGTGATTCCATTCCTTTTACTGGATAAGGTTATTCCCCTATAGACATCTGACTAGATCCTGTAGGTATTGCTTTCATCCCTTCTACTTTCTCGTTTGCTGAAGAGGGATGTAGGTGAAAGTCTCCTTACTCTGTCATCTTTCTGAATATATGTATGTTCTTTATGCAATCAAAGAAAATGATTTTAAATATATGCATGTTTTGTGTTGGAATTTAGAACTTTGCCATCCCTAATTTTAAACTTACAGGGAAAAAGTCAGTTCATGCTAGTTGTTCTGGAAGAAGCGAAAACATTCACCGGCTCTAGCAGTGGTCCCAGGCAAATTGGCAGTTCTTTTGGCAGTGCATTGTGCCCATGTCCCCTTTCACAGTCTCATGCCAGTAGGGATCACATGTGGTAGTTTGGGGAATTAACTCCGGTTCGCCAACATTCTGCTACTGCCAATGAGGCTACAGTCTCATTGAGGCTACAGAAATGGCTTCCCCATTGATGAAACTCAAAGGTAGAAAACAAGGTGTACTGCTCTACAAGAGGTAGAATCTCTCAGTCCGCAGAAATAGTGCTCTGCTTCTTCTTTTTAATCCAAGCAACCGATCAATTCTTTACCACTTACCTCTGGCTAGATCCTACTTTGCTTACCTTAGTACTATTATTTTTCATCTGATTTTAACCTTTTCCCCTGTTCTCCAGCCAGTCTAGTCATCCTGTGTTACTCCCTGTCAACCCAGCCAATTTGACCATCTGTTTTCTTTTTAAAAATTTGGGTCTGACTCCTTGGACTTGTCTGTCTTTTGGCAGCTTGCCTTAAAATTGTCTCTCTAATGGTACCCTCTTCACCTAATGTTGGCCCCTAGACCAGATCTTGACCCTCTCTTCAAACATGCCTAATCAGCCCTAGCATACAAGCAATCAAATGGTTAATGATAATGGTGGCACCTTCATTCTGACTGCTGGCACAGAATGACACAGACCTAAGAATAAAAGGCAACCAGTAGCCAACAGCAGCAGTAGGCCTCTGGCACTGCCACCATTTGTGGTGGCGATTCTGGAGTGGCTGCTGGTGGCCCACAATGTGCGCTGCCGTATGGCCATTTACAACAGCAGAAGCACTGTTCCGCTGTTGTAAAGCCCGGTTAGTATTGGGCTGTTAATCACCTTGCCCTGAAATGGCCAACTATACTGCCTTGCTTTAGATACCCTTGTACTTAGCTGAAGTTGTGCTGCACTCACCTTTCATGTGAATGTGTCATTTCAATAGCTGGAGGGCTGCTTAGTACGCTGCAATATGGGACGATTAAAAGCAAATAGGAAGCCATAAACACCTAGGTACTTGGAGAGCAGAGCGACCACTTCCTCCTCCTAAATCAACAGTTGAGTGAGCCGTGCCTTTGTATCCATGAATGCTTTCCCATTCTCCTAAACTGTAACATCTGGTCATTAATGAAAGCAATGTTGCTAAGTGTTCAGCACTGAGCCAGACCTATAGATGCAAAAGCAAGATCATCACGGTCAAGCAGATAGAAGAGTGGTGGGAGGAAAGAAAGAGGAAAACATCTGTATAGCAGTAAAGCCCGTATACTGGTGCCTTGGTGCACTTTCTGCTTTTGCTAGTACCAGCCATCTCAGGGTCAGTTTTGATCTGCATACACAGCAAGATGGGAATTCAGGAACACGGGTTGTAAAATTCATTCCTGATGTTTTTGAAGAAAACATCACCTCTAAATCAGTGCCAGGCTGTCTTCATGCTAAGCTGAGCTCTGACTTGCAGCTACTGTATATGAGTTGTAAACAGATGCAGTCATCTGGCCATTCCCTGCTCGCCATCTTACCCCCCCCCCCCGCTTGTTAATCTGACATATCACATATGAATTAGTGGACACTGAAGCATGCAGTTGTTCCTGCCCTCAGTACATTCCTCAGTCAGTCAATTTTTTGGTCTTTCTTAGCATCTGGTCCTGGTGCTTTGTTTTTGGGGTTGTTGTTTTTTGCATCCTGAGAAAGTGATGAGCATTGTCTGGTAGTAACAGGAAACTTGGACACCAAGCCTGCAAATATTCCGTGAGATTTGTAGTATTAAGTTGACCATAATAGGACAGCACCATATTTTGAAAGTTGGCATAAGAATCCTATTTCACACAACACACATTTTGAATTAATTGAGTGTGATGGATCAGTATCAACCCAAGTAGCCCCATCCTGAGAAGTCCCTCTAGCTATGTCAGTACAACAGAGGCCATTCTCAGGCTGCTGCAGAAAGATCAGATGGGGAATGCCACGGGGCCTTGGAAAACCCTAGAGAGGCCTAAAAAGTGAGTGCTAGATTAGGCCTGCATAAATGAACCCTTTATAACCATTGCAATGAACTGTTCAAAGCCTCACTTTCATACTTACCCTGATCTGGCTTGAAGGAACCATGTTCCCATCTATATTATGCTTTGGCTATGATACACAGTTGCAGCATGTCTGTTGACAATGACTGCATTAAAATGGGGGACTGGGGTCAGATCCCATTTCAGGATCGTCTACTCCCAATACAGTCCCCTTAGGTCACCTGGCAGGGCCCTGCTAAGAGTTCTACCACCATTCAAGGTAAAGGGGATGGTGATGAGAAACAGGGCCTTTTCTGTCATGGCACCATACCTCTGGAACATGCTTCCAGAGGATCTTTGATCAGTTCCCTCTGTGGAGCAATTCTGGTGCGGCACGGCTTAAAAATATTTGTATTTCACCTAGCCTTTGGGGGAGAAAGGTGGGATATAAATCCATGAATGAATGAATGAATGAATGAATGAATGCCCCACGTTCAGTCCCTAGCATCTTCAGGTAAAGCTGGGAAAGACCCTGTCTGAAGAGCCAGTGCCAGTCAGTGTAGGTAGGCAACACTGAGCTAGATGGGCCAAATGGTCTGGCTCGGGATGTTTCTTTGGAAGATGTATATTCCACCTTAACATTCATATCAAATCAGATTCATGTATTCATACTATGTTGACTTATCATCTCATATGATTTGGCTATAGGAATGTTTCCATATGTATTGTTGACATGTAGATAACATCCAACTTGCACAACTGTAGCAAGACATCCGTGGTGTCTTTTGACTCAAAGTGGGTGTCAACCATCAAGCTTTGACTCCCCTAAATACCGGGTGCCCTTCCCTTCAGAGTTGAGCCAGTGAGAACGCACCAAGCAGGGCTCACTTTCTCATGAAGCAATGAGGCAGTTCCTTCATAAAGTAGATTCCAGAGGAAGCTCCATTTTCCTGCCTTTCTTTCTCTGTACTTGTGGGCTACTCAGAATGAGCTACTACAATCTGGAGCAATCTTGACCACTTTTCAAAATGGTGATGTTTCAGAACTGTGGTGGTGAGGAAGTATACTGTTCCTGTTGATTCAAGTACAGCCCCTGTTGACCAAACCAATTTTTAAGATGTTCAAATGAAGACCATTCAAAAAGGCTGGTGCAATGTGTTCTTCATGCCCTGGGGTGCATGTGTTGCACTGTAATGTACTATGAACATGTGTCGCTTTTCAGTTCTGTAATGATGACATCAGTGCATTTCTTTCCACAGCAGAGTACTACAGTGTTGCGCTTTTTAAATTAGCTCCCAACAAAACAAAAAGAGATAAAGTGATTTTATTTTAATTAAGTTTGACAAATATGGCTTTTTAAAAAAATGTACGGTAACTTGGCATTTTAGGAAAACCAATGACATATGCCATTTTAAGAAAAACAGATTGAAACCATTTTTAAGAAACACAAGGGGAATAATTTTAATGAGTAATTTTGAAAAAGGATGCTGAATATGCTCCTTTCCAGCCTCAACCTTTACAGGGGAAGATCTGCCTCGCATGTCCCCCTGACACAGTGAGTCACACTGTAGTCACAGTGAGTCAATTGGAGCGTTCCAAAGTAAGTGGTATGTGGATGGGAGCCTTACTTTGAAACACAGATCATAGAATGAAGGACAGTTGAATACAATTCCTTGAATGTATTTGCTGCAGCCCGTTGTTTGGGTCCAACTACAACAACTGGGCTTTATATTTGCATAAGGGAGGGCCAACTGCCCCCTGCCCCCGTAATGCCAACTGAAAGGCTTGCGTTGAGCAGCAAGTTGGGGGGAGTGGTGAACTGACAAGGGGCGCTGTGCACCCCATGTCTACCTACTCTCCCCTCTAGCCTGCCATAGTGCCATTCACTGAGTCACTTCAGTTGGCTTTTCCGCTTGCTGAAAGCAAGCAGGAAGAGGACCGGGGCAGCAGCCACCCACCTCCAGCAGCACTAGAGGAAGTAGGAAAGAAAGAAAAGCTGCTGCCATCACCACCACCACCTCCTTGCACACCCGGCCACTAGAGATGAAGTATTGCTGCTGCTGCTGCTGCTGCTGCTGCTGCTGCTGCTGCTGCTGCTGGGTGTGCAAGGCGGTGATGGCAGTGTGCACAGGGAAGGGTGCAAAATTTGTTGCTGCTTGAGGCAGCATTCAAGCTTCAGCCAGGGGGCCTAGCATTTTGTTGTTGTTGTTCAGTCGTTGTGTCCGACCCTTCGTGATCCCATGAACCACATCCCGCCAGGCCTTCCTGTCCTCCACTATCTTCCTGAGTTCGCTCATTTTCATGTTCGTTGCATCAGTGATGCTGTCTAACCATCCTTTGCCTTCCCCTTCTCCTTTTGCCTTCAATCTTTCCCAGCATCGGAGTCTTCTCCAGAGAGTCCTCTCTTCGCATTAAGTGGCCAAAATATTTGAGCTTCAGCCTCAGTACCTCCCGATCAATTTGTTAGATGAAGTACAGTACAATGAGTTTTAGAAAAAGGTGCTACAACTCCATTCTTCAAGATATATCTTGTGCAGAAATATTATTTGTTTTTATTTATTGAAAGGTTTTATACTGCATCCTTCAGCAGATGGTCCTAATTTAATTACCATTCCGAGCATCACAATGCAGGGTTTAATTGAGCAATTTCCCATATTTAACTAAATTCTAAGGGCCATGCTATTCTCTAGGGCAGGCAAACTATCATTCATAGCATGCAGCTGCGCCCACAGAGTGCATGCTGCATGCTATGGGGGGGGGGGAACCAGAAGACCAACAAGAAGTAAAAAACATACCCCTCGGTAGGCCTTCTGGTAGCCTAAGGGTCTCCTCCTATGTAGCTGCTGTTTGTCTAAGCCGAGGAAGGGGTGGGTGAGGCTAGAAAATCAGGGATAGGATCCCGGTGCAAGACACTGCTACCATGATCCAGCCCCTCTAGCCCCCAAACCATCCCCTTCCCTGCCTCGAAGCTCCCCCTCCTCACCTATGGCTGTTGGTATGTGCGGGGATCCACCGGCTGTTTTCGCTGGTGGCTCCTTTACACTCGGCAGTGGTGCACCATTTACGGTGGCTCCACGCCATTTACAACAGCAGGATATGAGTTCTGCTGTTGTAGCTTCATGATAGGATCAGGCCATAAGATTGATTTTGTTTAGTTTTGTTGCAAATATCAACTTGGTCACTGATAGGCTTCCTAGTGAAGTTGGACTTACCTAGAATTAGGAGCTCCTCAGTTTGTGATCGCGTGTACTCTGACATGACAGGACTATATACACAAAACACAAGAAAAGATTTAACTGTCAAGCTTGGAATCCACATAAAAGTTTTCAAAATCAACTTCTTTTTGTATGAGTGATGCTGCGGGCAAGTGTTTAATTTATGTAAAAAATTATATCTCACCTTTCCTCTTATAACTAAAATGGCCAAGGCAACTCACAGCATAATACAATACAGTACAATAAATAAAGTACAATAAAAATCATAATTTTTTTTACCACACATTAGTTAAAAACTTTCAATAAACTTAAGTTGGACTACTGGAGCTAACATTGTTTCATAAGCAGACTGAATTCATGCGTCATCAGTTGGACATATCTGTTCTATACTATACCGTACAGTGCAATACTGTGTTCTTTTGCCAGTACAATCCTGGGAATAATTCTGAAATTATATTAATTAAATCCCAGTATATGAGAAAGAAAAGTATCTTCCACAAAAAAAGAAAATGAAAGTAATTCCGTAGTTGCAGCAGTCTAAATAAAAGCATTTTGATAAAATGTGATCCAATTAATTTTAAATAAGATATTTATAGCAAAAAAGGACAAAAATAGATATACCAGACATGAATAATACAACATTTACCATCTTACAATATAACGTTCTGAATAGGTCATTTCTGATGTTTCAGATGGAAATATCAGGAATCTTTTAGTCTAGGATTTCCTCAGCTGGCCAATTTAACTTGATGGCAAGCAGGGTTCCAAAGTGACTTACGTTTTTTAGCAATTAGATGGAATTGTTAACGTGGCTCAGCCACAATAATTTAAAAACCATACCTTCTATCGTTTTTTTATAATGGTGCAATTAAAGAAGTGCCATTTCTTTCCAATACTCCAAACACCTTCCTGGAGTAGGGGGAAGACTATATTTTTTCTTTAAGCCTTTTACACACTCACACAAATGACAACACTTACTATTAAATGGACTAGGCCAGTGATGGCGAACCGTTTGGGCTTGGTGTGTCAAAATTTTTGAAAATGCCTAACTTGACTCTGCTGGTGTGTCCCCCCCCCAAACTTTTAATAGTACTTTGACTATTGCTACATTTAATGAGTAATTATGAACTGAACTGAAAACTATAGAACACATTGCATTTTATTTAACATCAATTAGTGACTTTTTTGTTGCTGCATTTTAAAACCCCTGCCCTAAATGTTCAAGACAAGCCTGTAAAACATTTGCAAAAATGTAAGGTGTGTCGGAGCCCTGGGGAAACACTGGTGTGTCACCCAAAATGACCTCGCGTGTCACCAGTGACACGCGTGTCATAGGTTCGCCATCAGGGGACTAGGCTGTTGAAAATGTTCAGCTGATGTAACTTGAAGCTTTGTTTTAATGAAACTAAGTCAGTTATTTCAAAAAGTGTTGGAGGTAATGTGCCTCACTTTGTACGCTTTTAACAGCCTAATTCTAACCAACTTTGCAGCACTGATGCAGCCACAATACAGTCCCAAGGTAAGAGAACAAAAAAGAGCTTTTTTTTTTTTAGATATTACAGATATAACGAGACTGTTAAATCTGGAGTTTATTTATCCTAATTAAAAAAGTTGATTTCATGTTTGTTTAGGTAAGTTGTGATGCAAAATCTTATAGCCACACTCTGTTGCTCACTACTTTGGTGTTAGTAGTTGTGTGACTTCCTTTTTATGCAGATGGTTTTCTTGAGATTGATTTGTTTTTATTCTCACCTTTGACTGCACCCCTTCACCAAATCTGCAGCAGAAGAGAATTAAAGGATAGTAGTTGTGTATCCCACAAAGGAGGAAGGGCTCAACCAAGTCCAGGAGGGTGCCGGCATGGCTAACAAGCACAGTTAAGGAGGCTGTAAAAGGCAAGGAAGCTTCCTTCCGTAATTGGAAGTCTTGCCCTAATGAGGAAAATAAACAGGAGCACAAACTGTGGCAAAAGAAATGTAAAAAGATGATATGGGAGGCCAAGCAAGACTTTGAGGAACGTATGGCAGGCAACATAAAAGGGAATAATAAAAGCTTCTTCAAATATGTTAGAAGCAGGAAACCTTCCAGGGAAACGGTTGGTCCGCTGGATGGTGAGGGAGAGAAAGGGGTGATAAAAGGGGACTTGGAGACTGCAGAGAAATTAAATGAGTTCTTTGCATCTGTCTTCACGGCAGAAGACCTCGGCCAAATACCGCTGCCGGAATGGTCTCCCCTGACTAAAGAATTAAGTCAAATAGAGGTTAAAAGAGAAGACGTCTCAGACTTAATTGACAAAATAAAGATCAATAAATCACCAGGCCCGGATGGCATTCACCCAAGAGTTCTGAAGGAACTCAAGAATGAAGTTGCTGACCTCTTGACCAAAATATGCAACTTGTCCCTTAAAACGGCCACTGTGCCAGAGGATTGGAGGATAGCTAATGTCACGCCAATCTTTAAAAAAGGAAGGAGGGGGGACCCGGGAAACTACATGCCGGTCAGCCTAACATCTGTTCCAGGGAAGATGGTGGAAAGTCTCATTAAGGATAAAAAATACATAGAAGAACAAGCTCTGCTGAGGGAGAGTCAGCATGGCTTCTGCAAGGGGAAGTCTTGCCTCACAAACCTGTTAGAATTTTTTGAAAAGGTCAACAGGCATGTGGATGCGAGCGAACCCGTGGATATTATATATCTGGATTTTCAGAAGGCGTTTGACACGGTCCCTCATGAAAGGCTCCTGAGAAAATTCCACAGTCAGGGAATAAGAGGGCAGGTCCTCTTGTGGATTAGGAACTGGTTGAAGACTAGGAAACAGCGAGTGGGAGTCAATGGGCAATTTTCACAATGGCGAGAGGTGAAAAGCAATGTGCCCCAAGGATCAGTCTTGGGACCGGTGCTTTTCAACTTATTCATAAATGACCTGGAGTCGGGGATAGGCAGTGAGGTGGCCAAGTTTGCAGATGACACTAAACTTTTCTGGGTGGTGAAGACCAGCAGGGATTGTGAAGAGCTCCAGAAGGATCTCTCCAAACTGGGAGAATAGGCAGCAAAATGGCAGATGCGCTTCAATGTAAGTAAGTGCAAAGTGATGCACATTGGGGCAAGAAACCAAAATTTCACATATATGCTAATGGGTTCTGAGTTGTCTGTAACGGATCAAGAGAGAGATCTTGGGGTGCTGGTGGACAGGTCGATGAAAGTGTCGACCCAGTGTGCGGCGGCTGTGAAGAAGGCCTATTCCATGCTCGGGATCATTAAAAAAGGGATTGAGAATAAAATGGCCAATATCATTCTGCCTTTGTACAAATCGATGGTAAGGCCACATCTGGAGTATTGTGTCCAGTTCTGGTCACCACACCTCAAAAAGGATATAGTTGAATTGGAAAAGGTGCAGAAAAGAGCGACCAGATTGATTCGTAGGCTAGAGCACCTCCCTTACGAGGAAAGGCTACAGCGTCTGGGGCTTTTCAGCCTAGAAAAAAGGCGCCTGAGGGGGGACATGATTGAGACTTATAAAATTATGCATGGGATGGAGAGAGTGGATAGAGGGAAATTCTTCTCCCTCTCGCACAACACCAGAACCAGGGGACATGCACTAAAATTGAGTGGAGGGAGAGTTAGAACAGACAAAAGAAAATATTTCTTTACCCAGCGTGTAATTCATCTGTGGAACTCCTTGCCACAGGATGTGGTGATGGCATCTGGCCTAGATGCCTTTAAAAGGGGTTTGGACAGATTCATGGAGGAAAAGACCATCACAGGTTACAAGCCATAAGCAACCTCCTGGTTTTTAGAAGTGGGTTTTCTCTGTGCCAGGTGCAAGGGAGTGTCAACGGGAAACAGGTTATCTTGTTGTCTTGTGCTCCCTGAGGCATCTGGTGGGGCCACTGTGTGACACAGGAAGCTGGACTAGATGGGCTTTTGGCCTGATCCAGCAGGGCTCTTCTTATGTTCTTATGTTAAGTTGTTACTATAAGTTGATATGGTGAAAAAGAGAGCTTATTATAGGATAAAAAAGTTAGTCCTGAGCTGAGATTTAGCTTACCCAGTTCTTGGTGGAAATGTTTGCCGACTCTTGGTAGAAATGTTTGCTGAAGTAACCAAAAGTAGTCTAAACCTTGTGTAGTGCAGTAATCTGGGGAAAAACCTCATGTTTATTCAAGCATGGAATGCTATATAACCAGGCTTACCAAATCCTCGCTGGGACGGGAGCAACTGTCCCGGCGAGGATCTGGGAGGGTAGACCGCTCCCGTCCCGGCGAGGATCTGGTAAGCCTGTATATAACATAATAAGGATACTGTTTCACTTCCACATATGAAAGGCTCTTGAGAAAATGCAACAGTATCAGCTGAATTGACAAGATTAGGAAATATGTTCTTGTAGTTGAGATTCTGTGAAAAGTTCCCTCTACAAAGTCGTGATGGTATGAGTATATGACTCAAAAGTCATTTCATCTGTTGAATATACTCCTGGGAGTTGAGTAACACCTACACAGTTTGATGATTGACACTGTGTGACTACCTAAGATAATAATTTGATGAACTACAATGAGAACAAGTTTAACAGACTTGGCATCCAAAGTGCAGAGAATTTAATAATTTGTAGCCTTTCTTTGAATTTTTTTCATAATAAAGACATGAAGGCTGATATGAAGGCTGGGCTCCCTTGAATGATTTATATTTTGAGTAATCCTTGAAGTACTTTCTTCAACATAGCCTCTTTGGTTCAAACCTGCCCACTCCAAACCTTTTAGGCCCTCTGCTCTTTTGCAAATAATTTAACCTGAGTCCGAGTCCCCCAAATCCATACGATGTTAACATACCCCTATCCACACTTCTAATTTGTTGTATCCCAAATGTTCTGCCAACTTTATACCCTCAGTTTTACCTTTTCTCAGCTGCCACCTCTTTTCTTTCCCCCAATGTGGTTGACATTTTAAAATTATTTTAGTAACAAATGTCTTGTATGCCATTCCAGCGAAATCAATTTTATCAAATAATTTTCTTGATTGATTTTCTCATTGCAGTACCTGAAATAAGGCCTTGTAGTGTTTGTAATGTAATCCATAGAGAAGGATTTAAAAGGGTTTCTGTGAAATGGCTTCAGGGCCAGTCTGCCCTACTGAAAGGTGCATGGCATGGTGGGGGGGGCAGCGCTGAACTGCCCTTCAATCCCCTTTGGCCTGCCCCCACCAAACAGCGTCAATCAGCTCTCGATCCTCTTTCCACTTGCTGAGAGTGAGTGGGAAGAGGATTCAGAGGAATCCACTGGAGGAAGGAGAGGGGAAGCTGTCACTGCTTCCCACCACCCCTCCTCGTCCACAGCTGGCTGATGTGGACATACAGTGGCGTTGCTATGGTGAAGCGACCATAGTGGACCGCCATGGGGTGACGCGCACTTGGGGTGACGCACGCACGCACGTGCATGACGCGTGTCGCCTCCGATTCCGAAGACGTCTCCGGAGCCGGCTCCCGGCCTCGGAGGGGCCTTCCGAGGCCGGGAGCCGGCTCCAGAGACATCTTCCCCGGCCGACGCGCCAGGGCCTTCTGAGGAAGGCCCGCTGTGCGAACGTTATTTATAACGTTTTTGCACATGCGCAGACCGTCCCTGAGGGAAAAGGGCTGCCGTTTTCCTTCAGGAACGGTCTGCGCATGCGCAAAAACGTTATAAATAACGTTCGCGCAGCGGGCCTTCCTCAGAAGGCCCAGGACAGCCGGCCGGGGAAGACGTCCCCGAGCCGGCTGCAACAATTAAGGGCCCCCCCTCAAAATCGCGCCGCAAAGATTTATAAGAGGGCATGTATAGAGGGGAGCCATCACTTGGGTGACGCGCGTGCCCCGCTATGGGGCAGCACGCGCCCTAGTGACGCCACTGTGGACATACCCATACCCAATCTTCTTGTTTAGCTCCATCCGTCCCCCATAGTATCTTGTTTTCTAAAAGCACCAGCCTCTTTAGCCTTTCTTTAAAAGGAAGATTCTCTAGCCCCATTATTGTTCTTTTCTCTGACTTTTACACTCTGCAACGTTCTGATCCCTTGAAATTCAAACAATGAGTGCAATCCAGCCAAATGTAAGCACTATTTAATGTGGCATTGATTTTAGATTTGCATGCCTCAAACCATTTACTCTCCAACATTTGGCTGGTGCCATTTTTGCTGTATGGTATATCAATCTGCATAATGGAAGAGATGTTGTTATTTAAATCTGTGGTATGCACACATTTAGAATAGGCAAAATCTTGCCAAAGTTAAGCACTTTCGAGTCACATGGATTTCAATGGGAGAATTATGAGCTGTCCCATCGAAAGCAATAAGAACTTTAAAGTGGGTAAACTTAGGCTGGATTGTGCCTAGTACTCTAAACGTGAACAGATTATAGATTTGTATAATAGCTGTATAATAGCATCCCTTCTTAGAAGTCAAAGAATGCTACTCACACAGATAAAATTATACTTGTCTAGTACTGGAAGGCATATGGTTTAAGAAATACAAATCTAACATGCACTTAAGTGATATATTCAGCTTTAGCTATTGTTGCAATAGGGTAAATGACATGGAATCTTGGGGTTTTTGAGAAGGCCACATTTACGTATTCTTAATTATCATTGTGTATGTGCAGGGTAACACAACAGCTTAGAAGCAGGCTACCTGCCAAATTACATATGTGCCAGACAGCAAACAATGCTCCAAAGAAAGCAGTCAGGATTTTTCAATAAATAATACATGCGTACTTATCAAGGTTGTGTGTAATTGGTCTTGGGATATAAACCAAATTGGGATTTAATACAATTGAGGTGAAAAGCTTGTGTTTTCAATTCCAAATGTTCCGAAACAATGAGTTAACAGGGCCTCGCTTACCCAATTATCTTAAATGAATTTGGGATTCTATCTGATTGCTTTCATAGTGTGCCGCCCAGTGGCTAGGGTACTTGCTTCGTTCCTGAAGGTGATAGGGTCATTTCCAGATAATCTGCTTGTGAAAGGATACTTTATATAGAGTAATTGCAGAACTCATACAGCTGGATCTGACTGGTGAAGTGTAATCAATGGCATTTACATTGGGGATTCAGGTTTAAATCCTCCACATAAAGTGACTTCATACTTTACATTTTTCCCAAATGGAAATAGCATAATCATAGATAGAATCTCAAGTGTTGCAGAATGGTGTATTTTAACTGGTCTCCACACTTTGGGCAGCAGTTGCAAACATCAACCGACTAATTGGTACTCTTAGGGTAGAATAAAGTATCACTTCACGCTTTATGTATGATGATATACCGTATTGTCCCGAGTATAAGACGCACCTGATTATAAGACGCACCCTTAAAGTTTGGTGCTATTAAAAAAATTTAATCAAATCACTGGCATGAAATTTATGCCTGATTATAAGACGCACCCTTAGTTAAAAAACTTAAATTAGGAGAAAAAAGTGAGTCTTATACTCAGACCAATACGGTACATATTTTCTTTTGATACAGAGATGATCATTGAGCCCTTTTCAGGCATTCATTCAGGAATAATGAATGCACATAGGAAGACTGGCGTCTTGATGACAGGCTCCATCCCACAAACCTAAAGGCATTCATTAAAACATCTGTAGAGAACTTTAGTGCAAATTCACAGTGGCCCCCTGCAGATGTTCTGAAGAATGTGCATAGATTATGGGGTGGAGCCCCATGTTCATTATTCCCTGTAACATCAGAAAAGAGCTTGCATAGGACAAATTAAACAGCTCTCTGTCATGAATCTTACTGAATGGTATTAAACCAAATCACTGCATTTCAGTCTGCCATACCCTCACAGCCTTCTCTCCTGCTGCCCAGCTGCAGCACACAATAGTGCATTTCTCCTTTAGGGGCATCTAGTGATCCAGGCCTGTATGCAATGAGAATCCTTCTCTTTGTAAAAGTATCCTGCATGTATAGGGAGACTGGATGGATACATGGATGGAAGAAGCAGGGCCGGCCCATCCATGAGGCCACCTGAAGTAGTCGCTTCATGTAGCAGATTGGTGGGGGGCGCCCATCTCTATCAGCCTCTGTCACAGGGGTGGGGAACCTCCGGCCCGCAGGCAGTTTAAGGCCCCCGAACTCATTCCGTCCGGCCCCGCCGAGGCCCACCGAGAGGACGCTTTTTAATTTTTTTAATTAATTTCGCCGGGCGTGGGGGGCGAAAACCAACATTAAAGGCACTTATCTGGTATCGGCGCACAGCCATGAGGGCGATCAGGAAGAGGAAGCGCCTCCCTAGTCTCGCTGCAGTGAGACTATGGAGGCGTTTCCTAGAGAGGCGCTTCCTCTTCCTGATCGCCCTCATGGCTGCGCGCTGATACCAGATAAGTGCCTTTGATGTTGGTTTTCGCCCTCGCGCCTGGCCGATAACCCCCCCCCCGGCCTGGAACTAACGAAGCCCTAAAACACACTGCTAAATAAATAAATAAATAAATTCGGGCGGCCTATTTTGAAACATTTCAATGGCCCTTCGAAGAAAAAAGGTTCCCCACCCCTGCCCCATCAAAACTGGATTGAGGCTCCTCATTGTAAAGCTGTGTAGGTTCTGTGTAAAGACATGTCGGTTCATCCATATAACCCCGTCATTTGAGATGTGCAAAACCGAGACTGAACATTTCCTCTGATTCTGCCATGCGTTATTCAAAACAGAACTCTACAATTCAGCTAATCCCTGAAATGGATACTCCAGCAAAAATCCCAATCTGGATTTAAGAACGTTAAACTAAGAATTAACAACAGTAAAGAAAGACCAAAAGAGGATTTTTCATTCATAAGAAATAAATCCTGCACTTGGCAGCTGATCCAGCTTTTGTATGTTCAGCATCTATTGAACACACTTATGCTCCACTTAGAGCTTACCAAGAATAATGCCTTCTGTGCTGGACTCAGCTGCAGCTCCAATAATGCTGCAAATGCTTTTGCTGTGGGGCAGTCTCCTCGGAGTGGAGAGGTTGGCACAATGATCCATGGGATCACTTCTACTTTTAAGGAGATTTCTACAAGGGATGCTTAAGCTGGCTTTCTGATTTGTTTTTTAATTTCCACATCTCTGCAGTGTTGTCACTGATCTTCATTCTAAGTGGTCACTTCTGCTTTTAGAAATATTCATATCCTTTTCTTCAAATCCAAATACAAGTCCTTCATATCTAGGGCTGGTCCATCCATGAAGCCAACTGAGGCAGCTGCATCAGGCAGCAGATTGGCAGGTGGCACTCACCTGCTCTCCTGCACTACTCCTATTCCTACTCCCTAGACTGGAAAAAAAGAGGGGGACAGATTGGAAGTGTGAAGGACAGAAGCCTCTCCTGTCCTCCAGACTTAGAACATAAGAAGAGCCCTGCTGGATCAGGCCAAAGGCCCATCTAGTCCAGCTTCCTGTATCACACAGTGGCCCCACCAGATGCCTCAGGGAGCACACAGCCAACAAGATAACCTGTTTCCTGCTGCCACTCCCCTGCACCTGGCACAGAGAAAACCTACTCCTACAACCAGGAGGTTGCTTATGGCTTGTAATCTGTGATGGTCTTTTCCTCCATGAATCTGTCCAAACCCCTTTTAAAGGCATCTAGGCCAGGTGCCATCACCACATCCTGTAGCAAGGAGTTCCACAGATGAATTACACGCTGGGTAAAGAAATATTTTCCCTCATGATTGAGTAACCACAACCAGCAGCCACTCGTTGGCGGAAGGGTTCCAGAGGAGAAGATGGGCTGAGTATCAGCACCTTACACTTCAGCATTGCCTGAAAAGAAGATGACCCAAGGGAGGAGGGACAAACCAGAACGCACCAGTCAGAGCAGGTGTCCTCTTATTTATTTATTTTAACCATTTTACCCTGCTCTCCAGTAGACAAGGTCCCCAGAGCAGCTTACCTGAAATCCATTTAAAAAAAAGTTAATCTGTAAAACAATAAAAAGTGGTGGGTTTGTTTCTTTGCCTTGAGGGCTTCTCCCCTCCTGCTTACAAGGCAATGGTTGTTTCTACTGGCCTTTGTGTGTGGGAAGGAGGCCTTCAGTCCTAGTTAGAGAAGCAGCAGCAGGTGGAGAGAGCAATGATGACATCTCAGCTCAATGTCTTTTTCAGCATAGTCACGTCTCCATCTCCTCCACCTTCTTATCCGACTCCTGTGAAATCTCATGTTGTGCAAACCTGGTTGTATATAACGTTTGAGACAGGGACTGAGAGGGACTGACATTCCATTGCAGAACATTGTACAATTCTGTGCATTATGCATGGTTCTTTGTAGTGTACCGCTGAGCTTGTACGTAGCGAGGAAAGAGTGTAATAAGATTCTTTCTTTTGAAATGTTAACAAGCAATTGACTCTAGTTTGTTTGTGTGTGTACTGTATTTATGAAAAGTGGTTTGTTTTTCTGTGTTTATATAGAATTGACAAATCTTTCCGTCTGTGAAATATCAAAAGCCCCCTTTCCTCCAGTTGGGATGAGACATTCATCTTTGTACTGCAGGCATCTGTCATTTTGAAGGTGCACAAGAACAACAGTCATGCACAGTGGACCCTCGCTATCCCCAGTTCCGGCATCCACGGATTTGTCTCAACACAGATATGGGGGTCACTGTAAAAAAACTGAAAAAGGGGGTTAAGGTTAAAAATAGTGTTCCTTACCTTTTGGCTGGTAAACCGCTCAGTTTGCAGGGCTGTAGAGAGTGACCTGTATGCGGGTCAAGAAGCAACAGTTCGAACCGGCCATGGAACAACTGATTGGTTCAAAATTGGGAAGGGAGTACGGCAAGGCTGTATATTGTCACCCTGCTTATTTAACTTATATGCAGAGTACATTATGAGAAATGCAGGGCTGAATGAATCACAAGCCGGAATCAAGATTGCCGGGAGAAATATCAACAACCTCAGATATGCAGACGATACCACCCTAATGGCAGAAAGTGAAGAAGAACTAAAGAGCCTCTTGATGAGAGTGAAAGAGGAGAGTGCAAAAGTTGGCTTGAAACTCAACATTATTAAAACTAAGATCATGGCATCGGGTCCCATCAATTCTTGGCAAATAGAAGGGGCAGAAATGGAAGCAGTAACAGATTTTACTTTTCTGGGTTCCAAGATCACTGCAGACAGAGACAGCAGCCATGAAATCAAAAGACGCTTACTCCTTGGAAGGAAAGCTATGGCAAACTTAGACAGCATAATAAAAAGCAGAGATATCACCATGCCAACAAAAGTTCGTATAGTCAGGGCGATGGTGTTCCCAGTAGCAATGTATGGTTGCGAGAGTTGGACCATAAGGAAGGCTGAGCGCCGAAGAATAGATGCTTTTGAACTGTGGTGCTGGAGAAGACTCCTGAGAGTCCCTTGGACTGCTAGGAGATCAAATCAGTCAATTCTAAATGAAATCAACCCTGACTGTTCCCTGGAAGGACAGGTACTAAGGCTGAAACTCAAATATTTTGGCCACCTAATGCGAAGAGAGGACTCTCTGGAGAAGACTCTGATGCTGGGAAAGATTGAAGGCAAAAGGAGAAGGGGAAGGCCAAGGATGAGATGGTTAGACAGCATCACCGATGCAACAAACATGAAAATGAGCGAACTCAGGAAGATAGTGGAGGACAGGAAGGCCTGGCGTGATTTGGTTCATGGGATCACGAAGGGTCGGACACGACTTAACGACTGAACAACAACAACAAGAGAGTGAAAGGCTCCTGTGAGAGGCTCCTACAGCCTTTTCCAGGCCGTCCGACATCCCCCCCTCCATTCCTCGGGCTTGCCCCAGTGCATTCTGGGGCAAACTTGGGGAAGGGAGGGGGGAAGAGGCTGCAGGAGTGCGATTTCACGCTACACTCTACAACTCTGCAAAGATTTCACTCTACAACTCTGCAAATAAAGCGGTTTGCCAGCAAAAAGGTAAGGAACGCTATTTTTAACCTTTTCGCCCCAGGTTTTTACAGTTACCCCCATATCCGCGCTAAAGCGATTTTGCTTTAGGCGGATTTCAGTATCCGCTGGGGGGTCCAGAACGGAAACACAGTGGATACGGAGATCCAACTGTAATTAGTTTGCCTCTTAGCAATCATTATTTTATTCTCCCGGGGTTGAAAAACCCAAAAATTCTTAATTATCAGTAGGTGATTATTTAAGTGCTTGCTTGAATTCAACTAGTATAACACTAGACTGGACAAAAATATCCCTATTCCACTGTGGAGGAATCACACACAAAGCGCTAGCAGGTGTTGATGGCAAATTGCAATTACCCATGCACCCCCCAAATAAGCACGCAAGACAGAGGCTTGGGTTAAAGGGCCAAATTTTATTAACAAAACAGAACCTGCAGCATAAAACGTTAAGTAGACCCTTAGAGCGTACTGACACCTTCTGCTCTAGCTCAGCACCAGTTGTAAAGTCCTCCTAGGAAAACCAATGGAAAGGTCTTCGGCCTGAGCACGCTGCTTCTTATTTTACAGTGTTCTCTGTGACAAATTGAGGACAAATCATTGGGTTTGCCTCCAATTATTATTTTATTGCCAGCTACTCTACTTCTCATTAATATTTGGCACCTCTTGCTGTGAAGACCTGTTATAATTTTAGAAAATGTCACATGAATAAAAATTTCAGTAGCTCTTACATAGGAATTGGTTTTGACTATGGCAGTTGACAAATGGTACCTTGGTTCAGTTTCTGCATAAACAGAATTCAACCCATCCATTAATATTACTTGAAAGCTCTCACAGTTTAATAGCTACAATTTGTGCAGAAAAGTGCTCATTTCACAATTCCGTTAAGGTTTAATATATTGAATCTATAGAGACAGAGCTCTCTTCCTCCATTTCAGAATCAGCAATTAGGCATCTCGGAGAGGCTGTATCATTGTCGTGCGAAAGCCTTAAGGGTTTACCAATATTCTTCTTGCAGTAGCAAGAAAATGGCATATCATGTCACAAAACATGGAAGGCAAAGTCCTGCTTTAACAAGCACTGTTGGTGGAAACCGTGTGAAATTAAATGAATAGCCATTCTCTAGAGATAGGAAATCTACAATAAATGCAAGTGCACACAGTGGGTTAATGATGTGACAGTTTCATGTATAAACTGACAATCAGTGATAAACCGAATGTGGGAAATGACTTGCATCTGTTATCTTGTGAACAGTTGCCACAAATTATTGTCTTTCCCATCCAGACAGAAACCCTCAGATGGAAGTTACATTGAGAAGTGATGAGAGAGGCAGTGATCTGTGAAAACTGATGCTGGGAAAATGTGTGAATTGTACATAAAGGGCATTTTCGGAAGTGACATTAAGAATGCCTTTTGTAATGTATCACTTGTGAATGGCGATGCCGCCAATACAAAATGAAATGTCCATTCTAGTCCACATCAGGTTTACATTCAAAAAACAGGGAATGCCCAAATTAAATCAAACATCATTTGTGAAAATTTTCTGAAGCAAGACACAGTATTTTCATGGAAGCACACTCCTTTCATGGAAGCCTTCTCTGTGAGATGTTTGCTTTCCATGTAGATCACGGGTGTCAAACATAAGGCCCGCGGGCCGGCTGTGGCCTGTGGAAGCTTTTTATCTGGCCCACATGATAATTGGGCTCTGTTAGCACCACCCTTTCAGCAGTGCCACTTCTGCCAAGGCCCTGGGAGGGCGAGACAGAAGGAAGCCTCAGAAGGCAAGGAACGCTACAGGGGAAGGGGCAAACCAAGAGGGGTGAGAATATGATCAAGATTTGCATATTTTTTCTTCTGTCATTTGCAGCTGAGTTCCCACATGAGAACAAACTGCTTATTTCTGGTCATCATCTGCTTATTGATGTTACTTCTTGCTTAATGATGTCACTTCTGGATCTTTGCAGGCACCATGAAGGCTATCTGGCCCACTATTTGAAAGGAGTTTGATACCCTTGATGTAGATTTTCACATCCTAGAATTTTTAAATAAGCAATTCCCCTATTCCTATTTTGGCAGTGCTGAAAAATACCTCTCTTTTGGAAATTTAATTTATTTATTTAACGTTTTTATACTGCCATTCCTCCAAAGAGCTCAGGGTGGTGCACATAGCTCCTCCCCTCCTTTTGTCCTCACAACAACCCTGTGAGGTAGGTGAGGCTGAGAGATAGTGGCTGACCTAGGTTCATCACTTCATCACTGAGCGGGAATTTGAACCTGGATCTTCCAGGTCTGAGTTTGACTCCTGAACCACTACACCAACCTAGCTCTCATTTTGTCAGCACTTCTCTTGAAAATTATTATCTATATTGCCCTCACTTGCTTTCAGTGATATAATATAGTCAAACCTGATGGGCTACACAGGTTTGTGACATTTCATTCACTCTGTGGTTCTTGACTGGGTGGGCTTGAATCTTAACAACTGTAAGTGATGTTCCACTCGTGGAAAGGTGCTTTTCTATTTCCTCCTTCTTGCTGCAGCATCCTGGAAAAAAAATGTTCCAAAACATGTGGTATGTATGAGGGACTGCAGCTGGAGGGGAAAATCTCCCCACACCAGTCCAAATCAATGTATCTAATTCAAACTGACCCCTCTGCCACCTTACCTGCTCCAACATGGTGTCCAGGAGCCATTGCCTGTGGGGCCTCCAGCTATTTGTGCCAGCGGTCCTGAAGCACACAACAGTGGCACACCATTTATAGCAGTGCAGCAGCACTGACGGTGGTGTACCAGGAGTTCTTCACAGCTGCTGCACACTGGGTTAATGTCTTCATTGAGCTATCCACCACCACCCAAGATCTTTTTTCTGGTTGGCCACCAGACGTCTGGTTCTGAACCAGAACGTTTAGACCCCATCGGTACATACATGGTTGTGACTTCTTGCCCTAATATGCCTCACTTTACACTTACTTGGCACTGAATCACATTTGCTATTTGGTTGCCCATTCACCCAGTCTGGAGAGATCCTTTGGCGGTCTTCACAATCTACTTTGGTTTTCACCACCCAGAATAGTTTGGTGTCATCTGCAAACTGAGCCACCTCTCTGTTTACTGTAGAATAGATGAGCAAATTAAAAATCACCAATCCCAATACAGATCCTTGAGGGGCCCACCTTCCATCTACTGTGAAAATTGCCCAATTATTCCTACCCTCTACTTCCTGTTCCAGTCAGTTAAGGTAAAGGTGCTCCTAGACATTTAAGTCCAATTGTGTCCGACTCTAGGGTGCTGTGCTCATCCCCGTTTCGAAGCCGAAGAGCCAGCACTGTCCGAAGAAACTTCTGTGGTCATGTGGCTGGCATGACAACGCAGAACACTGTTTACCTTACCGCAAGCGGTACCTATTTATCTACTCGCATTAACATGCTTTCGAACTGCTAGGTTGGCAGGAGCTGGGCCGAGTGACGAGAGCTCACCCCATCGCACGGATTCAAACTGATGACCTTTCGATCGACAGCTCATGGTTCAGTGGTTTAACCCACTGCGCCACTGGAAAGTCAGTTACCAATCTGTAAAAGAACCTATCTTCTTACTCCATGACTGCTAAGAGCCTTTGAACAGCTTCTTTAGGTCACATTTTGAAAGAATCTTAGCTGGTTGTCTTTGGAACATTTCTCCTGTGTTGGAATTACGAAAGACTTTTAAATTGGACTTGAGACAGACCAGCACCCGATTTCTGCAGGTACTAATAGCTTTCCACCTCTGTAGCTTGACGCTGGAGCTCAGAGTTGAACTATGACATTTCTGTAGTTTACATTTCCAAATAGCAAAAATAGGTAGCTGGCCTTAGTATGTGGTTGAGAGAGAATAATGTCATGAGTCAAATGTCAAACGAAATAACAATAACACACTTCTTGGCCTTAATTTTTATACCAGAACTTTCATTTTCATCAAAATTTCTTTGTGGCATGCACAATAAAAGAACTCATTGATTCATGCCCTGTTTTAATGGAAGCAAAATTATCCATTAATGGGAGATGGAGTTTCAAGCTGTTGGAAAATACAGGTTTGACACGCTTGACAACCCTGGATGTAAAATGCTGTGTCTTCAGAGCAGCTCTAACAACTCAGGTTTGGTTGAATGGATACCTGCAGTGACTTCAAATAAGTTGACCTTGAAGGACCACCTCTCAGGCTAACTTGGCACTTAAGGCTCATCCTTGTTTTGCGGTGAATTTAATGGCTTGTCATGGTGGTAACTACTGACTCAGGAAGGCAGGAGAATAATTATTCACAAAACGGTGGGCAGTTACTGGTGTTTTAATTACTGGGTGAGAAGTGTTAGAAACTATTATGGACTTTAGTTTTTGGCATAGATTCTAATGCTACCAAGAGGAGTATCAATTAACACACATTATGTGGTTTGGTTTTCCTGAGTAACACTTTCTTTCCAACATAGTTCTAAATCATTTCTTTTTCCATTTGCCTAATGGAAACAGCCCTTCTCTACCTTTCCTTGAATGAAAGCTTTTGGAAGCAGCACAAGAGTTTAACACAAAAATTCAGTTCATTTTTCGTCAATGTTAAATTCTTTGAAATGGCCTGAACAGGAAGAACTATGATAAGTATTGTTAGCATAAAAAATAGGAATCGGTCCTAAAATCATAGATTTTGTTTGTAAATGATCCAACAATCATACTGATTCTTCTGCCTGTACTAGCCCCATGGGAAATGTCCATAAAGTACACCATACATCAAGACTGGGTGGGGAGGGAATGCAGAGTTTATTTATTTTTTATTATTATATTCCAGCATGTATTTCAGAGTAGCTAACAACTCTAAAAGAAATGTATACCATAAAAACTAAAACCTTTAAACAGCAGCATAAAACCATATTTAAACACACACACGCACGAATCAGCTAACATTTTAAAAGGCTGACGAGACAGGACTCTGCGCTGTTACCAGAGGCGTAACAAGGGTGGAGCGAAGGCAAGTAGTTCTGCAAGACTCCGTTACACTGGAGTCAGCGGCCCCTCCCCCTTGCTGTTGGAGCCATTCTGGCAGCAAAGGTAACACGCAGGACACTCCCCTGTTGCTGCTGGAATGGCTCCAACAGCAAGGGGGAGGGGCCACTGACTCCAGTGTAACGGAGTCTTGCAGAACTACTTGCCTCCGCTCCACCACCCTTGTTTCACCACTGGCTGTCACAACGTGTTTTACGACATGTTTGTGACAGAGCGGAGCCCTGTCCCGCCAGTGATGGCCAGTATAGGATTGGGCTGTCAGTCTGGGCTCATTTTGTCCATGAGTCTAGCAGCGCAATCCTGTGTAACCTTGCGCTGGTGTAACAGTAGATGCACCGGTGTAAGTGCACTTATGCCAGTGTAAGTGCACTTACACTGGTGCGTCTGCTGTTACACCGGTACAAGGTTACACAGGATTGCACTGTAGGTGTTCTAGTGAGGCACTACTCTGAGGTCTCTTAGGGTGAAGGGGCAGTTTCCATATCCTCGGTGTTAGAAGGATGTGGGGTAAGTGAGCTGCCCTGAAGAAGTGTGAGGCATATGGCTCACCAGCCTTTGCCCAGCTGTGCTGCTTTGTTCTGGACTACAAGCAGTCTTGGATTGTCAAGTTATCTCTAGCCTCATCAGTTATGTGGAATATTGTGTAACTCCTGCCTCCCACCATCAAACACTTCTGGTATTAAAAACAGAAGCACCAAAAATTACATCTCTTTGTTCAAAAAGAGAAATTTAAGTGTTGCATCTCTTCTTGTCTGATTTGTTCTCTCCTTTACCCTTCTGTTAGTCGACAACCCATTATTGTGCTGCTTTGTCCAATTCTGCGTTAACATTATAGCCTAATTAAAGTAGGGTTGTTTCAGTGGTTGAGGTTTCATTACAATGATAAAGGAAATCTCATAAAAACATTGATTTATGTTACTGCTACAGTGAGAGCTCCTTTAGGAATTGACCATATGAAGCTGTTGAAAGCATTTTTAATAGCAAGCACAGCCCAATACTATGCACACATCTACACAGAAGTAAGTCCCAGGATCACTGGAGCTTACTCCCAGCTAAGTGAATATGGGATTGCAGCTTTTCTTCAACTGGAACAGTTTTATATCTGTGTTGTGTGATTGGTAGATAACACGGTTTATCTGATGACTTTCAAAAATACATTTCTGTAATACTTGTGTTCTGTTTAAAAATACAAAAACAGAAAAAGTAGTAAGCACTCAGTATAGAGAGGAAAGACTGAAATGTTTCAAACATAGCGCAACAATAAATATGAACTATAGCCTTGCTGCAATATCAGCCATTTCTCTAATAGCATTGACAGTCTCCTTGAAGTAACCCCCATCACCCCTGTTCTGCAGTCCCATTGTGTGCACGGGGCTTCACATAAATAAAGACCATCTAATTCCTTCAGTATTGGGAAAAAATGAGGCCATGCTGTGTTGCAGGGCACACGGGGGGAGGGGGGTCGAGTAAGTGTGTAGGGATCAAGTGTAGTGACCAATGGCACAACTCAGTGGAATGGCATACAAGAAAAAGGAAGACGAGCTTAAAAGTGTAACAGTAGAGAACTTTTATTGTGGGGATAATAATACAAAAATGGGGAGGAGGGATCAAAATTAAAATGCAGTGCAATATATATTCAGTCACTCACACACAACCGGGCCCTAAATGTCTTAACTTCCAAATACAAGCACCACACATGGAGGAAAAAATCGAAGCACTGAGCATGTTGCTAATTTGACTGCACAGGAGACATAGAAGATAGAGGGGGATTTTTGGATCAAGGATCAGGATTGCCAAAAACCAAGGTTATCTTCTATATCCATATCTGCTGAGGCAGGTTGAAGCATTGCAGAGAACATGGTGCCAAGGTACAGTGATCTAACTGGCAAGCCATTCTGATGTTGAAGTTAAAAGCTGGTAAAGGCTGACGGAATCCAGTTCTTCCCTATGGTGATTTCTGCACACACAGACACAGTGAGCCATTTCATACTACATTCTCCATTCCTCTCATTCACACAACTAGTTCATTAATAATTTAGGTGAGAATTACATTAACAAGCTGTTCAGGTAATTGAGCTTTCGCATCTAACAGAAGAGCTTCACACTTTTGGTAAATGTGTTTAGCATGATTGTGCACATACAAACGGATATGGTCATGAAAAAGTACAAGATCCATGACGTTGCCTAACAAAGAGCTAAGCCTGAAAAATGGCACCGAACATTTTGCATTCAAGAATCTAAAAAACAACAACACATTTTTACTATCCTTCTCTTTGGGCCAGAATGGTGTAGATGTGAAATGATTCAATTCCCAGCCTCATGTCCCATGTTGCATACAACATAGCACCTCTGCGGCTAATGCACTGCAACCGGAGATCCCGTTCCATGTCTTCCTAAAGGATTCCTTGCATCCTAGCTTTGTTGTGTTGAATACAGCACATGCCACTTGATTCCCAAACCTGGCTTGTGTTTTCACTGAAAACTCCCTGTGTGAGTAAAAAGGGCCCTTTTTCTAATTTATAATTTGATTGCACGTTTCTGGGGAAATCACTTCAGTCATCTCTATAGTAGTTTTCAGTTGGCCTGGAAAATTCTAAGGAAAAGAATAAGGATATTTGTTTAATAGACAAGGTTTTAGTAGAAGGAGATGATACCATGATACCATAGGAGATGTACCTATTTCCCCTATTTACTACATTTTGGTATTCATCAGGAATGCTGGTATCAGTGAACAGTCTCCAAAGGAAGGTTGGCTGGGATTTCCCCCCGATATGCATCTGAAGTAAAATAAATTAACTGAAGGCTTTCCCACTTGATCAATCAAAACATTCAGGCTTTTCTGCTACTCTGCTACACGTTTCTGCAGAGTGACAGTAGTGTGATGCGGAGCTCATGCACAATAGCTGGGAGAAATCATTACAGGAGGGACAGCTGTGCTGCCATTCACTTTGGTGGTTTTTTTTATTAATAAATAAATAAATAAATGGGTTAGATTAGAGCGGAGCAGGACTACCCCGGCCGTTCATTCAAAGGGGGAACATCAGACGAGGACTATATTTGGTGGATGTTTATGGAGAAGCTCTTTATTTCACGGCATCACTTGTCGCAATTCATATTCCAAGCAGTAGCCACCAGGGGCCTGTGACTTTCATATAACTACATTGAACATAGCTATGAAGACACCATAATAGTAAAAACAAAACATATGTTGCAAGGGGGGGGAAGGGGGAATAGTCACATTTTTACAGGTACAAGCAGAACCAGTCCAGTCATAAGGCTGGGTGAACCCCTTGTCTCAGGTGGTTGGCAGGGGGTGCCCTGCACCTCCCCATCAGAGGGACCTTATGCTGGACCTGAGAGCCAACAGGAAGCCAGCGTAGGGTTTTAAAGAGAGGCATTGATATGTTCATTTGAACAAGAAGCTTATGTAGCCAATAGCCTATTTCATATATTATAAGCCACCTTGAGTGCCCTTGCTGGGAGAAAGGCGGGATACAAATTCTTTAAATAAATAAATAAATAAATATTAAAAGAATTCCACGATGACACATTTAAGTCTACTTAAATTACTAAGGTGGTCATTACTAACCCCCAGCTGAAGTTACTAGACAGTTGAGGTATCATGTGGCTTTTGTATGGTGCCCCATTGGCCTGCTGTTTTATTACATTTATGTTAATTTTTGTGGGTATCATATTGGATTTCAAATATAAACCAATATGGTACAAATGAAGACAAGATTTCTTTTAATCCTGCCACATTGCTTAATAATTTAAAGCAGTTTCAGTGGGACTAATGGTGCAATCCTATACAAGTCTATTCAGAAGTAAGCCCCATTGAATTCAACAGGACTTACTCCCAGGTAAGTAGGTATAGGATTAGGGCACAATCCTATCCTACGCTCTGCTCAGCAATTCAGCTATGCCGGCACTAGCAATGCTGAATCCTGAGCAAAGTAGGTGGGGTTGGAGGTCTCCTCGAGGTAACGTTTGTTCCATTACCCTGAGTAAAGCTCCAGCCTCCCAAACGGGTTTCCTCGGATCTGCATCTGCCATTTTGGCAGCGCAAATCAAGGAGACCCGTGTTAGGAGAAACGGGCCTGGAAGGGGGATAGGATATGGTGTATGCCACTGCCTCTGACCCCGCTCCCCTCCCAGGCCTAATCACACCACCCCAGAACGCCCCTGGAACTCTCTCACCCTGCCCCTGCACCACAAGGCCCAGCCGCGGCTTACCTGCACAGCACAGCGCACACCATCTGGAAATGGCCTGCAGGGGCCAGTGCAACTGCCTTACAGCAATTTTGGAACGGTCCTGGGCCGGTGCATTCGTCCTCGGCCTAGCAGCCGGATAGGATTGGGCTGTTACTAATTACTAACTTGCTTTGTACACAACCCATTGAAACTGTCTGAACTGTGATATGGCAAATGCAAGAACTATACATGAAAAATACAGTGTAAGAGATTGATCTATGTATGTTGTTTGTCAACAATTCTGAGAACTTTCTTGAAACAAATAATTAATCAACTGACCTATGTCTCTATTGATCTCCATGAGTCTAGCTGCTGATTTATTGCACTACACAAAATCTGAACACCCACACAGTTCAGCGCATGCCATGTTGTTATTATATTAACCATGTTTCGGTTTGCAACCTTTCTTGCAGTTGTTCTTGATTCACATGAGAATTGTTTCTGGTGCATTCTCCTATATTTGTCCAGATCCGTTGATGGAGAAGACCTGCACAAACCTATATATAAAGTTTAAAAAAAAAAAAAATCCCCCCTCCCTGGCCCCATAAATAGACTGCTGCAGGAAAACAAGGGTGTGACTGGGAGAGAGAAATCTGGTTAAGTCTGTTTCATAAATACAAAATATGCATTCTCACTTGGTAATAGCAATCTATTTTCCTATTACATTTGTTGGCCAGATGTAGGTAGGCATTGATTAAAAAAAAAACCATAGAAAAAATAGGCCTGGTGGTGTCCTAAAGAGGACAAGAAAATGCTAGCGCTTACAGATGCATTAACATTTTTGCAAGTTATAATTAATATATATGCCAATCATGCAAGCAGAGCTAAACCAGCCCTGTGAATGAAGTTGATTGACTAATCACAATGACTAACAAAGGATTTGTGTGATGAATGACAGAGATGTTACCAGGTTAGTTATATACTGGACCAGGGTTAAGCCGATGCTATTGTTTTTATGTGTTATCTGAATGTTGTTATCTTTACATTCTGTTGTTTTACTATGATTTGTCTTATTAGACTGTCTGTCCAATCCTATTCCCCCCCCCCCCCCGTGGTGCAGCCGTGCCAAAAATGTGTGTGCTGTATCCAGTGAGAGAAAGAGGGCAGGGAGACTGCGAAAAGGGAGGATAGGATCCGGTGCATGCCATTGCTGCTAGATCCACCCCCTCCCGCGGCCTCCCCACCCACTGGCGTCACTACAGGGGGGGCGGAGCTGTAAGTTCTTCCGTGATCGGAGCCTCCCTGCGCGTTGTTTTCACTGCTTTGAATGGGTCGGAAGGCGCGGGGGCGGGGCGCTTCGTTCTTCCGTGTAACGGAGGCTGCGATCACAGAAGAACTTACAGCTCCGCCCCCCCTGTAGTGACGCCAGTGTCCCCACCATGTTTCACCCCCTCCCTGCTCTTGCTGCTGCTTTACCTGCTCCAATGGGTCCAGGGAGATCCGTTGACATCTGAGGAGCGCTACCGCCTGTTGCAGCAGTGCTCCCAAAGCGGCTGCCGACAGAGCACTGTGCACTCCGTCGGCAGCCATTTTATGACAGCGCACAGGCCAGGAAGCATTCCCTTCACAAAAGAAAGGCACACTGCATATGCTCAGGAGACACTTTGCCTTTAGGCTCTCTTTGGGGTGGGGGAGGATTTCTTACCTCCTGGTGGTAACTCTGCATAAGCTCAGAGGCTCAGGTACCATTTTTTTTAAGACAACTGTCAACCCTAGACAGATGATGGGTTATTTATAGCTCTTCCGTCATGGAACTCAAAGCAGCATATCTAAGCTCCCTAGGCAGTCTCTCATCCAGGCATTGACCAGACCCAAACCTGCTTATCTCAGAATATTAATATTAGGCAATGATATTGATTTTTGGGGTGCGCGCATGTGTGTGTAAAACCTATGCCGCATAAGACCTGGTATTGATGCAAGATTCCAGTGAATGGCTTCCTAGGTTAGAAAGGCATGGCCACTTGTCATTTTTGGGTTTTGTTTTACTTACCTCTTTTGACACTAATACAGAACATTCTTGGTTTGCATTTGCTTTGTATAATATTGAATCATCAAGCAGAAAGCATACATGTGAAGCACCATTATCACTTTGAGATTCTTTCTTTTGCTTTTCATCAGTATGTTTATCGTGTCTTAATGATATGATAAGGATAAGTTCCTTGACTCATGTTCTTTGCCTGCTCAGCATATATGGCCGGCCTCACTTACAAGGATCATATAACATCTTCCTTGCTCTTCGGTTCTTAAATGGAAAAAAATCATTCAGTAAATATCAGTAAACTGGAAAAGGTGCAGAAGAGAGCGACCAAAATGATTAGTGGCCTGGGGCATCTCCCTTATGAGGAAAGGCTACAGCGTCTGGGGCTTTTCAGCCTAGAAAAAAAGTGCCTGAAGGGGGACATGATTGAGACTTCTAAAATTATGCATGGGATGGAGAGAGTGGATAGAGAGAAGTTCTTTTCCCTCTCATACAACACTAGAACTAGGGGACATCCACTCAAATTGAGTGGAGGGAGTATTAAAACAGACAAAAGAAAATATTTCTTTACCCAGCGTGCAATTGGTTTGTGGAACTCCTTGCCACAGGATGTGGTGATGGCACTTGGCCTGGATGCCTTTAAAAGGGGATTGGACAGATTTATGGAGGAAAAGTCCATCACAGCTTACAAGCCATGATGGGGATAAACAACCTCCTGGTTGTAAGAGTAGGTTTTCTCTGTGCCAGGTGCAAGGGAGTGGCGACAGGATACAGATATCTTGTTGTCTTGTGTGCTCCCTGAGGCATCTGGTGGGGCCACTGTGTGATACAGGAAGCTGGACTAGATGGGCCTTTGGCCTGATCCAGCAGGGCTCTTGTTCTTATGTTCTTATCACTAAGGGCCACCCAGGGCCGTTTCTGTATAGCTGTACTTCTAAGATGCCAGTGGCTGCAAAGGGCAAGCAACTTAACACAACAAGCATCCTGTATAATGTATGGACGACTTCAACTTTTTGCATGTTTCTCAGTGGAATCTCTGCCATCTTTTAAAGGCCACTTGCAGGACTCAGTTCTGGAGCTGCAAATGAGCCTTTGATACTATCCTGTCATTTATTTGTACAGTACAGTAGTTGTTTTCTTCATGCCCCCCCCCTGTGGTCATATTTGATATTGCTCTGAGTAGGAATGCAGCTGTTTTTCAAAACATGCAGCTAAAGTTTAATCTGACCACATGGCAGCACCTTCTTAAGAAATTCTCACCAGAGGAAAATAGGAGGATAAAATTACCATTTTTCTTTTCAAAAATAATGCTGCTATACAGTAATTACGTTTAAAGAGACAGGGATGCAACAGTCTGAAGAGTTACAAGATATTTTGGGGAGGGGGGAATGGCCACCACGTATTATTGTGCATCTATATCTATGTACGCAAGTTAAGATAGCTGTATACTCTTCCATGAGAATAGATCAGTATTTAAAGTCACACTTATTAATAACTATTCAGATTCAACAAACTCTGTAAAAAGTCCGTGGCTTATCAATAAAAGCTACATCCCATAGAATATGCATTATTAATAAAAAAGGAGATAATAATTATTAAGGATTAATGTGCATATTGATTTGAAAGCGTGTACATTTAAAATTTGCCGTTGATTCCCACTGACACTTAGCATTTTACAAAATGGCAGGTTGAGTAGGGGAAAAAATGAAAACTTGATCTCTCTAATTCTCAAATGATCAGGTGACACTGGCTAACGTGGATTGCACTACAGCCTTAGACCATTGAAACACTGGACAATGTTGTGCTATTGGACAACACTGGACAATGTTGTGCTATTACAAGATTAGCAGGAAAAAGGCTGCACGTTCCTGATGCAATCAACACATTGTCAAAGGAGGAGAAATCTCTACACAGCCCATTATTCTTAGGCTTACCAGATCTCCAACCGGGACAGAGTGCTAGACCTTTAGGAGAAGAAATGTGGGCAGGTGTAGCTTGTTAAACCTTAGAGCACAATCCAAGGCATGTCTACTGAGAAGCAAGCCCCATTGTGTTAAGTGGGGCTTTCTTTGGAGTAGACATGCCTAGGATTGTGCTCTAAGGTTTAACAAGCTACACCTGCCCACATTCCTGCTCCTAAAGGTCTAGCACTCTGTCCCGGTTGGAGAGCTGGTAAGCCTAATTATTCTGTTAGCCATATACCAAAAGCTTTTCACCCACTTCTTAAGATGAACCTTAAGATGAACCCTTCATCACTGAGACACAAACATTTGAAGGCACCTCAAACACTGTAGACGTAATGACCTCAAACATTGGTGGCCACCATTCCCCCCTCCCCAAAAGTTCTTGTAACTCTTCAGACTGTTGCATCCCTGTCACTTTAAATGTAATTACTGTATAGCACCATTATTTTTGAAAAGAAAAATGGTAATTTTATCCTCCTATTTTCCTCTGGTGAGAATCTCTTGAAAAGGTGCTGCCATGTCTTGCATGGTCTTGCATCTTGTATGATCCTGATTTGTAGTGTGATGAGAGTTTTGAGGACTATTTCTACAATGTTTGAGATGCCTTCAAATGTTGTGTCTCAGTGATGAAGCGTTCATCTTAAGGTTCATCTTAAGAAGTGGGTGAAAAGCTTTCGGTATATGGCTAACAGAATAATGGGCTGTGTACAGATTTCTCCTCCTTTGACAATGTGTTGATTGCATCAGGAACGTGCAGCCTTTTATTCCTGCTAATGGCACTGATGCAGTGGCATACCCAGCTTCCTTGCTGCCTGGGGCAGCAAGAATGGATGTCACACACACCCCAGCCTGGTGACACCTGGAAGTGACATCAGGCAGGAGGTAGGGACTAGGGCGCCCGCATCTTCAGCTTCTCTTCCCTGCGATCGGGGAAAGAAGCCAAAGACACGGGTTGCCCCAGACTACCAGAGGCCGTGTTTTCAACTTCTCTTCCCCGCTATTGGGGAAAAGAAGCCAAAGATGTGGGCATCAGAGGGGGGTGACAAAGGCCGCGGCTGTTTAAGCAGCTGGAGGGTGGGCTGGCCGCTTCTTTGGCTTCTCTTCCCTGATCGCGAGGAAGAGAAGCCAAAGATGCGACCGCCCCCAGCCACTTAAACAGCCACGACCTTTGTCGTCCCCCCTTCGGCTGGGTGGTGTGTCGCTGCCGCCACCACCCCCCTTAGTACGCCACTGCACTGATGGCTGAATCAGTAGGAGATTTCATTAAAATCCTGTTATAAGAAGTTTGTTTTGAAATAACAAATAAAATAAAATTGTACAACTTGAGAAGAAAAAAATAGCTGCTACAAATTTATCCAGAACGTTACATGGATGATACGCAGGAACGTGACTGGTGTTCTGGGTAAAATAAGCACTTTTTGAAATGACAGGTGTTTGAGATGCAACCAGCTAAAATGAATTTAATTGAGAAACAGCAGAGGAAAAAGGCAAGAGAAGCAGTCACTGAGCAAAAGGCAAGGAAAAAACACAAGAGAAGCCATCACTGAAAGCAATAAAGGATTATTCACCTGATTGCTAGAATATACACTTGTTTTCCGTCATGATTGAAAACAAACTGTCTGTGAAGGGAAAAGCTTTTGTTTGTGTGCATGGCACCTATCTTTGATAGTCTTCCAAAAAGAAAAAGCAGATGTCATGACTATAAGCAATGTGACTGCCTGGATCTCCGGGGGCGGGGGTGGTTCCTGCTTGATTTCTCAGTGGGAACTGTTGCCAAGTCGGTGGGTCTTTGACTATACGACGCAGCTGTTCCACTCAGGGATTCTCAGGTGAGGGAATGGAGCTGATGGAGGCAGGTTTGCTGGCAGCTGACAGGCAGCAGCTCCCACTGACTCAGAACCTCTGAGACATGTTCATGGCAGGGGGTTGCTTGCCAGGTTGTCATTGGCTCCTTTCATCCTTTCCAGAAGCCCTGAGATTAGGGCCAACCTTGCAGTGAGGCTGATGGAAACACTCACTTTGAGTGGTGAGTTGGGGGGTGGCAGCAACAAACTGACAAGGGATGCCCTGCTGCACCCTGCATCTGCCTGCTTCCCCCCTCCAGCCTGCTGCCCATTGAGCTGCTCCTCTTCCTGCTCCAGAACAGCCGCGACCAAGCAAACAGGAAGAGGGTCAGGGCAGCAGCAGCCCACCTCTTTCTTTTAAAAGCCATTGCTGCTGCCACCATGGCCTCCTCCTCCTCCTCGCCCACTAAGCAGGCAGAGTGGGCAGGGATGTATCTAGGTAACTAGGTCGCGAGTGCGAGTGTGAGTATGATCATTTTTGCACGAGTACGACTCCAAGTAAGAGTCAATGCCAAAAATTTTGGGCGAGTACAAGTCAAGTATGGATCCTTTTGTGCGCGAGTACGAGTCAAGTGCGCATCATTTTTCCACGAGTACGAGTCGAGTGCAAGTAAGGCCAAAAACCACGAGTCACAAGTCGAGTCACTTTGGGGCAAATGGCTTTTTTTCCCCTGAAAATGGGGTGGGTGGGTGTCTGTGTGGGGTGTGTGTCTGTGTGCCTTTGGGGCTTTTAAAGCACCCACTTGGCTTCCCCTATGCCCTTCCCCTCACCTCTCAGTCTTGTCACCACCCATCTGGTTTGGGAAAAACAAGCGTGTTTACATTCAAACCATTTATTATTCCCTCCCTGCCCCCTCCCCTTGCTGAGCTGAGCATCCCTTGGGCTTGGAGTTTTGGCCAAGGAGGAGGAACCGCTGCGGCAGCTTCACCTTCCCTCACTCCTCCCCACCCCTCGCGCTCGGAGTTGTGGCCAATGGCGAACAGACAGCAAAAAAAGTGGAAAACTCCGAGCCAGGCTTGTTTTCCCACCCCCTTGAAAACCCTCCCTCTCTGCTGCCCTCCTCCTCCGAGGTCTCCACTGCGCCTGCCTGCCTGTGTTGATGCCAGCCATTAAAGGAAAATGACTCGGAAATGGCAAGTCGTTACCCCCACGAGTGCAAGTCAAGTACGAGTCCCATGGGTTACGAGTCCGAGTGCGAGTGCGAGTCAGTGGGTCACGAGTACAAGTACGAGTACGAGTCAGGGAAAAAGTGGCTAAGTCACACTTGCGCGTCGAGTCATTTGACTCGAGTCCCCATCACTGATGAGTGGGCAAGGAGAAGTGGCATGCAGCTATCAGGAGTCCACACCTCACCCCTCAACTTGAGCTCTGGTGCCGGCTCCTTCCTCTGCACCCTCCTTTTTGAAAAGAGGATGAGAGAAGCAAGCACTCTATGTATGTTTATTTCAAACAGGAAAGCGCATAGGAAGGAGGTGCAGCCAGAGCTCAAGGTAAGGGAGGTTAGATTGGATAGAGTCACCTCATTCTCCTTGCCCACACAGTGGCGGGGGGGGGGGCGTGCATGCAAAAAGCATGGCAGGCAGCAGAATTGGGTTGCTTCAAGCAGTACCGAAGTTTCAACCAGGCTCCTTCAGTGGCCTCACCTCACCCAGGGATCCAAGAGCAGAAGCATCCAGAACTGACCATGAATTCAACACCTCCCCAGCCCCACCTGTTCAGAACAGGATGCACCACCCAGGGCTGTCTGCAACAAGAACCATGAAAGCATACCACACCTTGCCAGCGTTTTCTCTAACCTTGTGGGAACTGCTCTTTTGCTATGACTGGGGGCTATGTGTGAATGATGCAACCACAGGGTGGGGCCAGCCATACGGGTCTTTCTCACAGAACCAGTGCTGCTTTTGTGGTAATGTACCACATGATAAGCCCCACCCTTGTGGTTACATCATTCACATACAGCCTCCAATCAGGTGGGAGGGTGTCACAGAAAAGTCACTCTCACATCATCAGGGGATGCATTTGAAGAGGCAGCTCCTATGTTGGCAAAAGTCTCCCTTTTTCACAAGCAACACTATAACAAGCGCATATCGGTCTTGCTTTCTGTTAATTGCGCTGACTGCTTATTTCCTTATGTGCACCATTCAAAGCATTGGTGACTACCAAGAAAGCCTGAATCAGGCTGCCTGATATTATGGCCTGTATCCAGCATAACTTCTCCTGTAAGACATTGTTCAACTCTAAAGAACTATAAGAGAGATCCTGCTCTAGTACTTTCTGCCTATATACAGAAATCTCTTGGTGAATTGAGAGAGGAATTCTTGCCTCAGTCATGGAGTTCCTTTCCTCAGGAAACTTGCCAGAGTCCAATTTTATGTTCTTGTAGGAGGCGGGTTAACAAAAATAAAATAAAAATTGGCAAGCATTTTTAAGTTAGCGCTCCGATATAATTATAGGGTTGTGGAGGGAGATGTCACTAAATTATTTGCAATGTGTTTTTATTATTAGCTACTTTGAGTTTTTACCAGAAAGTAAAGTGAGAGAGACATTTCGTAAAATGAAAATGAAGTGAAAATGAAGCTCATAATAGCAACTAATACAGTGTGACACACGCTGGTGTGGTCACTGACCCAGAGCCGGATATCCTAGAGAGTGAAGTCAAGTGGGCCTTAGGTAGCATTACTACCGTATTTCTTCGAGTCTAAGGCGCCATCGATTCTAAGGCACACCTTTACTTTCAGTACCACCAGCAGGGAAAAAAAAATCCATCGATTGTAAGACTCACCTCCCTTCATTGAATCTACCTGCTCAGCACCAACTCTCCCCAGCATGTCTCCTGCAGCTGAGGATGACTGAGTGCACTGCCTTTGCATAGCATTTCTGGCCCTGCCAGAAAGTGCCATTTCCTTCATTACCTGGGCTTGGGGGAGCTTCAGGGAGGCCTGCGCAACCCTCTGCAGGCCTCCCTGATCTTCAGTTCGGCGAAAAACAGCGATTTTTGGGCATTTCTGGTTTTCGCGAAAACCGGAAATGGCTGAAAATCACAGTTTTTCGCCGAACTGAAGATCAGGGAGGCCTGCAGAGGGTTGCGCAGGCCTCCCTGAAGCTCCCGCAAGCCCCAGTAAGTGATAGCATTTTGGGGTGCTTTTTGGAGACCTTCGATTCTAAGACTCACCCCATTTTTTGAAATGCTTAATTGGGAAAAAACATGCGTCTTAGAATTGAAGAAATACAGTAACAACAAAGCTAGCGGAGATGATATTATCCCAGCCGAGCTACTTAAAATCCTAAATGATTATGCTGTTAAAGTGCTGCACTCAATATGCCAACAAATTTGGAAAACTCAGCAGTGGCCAAAGGATTGGAAAAGGTCAGTTTACGTTCCAATTCCAAAGAAGGGCAATGCCAAAGACTGTTCAAACTACCGCACAATTGCACTCATTTCACATGCTAGCAAGGTTATGCTCAAAATCCTACAAGCTAGGCTTCAGCAGTACATGGACCGAGAACTACCGGAAGTACAAGCTGGGTTTCAAAGAGGCAGAGGAACTAGAGATCAAATTGCCAACATGCGCTGAATCATGGAGAAAGCACGAGAGTTCTAAAGAAACACCTACTTCTGCTTCATTGACTACGCAAAAGCCTTTGATTGTGTGGATCACAACAAACTGTGGCAAATTCTTAAAGAGATGGGGGTACCAGACCACCTTACCTGTCTCCTGAGAAACCTGTATGCGGGTCAAGAAGCAACAGTTCGAACAGGCCATGGAACAACCGATTGGTTCAAAATTGGGAAGGGAGTACGGCAAGGCTGTATATTGTCACCCTGCTTATTTAACTTATATGCAGAGTAGATTATGAGAAATGCAGGGCTGAATGAATCGCAAGCCGGAATCAAGATTGCTGGGAGAAATATCAACAACCTCAGATATGCAGACGATACCACCCTAATGGCAGAAAGTGAAGAAGAACTAAAGAACTTAGTTAATAAAACTAAGATCATGGCATCTGGTCCCATCAAATCCTGGCAAATAGAAGGGGCAGAAATGGAAACAGTAACAGATTTTACTTTTTTGGGTTCCAAGATCACTGCAGACGGAGACAGCAGCCATGAAATTAAAAGACGCTTACTCCTTGGAAGGAAAGCTATGGCAAACTTAAACAGCATAATAAAAAGCAGAGATATTACCATGCCAACAAAAGTTCGTATAGTCAGGGCGATGGTGTTCCCAGTAGCAATGAATGGTTGCGAGAGTTGGACCATAAGGAAGGCTGAGTGCCAAAGAATAGATGCTTTCGAACTGTGGTAGTGGAGAAGACTCCTGAGAGTCCCTTGGACTGCTAGGAGGTCAAATCAGTCAATCCTAAATGAAATCAACCCTGACTGTTCCCTGGAAGGACAGGTACTGAGGCTGAAGCTCAAATATTTTGGCCACCTAATGCGAAGAGGGAACTCTCTGGAGAAGACTCTGATGCTGGGAAAGATTGAAGGCAAAAGGAGAAGGGGAAGGCAAAGAATGAGATGATTAGACAGCATCACCAATGCAACAAACATGAAAATGAGCGAACTCAGGAAGATAGTGGAGGACAGGAAGGCCTGGCGGGATATGGTTCATGGGATCACGAAGGGTCGGACAAGACTTAACGACTGAACATACATATATATAGTGTGATAAAACAGGTACTACAGGAAGTTTTAGGGGGTGTATTTATTAAACAAATAAAGAGTTGAATTTGGCCATGGGTGTTTAATTCCAGAATAACATTAGTTGGTGAGGGTAAAAGTACTGATGTTGGAAAGATACCAACACGTAGATTAGCTAGTCAAGTATCAATTGCCACTGACATCAAATGCCACTTTTGTTAGATAGATAGACCTTTATTGGCACAAAAAAAGGAGAAAAAAAGCATTAAATATACTGTATATATACATACAGGTCAATTACAAATAGATTACAAAGATCTTTGTATCCCACAGTTAAAAGAAATTTCGCCATGCTCTCTATAGAGAGAGGGAATTGTCACTTTATCTCTTAAAGTAGGGGTAGTATTGGGGGTTAGCTAGGACCCACCTGACCAGGCTGACCCCTGAACCTTCAGTACTGGTGGCAGTGGTAGTACCCAATTGGGGCATAGACGGAGGACACCATTGGGGACTCAGTCCAGAGCCCCCAGTAATCTAGTCCTGCCTTACTGCATGTATCCATCGTATCTTACACTGCCGTTTCTTCCCTCAGTAAGGAAAGCAGGGAGGGACTGTGTAAGGGGAAGGTTAATTATTTTCCATTCATCAGGCCCACATCCAATGTTGCCCACCCATATTTTTTTCATTAATGTTGTCTATAAGGGTTATGTCTTGCCTGTTCCACAGGGCAGCTCTATGCACGGGCGCATACTTTAGAAACAAATCATGTAATTATCTAGCATGTATCTTGTTAATATATCGGATTCAAGGCACAAATCTGCTCTGTCTTCATACAGCACATGTATCCTGAAAGTGCCAATCAATTCTCTTTCAAAATAGTTGTAGCATTGCGACCCAATCCTATCCAGGATTGAACTGATGCACGGAGGGGTTTATGACAGCAGAACACAGTTCCGCTGTCATAAAATGGTTTCCAGCAGCATGCACAGCATGCCGCCAACAGCCATTTTAGGAGCTCTGCCACTATTGGCAGCAGCCCGGAAGGACCGCCACAGGACCAGGGAGGCAAGTCTGATGGTGGCAGGGGGTGGGCAGAATGGGGAGGAGAGGTGGTGGGGAGGGGACAGGTCGAGGCAGGGAAGGGGGCTGTATTGGCGACAGTGGCACCATCAATATCCTATCTCCATTCCCGGCCTTGATCTGCCTTCCTGGGTCCACTCAGACTTGCACCAGCAAAGTAGCTGGCGCAGATCCAAGTAGACCCATGGGCAGTGGAGTGGAGACTTACACCCGGGCAAGGGAACAAATGTTCCCTTGCCTGGAGGTGACCTCCAGGGCCTGAAACTCCCCCCACAGAACGCACCCCGTTGACATGGCTGCATTGGCACAGGTGGAGTTAGTGTGAACACCTAAGAACATGAGAAGAGCCCCGCTGGATCAGGCCAAAGGCCCATCTAGTCCAGCTTCCTGTATCACACAGTGAACCCACCAGATGCCTCAGGGAGCACACGGCCAACAAGATAACCTGTTTCCTTTTATGTTTCTTCAAACATAACCTCTATGTTTGAAGAGTGTTACAATTGCCTCCTACAGCACTGTTTCACACAGCACTCTCTTTTCAAGGAACATAACCATAGCATTATAGGAGATATTATTGTATATGCAGCCTCTGCCTCTCATTCTGCCAATACCCCCAAGTCCACTCTAAATAATGAATGGCATCTAACTCTCCGATTGACTTTGGGACCACGGCAACACTTCAATGTGATGTGTTTGGCAAACCTTACAGTGTCATTCTTGAATGGCAAGGGAACTAGTACAGTATCATAAACCCAAGAGCTGACAGATATTCATGTCACCGTCACATTTGTTCCAGTGACAGAAGACATAATTAAACATTTCCTGTTTTATGGATGCTGACAGTTCATACGCATAAAATTGTAATGGTTCAAAAGGCACCATTCATTTTTTTTAATTTGTATTTGAATTAGAAGCCCCTAGATTGGAGAAAAGTAGTAAAATAACTCTTCTACCCGTTTGAGATTTAATACGAAGGGCTGAAGAAGTACTTCCACCTGCTGTTTCCATTCCTCCTGAAATGTGTTACTTCTAATTTGTTCTCTGCTATTATGCAAAGATTTTTGGATCAGTGCTTCTGAAATTACTCCCTCTGAGTTTTGGATTATATGTTTTCCCAGACCATTGGGTAAACTTGATGTATGTTTATTTCATATGATGAAACCAGTTTTATTGATTTCATACTCCTGTTTCCATATGGTGTTTAGTAGTACAGCTTTGGTGTATGTCACTGTCTACATTTACAGAAACTCCCGGTGTCGTATGATCCATTATTCTAATTAACAGGTTGTTTATTCCGGCTTCCAAAGCAATAGGAAAGGTGATAAATATTTTTCACACAAGGGAAGATTTGGAAAGAACACTTTGTCATCTGATCTATCTACTTCAACATGCAAAAGCTTTCCCCTCTGGGATATTAATTGTTCCCTTAGCAGAAGACTGTTAATTTAATTCAAAATTCGGTACTGTATGGCTTACTTGGCCAATCAAATTGAATTTCTAGTGGACTGTAATTCATGAGAATGCAGGCTACTGAAAACAGACACATGTTTCCATTACAGTGATTAAGCAGTGAGATTCATCATTCTGAAATAATGTTTCTTGTTCTTCAAGGGAGGGGAAGAGCTGTAGTGGGGAGAGAGGCTTTCTTAACACTTTGCATTACAACAGTGTTTTTTCAAACTGCATTCCTAGAAACCCAAAGCTTCATCGGAAGCTTATAATGGCCTCCTTGATGAGAAGAGAAGGTAGTGGTACAAGATACCTAGAAGGTGGATAAGCTACCTAACGCACGCATGCACACACGCACACACACGCACACACATGCTGTCCATCACATGAAGGATGCACTGTGTTACCTAGCAGTTCTCTGCAGGGATGTGGATCAAGTCTCTGACTCCAAGTCTCAAGTCAAGTCCCAAGTCTTTGCCCCCAAGTCCTGAGTCTTTGGTTGCGAGTTGCAAGTCCCTAGCTATTTAATGGGGGAAACCTGAATAAAACCTTATTTAAACCTGAATAAAATTCGACTTGTTGTAAAAGGCTCCAAGTCTCGAGTTTTTCGAGTCTTTTACAGTCACCGAGTCAAGTCCAAGTCAAGTCGTTGACGTGACTTGAGTTCGACTTGAGTCCGAGTCAATAGACTCAAGTCTACATCAGTGGTTCTCTGGCTATAGCAACAGCTTTTTCACAGCAATCCCACAGTCTCAGAGAGCCAGTGTGGTGTAATGGTTAGCGTGTTAGACTAGAAGTGGGAAAATCTAGGTTCAGATCTCCACTCAGCCATGGAGCTCACTGAGTAATACTGGGCCAGACACTCTCCCTCAGCCCAACCTACCTCATGGAGTTGTTGTGAGTGTGAAGTGGGGGAACCATGTACACCACCCTGAGCAACTTGGAGGAAGTGCAATATAAAAATATGGTAAATAAATAATAAACTACTCTAAACTGTTGTGCTCCAGAGAATCACATTTTGGAAGGGACAGTCTTTTGGGAGAATGCACAAGATCTCTTTTCATCTGGATGGTTGCATCTCTAGTCAAGAAACATCACGTAGAAGCAGATCTTGTGGTAGAAGTAGAAGTTGACACGTAGAAGTCGTTTTTCAGCCATATGAGCCCCCCCCCGGCCATCCAGAGGAATTTTATCAGGGGGTACAAAGTTTCTTTTGGGCCCCTTCCCTACATATGAATTTGGCTCCTGGGCTCCCCTTTTCTGCTCCAGGGCCCCCTTTTTGACCCATTTTTCACCCTGGGCCCGGGTACAAATTACCCTCTTAACCTCCCTCTCAGAGGCCCTGCCCCCCCCCACTTTGTGTTACTTCACAAATTGATAGAGGGTTCCTCTACTTCTTGTTCTCTAATCTGAGGGCTCCTATGTTCAACTACAATTAAAAAAAAAAAAAAAACACGAGTGCTCCCATTGTCTCTCTCACCCACATGCAAAAAACCCCAAAGACATTGTGAATATAATCTAAAGGACTGCCCTCTCACTCCTGCACAAACTTTTACTGAGATTGTCTTCCTTCTTTGGGTGCCCTCTCTTGAAGTAGGTGGCAACTATCAAAGGGACCTTCTCGGTAGTGGCTCCCTGCTTGAGGAACTATCTCCCCCCACCCCCCCACCCCGAGAGACATGTCTGGTGCCATGTCTTCTGTCTTTTATGCATCCAGGCCTTTTAATCTTTCATGTGTTAACTGCTCCAATGCTCCGCCCCTCTTTTTACTCTCTTGCTGTTTTAGTGTCTCTGTTGTTGCTTGTCATGTTTCATTTGATAACTGTTTTAAGTTGACTGAGGCTGCAATCCTACACTCACTTACCTGGAAGTAAGCCCCACTGACAGTAAAGGGAGTAGACATGCATCGGATTTGGCTATGAGTGTTCTGATTGAGCTGAAGTGTGTGGGTACCACCACACATTAAACATAAATATAATCCACTGATGGGCAACATTCATTCCTTTCACTGAGACTGGAAGCTATGTGCAAGTGCAGTAGAAATCATCTGAAGTAGATGTTACAGTGTCTGGAGGATGAGGGTCCACCATAGTGCCTCTATAGCAGCAGTTCTCAAAGTTCTCCCCACGAGTTGGAGAAGTTGTAAGTCTTTGCGGGGGCAGGCCGATGGTGTCTGCAGCACTCTCGGGATTGTGCCAGCAGCTGAAAAAAGGGTGTTTTTTTACTTACCAGGGGGTGCGCCGGCCCTCTAGAGGGTGTGGGCCTCCCCGTGCTTCAGACCAGCTCCCTGAAGCTATCGAGACCCACTTCCGGTTTTCATCCAAAACCGGAAGTGGATCTCGATCACCTCAGGGAACCGGTCTCAGGGAGCGCGGGGAGGTCCACAGAGGAGGCCTTGGGGGGGCCCACATCAGAGGACTGGCCCGACCCCTGGTAAATTAAAAAAAAAACCTTTTTCCCGGAGGATGCAGAACGTCACCAACATCACTGCATGTCGCTACCCCCGTTAAGGCGGTAGTGATTGCATCCAGTTTTCCTGGTGGGTCACAACCCACCAATTTGAGAAACACTGCTCTATAGGCATAGAGAGCATACTTTCTTAAGGCTGTTTCAGACATTATATGGCAGCAAACCTGGCAAGGAGCTGCTGCAACCAATCCTGGCTCTGTGATGTTGGAACCTGTGTGATACAGGTATTTCCAATCACTGGTATGCTGCTATCACACTGTCCTTTTTCAAAACTGATCGTGTGAAACCACACACTTCTTCCCATCCATTGGTTGGCTTTTTTTCCCGCCAACAAGGAATCTTAATTTCCACGTGGCCCCTGTACCTTTCGCAACATCCTTTCAACATATTGCTTCTTTGCCTCCACCCCCTCATCATCATACATATTGCCAGAATTATTTTGTGCCTGAGTTCCTTCCCAAGCACGGTGTCAAATTTAGGGCTAACTGACAAAACTAAAATAGCAGTTTCAGTGGGATTGCTATCTTGAGTAGAAAATGAGCGATTTTTCTTCCCCCTCTCTCGCCAACAGCACCTTCAAACCGTTTCTGTGAAAATGTTTAATGGCTCATTTGTTACCTCTGAGTTTTCTGACACCTTAATCATGGAGATTATTTTTATTTGAAGGATTTCCATATTTGGCCTGGATGGCAAAAGCTACTTGATACATTTGGAGAATGATGGTTCTGAGCCATTGAAGAGTGTGGGTGGGTTTTATTGTGGCCCCAATATAGTTCCCAGCTTAGGAGCTTTGGGAATAGGATCACCTCTGAGGATCTAAGGCTAGTGAGGACTGACAAGAGTCCAAAATCTTTCTGCATTCCTTTCTTCAAGATGGCACCAGATGCCCACTCTACTTATGGGCCTATTGTTGCAAACCCATCGTGTGCCACTAGCAGAAAGAGAATGCCTGGGCTGATCATACATTACTAGAAGCAACATAGGAACTGTTCTGGTAATATTTGAAGAGAATGATCATGTGGGTAAAAGCAGCAATGTAGTACTTTTTCGTGCACACACACACACACACTGTTCCATGTTTACTGAAGAATGGTGTTTGAATGCATGTGCAAATGTGCATTCAAAACCAGAGAAAAGGCTAGTTCAGACCAGGGGTTCTCAACCCCTTCCCAGCTGAGTACCACCTCTGTCACCACTCTCCTGCTGTGTACCACCAGAAGTGACTGACTGGCCATGACATCATCGCCAGTTACTTCTGGGGTTTCAGGTTTTCAGAGGCCAGAAAATGCAGGTAGGAGGCTCTGGGCAGGTGTGAGGGCCCTTTTCAAATGCTGTCGCTTTCAGAGGTGAGAGGGCCGGCAGCAAGAAATAGGGCCTTCTCAGCAGTGGCACCGACCTTTTGGAATTCCCTCCCTCTAAACTTACGAACTTCTCCCTCCTTGGAGAACTTCCGGCAGGGCCTAAAGACATTTCTCTTTAAACAAGCCCTCTGAGTTAACCACCCAGCCTAATTATTTTAGCGGTCCGATCCCTTTTTACAAGAACATTTTTACTCCTGCTTTTATCTTGTACTGTATTTTTTAGAGTATATTAATGTTTTAAGAGTTTTATATTTTTATATGTATTAAATGTGTAATTTTTTTAATTTTGTAAGCCGCTTTGGGTCGCCCCTTGGGGGGGGAGAGAAAGCGGGATATAAATCCAATAAATAAATAAAATAAATAAATTTGCAGCATTCCCAAGAGGCTGAGCCAAAGGCAGGAGCCTCTCGGGAGCGAAAACGCGCCACTGAAAGTGCCACATCGGAGTGTGGTTCTGGTGGTCCTGTGACCCTACCACCAGCAGTAGGCCGAAGTACCACTGGTGGTACTAGTACCACTGGTTGAGAACCCCTGGTCTAGACCATTTCTCCATGGGGCAGAGCAATCTGCCGTATTCAGACTACTGGCCTATCTAGCTCAGTCTTGTTTATGTTGTCTGATTGCAGCTCTCCAATGTTCCAAGCACAAGAGGGGTCTTTCCTAGCCCTACCTGTAGATATCAGGGATTGGAATGAGAGGGACCTTCTGCATGCAAAGCATATGGTGATGTACTGTAGTCGTGAATTTTAAAGTTCAGGAACTCATCATAAGACACACACCATAGCCGCACCCCATTAAGATTATAATACACAAAAATGTCTTCATTAGAGCATTTTCTTCTTCTTCTTCTGCCATTTATTTTACCTTTGAACCTCATTGTACTTGATGTAACATTCTAGCACATTTCATCCCAAACTGTTGGAGTGGGTTGCAATAGTTGCATAGAAATGGATCAAAAATATCCCAGATAAATATAAAAGGTATATTAGAGTACTAACCTCCCTCTGCATGTTTACTCAGAACTAAGCCCCACTGTGCATTGTTGTTGTTCAGTCGTTAAGTCGTGTCCGACCCTTCGTGATCCCATGAACCATATCCCGCCAGGCCTTCCTGTCCTCCACTATCTTCCTGAGTTTCCTCATTTTCATGTTCGTTGCATCGGTGATGCTGTCTAACCATCTCATCCTTTGCCTTTCCCTTCTCCTTTTGCCTTCAATTTTTCCCAGCATCAGAGTCTTCTCCAGAGAGTCCTCTCTTCGCATTAGGTGGCCAAAATATTTGAGTTTCAGCCTTAGTACCTGTCCTTCCAGGGAACAGTCAGGCTTGATTTCATTTAGGATTGACTGATTTGATCTCCTAGCAGTCCAAGGGACTCTCAGGAGTCTTTTCCAGCACCACAGTTCAAAAGCATCTATTCTTCGGCGCTCAGCCTTCCTTATGGTCCAACTCTCGCAACCATACATTGCTACTGGGAACACCATCGCCCTGACTATGCGAACTTTTGTTGGCATGGTGATATCTCTGCTTTTCATTATGCTGTCTAGGTTTGCCATAGCTTTCCTTCCAAGGAGTAAGTGTCTTTTAATTTCATGGCTGCTGTCTCCGTCTGCAGTGATCTTGGAGCCCAGAAAAGTAAAATCTGTTACTGCTTCCATTTCTGCCCCTTCTATTTGCCAGGAATTGATGGGACCAGATGCCATGATCTTAGTTTTATTAATGTTGAGTTTCAAGCCAACTTTTGCACTCTCCTCTTTCACCCTCATCAAGAGGCTCTTTAGTTCTTCTTCACTTTCTGCCATTAGGGTGGTATCGTCTGCATATCTGAGGTTGTTGATATTTCTCCCGGCAATCTTGATTCCGGCTTGCGATTCATTCAGCCCTGCATTTCTCATAATGTACTCTGCATATAAGTTAAATAAGCAGGGTGACAATATACAGCCTTGCAGTACTCCCTTCCCAATTTTGAACCAGTCGGTTGTTCCATGGCCGGTTCGAACTGTTGCTTCTTGACCCGCATACAGGTTTCTCAGGAGACAGGTAAGGTGGTCTGGTACCCCCATCTCTTTAAGAATTTGCCACAGTTTGTTGTGATCCACACAATCAAAGGCTTTTGCGTAGTCAATGAAGCAGAAGTAGGTGTTTTTTTGGAACTCTCGTGCTTTCTCCATGATTCAGCGCATGTTGGCAATTTGATCTCTAGTTCCTCTGCCTCTTCGAAACCCAGCTTGTACGTCCGGTAGTTCTCGGTCCACGTACTGCTGAAGCCTAGCTTGTAGGATTTTGAGCATAACCTTGCTAGCATGTGAAATGAGTGCAATTGTGCGATAGTTTGAACACTCTTTGGCACTGCCCTTCTTTGGAATTGGAACGTAAACTGACCTTTTCCAATCCTTTGGCCACTGCTGAGTTTTCCAAATTTGTTGGCATATTGAGTGCAGCACTTTCACAGCATCATCATTTAGGATTTTAAGTAGCTCAGCTGGGATATTATCATCTCCACTAGCTTTGTTGTTAGTAATGCTACCTAAGGCCCACTTGACTTCACTCTCTAGGATGTCCGGCTCTGGGTCAGTGACCACACCAGCGTGGTCATCAGGAACATTAAGATCTTTCTTGTATAGTTCTTCTGTGTATTCTTGCCATCTCTTCTTAATCTCTTCTGCTTCTGTTAGGTCTCTGCCTTTTTTGTCCTTTATCATGCCCATCTTTGCACAAAACGTTCCCTTGATATCTCCAATTTTCTTGAAGAGATCTCTAGTCCTCCCCATTCTGTTGTTTTCCTCGATTTCCTTGCATTGTTCATTTAAGAAGGCCTTCTTATCTCTCCTTGCTATTCTCTGGAAATCTGCATTCAGTTGTTTATATCTTTCCCTTTCACCTTTGCTTTTCGCATTCCTTCTTTCCACAGCTATTTGTAAAGCCTCATCTGACAGCCACTTTGCTTTCTTGCATTTCTTTTTCTTTGGGATGGTTTTCGTTGCTGCCTCCTGTACAATGTTACGAACTTCCGTCCATAGTTCTTCAGGCACTCTGTCTACCAGGTCTAATGCCCTAAATCTATTCTTCACCTCCACTGTATACTCATAAGGGATATGGTTTTGGTCATATCTGACTGGTCTAGTGGTGTTCCCTACATTCTTCAGTTTAAGCCTGAATTTTGCAATAAGAAGCTCATGATCTGAGCCACAGCTCCAGGTCTTGTTTTTACTGACTGTATAGAGCTTCTCCATCTTTGGCTGCAAAGCACATAATCTATCTGGTTTCGGTATTGACCATCTGGTGATGTCCATGTGTAGAGTCGCCTCTTGTGTTGTTGGAAAAGAGTGTTTGCTATGACCAGCGTGTTCTCTTGACAGAACTCCGTTAGCCTTTGCCCTGCTTCATTTTGCGCTCCAAGGCCAAACTTGCCTGTTGTTCCGTTTATTTCTTGATTTCCTACTTTAGCATTCCAGTCTCCTATGATGTAAAGGACATCTTTTTTGGGTGCTAGTTCTAGAAGGTGTTGTAGGTCTTCATAGAACCGGTCAACTTCATCGTCTTCGGCATCAGTGGTTGGGGCATATACTTGGATTACTGTAATGTTGAATGGTTTGCCTTGGATTCGAACTGAAATCATTCTGTCGTTTTTGAGGTTGCACCCCAGTACTGCCTTTCCCACTCTTTTATTGACTATGAGGACTACTCCATTTCTTCTAAGGGATTCATGCCCACAGTAGTAGATATGATGGTCACCTGACTTAAATTCGCCCATGCCCGTCCATTTTAGTTCGCTGATTCCCAAGATGTCAATGTTCAATCTTATCATCTCATTTTTGACCACATCCAGCTTGCCTTGATTCATAGACCTCACATTCCATGTTCCTAAGCAGTATTGCTCCTTGCAGCATTGGATTTTCCTTTCAACCTCAGACACATCCACAGTTGGACGTCCTATTGGCTTTGGCCCAACCGCTTCACTCTTTCTGGGTCTACTTGGAATAGTCCTCCGCTCTTCCTCAGTAGCATATTGGACACCTTCCGACCTGAGGGGTTCATCTTCCGGCGTCATATCTTTTAGCCTTTTGGTACTGTTCATGGGATTTTCTTGGCAAGGTTACTGGAGTGGGTTGCCATTTCCTTCTCCAGTGGATCACTTTTAGTCAGAACTCTCTGCTACGACCTGTCCGTCTTGGGTGTCCCTGCACGGCATAGCTCATGGCTTCATTGAGTTACACAAGCCCCTTCGCCACAACAAGGCAATGATCCATGAAGGAGCCACTTTGCATAGCAGGACTTATTGTCAAAGGGTGAATTGGCAAAGGGTCGTAGCCTTAATGTAACATGAGCGACATACTTTCTCTTATATAGTCCTTGGGAAAGACATACCATGAGCACACCCTAAGTGGCCACCCTCTGCTTGGTGCTGCGCCACTCTGCTCTGGGGCTCCCTGAGACTCTGTGCATGCACCGGCAGGGCTCTCCGTGATTCTGTTTAAAAGTGGAAAGGGCTCCGGAGACTGAAAAGTTTTATAACCGCCGGTCTAGACATTAACATATGCCCCGGGCAAATTTCTCAGTGTGCTTCCTGCTGAGCCGGATGGTACTTCATGACTAAGGCCCTTTGGAAAATACCGTATTGGTCTGAGTATAAGACTCACTTTTTTCTCCTAATTTAAGTTTTTTAACTAGGGGTGCGTCTTATAATCAGGCTGTTGCAATTTAATGCCAGTGATTTAATTAATTTTTTTTAATAGCGCCAAACTTTAAGGGTGCGTCTTATAATCAGGTGCGTCTTATACTTGGGACAATACGGTATTTCAAAAGCAGCACCTGAATGCTCCTGCTGATTACGTCACTGCTCCTACTGGAGGATAAGTCCCTGAGCTTAGCTCCCCCACTCCCCCTTGACGACATCCCTGAAAACATGTGTTCTTCCCCTGAGCTATAGTCCGTCCCCAAATATGAGGGAAGGAGAAAAGCATTTGATTCCCTCACTTGCAGTTTGAAATACTGTACTCCAGTTCAGTAACGGATACATGGTGTGTAGTTACTGAGTGTATAGTTTGGCCCTTAACTTTGCCCCACATATACACACACACGTGCACACACACACATCCCGTGGCGTTCGCCCAATCCCCTCACAATTCAATCCATATGGGGAATGGACCACAAAAACCCTGATAAAAGAAGTTTCTTCCAGTTATTGTACTGGGCCCAAGTCTGCCCTGACTACACATTTTGCAAATTGTGAAGATATGAATTGGTGGTGCTGATAGGGTACCAATTTTTTGTATGATTTGACGTGTATCTCAATTAACTCAGGGCCCCATGCGAAGAGAGCCCAGTTCAGAAAGTATTGTCAGACAACACCAAAGATGCCAGAGCATCACACACTCATCTGTCTTAAAAATGAGGTAATTCAATCGGATATTGACATCAGCAATGGCTTCAATCAGATATTGACATCAGTAATGGCTCACCCAATCATTTTTATTCCATGTTACAAGTGGGGGGGGGAGAGGGGGGAGAGAGAGAGAACACTTGACAGATTTATTCCATGTACATCCCGAATTATTGGTGTGGTTTTATCTTAAGGAACTGGAGAGTATATTTTAGCATATTCTCAGGCAATTAGAGAGAACAAAGAGATTGCATTTTCTGCTAAAGTGTAAAAACTCTTTCCATTAAAAAGAACCGCAAGGGAACTGCAATCTTCTCCTACAGGGATTTGGTTGGATTTTAATTATAAATGGCCGTGTCTGTAGCGCAGCCTGATAGGGCACTAGATCTTCTTTCAGCAGTCAGGATCGGCATTATTAGCTCTTCTTCCTTTGAGCCAAAACTTGAGCCAAAGTGATATCATTGTGTCAACAAAATACAAAAACAAAAAAAACCCTGCCATTGTAAGATTACTGTGCAGATCAAAAGCTGTCAAATTTCAAGCTTGCAACTGGGGTTTAAAAAACATTCTGCCTGTCCCTGATATTGCTCTGAATGTATTTTGCACCTGAGGTGCTTTTACATTGTTCCACCAATAAACAGGACAAGCTGGTTGGGGTACAGGATGGAGACCTTTGACCTGGCTTGCACATCTTGCAGCAAGATTCAGGACCTCTCCTGAATCCTTTTTAAAAAAATGTCAGTTGGTTTCACTTCTCTGCTTTTCTGTTTTGACAGTACTGTACAAGCGGAATTGCCAGAACACTATAGCAAAGCATATCCCTCTTCAAAAGCTGAGGAAGTAGCTAATGTCCTTTTTAAACGGTGAAATATGAAGTGTACATTAAAAGAATCCATTGCTTAGTTTTCTTTTTCCATTTATCTTAATCCTGTATCCACAAGACCTATTTGGTTTATTAAGTTTCTTTTGCTTAGAGCAGTTGTTCCCAACCTTTTTAGCACCAGGATCCCCTTTTGCAGAATGACAATCTGCCAGGACCCCCTTAAGACCTAGGGCCGGAAGTGATGTCATTAACAGCGCAATCCTGACTAAGTATAGACAGGCGATGCAGCCGCTCCACCAATCTAGGGTGTCACAAACATTCCGTAAGGCAAGTTTGTGTCACCTGACGAGTAAGCGGCGCCGGTGGAGAGGCTTGTGCCGCTCCTCTGGCAACGTGGGACGGATCACCGCCCCGGCAGAGAGGTGAATTGGCCAGGAATGTTCATGCCACCGCCATCTTGGGGGTGGCCATCCAGCTGACATCCCATGACCCCCCCGAAACTGCTTCGCAACCCCCAGGTTGCGAACCACTGGCTTAGAGGGTCTTTTGAGGATCCCAGATGTAATCTACCACGCAAACCTGTGTAACTGCAGCCCTGGGGCAGAGTGCGCTGCCTCCAGGCCCCCGTTGCACCAACACGAGCGGTGCAAATATACGCAAGCTCTTGAGCTCGCATACATTCAAGTAGGCCCATTGGGCCTACCGCCGCTGACACCGGGGGAAGGGGACGATTGTCCCCTTCTCCCTAGTTGTTCCCGGGCTGCCCGAGAACTCGATAGGATGTGGCGGTCGGCCTTTTAGGCCAGCCGCCGCAGCCTACAGAGTGTTGCGCTGCTAGAAAAATGCAGTGGTGACAATGTCAAGAAACTCTTGAGCAGATTTCTGTGACCAGGAACTTTTCATGTACAAATAGGGCACATCATGTATAATGGAATGCTCTCACCCTTCTCTGACAGAGCTTTTAAGATTTGTGTGACAGGATTTTATGACTTTTATATGACAATTACCTTTGATCATCTGCATAAAAAAAGAATCTCCTACAACCTCAAACTGTAATGAATGTAGATGCTTAGGTTGTTAACCCATGCCATTTTCATATTTTTTTTAAATAACTAATCTTTTCCTTTGTTCCAAATCTGTAGATTGCCTTTGATCAAAACTATCACTGTCTGAAAATTGAATATGACTACAGTGTTTTGTTTTTTGCCTTTGAATTTTTAAATTACCGGGTATATATCCTATTCTGTTGGTGTAAAAGACTCCCCATATTTCCCCGTTCAGTACACCTACCATTAAGAAACGAATTTGAATAATTTCATAAGTCTTAGGCATTCTTTAAACTCTTGGAGGCCTGTTTTATGCAACTTTACTCAGAAGTGAATCCTGCTCTGTTCAATAAGGGTTACTAAGGCTCCAACTAAAACAAGGGTCCCAATATCAGAAGTTTCCCTTGAACAGAATTAAGAGGCACAAATAGTGCTTTTGTATGTAAAAGGCCAGCGGGTGGCACAGTGGGTTAAACCGCTGAACCATGAGCTGTCGATCGAAAGGTCAGCAGTTCGAATCCGCGACAGGGTGAGCTCTCGTTGCTTGGCCAGTTACTGCCAACCTAGCAGTTCCAAAGCATGTTAATGCGAGTAGATAAATAGGTACCGCTTGCGGGAAGGTAAACAGCGCTCTGTATTCCAGCCGCATGCTGCATGCTGCAGCAAGGAGAGTCATGCCGGTCACATGACCACGGAGGCGTCTTTGGACAACGCTGGCTCTTTGGCTTTGAAATGGGGATGAGCACCACACCCTCGAGTCGGACACGACTGGACTTAATTGTCAGGGGTCACCTTTACCTTTACCTATGTAAAATTACAATAGGCTGATTTGGCTGATATTTTTAACCGTGAAGTAGCCTCCCATAGAGTAAAGGACATGTGCATTCATGGACCACTCACCTCCTAGTCTTTCCTCTCCTTTGGGGGAAATTTGGGGCATTTTCTGCAATCATGGGGGCTTTGAGGGCAGTGGCGCTCCCAGCCCTCCCGGTACCTGGGGGGGCGGGGGTTGGAGCGCCTGGGTCGCAGTGTCATCGAGCCCGGCTCCACCCCCCCAGCAGATGGGCTCGGGGCTGGGCGGCGCGGCACCGGAGCCCGGCTGGAGCGCCCCCCAGAAGCAGCGCACCCACTCGGCACGTCACCGGCTTCCAGAGGCTCCGCTACGAGGCCGGGGCAAGCCCTCCTCAGAGCGACCGCTCAGTTCGGGCAGCCCGTTTGCCCTCAGAAAGGTTTTGCGCATGCGCGAAAAAACTAATAAAAGCCGTATTGACGTGTTGGACCTTCAGAAGGCCCTGACTGCCGAATTGAGCGGGCGCTCTGAGGAGGGCTTATCCCGGCCTCGGAGCGGAGCCTCCGGAAGCCGGTGACGCGCCGAGTGGGCACGTTGCTTCCGGGAGGTGCGCCAGCCGGGCTCTGGTGCCGCATTGCGCAGCCCCGAGCCCAGCTGCTGCGCCCCCCGGAAGCACCACGCCCACTTGGCGCCTGGGGTGCAGCACACCAGCTCCCCCCATGATAGGATGCCCCCATGATAGGACGCCAATTGAGGGGCAATTTTGACAAACTTTTCTGGATGTATGGACTTTAAAAATTTACACATCTTGCAGTTACGTGGATCATTAGCCCTTTGCATTGATTGTTGTACTACTGTAGAAATAGTTGTTACACAGCACAGTCCTGTGTAACTCTTGCACCGGTGTAACAGTAAATCGACCGGTGTAATTGCACTTATGCCAGTGTAACTTGCCGTACGCTGACGTACGCAGGACAGACACCAGCGTAACCCTCTTCGGATGCCACACATGCGCAGTTCGGACGCAGGACAGACGTCAGTGCAACTCCACCAGTTCAGGGGGCATTCCGGGGGCATTCGGACACCCCCCAAATGCCCCCTACGCTGGCAGAGTTGCACTGCCGTCCATCCTGCATCCAAACTGTGTATGTGTGGTTCCCAGGGGGATGTTACGCTGGTGTCCGTCCTGCATCTGTCGGCGTACGGCAAGTTACACTGGCATAAGTGCACTTACACCGGTGAATCTACTGTTACACCAGTGCAAGAGTTACACAGGATTGCACTGACAAACATATAGTATACAAATATCTTTGCAATATTACAGGGTTTCTCTAGTGTTCATCATATAGGTGCACCTGGTCACCTGATAGGTGCAATCATGCTTGGTTAGGATTTTGTGTCATTTGGGAGTATTCTTATTGCCTGTTTATCCAAAGCTTGTTCTCATTTATATAGTGCATTACAGTATCAGACTGAGATCTGATACCATGCAGGCTAACTTGGGGATAAGTTTTGCACTGATTGTTTCAAACCATTTTGGACTAGGGATTAGATTTCTCATTTTCCAATTAATTATGACAGCACTAATCCCCTGAACCATACAGAGGGAAACATCACTGAACACAGCTTGTTATTTCTTTATTGGCCCTGAATCCAAGGCAAGAATCAAAGACAATGGCTGTTGACACAGCGTATAAATCCTTTAGTCTACCGGTGCAAGAGATTCCCCTCCATGACCAAGAAGACACTGTTTACTTTATGGTGATTGCATCCTGGATTGCTGATCAGAGACTGACTGGGGAGCTGAGAAATCCCCATCCTGCAGATAGCATTTCCACCAATTAGTTCAGACTAGCAATTATTATTACACATTAATGCTATCATGCAATTCCATTTGGTTGTTACTCTTTAAGTTTGAGCACCATCTTGTGGAGACATTAAAAATTGCAATTTGAATCATAAAGCAGGATAGTATCCTTGTTGGTCCAACTGATGTTTAAATGCTGGAAACAAACTTTTAAGTTACACAGAACTATTCTTCGGACTTTGTACAAAACTGTAACAAGTTAAGCTGATATTTAAAGTTTATAGGCTCGATAGCTATGTTAATGCTGATATTAACTGGGTTAAGCTGAATCCGCTTTAAAACGAAGGAGCAAAAGGTTGAAGCCAAGACGTTAATTGCATCACAAATAATCTGGCTGCATTCTGGTCAATTATGTATACTCCTAGAAATGAAGCCATGGGGAATTGTTAGCATTTTTTTTTAAAGCCCTAGGACATAAAGGTACATATAGATGGTACAAGGTACATACAGACATACAGCGGTGAACTTGCTGTGCATGTCTACTCAGAAGGAAGTACTGTTGTATCCAATGGGGCTTACTCCTAGGAAAGTGTGCATAGGATTGCTGCCTAAAGCAGCAACATGTATACAGCCTCTGTCCAAGGTCAGGCTCTGAGGGAACCTCTCTCTTTCCTGTTTGAGGAGAAGTTGGATTTGCCCGAGTGATTGGCCAGGCTTTGTGCCAATCATAAACAGCGTCAGAGGGCTGGCATCATCATTGGGCACCTGCTGCTGGGTCCCACCCACTGCCTACCCTCTGAGTGACAGCAGCTCTGCTCTGCTCCTTGCTGTTCTTGCCTGTTTACCTGCCTCCCAAGCACACAGTTGTTCAGATAGGAGAAGCAGCTTCCATTCACTTTGCTCATCTCCTCTGGATGGTGATGCAGGCTGAGCCCAGAGGAAGAGAGCCACTGAATAGGCAGCTGTCACAGTGGCAAGGAGGAGGAGGTGGGCCAGCTCCAGGAAGGGTGTCCCACTGAGGCTACCAGGTATGCTGGGGCACATGGACACAAGCCTTGCAATGCACCTATTGCACTGTGCGTATCTACTGCCAGCTTCCCCCCCCCCCATCCAGAAAGTAGGAGAATTCTCCTTCATGCTGCTGTTGCAACAGATACCCCTAATTATCATCTAATAAGTTCACTGGATATTGCATTCCAATGATATCCTATCATTTGTTCAAAATAGATAGGAAGGATTGGCTGGTTTTAACAACTTAATAGAAGGACAGATGGGCTAAAGCAGCTGGACGAAGGAGAACTAGTCTCCTCCATCTGCTGTCTGGTTTCTGGGCAATGGATGGAGGAGAGCTCCATACACTGCAGCTGCTGTGCTTCTCCTTCGCATTGCCCGGAAAGTGGTCCTTGTAACTTATTCAATGATGGAGGAGGGGGGGGAGGAGCAGACACAGTGATCCTTACACCTTGTGCTGGGCTGCATTTGAAAATGCTCAGATGCTCCATCCCTGACACTGCCTCGGGAAGAGGGCATCCAAGCATTTTAAAACTGAGTCAGCACAAGGAGGAAGGAATTCTGTGGCTCGCTCTTCCATCATCCAGTAAGCGGCCTGCATCCCCATAATGCAGTGTTTCCCAAACTTATTTGACCTGCGGCTCCCTTGACCATTGGCAACCGTTTGCTGTGACTCCCCATTACATTATGTTGGTGCCTGCCAATTGGCATTTCCAAGAGGATTCCGTGGCACTCCGCGGCTCCCCTGGCTGATTTCCATGGCTCCGCCTCCACTGAGAACCGCACCTCCCAGTTTGGGAACCACTGCCATAATGTACCAGGTGATGCGGGAGGAAGAGCAGCAGCCCCAGCTGTCCTTCTTGCTTGTGCGAGGCTCCATTTGAAAATACCTGGATGCTCCTTCCCCATTCAGTTGGCACATGGAGGCAGTATGTGGTGGTGGCTTCTGCTCTTCCCCCCTCCCACCGCCCATAAGCTACAAGGAAACTTACTAGACACTGGGAGGGGGAAGCAATAGGCATCATAATGGGCAGCACTGCTGCAGGCAGGAGACTAGGTACTGTCTGAGGGCTTCAGGGGGTTGGCCTGTGTAGACATGCTTGGATGCCTTCTTCAGGGAGACTTGCCCCTTTGACCATAGGCTGACTTGGCCAAACTTTGACACCAGCCCTGACTAGGCTTACCAGATCTCCAACCGGGATAGAGTGCTAGACCTTTAGGAGAAGGAATGTGGGCAGGTGTAGCTTGTTAAGCTTAGGCTTACCATATCGCCGACCGGGACGCTCCATTTTGCCCTTAAGGGGCGGGGGAGGGGAGGGAGTCAGAGCGTGTGCGCTCTGACTCCCTCCCCTCCCCCCGCCCCTTAAGGGCAAAATGGAGTGTCCCGCTTGGTGATATGGTAAGCCTAGTTAAGCTTTAGAGCACAATCCTAGGCATGTCTACTCAGAAGCAAGCCCCACTGAACACAATGGGGCTTGCTTCTGTGTAGACATGCCTAGGATTGTGCTGTAAGGTTTAACAAGCTACACCTGCCCACATTCCTTCTCCTAAAGGTCTAGCACTCTGTCCCGGTTGGAGATCTGGTAAGCCTAGCCCTGACTATATACCATTTCTTAAATCTTTGACTGGAATTGTTTGCTTTGAAGGTCAGAGATGAAATCAGAAGCTTAAATGTGCTCAGGGCCGTGAATGTTCTGTGCATTGGTAAAATTGCCATAAAAGCTCAGAACTTCCCTATTACAGGTTTTCTGAGAATCTCAGCTTCCTTACATTTTTTTACAGGTTTCTAGCCTTATATCCAGGCCAGCGGGTGGCGCAGCGGGTTAAACCGCTGAACCATAAGCTGTCGATCGAAAGGTCAGCAGTTCGATTCCCGCGACGGGGTGAGCGCTCGTTGCTTGGCCAGCTCCTGCCAACCTAGCAGTTCCAAAGCATGTCAATGCGAGTAGATAAATAGGTACCGCTTGCGGGAAGGTAAACAGCGCTCCGTGTTCCAGCTGCATGCTACGCGCTGCGGCAAAGAGAGTCATGCCGGCCACATGACCACGGAGGCGTCTTTGGACAACGCTGGCTCTTTGGCTTTGAAATGGAGATGAGCACCACACCCTAGAGTCGGACACGACTGGACTTAATTGTCAGGGGATACCTTTACCTTTAGCCTTATATCTATGGGTAAAGCTAAAACATACAAGCAGTTCCTGTTAAATCCCAGGGGCTCTAAGAGAAGGTTTTTTAAAATTTGCTCTTTCTTCTACCCTTCCTCCAAGGAACTTCGAAACATAAGAGCACTTTTGTGACCTGTGAATTGGGTTAGGCTGAGAGACTGTTGGCTGGGCTTTTCAGACGTAATGCTACAGCATGATTAAACCATGATTAGTAGGTTAAATCTTGGACTTGCATGCTCCCCCACTCTCCCAACTCTTTGTTTGTGAGGGGAGAAAATTTGCTGCATTGTTTCCTGATTTAAAACAAATTGGAATTTGTTGGTACATATGAACCTGGCAAATCCAGGTTTACTCTAACCACAGGTCACAAACAAGCTAGGATATCAAACCTGATCCAAATCCTAATTTGTTTGAAACTAGGAATGAAAGCAGCAAATATCCACCCCTTGCACCCAATGAAGGAGTGCACAAGCCTGAAGTTCAAGGTACTAGTATTGCTAAGCCATGATTAAACCATGGTTTAACATTACATCTGAGCCAGCTGCTGCCTCTTACCTCACCTCACCTCACAGGTGAGTGTCAGAGGAGAGGAACCTGGCACATCACCAGGTAAGGGAGGCAGCATTTGGCATGTTGCCTCAAAGCACCAGGAGGTCTTGGGCCGGCTCTGATCGGAACCTGAGTTTCTCATGTACCAGTTCAACATGGTGCCAAGGTGCTGAAAGCCCTGGGGCAAAGACCTGCACTCCCCCCCCCCCCCCGCTTACTGCCTGAGTAGAAGGTAGCGACTCTCCCAACTTCCCTATTGGCAAGTTAGATGGGAATCCGTGGCAGCTAATTGGTACCTTTTGCTTGGGGTTTGTTGAGTGCTTCACCTGGCCGACCTCTGACACTGCCCCTAACTGACTGCACTACAGTGCCGTAGTAATGGGGGACGGGGGATGGTCTGCCCACGGGCAGCAGGTCCGGGGGGGCAGCAGGGGGGGCAGCACTCACCCTGTCAGTGGCGATTTGGCGGTGGCGGCTCCTTTTCGCACCACTTTTTCCCCACTGGTCTTGGTAGCGGCAGCGGGTCTTGCTGCGCTGCTCCTGAGGCTTCCGGAGGCCAGGGCAGTGTTCCCTGCCCCCTGGGGATGTTTTCGGCCAGTTACAGGCCGTGTGACGTCACCCCGGGGGCGTGGCTTCCGGGTGACGTCACGCAGCGGGGTCGTGGCTTCCACCAGGGGGCATCATCGCAGCCTGCCACCCCCAGCTGGGGGCGGCGTTCCTACGGCTCTGCACCACAGTGATTCTTCATGTCTGAGACTAGTCTGAAAATGACTTTCAGAGGTAAGGGATGTGGGTGTTGTGTTTTTGGTGTTCCTAGATCACTTGCACAGTCAAATTATGGAAGCAGATGCAATAGTTCCCACACTCCATTGATAACACTGGACAATGAATTTTAACAAAGGTCATGCCCCCAAGTTTACATTCGTCATTTCTTATAGATTTTGAGGTGCTGAACGCGAATATGACAATGAAAATGCAAAATTGGCTATGGGGTTTGTGAGAGATTCGCAGTACATAGTTCCATAGACATGTACTGGTAAATGCCCATCGGCACTTACAACACCTACCATATGTACGCAATGCGGACTGCTTCTCCTAAACTAGAGCCAATCGACAGATTTTGTCATTTTTGTTTTCAGCACGTCGAAATTAGTAAGGATTTGCTCTTTTCATTTCAGGGCCAATTCCATGTTGTCCAGTGTAATCAAAGAAATGTCAAATTATATACAAGTTAAGTAGGCAATGTAGCTGCACAATATTTGCATGATATTTTTCCATTGTGCAAGGTTTCTGTTTTTATTCTAGTATAGATAATATGCTGTGTGGTCCAAAAGTAATACAGTGTATTATATCTCTGCACTTATGCCTTGAAGTTGCAATGCTCTCATAAAGCACAAGAGGGCAATGGAATTTAAGAAGCACATCATCTAATGTAGTAAGATACTACTTCCTGTAATTCTACCTTGCTGAGAGCTGTTCTATATCCAGGTTACTGGAAATTATTGCAGTTTTTTAAAAGCACATCTGAGCATTTCTTGTTAAATGTGAACACGTTGCTGGAAGTGAGCAGGAGTCAAGTAATCAGACACAAGTTCTCAGTATTACATTTTGCAGTGATGGGGACTCGAGTCAAATGACTCGACTCGCAAGTGTGACTTAGGCACTTTTTCCCTGACTCGTACTCATACTTGTACTCGTGACCCACTGACTCGCACTCGCACTCGCACTTGTGACCCACGGGACTCGTACTTGACTTGCACTCGTGGGGGTAACGACTTGCCATTTCCGAGTCATTTTCCTTTAATGGCTGGCATAAACACAGACAGGCAGGCAGGCGCAGTGGAGACCTCGGAGGAGGAGGGCAGCAGAGAGGGAGGGTTTTCAAGGGGGTGGGAAAACAAGCCTGGCTCAGAGTTTTTCCCTTTTGTTGCCGTCTGTTTGCCATTGGCCACAACTCCGAGCGCGAGGGGTGGGGAGGAGTGAGGGAAAGTGAAGCTGCCGCAGCGGTTCCTCCTCCTTGGCCAAAACTCCAAGCCTAAGGGATGCTCAGCTCAGCAAGGGGAGGGGGCAGGGAGGGAATAATAAATGGTTTGAATGTAGACACGCTTGTTTTTCCAAAACCAGATGGGTGGTGACAAGACTGAGAGGTGAGGGGAAGGGCATAGGGGAAGCCAAGTGGGTGCTTTAAAAGCCTCAGAGGCACACAGACGCACAACCCACACAGACACCCACCCACCCCATTTTCAGGGGGGGGGAGTCATTTGCCCCAAAGTGACTCGACTTGTGACTCGTGGTTTTTGGCCTTACTTGCACTCGACTCGTACTCGGGGGAAAATGATGCACACTTGACTCGTACTCGCCCAAAATTTTTGGCATTGACTCGTACTTGGACTCGTACTCGTGCAAAAATGATTGTACTCGCACTCGCGACCTAGTTACTTAGATACATCCCTGACATTTTGAAGATATATACAGTGAATATGCTTTATTTAAAAACTCTGGTTTCGGAGCTCTTAATATTTTTTATTACCTGTCTTTTAAGGCTCATTTCTTACTTACCTGGCAGTAGCACAGAACCAGCTTTCTCAAGGCTTCTTCTCACACCACCCCCAGATAGATTGGACATAATAAACATGCGGATGGAGCCAACTGCAGTGTGGAACTTTCCTTCCCACTTGTTCATTACTCAGGTGGGAATCTGGAGGGTGGATCAGTTTGCTCTGAAGATATATGGAGGCTGTTCAACACTTTATAAGAACATAAGAACATAAGAAGAGCCCCGCTGGATCAGGCCAAAGGCCCATCTAGTCCAGCTTCCTGTATCACACAGTGGCCCCACCAGATGCCTCAGGGAGCTCACAGCCAACAAGATAACCTGTTTCCTGCTGCCACTCCCCTGCACCTGGCACAGAGAAAACCTACTTCTAAAACCAGGAGGTTGCTTATGGCTTGTAACCTGTGATGGTCTTTTCCTCCATGAATTTTTATTTATTTATTTTCTGTATTTATATACCGCTTTTCTCATCATCAGATTTCTCATCAGATTTATTCAAGGCGGTTTACACAGGCAGGCTATTCTAGACCCAAAGGGTCTTTACAATATTGTTCTATTCATATATAGAACCTTTCCATACCCCAGATATTTCCCTTCCGAGTGTAGCCCTCCTTCTGGTTTGTGCTCTGCACTTCCAAGCTTCACAGTTCACCACAGTTTGCACTCAGACGGTTGTCTAGATGTTCTCTCTCTAGCTGACTTCTCCACATTCCACCCTCTCATGGTGTCTTCTCAGTGTCTCCGCGAGGTCCGTCAGCAGTTCTGTCTCCCATCCAAGTGAGAACCGAGGTTGACCCTGCTTAGCTTCTTCAAGCAGGGCACTGACTCAACCTCCAGGCCACACCTCCTGCCAAATCCCTTTTAAAGGCATCTAGGCCAGGTGCCATCACCACATCCTGTGGCAAGGAGTTCCACAGATGAGTTCCACAGATTAATAAACCAAGGGATGAAGGTTTTTTCTCTCTGTGTGTGTGTTATCGTATTGTTAGGTCATCAATAGGATGACAGACCCCTGAGACGAAAGCTGCAATATGCTTGTCTATATACCTAACGGCCCAATCCTGTAACTGGGAAATACCAGCATGCCACCAGGAATGCCAGCGCAGACAGCTCTGCTGTTGCAGATGCCCCTCCACCAGCTGCTGCTGCACGGACACCAGTGCAGCAGCTGCAAAGCTGTGTCTCACTATTAATGGGGCACAGGCTGGTGGCTAAAAAACCCCCAGCAGTTGAGAGGTGGGAATAGGGCAGAGCCTATCGGGAAAGGAGTCAGGATCCGGCAGCCGCTGACTCCACTTCATCCCGCCCCCGCCCTGCCGGATCCTGACTCCTTTCCCAATCCAGACACACATATCCTCGCAGCTCTGAAGCACTATGCCAGCAACAGAGCTGGAGTAGCTCAGAGGAGTCCCGTAGGGGGCTATGTGGCAGCCAGCACAAGCAGGTAAGCCTTACCTCTCTCACCCCCCTTGACCCGTCTCTCCACCACGACACCACATTGGATTTGGTGTCCATCGTGCTGGCAGCCCTGGGTTCTCAGTGTGGTGGCCACATAGGATTGGGTGGTTAATGTTGTCTTCTTGGCTGTAACAACACATGATCTTGAGAATCCCTGGTCATGATCTAGGCCAGTGGTGGCCAACCTTTCTACATGAATGCTGGCCCTTTAAATGGTTGCATAGGTGAGGGCATTTCAGCAGGTGCAGCTGCTTTAGCAGCACCATCACCACTTGCAGCTGCCAAGATTCTGTCTTCTACACAACTCTTAAGAACACCGTAGCCCTAATGGTAGAAGGTTGGCCACCCCTGATCTAGGCCATTGGTTCTCAAAGTTCTCTCTGCAAGGCGGGGAGAACTCTAAGTGTGTGTGAGGGTTGGGACAGCGGCAGCAGCGATCCGCAGGCCTCCCTGCACCCTCCAGAAAACGTCAGGACCCCCAGTGAGTTCAGAATGGATACTTTTCCCCCTGGAGGCGGGGAAAATCCCCCGGGGATTGCTGCCGCTGCTGTCCCACTGTCCTCGCCCCTTAAGGGGCCAATGGAAAACAGCGGTTCCCCTGGTGGGTCGCGACCCACCAGTTTGAGAACCGCTGATCTAGGCTTGATGGTTGGAAGGACAAATGCTGTGGAAAGGCCAACACACCTGATAATCTCGTGTCCCCTCATATCATTCTTTTTGCTTGTCTGCCTCCTGCTCAAGGTGCTTGCCTGTTCTCAGACTGCAGTGCAGTTTCCCACAAGGGTGCTTTGCCCCCCAGGTCAGGATCTGTCCTAATGCCCAGGTATTCTTCCATTATATTATTAAAATCAGCCAATGCTTCCCATCTGTTCAATAAATAACAGGATATCATTTGGATGCGAACAAACTTATTAGGGGTAAATTAGATTATCATTAAAGGGACCTTTTTATCTTTTTGGTATGTAAGAATTGTTATATCCAGTTCTCATCTTTGGGAATCTTGTATGTGTTGTATAAGTGAGTTTTCCCAGGATAGGAGCTCAGCAGGTAAGATTATCCAAAAAAGATTTAAGGAGACAACATATCTTCACTTGTTGCTTTATTTTAGTGGAGACCCTCCTTGATCTAGGATTTTTCCCTTCTCCATGGTGACTTTAGGTGATAGGTCAGCCACTCTCTAATTAAAGATGGAATCTGGACCCTACATCCCATTGCAAGGCACTTAAAGAATGTTCAAAATATGTTTCTCAGCAAAAACCAAGAAGCAAGTAGGCAGGCACATACTATCCAGAATTATTTTCTGGGGCTGCTTGTATATTTAAGAAATGACATGACGGTTATGAAATTGCCCTTACCTCGCGCTCTATGTGTGTATGTGTGTGTGTGTGTGGGGGTTGCATTTAATCGAAATGTTCAGGTTAGAAATTACAGATGACTTGCCAGCATAGGGCTTAATTTTCATGGCATTACCTAAAATTAATTTGCATCTTAAACAGAATTTACCGCAAAGTAGAAAGACCAAGATATCCCTTTTCATCCTGTGGATAATATTTTAGATGAGCTAATATTAAATTTCTCCTAGTTATAAATTATTTCCCCTCTTCCTTTCATGGAGTAGGACACCATAATTGGTAATTCTGAAACCAAGCTTAGAAGTTAAATGCAAATATCCCCTCTCCTCCATCAGCAAGTATGAGAAGACATCAATTAACTCATCATTGCTTTAATGAACCAGAAAATATGACTCTGAGTCGCTTCATGGTCTGCATGCTGCGCAGTTGCAGGCAATGGGTACTTTGCCAATGCATGTTGAATTGATCCTGGAAAAACGATTCATTGTTACTAAATGATTTTAGCATTGCACATAAGTTGCTGTGTTATAATAGTGTGCTTGTCAACCATCAAGTCAACTTTGAGAATCGTCTTGATTTTCATTCTTATATTAAAAAGTTGGTTACTATGTATACTGTACTTTCACATAGCATCACTGGGACCTGCAACTGGGGATACACAAGCATCCCTTTACTTCCCTCAAAAGTGCTCATGGATTTGTGCCTGATCAATGTGATCACTTGCAATGAGCTCCAAAATAGCCCACCTCATTGCCTCTATGTCACCTCCACTCCATCCTGCCTCCAGAGTGGGAAGATGGTGGAGAGGGGGACGGGCTCAACAGGAGAGGCCTCCGCCGAATTCTTTCCCCTTTTCTGGGCTTGAAAGCCCAACGCGGGACTGCTCAGATTTGCGCCAGCCATTTACCTGGCGCAGATCCAAGTAGCCCCATAGAGGTTGCTGGGGCTTGACACGGGGTAAGGGGACAAATGGAAGGAGACCTCTAGCCCCGTGTTGGATACAGTGGAGCCTGCCCCAGTGCTACTGGATCGCAGCGCAGGGCTTCGGGTAGGATTGCGCCGTCAGCAATCAGCCACAATTGATTAAAGTAATCCATTTCTGAACAGTTGCCAACCACAGCTGCTTGCTTTGAGTGTGTAGTCTAATTACAGCAGACCAGGTGAGCACAAATTTTGCATACAAACGTAATAATCTCAAATTACATTCTGAGCAAGAGAAAGAATTTTAGGACAAGGAAGCTCTCTTTGGAATACATGTGGACATTATGAGCTGGGAAACGTTTCGTCCTGAGCCTGTGAATTTCAAAGGTTGACATCTTTATTTGTTTCCGGTATTTGTATTTTAAAAAGCAGTCTCAATAGTTAATAAATAGATCCCGCAGAGGCAACAATCTCATCGAGGCACTGGAACATGAATGATCCCTCAGGTTAAATTGGCAGATCATGCAGATGACTGGTTTTGAAAGTAGTGTGCAAATCTTCCTCTGTACTGTGAACATACCTTGCTTGAATCTTCTGGATACATTTGACTCCTTCTAATTCAAGTACATCTCATCTTTAGCTCACACTGCTAGTAGTGTTCTCAACTTTGTCTTTATTATATTTACATAGATGAGTCATTTTGTTAAAAAAGAAAAAGCTTTTACCATGATGAATCCAAGAAATATTAGGACATGCTTCGATCCTTACAACTGTTTCAATAAAACTTGTTGAGGAGCAAAACTGCAACATACTTTTAATATGCCTGGAATTACTTTAACTCATCATTGCTTTAATTTACCAAAAAGCAAGGGATCTCCCAGGCCTATGTAATGGTTTAATTGTCTGGAAATAACAGTTTTGGTACTAATTACAGAATAGCACCATCCACCCTTATCTGCAATTAAGTTTGCAGTACTTGACTATTAGAATGCATGTTATCATAATAAGTGTGGTTTGCATTCTTTTATTTGCATATACTGAGTGGTAGAATCTGTAATTATAATAGGTAGGAATCATCCACTTGGGGCCTGTTTCTATGATTATATTAATTGAACAACTTACAATAGAATAATTATTAGACACCAGAAGCAAGTTAGCTAGTTATGAAAGGACTTTGCAATATTATGTTCATTAAATATAAATAGGCTCAACTCTGGTTGCAAGTAGTGAGTCTTATATGAAGGCCAGTTCATGCTTTAGTTTTTGAACTGACATATCAAAAGGAATCAAATTTAAATGGCCAAAGGAACATACACAGGTGGCAACCCCCCCCCCCATTTGAATGGTATACTTGCATTTAAATTGTCTGATTTCTGAATTGTCTGAATTATCGAACCAAATCGATGGCTTTCTCCAGTAGCAATCATTGCTGTTTTATTTATTGTGAGGAAACCCAGCCATGTAAATGCATATGTGTCAATCATATCACTCTGTGTGTGTGTGTGTGTGTGTGTGCGTGCGTGCGTGCGTGCGTGTGTGCGTGCGCACACACGCGTAACACCATTTAAAATCATTTTTAAACATCATTAAACTCATGGAGTACAATTTAGCAAAAGTTAATCATGACTCATTCCCATTGAAATTGATGGTCTGCAGTGCTATGTTTCAGCTTTGGAATGTAAACGAATAAGATTGTCATTCCATTGCTATTGACTGAGCAATCATAGCAGGTCTCACATATCTAGAATGTAGGAAATGCTTCCAAGCCAGTGGCTGTGACTTTCCAATCCCTGGGTGCCTTGATTTACAAATTAAGCATAGTTGTGGGCAGAGCAGCATCTGATGCCCTGCACCCTTTATAGCGTCTTTGCTCACCTCATGCATTTTGCAGAGGTTAATACAGTATTTAGAGGCTGAAATAATGTCTTGGGCCCAGATTTGGTCACACAGCGTCACAGAAGAAGGAGTAAGTCATGTTTCATTCTGTGGAGGCAAAGCAGACTCTTGGACACTTTTAAACCAAATACGTCTGTCCTGGGCAAGCTGATTCAGACGCTAGCCTGGCGTGAAGCGTCACCCAGAGGTGTCACTAGAGTTTGTGTCACCTGGTGCAAGAGCTCAGCATGTCTTCCCCCATGATGGTCCCAAGAGACTCACCTCTTCGCCACAGCATCTATCTGTCCCGCAGCGCTGGTGGTGCGGTGCAAGCCTCTGTGCCGGCACTGCTTACTCTTTGGGTTGCGCAAACATGCTTTCTGGCACATTTACGACCCATTAGACAGGATTGCACTGTAAATATCTCACACAGTGTGTGCCTATCTCATTAAATAGGATAGGAATAAATAGTACCAAATTGTTTCCAATATTGTAGTATGATGCAAAGAGATTTAACATTACAGAAAGGAAAAGTACACAGTGTTGGTCATTTCCATACATAAACAAGCTTCTATTATCCTGATGTCATTTTTTAACCCAGGGCCCATTCTGTTCCCACAAGAGGGTTTGATCAGAGAAAGTGGAAATTGGAATTGCATCATTTGGGGGGGAGAGAGCTGATGATCTTATGCTTCAGCTCGCTCTCTCTAGCTGCCCCCCCCCCAACTGCAGCTGAGTCATTTGTGAACCTTAACCATTCAGTTAAGAAATGGCTTGTGGGACAAACTATAAAGAGCATTTCCAATTTCCGGAGAGGTGATGCTGTGTCAACCATTACAGGACAAAATAGCTGCAGTTGTAGTGACGGATCACGGATATCTGCTACAGCATTAACATTTTTGTCCCCTTAGAAAATTAGAATGTAGGTTTAAAATCCCCTAATGGCCAAGCCACCCCTATAAATAATATAAATGCATCCTTTGGACCTTGCAGTTCACCACAACAAGTCTCTTGAATTTATCCTCCACAGACTCATTTGGCTAATTTAACTAATTAAATACTTTCAGTCATGGCTGGTGCCCAAAAATGACTGCAGTCTGCAGATGTCTGCAAGTAGCCAGCTCTCTGCTGTCCATCCCTGTAGCTGAATCTTATTGGTCTCTATGGGGCCCTTTGGTAGGGCAAGAGTAAAAGAGAAAGGGTGTGCTTTCCTGGGGCATTTTACGTATGTTTGTGTGTCTGTAGCTCATTGTTGTTCCATACATCATAAATATTGCTGGAGGTCAGAACAAGGACATTCCTTATTTAGAGTGGATTACCATTGTTCCAGCACATGATTGCCTCATAGAATATAACAGACGTTCATTATTCCAGAACCTTCTAACTCATTGGCATTGGACAGAATAGACACTAGGGCTGTTCACAAAGTTGTATAGGTTGAGTATCTTAGCAGCTTGATGCTCCAATTTTCACTTGAGAATATTCATGGAATATGAAGGAAACGTCGTGACCACTTGTTTTTAAAAATTGTTTTACTAGCGTTTTTACTTTTCTAAACATTTTTTATTATAAAGTATTTTTACATGGCTTTTAATCCGACTTTTAAATGTTCTTATTGCATTGTATCTGGCCATGACAGTTTCAGAAAGTCCTTCAGATCTTCAGGCCTATATGAGACGGTCGCTCTACCAACTGAGCCAGACGTCCTGCCCAGATATATAGCGGCAGATATTATAGCGGTAGATATATAGATACTTGGGGCAGTGGAAGGCAAGGAACAATTGAGAAAACCCCTTCTGTTTTGATGGGTGACTCCACCATTGCTTCTCTAGCAAATCTGTTGCCAAATAGTGTGGGCTTTGATTTTATTGTTTAGATTTGGATAAAAACAATGTTCTTTGTCTGCCATGAAGGGATACCAGTTGGTCTAAGCAACTTCCTTGATCCTACTTGGGAGTAGCTAATGACATTTTAAAGTGCCAAATCACATCATATTTGATATTTCAATTTGGAGGTCCTAGTCATGAGGTTGGGGGTGAGAATGGATGTGATTAACCACTAGAATTAACCACATAATAAGGAAAACACAGGGAATTAAATCAGTACTATTCTCTACCCAGGGGTGACTTGCACATAAGTACCAGAGTTGGAGAGGAAGCGCTTGGGCTCAGCAAAACCCTTTGTATTACTATTCATAAATATTTAAAACTAATTATGTGAGACTCTGTTCATCATGTGCTGTTTAATATGCGTGAGCTTTAATTTTTCAAAAATGAGTATGATTCCTTTTAAAAAAATAGATATTTTCTAATCATTGTAACAGCCAAAATTTTACTTTTGGAAATAAAAACCAAATTCCTTGTCAAAAGTCACAGAATAAACCACAACAATTGTTCTGGTTGAGATGTCAGGCAACCCCAGCTTTAATCTACAACATTTGCGAGTCTCATTAACAAATCTCTTGAAAATTGATGTTCTGTCATGTCTGCTGTTTTAAAAATGCCAGAATTGCAACAACTTTTATTTAATTTCTTAACACTGATGTTTCAGTCCGGTGTTTTTCATTTGGAAAATAAACTCTTTCATGAGTAGATCATTTAAGGAGATCCCGTTGCATTGCTCCTGTGTGTTACTTTACCCTCTGTGGTTGCTGCAGGCACTTGGTATCCCCAAGGGAAATGTATATTTTATGTGTGAAATATTGTGTGTTTTATTGGCAAGGGAAGGAAAAAAAACCAACAAACGCATTTGAGAGAAACAAATAATGGAAATTATTCTATTTCCTTATTAAAAGGCATTTGTCACTTCACTGTTTTTTAAATGATATTTTTTATTGAAACAAAGAGACAAAGAATACCAGAGCAAATTCTAGGTATTTTAGGCAGCCTGGAATTTTGAATGGGGCCCAACAACCCAAGAAGAGGCCATTAATCATTTGAATTACATCCCATGTAGTGAGTAGTGGTACATTTTTTTTTAATGGAAGAAATGAAAGTAATTCTGCTTCAACATGGTTGAAATGACAAACTTTTTTTTTTGAAGCTTTATGCCGTTCTCCAGTGTGGAATTACCTTCCTGGCGGGGAAACTGCAGGATAGGGAACATTGACAAAACACACTGTCTCTAACCCCTAGTTATACTTAGGGTGGAGAATACCCTCACATCAAGAGGCAATATGGGGCAAGGGCAGGGTTGCCAACGCTCCAAGATTGGCCTAAAGTCTCCAGGAATCAGCATCAATCTCCAGATGACTACTGAAAGCAATCCTGTAGATCAGTGATCTTCAACCTTGGGGTCGCGACCCCAAGGTCCTGTGGCAGACAACAACTTTCCCCTTAAGGGGAGTGGTGACTCGGTGGTGACATCAGGACAGTGGTGACATCACTGCCGAGTTTGTGCCGCCACTGCCTACTAAGTAAAAAAAGGGGGGTTGGACTTACCTGGCGGCAGTGGCTGGAGCCGCCGCACAACCCGGGTTGTTGCCACTGCTGTGTGAGTCCAAACTCCACTTTTTTTACTTGGTCAGTGGCGGCACAAACCTGGAAGTGCCGTCGCCACTGGCACCGCAGAGTCACAAAGACTTACAGTGACCTTTACCTGAAAGGTTGAAGATCACTGCTGTAGATTTTAACTGGGCCTTCAGGAATTTGCGATATTACATGTTGAGGGAAAAAATCTCCAGGAATAGCTTCAATCATAGTAAGAACATAAGAAGAGCCCTGCTGGATAAGGCCAAAGGCCCATCTAGTCCAGCTTCCTGTATCACACAGTGGCCCCACCAGATGCCTCAGGGAGCACACAGCCAACAAGATAACCTGTTTCCCGTTGTCACTCCCCTGCACCTGGCACAGAGAAAACCTACTTCTAAAGCCAGGAGGTTGCTTATGGCTTGTAACCTGTGATGGTCTTTTCCTCCATGAATCTGGCCAAACCCCTTTTAAAGGCATCCAGGCCAGGTGCCATCACCACATCCTGTGGCAAGGAGTTCCACAGATGAATTACACACTGGGTAAAGAAATGTTTTCTTTTGTCCGTTCTAACTCTCCCTCCACTCAATTTTAATGCATGTCCCCTGGTTCTGGTGTTGTGCGAGAGGGAGAATTTCCCTCTATCCACTCTCTCCATCCCATGCATAATTTTATACGTCTCAATCATGTCCCCCTTCAGGCGCCTTTTTTCTAGACTGAAAAGCCCCAGACGCTGTAGTCTTTCCTCATAAGGGAGGTGCTCCAGCCCACAAATCAATCTGGACGCTCTTTTCTGAACTTTTTCCAATTCAACTATATCCTTTTTGAGGTGTGGTGACCAGAACTGGACACAATACTCCAGATGTGGCCTTACCATCGATTTGTACAAAGGCATAATGATATTGGCCGTTTTATTCTCAATCCCTTTTTTAATTATCCCGAGCATGGAATTGGCCTTCTTCACAGCCGCCACACACTGGGTCGACACTTTCATCGACCAGTCCACCAGCACCCAAAGATCTCTCTCTTGATCCGTTACAGACAACTCAGAACCCATTAGTGTATATGTGAAATTTTGGTTTCTTGCCCCAATGTGCATCACTTTGCACTTACTTACATTGAAGCGCATCTGCCATTTTGCTGCCCATTTTCCCAGTTTGGAGAGATCCTTCTGGAGCTCTTCACAATCCCTGCTGGTCTTCACCACCTGGAAAAGTTTAGTGTCATCCGCAAACTTGGCCACCTTGCTGCTTATCCCCGACTCCAGGTCATTTATGAATAAGTTGAAAAGCACCGGTCCCAAGACCGATCCTTGGGGCACACCGCTTTTCACCTGTCACCATTGTGAAAATTGCCCATTGACTCCCACTCGCTGTTTCCTGGTCTTCAACCAGTTCCTAATCCACAAGAGGACCTGCCTACCCTAGACAAGGCAACCCTAGACAACGAAGGGGAAATGGCTTATTCTATTCCATAATAATAAGGCATTTTAAAATGCATGTTAGTCAGCTATTAGGCAATGGTATTTGTCTAACATCATGATGCCACCTGAAGCTTCTTCTGGACAGAGTTAGCCTGACCACCTGGTAGCTCTTATTATATTCCATTTGGACTACTGCAATATCATGTATCTGGGGCTGCCTTTGACGACAGTTCAGAAACCGTACTTAATTCAGAATACAGTAGTTGGGTGTGTGTTCAGTACTATAGTTGAGTGTGTGGATCCTACCTTACCAATTTGGAAACAGCTACACTGGTTCTCAGTCATTTTCAAGCACAATTCAAAGTTCTGGTGCTTACCTTTAAAGATCCATCTGCATTGAGACCCAGGTACCTAAAGGACCACAGCGTCCTGCATGAACCTGCCCAGGTTTGGAGGTCCTTTGTTTGTTTGTTTGCTTGTTTGCTTGTTTGCTTGTTTGTTTGTTTAAATAATTTATACCCCGCCTTTCTCCCACAGCCAGGGTACTCAAGGCGGCTTACAATATTAAAAAAAACCCAAATGAAATATAAATTTAAAAATATTAAGACGTTAAAAACATAAAAGATTAAAACAGTAAAACAGACCCCAATGAACCACATTAAAATTGTGATTCATTAAAACTGCTGGATGTATGTCTCCCTCCCCTTCAAACTGAAGAGAGGCCCTGCTCAGCTGTGGCCTCCTGATTTTAGCACCCTTTTGTACAGAAGATTCACCTGGCACTGAGCCTTTTATCCTTTTGTTTTCCCATCTTTGGTTTTACACTGTTTTTATTGGATTGTCTGCTCTGCTTTTTAATTGTTTTGTGAATTTGTGGTTGGGTTTATTCATTTTATGTTGTAGTGTAGCTCTGTAAACCTGGCCAGCCGAAGAACAGAATATAAATATAAATATTTGTGGACGCCTAATCACTACAACTGTCAAGAGTCCTTGGTGGACCTGTGAGCCTATTTATTTTATTTATTTAGTTTTCACATTTTTATACCGCCCTTCCTCCAAGGAGCTCAGAGTGGTGTACATATTTCCTCCCCTCCTTTTTGTCCTCACAACAACCCTGTGAGGTAGGTGGGGCTGAGAGATAGTGACTGGACCAAGGTCACCCAGGAAGCTTCGTGGCTGAGCGGGGATTTGAACCTGGATTTCCAGGTCTAAGTCCGACTCCCAAACCACTACACCATCCTATGTGCTTACTGTGTGCTCCTCTGCGTAACAACTAGTTTCACGAGGCCAATTAGAGAACAAACAGTGAAGTGGTGTCGTTCCCCCATAGCCCCACCCACTAATCCTGTTGCTATAGTTGTGGCTCTCTCCTGGCCTTTTTTCATCACGTGTGTGTGTGTGTGTGTGTGTGTGTGTGAGAGAGTGAGTGAGTGAGTGAGAGAGAGAGAGAGAGAGAGAGAGAGAGAGAGAGAGAGACTTGGCCTTGCACGGCCAGTCACCGAAAGATTTCCCTCAAAGTGAGAATGGCCATAGGCTGAAATAGATATTTACAGGACTGAGCTTTGCCCTTCAGAAATTAATTGCTGAGATAAATGGGATAGAAGAGGCCATCTTCTTGTGAGGACAAGGCTTCCTGAATAAGCAAACAGGCATGTCGGTATGATGATGATACTAATTGCTAATGGAGACTCCTGTGAATATATAAACAGCCATTCTAGAAGAAACCAGGAACGTCTTTTACCCTTTTCTAACTACAGAGTCAGAAGAACACTTGGATGGATTAAAGAACACTTGGACTAAGGCAATCCGAATGTATAGATATGCTAGGATAACATGACGCTCCCGTGTCTTTACTTCTCTCCTACTACTGGAGTAAAGCCTTTGTCTGTGTTAAAATGGAGCTGACCTGGCTTATGAAGTGTGTAGCTTTGCCATTGTAAGACCCCCGTATCCTCCACATCCTCTGGAAAGAATTATGGTATTCTAGGTTGTGTATTGGTAATGCCGGTGTGGTTGACACCTGTCCCCTGTGGGGGAAAGATCCCAGGCACTCCTGCTGGGTTTTGCTAGCACCTGTCTATGGTTCAAGCGACAGTCTCTCCACCTGACCATAGTTTAGGGGAGGTTGGGAAGCTTAGCTAAGTTTGTCTACCTTTGATTTAGCCAACAGGATTAGTAGAATCTCAGGGGGGGCCCTCTCAGACCCCCATATAAAGGTCGGATAGATTGAGAGGTTGTGTTTTGTTTCAGCAGCTGAAAGGTTAGTGCAGCTTCCTGACGGTCCCCTCTGGACCAGGAGGTGCACAATGGAACTGCAGCCAATGTAAGTGTTTTTAAGACAGGGTCAGCCTAGGTAGCCTTTGCTTTATATTTTATGTTAATTTGCCTCTAATTCCAACTACCCACTTCTGCCCATGTTATCCTTGCCTATTCCCTTTTATTTGAATAAACCATTTCTATTCTTAAGATTTACCTGCCTGTCTCATTCAGCCAAGAGCTCACGCCTCCTCGTTCCCAGACAGATAATTTGTAGTTAATAATAACACCGACGCCAGAAGCCATCGCAAACATGCCGGAAAGCACATTTGCAACTACTCAGGAGTAAGGGTGGCCGGCGCAGAGGCCGGCCGCCCTCACTCCGGCGCCGGAACACCTAGGTGACCGCCGGAGCAGGTAAGTCCAGGTCTGGCGGGGGCTGTCCGGCGGGTGTGGAAGGGGAGCCATTGGCTTAGCCATCCAGGGAGGGGCGGGAGATGGCTCCCGCCATATCCCCGTCCCCGCCAGGCCAGCTAGGCCGTTACACTGCCTCCTCTACCACCAGCTATTTAGTTGGCAGAAATCCCAAGAGGCCTATCCGGCCAGCCCCAGTTTACACCCAGGGAAGGGGACAAATGTCCCCTTCCCCGAGTAGACCTCCGGCCTGGCGCGTGCTGTGCAGCCCGGGCTCAGGATCCGGCTGGCGGCCCTGGGCCGCTGGCCGGGTCCTTACACAGGATTGCACTGTTCAAGGGCTTATGAGTGTGTGCGCCAAAGTACTGGGCTTGTGATGTCAGTGGTGCAAGGTCATCCAGTGAACTTCATGGCTGGGTCAAGATTTGAACCCAGGTCCCCTGTGTAGAAGAGAGCCAGTGTGGTATAGTGGTTAGAGTGCTAGATGACACCCCAATCACTATACCACACTGGCTCTCTGCCACAAGGATTTAGCTTTCTGTGAGGTTTTGTACCTTTCCTCAATGACTTCCAGCCTACAAGAATGCGCTTCCCCTAGTAAGTGCAGTGATTTTGTTGCATGATTAAGAACAGGACCTATATCTCTCCTCTCGCACAGCACCTTCCCTTGCCACCATTCCCCTTTGAATGAGGACTGCTTAACCTTTAATATACTACAGATCTTCTAATCTGAAATCAGTATTCCCCCTTCTCCAATACAATTTACACCGTTTGCTTCTGAAGCCAAGAAGGTCTTGCAATATCAGATAATATTTCCATTTAAGGAGAAAGTAAAGTAGGTCACTTTTGAGGGTTTCTAAAGTTGTATTTTTTTTCCCCTTCCCTGGAGTCTGGAAGATAAGTTTGGATGGTTTAAAAAAAATCCAAAACAAAAACAGAGCTGCCCCAAACCATTTCTTACACAGCGTGTCGACGGCTGTTTGCTGAGATGCTCTGATCAAATTGTTCAGCCCTCCCCTGTTTGAGAAACATCTCTAATCCATTTGGGTTACGTTCTTACTATACAGAAATCAGTGGTAACATTCATTTGGATATAACTGACTCTGCAGCTCAAGTTCGTTTGTGGTATAATATAATCCACATACAGTACTGTACTTACAAAATGCTCAGTATGCCCATTCTTACTTACACTAGGAGAACTACTGTATTTAGTGGGGCAGTACGTATGCATTATTACCTTTCAAGATGAGAAATGATATCTATTTGGCAAGACTTTGTTTCATGCTTTTCAAGTCAAAAAGATATGATAGCGCTGATTAGTTCTAGAAAGTCAGGATACTAAAAATGTTCATTCTGTTTCTATAGAAATAGAGAGATTGTGTTCTAATATTAGATTCCAACTGTGAATTATGGAAACTTTATTGTATTCCATATTTTATATGTTTGAAACTGTTAAGAACCTTGCTGTTTTTATTAGCAACATAGTGATCTTGTGGCCATAATATGGATTGGGAAATCTGCATGTGAAAACTGACTTACAGCCCAATCCTGTCTAGCAGGACGTGACAATGCACATAAGGCACCTGCCGCATCCTATGTAGGATGCACGACTGGCCCCAGCGCAGTCGGCAACCTCCTCAGGGTAAAGGGACGTTTGTCCCTTTAAACCGAGTAACGCGCCAGCCGCCCTGATGGGCGTACTCAAATTTTGCTGGGGTATATTTGAGAGGCCCATGTAAGGCCCAACAGGCCCAGGAAGGGGAATAGGATATGGCGGAGGAGGCCTCCCCCTTCCTGGGCCCAGTCCTCCAATCCCACTCCACTGGAATGCCCCGTTCCACCCTCCCCCACCTGGCGGGGACTTGCTGCGGCGCTGCTGCTGTCTGTGGCGCCGGAGGAGCAGCAGCACAAGCCTCTCTACTGGCGCTGCTTTGTCTCCCAGTGTTGCAAACGTGCCTTACAGTACGTTTGTGACACCCTAGACTGGTGAAGTGGCTGCTCCACCAGTCTCTACGATGTAGACAGGATTACACTGTTAGAAACTATTCAAATTCAAATAGAGGCACTTTAAAGAGAACCTTAAAAGTTCCTTCGTTCTATGTGAGGAGGAATCTCTTGCATTGAACTGGAGCAAAGGAAAAACATTCTCTTTGTTAGACCTTGCAAGTGGAAGGGATATTGCAGATTGCAGGACTGGTTTATGAAGTAAAAAGCAAGCATAACACACTGGGTTACAGGTAAGCAAGTAGATAACTCTTTTTAAGGGTGATTGATGTGTTGAGCCAAGCAGAGATTAGCTGAAGTGGAATCACGTTACTTCGCGTGCTGTCAGAAGTGTGTTTGCAACTGCTGTAAGGCAGTCAGCAAATGCGAGTTCCACCAGCCAGATGCTAGTTCCGCCAGTGTGAAAAGCCCATAGGATTAGGCTGTGTGTGTTCTGCAAGGCATAGATGACCTAAGGCATAAAAACACATAAAAGATGTTTTGATTGCTTTGGAAAATACCATGTTACTGGTGCACAAGACTTCCTGTTCCTTAGCCCTGATTGCAAGAGTTGGGTCATGATGGGAGAGGGACTGTGTGCTTCTTTGTCGTCGTTCCCACCACCACCACCAGCAGCAGCCTTCACCATGCTTGGCTGATATGTATCTCCACCACCAGGGCTGACTCTTGACCAGGATTTGAAAGTCTTACAGTAATCAAAAGCAGGCAGGAAAGAGTTTTGCAGATGATTAATGTGTGGGTACGCACATATTTTTAACGCACCGAAGTCTGTGTCTGCCTCATGCATAGCGCCTCATAGGCAAAAATGCTTAGCAATACCACAGCACTGAAAAGCAGCTTTGTGGCCCCTTCACATTGCCCAGGCATCCACAGGTGTGGAGTATGTGTACAATGCATGTATGAAGAAGACAAATGACAATATAATTATCCTCAGATCTCATGAAAAAGAAGGGATTTAGGGGAGGTCTTTTATTTTCAAAATGGGATCACCTGGTATAATAAAGACTCAAACATATTATTTCATTTAAGACTGCAGGTATCATTTATAATAAAAGACACTTGTAAGCATTTGCAGGTGGCCTGAAGCCTATTTAAAATGTAAAGCATTAAAACAATGTTGATAAGGTTTATTTGGCGGAAAAACAAGTTTATTTGGTTGGTTAAATTTCTCTCTGCTAAATGCAAGACCAGATGAACAAAATGGAACAGGAACATTCTGGCTTATACCAGAACACCCACATATCCTCAGCATACTGTCTGACAACTAGGAATGGACCCAAGCCCTGAAATTAGACCTTGCTTCCAATCTGGCTTTTCACAAGGCGGGTTTAGCTCTAGCACTGCTTCATCAGTTCAGAAGCTTGTTTGGGATAACAAATTCCACTAGCAAAATATAAAGCGCTGCAGCAGCCAGAGGCGGTGGGAGGGGGGGATATTCTTTGAGTAGAAAGGCTCCAGTAGGAAGATTGTGGAACCTAACTGTTCAAAATAGCACATTTCGTGCAGAACATAAGAAACAAAAGACTAATTCCCAGAATGACCATTGCAGAAGTCAGTGGGTCTTTCCCATGTAACATCCAACTATGGTTTCACATTACATGACCAAGTCTCAGACTTGTACACACCCGTAGCTTCTCATTTCTCTAGTCATGTGGTCCACTTACAACAAAATCCAAACCATCCAGAAGTCAATCCTACTCAGTTCAGTGGGGCTTATTCCCTAGTAAGTGCATTTATTATTATTATTATTATTTAACAGTATTTATATACCGCTTTTCAACAAAAAGTTCACAAAGCGGTTTACAGACAAAATCAAATGATTAAATGGCTCCCTGTCCCAAAAGGGCTCACAATCTAAAAAAGATGCAGAAGACCACCAGCAGCTTTGTGGCCACCAGAAAGACACTGTGCTGGGGTGAAAGGGGGGCAGTTACTCTCTCCTGCCCTGCTAAATATAAGAAGAGCACCAACTGAAAAAGTGCCTCTTGCCCAGTTAGCAGGGGTGTGGATTTAGGATTACAGTCTTACAACCCACTGCTATGCAGGATTGGGCTATTGCGCGTAAGGGTTTACGACATCAGAACAGTTCTGCTGTCTTAAAATGGTTGCTGACAGAGCACACAGCGCTCTGTCGGCAGCCATTTTGCAAGTGTTGCCACTAGAGGTGGCAACACAGCAACCCTGCCAACGGACCCCGCTGTGCCAGCTGGACAAGGTAAGGCAGCAGGGGGCAGGGGCCAAACTAGGCAGGGAGGGGGAAGGAATGAGGGGGGAGGCGGTGGGAGGGGGTGCATCTGGCAGCAATCCTTAGTGAACTGATGGCACCATCAAATGGGTGCTCCTTAGGACATAACGGAGGATGTGATTTCTTAAATACTTTGGTCCCAACTGCAAGCCTGCAGAGAGGCAGTGTTGGTAGAGCTGCCAACCCTCCAGGATTGGTCTCCAGAAATCAGCATCAATCTCCAGCTGACTACGGAAAGCAATCCTGGAGATTTTAACAGAGTCTCCTACCTAGCAATCCTGAAGGCGCATTATGCCACCGGAACAAGCATTCCAGTAGAGTAACACTCTTAGCGGCTGTTGCAAAAGGTGACACACTGGAGCGTGTGGACTATCCACTGCCTGAAACAGCAAGTGGGCAGATTCGCACAGCAGCGGACACCAGATGCCCACTGCCCAAGGTAAGGCCGCACAGGAGATGGGAGGGAGGTGGTGGGGTGGGTGAAATGGGGCAGTGATGGGGCAGAGAAGGGTGGATCAGGACTGGGAGGGGGCGGGTTCAGGGGCGGCAGCATCTGCCAAATTCAAGGCCCAAGCTGCCTTTATGAGTCCATATGCTAGAGATATCACTGACGCAGGCCTGAGTTGACCTGCGTCCTCTCCCGGTGGGGAGAGGATACGGCCAAGGCCGATCCCCTCCCCGATCGGCTGGACCTATCGGCCCCCACCGTTCCCGGCCGCATCCCCCCCCCCCCCGTTCCCTGGATCCTTACCTGGGTCTGGCAGCAGGCTGGCGAGTCCTCGGCTGGCGGAGCAGGGAAGGCCGGCCTTGCGCTGGCCTTTGTGACACGGTAATCTCCTGAGCATGAACAGAGTGTCTTTCTTGTAGTAAATATTCCTGAGTTCAGAAATATAAAAAGATATTCTCTTATTGTAAGCCAGACCATATGGGACATACCTATCCAGCATACATATCCATCCAACATAATATACCTGATCAATTGCTGATTTGTTTATATTGATTGTATGCAAATAGCAAGTTAAAAAGGATTTCTTATTCTGTGAACTAGTGAAAGTCTGAGTCTTGCTATTCTGAAGTTATTTGGCTGATGTTCAGAGGCTAGCATACTAGCAACAGAATGGAAGTACAATGGAAGCTTGTAGTGATGTCCAGCTGGGAAGTTCGCCAAGTATGTTTCCTTCTTAATATGCTATCTCTATAAGGAACAGAAATTCTCTCTTTATTGTATAAAAATATAAAAAGTGCTTTTCTTTTAAACATGTACATGTCTATTATAAATGAAAAAGTATACGAATTGCATCTTCCAGAGTTTGTTAGAATATGTAAGAATAAACAAGCTCAGAGCAACAAGGTCCTATGTCATTGGCAGCAGAACAAAAAGATAAGGTAAACAGTTGGCAGCAAGTTGGTAAATATGGAACAATGGAATACAGTTTGCTTCTAAAAGAATATCAAAGACAAACGATAAGTACCGGTAAGTTGTTTTCACACAGAGTTGAACTGTAAAAACCTGCCTTTTCCCTCTGTAGCAAATAAGATGTAATGTGGACACGCCTTTTGCTTTCTGTATTTTCTACCTACTATAAAATGAACTGCGCAAGCGGAACTACCGTATTTTTCGCTCCATAGGATGCATCGGACCGTAGGACTCATGCATCCTATGGAGCAAAAAATAGGGATAACATTTTTTTTAATAAAAATAAAAATAATAAAAAATGTAAAGAAAAAAAACATTTACCAGGGCTTCGGGGAGGCCTGCAGAGGCTCGTGCAGGCCTCCCTGATCTTCATTTCATCAAAAAACGGCCATTTTCGGCCACTTCCTGTTTTCGTGAAAACCGGAAGTGGCCGAAAATGGCCGTTTTTTGAAGAAATGAAGATCGGGGAGGCCTGCACGAGCCTCTGCAGGCCTCCCCGAAGCCCCGGTAAGTATTTTTCTTTACTTTTTTATTATTCGCTCCATAAGATGCAGGCTTTTTCCCCCCTTTTTTTTGGGGGGGGGGAAGTGCGTCTTATGGAGCGAAAAATATGGTAGCTCTCTCTCCTATTTTGAATTGCTGAATTCCTTAGAGAGCCATTGACACGTGTCTTTGTAATAAACCCACTCTCTCACACCTGGTTGTTGATTGATTGATTATTGACCTTCTAACACCTTCCCTGCTCTCGAGTCGTCGCAAATGTGCCTTACGGCACGTTTGTGACATCTTCAGCCGGCGGAACGCTCTTTCCGCCGGCTGAAGTTAGAGTAGGATTGTGCGGTTAATCAGGAGGCCAACACCTTAGCAGGGTTAAGATGCAATTTATGAACCATGGTTATGCTGCAATTTATGACACTCTGAGAATAAGTACAGTTTAAGGCAGAACTTGGAAAAGAGGGATTCCAGACCCAGGTGGCTGCATGTTAACATATTGCAAAACACAGAGACAAATTTCAAAGTTAAATGTGTTAAATGTGTTTCAAAGCTAAATGTGCCTTCTGGTTTCTGAGCATTAAAATACACCAGAGTCCTTTTCAAGTATAGGATATTTTGTCAAGCTCAGGGATTTTTTTAAAATTAAAGCTGGAGTCTACTTTTCTTTTGACATTTGGGATTTGGATACCCAAAGAGAAAAGGCATATGCCTTGCATCAGCTGTGAATTGTGAATATGTTTGAAATAATCATTTTCCTTGGAATTTACTGGTGTATCTAGCCCAGGGGTGGGGAACCTATTTTCGGTGGAGGGCCATTTCCCCATGGGGGAAATGTGTCACGGGCCGTACGCCCCTCCACCGCAAACGGGTGCCCACCCCAGCATGCGCGCCCACCCCCATCGCTCTCCTCCTTACCTTCTTCAGCCTCCAGGCGGCGGCGGCGGCGGCGGCGGCGGCCCCACGCGCACTCACCTCGCCTAACTCCTTCTCAACCCGGCTGTTATGGACATGCGCAGAAATAGCCGGGTTGAGGAATCGCGCGAGGTGAGCGCGCACAATGGGGGTGGGCGCGCGCTCATCTCGCGCAACTCCTCAACCCGGCTGTTTCTACGCATGTCAATAACAGCCGGGTTGAGAAGGAGTAAGGAGTCGGGCGAGGTGAGCGCACGCGGGGCCTCCGGAGCCTCCGGTCTGAGCGCACGCGGGCCGGACAGGATGGAATCGCGTCCATGCTCGCACGGGCCGGACCAGATCGCTCCGGGGGCCAGATCCGGCCCGTGGGCCGCCAGTTCCCCACCGGTGATCTAACCCATGGTAAAAAGGTCAAGTGAGAAACAACACCCCCCCTCCAATTCTCAGGAATCATAGACTCATAGAGTTGAAGTTGGAGGGGGTCCTCAATTTCATCAAGTCCAACCCCCTGCTTGAAGCAGGAAAATCCTCTCAGACTCTTCTACAGCATCTCCAAAAGGATTTCAGACCAGGCACTGGGAGCCAAGATGACTGTAAGATGCTCCCTGAGGCATCTGGTGGGACACTGTGAGATACAGGAAGCTGAACTAGATGGGCCTTTGGCCTGATCCAGCAGGGCTCTTCTTATGTTCTTGTGTAAGAATGCTGAAGATAGAAAAAAAATTCTCAAGGAGGCAATGACTGCTAAGAATTAGAAGCATATGTAGAAGTTTAAGCATTATCCTCCAAGTTAAGTCTGGGGGGTTACAGTGTTCAGTCTTGATTTGCAGAAGTTCTCTCTTGCTTCTAGTGTACCAGTATTGGATAGTTTTTTCTACTGGAAAGACTGCGTTTGTCTGAATTAAAATGTGCAACCTGAAACAGGTTGCTCAAGTGTTTTGTTGTGATGACTGTCTTGTGATTTCTGAAACAGGTACAAAGGTCTCTTGTTTTCCCAGCATGCTGCATGTGGAATCCAGGGTGTTTACATTCTATAATATAGACTCCAATGCTCAGTTTAATGTAATAGGTCTTATTAGACATTTTCTTTATTCATAATTTTTATTCCAGTTCTGCCTTTGACACTGACTGTTTCTCACAGATGAGTACAGGTGATGCAATTATGGGATTCACAGTGATACAAACCAGAATTGATGGTAGAGCTGAACTCTAAATGCACCTAACAAATAATTTGTGTAGGTTTGGAGGGTCGTGGAAAGTAACGAAATGAGAGGCTTGCTGATGGCTTTTTCAAGTCATTGTAGGTTGGTCACCAGGGGATGATGCTAAGGAAATTGTGGAAGTCCTGAATTGTTGTCTGGAGTCAGTAATGGGCTGGATAAGGGCAAATGTTGAAATTACATTCAGACAAGACAGAGGAATATTAGTCAGAAGACCTGCAACCTAGGTGCTGGATTGTCAACCTGTTCTTGATAGGGTTTTACTTCCTTTGAAGGATCAGCTCCATAGTTTGGGCATACCCTTGGACCCAGCATTGCTCCTGGATGTCCAGGTGGCAGCTGTGTCCCAGACTGCCTTTGCCCAGCTTAGGCTGTTGTATCAACAGCTCCCTCTGTTGATACAGTCAGACCAGGCTATGTGTAGTCAGGAGGTGTGGTCTAGTGGTTGAGCTGCCTCCTTGCCTGAAGAACAACTAGGACGGGATCGATTTGAGACAACCGGAAACTGCCAACAAGTTACCAACAGCTGTCTGTTCAGAAGGGAGAATATCTCAGAAGGGAGAAGCTGAGGTAGCCTGCACTGACCCTCTGTGGGAGAGAGCTCTGTCGAACAAGCTCGAAACTGAGTGCAGCCAGTGAGATACCACACCGTTGAAAGAAAAGAGCTGAAGAATACGGGTTCTATGCAAATAGTTTATTGTAAAAAAAACTCTACAGGGGTTTAGAAAAGCCTGCCTGTGTAAACCGCCTTGAATAAAGTTCGAGGAGAAATATGATGACAGAAAGACAGTATATAAATACTACGTATCATCATCATCATCATCATCATCATCCATTCACTGGTTATATCAAGACTGGATTACTGTAATGTGCTTCATGTGGGACTACCCTTGAAGACCATTTGAAACTTCAGCTAGCGTGGAATGTGGCTGCACAGGTTTTGACCAGTGCCAGGGAATTCGACCATGTGACTCTGCTATGTCAACTTCCTGGCTGTCGATCTGTTTCCAGGTGCAATTCAAGTTGGGGATTGTTACCTACACAGAAAAATCATACCTAGCTCCCCTGGCACTGATACAGCTACATCAACGGGGCACATGCTGCCTCCTGCAGGGGTGTTTCGGGCCTGGAGGCCTCATCGAGGTAAGGGAACTTTTTTCCCTTGCCCCGGGACAAGCATCCTCTGCCCAAATGGGTCTACTTGGACCTGCACCAGCTACTTTGCTGGTGCAAGTCCGATCAAGGCCGGGAAGGGGGATAGGATACCGGTGGCTCTGCTGTTGCTGATACCTCCCCCTTCCCAGCCTCAATCTGATCCTGCCCTGTTCTCTGCCCTGTTCGCCCACCCCCACCTGCCCCCACCACTGGCTTCGGCAGGGGCAGTGGTCTGTGGTACCAACATGGCTGCAGTGCCACCACTTCTTGCAATGGCACTCACAAAATGGCCGCCAGCGGCACACTGCGCATGCCATCAGCAACCATTTTACAGTAGCGGAACACTGTTCTGTAAAACTCCCCTTGCCACAGCCAGGTCTTAGTTATGATTGGGCCATTGAAGTCCTAAATGGTGCCTTAGGACCAAGGTACATTAAGGACTATTTCCTTATGATATAGCCCACCCCCTGAGGTCAGTTGGGAGCCCCTCCTGCAGGTTCCAGCACTGGCGGAACCTCCACTCATGATGACTCATGAGAGGGCCTTCTCCATGGTGGTGCCCTGCATGCCAAACATGCTACCTTTGGAGTTTGGTCTCCTCTCTCCCTATGCTCTGATGGCAGCTGAAGCCTTTTCTATTTTCTTTAGCATTTGGGAATTAGTCTAGTTGTCCACTCTCGTGGTTGAATAATATTTTGTTCCTTTCTGCCTTGATGATATTTTGAGCTCTATTTGTTGTTGTTTTTTTGGGATTTGTTGTCTTATTATTACTTATTACTATTAATGTTATTATAATGTCTTATTATTACTTATTACTATTAATGTTTTGTTTTTAAATCACTGAGAGTTGCCTTGGGTGCCACCCTGTGGGAAGAGAAATCTGGGATAAAAATATTTTAAATAAATAACTGATTAATTCTGAGGGCCAAACTAGTGTAGATGATCTTTTTCTTGATGAACTTTGGATGTTAAAATTTCAGTTTATGTAAATGGGAACATCAGTAGGTTTACTATGGAGGTCTGTGTCCATCTTGGACCATCAAGGAAAGAGATGTACTGTATGAATTTCCTGTGGTGCTATTGTGTGCATATTCAATTGTTGGACAGATGAAGTTGATATAGGTCTTGAACTGTTCCAGATTTTATTTGCTCCTGGTCCAGATTAGAAGAATGCCAGCAACGCATTGCCACTGAGTGGTTTGTCAGTAGGCTCTTTATGGAAAATTATGTTCTTGAGAAAGGATATGAAGAGGGAAAGTGATCAATTAATTTAAGTGGAGAAGCCATTAAGCCAATTGAGTAGAGAAATCCATTAGCCAGATCAAATGGATAAAAATACACTAATTAATAGGAAAAGTATAGTATAAATAAAATAGTGCTGACATATCGGTAGCGGCATTAAAAATGTGTGAGCTGCAGAAATCAGTCAGCTGAAATGGACCCACTACACAATCAAATGAGAGTGTTCCATCCAGTAAATAACCTTTTATATAGAGGATGTATGCGTGTTCATGTGCATTTGCATGTTTTTTTAAATATCACCCTCTAGGTTATGAAGGAGGACTACAAAAATAACGTAGAGAGCCAATGTGGTGGTGTAGATGGAGAGGCTTGGACTGGGTTCGAATCCCAGCTCTACCATGAAGCTTGAATGGTTTTCTCTCCCGCTAATGTATAGTGTAATGTGCTTATTGCGAGAATAAAATGAGGGCTCCCAACGTATGCTGCCCTGAATTCCCTAGTCTGGGGGAAGAGTAGGATACAAAACACCATAAATAATAAACAACAAAGAACTGAGTGGCACAAAGGTTCACTTCTCATGCAAAGTGAGAGAACTCTTTGGATGAGTTTTGCTTTGCACTCAGGAAGACATTTTCTCTCTTGATGAGATTGCTTTTATTATACAGAATCTCAAAATACCGTACATACAGCCCCAATAAGTTACAGACAAAGCCTGAATCCAAAAGTTGGCAGCATGAGCCCATGTGTCTTCTGGACTTCCTGTAGACTTGGGGTTACTTTCTAATTTGGAGCAGTGTGGTTGAAACCGAACAGTTTGCAAATCCTGAATTCGTCTGATAGGAACAAGCAACAAAACAAATGTCACATTTTTGAAGCAGCATCTGGTTTATTAGAACATGTATTTCCATGATGCTATATGAATATATGTTAGTTTCCTCTTCTCAATGTAGTTTCCACATCATTCATACTCACTCACTCCCCACAACAGCCTTAGCATAGTTTGAATTATATAATTGTGCTGCTTTTAGTCATGTGACTGGCTGAGTAATTCCCTGCAGAAGGAGACAAACTGCATATTAAAAAGCTGAACAAATAAGTGTTTAAAACAACACTTCCCACCACCACCAAAGTAGCATGCTATTTCATGCAACCTCATCTGAAGGAGCTGACTGCTGCAGCAGCCACAGGAAGATTTGATATATAGTAGAAAGCCTTTTCATTTGACGAGGGAAAGGCAAGTGGAAAAGGGGAATTGGTTGGACCTGTGGTTTGCTTTCCCTTTGTGAGCATGTCCTGCTTTTGAAACTGGTTGCATCTAATCTTGCACAAAATGAATTGCTCCTTAGAGACCTCAGCCAGGAGCTAGGAAGCATTGCCTGGGCGAGGTAAGCACAGCAATCACATTTCTTACGGCTTCCACACTTTAAATGCATTATTACTTTTTTGTTGATTGTGTGAGAGAAAGAGAGGTGGAAAAAAGGGGGGTTACAGCTGGTGCGTCTGGGAACCCCAGGAGTCTTATTGATTTATATAGGTAATATAGACTGAGAGAGGCTTTTGATGAAATCCCAATCAGTTTTTGTCTTGTCTTAAAACCTCAATGCTGCTTTCAGGGCTACTAATTGGATTCATTGCTCAGGTTTCTCTGTCTAGACTAAGTTAGTCTGTGAAGAATTATAACCTGGGGACACCCCCCCTCCCCAAGCATTGAATAACTCCAAAGGAGAATGGGTTGCCCAATACTGTGAATCTATTGTGGTTCTGAATGTGTCTGTTTTCCGAACACAACACTTAAAGGGACTGTTGCTCAGTTTCAGAACGTGCAGCTGTTGTACAGAGAGAGGGGGGGGGCAGATAATATGAAAGAAGCTTTGTGGATCAAGCAGGCAAGATCATAAAACATACATCTTTGTTGCTTTACAATTGGGAGGGGGGGGTTATGTGTTTATTTTTTTCCCCTCTTTCCACTCACAGTACCTGGATCATATTCATTCTGCTTGAGTTTGCAAAATTTTCATGCCCAATTGCGTTGGTCAGATAGCTGTTGATGATAATGATGGCAGTTGCCTGTGCTTGCCCAAGACCCCAGTCTGTAGTATGAATGAGTGGAGATCAGCAACAGTTTTGACAAGCAGTGATACTGCCAGGATTTGCAGACCAGGAGATTCTCTCGCAATTCTGACCACAATTGAAGAATGTGGTAATTGATGGACTCCAGCATACGTGACCCTCTGGAGAACTTTTAGAGAGTTACCATTTAGAAGGCATACAAGACTCCCAGAGGGGAGCCTTGGGGAGCCTGTGTTCCAATCAAGGGTGACAGCTGGAAATAGAAAAGGAAAGGAATTGGATATTCTGTAAGTACTGGTACCTTTGGTGCTGTTGCTGGCATGAGAGGGTTTTGCTGCAACATGATCAATTTACAGTTCAATCCTATCCCCCACCAGTCTATAGCACACAATGCTGCTGCTGGAGTGCACGCTGCATGCTGTTGGGGGTGGGCGGGCAACCTAATGGCCCAAGAGAGGTAAGTAAAACTTTTTCTGACACGTCTCCCTGTAGTCCGCCTGGCCTCCAATGGGTCTCCTTGGACCTACGTCAGCCATTTTCCTGGTGTTAAGTCCGAGGAGATACAGAGGGCATTTTGGGGCAGCAGGGAAAAGAGGATAGGATCTCGGCGTGCACCGCTGAGATCCTCCCTCTCCCACCCCCTGCCCAGCCCACTCACTGCCCTGAACTTCCCCTGCTTCCAATCTACCTGCTCTGGCGGAGCATCTGGGAGCTGCTTTCACATGCACACAGGGCCTCTGGCAGTTTTTGCCAGCAGGTCCAAAGCATACAGCGGCAGCATGCCGTGTCCTGGGCTTTTGCGCTAGCGTCCCAAGCTTTATGGTGGCAGATTTCAAGTCCTGCCATCATAACGCCTGCATAGGATTGGGCTGTACATAATGAAATTATTATGCTGCAGACAATGATTAGGGTGTTGGCCTTAGACTCAAGAGACTCAGGTTCAAGTTCCCATGTAGTCATGAAGCTCTCTCTCTCTCTCTCTCTCTCTCTCTCTCTCTCACACACACACACACACACACACACGCACACGCACACGCACACGCACACACGCACGCACACTTTCTCTCTCAATCTAACTTACCTCACAGGGTTGTTGTGAAGATAAAATGGGAGGAATCATGCATGCTACCTTGAACTCCTTTGAGGAAGAATGAAAAAAAGTTATAAATACAATATTACAGTGATTCTCAAAATTCTCCACGGGAGGCAGGAAGAACTCTAAGTATTTGCGGGAGTGGGAACAGTGGTGGCACGCTGGCGGGAAAAAGGTATTTTAAACACTTACGGGGGTCCTGTAGTCCTGCAGACAGCACAGGGAGGCCTGAGGCCCCCTCTACGGGCCTCCCCAAGCTTTAGATTGCTGCAGAGCGGTGATTACGACCACATCCGAAAAACGGAAGTGGTTTTAATCGCCGCTCCGCAAGTCCACAGCAATCTAAAGGTCAGAGGCCCGTGGAGGGGGCCACAGGCCTCTCTGCAACCGTCCAGAGAGCTGCAGCTGCAGGATGCCCAGTAAGTGTTTAAAATACCTTTTTCCCCCACTGGCGGCAATCCGTGGGATCGCTGCCACCACCACCATGCTGTCCCCACCCCTTAAGGTGGCAGGGGACAGCATCTGGTTCTCCTGGTAGGTCGCGACCCACCAGTTTGAGAACCGATGCAATATTATTGTGGGAGTATCTGAATACAAGATATCTTGTAGGCCATATAATTATAACAGAAGAGTTCAAAAAGGTGTGGGGGGGGGGGGAGGATATTTCTCAGGAAAAAAAAACCCAAAAAGGTTTCACTTTAGAAAGAAGTTTGCTTTCAATTTTAAGTTGTCTGCATCTAAGTGAGAACGAGTACAACACAGAAGGAAGAGCAACAGGTTCACATGTGGACTAGCAGCTTCTGCTGCTGAGTACCACTGAATGAGGGAAGAGGACACCCAGCAACTGCAGCACACTTCATGCTGCTCACAAGCCAGTGGGGGCTGCAACTTCAGCACTGTGCAGGGGCTCAGCCGTTGAGCACCTAGCATGGGTGATGTCATCAATGGCCTGCACAGGGGGCTGCTACCCACTCAGCAGCCATGCGCCCATACCCCTTGTGGCATCCACTGGTGAGAACATTGGGCCCTCCTTTCCATTCAGCAATATTCAGAAATGACAGAAGCTGATATTCCACCAGCGAACCGCTGCACAAACCACTGCTGAAAATGAAAAAAGATACAAAAATTAAAGTTTTACATTGGGGGGGGGAATGAGACATATGGGACAAAAGGTATATAATATCCATTTTTGAAGGCTTTGAAATAAATAAAAAGGGGGTAGGGATTGTAGTTCTCGTATAGTATATTAATACATTTAGGCTACAATTAAGTCAATGGGTCTTACTTATGATTAGACATGGATAGGATTCCACAGTAAGTCTGATAGCCTTATTGTAAATAAGGTAAAGGTAAAGGTGACCCCTGACAATTAAGTCCAGTCGTGTCCGACTCTAGGGTGTGGTGCTCATCTCCATTTCAAAGCCGAAGAGCCAGCATTGTCCGAAGACGCCTCCGTGGTCATGTGGCCGGCATGACTCTCCTTGCCGCAGCGCATAGCATGCGGCTGGAACACGGAGCACTGTTTACCTTCCCGCAAGCGGTACCTATTTATCTACTCGCATTAACATGCTTTGGAACTGCTAGGTTGGCAGGAGCTGGCCAAGCAACGAGAGCTCACCCCGTCGCAGATTCGAACTGCCAACCTTTCGATCAACAGCTCATGGTTCAGCGGTTTAACCCACTGAGCCACCCGCTGGCCCATTATTGTAAGTACCTAGAACAATTAGCTGTAGCCCTCCAGTCACCCCTATATTTCTGGTATGGCTGTGACTGGTGAACAAATTACTCATCCACCATTTTGTGCCTCAGTTTCTCTGCTTGGCTGATAATAAATTGTAAGTACCTAGAGCCAGCGGGTGGCGCAGTGGGTTAAACCACTGAACCATGAGCTGTCGATCGAAAGGTCGGCAGTTCAAATCCGTGCGACGGCTCCTGCCAACCTAGCAGTTCGAAAGCAAGAAATTGCAAGTAGATTAATAGGTACCGCGTCAGCGGGACGGTAACAGCGTTCCATGCGCCTCAGTGTTGAGTCATGCCGGCCACATGACCATGGAAACGTCTTCGGACAGCGCTGGCTCTTCGGCTTTGAAACGGAGATGAGCACCGCTCCCTAGAGTCGGACACGACTGGACTTTTGTCAAGGGATACCTTTACCTTTTTAGATATTATTATCAGCCAAGCAGAGAAACTGAGTCACAAAATGGTGGGTGAGTAATTTGTTCACCAGTCACAGCCATACCAGAAACATAGGGGTGACTGGAGGGCTACAGCTAATTGTTCATGCTTTAGATGCATGTCATTATCATCATTTGGATATCATTTTCACAAACAAACGAGAACTGGTAGGCATCCTGCACTTATGCTATGATCTTGCTTGCTCTTCAAGTGTCAGTATGAAATCTGACAAGCATGAGTCAGCTCTTGGGGGGGGGGGGAAGAGAGGGTTTATAATCATGAGACATGAAACACAGCTATGGACCTGAGCTTCATTTGCCGGCTCCAAAGTTTCTAATACACCTCTCTTTGCTATCAGTTTTCCCAGTGGACCTCTGAAAACCTGAGCACTAAAAACATCCTGAAATGCTCAAGTTGTTAACAAGAGCTTGTGCTGCCTTTCTGGTTGCATACCGTGTGCAGACAGAGCAAAGCTAACAGTAGACAGCCCATGTCAGTGGGAGACAAGGCTCCTATGGGGAACAATGGTGTAGTTTGCCCTTCCTGTCAAGTTCACTCCTTCAGAGTTATGTGGTAAAGTCTTTTGCAGCTGCATGGCTCTTTCTACTGGAGTAAAGCTAGGACTGTATTGGAAAAAGAGGGATGAATCTATTCCCCCCACACTTGCCTACCTTGGCCACTGGAAGAAGGCAGCCCTGCATGAACAGCAATGCAAAGGCATCCCAGCAACAAGATCAGGCAGGAGAAGGAGATGAAAGGCACTAACAGCACAATCCTGTCTAGAATGCAGCGGTGGTGCACCTAAGGTGGCCGCTGCATCCTAGGCAGGATTGGGCCTGTGCTGGCGGAGCAGGAGCACTCCTTGGGAGAAAGGACGTTTGTCTGTTTCTCCCAGGTTGAGCCCCAGCGGGCCCAATGGTCCTCCTCAAATGTGCGCCGGCAAAATGGCTGGCACACATCCAAGGTGCCAGTGTAAGGTGCCATCCAAGGTGCCAGTGTAAGCACTCTGCCTTGATCCCTCCCCCGTTCCTGGCCTGGCTGGCCAATCATCCCCTCCTTTTCCACCCCGGTCCACCCTTCCCACGCCCCTGCCCCGACCGGCGCAGGACCTACCTGTGTCCACTGGCAGTGGCCTTATGGCACGTTTACAACACCCGGCACAGCCGTCGCTCTGCCGGAGCATTTCTACACAGGATTGCGTCGTCAGTGTGAAAGGCATTCCAAGGCTATTCACCTCTCCCTGTAACCTGCCACTCGATCCAAGCCACGTTGGTTGCATCATGCTCAGGCCACTGCCAGGATCTGAACTCTGTAAAAAGTGAATGAACAAAGGATAGCAGTTCCAGACTAAACAGTTAATGGGAAAGCCCCCCCTAAAATTGAGTGCCCTCGGGAGAAAGGCGGGCTACAAATTCCTTAAATAAATAAATAATAAATAAATAAATAATAAAATTCCCATGGCCATCTCTTCACCCTTTCTGGAAGGACAGATGTTCCCCTCTCCCATGCCCAACCCAAGCCCCCAGGGTCTTTGAAGCAGCACTGCATGGCACTGCCCTGTCCGGAACAAAGAGCATGCCCTGATTTATCCCAACTCCAGCCCTAGGGCTTTCTCTCTCCCCCCTCCCCGGTTCCCTTTACTTTTTAAAACTTTTGTGGCAACCACCATGACTGGGCTACTCCTTTGGCTGTTCTGCTCTTCCTTCACTCTAGCCACTGTTCTGCTTCTCCCTAGTTTTAGTTCCCATGCTTGGGTTCTGCCTTTTAAGCAGAGCAGGCAGGGTTGGAGGAAGAAGCAGAGCCCTCTTGGCAGTGGCATAAGAACATAAGAACATAAGAAAAGCCCTGCTGGATCAGGCCAAAAGCCCATCTAGTCCAGCTTCCTGTATCACACAGTGGCCCCACCAGATGCCTCAGGGAGCACAAGACAACAAGATAACCTGTTTCCCGTTGACACTCCCTTGCACCTGGCACAGAGAAAACCTACTTCTAAAACCAGGAGGTTGCTTATGGCTTGTAACCTGTGATGGTCTTTTCCTCCATGAATTTATCCAAACCCCCTTTTAAAGGCATCTAGGCTAGGTGCCATCACCATATCCTGTGGCAAGGAGTTCCACAGATGAATTACACGCTGGGCAAAGAAATATTTTCTTTTGTCTGTTCTAACTCTCCCTCCACTCAATTTTAGTGCATTCCCCTGGTTCTGGTGTTATGCGAGAGGGAGAAGAATTTCCCTCTATCCACTCTCTCCATCCCATGCATAATTTTATAAGTCTCAATCATGTCCCCCTTCAGGCACTTTTTTTCTAGGCTGAAAAGCCCCAGACGCTGTAGCCTTTCCTCGTAAGGGAGGTGCTCCAGCCCACGAATCATTCTGGTCGCTCTTTTCTGCACCTTTTCCAATTCAACTATATCCTTTTTGAGGTGTGGTGACCAGAGCTGGACACAATACTCCAGATGTGGCCTTACCATCGATTTGTACAAAGGCAGAATGATATTGGCCGTTTTATTCTCAATCCCTTTTGTAATGATCTCGAGCATGGAATTGGCCTTCTTCACAGCCGCCGCACACTGGGTCGACACTTTCATCGACCTGTCCACCAGCACCCCAAGATCTCTCTCTTGATCCGTCACAGACAACTCAGAACCCATTAGCGTATATGTGAAATTTTGGTTTCTTGCCCCTATGTGCCTCACTTTTCACTTACTTACATTGAAGCGCATCTGCCATTTTGCTGCCCATTCTCCCAGTTTGGAGAGATCCTTCTGGAGCTCTTCACAATCCCTGCTGGTCTTCACCACCCGGAAAAGTTTAGTGTCATCTGCAAACTTGGCCACCTCACTGCCTATCCCCGACTCCAGGTCATTTATGAATAAGTTGAAAAGCTTGAATAAGTTGAAAAGCACCGGTCCCAAGACCGATCCTTGGGGCACACTTGGGGCAGAAACACAGTGAGGCACCTGACAAAGGTGGCAGGTGGGCAGTCCACCTGAGGCAGCTGCCTCACCATACCTCATTGGTGGGCCAGCCATAATGCCCCCCCTTAGTTGCCCTACTACAGCAGCCAGTGATATACCTGTCAGTGAACTACCTCACCAGCTGCTGCTGCTGGTTTTAACATCATCTAGTATTTCTCTGTAAAGGTGGTCAGTATTTTAACTAGCCAAAGCCTTCTCTTAGGGAAAAGTCTGGATGATATAATTCCTGTAATACATATACAGTGACTTGCAAATCTGTATTCAGGTTTGCTCCCTGATGCTAGGAAGGATCAGGCAGGTTTGCCAGGAAGGAAAGGCAGATATGAATCCAGCCTCCCTCTTTCCCTGTTGCTGTCCTCATGCTTCCCAAGCAAATGCTATGTTGGGGGGCAAATGGCACAGAGGTTGCAGAAACATCTGCTAGCTAAGAAACATCAGGGAGATCAATATGGAGTAGGAGTCATCTTGTTCTGGCAACTTGTTTACACAGCTTTACAATACTATTTATATGGTGAAATGTCTCTCAGCTTAGTGTGGCTGAGAGACGTTCCTCACCTGTTAAATAACATATTAATTGGCTGTCTTTGACTAGGTCCTTTAACAGCGCCGCTCAGAGCCTTCGCTGAGCCTGGTGCGGTGCGGCAGCCTGAAGTCGAAAGTAACTGACATGGCATGATGACATCATCACGCCACATCAGTTACATCCGGGTAGCAGAGTTGTGCTACCCGAAACTATTCACTCGGCACCAAGTGAGTCTGCTCAGAGCAGAGCGAAGCAGGAGGTAGGCCAGAAGGGGTTCGGCGGCTCCACCTGCAAGCTGAAGGCGCGAGTTGGAAGCGACTCGTGTGCCTTGGGCTTGCAGGCAGAGCTGCTGAACAGAGTCGAAGGCAGCCAAGGGGGTGTCACCCCTCTGCTTTGGCTTTTTTCGTGGCTCTGCCTGCAAGCTGAAGCTGCACAAGTTGCTTCCGACTCACACCTTCAGCACACAGGGTGTCAGTGGCATGTCACCCTCCCCAGCGGTGCGTCACCCTCCCCACTGAGCCTCTCAGGAACACTGAGAAGGGCTCTCCCATCCATCCAGAGCCTCCTACCTGTGTTTTCTGGCCTCTGAAAACCTGGAAGTAACTGGTGATGATGTCATCGCCAGTCACTTCCAGTGGTACGCAGCAGGAGAGTGGCGCCGGAGGTGGTACTCGGCCAGGAAGGGGTTGAGAACCCCTGATGTAGACAATATTGAACTAAATGGGCCAATGGATTCAGTATAAAGCAGATTCTTATGTCCATCTAACTTGTCTCCTTGCTTCTTGAAGTCTGGTGGATAGGAACACGAAATGGTAGCTCCCAAAACACCATTACGAGGCAGTAGAGAGCAGCACCTTGGGGGCCTAAGGCAAGGCTGTGTCCCAGGGCCCTTAGTATACCTGGCACTGGCTGGCAGAACATCATATATTGAGCAAATGTACCAGTCTATAAAACCACATCACTGACGTTTTCAGCACCTCTCTGTCATTGTGGATTGGTTGAGGTCACATTTGTGCTAAGCTTTCCTGCTTTAGAGATGTTTTGCTTTCCTTCCCATGAGGCATGCTTGTTATTTAAAGCTGCAGTGGGCCTCTTGCCCTGCTGCTGAATCTTATGCTATTGCTCTGTTCAGAACCTGTCGCAAGCAAATGTCAGAATGAAAGGCCAATTAGAATGAATTAGACCGTAGCATTCAGTTTGCAAAAATGATTGTCAGTATATCTTCAGTGTGTTTTTCTTGGGCTTCCTGCTGGTTAGAGCTGTGATCATGGAAGGGTCTGCAGGAGAGAGAGAGAGAGAGAGAGAGAGAGAGAGAGAGAGAGAGAGAGAGAGAGAGAGAGATTGATTCCAGGTCCGTTTTCTGAATGTTTAACTTTCACAGTAAGGGGGGGGGGGGGAGGAAGTACTGTATCTAGCCTTTTTAGTTATGGTAAAACAAAGAAAAGATGCAGCAACTGCTCAGAAGTAATCCTGCTTCTCTCTTCCAGTAGTCTGCCAAATGTGTGCAAAGGCATTTCCTATTTTTTTAATTAACTATAAATATTTTAGACTACTTCAACTTGGGGTTTTCCATTTTTTTCACTAATTGATGTCTAACATTTCTTTTTTTAGTATATATTTATATTTTATTAATATATTAAAACATAAAACAATACAGATTTCATAAAATTATAGCAAGCACGAAGCAATACATCCTACTAGCATACTATTCACTATTTTCTACATATAATATCCAACTAAGCCAAAATAACACCCACATTCTATTCATTAAATCCGCATATCATCACTTCATTCTTCTCTCTTTCTCTTAAAAGATCAATAAATGGTTTCCAGTTATTCACAAAAAGGTTAAGTGACTTTTCCTTAATTAAATTTGTAAGTTTATCCATTTCAGCATAATCCAAAACTTTCAACCACCAATCTTCCAGTGAAGGTATCTCTGAATTCTTCCAATATTGTGCGTATAAAATTCTTGCCACACTTATCATATATAAAAACAACGTTTGAAATTTTTCGCTTACATGATCATCCTTCATACCCAACAAGAAGGTTTCCGGTTTCATTTGAACCTTAATCCTTAAAATCAACTGTATCTGTTTATGAATCTGAATCCAGTACTTCTTTGCTTGAGAACATGTCCACCACATATGATAAAAAGTTCCCTCTTGCTTTTTACATTTCCAACAGCTATTCGTCACCTTCTCATACATTTTTGCTAATTTGCTTGGGGTTATATACCATCTATACATCATTTTATACATATTTTCTTTAATATTAACATTTAACGTAAATTTCAACTGTTTTAACCATTGTTCCCATTGCTCCATTAAAATAACATGACCTATATTTTTCGCCCAATGAATCGTACATTCTTTAACCTGTTCTTCTTCTGTCTCAAACTTCAAAAGCAATTTATACATTTTTGAGATTACCTGGTCTTCAGATTTTAATTGTACCTCCAGTATTGATTCTTCTTCTACAAATCCATATGTCTTCTTATCCACTGTAAATCTTTCCAACATTTGAGCATGTACAAACCATTGGCAATTAAAGTCTTCTTCCATTAATTTTTCTCTTGACTTCATTGTACATTCTCCTTGTGAAAAAATTAATAAATTTCTGTATAATAGTCCTTTCTCTTTCGACACGTTACTCCCACCAAAATGTGCTTCATATGGTGCGACCCATAATGGTATTTTCTCATAAAACCTGATTTTATATCTGTTCCATATTCTCCATAATGCATGTCTAACATAATGATTTTTAAATTCTAAATTTGCTTTCACTTTGTCATACCACATATACCCATGCCAACGAAATCTCAAGTCAGAGCCTTCTAACTCCAATAATCTTCTATTTTGTAAATACACTCTTTCAACCATACAAAACAGCATGCAGCATAATATATTTTCAAATCTGGTAGTCCTAATCCTCCTCTCTCCTTTGCATCTTGAAGAATCTTATATTTCACTCTTGGTTTCTTCCCTTGCCAGATAAATTTGGAAATGTCTTTCTGCCATTCTTTAAATGGTGCATCAGATATAATCACTGGTATCGTTTGAAATAGGAACATCATTTTTGGTAATACATTCATCTTAATCACTGATATCCTTCCTAGTAAAGACAATTTCAATCTTTCCCATCTTAACAGATCTTACTCGTCAATACAATTCCCAAATATTTAACTTTTTCCCACCTTAAATCCTGTTTTATTCATCAATTTCAGTTGATCTTGAGTCTTCATGTTTTTAGTCACTATTTTTGTCTTCTGTTTATTAACTTTAAACCCTGCAAGAGATCCAAATTCTTTTAATTTACTCATCAACAACTCTATATCTTTTAACGGATTTTCCAGCATTAATACTAAGTCATCTGCAAAGGCTCTTAACTTGAATGTTTCTTTCTTGATCTTCACACCATGTATTCTTTCATCTTGTCTAGTATTTCTACTCAAAACTTCTAACACCAATATAAACAGCAATGATGATAATGGACATCCTTGCCGCGTACCTTTTTGAATTTCAAATGTCTTAGTCCACCATTCACTAATACTCTTGCAGTTTGGGTCACATAAATTGAATTTATCCAACTATTAAAATTTTCCCCAAAGTCCATTTCTTGTAAAAGTTCTAATAAAAAAGACCAGTTCAAATTATCAAAAGCTTTTTCAGCATCTATAAATATTAATGCTAATTGTTTATCTATACGTTTGTCAAAATGTTCCAACATATCTACAACAATTCTTACATTATCCCTCAAGTGTCTTTTTGGTAAAAAAAACAAAAAAAAACCACATTGATCTTCATGTATAAAATTTTGCAACATCTTCATTCTCTCCGCTAAAATTGATGTAAATATCTTATAATCATTATTAAGCAACGATATAGGTCTACTTTATACTACTTAAATCTTGTCCTTCTTTTGGTATCAAAGTTATGTTCGCCTCTTTCCATGAATCTGGCATTCTTCTATTTTGTAAAATATCATTCATTGTCTGTTGCAAATAATGGAATACTTATTACGTCTTCTAAACATTTATAAAATCTCCCAGTCAAGCCATCTGGACCTGGTGCCTTATTCAGTTTACTCTCCTGTGCGCTTATTCAGCTTACTCTCTTTATCGCTTCTGCCACTTCTCTAGGCATAATCCTTTCATTTAAGATTTATTTATTTATTTATTTTTAATTTATTTTTCACATTTTTATACCGCCCTTTCTCCAAGGAGCTCAGAGTGGTGTACATATTTCCTCCCCTCCTTTTTGTCCTCACAACAACCCTGTGAGGTAGGTGGGGCTGAGAGATAGTGACTGGCCCAAGGTCACCCAGGAAGCTTCGTGGCTGAGCGGGGATTTGAACCTGGATCTTCCAGGTCTAAGTCCGACTCCCAAACCACTACACCATTCTGATCTTCCAATACTTTTGGTAAATTTTGCTTTGCCAAATATTCCTTTATTTTTGCTGATTCTACCTTTTGTCTTTTATATAAGTTTGTATAGTAATTTACAATTAATTTTTGTATATCTTCCTGTTCTGTATATGTTTTCTCTGTCTCTTGTAGCTTGGAAACAATTCTTTTCTCCCTCTCTTTCCTCAGTTTATAAGCTAAAAATTTTCCTGGTTTATTAGTATGTTCAAAATGCCTTTGTTTCGCATACTTCATTTTAATTTCTATTTCTCTTGTTATCATCAGGGATAATTGACTCTGTAAAATTTTAATTTGTTGTAGAACTTTTTTATCACCAGGTGTCGTCCTCAACTCTTGTTCTTTCTTCTTCATCTCTTCTTCAATCTTTTGAAACTTAATTTGTCTCTTTTTAGTCCATTCTGCATTTTTTGTATAAAATATCCTCTTATAAATGCTTTACTTGCATCCCAAACCATTCTTACTTCTGTTCCTTTATTCATATTTAACTCAAAAAAGTCTTTTAGTTTACTCTTAGCTTCTTCTATTATCTCTTCTTTCTGTAATAACAATTCATTCAGTCTCCATCTATAAGTTTTAATTTTCTTCCTTATGGCCAGCAATATCGGATTATGATCTGAAATAGATTTTGTTAAAATCTCTGCTTTGGAAGTTCTAACAGCTATATCCTTTAACATTTCTTACAACATTCAAAGTAACTTCATATCATAATGACTTAAGTCATACCTGAGGGTTGTAACACCTGTTTGGAGTCACCACAAACCTGAGATTCAGGAGGTGGGGCCTGGTCTGGTGATGTCACAGTTGTAGATAGATAGATAGATAGATAGATAGATAGATAGATAGATAGATAGATAGATAGATAGATAGATTAGATACCTTTATTGGCATAAACACATCAAACAGACAAACATAAACAAACAACCAAAAATAAATAAATAAATATTCCCCAACAGATCCAATGACAACAACCACAATTCTGCAGAAAATTTCTCCCCAAACTGTCCCACTATAAGTCTATACATCAAAACTCATTTCCCGAGTAGCCACCACCACAGAAGCAAAAGTTGCAACATCATCAAGTCTCCCATCATCTTCTGTTGACAGAAGGGCTCGGAGAATATCCGCCTCCATCCAGCCCTGAAAACACGTCAGTATCGAGTTAAGGTGTTTCTGACGGAAAGACTCGTGCAGAGAGCATGATAAAAAGATATGCTCAGATGTCTCCACACACTTCATGCCACATGAACAGAGCCTTGCTGAAACAGGTATTCCTTTGTACCGCCCCCATAGAAGGGCAGAAGGGAGAGCGTTGCACCTTGCCAGCATAAAAGCCCTTCTTAGCTGTGGGTTATGCAACTGATATAGATAAGTTGACAGCTTCCCAAACTTTATAGGCAGATGGAGATGCAATGGAGAACACGTTGTATCAGCTGCACTGATTAACTCTTGGCGCTCAATGTCGAGAGTTCTCTCCTTAATAGTTCTAAATGCTGCAGCTAACCCCATCATGCCTAGCATCTCACTGTCAAGCCCCATCAATTTTAGCTTTGTAAGCAGACTAGAAACCCCACAAGGCAAAGATGTAGTAGGTGGTAAATCAGGCTTACCTGGCAGGGGAGATACCTTGATCACAGTTGTATAAAAGGGATTGTGGTGGAATGCATGTCAGTTGTGCAGCAGCACTACTTTGTAGTTTGTGTCCTCAGAGGCGTCGCTACAGTGGGGGCGGTACTGTAAGTTCCATGCCGTCTTACTCCCTGGTACGAGGTGGCCCCACCCCTCGCCGTCGGAGCCATTCAGTGTGGCGAAGGCAAAGGGCAGGAGACTCCTTGCCCATTGCCTTCGCCGCACTGAATGGCTCCGATGGCGAGGGAGCGGGGCCACCTCATACTGGGGAGTAAACAGGGACTAGGACGGTGCGGAACTTACAGTACTGCCCCCCACCGTAGCGACGCCTCTGTGTCCTTAGACTCACAGTGCAGTCCTACCCAGCTCCTCCACTGGTGCAGCCAGTGGTGGAGGGTAGAACAGGAAGCTTTGGAAGGGAAAGGGGATTTAAATCCCCTTTAAAGGGGATTTATTTACTTATTTTGAGTAATACTTGCTTGGGTAAGGGAAGAAAGTGTGCAGCTAAAACAGGGAATTAATCACAACTCATTGACATCCATTAGAAAGCAAATTCTTTTAAAATCTCTGTTCAATTACACGTTCTATAAAGGGTAACTTTCAGTCTGACAAAACCCCAGAGGTTAGATGTGATGAGGAATGAAGGGAAAGAAAGAAAAAGGAGAAAACCTGGTTTAATCCAGTCCACAAGCTTGTGCAACACAGTATTATTAGCCAACATATTACAATACATTTATTTGACTTTTTTTTTGTTACAGCTTATTTATAATGCTCCTCTTTTACATCTGTATCCAAGAAGCATTTGTCTTTGCATCTGTCTGTTATTCATTGTGTGGGTGTCCCTGCTGGCTTAAATACACAGGCAGGGACTGTACCCTCTGCTGAGCTGACAAGAACTCTATACTTTGTAATTGCCAAATCTCTTGAGCGAAGCAGGCAACTAATTACTGCTGATGTTGGAGGATAGAATTGGAGCTCTTGTGAATCAGAAGTTTGAGTCCACACTGAGTTTGGCATTGACGCATCTGCGGATAATCGCTGGCTTCCCCATGCTTTGGGTACCAGTAGTGTGGCCAGGTTAGACTCATCACTGGCAGTCAAACTCTCTTCTAGCACGTCATTCTGACTTCTCCCAAGTCCAGAATTCCCAAGAAGAAAGTCATGTATTGGAACACATCCAGATGCAGAGCCCAAGGAGCAATGGAGGTACTTCATGGTTGGTGTCAGAGGTTGGCCAGGTCAAGCGCTGGTTGAGGGTCCACGCCCACCAGAAGGCCCTCCTGGCCAGGCTAGCCCCTGAGTCCTCAACATTGATGGCCATTGTAGCACCCAACACATCCTCAAGAGAAGAGTTTGTGGGGGGGGGGGTGTTTGCCATGGGAGGCCCACTTCAGGGCTTACCCCAGGACCCCCTGGCACTGAGGCACTTTAGGTGGCCCAGAGATCCAGAGGAGCCTGCCCTGGGCTACAGTCCATTATCATGAGAAAAACACTGGGGCTAAATTGAAGATAATGCTTTATGCAAACTTATTTTCCTATACAGCATCTACAGAAGATGTCCAGATTTTTGTAAGCTCTTCTGAGATTTGCTGGAGGCAATCAGGAATGGTGTTAAAACTGAACTGGAAACAATATTCTAACCAGGCCAGGTCCTCCTCTAGAACAGAGAGAGAGAGAGAGAGAGAGAGAGAGAGAGAGAGAGAGAGAGCGCACAGGAAATTCTAGGAATTGTCATTTGAGAGGAAGAGGAAAGTGTGTCACCCTATAACATGTTCTCTCAAGAACTACAAATCCCAGAGTTCTTTAGTTCCTGCAGGCATTTATTATGGATAGGCAATAGGATCCAAAAGGGTGTGGCACCAGACTGGCTGCACAAAGGAGGTGCAAGCACCATAACAATTTGGGAATATTAAGATCCTAGGAATAGAGGAAATCAGCCCTGCTGGCAGGATTTACGGGCCCCAGATTGTGAGTAAATGACTTAGGCTTCTGGTCTCTGAAGAACTGACACTAGATCTCAAGGTCAGGGAGCAGAGTCTACATGGTATTAATATACAAGCCATGGTATGACCATGTCTGGCTGTAAATGCAAGCCGGGCAGCCAGAAATGTAAGGACAGGGTCGGCATTGGGGTCCACTGGATCCTGGGGCATGGCCTAGTTCCAGGCCTCCTTATTTGCGCACGTTCACTCCATCCTGTTTTCCTCTTCCTCCACCCCACTTGCCCTTCCCTGCCCCACTTTCTCCTACCCCCATCTTGTCCTTCCCTACCCTGTTTGCCGCTCCCCACCCCCAGTTTGAATCGCCCTCCCCTTCCATCTTCCTTACTTGTAGGATGGCTGGGCATGGATTGGAGGGCAGGGGGCGGCTCCTTCCCCTCCCAACTTCCTGTCCTGCAATGCTCCCAGGTGGTGGAATCATTGCCTGGGAGGTACTGGACACTGTGAAGGGGAGGGAGGAGGAGCTTTCTCCTCCCCTCCCCAGTAGCCTGTAGGGATTGTTCCCTGGGAGAACCCCATTGGCTGCCATGAGCCCTACAGCAGCCATGGACTGGATAAGTGGGGCCCCTGGGGGGGGGGGGGAAATGGGCGCTTGGCACATGCCTAACAGCCCAATCCTATATAACTCTTGCACCGGTGTAACAGTAGATCCACCGGTGTAAGTGCACTTATGCCAGTGTAACTTGCCGTACGCCGACAGACGCAGGACGGAGACCAGCGTAATCCACCCTTGGATGCCGCGCATTTGCAGTTTGGATGCGAGATGGACACCAGCACAACTCTGGACGAGTTGGACGAGTTGGACGTCCGAACGCCCCCGGAATGCCCCCTGCATCAGCGGAGTTGCAGCAGCGTCCGTCCCGTGTCCGAACTGCACACGCGTGGCATCCAAGGGGGGATTACGCTGGTCTCCGTCCTGCGTCTGTCGGCGTACGGCAAGTTACACTGGCATAAGTGCACTTACACCGGTGGATCTACTGTTACACCGGTGCAAGAGTTACACAGGATTGGGCTGTAAGTAGGCCTGCCCTATGGTGCTACCACAGCTTAAAGGGAACTAAAAAGAAGCTCAAGGACAACCATCAATCCTCATTAAAAAAAAAAAAACAGTCAAGGTCTTTTGGGAGGGGAAAGGGGGGGCTGTGATACAAGCTTTTACTGGGCTTAGCAAAATGATGCTTGGTCACTGGCTGGCTGATGGAGGTATGACTTCTAGTGTTCATGGCAAACAGGGAAAGAGATTTCCTGCAGCACTGGGAATAGGGGAGGGTGCTAAAAGGAGGCAGAGTGTAGAAAGAGTGTAGAAAGAGGAGGATGGCAACAAATGGGAGGAAACACCAATGGCTGCTTTGCCAGAGGTCTGCAGAATCAGAAGGGAATGGAATGCAGCAGAAACCAACGAGCAAGGCTCAAAGTGGACAACAAGGAAGAGATACAGCCCAGTAAAGGGCAAACTGGAAGTGGACCAGAGTGAGAGGGCTTGTACTACCAAAAGTAGAGGTTTCCTTGTTCCTTCTAACTCCTGGCTGCCATTGCAAGACAAAAAAAGTGCTGGAGAAGAGAGAGAAAGGAGAGAGGCATAGCTAATTAGAGCTTGAAGGAAAGCCAATATTGGAAGAAGGAAACGATAGCCCAGTGATTAGGCTCATGGCATACAGCTTACCGCTAACAACCTTCAAGAAGAAATAACAGCCCCCACCACTTAATCTGAGAAATGTGTTGGTCTTGGAGGTGCTGGTATCTGGAACAAGGGGGGAGAGGGACAAACAGGATGGAGCCCCATAGGTTGTGGCAGTGGCATGACTGAGTTGGGGGAGACAATAGAAGACGAAGACGAAATGGTGCAGCGGTTTATTGCAAGTCCAGCATATTTTGCATGGACACTTTTCTCAGGGGTGCAGCCATCTATATTAACTCAAATTAATATCAAAGGCAGCTTTGCTTCATCGGTGTCCTGAAGAAGAGTGTTCACTTGAAATGTGCTGGACCTACAATATATCATATTTCAGTGCATCATTAAGGTTTCCCTTTTTCTTTTGTTTCTGGATTGGTCTTCTACCTTTGTGTATGACTCACAGCACAATCCTATGCGCATCTACTCAGAAGTAAGTTCCATTATGTTCAATGGGGCTTACTCCCAGGAAAGTGTGTATAGGATTGCAGCCTCAGTTTTTGCAAAGCACTGCAAGACAGGCTAGTTAAAAAACGATCATGCATACTGCATGCAGCCACCCTGTAATGGTGTATGTTTAAAAATCATTTCCATTCTTGTAGAACACCACCAGAAAGACAGCTGCATTGAAAAAACAAAAGGCTTATTTGTGGATTCACAGACTGTCTCCTATTCAGGTCCTAGTTAGGCCTAGGCCCACTTAGCTTCAGTGAGGAAGCTATAAAAGCAGTACAGATGGATGCATATCATATTCTTAATTTCTTGTTTGCTTCATCTGGGAAGATATTAGTCTTGGCTTTCAGAGAGCCTCAGTATTTTAACAGCTAAAATGAGCTGGGTTTTTTTTTCCCAGAAGCTTTTTTCCTCTATTAGTCCATGACAGAATCTGACAATTTTTATTTGAGGTTTCTAGAAATAGTTGGATTTTAAGATACTTGGTGCATGTACATTTCCAGTATACAGACATTCCAGCTCATTCACTGTGTTGTGCATTCATCTCCTTTTTTCAACCGTGCAGAATGAATTGTGTGCTGATGTGTACATGGATTTGCATGCTGTTGATCACATTACGAGTGCTTAACTCTGTGATCATCTGTTTCCAAGCTTCCGCATGCAGTTCTTTGCTGTATAAAGCCAAGGAGAATGTGATCTAAATAAGAATCTGATTCAAATTACAGTACCTTAGTGACCTGGAGAAACTGCCGGGATTGATTTCTTCCTTATGTGGTGACTGCTTTTGTGAATTGGCCGATATGAGTCATTATCACAGCTCACCGTATCCTAGACAGTTGTTGAGCCACAACATTGTAAGGTGTGATCTTGATATGCCATGGGAATGTGCAGCATCATTCATATGATTGGATGCCAGCCCCAAAAGAAACATTAACTTATCCTTGGCCACAAATGTCGAACAAAATAAAGAAAACGGTCTTATGCTACTTCCAGGAGGTGCTTTGATTTTGAACTTAACTTCATATTTTGTATATGGCTTGATCATATCATAAGTGGAAGACTATTTTTGTTTCTTATATTTCACCATAATCTCTAAAATCAGCCAACCTCTTGGATGTTGTGCCCAAATTTAAAAAGGGTACTGTATACTGAGAAGTGTTCTTGTTGGTTTGTGAGGGGCCAATGAGGCCAGGACAACTACTGTACATCAGTTTCAGCTGTGCTTCATTTCAGGGCAGCAGGAAATGTGTAAACTAAAGAGTGTTTCTTGACAGTGTCTATGTATGAGAACATTTGGAATGAAAGAGGGGGAGGGAGGAAAAGATTTGGAGCTTGCAGATGAAAAACCCACAAATACAGCCCCTTCTCAGAAATGATTCCAGTGAAAACAACGGGACAAGAGGGATAAGAGAAAGCAGAAAAGAAAGGTATACTGATTTTTATCTTGCCTTTCCTCCAAGAAGCACATGGCATTACTTATGGTCCCTCTTTTTATCCTCACTACAACCCAGCAGGGTAGGTTATGCCCAGAGATGGTGACTGACCCAAGTTTTCTAGTGAGGTGGCTGAGAGGAAATTAGAACCCAGGTCTCCCCTGTCTAAATGAAGTGCTCTAGCAAACCACACTGGCAGTTATTGAAAGCTGGTTAAAGATAAAATTTGCTTAGCCTCCATATTGAAAAGGAACCTTAAAGCAATGAAGTGAAAACCTCCCTCAAAAATTTGCAAAGGAAAAAACCCACCCGCTTTACAATGCTCCAGATGTTTTGGTTAGAATAAGCTTCATTGACCTGGAATACTGAAGTGCACCAACATTCTCGCTGAAGCATAGTTAATGCTTTTGATAGGGTTTGTTTCCGAATGTTTGGTTTGAATTTCAATGTACTGTATTTCACATTGCCAGTGGATGTATGTGGAGAGAGCATTTAAAGATGAAAAGCATCTTTTAAGCATATATTTACTGTATATGTATTAAACATGAACTGCAGTTTCCTGACTCATAAAACTGATGTTCTTAGAGCCCAATTCTATCCTCCTCCCCCCACCCCCGTTGGTGCAGCTGCACCAAAAATGGGTGTGCAGTATCCAGCGGAGGGGGGGCAGATTGGGAGGCTTCAAAGGCGAAAGGGGATTTAAATCCCCTTTCACCTCTGTAAGTCTCCCAACCTGCAATGAGTCTCCTTGAACCTGTGCTAGCAATTTCGCTAGCGCACCTCCGATAAGAGAAAGGGGGCAGGGAGGCTGCAGGAAAGGGGGATACGATCCGGTGTGTACCATCAGCGCCAGATCCACCCCTCCCACAGCCTCCCCGCCCTCATTATGCCCCCCTTGCCACCCAGTTTGGACCCTTCCATGCCTCATTATGGCTTTCTTCACCTCCTCCTGCCTCTCCTGCTGACTTACCCATTCTGGCAGATGGAGGGAGAGCCGACGCCGTGGGTGGGAAGGTGCTGGCCTTCCCGCCAGCATCCCCAGCAGCACGCTACTGAGCACGTTGCCGGAGCACTGACTGCTATATGGCTGCTTTATGGAAGTCAGTGTCAGAAGAAGTGCTAGGACACTGGCCAGTAAGTATAGGATTGAGCCGTTAGAGTTACATTGCAGATCTAATTTTGTCTGTTTTAAGTTATCAATAAAATTATAAATGTATCCTCTCTAAATTTAGAACCGCTACCCCTATACCGCGCCAAGATTCACTGAACTTAATAGGAGCTGGGCAAATGTGGCCACTCTCATTGCAGAATATATTAGATCTTATGTTCATTTCTTTGTCTAGAATAGCAATTTTCAACCTTTTTCTGAGGAGAAGGCGCTATAATTGTCAAGGCACACCATCAGGTTTTTTTTTACAATTGACAAGGCACACTGCACTACCAGCTGGGGGCTCACATCCCCCGATGGCCCTACTAATATATGACATTATATATGACATTGGTAGTGAGTAATTTTAAAATAAAAAAAAATCTATATTCCTAAAAAAAAAAAATCTATATTCCTACTAATATATGACCCTCCCCAAACTTCCAAGGCACACCTGCAGACCATTTGCGGCACACCAATGTGCCATGGCACAGTAGTTGAAAATCGCTGGTCTAGAATTTACTTCATACCCTGTTTCAAAGGTGATTTGAGACATGCTTACAGGGCTGTGGTTGCATAAACAATGCTTCTGTGTAGTTAGGCTCCACATGGCTGCACCTGAATATTAGAAGAATTACCTAAATCAAGTTATGTTTATATATTGTTTCCATCACTGAAAAATCTTCCACAGGGCATAGTGCCAGTCAAAATCTGATTTTAAAATCCAAACAAATTGACTGGCAGCGCAATCCACCATAAGGATCCGGCCGGCGGCCCAGGACCGCTCTTCGAATTCTGTGCACCGGTGGCCAGGCTGCTGCCGGGCTGGAGGTCTACGTTTGTCCCCTTCCCCGGGTGTAAATGCCGACTGGCCTCCTCAGATTTCCGCCAGCTAAATAGCTGGTGGAAGTCGGAGGAGGCCTTGTAACGGCCCAGCTGCCCAGCGGGGGCCAGGATCTGGCCAAGGCCATCCCCCACCCCCTCCTGGGCCGGCTGGGCCAATGGCCCTCCTCCCTTGCCTGGCAAACTGCCCCCCCACCTGGCGGCTTCCTGCTTACCTGGTCCGGCGGCCACAGGGGCGCTCCGGCGCCAGATCGAGGGAGGCCGGCCTTCCTTGCTCTCGAGGTGTCGCGAACGTGCTTTATGGCACGTTGGCGACGTCTCCCAGCGACGGAACGCTTGTTCCGTCACCGCCAGTAAGTAGAGGATTGTGCTGTGGGTCATTTAATTGAGCAATGCTTTCAACTGTTGAATCTTACTTTAATAAAGAACAAACTAAGTTTACAACCATTTAGAAATATGTTGCAGTGCCACACTGTATTTCTTTACCAAAGACATAACTCTTTACAAAAATGGGATGGAAGTTTTATAGAAAAGTGTTCTTTAAAAAATAAATATGCCCTATTATTCAAGCAGATCAATTGTACTGCTATTTCTTCAGACCATTACTGTAGTTTACTCCAGATTCATTTTGATTCCAGCACTCTTTTTTTTACTGCTATGTATCTTTTGAGAAGGGTAAACAATGCTTATTTCCCTTTCATTTGAAAGCTCCATGGATGGCATGCATATTGTTCTGACTGTTAATGAAACTAGCCCTCTCTCAATATGGCAGAGAAATGATGACATGTGGCAGAGCAAAAATAAACAGCCTTTCTCAATGTGCTTTGTGCTCTCTACCAGTCCTTGGTGAAAGTGCAAGCATCTGCATGGGACCTGGGAATTTGACAGTGAAAAATGAGGAGCTGAGGATGGAGTCATTAGACAATCTTTGTGTTGTTTCTATCACATATATAGGATTGTCGGATACAGCTGCTTGGGCCATATTTCAGGAATCAGACATGTGCATTCTGTCAGCATTTACAATCCACAGGGCACCCATATGGTCCTCTGCACTGCAGATAAGTTCCACGAGGAGCTTACATCCTGAGTCAAGGACATATTGTCCACCCTGACCTCTCACTTCATTTATTCTTTTCCGTGATATCTTCCTGTATTTCTAGTTCAGCACTAAAGCTGGAGGAGGTTTTCATGAAGGTGTGCCCATAGAGTAACCAGACAAGCAGCCCAGTTCTATCCTTCCCCGGCATAGGGTATTCAGCGTGGGCCACGTGGACCACGCTGAATTCTATCTGAGGAAGGTCATGGCTGGAGGTCTACTCAGGGTAAGCGGGCATTTGCCCGCTTACCCCGGGTAAACCCCCAGCCTGTGCAATGGGGCTACTCAGTTCTACTCCAGCTCTTTAGCTGGCATAGGACTGAGCAGCCCCGTTTTGGGGCTGGAGGCCTGGGAGGGGGGATAGGATACGGACACCAGTCCCACCTCCTCCCAGGCCCAATATGCCCACCCTGTTATGCCCACTCCCCTCCCCCGTGCCACTCAAAGCAGTCATACCTGCTCCAGCGCACACGGCCTGGAAACAGTGCTGGCAGGATGGCGCATGCCTTCCTGCTAGCACCTCCTCTGGGTGTCAAAACATGCCTTACGGCATGTTTGCAACACCCAGCGGCAGCACAGCAGCTGCAGCATCCATAGCCCATAGGATTGGGCCATACTATGTATTGTAACAGTACAACCCTATGCATGCCTACTCAGAAGTGAGTCCCATATTGTGTTCAATGAGATTTACTCCCAGGAAAAATGTGTACAGGATTTCAGCCTAAATCCCATCCACAATCTCCTGCCTTGGATCAATATACCTGACACATGTACCCACAATCATGCAACATAAGAACCCTACTTTAATTAAGGACTCAACCACCAAGCCTCACACAGTCTACTAGGGATTATTAAAATGGTTGTTTTTGTTGCCTCCCTGAGATTACAAAAAGGAGGGGCACTGTCAGACACCTGACTGGCTTCAGAACATGGCTAGTGGGCTATATTTGGCCTGGTAGATAAAAAGCTGTGAAGGTCCAAATTAGGCTTCCGTGTCTGGGATAGCAGATTAATGCATTCAATATCTGATTGTTTCCATTCCTAGTAGAATCAGAGACGGTTGATCAGTAGTTAAAATGAGCAGGAATAGACAAGTTGGAATACTGGGAAAACATAATGAAGTTCTGCAAACACATTTCACTCACATTTGTCACTGAATTTCAAGTATCAGCAAAACATATAATCCAATTTCATCACTGCCCTGGAGACTCCTGCATCATCACTTCCATCCTTGGATAAGTGATCATGTCATTAGTAGAGATGTTGCTATCTTGGGCATGCAGAGGCGGGCACATTGCAGTTATCCAGTAAATGAAATGAAATCGATCACTGAGACCACTGAATAACTGGAGATAGTGAGGAAAGGTATTTGGATGTACACCATGGAAATTAGAATGTCTTGTCTATAAAGACAAATTGTTACTTAAGGAACCCCTCAATTGACTTCAAATCACCAACTTGATGTTGTTTTAACTCAGTTTATACTGTGTCAACTGCAGAAAGCAGAATAAGGGAGTAACACCATACTAAGAGCCAGTAGTAATCTGTCTTCCCTAGTCTAAGGGGTCCCGCTGGTGTGTGGGCGTCTTCTTCACTACGTTGGTGAAGTTGCAGGTTGGCTTGGAGTAAAAAGAGCAAACAAAAGAAAATTAATTCCCTGATCACATCTAGCTAGAAATAAAGTCCCTATTACTAGCTCCTTACATTGTGCCAAGAATCATGGACTTCTGTACTTACTGGAGAGGAAATCGGTGCGTCTTCCACAAACCAGCAACCAGTTCCAATGGCAGATCTGGCAAACCACACCCAAGTCATGAGGTTATCTGATTGGTTAAGTGGATACCACCTGGCCACTCCATCCCATCCCTTTACCTAGACAGGTAGACTTGGCTGCTCAATTGGTGGCCACATGTCAATCTCAGTAGGAGGGCTGGCTAGGAGCTATTGTCTCTGGGGAAAATCCAGATATAGAGAAAGAGCAATACAAATCTAGCCACATGGCTTTTGGTGAATGGCGTTTCAAATGAAGGAACAAATGCAAGAGAATGTCCCAGCATCGTTTAGAATGCTAAGCCAGCACAGAAGCCTCTGGGGAATTGGAACTGGCCAAAAATAGGGAGAAAAACAGGGCATTTATTATGTGAGGATAAAATAGGAGGGGTAACCTTGCTTGCCACCCTGAGCCCCTTGGAGGAAGGATGAGATGATAATGTATTTTTTAATGTTATTTATCAATAAAGAATAAAGTTGTCCATGCTCAAAGTTGTCCGTGCACCACTGTTCAAGAAATAGTGTCACAAAATGATCCATGTAGTCCAAATTGTCACACAAGTATGCAAGTCATACATTACATGGGAAGAGGCAGAAGAAAGAACTTCTCTCACCATTTCCAAGAAACCTGACTTGAAAGAAAACTCCACCCTGACCACAAGTATTAAAATTAGGTCTGACATAAACCAAACTGTTTTTTTTTTTTACCAAGTCATACTTTTTCTCCTCCGCTTCCCCTCACATTCCCTTAGCTTAGCAGACCAATAGCGTGGCTGATAGCCTGACTGGAAGGTGGAGTGATGAAGCCATTATCCCAGCCAGTAGCTGCAAGGAATACTTACTGGCTTAGCCACAGATTTCTGCTTTATATTTGATAGTTATGAGAGTTGATGAAACATAAAAAGATCTCATATGTAAAAAGAGTGCTGTACCTTGCAAGTGAATCCAAAAGTGAATTCTTTCATCTTTCAGTTTTTGAGACAAGAAAATTTAATAGCAGACCGTTTGGGAGTTGGACTTAGACCTGGAAGATCCAGGTTCAAATCCCCGCTCAGCCACGAAGCTTCCTGGGTGACCTTGGGCCAGTCACTATCTCTCAGCCCCACCTACCTCACAGGGTTGTTGTGAGGACAAAAAGGAGGGGAGGAAATATGTACACCACTCTAGGCTCCTTGGAGGACGGGCAGTATAAAAATGTGAATAAATAAATAAATAAATAAATAATGGCTGAATGTCCATTTGGGGCTCCCATTCCTCCTCACTGCAGCCTATGTTCTCAGCATCATGTTTTTCTCAGGGCCACATTAGACATGCACGCAAATGTGTGCAATCTAATCATGCTTCCAACTGGAAGCTTTTATTCTTAAATTGGACAGATGGAAGGACAACTCTGGTCAGGACCAGGCTGTGCAGGAAGGGGATGTACACTCATCCCCTCTGCTATTCCAAATGCAAAAATCACACACATGCACGCACACAAAGTAGCAATTTGCCTTGAAAGCAGCTGTTTTCTCAATTTGCCACTTCCAAGGCAAATCACCACTTCAGGGGGGTGATTTTTGCCTTAGAACAGGGGTTCCCAACTTTTTACTCCAGTTGCCCCGAGTACCCCCAGACATCCCGTCCCCCCACGTACGCCTTGAATCCCCCCAAGTACCCACCTCTTTCCCAGAGGGAAAGGCTACCGCCCTGCCGATTTCTTTCAGGTTGCGGTGCGAACGGGAGGACCTGCCCGCCCGCGCCGCAACCCGGGGAAAATGGCTACAGCCCTCCTGGTCCCCCAAAGCTCTCCCTGCCTGTTCTCCCGGCCTCCGCCATCTTGGACCTCACAAAATCTCACAAGATCCAAGATGGCAGCGCCAAAATCTCACGAGTGCTTCATGTGCCCTCACGAGATTTGGGCGCCACCATCTTGATGATGATGAATCCTTGTTCATGTGTGAGAACCCAGGCAATTGTTCTCCCCTCTCAATAGGCCTGCTTAATATTCTTCTGTTTTAAATTCTGATGTCAAAGATAGATGGTTTTGAAAAGATAATATCTGGGTGAGTGTTTTTTCTCTGACTGGGGAAAAAAAAGGAATGACTGCTATAGTGAGAAGGAAGAGGGAATTCATATGAACATCCAGCATGATAACTTTTTAAAAGAGCCTGGGTCCTCCGGATAAAAAGGGAACAAAGGCAGGAAGTACAGGTATTTCCAAGACCCAGTCTGTCTTTATCTAATGCTCAGGTCCAAGAAGTGTTGGTACCAAGTTCTAGGGGACCCTCAGGTAAAGCCTCGTGTTAGACCCTCCTATGGCGTTCTAGAGAGTGTGCATGCTTTCACACATGCACACACAATGGCGTTGGGGCACTGGGAGAGGAGCATCCAGAGTGTTCCTCTCTAAGTGCCCCAGCAGTGTTGACAAAGGAGTAGCCAAGCTGCCCCTTTTACTTTCTCAGCCAGGCACTGAAACATGAGCATACAGAGATTCCTGCCCTTATCTTCCCAGACAGTTGGGAAGGTAAGAGCACCAATCTCTGTGTACACTCCTGTTTCAGAGCCACACTGGTGCTGAGAAACAAATGGGCAGCCAGAGAGCTAATGATAGAACAAGTCACTTTGTCATCGCCGCTCCTCTCCATCCTCTGCGAATGGGCTTTCTTAGAGGTCTCTGCATCATCAGCTCAGGGGCCTCTAAGAAGCCCAGTTGCAGAGGGAGATAAAATAGCTATCACATGAGTAGCTCAATTGAGTTGCCACTGTCTGCTGGTTGAGGGGGGTTTAGGATTTGGCTGGGCCTCCTGGTCAGTACCTGACCTGGCCAATCCAATACTAGTCTTGGAAGAAAGGGAGGATTTGCCTAATGTTGGTTCCTTTGAGGGGAGGCTACATGAAGTCGTGATGAGCCTGCCTAGGTCAGTGATGAGCCTAGGTCAGGGGAGGGGGAAAATAATGATCTACAAGCATTATCTTTCCCAGGGACCTCAGTTTTCTCTGCAGAGCCATGTGTGTACTATGATCCAATCCCCCAAGCCTCTCTATTTTTCCCCTCAGCCTTCCAGGACAAGAGTCTTCTCATGTCCATTTCCATGATGTACAGAGGAGCTTGTATTTCTGCAGAAGGGGAATGGGATCCGGAGAAGACATTAATTATATTGTCAGAAAAATGCCTTGCTTCATTTCAATACGCTGCATTGCTAGCCATCTAAAGGTTACAAATAGAAACAGTTTCTATTCATGGAATAGAAACTGGTGGTTGTCTTGGGGGGGGGTGTCCTTTTAATTCGAGGGAAATTTTAGTGCAATGAACATGTGATTGACAATTTATGCTAAGTCAGGCACAATGTAGGCAGATGCTGTGAAAGCATCTGCTCATTTCTCCAACGACTCTACCTTAGTTTTTATATGCAGCCGCCTCTCTGCTCCAGAGTGTCTCAATGTATGCCGGTACTCACGGTATGGCAGACATTCTCTCAAACAATGGACTGGTTCACGGGGGCAATCTGTCCACTCAATTCATTCATTCCTTTCCAATTAGAGTCACTGTTTCATTACTGTCCAGACAGAACTGTGTTCACTCAACCTTATCCTGAACCTAATGAGGTACCTGGCAGAAGAACCCAAATTTCCTTTTGCAAAATTTCCTATTTATACAGTATAGTGCTATCAATGTACGTATCTGATATATGCAAACTTTTGTGGTGGGATCCTTGCCACACAGGCCTAGTCTCTCTGGAAACTCCTTTTGGCACATAGGTAAATAAATGCAGCCATTCATTTACAAGACCATCCATATTCACAATTTCCCTTCAAATACTGTACGAATATTTATACATTCTACATCATATGTATGTAAGTGCTCATATTCATCACAACTCTAAACAGTCATCCATATATACTCAAACATACCTAGCAAATGCTTCCCTGCAGCGGGGATGGACACACACACACTTTCCCCTTGCTTCACATTTCTTCTGGAAGACACATTGTTCTTCTTCCATACATTCCGGCCCGCTCTCTTAGGTCATCTGAGGGGGTTCTCCTGCGGGTGCCACCTCTATCGCAAGTTAGGGGAGTGGCAACACATGGGCGAGCCTTCTCTGCTGTGGCGCCACGACTGTGGAACTCCCTGCCAGGGGATCTGAGAACCACCCCCTCCCTCATGACTTTTCGGCGAGGGCTCAAAATGTTTTTGTTTCGTTTAGCGTTTGGGTGATGGGTTGTGGTCTGCCTCCTGTGTCTCAAGATGCTCTGCCATGCTGCTTCTCTGCTCCATACTGTCGTTCCCCCCCCCCATGGATTTTATTGTTTTTTAAATTTGTTTATGTATGGTTATGTATTGTTTAAACTTATTTTATGTATTTTAATCTCTGTTGTAAGCCGCCTTGGGCATTTGCCTTCGGCATAGGAAAAGGCGGGGTATAAATTTTTAAAATAAATAAAATAGATAAATAAGCTCTCCCTTTACCGAATCATGCATGCTCCATCTTCCTTCAATATTTATATTTATTTTTTGTGGTTATTTCACTTCAACATTTTTATTTTTTTTTATTATCAACTACCTTGAGTTCCTTCTGGGAGAAATGCAGAATATAAAAATTTAAAAATAGATGAAATAAAATAGCCACATACACTGCCCAAAACGTTTATATAAATACAGTAGCAGTGCAATCCTAGGCATGTCTACTCAGAATTAAGTCCCATTATGTTAAATGGGGCTTCCTCCCAGGAAAGTGTATATAGAATTGCGCCTTAAGTGAGTCCTGTTATTTTAACTAGAACTGTATGAACTAGAAACAAACTAGACGAGATACTAGACATTGCCCTGAATGATATGAAAGCTAACAGCTTAACAGAACTTCTCTATTCAGTTTGTATGAGCAGAAGTGATGAGTCATTGGGTGACTCAAGGCTGATTCAGGTGAGCATTTTTCTAGGGTTTTTGCCTACTCAGCTTGACTTTTTCAGCCATCTCTGATTGGATATGCATTTGTCATCCAATATTTTTGAATTGTTGACATACCAGTTGCACCAATTTCCTCAGATTGCACCAATATGCAGCAGTCCTTCACCATCAACAAATTAGCACCTTTTAGATAGTAAGATGAAACTGATTCAACATCCAAATTACACCATTCTAAGAACTACTTCACAGACGACAGTTGTGACGTTATTGTGTGTATTATCATATATGGAACCTTATACTGTATATGTGTTAACATATATAAGGTCCCACATACATTGTATGCGTTATCAGGACCTGAGCACAAATTCATGAGCACTGTAGGATTACATTAGTTATTAAGGGTGCATTTATGTATAATTAGGCACATGTCTTTTTAACATTCTTTGAAGGAGTGAGTAGGAAATAATTGGATCACAGAATCATAATTTTATGGACTATAAAACATTTACAGATCACAGACAGACTACACTCCACTCCACTACCCAAAGCCCTGGATGGATATATCTGCAATGTAACTCTAGTGAGTTTCCAAAAATTCATGAATGGGGGGGGGCAGCCACTGTGATCACCTCTTTGCGCACCCTTGTTGTCTGAACCTGGTGCAAAGATAGTATCATTTTAGAGGCCACCCTCAGCTGATGATCTTGGGAACCATAAAGAAACCTGGGGGGGGGGGGGAGATGGTCTCTGGTAGACATAATCCATTGAGAGTCCTAATTAGTCCTCATTGCTCTGGTGACAAGTGTGCCTCAAGCAGGAAACCATGTTTGCTCTACAGACATGATGCATGGAAGAATATCTGTGTAGAACCAGTGATGAATTTAAATAAAAATTGTTCACATTTTCCTAACAGGCAGTTTGGGTGTTGTTGCACCTTAGTCCCTGCTGCTTCTCTATATATGTGGCACTTTTAAAATTGGCTTGATCATATGCTGCATTTCTTCTCTTATATACCAGTAGTTTATCTATGGGGGGTGGGAGGTTGAATCTTCCCTGAGAGCAAGGTGAATAGAATGAGCCTTAACAATTCACTGCAGCTCTATGACAGCTCATCTCCCCCCACCCCCCTGCTGTGTTGCATTCTCCAATTCCTTCAAGGTCCAGGGCTCCCACATCTTGTTCATGTTCGATTTTTCTGTCTCACACTTAAGCATAGCTTGAACAGCAAGAGCCATCCCATCTTAAGTAGTGTGGCATCTCTTGGATGGCAAAATTTCCTTGGGCCAGCTATGGCCAGCAGAGATTGACAAAAGAATTAACTTCAGTTGAAGGTTTTGCTTCAGTGTTATAGGCTTTGTGGCGATCTTTAGTGGGAACAAAAATACCCTGTCTGAACTCTAAGTATCCAAGGGTGATTCTGTAGTTCTTCAGGTCAGTTGCGCTTTGCAAGAAGGGGTGGCAGAAACAAAGAGAGGGCATTCATCCTGGGATCAGTGCTCTGAACAGCCTCAGTAATTCTGCTGTTCTTCTTGGTGACCCTTGGGCAGCATTAGTCTAGGGAAGGAGGATTTGATTTTGGAAGAGCTTGCCCTGATGTCACCAACTACTGCCAGCCAATGTGAATGGGTATCATTGTGAACCATAGGACAGATATAGCCTCTTGTGTATTTTAAAAGAAACGCCAGCATTGGATACAAGAGCAGGAGTGAAAAGAATGTTTAAAGGCAGAAGGGGAACTAATTCCACTGAATGTAGAGTATAGGAGCCTTTGATTCTCTTATGATAGGGATAGGCGGTTGGCTCAGGGGCCCAATCTAGCCCTCAGAATATTCCCATCTGTCCTGGCATAGCCCGAACTCTCCATAATAACCCAATTCAGAATGGACTCAGATACTAAAACAAAAAATCCATCACTTTTTCTGGACACATTTTGAAATGTGGACTCCATCTTACTCCCAATGACATCATCCTGGGAGCATGACAGGGCCAAAAAGAATCCTTCAAGACCCTGTGCCCTTCCCCCTTTCCTCCCCCCCCCCCTTTAACTGAAGCAACAGAGAGGCCTCTGGAACACTGAAACAACAACGTGCTTGAGAGAAATGTAATTTCTGAAGGCACCAGAGTACCCTCTGAACATAAGGTACTCCGGAAACTGCATTTCCTTATGTACCTCTTTAAACTCCTCCCCACGTGAGCAGCAGCATAGGGTCTGTCAGGTTCGCAGCATAGATCCAGAAGGGGGCGTTTCTGAGGCTGTTACTGGTCTGTCACGTGAAGATTGTAGAGGTCTTGCCCTGTGCAGCAGTGAGTACCTAGTGGCCAGCGGTGCTGTTGCCGGTCTTTGTTTCATTGGTCCCATGGACGTTGTTGTCTCAACTCAGTTGCTGAGGCGGGTCTTGCAGCCTGCCCAGGACAGAGACGTGGCTGAAGTGGTGCCCGCTGTTTCAATGCCTTCGCATAAGCCGGCTGCTTTTCCACTGCGTGTCGAGCGGTCATGAACGAAACAGGCCTGGGGCGCTGCCCGCCTGTGACGGCAAGACTGTCGCGTGAAGGCGGCTTGAGAACGGCCGTGTGTCCTGCCCAAGGAGTGCAGCCCCTCGCTCCCGCCTTCCAGGTTGCGTCCGAAAGTGCCACCGCGAAGAACATGCCGTCGCTCGGAGAGGAGTTGCCGAGAAGGGCTCTGGGACCTGTCCAGGAGCCCGCTGAGTAACCGCGCTTGCAAGGTGGGAGGAGGCCACACACAGGTACGGCCCGGCAGTCTCGTGCAGCCGCTGCCATCATTTCGATTGGCTCAGGCAGCGGGGTCACCGAGGTCACTCAAAGCTCAGGCTCTGCCTCTCCCTGGTGGGCTCTTCTCCCCATCCCAGCCCATCCTCCCTCCCTCCCTCCCCCCCCCCCTGTAATCCGGGGGAGTGAGTGAGTGTGGCAGACAGGCACGGAGGCGAGCGCGAGCGGATGGCGGATTCCATACACACCACCAGGCAGCCCGGGATGCTTTCTTTTCCCTCCGCCTCCTCCTCTGGCCGCAGGGATGGCTCTGCTCCAGACAAGAGTGAGGAGAAGCCTAAAAAAAGAGCCTTCTATCTCGTGAGGATGAAGCCACTGAAGGAGCCTATGACGAACAACAACAATGTGTCTTTTGTGATACACTGTCACATAGGCAAGGAGATCAAACACATATGCAGCAACTGCAGTCGCGGGGAGGAAGCCCGTGACGGTGAGTGCTCTGATCTTAGGGGTGTGTGTGTGTGTGTGAGAGAGAGAGAGAGAGAGAGAGAGAGAGTGTTTCCTTGTGCTCCTTATGTGTACATGTGTGCCTTCCTCCCAATTACTGGATGCTTAGCTGGTTCCTTAAGGGACTGCGGGAGAAGAGAAGAGTCAGGGAATAAATGGGTCTGGCAGCTATTTGGCATGCCAGCCAGAGAGGAAAGCAAAGCTGGCATTTTACCTTCAGTTCATGAGACCTTTGTAGAGCTTCTGTGGAAACTGCTTTGTGCTTTGCTTGCCTTCATCATCGATGCCTTACTTAGACTAGGCTTTCATCTGTGGTTCATCAACTTTTGTTTCTCCCTCCCCCCCCATCAACGTGCTGCAGCAAGAGTTCGCCTGACTTAATTATTGGTATTTGGGAGGCTGCTTTCTGAGGAATCAATCTCATGTGATCTTTCACTGTGTCTCCTCCAAACACATTGGGATGTGTGCGGAGTTATTGGCTGGTATCTTCTTGGGCTTAGTGTGTGGCACCTTTTGTCGGACCGTTGCCAACAGTCCTTGCCATTCTCTTGACAGTGAGTGTAACAATCTAAAGGGTGCATCAGATAGAGTCCAGTAGACTGTCAGGGGTTTATACAGGTAAGCGGATCCCTTCTGTGTGTTGTTAAGAGCAAGTTAAATGTTTTGAATGAGCAACAAGGGTGACAGCGTTTTGTCTGTCAGTAACTGAAAGATGCAGAAAAAGCTACAAGAGGCAGAAAACTAGCAAAACAGAAACTCTTTGGAGATGATGACGGCCATATCCTTTCTCCAGTGCAGAGAGGGGTGGTGGTGGTGGTCATGATTTCACATTTTATTTAGATCTGAAAAGCTCTTCAGTTGGGACCAGCTCAGATGGGTATGTTAGGCAGAGCTCATTTCTTGAAGGTCAGTGAAAGACTTTTGATTGCAAATCTGAGTAGGAAAACATCATGACTCTGGTTGCTGTCTGCAGTTGCCCGTGCTTTATTTCACCATTTTTGACACTCAGGATGAATTTTGAATGGTTAAAAAGTCATTCTGCTCAGAAGAGCCAAATATTGCTGGATTTTGGCATCTCCTTGTCATCCGAGCAGTGCAGTTGTAATGACATAGCTATGGTTTTCCAAATGACTTTAATGAATGGAGACTTGCTAGTATAATTATAGTTCCTTCTGTTGAACTGCAACTGAAAGCGGACTAAATTGTTTTGTTTTGCGTGGGGCAACAGGATAGCTTTTTGATACGCAGTGATAATATCCTTTCCATGGTTCTATACTTGGCCCATGCTCCTTGGCTTGTTCCTTTTGGGCATGATTTTTTCCCCTCCTCTACTGCTTATTACTGGTGACAGCAAAGTCCCCTGGAAATTAAACCTAGAGATTTGCAAAGCAGGAGCAGCAAGTGGCTGCATGATTCATTTATCCTCCAAAGCAGGCTAAGCCACATTAAAATATGCCCTGCCTGTTTTAATGTAATTAATCTTTAAAGGCATTTGCATCAGCCCCTTTATCAGCAGTCCCACAAATACCAAATGCTGGTGTAAAAGGGAAAGCAGAACTGTATTTATGTTCATATGTGAGTGCATGCAAAAGACCAGCCCTTCAGTTGGCCTTGGAGGCCAAGCGGCATTTCTGGGAGTGGGCAGTGTGCTTGATTGACCCCCCCTTTTCAGAGTGGTAGGGGTACTTTACTTTGTTTGGTACCACCACCCTGCACTTACCTCTGTGAACACCCCCAGCCATCAGTCTCTACCCATTTCAGTCTCTCCCAGAGCAGAAATGAATGGCTGGGGTAAAGGCTGCTAGTGTGTGTGTGTGGGGGGGGGGGGGATGGAGCAAACAAGTATGCAGTATACTCTTCCAGGTTGGTGGAGATAGCAAAGAAGGCAATCAAGTGGGGTGTACCTACACACCAATTTTTTTAATGGAGGGGCAAATGCAGGTAACAGCAGAGGAGGTGGGGTCCAGGCACCATGGAAGCTTCAGTTGGGTTTGTGCATGCATATCTTTACACAAGTCTCTAGTTCCAGATACATTTCCACAGATTTGCAGGTATACAATAATCCAATCTTTTGATGTCAGTTGATGGAGTTTTTAATTGGAGTTTTTAATAGTTTTAATTAACAGTCAGTGAGATACTGACTGTTAGTGTTCCTCTGTTTGTAATAGGTGGACTGGTAACATTAGAAATGTAGAAAGAAGCAACAGAAATAAAATGCTTCCACTGATAGATCTTTCAGAGGACCTGTAATTATGATTTCATCACATTGTACGTTAAGATCATATCTCATTAACATAGATTTTATATATTTCTGATGCCTGGTGTTGATCATGGAGGGTTCTAATCTTAAATCCCCCTGGGCATGACAAGCTACGACCTTCTTTTTGAAGCAAATTAAAGCTGTGCATCTGTGCTCTCTTGCAAGTTTATTTCAGTGGGAACTGGTCTAAAGGAATTGCCAATGGAATCTGTCCATTCCTTATTACTACAAGGGATTTGAGTCCTCCTCGCAGCAGTGTGGAATCAAAACATGTTGTTGACTGGCAAAGTCTTAAGGGTCATCTGTTCTGAACTCCATGCACCACTTAGCAAAGGAGGACACATTTTCTGGAGTGTCCCATAGGGAGAGAATATAAACAAACCAATTCTCTGGATAGGGCAGGTACCGTATTTTACGCTCCATAGGACGCATCGGTCCATAGGACGCATGCATCCTATGGAGCATAAAATAGAGGGGGGAAAAATTGTCCTTACCTGGGCTTCGGGGAGGGCTGTGGGGGCTTTGGGGAGGCCTGCGTGAGCCTCTGCAGACCTCCCCGATGTTTACTTCGGCCCCAAAGAGCGATTTTCGGCCATTTCCAGAATGGCCGAAAATCGCTCTTTGGGGCCGAAGTAAACATCGGGGCAGGCCTGCAGAGGCTCGCGCAGGCCTGCGCGAGCCTCTGCAGGCCTCCCCCCCGATGTTTACTTCGCACCATAGGACGCACGCTTTTCTCCCCCTATGTTTTGGGGGAGAAAAAGTGCGTCTTATAGTGCGAAAAATACGGTAGTCTAGTACCTGACCGTAAATCCTAGGAATTGAGAGGTGGACAGGTTCTCTCTTCAGATCCTGTTAGGGCATGCCTAAATGAAGGGTAAAATCTTGGGTAGGCATCTGGCAACCCAGGCACAAGTTTTATAGGATGCCATTTAGTTTTTGTACTTGCAAAAGCTGTTGTACAAGACGATGCTGATTGCTGCAAAAACTTTATTTCATGTAACGAAACAAAGTTTTTGCAGCATCATCATGGTCTTGTATGGCAGCTTTTGCAAGTACAGCAAGTCCTCATTTAACGTTGTAGATCGGTTCCTGGAAACTGCGACGTTAATTGAAGCAACAGCCTATAACAAACCAATTTTCACCAGTGGGCTCAGTGATGTTCCGGGGGGAAAGCCGATTTTGGGTTCCTTGTCTTTGTTCTCTCCTCAGAATGCCTTGCAGAAGCTACTTGCAAAGCATTTTGGGGCACGAATAGGACCAGGAAGTGGGTCACGAGCCTGGCGCAACCTGGAAGTAGCTGCAGCCATGGAGACCACAGTTACTGAAATGACGGTAAGCAAGGACTTACTGTACAAAAACTAAATGGTGTCCTATAAAAGTTGTGCCTGGGTAGCCCGATGTCTACCCAAGATTTTACCTTTCATTTAGGCATACCATAACGCAGTGGTTCTCAAACTGGTGGGTTGCAACCCACCACACCAGCTGGAAGCAGTCGCTACCCCCTTAAGGGGTGTGGCGGCGTTGATGACAGCACTTCCAGAGTCCCACCACCGTGGCAAAAAGGGCATTTTCCGGGGGCCGCACCAACCCTATGGAGCCCTCTACACACACACCCCATCCCTTGGAAGAGCTTCCAATGGCACTTGGGATCTCTTCTGAAGCGTGAGGTGCCCTGTAGAGGGGGCTGTGGGTCCCCCCGCAACCCCAGGAGGGCTGGCGCAATCCCCAGTAAGTTGAAAAAAAACCCTTTTTCTGCAGTGGTGGGACTGCAAGTGCCATCACCGCCAAGTCTTCGACAACTTATAGGTTCCCTTACTTGCCTGTAAGAGTTTGAGAACCATTGCCCTTACAGAATCTGAAGAGAAAACTCATCCACCTCAAAATTCCTATGGGACTTATGGTCAGGGTCTGTATCAAGGGGGACATTCTGAAAGTGGGGCTTCTTCCTCAAGAGTAGGAAGCAATGACAGGAAACCAATGATGATCTTGCGTGGTGGGGGTGGGGTCAGCTCCTATTCTGCATTCTGTTCCTACCCCTGGCTAGGAACAAGTATCTTTTGTTGGCAGGCAGTGTCATGACTTAAGCTTAAGGCAGCTACAGGTAGTTAAGTTACAAGATCTGCTGGAGGCACTTCAGTGCAGCATAGTGGGAATGTGCACAAGGGAAACCACTCAAGTCCAAGGAGAAGCAAGAATTCAAAATGGGACTCCCAAACCGAGGCAATTAAAGTCCCTTTGAAAGTGGAGAGGTGACTCAGAGGGTCTTACCTACCCCTTCAAAGTATATTATGTTGCTAAAATATTTATATGCCACTTTTCAACAACAAACGTTCACAAAGCAGTTGTCATAGCTAAAATGGTTCCCTGTCCTAGAGGACTTGCAGTCTAAAAAGGCATAAAAGAAACACCTGCAAATATTCACTGGACAAGAGACTATGCTAGGTATTTTGTCCAGTACTCCAGTTGCTCTCCTGCTAAATGTAAGAGAACCACCACTTAAAAGGTGACTCTTAGCCTAGTTAGCAAACTCAGGGTTGCCACATACTTGTGTTCGTTCTAGTGCAGTGGTCTTCAACCTTTTTCGTGCCACAACCTCAATAAATAAATACTATTTATTTATTTATTTATTTATGGGGCTGGGAACCCACCAGTCATCCCGCCGGGCCCCCCTCCTGGGACCTTTCACCCAACCTCCACCCCTGTCTCCACTCTCCACCCCAGCAACCTTGTCCTGCCGAGCTCATCCTGCCCGCACAACCAGCATAGACCAAGGATGTAGATGCAGGTCTCAGCGGTCAGCATCTTCTCTAGCCATCCATTCCCATTAAAGAAACATATTCAGCTATTAGCCGAACAAGCCCTAAGAAAACATAATATCCTCATTGATGACCGTAACATTGTTAGCGGATGACTAAAATGAGCCCAGTAACTAGGCATTAAGTTCTTAGATCTTCCACACTTTGTGACAATAAGCAAGTCTCTCCTCAAGGATGTGCCTGATGGATGGAATTGAATCCTGTAGAATCCTATTTATTCAGACAGCTCAAGCAAAAAACAATCAGTAACCTAATGGGAATGCCATTGGAACAAAGTTACAAAAGGCAGGGGCAAAAAAAAATTGGAATAACTGAGTTATTGGATAACTAGTATTTTTATTTCTCTGTTATTTAGTTCTTGTGTCTATGAAAGTGCAATCACTTTAAGCTTCTTTACATGTTTTCTACGCAGAAACCAACCCAATGATGTAGATCAGGGGTGGCCAACCTTCCACCATTAGGGCCTCTATGTTCTTGAGCTGTGTAGAAGACAGAAACTTGGCACCTGCAAGTGCTGATGGTGCTGCTAAAACAGCTCCACTTGCTGAAATGCCCTCACCTATGCAACCATTTAATGGCCAGGAGCATTCATGTTGAAAGGTTGGCCACCCCTGATGTAGATGGTCAAATGTGATGATCCTATATGTGTACATTTTGCTTGAGAGGGTCAATATGCTGACTTGGTATTTTTCCTAAACTGATGTTTTCTAAGAAGGAAATGTATAATGTGTGAAACACCAGAGAGACTGACCCTGTCACTCACTTCGTGTTGTAGACCATCTGGGAAAAATAGGAAATATTTGGGCATGCCAAGTACAACTTGCGTATTCTTCAAGGATTTCATTGAGGAATCGCATCTTATTTGCTTATCATTATCACTGCTGGTTGATCTTGTCCCAAATGCATGAAGAAAGTACTGTATACAAGTTTGAACTTTAGCAAATTAGAATTAGGAATACCTTTCTTCACTGCAAGAGAAACATATAATTCCCAAGACTCTGGGGTTTAGTTGCTTAAAAAACAGACTCTTAGAAAAGTTTGCTTTGCTGTTAAATGAAACATTTGCTATTAAATAAAACAAGGTGATTATTTTGCTACCTACAAATGTAATTATTGAATCAAATTACTATCTTCCAGGCAGGTTGTAAACCCAGCAGTTTCTCTTCATGGTTATGTTTTCCCATTATGGTTCAGGGGTTTTAACAGTCTTGCCTGACCAGCTCTAGAATGAAGATAACAGAGGCAGCCGCTAACTATTTGCAGCCATTGATGATCACACCTATTCAAAACGGCCCTAATCCAATCTAAGTGTGACCTGAACAATGGAAGCAAAAACAGCTGTGAAGGCTGCAGCAGGCCTTCAGCTTTATAATGACATTTAGGAGAAAGGAGGGGAAAATGCAAACACAATTAGATGGTGTGCAGCTCAAGTTTCCATGAGGTATTTGCACACACCCTAAGGCTTAATTCTCACTGTGGTGGTAGATCGGTGTCTGGGCTGTACCACCAGACTGCAGATGGGCACTTAAGCTCTCATACTTGAATCTTCCTATACAAACATAAAAGGCTCCTGTACTTAGAAAACTACTAAGTCAGGGAGAAGGCTAATCTCCCTGACATCTAGTTTTCATGAAGGGAATATTGTGTATGGAAAAAAAATCTAATCATGTGAGCCCCTGTTTGCAATTGATGGTGCAGCCCAGACACTGGTTTACTACTTCAGTAAAAATTAGGCATACATTTAGCATTGATCAGCATTACGGGTTTAGGCTGGGGAATAAAATTTGTTGTCCAGAAAGAAATTGTCCTCTTTTTGACAGCATATTTAGCAAACAAAATGCAGGTACTTTATTGCTCTCCTTTGTCTGGCAAACATATTTGTATGCTCAAATAACTTCCAGAAGTATGATAAATGAGGATATTTCCTCTGATCTTGTTGCACTGTCAAGTCCCTCTGGAATGTCATTTATTTTTAAAGAACTCTAAGGTCTCATAAGAGCAGGTGAGAAATACTGGGGGCTGGATTGTTTGCTTAAACATAGTTCTGTGCTTGGAGCTTTCCCTAAGGAGAGTTTGTGAAGACCCTAGTGAGCTGGTTAACTATAGGGTTGCTAAGTCTCATGAGTTTTGCAATTTTGATGTTTTATTTTGCCTTCTTAGACCCATCTGGTGAATTTATGTATCGGTAAGTCTAAGATATGTCTGCTCGTTGCTCAATCTACTTTAAGGGCCAACCTAGACACGTGGGGTTAAATATATGTTTGCCCTATCTGCATATATGTGTTTGCCCCATCTGCATATATCTGCATATATGAAGCTTGCAAGCTTCAGCTGTATTTGGAGAAATCATCTCTCTCAGTGAGCCATCAGAAAAGAAGAGGAGGAGCAGGACAGATTGGCAGGGATGTGGATCAAGTCTCTCTGACTCCAAGTTTCGAGTCAAGTCCCAAGTCTCTGGGTCCAAGTCTTAAATCAAGTCCCAAGTATTTGCCCCCAAGTATTTGGCTGTGAGTCCCTATCTGTTTAATGGGGAAAACGGGTTTAAACCTGAATAAGATACTTTATACATACATAAACCTTTATTGGCATACAAATTCAACTTGTTGTAAAAGGCTCCAAGTCTCGAGTCGATTCTTTTGAGTCTTTTACAATTGCCAAGTCAAGTCCGAGTCCAGTCATTGACGCGACTTGATTCTGACTCGAGTTCGAGTCAATAGACTCGTCTACACCACTGCAGATTGGTAGGCAGGGCCTAGGACTGGAACGGATCCCCGTGGATAATGAGTGCCAACTGTTTGCTGCATGCAGTATATCTTAACTGGTTGAAAACATGTGAACCAGTTACCAAAACACTTTTTAATGTTAGCATAATGGCAGAAGGAAGTGACTGGGGTCATGGGGGGTTGTGAGATAGGAACAGATCATCCATAGAATTCTGGAGGATGGAGACTTTTGTAAGTGGTACCTGCATATTTGTATCATCATAGCCACATGTATTCTAGTAACCATCAATATCCAGGAGCAAATCCTATCCACTCCTATTGTCATCTCCTCCACCATTATTGTGCCTGTCCTCCACATTTGTTACCAAAATTGCCTTTATTATTTTGGGGAATAGCTTTAAATATGGCAATTTGATATATACAGGTGGGCCCCCATATCCACTGATTCGCTATCCACGGTTTCAGTTATCCACGGATCGTGGGGACCCCCCCCCCCCAGGCTTTTACATTTTTCCCAGTAAGCTTTGTTTCTTCCTTAAAGAAACAGGAGAAGCAGCCTCTGGCTGCTTATTACAGGCAAATAGAATGAGACTAAGTACTAGAGAGGCTCTGCAAGGTTAACAGAAACCTTGCAGAGCCTCTCTAGGACTTAGTATCGTTCTACTTGCCTGCAACGGAGGCTGCTTCTCTGTTTGTTTTAAGGAAGAAACAAAGCTTGCTGATAGAAAAATTAGAGCTGGGGGGGCAAGCATGCTTGCCTGCAGGGGAGGCAGGGTGGGGTGGGGCCCTCAGGAAACCATGGAGGGGGTGTTCGCTCTTATCCACGGTTTCAAGTATCCACGGAGGGGCCTGGAACATATCCCCAGCAGATATGGGGGCCCACCTGTACAGGGATCTTTAGACCAGCTATACCAGAGTCCAGCCACAGAATTCCGCTTTAAATAATATTAAGGACACATGTGGTTACTTTCCAATATTTACTAGATAGTCAGATTCATACAAAAAATACAATTCAATATGCAGCAATTCAATCACACCCACAGCATACAGATCTAGGAAACTTAGGTAGAAGTATAGAGGTTTAGCAGATTTCTTGATTTGTACACATGGGTGATATTTACCTATCCTGGAGAGTTGTTCTAGGATTGCAGTACTGGATGTATTAATAGAGAAAGAGCAGAGAGGGGGGACATGAGGAGAAGGGGGAGAAATAAAATGATTCTAAGGTTCTGAACAAGCTGGGTTCAGGAACCAAATCAGTGACTAACTGAGAGGTAATGCAAAGAAAAGGGAGGGGGGTTGCAAGAGAGAGGGAGGGGGCAAAGGGGGGAAGGGGAACAAGATAGAGGAGAGAGAGCTCACCAGTACGAGTCCAAAGCACAAGAGGAAGAGAGAGACTGCCAGGCAGTCTTTACCTTTTATAAGGAACAGGGCACATGGCCAAGAAAAGGGGAGGATACCTTTTGAGAGGACAAGGTACATAGAAAAAGGAAGGAAAGCTCCTAGAGTGGACTTCCTGCACATCTCAGTGCACCTCTAGGTAAAACTACATAAACAATAGGAAGGTGGGAGGGGGATCTGGTTTGATGGTCCAGTCCTTAAGGCGACAAAGCAGTGGCTCTGGAGAGGCTGGGATGAGTCATTTCAGGTAGCCCTCTGTATTGTCTTCTCTCGGGAACATACTTAGCATATCAATGAGGAGGGGGGAGGAATGCAGAGTAGTCTGTGAGAGCTTCTTGGACACATGGCGAAATGGAGGCTGCTGCTCAGGGTTTCTTTACTCAACTTCTGGCTTTGGGGAAATCCTTACAGCATGGCTCCATTAATCATGACAGGAACACAAGCGCGGCGTGACCCTCGCGCTGTGTCACAATACAGTCCGGACTGGCACATGTTCCATTTTTGCTCTCCACCCTTTTCAAAAAGCCTCATGGCATCACACATTTTTCTTTTGGCAACAGTTCTCATTTTGAAAGGTCATGGGGCAACAACATGACCAATCTATCCTGCTCTTCTGGATCTATTTCACTTCTCTGTCTACCACTTTCTTCAAACACACAAAAAATCAATTGACAGGTTCTGTCCCAATTACTGTTCAATTTCCCTGTAACCATTTGCCTCCAAATGCCTGGAGTTTACCAGTTAGTAGGAGTGATGGTTGAAGCAGGGGCAAGAAATGATGACTGAAAGGAAGAGGAGGACCATTTATAGCAGGGATTCTTAACTGGGGGTATCCATACCCCTTGGGAGTTTGGAAACCAAATGATAGGGTTATGGGACTCTGTCTCTGAACAATTAAAAAATTGTTAGATTAGATTAACTATCACCACTATCAATATGGATTGAGGCGGTCTGTTCCTAGCTATCCATATGTACAGTAAAACCAAGCTATTGACATCTTTTGAAGTCATACTGGTACCTAATAGAACTTGTGATGATGATTTCGACAGTTCGAAGAGGGCATGGGGACATATTGGGCAATTCATTGGGGTCTGTTGTCGTAAAAAAAAGTTAAGAACCCCTGATTTATAGGAAGGACACACTTCGCCCTTATTTTGGGGACAATAGAGTCTGATTCAGGTGACAAGTGTAGCTTTCTACTCTTTGGTTTCTATGATTGCAGACCTTCTCTTTTATCCATGCAAGGCACTGAGAAGTATTCTGTCTGAGGGGATGCTAGAAGATATGAAAGTTTTGTTGGTGAGATTGCAATCGCTGAGCGAAGAGTACTATGCACAAATAAGCATGTTCCTTGGACCTCTTCATCTATTATAATTATAGATTAAGAGTGCATGTATTTTCTTCCATATATTTTTATCCCACTTTTCACTTTAAAGATGTTTACAATTTACAAAATACAAAACATTAGCCCTCTTAACAATGATAAACATCACAGCGCCTCAGCACATCATCAGTAAAATACAGTATAATCAATGAAAAGGTATGTCCAATGCAAACAGGAATACGAATTTCACTGCCTGCCAGAAAGCGAGCTACTGTGGAGCCTTCAGAAACCGCAGCAGAAAAGGCCCTGTTCCTTGTGCCCACCCATTGTACATACAGTGGGCCCTCGCTATCCGCGGAAATCTGTTCCAGACCCCCCCCCCGCGAATAACGAGGATCCATGGATGCTGGAATCCAGCACCCGATGTCTCCATTACTCATCGGAGTGGGCGGTGAGTAATGGAGACATCGGGTGCTGGACTCCAACACGCCGTTATTAGCGGACTGCTTACATGAATATTGAGATCCGTGGATGCCAAACCTGCAAATAATGAGGGCCTACCTGTATATGCATCTCTCTTCTGCTTCCAGTACACATGGCAGGAACAATTATTGTCTGTAGCCTCTTCATAGGTGATAATGTTTGTCATGTATACTTTACTCATACTCACTTTGTGTATTGTGGCTGAATTTGAGAACCACTGGTTCATCATCAGTAAAATACAGTATAAATACAAGACCACTACCAAACAATAGGTGAATTGTATTATTTATGTTAATTGCTATAAATTGGTAACATCGCACCTGTGAAGAGGTCAGTTTAACAAGACAGTTAATCGACTACAAAGAAAACAAGCTGTTTAAGTGTGCTTGGCCTGGGAAGTAACTGACTTATCAGCTTGGTCCTCTTTATCAAGTTTTCTTTCTGGTTTTACTGCTTGTTATTAAAAAAAATCAATTTTATGATTTATTTATTGTCAGCTGCCTTGTCAGACCCTGCCTTCAGGGTCTGTGTGGAGGGGAAAATGGGATAAATGCAAAGATAAATAAGTCAGCCTTTTAGTGCATAGCTCAGTGGTGGGAGCATTTGCTCTGCATGCAGAAGGTCCCAGGTTCAGTCACTGGCATCTCCAGGTCGGGTAGACTAGAGAAAAAAAATCCTGTTGGAAGTCCTAGAGAGCTTCTGCCAGTCTGTGTTGACAACATTGACCACAATGGTCCAGTGGTCTTACTTGGTATAAGGCAGCATCCTATGTTCATATCTTGCAGCCCTAAAAGTAATTTTTCTACCTTTTTTGTCGTTTAGAATCATGACTACAACGTGCTCTTAAGGCTGATAAACAAAAAACCTCAAAAGCTATTTTCCCTTTTCCCCCCATGCCCCCATTTTCATAACTTTGTAAGCCAAACTGTCTTTGGGCATGTGGACTATTAAAATTATAGACTACCTGAGGCTTTCACTCCTATTTCACTCCTATTTTTCACTCCTATTTGTGTCTTCTGTCTGTGATTGCACTGTACAGTAGTAAGCTGCTGCCTAAGAAGTGGTGATGGTTGAGGACCTGCTTCCCTTCCTGCTTTCTGTGCATGGTTAGCGTGGCATGAGTTGGGGGAATATGAAAACTCTTAGGGGCCGGGCTGAGAGAGTGAGAAGACTTGTTGTTACCTTTGCCCCTTGTAGAGAAAGCCCAAGTGGGAAAAAAAAAAAGATCAAGAGGCCTTGTGCACTCTGATGTGTGGAAAATCAATTAGGAGTTGCATCATACATACGGATTAGGAACAGAAGAAATCAAGAGGGATTGAGATGATTACATGTGCTACAGCCATCTTAAAATGGATTCAACTAGCAAGCCAGCCATTCAAACAAGGAAATAAATACAATCCTATCTTCAGTCATGAGGGCCTTATCAAATAGGTACAATATAAACCTCTTTACCAAGTCTTAATTTCTTTGCCTGGGGCAAGCAATTAACTACCTATAGTCCTTCAATGAATAATTCATAGCCCAATTACTACCAGTGGCAGAAATCTGAGGTCCCCTAAATCAAATGGCTGTGTACAATCAAATATGTTACCAGGCTTTGGCTGATATGGAGAAATGTAATGGCAAGAGGACTCGCAGTCTGTCAATCATACATCAGAATAGCTATAGGTCTCTGGAAGGACTGGAAAGCGCTTGGGCATGAAAAATAGAGATTGCATTAGGGAGTCCTGTTGGAAAATTGGGTATGGCAGAAGAATATGGAGTTTTTCTAAAGCTGGTCTCAAGTGCAATGTTTCCAATTCAGGTCCACCATTAGAGCCATTTTCTTTGTTTTCTATGAAAGGAGCTTGCAGTAGGAAGAGAAAATTACAGAACTCACTGTGATCCCTACTGGTCAGGGCTTAAGAGCCTTATACGGTATTTTAGTTATTTATCCACGACCACAAAAGAGGAAGGATTTTAAGATTGCTAGGAAATTGTTTTTAGTCTGATAGCGGCCCTTTGACATGTTTTGCCAGTGATTTGACTCTCTGAAATAGAATATCAGTGATCCATATGCAGGATCTTTCATGCTTGTGAAGTCATGGCTTCACTACCTGGCTCAAAAAGTATTGGCTGTTCCATCCATCATGGAAAAGATTTGGAGGTGGTTTAAAAAAAAAAACAACCATGCTCTTTCACACTTCTGTACTTCAATAATGCATTCTGTATACAGTATATAACTGCATTGGACTATCCAAAGATGCTATAAGTTTCCCCATCTCTTTTCACCCTGTTTTTTATGAATCCACTATAAGCCATTTTCTTCTACCTTCCTTACCAATAAACAGTACAGTACTAGCAAAATGCCCATCAGTGGGATGGGCTGGGGGAGGAAGGGTAGAGGAACAGTCTATACATTGCCGGAGCCACCAAGAAATGCAAAACATGTCTGCTGTGGTTAGAGCCAACCTACCTTACTATTCCTAATGACCCCAATGTCTGGATTGGGGAGGGGGGGGGTCAGATTCCCAGCCCACATCACTGGCTTCCACCATCAAAATTTGCTGATTGGATACAGTATACTGTACTTTGCACTCTAGCATACAATGGAAGTAATTGAGAATGAACAAGCTCTCACCAGTCTAGCCTCTCCTCTTCAATATTATAGCCCCACCCTGGATTTTACTTTTGTGCATGTGTCGTAAAGAGACAGAACCTAGGAATTACAGTATATGTACTGTGGGAGAGGGAGAGAGTAAAACATAGACCTTAAAATAACATAGACTTTAGGACTGAAATCCTGTGGACACTTACTTGGGAGTAAGTAAGCCCCACATAACTCAGTGGGACTTGCATCTGAGTAGACATGTATAGGCATGTGCTGTAACCGAAGCATGATGATGATAATTTATACTGTTATAGCATCTATAAGGGCATAAGAACGTCCATACCAGGTAAGGCAGTAGTCCATCTAGCTTGTTTCAGGTAAAGGCTGGCTGAGTCTAGACAAGCATTTTCATAGTCTCCACAGCTTCTTAGCCCTTTGATTACTGCTATTAGTCACAATGATGGTTCTTGTGCCAAAAGGGTCATTGGCCACTGCTCCACTTCTTACCTTCTTTTTTCACCTTTGTTCTGAGGCTTTTCCTCTTTATTTGTAGCCAGATCACTTAAGGGAGACGGATAGTGCCCTGTGTCTTCTTCAGACTGACATCTCTTGCAGCCATTAGTCTAATCATGCAGTGGTTCCCAAACTGGGAGGCGTGCCTCCCAGGGGACCCGCAGAAACCAGCCAGGGGAGTCACGGAGTGCCACGGAATCCTCTCAAAAAACAGTGCAATGCCAATTGGCAGGCATCAACATAATGTAATGGGGAGCCCCACAGCCAATGATCAAGGGAGCCTCAGGTCAAAAAAGTTTGGGAAACATTGGTCTAATGGATTCTATCTGGAATACAAATTAAAACCCATCCATCTTTGATGTAATGAAAGTATCCAAATACATATTCTGAACAATTTGTTTTCAAATAAAACCATACATAAAACTATGGTCTTTGAGACACAAGGCAAACTTCATGCATAAGGTAAAAATGCAAATGGTTGTTTGGAAAGGTGCAAATAGGCTCTCATAATCCAGTGTTTTAGATATGTCTTGAGTGGGAATGGGGTGGCTGTGCATTCTTCATCTTCTCCCCCGTCCTATTGTGGACTGACAGTTTAGGGGAACAGCAAAAACTAATTTTTCCATGTGGTTCTAACATTCCTGAGCTTTGCTATGCATGGGAACTTGCATGCCATAGTTTCATGTGTTTCCATCTCATGCCTTCCCATCGATTGTTCTGCCTGCCCCCAGATTTTTCACAAGAGCAAACAGTACCAGCTGAGCAGTTTTGCATGAGTTACAACATATTTACGCTACACATTTTAACTGGTTGGAAAAGTATTAACAGTCATGGTTTCCCACAAAAAATATATTGGATGGCTGGGGGGGGGGGGGGAGAAAGGCAGGTTTTCCCTGCTTCATTGTGATTATTGCCCCAGTCAGGGTTTGTTTGCTTTGCATAGGAGAATTCCAGTCATGTATCTCCACTGTTGTAGCCCCTAGTAGTAGCGGTAACAGTGTGTGAGGAGGTTGGTGATTGTTTGTATAGGTGGGATTTAGGCTATTTGCCTTCTCTGGCAATACTGCTGGAGAAGTGGAAATGACTGGTTTCTATTTTATTTTTGCAAGAGACGTGGGAGGGAGAGAGAAGAGAGCAGACAAGGAGTGATCCTGCATCCTTTTAAATTAGACTCGCTGTGAGAGATGGCAGATATGCCTTGGGAGTGCAGGGTGGGTGGGTGGGTTGCTACCTAATCTGAAAAAGCCGAATTGTTGAGGAATGTGGCAGCTGTACCCATTCAAAGCACTTTCCTAAAGTGAAATGGCCTGTGATACCATGAGAAAAAGAGATAAGGAGGTGCCAGAGGAAGCTGCCTTTTGGTTTCCCCTATGCCTCCGTATAAGAATTATATGCAAAAGCCAGAAATATTGAGTCTCTGGCATAAGGATTCCACAATGATAAACTGGCAGCAGCATTGCCTTGACTACTGTATGGTATGTATGCTGGCTAGAATGCCGTGGCTACCTTTCTGTAAGGCTGTGTCACAGGCCGCCTGTTTGTTTGTTTGAAGTCCATCAACTCCATTCTGCAGGAGTCCAGCACTCATCACCAGTGTATTTTACCTGATAGGCCCAGAAAAACGCAGAGAGGTGGCCAGTGAACAGATTTTCTTGAAATAGGACAAATATGTGCTGAAAATGTAGAGTCAGAATCTTTCCTAGCTTCCTGGTCAGGTCTAGCCTGCTGAGAGAGGCTCAGGCAGTGGTTCCCAAACTGGAAAGGGAGCCAGGGGAGCCGTGGAGTGCCACGGAATCCTCTTGGAAAACAGTGCAATGCCAATTGGCAGGCATCAACCTCATGCATGGGGAGCCACAGCCAATGGTTGCCAGCGGTCAAGGGAGCCGCAGGTCAAAAACGTTTGGGGAAACACTGTGCTCAGCAATAGGAAAAACCTAAAGTGAAACTTCCCACTGTTTCTAGGACATAATGGTCAAACTACTGTATTTTTGCTCTATAAGACGCACTCCCCCCCAAAAAAAAAATTTAGGGGGAAATGTCTGTGCGTCTTATGGACCAAATGCTGTAAAAAATGTCTTGCTTTTAACAGTTTAACAGCTTACCTGGTGGTTATTTTGCATCTCCAATCTTTGGGTTCCTCATCTCCCAGTTGCGTCCGGCGCCTCCGCTAAGTTCCCAGGTGCTGGACGCGACCAGGGAGCCCTGTGGAAACATCGCAGCAACTGCGATGTTTGCGCAGAGCCTGCAGTCGCGTTCAGCACCTGCGCAAAGTTTCCTGACTCTGAACGCGACTGCAAGCCATCTGAGTTCCTCCGATGTTTCCGGAGGGCTTGCAGTCGCGTCCAGCGCCTGGGAACTTAACACAGGTGCCGAACGCGACTGGCAGCTGAGGAACCCGAAGATTGGAGCTGCAAAACAACCACCAGGTAAGCTGTTAAACTGTTAAAAGCAAGACATTTCCCACCCCCCCTATTTTTAGCTCCATAATACACATGCATCCTATGGTCCGGTGCGTCTTATGGAGCGAAAAATATGGTATATGTGACAAGAAGTGTGTGATTGGCATTTGCATGCATGTTTTTATGCTAAGTAGGCCCAGGAGATCCTGTTCTGATTATGGCACAGGAGTTCCTGATCTGGGACCATGGGATGAGGGGAGGAGACCTTTAACCCTTTGTCCTGCCGTAGTCTCAACTGGCAGGGGGATTCTCTCCCCCTGCCATCACTGAACACCTATAGCCACACACAGAGCTCCTATTTTCCAAAAAGCTTCTTTTCGTAAAATGTACTGACAAGAAACTACTTCAACAAATGGAATCCAGACTCTTGGAGCATATTTCTTAACATTGCATACAGTATATCTTTAGAAAGTACTGAGAATTCTTTCTTAGGAAATCTTAGTACTACATTTCCCACAGTTCTTGGTTAGAACCTATAACCTTGGTTAGAACCTAGAAGCTATAATAATACAGCAGGGTTATAACATTTTTGTATTAGTAATGTAGACATGCCTCTAGGGAAGCTTCTTGGGTTAAAGTGGAATGTGGAAATGTTTACTTAAATATTTTTTTTCAGCCCTAGCTATGACACTTTGTAGCCAGCACAAAGAGCAGATCCTAGATCAGGGGTGGCCAACCTTCCACCATTAGGGCCTCTGCGTTCTTAAGAGTTGTGTAGAAGCCGGAATCTTGGCAGCTGTAAGTGCTGATGGTGCTGCTAAACCAACTGCACCTGCTGAAATGCCCCCCCCCCTATTCAACCATTAAAGGGCCAGGAGCAGTCATGTTGAAAGGTTGGCCACCCCTGTCCTAGATGCTTAACCCACTGTGTGAACCTGACTTGCAAGCATTTACAGGAGCACAGAGTGATTCACCTGACCCACACTGGCCTATTGTTGAATCGTCCTATGTGACCTGGCTGGTCTCCTGCAGTTCCCTTGTTTTTCCCTTGGCCAGAGTGTGTGGGTGCATGCATGTGTGCACAAACTGAATCCCCTGCCTGAAATCATCCAAGCTGAGGACCTGCTGCAGACTGGAGTCCTAACAGATATTTCTGTTTTGATTCTTTGAAGTGTCTAATCATCCAAGTATATTCTGACAGCATGTCAAGAGCTCGACATGGTCCATAGTTTTGGTGATGGAACACATGCTTTGAATGCAGAAGGTCCTATGTTCAATCCCTAGGCTCGGTTAAAATGATCTCAGGTACCACAGTTAGAAAATACCTCTGCCTGAGTCGTTGGAAAGTCTTGCCTTTTGGTGTACACAATACCAGCCTAGATGGACCAGTGATCTCACTCGCTATAAGTTAGCTTCCTATGTGATTTGCTTATCTCTAGTAAGCATCTGTTCTGGTCAATACCCTCAGACAACAAATCATGTGTGAAGAGCGATACAGTATAGGCTGGTGCAGAGAGAGGTTTTGCTGCCTGGTGTGTTGTTAATCCTTCTGTTAACTGAAGAGTCAGGCACTTGTGGATTAAATAGTCACTGAGCACATCTTGATGATATTATAATCAATAATTTGCATAGTGATGGAGCCCCCAAGTGCGCATTCTCAAGATGAATGGGTTGTAGAAATGCCAGTGTGGTCTATTGTGTCCATAATCCATAGCTGAGAACATTCTTCAAGTCAATTGTGAGCCATGATGATACCTCTCATCCATGTTGTAAGGAGTGTCCGAGAACACATTGATGAACCATAGCGTTTATCCAGAATATTTAGATATAGCGATACTAAAATAGGCTCAGCTGATCAGTTATACAGTGCAAGCCTAATACAAAAAATAAATGTATACAAACATGCTGTATAAACATGCTGAAGTTTCATAAAAGGAGCAACAGAGAGGTTTGTATTGAGAAAGGTCATTTGCAGCAGGCAAGTCTGGAAAGGACAGAAAAAAGAATAATAAAGTGCAAAAAGAAAATAAAGTTCTGGTGCTCATTTCATTGGTAGATGAAGATCAGACTTGGGGGGGGGGGAGACCCGGGTTCAAATCCTCCCTCAGCCATGAAGCTCACTGAGTGACCTTGGGCTATACACTATATTTCTCAGCCTAATCTACTTCACAAGGTTGTTGTGAAGATAAAAATGGGAGGGTGATGTTATACACTGTCCTGAGCTCCATGAAGGAAAGGTGGAATAAAGAAAACCTCAATAAATAGATATATTTGTCTCCAAATTTGCAGTTACCCAGAAACCTTTGCAGCAGTCCTGCAGAAATACATGTGCTTTTCTATGTGCAAGACTGCAGCCTGAAGGAGGGACTGGCAAAGGTAATCATAACTGCAAACCAAAGAAAAATGGTTGTCTCAGGACTAGCTCCTGCAAAAACGTTTAAAGGAATTTATCTGAGGACCTCTCTGTCTGCAGTATCATTACCGCAGCCCTGCTGATAGACATTTGTCACTTATGCGCTACTGAAAAACACTGCAGTGTGACTCCTTCCTATGCCACTCAGTAACACCAGAAGCTATAGGTCACTGTAGCAGCCCCCAGGGCACCCGCCTCATCCCAGGGTGGGAGATCTATGTCAAAGGAATTGGAGGTGTTCATAGGGCTGCCCAGGGTGCTCTTCCAGTCTGGAAGTACAAGGAGGAAGGCTTACCACAAGGTGCTGTTAACAGAGGGTTTTATTGAGGTCCGTTATACAAGCAAGGACTCGGGTGGATATCATCTACCCCGGATCTCTTCGTGGCGCCAAACTTCGTCCTCCCAGTTGATTGTGCCTTGCTGGGTAGGTCCGGCTGGTCTACTTGTCGGGGATGAGGTCCGGGGCTGAGTGAGTGGCGCCGGCCTCCGCGCCGGTGCCACTTACTCACAAGGAGCCACAAACGTGCTTTACAGCATGTTTGTGACTCTTTAGACTGGCCTAAAGATAGGCCGGATCAGGCTATTAATGAGATTACATCATCTTGGAGGAAAAAATTTCCAAGAATAGCTTCTGTTAGAATTGGCAATCCTAATCGTATATGAAGAGGAGGTCAAACAACTACTCTCCCCCCCCCCCCCCAATACAATTTGAGGAATCAGGAAGATGTACTGAGAGGGAGACAAGAGCGTGCATGAACACGGCCCATTGTGATGGGGGCTCACACAGACAATATCATCTAAGCTGGCCCAATATTTCATCTTCTGCAGGTTGACACCATAACTATACTGAGCATATTAAAGTATCTGGCTAACAATATAAGATGTCCAGACACGATTGAGCTTTTTCTATAAATTTCTGTTTATCGACAGTTACATTACACTTGAGTGATTAACCTTCCATATATCTGCCTGGTTTATCAGAATGTCAGCATCGCAGTCTTAGCAGGAATGTCTCAGCATTGTCTAGTGCTGCTCTAAAATGGAAGCTGGCTCTTCTATATTACATTTGACATGATCCTGCACATCATTGTGCCACTCAAATGCCATCATTGTGTGTTTTTCTTTTCTCCCATAAAACTTTTATGACTAGTAGGTCCGTATGTGATTTGAAACAATAAGAAAAATGGTTCCAGATTGTTGGTAGGTGGCAGTTTTGTTAGGAATCATTTTGCTTGAGCTGGTACAGCTTTCCAAATTCAAATTGATGATCTTTTGATATTTGAAAGACAAAACTCATTCTCGACACGCAAATAAGCTTTTGCACTGGCTTACTGCCATTCCAGGGCATAACTCCAGGTGCACGATAATTCAGTGAGCAAAAAACATAAGGCAATTCTGAAAGAAATGCCCATTTGTTTTGGAAGAATTGCAATAAAAACGACTACAACATTTTGGAATATTAGTTTTATTATACAAGGTTGGCCCAGCCTTGAGACTGATTGAAGTGGCCTCCAATGGGCTGGAGGAGGTGGCAAACTTCCGAGGGCTGCCTTGCATCCTGCACATGCCTGCTGCCCCTCCCACCTGATGCCAACCCAGCCACTTCAGTAGGCATGCTGATCCTCTTCTTGTGCACTGAGAGCAAATGAGAGGAGGATCGGGCAGCGGCAACCCACCTCTTCTCCAGCACCACTGCTGTAAGTGATTATCATAGCTGCAGGAAGAAGCAGCAGGGTGATTTTGTTCTGAACTCTCCCTTCAATGAACAATCACAATAGGATCACTCCACCTCCTTCTTCCCCACCTAGCAAGAAGGGCTAGGTGAGGAAGAAGGCAAAGGCAGAGCATCGCTCCTCCTCCTAACCATTATGTCAGTGGTTCCCAAACTGGGATGCTCGGAAACCAGCCAGGGGTGCTGCAGAGTGCCACGGAATCCTCTTGGAAAACAGTGCAGTGATAATTGGCAAGCATCAACATCATGTCATGGGGCCAATGGTCGCCAATGGCCAAGGGAGCTGCAGATCAAAATAGTTTGGGAAACACTGCATTATGTCACTGCTGCCTCCTGCTTATTCTCACCCACCTGGCTATGTTCAAGCAAACGGGCTGGGTAGAGCATACTGGGAGCTTTGTTTGAACATAGCTGGGCAGGCAGGAAGAAGCAGGAGGAGGTGGCAGATGTAAAGGTAAGAAGGAGAAGGCAGGGGGGGGCTTCAGGGTCACTTCTCTCTTTGCCTTCCCAGCTCAGGAGATAATGATTGTATTCAGGCTTCACAGCCTTTTCTCCTGAGAGAAAGCGGCTTCCTGTTTAGAACATTCACAGCAGGGGGTAGATTTGAACCAGGGACATTCTCCCAAATAGACGTTTTATAGCTACTACAAATTCTTGAGTCTTGATGGTAACAACTAGCATATAGTCAATATACTTAAGGCAGGTCCACACCGCACGCAGCTCAAGGCGTTGTGTTCAGCCGAGTCCCTGTGCGTCCGGTGTTGTGCTATTTGCACGTGATGGCGTTCGCCCGCCAGCTGGTTGAGTCCCGCCTCAAGTGGAATCTGAGGCGAGTTTTGGCACGTCAAACGTTCCTGGAACGTGCCAGAACGCGACCAACATGAACACATGCGGTGTGGATCCGCCTTTAGGAATTGCAATTTAGGTAGCCTGAATGCCCAGGATGGAAAGGGAAGAGGCTTCTGCGAACTCCTGTCTTATGTCACTGGGCTGAACCTAGACCCAGTTTCTAAACATAGTCCTTCTGATGTCACCTAGCGTGCTCCTATGTATATGCATGACTGGGTGCAAGAAGAGAGGAGCAAAACTATAGCAAACTGTTGACAAGCTGATATGTAGAAGGCCACAAATAATCAGGAACTCTATGTTATACATTGGTTAGGGACATGATTGGAAAGAAATACATTAAGTTCAGCTAAAACACTTTTTTTCAGTGGAAAGTGGTAATCTTTCATTGCTTTCATTGCAACTTTGGTGCACTGGGTAAAATCGCAAAAATCTGCACTTTTTTTGATGAGGATGAAAGCAGTTTAGAAAGCCTTAGCAGTGTGTGAAGGGCTTCTGAAATGCTTCAGACTGCGCAGCTTGGTGTGTGAATGAAACTCAGAACATGGATTGGCTAACCACTTACTGTAATAACACGTGAAAAAGAAAATATAAAACAGAGGTCCTAGCATCAATAGTCTTCAGAAGAACATCTATTTTGTATGTAGCCGTACTATTGTCCTCATTGTATCAACAGTCGAATTATTATTCCACGAGTCTAGTTTTACAGTTCACATAACATTCAAATTTGTTCTCTCATCTGGTAGATATCTTGATGGCACAAATACGGTATATACACTGTGGCTTCGTAGTTTCTGTGTTTGTTCTGTATTGTTCATGTGGGATCTGTTTATGATTAGTTGTTTGACTAAAATGGATATGTGTATTGTCCTTCAGTTGTATTGTTGGCAAATATCAGTATTGTATATTCTAAAACTTTCTGAATAAATACTATATATAAAAAAGTATATTTTTATACTTTTATAAGGTTGAAGTTTAAAAATGACAAATCCTTTTTAAAAAAAAATACTGTTGAATGGTTAAAATGCCATGCTCTGATATGTGCTTTTTCATGTAAAAACTCCTATGTCTGTATTTGTGTGTACATATATTTCCAAGGATTTTTCTCCCAGATTCCAATGAGGCAAATTCATGTGATCTGCTCTTAATATGATGGTTTGACTTCATCATTGTAATGGCTTCTATGTGAATGGATTCTGCAAGGCAATAGAGTGGAGTTGGATACCCAAAGTGTTGCTGACGTTGTCATGGGAGTGGTGAGAGTAGAAGCAATGCAACCACTGAGTCGGGTATGCTATGAAAGGCCACTGGAAACCATAGCAAGCCATCATAATGTGACATCATAATGTGCCACTTTCCAGTAGCATGTAAAGCTGAGACCCTAGAGTGGTCTCACAAAGCAAACTATACAGAGGATCAAATGTGGTGTAGAGAGATGTAAGTTTAAATATTTGGATAACGTTTTCATAATTTTCAAACTTCTATATGTCTTCTCTTGGTTATCCTTTTTTTTCTGAACTAAAAGGCGTCAGCTTCTTTGTCCTTCTTTCACAGAGAAGAAGCCCAACCACCCCCACAGTCATTTTAGTTGCCTTATTTTGTGTCTTTTACAGCAATATGATATCCTTTTTCAGAAGGATCAACCATACCTCTGAACAGCAATGTAGCCACACCATAGACAGACATTATGGCATGAAGATAATGCCTGATGTTTTACTATCAGTTAATTTTTATTATTATTGCCATAGTACAAAATTGAATGTTTTCAGTAGGCTTTCCACTGTGTATTCAAGATGTTTTTCCTGGGTAGTTATAGCCAAATTAGACCCCCCCCCTCCAGTATTTACATTATGTGAATTTAAGAATTTGTTGCCCCAGTACTGTGTATGAATTTTTGTACTGACTTACGCATAATTTCATCAGCCATCTTGTTCCTCATTGACCCAATTTGGAGACATGAATTTGGATGCTCTTCACTGTTTGTTTGTTTTGGATTTCACTGTCCTGAATAATTTGATATCTGCTGCTTCACTTGCTGCTCACCCCTGATTTTGGAGCATTTATAAATAAGCTCAATAGTACTTCCTATTCCCTGACATCTTAGAAGCCTTTGATGAGGATCTTTGCTTTTTGTGAGTCCATATGTATCATGACTACCAGGCCATCTCTAGTGATATGGTTGTTATATCTTCAGATAATTCTAAAAAGTTGGTAAGGCAAGACATCTCTTTGTAGAAGCCATGCTGCTGCTGCTGCTGCTGCTGCTGCTGCTGCTTCCTCAGCAAGTCTTATTCTCTGATGCGTTTAACAAATGTAACTTTCAGTGGATGCAATTTTCTGGATGTACTGAATCCAACTTCATGTAGCTCAGTATTATCTCCGCTGACTGGCCATGGCTTTCCAGTCTTTCCCTGCCCTACTGGAAGATGTCAGGAACTGAACCTGGGACTTTTTGCGTACAAAACACATGCTCTACCACTGAGCTACCCACCCTTGATGTCTCCTGGATGCTTAAAAAAGTGTTGCATTGGCACCATTCCAATACTGTGGTGGGGAAGCTGGTTTTAGGGTTAAATTATATATTTTAGTTGCATAATCAAAAATTGCACATTTGAACTCTTGATTGAATAGCATCCAGCCCTAGTGATTTGTTACATTTTAGTAAATCAATTCTGATCTGGAAGGCGTTATGCTGTGCTACCCGCTGAGGCAGATTTCTAAAGTGACATTTGCATGTCATTTGTTGCAAAAGATTAATAGCAAGTCTGAAGCCCATTCAAGCATCCCCTCCATCTCTGTGTATGTCATTGACAGTGTCTTTTTGTCACATATGAGAGCTCTAGAAAGTAGGTCAATGTGACACAATGTGAATCTTAACATTACACAGAAAGTCAGAAAGGATGAGCTAGTAAAGAGGAAGAAAGCCCCAAGAAGAGGATATACTTATTATCACAATTAATTGCATCATACCTGATATAACGTGCTGCAAGTGAATGGTCTGTCAACAACTCTGCGTCATTGATTAGTTCTAGTAAGCTGACAGCAGTATGTGGCGTCTCTGCATTATCACCGAGAAAAGCCTGACGACAGTTTCATGACTCTCATCATCATTTCTGTCCAACTCCAAAAGTGCTAAAAGCTGTGGACAACATTTTGATCAGGGTTACAGGGCACAATTCAGCCAAAGTTAAGGGTGTCTAAATACCATGGATTTTAATAGGAGACGTAAGCATATTTTTAACTACCCAGTTGAAATAAATATTTAATTCCTGCCCAGGTTTTGTGGTTAGGAGGCCTATTGTGATCTAACTCATTTCCTCCTGTGTTATTCCTAGTAGCCTTCTGCCGCCCCCCCCCCAAATACAATACCACAAACACACACAAAAGCCATTTTTACAGTGGTGTACCCAGCCCAAATCCAGCCCACCACAAACTGGGAGCGAACATACTAATGTGGGTACTGTGTGTTCACAAGGTTGTGTGAGTAGACTTTTGGTTGTTAATAAACCACTTTTCAACAACCACAAAAAGTTACATAGCAAAAGAAGTGAAAATATGGTGTCTTGTCCCAGAGAGCTTATGTCTAAAAACAGACACTAAAGACACATTAGCAGACAACCTCTGGAAAAGATGCTATGCTGAGGTGAATAGGGACAGTTGCTCTCCCCCTTCTAAATATAAGATACCGGTAACTGTCTTTTAATACATGCTTCTTAGCTCAGTTAGCAGGGGCATTTAACAGATGTGAAGCTGTCTCATACAGTTGCTGAGAGAATGAATGTGGTAAATAATTATAAAGTCCATTTCAACCTGGCAAGCAGTGTTGAAATATTAATAATGTGAGAGTTTGGTTATACTTTACCGCAAGGAAACCAATATCGTTTCTGTGCATGTGTTCTTTGGCATGTCTCTGCTTAATGCAGGGAGGTCCAACTTTTCCTCCCAAGAGGGCTGCACGGAACTCAGAAGTAAGTGGCGTTAATGCGAAACGTGATGATGTCACCACCACTTATGTCTGGATTCGGAGGCTGAATGTGAGCCTAAAAATAGCGGTAAGGAGGTCAGAGCATGCAGGAGGGCTTTTCCAACCGCACGCAGCAGCTCTGCCTGGTGCGCTGCTGAACCTCCTGCCTCTGCTTGTAGGCTCACACCATGGTCTCGCCAATCTTGGCAAGGGCCGCAAAAAAAGGCCGCGTGTTGGACCACACTGGCTTGAAACATTTTTTTTAAATAAAAAAGAACACTGTTACCGTTTTTGTGCCATGTCTTATCTATGATGTGTGTCATTCAGAAGGACTTTTATTTAAAAACAACACACATCTATTCTAGTAGAGCTCATGTTGCCCCAGTGATAACCAAATAATTAATGTAACCTTCTAAAAAAAGGTGGGGTGGGTGAGGGAGGCCTACATGTAGCAACTGTGTTTTTGCAGAAGTAATTGCCATTCATTGAGGAATTGAGCACAAGCAAATGGGAGCAGGTGGTGATGTGGACGTGATGCACTTGCTGCTTTCAGGCTCGTCTGCGATGGGTTTTATTATTGAAGTCAGGCTGAGTAGCAACCCTCACAGCACCATTCCCAGCCGGCTTAGAAAGATGTTTTTTAATTCCCTGTTTTCTGGCCCAGCAGTGCACAATTTCTGACCCAGTAATGCAATTCAGTCCAGACACTCGCCCATTATTCAGCAGAAGAGTAGAAAAACCTGGGTTAGGAGCATAGTTGGTTTAATGTACAGTATATTAGCCCCAGGACACTTTTTCTTTAAATAAAATTGGGCTTCCTTTAATTACATCTTTTTGTAGCGAGAACAAAATGGTCAAAAAATGTTGTATTACTGAAAAATTGAATGAAAGTTGTACTGAGTAGTTTTAGATGCTGTTTCCCTCACTAGTCTCCTCAGCGTAACCAAGCCATTTTGAGAGGTTTGATTCAGCAGGCCTAAATTATTGCTTAGGATGCCAGAATGCTCTCTGCTGAAGTCAATGCTCTCTGTCTTTCCAGTCAAGTCAGCTTTGCTGTGTGCTTTCATGTGAAAGCCACACCAGAGTAAGTGGCTTTATATCGCTCAACCTTTATCTCCCCCCCCCAAAAAAAAAATTCTCACCAAATGCTGCTTCCCAATTCCCCAAAGAACTGAATAGATTTTTGCTCCTTCTGTTTTTGCATGTCTTCAGCCAAGTGCAGTTAAACACAACCCAAACTACAATTTTCTTCCCATTTAGTCTTTAGTTATAACAGCAGGACACTGAAATATAAAACAGATGTGCCACACTTTTTTTTCCAGAAGTGGAGAAATTATATAAAAGTTGGTGACTTAAGATGTCAAGGCCAGCTGAAGAAGCTTTAAAGTAGAGAAAAATAAGTTTTATTTTAAAGCAGAGGAGAAAAGAGAAGGTTATGACTTTGGAGGTATGTATAACCCCCTGCAAGTGAGCTTGGAGAACTTGCGAAGGTATTTTAAGTATCAGATTTTCCTGTCATTTACATGCTTGAGGTTTTATGCTTCAGTATTATGCTTCAGTGTTATTTCCATGCCACAGTTTTTCATGGCGAGGAAGACTGGAAGGACATAAAGTGAATGGAGGATAGAAAAGCAGGTCCTGAAATCACTCAGCATGCATTTAACTTGAAATCTTGGCTGGACGGGTGTTTTGTAGCTTCTAAATTGGGGTTGTGAGATAAAATGTTGACAGCTAGAACGGTTTCTCCAACTTTCTCCTTTGTTCCTTCCTCTTTATTTCTCTGTGGTCTGTGTGTCTTTGATTAAATGTGGCTGTTTTCTTTTTATTCTCCCCCTGTTTTATTCAACAAAATACGTTTTAACGTTTACATAATCCCAAAGTGAAAATGTCTTTTGAATTTGAGGGATTGCCTTCCCAGATTATCTGTGAACGTTTGTTGAAGGTGTTGTACAAAGGGCAAATGTTACTATTAATACTTGCCTTTATCAGCAAAACAGGAACTTAGTTTAGAAACAGAACCTTTCTCTGGCAAGGGAGAAATGCTATCAATTTACTGACATACTCTTACCTTTCCTCTTTCGTTTATGAAAACATAGCTGAAGAAGTGGAGAGACTGGCTGCAATGCGCTCAGACTCGCTGGTTCCAGGGACCCACACCCCTCCAATTAGGAGGAGAAGCAAGTTTGCCACTCTAGGAAGAATTTTTAAGCCATGGAAATGGAGGAAGAAGAAGAGCGAGAAGTTCAAGCACACATCAGCAGGTAATTACAACCTTGCTCTCTCGTGGATGATATACTTAGCTTTTACGACAGGCTAGGAAAACAGAATTTGACTGCTAGTATACCATCACAGAGCAGCCAACAAAGGATATCTATGCTGCATTCTTTACACATCTCTGGTGCCCACCGGTCTTGCAAACCACACGGTACCTCTGTGCATACTAATCCACCACTTGTCCACACAATAGATGCAAACAACCATGGGCTGTGTTCAAATGCCACGGAGCAAATGGCACAGAATGACATGGTAGACTGACGGTCAAAATAGATATGCATGCTAAAGAGGTGTGCTTTTGGCAAGAAGCGCCTGCTTTTGGGAGGAGGGTCAAAAAACAGCCCCAGGGTGATCAAGGTCAAGACCAGGGCATTTGGGAAGGGTAAGGCTCACTCTTTCTCCACATGCTGTTTTCATGTTGATTGCCCCCCTGAAGCATCAATTTGCTGCTAAACTAACAATTTCTTCAAATGGCAAAAGAATTTTGGATATTCTTTATTTGGCGGAGCACTCATGTTTCTTCACTACCTACAGAAGAGAAACTTTATATACGGTACATATAGTATAATCATATGTATGATATAACTGGGTTTTTGTCAGATTTTTTTCTCCATTTTACCTTTGCTGCTATCTTCACCCCTTCCCCCTATCTTCTCCCTTTGATACACTAGACCAGTGTTTCCCAAACTGTTTTGACCTGCGGCTCCCTTGACCATTGGCGACCATTGGCTGCGACTCCCCATTGCATTATGTTGATGCCTGCCAGTTGGCATTGCATTGCTTTCTGAGGATTCCGTGGCACTCTGCGGCTCCCCTGGCTGCCTCCCAGTTTGGGAACCACTGCGCTAGACCTATAGTAGCCTGAATTCTGAAGTTTGCTGTGCCTGGTTCAGATAACATTCATTTTTAACAGTGCCTGAATCTGTGTTGGCCAACTTGCAAAACTGCCCACAGAAACCTGAGTTTGTCAGTTAAAGAGTAGAAGCCTTTTCCTACCCAATTAGTTAAGGGCTGCTAATTCAGCTATAAGTGTCCTGGAATTTTCTCCAAAGGAATTTTCCACTTTCCAGAGAATGGTAATTGGATTTTCTCCTCCAACGTTCATTTGCAGGAAAGGCAGGGATCTCTCTAGCATTAAAATTGCAGGGAGCCAGACTGGTCTATTAAAACAAACAAACCCCAGACTAATAGTAGGGTAATATATTTTCTAGGACCTGCTAACTTGTCATAAGAGCCCAAAGATTCATCTGGTCTGGCATCCTGCTTCCCACAGTGGCCAACCAGATGCCTTGTAGGAAGACCACACACGAAGTAGAAAGGCGCATAGCCTCTCCTGTTCATGCTCCCCAGCAATTGGTATTCAGTAGCCTACTGCCAGTGTCTTAGAGCAGTGAGCCAGCTTCATGTTCACCAGAACTCTATTTCAGGCTGGATATTAAGCAGAAAAGATATTACAAGTCAGGGCAGGATGAAAAAAACCCAGCCTATTAGAAGAAGTGGAGGAGAGGTGCCTTCCCTTTGAAAAGCAGTTGTTTGAATCTGACCGTGACTGTGAACCGTCTTTACTGCTTTGCTGTGCGCCAGATATTTGGAAGGAGGAGGTAGATTATAAGAGAAATGGAGGTGTTCCTAATGGCTAGAACTGTTAGGACGATGGCATCGGTTCTACTGGGTGAGTGTTTGGACTTTTTTAGGAAATTGACCGAGGGTGCAAGGTACAGAGGTTAAAGAAACCTGCCTGCTCCAGGCTTCTACCACATTGTTCAGTGGTGCTGTATAAAGAATGATATTAATAACAGCAGCTGTTTACATGGGAGAGCATTCAAAAATATAAGCCCCAACTGTAGATTGAAGTGGTACATTCCAGGTTTCTGCTACCTCGTTCTGTTAATGTGTAGATGTGGGCTCTTAGCCTGTTGGGGTGAAAAAGTGTGAATCTGCAAAACTCCTATGCCACATCATAATCAATTTATTCAAGCACAGCTTCTTTCCAACATTTCCAGTTTAGTGCTAAAGTGGCAAATTCAGAAGACAGTAAGTAAATTCCCATGTGGGCATGTCCTAAACTACTTAAAATAGAAGAAAATATTTTAAATAGTAGCAAGCATTTATGGCCATATACGAATGTATGTAACAATTCCAGTGTACATCACTTACAGCCCAATCCTAACCAACTTTCCAGAGCCGATGCATCCCCAAGGTAAGGAAACAAATGTCTCCTTACCTTGAGGAGGCCTCCATGACTGCCCCCACAGCGCAGGATGCAGTGTACGCCCTGTTGGCACAGCTGCATTGGCACTGGAAAGTTAGTTAGGATTGGGCTGTTACAATGAGAAAATCAATAAAGAAAAATAATTTATATAACATGCATATTACTTAAACAAATTTGGCTAGATTTAATGTGGCGTTTGTCCTGAAGAACAATATTGAGAATCAAAACTTGCTAACTATAGAGAAGTTTACATTCAGTTTGGGGCCCATGTCCCTTTCTCTGGCATATATCAGTAACTTCACCTTTGCTCTAGCAAATGAATAGCTACAAATCATAAAGTAGACGCAGTATAATCAAAACCAAAACTTTGGTGGTGTATAATTTCTTAGAGTACTACCCGAAGGTCTGGTAACAAACTTTTACCACCTGACCTGCTTTTAGCCAGTTGGTGGGTTATCTTGTAGAGTGATGAAAATACCGTAACTCCCTAATTGTGACTGTAACTTTATACTGTGTACCATGTGTACCACTTTTTTGTCAAAAAGTGGCTCTTATTCAGGACGGGTCATTCCTCTGCACTCTATTTAAATTGTTATGGCTAAGGGTTAAAACAAATACATAGGGTTCCCAAGTTATGGCCAGCTGTGTCAGCGCTTTCACACAGGCTCAGTCCATCCATTGTGGTGCTTTTGTACAGGTGCAATAGTGCTGGGCCGGCAACAGCCACCTGTTTCAACATATGTACGTTCCGACTTCTAGACAAACATCTGGAACAGAACTAGTAACTTGTGTCCCTCAAAGTTAAGCAATATGTCCACTCATCATAATAACATGAGAAGAGCCCTGCTGGATCAGGCCAAAGGCCCATCCAGTCCAGCTTCCTGTATCTCACAGTGGCCCCTCCGGGTGCCCCAGGGAGCACACAAGACAACAAGATACCTGTATCCTGTTGCCACTCCCTTGCACTTAGCATATAGAGAAAACCTACTTCTAAAACTAGGAGGTTGCTTATGGTTTGTAACCTGTGATGAACTTTTCCTCCATAAATCTGTCCAATCCCCTTTTAAAGGTATCTAGGCCAGGTGCCATCACCACCTCCTGTGGCAAGGAGTTCATGCTTCATTGTACATTATTACTGTTGATGACTTAGGCCTATCTGGTGTGTGCCACATCTCAGAGTCTTTTAACCCCAGTGGCTTCAGTCCAGGACTCTGATCATACTTCAGTACACATACAAGAGCTTTGTGCAAGCAGATGTTGTCCCATTCTCATCAATGTTGGGAAGTGTTTTGGACATGCAGTAGAGGTGTACAGATGCATCCTTCCCACTCTGAACTGTCTCCATCAGCAGCCATTTCACCTGACTGTATCAGAGGGAGAGGTGAGACAACAAGGCCCTATTCATTGCCTGGACTGGGGCCAACTTCACTCCTCCTCTACAAGAGCTGTCTTGAACATATGACCCTGTCTTATGCTGAGTCAGACCACAGATCCATCACCATCAGTATTGTTCATGCTGACTGGCATCACCTGTCCAGGGTTTCCAACTCAAGAGATGTCAAGGATTCAACCTGGGATCTTCTGCATGCACAGTGTTTGCTCTACCACTGTTTTCTGTGCCGGTTTAAACTACCTTGGGTGCATTGACTGAGAGGCAGCCTAAAGGTAGTAAATAAATAAGTCATTGAAGAGTTTAGGGCAGCCCCTGCCTCACATAGAGCCTCATATGCTACGTAACTCCCATATGAACAGTGCAGTAATTGCATTGGGTCAACCATGTGCTTAGGTTATGAATATGATCTCTCCTGAATGCAAATTAATTGCTTGCAACGGGGGCCTAATTTCATTTTTCTTCTTTATGGCAGAAATTATTCTACTAGCTGTATTGCTTTGAGCCATCATCCCTTTTTCCCCCTTCTGCCTTTGCTATTTAGAAGCTATTGTTGTCAAAGTGATGTGCGCAAAAAACATATTGTTTCTCCTTCGTGTTCTTCATCAGTCATCCCTGTAAGTTTCTTGCAAGACAGCCCCAGTGAGACTTGCACAGCTTTTCAGAAAGCTGGCTCCTACACCACTTTTGGAAACACACACAGAACAAAGGCACTAACGATAATCTACATTACTTCCTTAGTGAATGTAGTAAAAAGAATGGGATGCTGTTACAAACCCTGCCTGATAACCAAAATCAAGGCTGAGTTAGTATCCTATATCCTAAATCTTGATATGGTTTCCACTTTAATTTCCAAAGTAAATCAAGAGCAACCCCAGGAGATGCTGTAATGAGAGCTACCGTGTACTTATAGCTAATCCTTTGGTGTATGGATAAATGTCTTTAGAAAAATATAATTTCCATCAGTCTCCTGAGGAAATGCACTCACCGTTTCCCACTTGAAGAAGATTAGAAATTAGGAGGGAAAATCATCATAGCCTGTGGGTGCAAGCAATAGGTTCACATATACAGTATTTAATGCTAGGTGATCATATAATGCACTTTTTATATTCCTGCCATAGCTATAGCAGACAATTAGATACAGTATATTGCACACAACTCAGAAATCAACACCAAATTTCCAGGTATCCAGAATTACACTGTACTTTTAAACATAAATACACTGATGTCAAAATCCATATATTAAGTTTTCTGTGGCAGATTCCAGTTTTGTTCATTTGTTGGTAATAATTTTGAAATATTTTTTATTTAGTATAATAAGTTAATCATGGCCACAAAGAAAAGCTTCTTGGTCGATATATTCAAATTATCTTAATTATATTCAACCTAAAATATTTCAGTTAGATGTCTGATGAACTGTTTGGTGAAAGAGTTGTTTTACCTCTGCTGTTAGATTTATTATAATCTTATAGAAACAAAACGAACAGAAATTTAGATTTAAAACAGTGTCCTGTAGATTTCTGAGCTCCAGTGAAAAATTTGGGGTTGAGAATCCACAAATGCATTACCAAATGAAAAATGGCAAGCTGTGGTTTATGTATTTGCAAGATTTATATATCGCTTTTCTTAAAGTGGTGTACAATATAACATGAAAATTAAAAACATGTAAATACCATATTTAGCTATCTGAGCCAGCCTGAGGGTGCTGCCATAGGCCCATGGAACTGCATCCTTGGGCTGCAATCCTATACATGTTCACCTGGGAGTAGGTCCTATTGAAATCTATGGGACTTACTTTTGAGGAGACATGCATAAGATTGGGCTGTTAAGTTGGTGAGAGATGCCATTCCCAGATGTGGTGCTGAAGGGCTTTGCAAAACTATCAAATGATCCTCAGCTGGGCAGAAATATGGCACAACAGAACTGGGGAAGATTCACCTATGTGGCAGCCTTGAAGGCGTTTCACCCACTAGAATCTTACCTACCCAGTATTGGGGAGCAACTTTTCTAATGCAGTTGCAACTGATAGTACATCATTCTGGTGAGTCCAGCTTCCAGTGGGGTAACCATGTAATGGCGCAATCCTGTCCAGTCTTGGACCGGTGAAGAAACTGCTCTGCCGGTCTAGGGTATTGCAAACGTGCCATAAAGCACTTTGCGGCACCCTGGGAGTAAGTGGTGCCGGTGCCGAGGCCAACACTGCTCTTCCCAGCCCAGATGTAGAGCTGTACCCGCCAGGGAAGGTGAGTTCTCCACCGGGCGACGCAGGAACGTGGCGAGGGCGGAACGGGGCGTTCCAGGGGTGGGTGGGATTGGTCGGCCGGACAGAGGGAGTGATTGTCGGAAGCCTCCACCACCATATCCTATCCCCCTTCCTGGGCCTGGCCGCCATTACACGGCCAACTCAAATGTACGCCAACAAAATAGCTGGTCACATACAAGTAGACCCATTGGGGTGGCTGGGGCTCTACTTGGGGTAAGGGGATGAGCATCCCTTTACCCTGAGGAGGCCTCTGGCTGTGCCGGAGCAGGCCCAGTCCTGGACGGGCGCCTTATTTGTGCCACCGCGTCCTGCAATTGGGTTGTTAGTCTGCAGCAGCTAAAACAATGAGTCCTGTGGCACTTTCACAACTTAAAGTTATTTCTGCATAAGCTTTCTTGGACTACGATCCACAAAAGCTAATACAGAAATAAACCTACAGGACTTTAGTGAGCATTGGATAACACAGTAGCTGTGATAGTTCTTGCTGCTAACGTGCCATCTCAGTTAAATAAATCTATGGAACTTTGGTGTTCTTTAAAAGCCCTAGCCTGGATGCAAATTGTTATAAGTAACAAACCCTCCAATATACATTCTAGCGCAGACATCAGATCAAAGGTCTAAGTCTGGAGTTGGGATAAATTTAGTTCTACTAACTAGCTTGAAAGTAAATATTTAATTGTAGCAGCATTTCCCCTGAAATTAAATGTAGCCAGCAGGATTGTTCAGCATGCTATGTGGAAAAGTTTGCAAGGTATACTAAAGTTCATCAATTCCTTATCTAAAACATCTTTTTCAGAAACTATTCAAACTTCAATTAACATGAAGCGCTGAAAGCCCTTAGCAGCTCATGTGCTGACAGACCGCAACACTGACTGCTTCTATTATTTTTATTTTATTTTTATTACTAATTAAAAAATGACCCAATTGTATCACTTTAGACAGATGGTCCACTTACCTGATAAGAATAACTTATAACTTGCGGCAAAGGAGGATAACACGATGACATCGTCTGTCTTTTAGCGTGACCGTCAACGTTCTTTTCTGCCAGAATCCTGATTCCTGTGTTGCGTCATGTCAGCTTTTTGAGAAAATAGATGTTAGTCTTTCCTTCAGCTTTTAAATAATGCCCCCCCAGTCCGTGCCCCCCCCCATCTCCAAACTGGTCTAGTTCTAGAATCAGTTTCAGTTGATTATTTTAGTTCCTATACTTTAATGTGCAGGAACTTTGGACAAATGTTCTCCCAGTGGAGAGTTGGGGGCAGGGGTGGAATTACAAGCACCTTGGCAGCAGGAGCATGGCTTGGCAACGCAGGCTCATGATGTTTGGAGATTCAGCGTGATTTAAAGCCCTTAACGGCTCGGGTCCAGGGTATTTGAGGGACCGCCTCCTTCCTTATAATCCGACCCGTACTCTGAGGTCATTGGGGGGGGGCTGTTAACCGTGCCGCCATTGACAGAGGTGAGAGGGATGGTGGCGCGGAATAGGGCCTTCTCGGGGCCGTGGCACCCCAATTATGGGATTCCCTCCCCCTGGAATTAAGAACGGCTCCCTCCTTAGAGACCTTTCGGCGGGGCCTTAAGACATTTTTATTTAGATTAGCATTCGATGTCTGACATGGTGGGCTGGCTTTTTAATAAATGGCTTTTAACAAATGTAAATATAGGTGACCAACTGGGGCTGTTCGTTTTAATTGTTTTAATTCTTGATTTTAAATGTCTATATGTATTTTAACGTTTTTATTGGAAGCCGCCTTGATTGCCCTTGTTGGGAGAAAGGCTGGGTATAAATTCTTTAAATAAATAAAAATAAATAAAATACATGCTTATGTAATAACTGCATTGGGCTAAATTCCAGATTTGCCCAGGAAACATTTATATAGGTAATGAGCAGGAACCAATTATAGGGACTTAGGAGGAAGTTTTCCTGAGAACAGATTGCTTTCTGTTAGCCATGCCTGGTGCTCAGGGGAAAGGAGACCCTGGCTGTGTACCCATTCCTGAGTTCAGGGACTGACTTGCAGCTGAGGACACAAACATTAATACTCAGATCAGACAATATGAGAAGCAGTTGCCCTCAATGAACCGTGCATGTAAGTAACAGCATCAGGCTTCATAGGACTGTTCAACTTCCCATTCACTTTTAAACATACAATACTTGTAGCAGTTGCCTCTTTTTTGTACGTGAATTGGCAAATGCAGACTTCTGATGAAAAGCGATGTTTATGGTTCTCTATGGCTGAATCTTTTGTGTCCTCTTGAAAATCTGCTGCATAGCATATTTTCAGCCATTAAGAAGCAGACTTTGCCTAGCTGGATTGAAAAGCCTCTTTAAGAATGTACTAACCCTCATGTCATTGCTTTAATGGCACGTTTGTGAAAAAGGATCCTTAAATGCGTCCGAGCTTACAGGAAAGGAATGTTTAATGAGGCCATTTGGATTTTATGCTAATTACACTTCCAGCTGCTATAAAGATTATATGCAACAGTCCCAAACTGCAATTCTGTAATGTCGTATATTTGCAGTAGTATAATCCTGCAAATATAACAAATGCAGTTAATTTGTGAGGGAGAGAATGATAAAACACTTTTCAGAGCTTGAATAGGTGAAATATAAAATGCATCTGGGAGACCTTATCATTTTTCTTTGAAACTAGTAGGCTGCAGCATGTAAAGATATACAGTTGGACTTTTTATCCGCTGGGGTTCTGTTCCTGGAACCACAGTGGATAAAAAAATCAGTGTGTTATGAAATCGGGGAGGGGGGGAGGAGTATCGGGAGCGGTGCCACATTGCCTTTTTCCCAGCATCTTCACCACTTCCCTCCTCCTGAGTGTGTTTAAACTGATTGGAAAAACAAAAGCCACTACTGGAAGCAACCTGTAAATGGCGCCAGAGACTCTTGGCTGCATTTTTCAGTGGTTTGGACATGCACAGGAAGCTGGAAGTGGCTGGCAGGCCACCGACAACACTGAAAAAGAGGTAATGTAGTGCAGTTGGACTCCCTCTTCCACAGTTTTGTCATCAGTCTTGAGTCAAATCTGTGGATAAAAAAACGTGGATAAAAGGGTCCGACTGTATATAATATAAAGATTTACAAATAAACATAATAATAAAAATGAAATCCCTGGATCTGCAGGTAGGTTCTTCAAAAACTTGCTTCTTATGTATAAGTTAAGATTTGTTTCAGATGCAACTGCCACACTGACAAAATGTGCAGCCTTCATCACAACAGAATGAAGTCTTAGGGTTTTAGCCCTTTTGTAAGGCAATGTTCGCTTAAAAAATGCTCAGAGATTTATTTTTATTTCCTGACTGTGCAACTCGCATTTGGAAGCTAACACACACACACACACACATGTCTCAGGGGTCATTACAAAGTCACAGCACAAATGACTTACCTCTTAATACACATTCACAGTTTTCTGTTTGTTCTTGCATTAAAGGGAGTTATGATCTGTTAAAAATCTGGACAAGTCTGACCCAAAGAGGAGAGAAGATTTTACTACATGTTATGAAAGACTTTGGGGAATATGCCCTTGCTGTCCCCTTCATCTGAAACCTTCTCCTAGAACATTATGTGGTGCCATCTCTCATTCTTTGTTCAAATCTGGCTTCAAAACTCATCTTTTGGTGAAGGCTCTGGCTGAATCCCTTAGGATCGTTTCACACATTATGCTGAGGCAAACCTGGGTGTACGCTCAACAGGAAAGTTCTGCCAGTCGTGACTTCCTGATGAGTGAAGCTGTACAATATGTGTACATTTCCAATCAAATGTTTGTTGTAAGTCACAACTTGTGCTTTTAGAGGCACACAATTTAATAGTAATGTGTGAAATGGCCCATAGTCTTTATCCCCATGCTAAGCTCAATACATGTCACTGCATTTCTTCACATTCAACATTTGTTACCTACTGTTACGATTCTGCTTTTAATCCAGGATCAATAACACAGTTTAGTATTGTAGGACTGCTTCCACAGACATGTATGAAGTTAATGGAGAAAAATCCACCTTTTGTACCATCCTGAATTACCTTGTTGATTTAAACAAGAAAGTAGTAAAGCATGCTTAAGGATTAAGGATTAGCTAATTTGAGTTTAGTAATCAGTCTGAAAAAGAGAGGACAAAAACAGTTACTTGTGAGTTTTGCTGCAGTTGCAGTGACTCAATGAAATACATTAAATCTGTAAAACTACTGTTAAGACAGTTCCAGTAACCAGTCATTAAAATAATATGCAGCCAATAAAAGTCAACTTCTAGAGGGATAGCTGTCTTATGACCGAATCCTATTAGGACGCTGTGCTGACGTTGCATGAACGCCAGCGTGACACCCATCATAGCCTGAGCCTGTCCTGGCAACGACACGATAACAGTGCACCAACACTGGCACAACAAGGCAAGGGCCAAATGCCAAGCCTGTCCTGGTAAAACAACACTGGCACAGCCTTCCCAGTAACACCCCAGGCATAGAAACACTGACGCAGCCTGGTATCCACAGTACAGTGTCCTGATAGCAGTGCATCATCGCAGCGAAGCCGGCACATCATATGTGTGACATCCGTGTGTCATTGATGTGATGTCCAAAGAGCCAATCACTGCATCCAGTAAGCCAGTAATCCACTGGTAGCCAGAGAAGCACTGCCAGGGTGAACTGAGCAGGGGGTGGCGGCAGGTGCAGGGCCAAGAAGTGACCAGTACTGGGGGGGGACACCCCCTTGCCAGCCACTAGAAATGAGCAGCGCAGCAATGGGCATCACCCCCAACCATGGGAAGATGCCTCAAGGACACTGCACACATACAAAGCAAGACACACAGGAGACCACAGCACCCCCAGTCTTCTACAGGAGCTACTGAGTGACATCAGCAGCAAAGGAGCAAAAGCAAATAACTGCTAGGAGTCCCTGCACCCAGGGTTCAAGTCCCCTCATCCCACTCACACATACATTGTAGGAATACATTTTTGAGGAGAGCAAGGGTAGAAAGATAGCTCCTTTGGAAGTGGGCAGTGATGTGAAACAAACACACAAACCTCTCCATGCCAAGAGTTCGAGACTGTGTGATGACATCCACCACCTGGAAGGAGCCCTTCTGCCAGGAAGAGGGACTGGAACAAGTCACAAGCACCTCAACAGTACTCCAGCAAAGCAGGGTGCTGGTAGGTCACTGCACATCGCCACAAATGGGTACAACTGGCTGGGAGGCTGTGGCACATGAACCTATCAGAGGGAGTACTGCATGGGCCAATCACTGAGCTGGCGTATGACACAAGGGAGCCTATTGCAGCGACGTGCCCAGCTAGCTACACCCACACGCCCATGCCCTTGGCTTCATTGCTGGCATCTGCCTGTGTGGCTGTCTGTATGCTGCCCGAGAGAGGTATGCTGCCCATTATTATTATTATTATTATTATTATTATTAAACAGTATTTATATACCGCGTTTCAACAAAAAGTTCCCAAAGAGGTTTACAGACAAAATAAAATGATTAAATAACTCCCTGTCCCAAAAGGGCTCACAATCTAAACCCATGAGGCCCCTTCCCCCACCCTGGGGCCAGCTGAGGTAAGAAACAACTAGGGTGGGAAGAAGAGATCCCTATCTGCTAACAAAGTAACAACAAGTGTGATCCATCCAAGGTTTTTATTGAACAATATGATAGAAAAAAGGATATTGATTAATGCTTGGCTTGGCTATCAGTAGCAATAGTTGGAGTCCCTGGCATTCCCCAAAAGGGAGTAGACACTCCTACAGTAGTCCTTAGCTGTTGCAAAAGGATAGGATGGTTAGGCAGCACAGTTGATAGCGGAGACACATTTGATAATCTTGGGAGGGTCAAAATGAGGGTGTGTGTGGAGATATGAAAGGGAGATGCAGCATCAATATATTGCAGCATGGGATTCCCTCCCCCACTTTGCTTACCTGTGTGGAGTGTATTGTCCATCCCCTGTTGAGATGATGAGGTAGAGGTTCTAGTTGGTTGGTTGTGTGTGGAGACCTCCTGGGGCAGAATACTTGCAATAAGAATTCTGAGAACAAAAGAGTTAACAGAATAGCTTGCCATATACAGTATGTTGTGAGGGACAAGAGGTTGTTTGTGCAAAGTGCTTTCTTTGTGCACCAAGTGCCCTTTCACCTTCGTTCCCATCACCACAGTTCCCTTTGAGACACTAGAGAGGTATAGTCCTATGCTGCTGCACCTCATCTGAGATGTTGTCTCTCTGGCAGGGCAGGGATTATATGATGTGTTTGGTGTGCTATGTATCTTATGCTATATCTTATGTGCTATGTAGTCTGTATCTTATGCTCTATCATAGCGAAGTGGGTGGGAAAGGGGGGTGACAGGAGGTGCAATTTTCTGCTGTTTTTCTCTTCCCCATTCTTCCTTATGTGGTTACTCCTACCTATACAATACTAGCTCAGTTACTGGCGTAGCATTTTTCTGGCATTGGGGGCGTGGCCATTTCTGACAGGGGGTTAGGATATGATGTACGTCGACTCTTCCTTATTGTTCCCATGTCTTTCTCACGTCATCCCCAATCTCCTCCCTGTTTTGGCCTTGGCACTGGTGTCCAAGCTATGTCGGTGCGGCTTTTTTCTGACGTTGCACCAGTGTCTATGGTGCATTCATTGGTGGGTGGACTTTGGTGGTTTTGACTTTTCTATATGGCTCAGTGATAGAGCCATGCTTTATATATAGAAGGTTCCAGAATCCTGGCATCTCCAGGCACGTCGTCAAAAAATTCCCGTCTGAAACCCTGCAGAGCTGCTGCCAGTGTTGATAGTGCTGACTTAGATGGCCCAAAGATCTGACTGAATACGTCAGTTTCCTAATGCAATTCTGGGCTGCGTTCCTGCTTGTGAGAATGGAACAATAACAGGTGTTTCACTCATGCACCAAAAGGCATGAGAATTTTAAACGACGCTTCACTCTTTCCTTACCCCAAAGTGTTTGTTTTTAAATTCTAGAATGTATCTTTTAATCAGGATTGCCAGCAGTGAAATAAATGAAGTAGGCATCCCTCAGGCGAGAGTGTTGGAGTACATTGATTAAGCTGCACTGTTCCACTGACCTCCTCCGTGTCTGACCCATATTTAATTTGGCTGTTTGTTGTCTTAGTAATGCGAGTCTGTCATACTGTGTCTTGAATTGCCAGGGTTCTTATGATTCTGGTAGTCATTAATAACTGGTGAGCACACACACACAAAAAAGCAGCATAGACTGTCTTGCAACCCTAACTCAATAGCATCACACACATAAAAACAAAACCCTGAAGAATCCTACTGAAAATTACTGACGCCTTTCACTTGATCCATCTGACGGCTCTGTTTAAGGGGAAGAGAGAAATAGCTGGACTAAGTACTCACTCTGTAAGATTGCAACAAAAGTGGGACTTCTTTTTGGCCATGGGCTGTTCAATTCACTATTTTGTATAGCTTCAAGCACAATGCTGGCACTACATAAATGTTGAGGTAGTAGTTCTTTGCATGCAAGTGCATGTTGTATGTAAGTTTTGCAAATGGACAGTGGTCTATCTCTTCGATGGAATGTGTGGTAGCAGATGGAACACTTGCAGTGTCCAGTTGTTATAAGAGTACTTGGTTTGCCAAGAATATATTTTTTCTTTAATAAGAAAAACACTTGAGCATTCTTTGCACATTATCCCCAATAAGTTCCTGTATGCATAAGGGGGTGGGTGGAGGCAGGATAATCGCAATGGCAAACGCCAGCCTCTCCAAGGATGTGCATGCAAAGCCAGGGCTCATGGGGGGGGGGGGGTAAAGGGGGTAAATTGTACTTGGGCCCAGGATCAAAAAGGGGGCCCAGGAGCCAAAGGAGGCCCCCCAGAAATTTACTGGGATCTCAGCTGGCCTCATGGAGAGTGAAAGACAGTGGCTCGGCCAGGTCTACCGGGAAGGTAGACCAGGACGCCACATTGGGAAGCCTGGTAGACCTGGGCTCCGGAGACTTTTCTGGCTATTGCTGCCCTCCTTCACCCTGTTTTGCCCACTCCCCCTTTGAGAAGGGGCCCAAAAGAAACTTTGTACCCCCTGATAAAATTCCTCTCAGAGGTACTGTGCAAAGCCCTCCCTCTGTCCTCCCTGTAATCAGTGTTTGTCGGCAGCAACAAATGCTGATCATGAGGAGAGATCATCCCCACAATTGCCATTCTGGGAGCATTCCAGAGCGGCAATCACGGGTAGGGTGTGGGCAGCCCTGGCCAGCACAATCAGCCTGACCTCTCCCATCACCCCCATGTGCACACAGGAACATGTGGGGATTGTGTGAAGAGGGCTTTCTTTGGTGGAATTTTCATAATTGATAAACAATCATCTTCACTGGGATTCTATTTTAGAATTCCACATTGGTGATATAATTACCTTGGAATTGAGTATTTTAGAATTCCACATTGGTGATATAATTACCTTGGAACACGACTTCTTAATATATGTAGAGAAAAATCAATGAATAGTGGATACCTTGCTTTCATAGTCATAACTGCTTTACTACTTACAGGAAAAAGTCACTCTGATATGCAGACGGTTTTCACAGCTACTGGCCTGATAATTAAAAGCTTTTGAAAATGAGAGGATTTTTTTTGAACAAGAAGATAAATCCAATGCTGGGCTAATTTAATCTCATCAAGCTTTCCCTGCAGCTGTTTGTCTGCTTTGGCTAAAGATAATTAGGTAGAACTAGTAGATCCATGGAACTAGAGAAGCTAGGATGAGTTGCTTTTCCTGGTCCCTTCCCTTTTTCAGTTTTAATATATTAATTAGAGCACCGGTGGGGAACCTCCGGCCCGCGGAACGATCCGGCCCGTGCGGGACCGGACAGGAGCCGCTGCCACCGCCGCCGCGCGCCTCCTCCTTTTGAAAGCGGCCTTTCTGTACCTGCGCAGATCGCCGCTAAGGCAGAGAGGGCAATCTCTCGGCTTCAGCGGCGATCTGTGCAGGTACAGGAAGGCCGTTTTCAGAAGGAGTAGGCGCCGAGGTGACGCGTGATGGTAATGAGAGAGAGAGAGAGGAGAGGTGGGTGGGAGGGAGGGAGAGTGGTGGGTGGGAGAGCGGTAAATTCGCGGGGGGTGTCAAATTTGCGGTGGGGGCCCCCCAAAAATTTTGGGCAGCCTAACGGCTGGCCCGCAGCAAATTTTCCCCATGGGAAAATGGCCCTCCACCGCAAATAGTTTCCCCACCCCTGAATTAGAGGATTCTTACAGCCCAAAATCCTGTCCTTCTCCCCCACTGGTGCAGCCGGTGAGGGAGGGCAGAACAGGAGGCTTTGGAAAGGAAAGAGGATTTAAATCCCCTTTACATTCCTCTTTAAAGAGGATTTAAATCCCCTTTCCTTTCCAAAGCCTCCTGTTCTGTACTATATAACAGTACAGGTCACCCAACAAAATCAGTAACCCACTCGGCTCTTAGAACAATCAGTCTCATTGGTCTGTTTTGAGTTAAGGAAATCCACTTTTTGTTACATAAGGCAGTTGTGTTTTCTCTTTCTGGTTATTTGGCCATAATGTTTGATAGAATACAGATAATTCAAAACAGTGTACATCGAATGATGTATAACATGATGATATTATTCATAAATACAAAGTTTTCACAATTTTGGCCACTAGTGTTGTCACCCACCCTAAGAGTGTCATCCTGTATGGTCTGCCCCCCACCCCACTAGTGACGCCACTGCAAACAATTGTGTGGATCAGCCCAGAATCAAACTTTGTTGTGGGTCCGGAATATTTCTACAAAGCATCAGAATCAGGACTGACTTTCATAGAGCAATGAAATGTATCATATCACTGGAGCACTAAAAGGGCTTGCATGGGCAATGCACCAGGTAAACCAGGTAACCATAGATATGGCTGACAGTCATTCCCACAGCTGCTGGAGATGTCACAATTATGGGAATTGCTGCTGGCTGTATCTGTGCATCCACTTCACACATTACACTTATTTGCATGGCTCTGAACCCAGGCACAGTCAGAGCTGCTTGAGTGGACTATGTGAACCAGAACGATTTCTCAGAAGGAATTGCTGCTGTATTTGTTGTTGTTGTTCAGTCGTTAAGTCGTGTCCGACCCTTCGTGATCCCATGAACCATATCCCGCCAGGCCTTCCTGTCCTCCACTATCTTCCTGAGTTCGCTCATTTTCATGTTCGTTACATCGGTGATGCTGTCTAACCATCTTATCCTTTGCCTTCCCCTTCTCCTTTTGCCTTCAACAAAAGTGGATGGGCACAGGGAACTGACCCAGATCTATAGAGTAGCGCAAGAAGTTACTCAGTTATGGGGTTTGCATTTTTTAAATCTTTTTTCAGTGCTGTCATATGAAGTATGATCATGTGGCCATTTCAGCCTCTGTGTGTGTGTGTGTGTGTGTGTGTGTGTGTGTGTTTTGAATAATCAATAGTTTAAAAAAATACCATGGAGACATTAACTTCAGGCTACCAGATGAATTATAGGAATTTAAGGACAATGGGTAGCATCCTGAGCATAGCACTCATGGAATCTCTTGTCACGGAAACCACCTTTCCCACCTTGTCTTCCGTCCTTCCGCTGTGGACCTTCCACTGTGGCATGGGATGCAGTACAGAAGGGCTGCAGAGTGAGGGAGACTACCTAGGAGCCGGGAGGAGCACCGCTAGCAAAGCATGCCTCCACTCATGGTTTCCTCCTGACTTCCAAGTATTCCTGTGCCCCCCACCTATCTACACCCAGGATGGTATAGTGGTTTGGGAGTCGGACTTAGACCTGGAAGATCCAGGTTCAAATCCCCGCTCAGCCACGAAGCTTCCTGGGTGACCTTGGGCCAATCACTATCTCTCAGCCCCACCTACCTCACAGGGTTGTTGTGAGGACAAAAAGGAGGGGAGGAAATATGTACACCACTCTGAGCTCCTTGGAGGAAGGGTGGTATAAAAATCTGAAAAATAAATAAATAAATATTTCATCCCATGCTGCTTCCACGGGTCCCTTGACCCTCAGCGGTTTGGGGGGGGGGTTCAGGGCCTTCTGTAGGGAGGAGTGTCTTTTGAACATGTTTATGGCATCAGTAAATGGAAGTCAAAGCTCTTTCAACTGTACAGCCTTCTCTTGGATAGATGTAAGAAGAGATTGTAATTAATATGTAAAATAGGTCTCTCTCCTGTCACACTGCATCATTTAGCCTGACTTGTTAATCCATTTTAAGATATTCAGGGGTATAAGTCTGATTAACTTTGCTATGCATTCCACTGTGGTACTAAGCATAACCTAGATTGCATCTACAAGCTTGTCTGTGCTAGGAGTTTGCTATGGATGAGTTCTGAATTGACACTGGTGATGTAGCCAGCGGCTGCTCTCAAGCAGCTATGCTAAAAACATGTGGTAATCTCTATAATGCTCTGTGTGCTCCAAGCCATCAGAATTAGCCAGTGTTTTAACTTTACAAAAATGACTTTGTGGAGGCCCATGGGTTTCCTGTAAAATATTAAAGAATGGACTGGAACTGACAGTGTGATGATGGATGACAAGAGAAAAAGATCAACAGTATTTTAGAAACTAACTTGCTGGCAATAGTGATGGACACAACTGTGTCTTTGCTAGAATTTGAAGTCTTGGACAGTGCAAAGGGAAAGTGCAAATCGCTTGCTTTTTCCTGCCACATATGTTCAAAGTAAACAGAACTTGTATCTATTCCAAGAATTTAAAAAAAGGAGAATTGCTCCATGTCTCTGCAGCTGATTTCTCTGAGAACAAGAAAATAACCCCTCGCAAAACCAAATGTCTTTTACCACTTCAGAAAGAAGAAAGGCAGATTTGCTTTGTGCCCACATACATTTTTGTTCCTTTTAAAAGGTCAAGAATACAGCCATCATGTGATTTTTAATAGTGGAAAATCATAACTGCTTATGAAAGTTGCATAAATATATAAACATTGTGGTGGAGCAGAATACTGTATTTCTTCAATTCTAAGACGCATGTTTTTTCCCAATTAAGCATTTCAAAAAATGGGGTGCGTCTTAGAATCGAAGGTCTCCAAAAAGCACCCGAAAATGCTATCTTCTTACTTACTGGGGCTTGGGGGGACTTCAGGGAGGCCTGCGCAACCCTCTGCAGCCCTCCCTGATCTTCAGTTCGGCAAAAATCGGTGATTTTCAGCCATTTCCGGTTTTCGTGAAAACCAGAAATGGCCAAAAATCGCTGTTTTTCGCCGAACTGAAGATCAGGGAGGCCTGCAGAGGGTTGCGCAGGCCTCCCTGAAACTCCCCCAAGCCCAGGTAACGAAGGAAATGGCACTTTCTGACGGGGCCAGAAATGCTATGCGAAGGCAGTGCACTCAGTCATCCTCAGCTGCAGGAGACATGCTGGGGAGAGTTGGTGCTGAGCGGGTAGATTCAATGAAGGGAGGTGAGTCTTACAATCGATGGATTATTTTTCCCCCTGCTGGTGGTACTGAAAGTAAAGGTGCGCCTTAGGATCGATGGCGCCTTAGACTCGAAGAAATACGGTATTAGTTTTGGGCTTGTAATGATTTTACAAACAGTCTTAAGCATGAGTGCTCAACAGAAGAGGGCCACATCCTGTATTCTTGAGGGCTACACTTTCCTCCTTTGACCATCAGTCAGACAAATATTTTGCTACACAAAGTGACTGCACCTCAACCTCCATCAGAAAAGGTCCGACTCCATAATAAAGATAGGGCTATATATAGTAGTCAGTTATAGGGCACATCATGTGTTCAAGGCATTGCAGGTACATTGGTTATAAAATCCCAAAGGAAAATGAGTAAAACTGTAGGCTATATTTTTACCACACCTTGATTAAAATTTGATAAGCTAATCAAGGACCAGGCAGAAATTTACTGCTGTAATTGATTCTTGTTTTAATAGTGTTGTCGTGTTACAATGTTTAAAAGTTTGTTAACTGTTTTGTGAAGCTTCTAAGCCTAAATCTTAGGCTTAAATAGAAATCTTGGAGCAAAATAAATCCTTTGGGGGCCAGATGTGCCGTTTGACCATTGCAGCATAATAGAAGGGAAAATTATGGTCAGGGGTGACGTCTGCGGTTGGCTAGGTCAGGCACTGACCCAGGGTCCAACCAAGCCCATCAGAAGGCCCACTTTGCCAGACTGAATGTTCAACGCTATCTGATTTTTGAATAGCTTTAGGGCTTGAGCCAATTAGTTATCTGATCTTTTCATCACCCGTGTTTACATTTGGAGGCTCTGCTCGTGACCCACCAGAAATTGGGTTGTGACCCACCAGTGGGTCCCAATCCACAGTTTGGGAAATGCTGCAAACAGTTGAGATCATACCAAATGTGCAGATCAGCTGATTAAGGCCCAAGCAACATGTGACACTTGCTCAATCACGTGTAGTTTTCTTCAACATTTCTTCTTCTTTTTTTAATCAAGTGCAGGCACAGAGACTGCAATTTGGAATGAAAGACCAATATAGCGGGGAGTAGGCTCAGTATTGGGGAAGAGAGCAAGGTACAATAGCTGAGGGGCATTGTTAGATGAAAAAGTGCAGGAGGGAGGAAGGTTTAAGAAGCCCCTCCCCTGTACTGAACTTCTGCACCAGATAGCAGCATCTGCAGCTGCATTTGGTAAAACAAGACATTTTCAGAGAAAAACTACATGCAGCACGAGCCTTAAAGAAATCTTCGGACTAAGACAAAATAGCTTAGTCAGCACGACCACTTATACATTTAGCTGATTTAAAAAAAAACATCAGCAGTATTTCTGAAATGCAATTTTGAGTAAAATAATTAAAGTAGTATTGCAGGGGGAGAAGGGACGCTTCTGAACTCTGGTCTCCACAGGTAACTGGTTTAGAAGGTGAATATGTCTGGCAGTGTTGGGCCAAACGTAGCAGAAACGTATTTGAACTGAGTATGTGAAGGTTCAGGAATGGGCCAAGGAACTCGATTGTGAGAATGAATCCTGCACATGTACTATTCTCGTCAAAACAGTTTTGCTTAAGAATCTTTCCCATCATCATTCGTGTTAAGGAATCAAAATGTATTGCAAATATAGGCCCTTAGATTATGCGTTCTCTGTTTGGTCTTGACCAACATCGTTGCTGCCAGAACCACAATGACGCATTCTGCTGAATTCATGGGATTATATAAGCAATTTTTTTCTTTTTTTCATAGCATATCCTCTGCAGTTATATTTAAAGCGTGGAATTCATAGCAAAACCCTCTCATCTCGAGGATCATTGCTTGAGCTCTATCCCATCCCCTTACACGTTGCTGAAAGCTCTATTCTGACTGTTGTATGCTGTATTCATTTTTGCCATAGCCTGTTCTACACCAGTTTAAGCGGAGTGTTTGTTCTTTGGGTTAGAGAGATACTAGACAAACATAACTATTGTCTTACAGTAGTTAAAAAAGAACCTTCACAGATGCAGCATATGAAATAGCAGGCTGCATTCTATATGGGGAGGAGGCTGCAGTGTGCAGTTCTCCATACCAGCAACATTCCCAAAGCAACAATTCCCAAATAGAAATAAATAGGAATAATGATTTACCAAAGACGGGTAAGACAGACACTAGAAAATCAGAGTTGTCCCTGGTAAATAGGAACAGTTTGCTTGCATGTATTTTATATTTATTTACTGCAATATTTATATACTGCTTTTCAACCAAAAATATTCACCAAGCATTGCACTTTAAAATTACTTTAGTAAACTGTGAGACCCACTGTCCATAAGTTCAGTCACCTTTTGTCCAGGGAACAGTAATGTGGATTGAGAAAATAGGGAATCAAACCCATTAAATGTTTTTTATTCCAGTTTGAATTTCACTATGACTGAAGTTGTTCAGGCTGATAAAACATCAATGATCTTTTCAGCATACTTTCGGAACAGGAACCACATGGTGGAGGAAGTTGTGTAATTACAACAAAGTATCATAAGTACTATGAAGTACACATGAAATAAAAATAACTCTTAACACTACATAGTACATTTGTAACATGTTTAATTTGCACACTTGATACTTAAAGCAACCTTTTCCCTGTTCACTGCATCCCAATCCTTGCAGAGGGTAGACCCCAGCCATGCACAAAACATGTAAAAATCATTCCAGGCATTATTTTTGTTTGCTTGTTATTAATTCTTGTTGGGGCCATTGAATAGACCCCACCAGGTTTGGATATTTTTAGCTGAACCCATATTTTGAAGTGCTAACCTGAATTTAATTGAGAACCCCTGTTTAGGTGCTATGGTACTGGTTTTGTTATAGTCTAGGTTTTTGTTTTTTTGTTCACATTCCTGTACATATTAATAAGCATATTTATATACCACTCTTCAACCAAAAAAAAAAATTCACAAAGCAGTTTACAGAGAAAATCAAATAACTAAATGGTTCCCTGTCCCAAAATAATTCACAGTCTAAAAAGTTGCAGAAGAATCACTAGCAAACAGCCACTAGAAAAGATACGGCACTGGAGTGAATAGGGACAGTTACTCTTCCCCCTGCTAACTATAAGAGGAGCGCCGCTTGAAAAAGCTCCTCTTTGCCCTGTAAGCAGGGGTAACATATACGCAGTCAAATTCTAATCTTCTACCCAGATAAAAGCAAGTGCTATTGAAGCCTAATATATTTCATGCAAGTACAGTATATTGCCAATGGCAGCAGTTTGCTTAACTGGTATGTTCATGGAAGAATAAGACTCCATTTTCTCAAGGAGGCCAATTTTCTGTCTGCAATATCTCAAGGGCATTAGAGTATTTTTCGATAAATGTTAGGCCCGTGGAATCAGAGGGATAGGTATTTTCCAATGTGTGTGGCTTTTTATCAAGATCCCCGGACTAATTACCGTACGTATCTACAAAAAACTGCACAGAACAGAAGCTCAATTGTACAATAGTTACAATGTGATCCTATGCATGTCTACTCAGATGTACCGTATTTATCGGCGTATAAAACGCACCGGCGTATAAGACGCACCTTCCTTTTGGCCCTGGGTTTCAAGAAAAAAAGATTTAAAGCATTTTTGGGCCACTTGGCCACTTACTGCTTGGCTGCTTAATTAGCTGATTTACATAAATTGCACAAAAATACCAGGATCTCTTTTAAAACACACAGCAATAAGACACATGAACAAAATGCACCAGAATTTAAATCCCAAGTACAAAAAAAACCCAGACTCAACTCTTTTTTCCCCAACCCACCCAATGCACAGTTTCCAAAGTAAAAAAACATTTACCCCAAGTACAAAAACCCCCAGACTCAACTCTTTTTCCCCCCAACCCACCCATGCACAGTTTCCAAAGTAAACATAAATCCCAAATACAAAACCCCCAGACTCAACTCTTTTTCCCCCCACCCCACCCCACCCCACCCCTGCAGTTTCCACAGTAAAAAACATAAAAGTACAAAAAAAACCAGACTCAACTCTTACCACCTTACCACTGTTACCCAGTGGCTTAAAATGAGAATGTGCCAAAGAGACTCTGAATGCTAATGACCTGTGAGCTATGACTTTGGATGAAACATGTGCCAGACTGGACTGTATTATGACACAATGCCGCTTGTGTTCCTGCCATGAGCAATGCTGAAGAAAGGTCTCCCCAAGAAGCATGAGGGAAAAACCTGACCAGCTGCCTGACACCATTTTCGCCATGTGTCCAAAAAAGCTCTCACAGAATTTACTCTGCATTTCCTCCTCCCCCTCCCACTGTGATGTTCCTAGAAGAAACAATACAGAGGAACACCTGAGATGACTCCACCCAGCCTTTGCTTTTGTCTCTTAAGTACCGGACCATCAAGACAGCCTCCCCCTGTCTCCTCACCCTCCCCCCCACTTGTCTGTTTTACCCAAGGTGCACTGAGGCGTCCCTTCTAGGACCCCCGTTTCCTGTTTGTCTGTGTACCTGGGGATCCTCTTGGACATGTGCTCAGCAGCTCCCTATAAAAGGCAGGGACAGACGGGGAAGCCCTCTCTTGGCTCTTCCTCTTGTGCTGTGGACTGGTACTGGTGAGATCTCCCTATTTCTATCTTGTTCCCCTTCCCCCCTCCCTCTCTCTTGCAACCCCCCCCCCTCCCTCCTCTTTGCATTACCCCTCAGTTAGTCACTAATTTGGTTCCTAAACCCAGCTTGTTCAGAACCTTGGAATCATTTTATTTCTCCCCCTTCTGCTCATACCCCCCACTCTTGACTTCTCAGTCACTACTGACTGCCTACTTTTTCATTCAATGCTACAGCATTGCAAGCCAAGGTGAACTCTAGCAAGAACCCTGCTAAATCTCTGTACTTAAGTTCCTAGGTCTGTATGCTTTGGGAGTATGATTGCATATTGAACTGTATTTTCTTTTTGTATGATGATTCTTGCCTGAATTATTTAGTAAATATTGGAAAGTAACCACGTGTGTCCTCTATATTATTTAACTGAACTCTGGAAGCCCAACTCTGGTATAGCTGGTCTAAAGGTCCCTGTCTAATACCAAATTGCCATATTTAAGCTATTCCCCTAATTTCAAGGGCAATTTTGGTAACACCACCCCCAGACTCAACTCTTACCAACTCTTAAACAACATAAATCCCAAATACAAAAACCCCAGACTCAACTCTTTTCCCCCACCTCACCTATGCAGTTTTCAAAGCCTCCCAACTAGGCCCAGTTCAGAAGCTTACCCATGCTGCATTCAAGAGCAGGCCCTCGGCAGCTCAGCTGAACTGAACTGAGCACAGCGCCCTCTGCTGGCTGCTGAGAAGCTCAACTCATGCACGTGCATAAATTAAACCCGACAAACAGCTGTAGATCGGATAGATTAGTTAGGGAAGAAAGCACAAGGGAGCTCTCAGGCTCCGGAAAAACGCGGTAAGCCCGAAAATGCTTTAAAACGGGCAAGGGGGGGAAAGGGATTTTTTAGTATTGGCATATAAAACGCACCCTACTATTTTGGGTCACAAATATAGACAAAAAAGTGCGTCTTATACACCAATAAATACGGTTAAGTCCCACTATGTGGGACTTATTTCAAGTACCGTAAGTAGGTAAGTATAGTAAGCAAGTATGTATGGGATTGCAGCCTTAGCAGTACTTTAGTCTACTACAGTCATCCCATCCCAAGTTTGAAAAGATTTAATGTGAATGTTACTTTAAGGAGCTGCCTTCCTGATGAGTGACAGGAGTACAGTTCTGTATATTCTTAGCCATTTGTCTTTTTCAAGGTTGCAAATTGCCTGGCTTTGTATGAATAATGTGCAAAGCAGTGTCAAGAAAGATTTTGTACCCTTTGTCATTCTTCAGTAATTGTACTATCTTAGGGAATATGAAGCTTATAGAATGAAACTACTTTATGGGTGCAGTTGCAGGAATTCTGACAGGTAAAATCCCTGTAACAGAGCTGCCGGTCTGACCTTAGAAGGATGTCATGGTATCGCAAGAGTTATGGCTCTGACTTTCCATCTTCTTCCATGTATCCATAGGTAACAAGAATATTAAAAGGGCCAATTTTCTACTCAAGCCTTTGATGTCTTATGTGAATATTAAATGTTGAATGATTAAAGAAACTAGCCCAGAAGCAAGGGGAGGTGCCAAGATGTGTGTACGCCATGAACATGCTGGTCTGATTTTGAAATTCATAACTTCAAAACATTCTGGAGACAATGTTTGAAAGTTCTAGAGTTCAACCAGCCCCATGTGATTATGGATGTGCATGCGCATCCTGGGCCCTCCCCTCACTTCTGGGCTAGTTTCTTTAGTGGGTGGTAGTTCGGGTAAGCAGCTTGCATAGAGGAGCTGTTTGGACAAACTGTTGCTATGTGATTGTCTTCAATATGAAGCCTCAAAACAAGGAAAGGGCAAGGATATACTCATGGTCCTGGTGCAGGGGAATAAAATATCATCCAAACTGGCCCATGGTAACAAAGGGTTAGGGATGAATAAGGATATACAGTTTGGTTTTGGTCCCCCTGCGGATACCACGAATCCGCAGATGCTGAAACCCAGCACCTCATTCCGCCATAACTTACCAGAATCTGCAAGGGGGTCCTCTGGAGGCCTCTTCCTCATTACGCTGGACCTGCAGCCCCCTCCATAAGCCTCTGTGGGCCTCAGAACAGAACGCTGTTTAACCGGCAGAAGACGTGGAAGAGGCCTCCAAGTGTGGAAGTGGGTGTGGAAGCCTAAGTGGAGCAGGATGCTGCTACGCGCATGTAAGCAGCCCCTCCCCCTCGCCGGTCAGAGCCATTCTCAGCAGGCGATGGCTAATGTGTGGCCGAGCTTACACGCACGTAGCGGCGTCCTGCTCCACTTGGGCTTCCGTACCACCCTTGGAACACCAGTGCTGAAAAGCCTTAAAAACCTAGGCTACATTTCCATATACAGGTGGGCCCCCATATCCGCTGGGGATATGTTCCAGGCCCCTCCGTGGATACTTGAAACCGTGGATAAGAGCAAACACCCCCCTCCATGGTTTCCTGAGGGCCCCCCCCCACCCTGCCTCCCCTGCAGGCAGGCATGCTTCCCCCGCCCAGCTCTTATTTTTATTTCAGCAAGCTTTGTTTCTTCCTTAAAACAAACAGAGAAGCAGCCTCCATTGCAGGCAAGTAGAACGAGACTAAGTCCTAGAGAGGCTCTGCAAGGTTTCTGTTAACTTTGCAGAGCCTCTACTACTTAGTCTCGTTCTACTTGCCTGTAATAAGCAGCCAGAGGTTGCTTCTCCTGTTTCTTTAAGGAAGAAACGAAGCTTACTGGGAAAAAAGTAAAAGCCGGGGGGGGGTCCCCACGATCCGTGGATAACTGAAACTGTGGATAGCGAATCAGTGGATATGGGGGCCCACCTGTATTGTCGGACTACTTGGTGGATACTTGAGTAGAACTCATTGTTCAGTTAAGATGAAGATTGGAAAGTTACTGATATTATTTCTGCAACCAACGAAGTGTTGTAATCCATGTTATAAAGGCTACAAAACAAGATGCTTGTATATGCAAAAGGAAAAGAAACAGGGTTGCTGATGGCTGAGCTGCGTGAAGCTCTTGTGCTGTGTTCTCTATCCTAATTTTGCAGTGAAAAGAAAATATAATTTTGTTGCTTTCCCATACCTTTCTTGTAAAAGATTACAAGAAAGTGCATAGAAAACCCAATTAGTGAGGAGTATTTAAGACCCCGGAGACGTTCTTTGATACAACCATTGTTAGTAATAGGCAAGCACTGAACAAATCAATAGTTATATTCCTGCTTGCTTTCTACCTGTACTGATTAAAACAGACCTACTAACAATGAGCAACAGACATAAAAAATAAAAAGTAACAAAAAATAAAAACATTTTCTATTAATAGTGCCATAGCCCATATTCCATGTTTAGTCTGAATTCAAATGGAAGAAAAATGTAAAGGTTTCGAGCTCAATCATATATATTTTTTTAAAAAATTCCTTAATGCGTACATGCTGCTGGCAAAAGATTCCCATGCAACAGATCTATTTGTGGTATTCATTGAAGCCAAAGGGAAATGTTCTTTGCCCTCAGATGTAATTTTAACAGCAAGCTAAAACAGTTATTTGCCACACACTTCAGCTTCTTTTAAGCCTCCTAAATCTATTATACTGACTTCTAGATGCTCTATAGCAGATGAGTGAGCTATTCCATGAAAGAATGTTGGCGCAGTCATCTGAAAAAAAAAAGAAAACATATTTTAAGAAGTACTCTCTAATGAGTCCTATCCATGCAAAAAAGAAAAAATAATTTGAAAAGAGCAAGGGTTTCAAGCTCCCTCTCTTTCCCTTCCCTTCGGTTAGCATCTAACTGCAGCATTTTAAATGCATTTAGATGCAAGTCAATCACATGGACTCGTGAGATTAGCAGCAGGAATTTGCTATCAAAAGGAAAGTGGTTGGATTAAAGACTTCTGCTGTGCTAAAGGACTTGTATAAATTATGCTGTATTAAAGAAATTGCTAGGCAAGTGCATTGTATTTAACCCGATATAGGGTGATTTCTGAAGAAGTGAAAATATTTTGATGCATGTCTGCTGTGAGAATGTTATGAGAGATAAAAACACCTGAGATAATGTCATTTCATAGTTTCCATCATTTCAAAGATGAAAACAGACATATACCAGTATTTGTAAGTCTCCCCCAGGGGTGGGGAACCTTTTTTTCTGCCAAGGGCTATTTGGATATTTATAAGATCATTTGTGGGCCTTTTTTTTTTTTTTGCCGGCCATTAGGCCAGTTGAAATTTTATTTATGTATTTATTTATTTTTGCCGCGAGAAGCAGCACCCACAACAGATACTTCGGCTGTTTTAGATTCTAAAGCTCTCACTACATTAAGCCCGTTCACCATTTGGAAGAGAAAAAAAATCTGTTTTGCCCTTTCCTCATTGGATCATATAAGCCCAGTTATTCACCCCTGCGCTTTTGAAGTGCTTTTAGGAGTCAGTCCTTTACTGTGGGTGCAGACAGTGTTTGGCTTTGACGCAATCTTGTGCGTACTTTCCTGTGAGTAAACCCCACTGAAGGCTGTTGTGGGACTAACTGCTGAGTTAACATGCATACGATTGTGCAGTCAGTTATTCTGAGTGTGTGGCTGAAAGCTAACTGCACAAATTCAAATTCGTAAACATTATTGTTAAGTCTGCAGTTCCTTCCAGGAGGAGGTGGCTGCTGGTGTGACTAGGAAACACGGAAACACGCAAAGATCCTTCGCTGGGACAGGCAGCAAGTGGGGAAATGAAGTGTGTGGCCTTTGCTCCCAAGTATTGCGCAGTGGGTTAAACCACTGAACCATGAGCTGTCGATCGAAAGGTCGGCAGTTCGAATCGTGCGACGGCTCCTGCCAACCTAGCAGTTCGAAAGCAAGAAATTGCAAGTAGATTAATAGGTACCGTGTCAGCGGGACGGTAACAGCGTTCCATGCGCCTTGGTGTTGAGTCATGCCGGCCACGTGACCATGGAAACTTCTTTGGACAGCGCTGGCTCTTTGGCTTTGAAACGGAGATGAGCACCGCTCCCTAGAGTCGGACACGACTGGACTTAATTGTCAAGGGATACCTTTACCTTTACCTATTGCATGGCGAACCAACCGGGGCGAACCAACCGGGGAGGCAGCAAATGCTGCCAGGCAGCGCGGGGAGGAGAGGGCAGGCACTGACCTGCCTCCGTCATCACAGCAGACTTGTCATTTGTGTGTCTGTTTCCAGCGGGCAGTTTTCTTTAGCAGTGGAGGTCCGTTTCCCCGGCATGTTTCCATTTGGTCCGGCCCGCGAGACGGTCACTAGGATATGAACCTTCTGCGGTCGCTGCGGAGGGCCATGAATAAGGCGAGCGGCGCTTTTGGAAGAGGCTCTTCGTAGTGTGCAAGGCACCAGGGAAACGCACCTCCTCTTCCAGCAGCCACGTGCATGGCTGCCGGCTTGCCTCACTTCCCTGGATGCTGCGCCAGAATGCACGGTTGCTGTGGCGGCGATATAATGTTCCCGTGCAGTATCCGGGGAACAAGGCTAGCTGGAAGCTAGTCTGGTAGCACGTGGCTACCAGAAGAGGAGGCACGTTTCCCCAGTACTGTCCGCACTCCAGCATTCACGGATCCTCGCTATCCGCAGGGGGGTCCAGATCAGATCCCTCGTGGATAGTGAGGGCCCACGGTATATGTTTATGCTTTGCATCAAAATATGTCATATTTAATGGTCTTTTGTTTACAATTTTTTCCTGTGTGTGTATGTGCATGTGCCAACTGAGGATAATCGTACATCTGATGATGTGGGCTCCCTAGACCACAGACATATGTGCTAGAATTAATCTGTTAGTCTTTAAGGTGCTACAAAACTTCTTTGTTTGTTTTGTTGTAACACACAAATTCCTACTCCTTTCACATTCCTCTCCCTTTGAGGTGCACTTTGACTGGATACTGAAATAATTAGGTATTTCAAATAATGCATAATATTTTGTTAAAAGAATATATTTTCAGCAGACAGTAACATTAATTTTCATTGTCGGTGTCTGATTCAGTACTGTTGTTACAACAAAATGCATTTAAATGAGCATATTTGCAAGGAAGGAATATGTTACTATAGAGAGAGCAAATTCTAAAAACTGAAACCCATTAGTGTGAAACAAATTGGGGGGTGGACGGGACTTTTCTAAAGATATAGAGAAAGATAGGCTTTGCATATATGTTTCTTCCAAACAGATTTTTTTTCTGGTATCTAAGATTATCTTTAATTAGGATTGTATAACCTTGCAAGAGAACTGCTGACAGTTAGAATTGGCAGACGCATCCAGCTCCTGGCTTTAATTAGAGTAAGCCCTTCATTGCCAGAAGTAAGAGATGGTGCATTAAGGCTTTTTAACATTTAATCAAGAGGATGTTATATAATTGTCTTTAATATTGGGAGGCAAAAATTAGAAAGAAGGGGGGGGAACAATTCTTACATAGTCATTTGTCACATATTAAAGACTTTAGGAAACTAAATTAGCAAAGGAAGACCACAAAATCATTCTCCTTCATTTCTCACAGGCATCTCTTTGATGATGCCAGAAACAGCCATAGACAGATGTCCTCTCTCAAGCCATCCAGCTGAGCTGTTCCTGCTAATTTCCCTGCCTTCCAACCTTTTTTAACCCAGTTTCCCCTGAAACCCTTCAAAACCGAAAGAGCATTGCACTGTGACCTTCAGGCTCCAGTGCATTGTCAGAATGAATTCTAGGATAAGTGCCACCTAGAATGATCAAAGAAGGTATTATAGATGCGAGAATCAGTCACGTTCCTGTAACCCTGCTAATAAAATACCATCCTGCTCAGGAACACGTGGACTATTACACTCTGTCTAGCTTGGAAGTGCAGAGCACAAGCCAGAAGGAGGGCTGCACTCGGAAGGGAAACATCTTGAGTATGGAAGGTTCTATATATAAATAGAACAATATTGTAAAAAGTCCATTATCGTGTCTAGGATAGCCCCGTGTAAACCACCTTGAATAAATCTGATGAGAAAGGCGGTATATACCGGTAAATATAGAAAATAAATATCGGATCAGTATGGTAAAATGAGCTATGGAGTATCTAGATCTGACTGCATATGAGATCCATGTGTCTCTGCTCTGGTCATTATTACGTCGAACCACAGGTCCAGCATCAGCAGTTGGCTTGGTGGGGCATCTGCTGAGGCCCACAGGCTACCACTGCTGGTTCTCTGCCGACCAGAGATGCTAAGTAGAAAGTGAGCCCAAGCTTGCTTCCACTTCTTGTCAAATTGCCAGGTGCCCTTCTCCTGAAATAGGAGGTCATCTAGAGGCCCTGGTGATGACACAAGAGCTCCTGGAGCAATCCCCCCCCCCTCATTTCTCAATTGGAGAGATACCAGCCAGTGGAGCAAACTCATTTCCTGCTCTTTTTAAGCATTCTTCTCATCAGGAAATAAGAGATCACTCCGAGCCAGGGGCCACTGGTTGCTCTTCTGTTTCCTGATGGAAGGGGCTCCTGGAAGGAGCAGAATGTAACTCTCCTATACCTTTAGTCCTACCAACACTGACATGAAGCTTAATGCTTATGGGGCCAAAAGAAGTGCTAAAAACACACACACACACAGTTTGTTTCCTCTACTTTAACCAGGCATTCCACCTATTGGGAAAGGGGAGGTTGCGCCTATGGCCTCATGCATTATCACACATGCTGCTGGGGCAATCTCCTCCATTTTCTATTGGGAAGGTTACGAATAGCTACTGCACCCATATTTAGTGCTGGTACTAGGTTGCTGGGAGCCTTGGAGCAGAGCCCTGCACTCCCCTGCCAACCTCCTAAGGGTGCATTGGGCATGGGCCCTCAGCCAGTACCCAATTTGGCCAACCTCCTTCCTATATTAGGTCTCCTGGAGAAAGAAAGTGGCAATGGATGTCGCTGCAGCGGCAATGTGTGGGGCAGTGGAAGGGGGCTGCACGTCTGTTGCTCAGGGCCCCTCAAACCCTGGAGCTGTCCTGGGCGAGATGCCCATCTTTGCGAGTAGAGGAAGGGCCTGTTTGTGGCAAGGACCCTCCTGGGGTGAAGCACACATTTTTCTCTTTCTTTTTCTTGATTGCTGATACAGCAAGCATAGTGGCTAAGAGACTGAGCTACAAACCAGGACGTCCCTGGTTTGAAGAATCTCCCCACTGCCATGGATTCTCAGTAGATGACCTTAGGCAAGCCATTCCCTCTCAACCTCAACTTTTTATTTATTTAATTTATTTAAAGAATTTATACCCCGCCTTTCTCCCAACAAAGGCAATCAAGGCAACTTACAGATAAAAACGTTAAAATACATATAGACATTGAAAATGATTAAAAACAAGTAATTAAAACAATTAAAACGAACAGCCCCAGTGGGTCACCTATATGTACATTTGTTAAAAGCCATTTGTTAAAAAGCCAGCCCACCATGTCAGACATCGAATGCCAACTTGAATAAAAATGTCTTAAGGCCCCCACCGAAAGGTCTCTAAGGAGGGAGCTGTTCTTAATTCCAGGGGGAGGGAATTCCATAATTGGGGCGCCACTGCCGAGAAGACCCTATTCCGTGCCGCCATCCCCCTCACCTCCATCAACGGTTAACAGGGCCCCTTCTGATGACCTCAGAGTACGGGTCGGATTATAAGTAAGGAGGCGGTCCCTTCAAATACCCTGGACCTGAGCCGTTAAGGGCTTTAAAAATAAAAACTAGCACTTTGAATTGTGCCCGGAAACGAACCGGCAGCCAGTGTAGCCACCGAAGCAACTTCTCTGCTGCAATAATGGGAATAATACTACTAGTGTGTTAAAGACTGTTTTAAAGACTACAGCAAGATAACCCATGTGAAGTACTGTAAACACCTGAAAGTACTATACAAATGCTAAGTATTTTCCCACTAAAATAGAAAATGTGTAGTCCACTTTACCCTAATCTGTGATGCTAAGATACTCTCCAAAGCCACCGATACAAAACTGCGGGAAACCTTGCCCTTTTGCCATGCTATAATAAAACAGTGATGAAATTCTGTTAAGAAAGAACACTAATCCATTGATGGGATGATCTTGATTTGAAAGCCGTTAGAATACTTCCATCGCTGTCTAAAGGCTAGGATCATGCTCATTGAGCAGTAGTGGTTTATATGAAGAAAGTGTTGTATTTTTCTTTAGTACCTATTGGTGTAAAGTTGGGAAAATAATTCTCACACCTGACAGTCAAAGGCAGGCTTTCATTACTATTCTACACATGGATTTTTTTTTTAATTTCAGTATCTGTATTTTAAAGTAAGAGTACTATGCTAAGTAGTGTCACAGCAGTAGGGGAAAATGTGCTCCTAATAAATCGTATGTTTCAGGTGATGCCTGAAGAGGTGAGGAAAAGCTGTGATTTGTGAAATCATTGACAAACCACTGCAATTTCACAAGGCCAAGGTGTGCAGCTAACACAGGTGTCTGGTCCACATCTCCAGTGTGCATAATTATCTCCCGTCTCCTAAACTGCCTTCCCTGTGCCACCTCCAACGGAGGTGTTATTCTTTGCATCCCTCCACAAGAGCTGTCACATTGTCTTGCTAGCACAGCATGATTGCTGTTCTCCTTTTGAGTCATAACTCCATTTCACTGCTGGGCGATTAATTTGTTTGGGAAGCCTGCAAAGTGTGGTGATGTTCTTCAGAAAGAAACATGTTAAAGAATGTATATCGTTATTGGTTTTCTTTCAAATCCCAGAAGTTTCTCCTGAGAAATACCAAGAGCAATTTTCAACATGATTGGAGGTGGGGAGGGAGAGGTTTGTTTGCTTACTTATTGCTTGCTCCTTTTGTTTTTTCTTTTTTTCTTAAAAAGTCAGCTGTAACTGGAAGAGTAATATTTTTCACTAGAAAATGTCTTTTATAGAGAAAATTAAGAATTTTGTGCAGCAGTAAGTTTCTATTTGATAACAATGCCTGGCTTTTAAGTGGCAGGGTCATGAATGTGCGTATGGGGCATTTTCTTCCTACCATAAAGCTAAGCAAAATACTGTAATGACGCAATCCTGTCTAACCCCGTGCCCTACGATGCAGCGAGGTCGGTGCAGCCTCCGCCGCTTCCAGGGTGCGAGACATGCTGCCAGGAGGTCAACTCGGGGGAAGGGAACGAATGTTCCCTTCCCCCCAGGTAAACTTCCAGCCGCCCCAATGGGGCTACTCAGATGTGCACCAGCTATTTTGCTGGTGCAAGTCCGAGAGCCCCGTGTAACGGCAGCCAGTCCTGGGAAGGGGGATAGGATATGGAACAGGAGGCTGCTGCTGATCCCTCCCCTTTCCCAGACCCGGCCGACCAATCCCAACCCCTGGAACACTCGGTTCTGCCCTCCCCATGTCCCTCTTCTGCCCGGCGGGGAACTTACCTTCCCCAGTGGGCGTTCCACTGGATCTGGGATGGGGAAAGCAGTGCTGGACTTGGTGCCACCGGCGCTGCCTCCTCACCGGGTGATGCAAACGTGTCTTACGGCACATTTGCGACACCCAAGACCGGCAGAACAGCGCTCCACTTCTCTAAAATGTACAGAGGATTCGGCTGCCCGACACCCTTTATAGCCTGAAATATGAAGCAGCTGACAGACCCTGTAATGGAAACTCCATGCACAACGGTGTCTCTATGTTCCTTACTGCAGGGAGCGTGCTGGATACACATCTTCATATACTGGGAGAGAGTGCCCTCTATGGCCTGGGTCCCGAGTAACTAATGGAATGCCTGTTCACATACAGTATCAACCTGCAGAGACTGTGGTCGTCTGCCAATGTTCTTCAAGTGCTTCCCCTCGCTTGGTCCCAAACTCTGCCTTTTCTTCAAGGTGAAAAGCAACTAGTTAAGAACAAAATGTAGATAAGAGATACACAGGGACAGCTGTGTGTAGGAGATGTCTCCGAGAGGCCTCTCCAGCCCCTAACTGAGGATGGAAGAGGGGCCCACTTGCTCACTTGCCCACTTCAGTTTTGTCTTTGGTTTCTTGTTTCATAATGAACTGTGGTTATGTAGCTAGTACATCATGCATATGCAAACGTATAAAAACTTCACCCTTTCTTTGTCTCTTGGTTCATCTCTCTCTGACCTGAAGAGATTGAACCCGTGCACGTTAAATAAAGTCCTTATCTCCCCCTAAGTCTGGTTGTTCAATTCCTTTTGGGCAAAACTCTCAGCCACCTGAAAGCTGACTAGCCTTTAGCTCAGGGTGACAATTTTATAGTTTTAAATGGGTTTGGATAAGATTACAGGGGTCGGTTTGCACAAAAAGGATTAAAATTCAATGACAATATTGTCCTGTTGAAAACACTAAAATATTTCCTGATTAAATTTCAACAGATTTAACAAAAGCACTATGTATTTCAGTAAAACCACCTACAGTTTCAGACCAATGGTCTAGCGCTGTATATTTCAAACTGAATTATCAAGTTCAATTAACCATCTTCAAAATGTTGTTTCAAGAACTAAAATGTTAGAAGTTTACCATATTCATTCCTTGATTCTATTAGTTTATAAACACACCAAGTAAATCAGTTAATGCCTGTGCATTTTATCTGCTGTATAACTCTGAATAGCAGATGGCTCTGAGATAGTACAAATGAGCTATCTAAAAATATCATATTGCTTTCATGGGATTTTTGTTGTTTGTTTTGTTTCATTTTGCACATGCAATACTAGAGTGCTTGATTACATTCTGGAGAAAGCCATCTGCCTTCTCTTTCGCCACTAAATAAATAAATAAATGCATCATAAAAGTGACACTTTCATTGTTGTTTAATGAAGTTGACACCTGCTCTTTGCCCAGGCCTGCATCCTGTCTTGCAGTTGCCTCATTTAGCTTTGGTGGCAATAAAGTAGTATTGCAGTGCACAAAAATGAGTATGAAAGTCAAATCCCCCTAGGCCTCTAAAATGGAAGACAAAAAACCATTTGATCTCCAATACATTCAATCCAGTACAATCCAGTACAAGCCACCCTGAGGGCTGCTTCAAGTGTAATGTTTTGCATTGTCAAGTCCATGGAAAGTGGTAGCTGTGTCATCACCTCTTTTGAATGGGATGTTTCTTTCGTGTAGACGGACCTGCCTCTTACAAGGCAACAATGAAGAATTCTCATCAGTAGCCTTGACATGGGAGTGTGGGAACTGTGCCTTGAAAGCTGCTAGAGAAGTCCGAGTCTGCTCAAATAAATTGTTGTTTGTTGTTTGCATAAATTTAAAATACTGTAGTGCCCTTTAGTTTAGCTAAATGTTGTTCACAGGACTCAGATATATTATTATTATTATTAACAGTATTTATATACCGCTTTTCAACAAAGCGGTATATAGAATCAAGGGTTTCCCTGTTGTCCCAAAGAAGCCAGTTTGTGTGACCCAAGGTCTCTCTGATGTTATAGCACTTGAACCAGTGGCAGGCAGAGGGTGTGACAGCTGTTGCACTTGCAAAAAATAACCAAGATCTGCTGTGGCATCCCTGAGCTTGCTGCAGGCCTCAAATGAGTTGAAATAATTGATTGAGTTTTATTGGATTTGTGGCTCACAGCAAGAATATAAGAGCAAGATAAGGAAGACAAGCTACCAGTACAGAGAGAAGGGAAGACTGGGAAAGGCAGGAGGTTTCATGATACTCAGCTAGTTTACAGTTGATGCTTTTAAAAGACAACTTGTAAAGATGGTTATGTTGAGGAGGCACATTTGCGGAGCTTCGTTTTGGAGCTTCGTGCATGTATCTTAAGTATTTAATTTGTGTGTTGATTCTTCTTTCTTCAGACCTTGGCATGTGGTTGTGCCTATGTTAGTTGTCTTACTCCCAAACAATTTGTTTCAGTTTACAGGTTCTTTCCTTGTTTCAGATTTTTTTTGTTCGAGATCACATTGCTTTGTGAGCAACCATGTGTACTTTTGGTTGATATCGCTTAAAGATGTTAACATTGCCAAGAACAATTCAGATTTACAGAAAAAGCACTGCTATTTGTCCACATTTAAATTTTTCGGTAAAAGAAAACTATGAAATGTTGACATGCTCAGCTTTTGGGATCAGTTAATAGCCTTAAATTACGTATATTGCAGCAAAACAGAAGGGTGGAAATGTATACCTTCTCTACTGCCTTAGCAACAACTGATAAAAATATGTCCTTAGATCTTCAAAGGATTCTATGAGGATTATGTTGACTACCTTAGAAATATCAACCTCAGAAATACCATGAGTTCTAAAGCACACTAAAGATTTAAAAGCACTGCAGTAGGTGTTAAGTAACAAGCAGTAATAATGATATTTGATAAATAATTTATAATACTATAATTAAGGCTGCAGTGGCTCATCAAGTGATTGGTTAGAATAATTGATTAAAAACTTTTTGATCAACTAAAAACATACCCTGATTATTAGACAGTAGATCATTTTTAAGAATTATTTTAATGCAAGTAGTTGTAAAAACCATTGATAGTAGTACCATTTTAGAAGAAGCATCCCCCACACAGAAGGAAATGTCTCTTCTAAGATGGTGCCTACAGCAACAATAATGGATGCTATTTTCTTCAAGGAAATTGGGGTACATTCATTCCCTTACCCCGACTAGAACCCCAGCCGCCCCAATGGGTCTACTCGAATGTGCATCACCTATTTTGCTGGCACACATTCAAGAGCCCCGTGTAATGGCAGCCAGGCCCAGGAAGGGCGATAGGATTTGGCGGAGGAGACCTCTGACGATCCCTCCTCCTGCTGGGCCCGGCCAACCAATCCCCCCATTAGAATGCCCTGTTCTGCCCTCCCCACACCCCTCCGTTGCTCCGAATCCTGGATGAGTAGAGTGGCGCCAGCCTCAGCGCTGGCACTGCCTACTCGCTAGGTGCCGCAAACGTGCCATAAGGCACGTTTGCGACACGCTAGACCAGTGGACCATGTGCTCTGCCGGTCTTTTAGTAGACACAATTGCACTGTTAATCAATTAAACCTGATATGATAAATCACCTAGGGCAACAATCCTACACACACTTCTTTAAATCTTAAATATAATGAGGTATGCTTCTGAGTAGACATGTAGAGGATTGCTCTGTAAGATTTCTTTTATCAGGTGATTGCTAATTAACACTAACCTGGAGGAGAACTTATTTTTTCATACACAGAATAATTTTTTAACCTTTGGAGTAAGTACAGTAGAAATTCTTCCTAGTGTTGTCCTGAAGGTTATTTCTCCCAACCATTTCCTGATTGCAGCTTGCTCTGAAAATGCCCAGGTCAGGGCTTCATGAGTAGAAGCAGAATTGTGAGAGGGAAGTGAGTGCCTGTAGGCTTCCTGTTACAGTTGTTTTACCTAGGAAATTGATGTGGAATTGTGTTGAAATGACGGGAGATGGGTTGAAATGACACTGAAATTCTGAGAAAGGTCAAGGGAGTAGGTTCAAGTAATTTTAAGTTCACTTTTCTAAGTTCCTGAGACATTTCGAGACAATTATATTTCATTGTAGGACCTTGTTCTGTAGAGCCTTACAGAGATCACAATTTTTAACTTTGCGACCAAGGCCAGCCCAAAATCGGAGACCCCCCTGCCCTGTATCACGCATATAGCATTAACATACTACACTGGGAAGCAGACAAGTCCCAACTTTCACTCCCGCAACTTACTACATATAAAGCCTACACATAGTGTGTGTTGGCCCTAAGTCTTACTTGCAAGGAAGTGCCTTACATGTCAAGTGAAAGTAAATTTTATTGCTCACAGTAGCATTACTGACATCCACATACTGTCTTTGGATATTAGGATTGCACACTGCCCTTAACAGGTTTCAGCAGCAAATATTCTTTTTGCCTTCATATAGAAAGCAATTAAATTCAAGATATTTACACTTTAAATCAGTGTTATTTAATATAACTGTCATCTTTTTAAATGGAATGGAACCACCACCACCACTCAGTCATTAATAGTTATTCTCAGTTTCAGTAATCACTTCATTTTCAATTATGGGTGATAATTTTTGAAAGAAACCATCAATATATCTCAGTGTTCTTCCTTTCCACTTGCATCAGGCAGGATTAAATGCTACGCTAATCACTTCATGCATTTGCGAACATTTATCTTGAAAACCTGAATTGATGGCTTCATAATTACCTTATTAAATAGGTTGTTCCATTGCTTGATTTCCCTTACCGACCCGTTGTAATATTAAGTTGTTTCTCCTACATCTTAAATACCAGCCATGATTCAAGTCAGAAGATGAAGATTGTGAATGAAAGGAGATGGCTAGTGTTCCTTCATTGAATATGTGAATGAAAGGAGATGGCTAGTGTTCCTTCATTGAATATGTTGTCTAACAGATTGTGAATTTAGGATGACACCTGAGTCTGCTTACCTGTCACTATATACAGGACTAGTATCCTAAGCCTGTATGCAAAGGATGGGATAATTCCTTAACAGTATTGGGCCCACAGTTTGATACTTGCCCTTCAAAGATACATAGGTACATAAACAGGATAATTATCATAGTCACGTTTCATGCTTGTACTTGATTTACTTGCCAAAAGATTCAGGTTAACACTAGAAGTGGCTATGTCTTAAGGACACTATATTTGACCCATTTTTTTAAAAAAAATGTTCCAATTGGGCAGCCCAATCATACCTAAGTTCCCCCGGTGTCGATGCAGCGGCACCAGCACAGCTTCCAATGCATTCTGCGGGGGAATTTAGCAGGCAGGAGGTCTCCTTAAAGGTAAGGAGACATTCGTCCTCTTGCCCTGGGGAAAGCCCCAGTCTGCGCAGTGGGTCTACTTGGACCCGCGCCAGCCATATGGCTGGCGCAAGTCTACATGCACCCGTATCGACAGATCAGGGATACAGCTTGTGCCAGCACCGCCAATCCCACCCCCCTCCCAAGTCCTGATCTGCCTGCCCCTGTCGCCACCCTCCCCCTGCCCCATTTCGCCCCCTCCCTGCCCTGCCTCTGTGCTGCTCAGCGCAGGGCTTACCTGATCCATTGCTCCTTCTGCCAGTGCTGGCAGGAAGGCTCTGGCCTTCTCGCTGGTGGGCCTGGAAAGCGTGCTGTCGCAACATGCTTTACGGCACATTTGCGACAGTCAGTGCCAGCAGAGCATGCGCTCTGCTGACTCAGAGCCATAAGATACGTAAAGGTAAAAATATGCAGAGGCACAAGAAACTCAAACTGAAGCTGATTTTACCAGAGAACAACAGACCCACTTCTCACACAGTCTCCCATGTGTTTACCGAATATATGTGGAGAGGCAGGACCACATCAGCTAGCCCTATCTCCTGATGCTGACATGATTGCTGGCCGCACCCCTGGTGATTGTCTATTTAGCTTTCATGAAGGATTCTACATGAATGCAATAGTATACATGTAGGTCTCCTCCATGCAAGCGGGAACCTGATTGTCAGGGTTCCTGCTTGTGTGGAGCTGCACATGCATAGGGTCCCTTTTTCATGGGGACTGAGTGGGTGGCTGCTGAATTCAACAAGTACATTGGCTTCAGGGAGTGGTCCCTCTTTTCCCCATACATTCACTAAATGCATGGGGGGGGGGCCGGGGGGGATTGCATGAGAAGAAAGCTAGTGTTTGAATTAGTAGCAGACGCACAACAGGAAGGATGGTAGTAACATCTATGGGTAATCCTCTGCTCAAATCACGGTGGCTTGGTTACTGTATAGACTTAGCCTTAGGGCACAATCCTGTGCAAGTCTGGAACGGCGGATCGAGCGCTCCGCCGTTCCAAAACGTCGCGAACCTGCCATAAAGCAAGTTGGACAAAATACGTTGAACAAAATACCATCTTAATTAAAATCACCATTAAAGCCACCGGAAGCTTTTGTTCTTACTGAAAACGATGGCCATAAAAGCCATCGTATTTAATGTATTATTTGGTTTAATGAGCGGGTGGCGCAGTGGGTTAAACCGCTGAACCATAAGCTGTCGATCGAAAGGTCGGCAGTTCGAATCCGCGATGGGGTGAGCTCTCGTTGCTTGGCCAGCTCCTGCTAACATAGCAGTTCCAAAGCATGTTAATGCGAGTAGATAAATAGGTACCGCTCGTGGGAAGGTAAACAGCGCTCCGTGTTCCAGCTGCATGCTACGCGTTGCGGCAAGGAGAGTCATGCCGGCCACATGACCACGGAGGCGTCTTCGGACAACGCTGGCTCTTCGGCTTTGAAATGGGGATGAGCACCACACCCTAGAGTCGGACACGACTGGACTTAATTGTCAGGGGTCACCTTTACCTTTACCTATTGGTACTTTTTAGCTTTTTTGCTGAAAAATACTTTACGCAAGTTCATTTGTACTAGCAGTATTATATCAGTGAATGTTGTGGAGCATCTGTGGAATTTTACTAAGAAGCATTAGTCAAAGGCTACAGAACAACTGTTCTTCCTTCTGCTTGCTTGTAAAACTGGGCAAAATTTCAGCTCTCAATTCCTTATTTCTTTGTCACATCAGGAGCTCAATGTCTATCATAAAACAATCAGTAATAATTAGGAATTACCTAAAATGAAATACAGGACACCGATATATTCCAGCTGGAGTTATAAGCTGAAGTCATTTAACTTTTCTTCAAATAAATTATTTGAAGAAAGTATTGTGAAGGGTTTAAGACCCATGTTGAAGAGATGGGCAAATGACCACTGAATAACATAGTAGATTTGATGTACAACATAGGTACCCAATGGCAGAATTAGAGTTCCTTTCCCAATTAAAGTTAGGTGATTAGGTACTCCATGGGCAACCTCTATTGAAAAATGGAAAGCAATTGCCCAATACCAGTTTTGTAGCTGTTCCATGTTTGATGAAGGCCAATTGCATAGGAAATATATTCCATATTACAGTAAAATGGACTTGGCAGTAGATTTTTTAAAACCCCATATGTGTCTATGATCTCCTTCAAATGATAATACATTAGCAAAGGTATAACATTTTATAGGTATATTAAAGTTATGAGAAAGACATCTTACTAACTTCTTAAATTCATTGCACAACTACTTTCACATGCAGTGTTTCTGTAACTTGAATTTCCTTTTTGATAGAGTGGTAGACTGATGTACAGTAAGCAGTCCACATCGTTAGTTAGTTTATTCCTTGTTTTATGTATTCAGGTGCTCTTACTTTCTACAACTGAGTGTTCTTCTTCCCCCTTTCTCTTGTTTATAGTACAGAATCAAACAGCTGATTATTTACAAGGTTGCCTGGATGGGACTGGCAGGATGGTATTTTGTTTTGCACCTTTTCCAGTGCTAAAGAAATGTGTCACAGTGCTGCTGCCATGCAGAGCAGTGTGTGCTTTCGCAGCCAGAACAGCATACTGTGCAAGTCGACTGAAGCTGGTCTAGCCAGCTATGATAAAGCCAAAATATTGATGCTATTCTGTTTACTATGGCGTATCAGGCTCTTAGGTATTTCGTGATATAAAGAACTACATCCCCATAGTCCATTTCCTTTCTGTAATGCATTTAAGCTGTACAGATCACATATGGCAATGGCAGCCACTGTTCTAGTTGGTCAGACTGAGATCCTGGTCCAATACTGTGTATATCCATGTTACATCAAGAAGTTGATCTCATGTGATTCTCTCCACCTTGTTCACTTTCTCTTCCCATTGCTGAAACACATCTAAACACCTTTTTTCTTTTAACTGTTTCAGCCTGAAAGTGAGGTGGTTAAGACTAGTTTTACCATTTTTAAAATATGGTCTGTACTTCTCTTCAGTGGGTTCCAATCAGCTTCTGGAAGGTGTGGGTTTAAAAAAAATCTTTCTCGTTACATTCTCTTGTACAATCTTTCTCTTTACATTGGCAGAAATGATAATTTTGGCATCAAATTGTACCTATATATTTAACTAGTACAGATGACAAATATTGATCCTCATTGCAGAACCATCTGCTTGAATAATGTGCTTGCTATAAAAAATGTACACTTCCATGAGATAAACACTACAAAATACATAGAGGTATGCAGGTATGAATGCCTTGTGAAACTGTTCAGTTTGGCTTGACTTGCAGAGCTTTTGAAGCTTTTAAGGCTGTGGCACACCACCAGCAACGCGACACACAGCAAGGTGGAGCGAAGCTGGCCTTCACTTTGTGCCGCTTCCTGTCTATATTGGCCCGGGGGGGGGGGGCTTGGATGGCACTCTCCGTTGTTTCTCCATGGCTCTCTCCGTCGACCTTTCAGCCAATCAGAATCAAGTTTTTTTCAGACTCTATTCTGATTGGCTGTTCGCTTCCCTACACGTCCCACCCCGCTGCGCTAAACTCGCCTGCTGATTGGATGAAGTTCAATTTTTCCATCTCCTCTTGCTCAGCAACCCATCTCTCGCAAGTTGCCCGCACGAAGTAGGAGAATGCAAGACACACTCCACTCTTCACGTTGCTTCCCACCGCACCACACTGCATGTGATGTGTCACAGCCTTTACCCTTGCTTAGAAGGGTTAGCTGACAAATGCACCCAACATGCTCGGTTAAACTATCTGGGCTACATCAAGTTAGTAATTATGGGCACTGAGCTGTTGACCACAGCAGTATTTTTCATGGTACTGCATGACTGAGAAGTCTTGCTGTACTGAGCCCAACATTCTGGTAGTGTGTGTATGAGACAGTGCTGTCATGCTACAGGGAAACCACCCAATAAGGGAAACTTTGAAAAACTGTATAGGGCTCCCAGGCCCGGGAAGGAGGATAGGATACGACCGAGGCCTTCTCCGCCAATCCCTCTCCCTCCCAGGCCTGGTCCGCCCACCCCCATGCCCCCTCCCCATGCCCCCCGGGCCCTGAGACCTCTCACACATTCCCTGAGGAAGTCCAGAGTATACTGGACGAAACGTTGGAAGATGAATGTTTTTAATGTATGACTATGGTACTTAAACCCGATATTTTGACTATGTATAATCCTATGCATGTCTACACAAAGTCAGTGAGTTCAGTGGGACTTACTCTCAGGTAAGTGTGTATAGGATTGCAGCCTGAGATTGCTCCTCCTGGTCTTATTCCATATATGCCAGGTTGTGATCATATACATTTGCGGTATTGTTTGGGAGATAGAAGAAATATTGCCTATATTTCTGAATACTGATATTCAACATTGTTTTTATGTGGCCACTAAGAGAGGGGGGGTATTTGTAGCATCCCCTGGGTAATAAGTGAAAAAACACAGCTGTGCCATAGGGGATCTAAGAACATTTGTGTTGTGCGCAGGTAATCACTGAAATCAATCTACCTGCCATTTATATTCTCCACAATTTAGCCTCAAATAATAGCTAGTGTGTGTGACTCCAAGAAGCATTCTTTCTTTCAGTTGCTGTCTTGTGCTTGCTCTCTAATTATTTTTAAGGAGAGAATATGTCTTGTTGAATACTTCAGTACATCTAGTCTTCCCAATTAGGACAGTGTGTGTCTAAATTGCGAAAACTTGTGCTGACTCCGATCGGGCACGGGCTAGAGCTCACTTCAGAGCCTATTCCGTGGCGGTGGCGGCAGCTAAGACGGCTTTCTTTTCTGCTGGCATCGCGTCTGCGGAGAACCGTCCAGCTGAGCTTTTCCGTGTGGTCCGGGGCCTGCTCCATCTGGCCCCCCCAGGAGATGGGGAGGAACACACGGTGGCTCGCTGTGACGAGTTTGCAAAGCACTTCGTGGACAAAGTCGATCGGATTCGGCATGACTTGGACGCTGCGTTAGCAGTATCTAATGATGTCCCTGAGGCACCTGTCTGTCCTCCTTCCTGGGATTCTTTTCAGCTTGTAGAACCTGAGGATGTGGACAGGATTCTTTGGAGTGTGAGACCATCCACTTGCCCGCTTGACCCTTGTCCGGCATGGCTGATTAGAGCTGCCCGGGCGGGGCTGGCTGAGTGGACGGGGAGGGTGGTAAATTCATCTCTGAGGGAGGGGGTGGTGCCGTTGCCTCTGAAGCAGGCGGTGGTGCGTCCCCTCCTGAAGAAACCCTCCCTGGATCCCACTATTTTGAACAACTTCCGGCCAGTCTCAAATATCCCGTTTCTGGGCAAGGTGATCGAGCGGGTAGTGGCGTCTCAGCTCCAGAGGGTCCTGGAGGAAGCTGATTATCTGGATCCATTCCAGTCTGGCTTCAGGCCGGGGTTCGGGACAGAGACGGCCTTGGTCGCCTTGGTGGATGACCTGCGCCGGGGACTGGACAGGGGGAGTGCGTCCCTGTTGGTCCTGCTGGACCTCTCGGCGGCTTTTGACACCATTGACCATGGTGTCCTCCTGGGTCGGTTGGCTGGGTTGGGGCTTGGAGGCACCGTTCTGAGGTGGTTCCGCTCCTTCCTGGCTGATAGATCCCAGAAGGTGGTGCTGGGGGATGCTTGTTCGGCACCCTTGCCCTTGAGGTGTGGGGTGCCACAAGGGTCAATTCTGTCCCCCATGCTGTTTAACATCTATATGAAGCCGCTGGGAGAGGTCATCCGGGGGTTTGGGGTAGGGTGTCATCAGTATGCGGATGACACCCAGCTCTTTCTCTCCATTCCACCTGACTCCAAGGGGGCGGTCGATGTCCTGAATCGTTGTCTGGAGGCAGTTGGGAGCTGGATGGGGGCGAACAAGCTGAAATTAAATCCTGATAAGACAGAGGTTCTTCTGGTCCAGAAGTCTACGACTCGGGTACTGGATCATCGTCCTGTTCTGAATGGGGTTGTACTCCCCCTGAAGGAGCAGGTCCGCAGCTTGGGGGTTCTCCTGGATGCGCAGCTGCTCCTGGACTCCCAGGTGGCGGCTGTGGCCAGGGGGGCTTTTGCCCAGCTTCGGCTGGTGCGCCAGCTGCGACCGTACTTGGATCGTGCAGACCTGGCCACAGTGACCCATGCCCTAGTGACATCTAGACTAGATTACTGCAATGCGCTCTACGTGGGGCTGCCTTTGAAGACTGTTCGGAAACTGCAACTAGTGCAGAATGCGGCGGCCCGGGTGGTTGCCGGGGCTTGTCGGTTCGACTCAGTCGGACCGTTGCTTCGGCAGCTACACTGGCTGCCGGTTCGTTTCCGGGCACAATTCAAAGTGCTAGTTTTGACTTTTAAAGCCCTTAACGGCTCGGGTCCAGGGTATTTGAGGGACCGCCTCCTTCCTTATAATCCGACCCGTACTCTGAGGTCATCAGGGGGGGCCCTGTTAACCGTGCCGCCATTGACAGAAGTGAGGGGGATGGCGGCGCGGAATAGGGCCTTCTCGGCGGTGGCGCCCCAATTGTGGAATTCCCTCCCCTTGGAATTAAGAACGACTCCCTCCTTAGAGGCCTTTCGGCGGGGCCTTAAGACGTTTTTATTCAGGACTGCTTTTAATGTCTGACATGGTGGGCTGACTTTTTAACAATTGGTTTAATATATGTATATGCTGGTGACCCACTGGGGTTGTCTATTTTTAACTTAAGTGTTTTAATTATTTTAATGTGTTTTTAAATTGTTTTAATGTGTTATGTATTTTAATATGTTGTAAGCCGCCTTGAATGCCTTCGGGAGAAAGGCGGGCTACAAATTCCTGAAATAAATAAATAAATAAATAAATAAATGCTAGTGCCTGACGTACAGTCCTAAAGAAGTTGGCTTCAGTCCCTAAAATGACATTGTTACAAGAAACCATTGTTCAGGGCTCAAACATGGGGGAACCTTTGTCTGGTCCTGGAAGGTTTGGCCTGGGCTCAGAGGCCTGGCTTGAAATGAAATACATTACTATGAGAAAATTGAAACTAAATTGTAGATCGTACTTGAGGATGTTTATGCAAACTAATTTTCCTATACAGATTCTATACAGTGGACCCCTGCTATCCATAGATCCGGCATCCACGGATTTGTCTCAACATGGATACGCGGATCGCGCTCCTATAGTCTCTTCCGGGTCGCTCGACTTCCCCCCTCCCTTCCCCTAGGTTTCCCCAGAATGCATTGGGACGGGCCTGGGAAAGGGAGGAGGAAAGTCGAGCGACCCAGAAGAGACTGTAGGAGCACGATTTCACTCCCTACAGCTCTGCAAATGGAGCGGTTTGCCAGCCAAAAGATAAGGAATGCTATTTTTAACCTTCCCCCCCCAGGTTTTTACAGTGACCCCCGTATCTGCGCTAAAGCAATTTCGCTTTACGTGGATTTCAATATCCGCGGGGAGGTGTCTGGAACGGAACCCCCCACGGATAAGATCCAACCGTACATGTAAAATGTAAACATCCTTCAGTTTAAGACAAGAGAAAGGCTTACCCCGAGGCAAAGGAACAAATGTTCTCTTATCTCAAGGAGGCCTTTCCAGCTCGAAACTCCCCTGTGGGATGCAGCATGCACCAGGGGAATTGTGCTGGATTGGGATGCTCGCCATCATCTTTCCCAAGGGCTACCTGAGAGACAGTACAGAGCTCATGTTCCCTTAAGGGAACATGAGTTCCTACAGTGTTATGCAAATTTACCTGGAAGTAAGTTCAGTTGAACACAATGAAACTTATTTCTGAGTAAAGATGCATAGAATTACACTGTAATATACAGATCTGATGGTACAGGGAGTTAAGCAATGGTCAAACACAAGATAAGGAAAGCGAACAGGTGAGAGTCTGGTAACCCTGCACCTAGGCATACAGCATAAGAAATGAGCAAACGTTAGGACAATAGCAAAAGGGAGAGCAGGAGAGTTAGCAGGAGATACTCTTGGTGCTTTGTGCAGCCACAATCATATGATCTACCCAGTACCCTATGTAGGTGACTGTGCATGGGAATGAGGTTTTTTTTTTAATGCAGAAAGAGAAGGCTAATGCTCAAAATAGTTATCCATACCTGACAATTTCACTGTAATGCTGCACCTGCCTCTCAGTGGGAGCTGGTATTTTGGGGAATAAATTCAGCAATCCTGACATCTTAGGAAACATGTTTGGCACAGTATATGCAATTTTCTCTTGCAATGAACAGGAATTAAGAGATTTGCAAAGTTCCTGAAAGGTTACCTGAACAAAAAAAGATCATTCTTTAATGGGATCTGACACCACTGAAGTACATTGTACTCTTGCCATTGATTACAATGGCAGCAGGATCATGATTTTATTGTGCACTGAAAACCATTGTGAAACAAGCCGGCAAATGAAAAACATGAACAGCTATTGAGAAGACATTTCTCCATCTTTAATGTCATTTGAGTGTCACAGAACCATTGTAAAGTAGAGGACAGAAAAAGAATAACTAGGAAGTCATATTAGCAAAGTTGGAGAACTGACAACTACACAAATTTAAAAGTCCATTCACTCCAATCCTGATGTCATTATCTAGCGGTTTAAAAGTTTGGTGTTAGACTAAAAATAAAACTCATGTCTAACTTTCTTCTAATGGCCCAGTCCTATCCTCTGCCATCCCAGAGCATGCAGAGCCGCCGTCGTGGCCTGCACTGGATGCTGTGGGCCGGCTGGGGACCAGACAGCCCAGAAGAGGTAAGTAAAGATAGTTTTTACTTACCTCCCTCTTAGGTTTCCTGCTCCCAATGCGTCTCCTTAGACCTAGGCCAGCTCTTAAGCTGGTGTAAGTCTGAGGAGACTCTGTGGGCAGTCCAAGCCAGGAAGGGAGGGGGGATAAGATGCACAGCTGCCCCTGAGTTCCACCCTCTCCCATATTCTCCTGGCCCAGCCCACTTCCCACCCTGATCCACCCCCGCCACTGACTTAACAAGCAGAAGTTCTGTGGGTCGGTGTTGCCTGCACACGGTCTCTGGGGCTTTACACTGCTGGCAGCAGTGGCCCACAGAACAGTGGTGTGGCTGCTGCCCCAGCAGCCTGGGCCTTCCACTAGCACAGAGGTTCTCAAAGTGGTGAATCACAACCCACCACTCTGAGAAGAGGCAGGTCGCTACTCCCTTAAGGGGGATGGCGACTTGTGGTGACGTCAACAACCTCCCACCCCTGCTGCCACTGGTGGGAAAAAGGGGGTCTTTTTTACTTACCAGGGATCGCACCACCCTCTGGAGGGTGTGGGGGGCCACAGCCACCCCTTGGGCCTCCCCAAGCCTCAGATCAGCTCCATGAGGCGATTGAAGCCCACTTCCGTTTTACTTCCTGGTTTTGCCGAAAACTGGAAGTGGGCTTCAATCGCCTTGGGGAGCCAATCTGAGGCTTGAGGAGGCCCGCGGGGGAGGCCACGCCCCCACACCCTCCGGAGGGCGACGTGACCTCCGATAAGTTAAAAAGACCCCCTTCTCCCAGCAGCAGCATAATCCTGGCAGTGCCGCTGCCGCAAACACACAAAGTTCTCCCGTACTCTTAGGGTGAACTTTGAGAAACGCTGCAGAAATGCTGCCAGCGTAAGGCCCTGATAGGATTGGGCCACAAGTCTCCTCTTCTCTACTGTAATTCAAGCTCCTCCATTGTAGATTAGCCATGTTAGACTCTATTTGCATGTGATGGCATGTGAACGCAAGTGCTGTTTTTAAAGCCAACTAGGTTTAATGGCCATCGTCACATCTTACCCGACTGACTTCCTTATGTTAGTTAATATGTTATGTGAAGTACTTTTTTTTTTAATCTGTCCTGATTCTACTGCTGAAGAATATCATGTAAAATAGGTCTTGCTATATTCTAGGCTCATGGCTAGCGGCCAAAACTTTTCAGTACAAGGTTTTTTTTTCTTATTCAAAAATAGCACATATGGGGGGCATGATCGGAATCCAACCCATGGCAGGGGCAAGCTACTAAAGTTCCACTACCCCATCCTAGTTTTTCCCAGGTTTTCTGCCCCCTTGCTTTTTGTACTTAAAGCTAACACCCCATCCAGTCAAATTGTGCAGTTAAGCACACGTGATTAAATTCTTAGTCACAACCAGCTCTGGTATACCAGATGGCTGCTAGCAGGTGAGTTTGCATTTGGAATGTTTTTAATCAATTAAAAAATAAATAAATGGAAAAAGAAGAATTGTGTCTGTTGAGGTTATCAGCAAGGTAAGTACTGGTAGTAGAAAGTAACGTATAAATGCATACAGAGCAAGGAGCAGTTTAATAAGCAGAAATGTAACAAAATAAAAAATGTTTTAAAAAAATTCCAGTCTTTTAAAATGATCTATTGTAATTACGACTTTTTCCTCTTTTTGGTAGCACTTGAAAGAAAAATATCAATGAGGCAAAGCAGAGAGGAGCTTATCAAGCGAGGAGTGTTGAAGGAAATTTTTGATAAAGGTAAGAGACATTGTTAACTCAGCACTGAATGAGAAATATAACTTTATACTAGCAATGTGTTATTAGAACACAAAATTGTTTGAATATGCATTTTTGTCTGTGTTTATCTACAAAGATAGGGCAGACCCTCCATACTCTAGGTCTAATATAGCAGCTTCATGGATCATTTATATATGGATCATATAGCTCCTTCATGGATCATTGCCTTGTCGTGGCGAAGGGGCTTGCGTAACTCAATGAAGCCATGAGCTATGCCGTGCAGGGACACCCAAGACGGACAGGTCGTAGCAGAGAGTTCTGACTAAAAGTGATCCACTGGAGAAGGAAATGGCAACCCACTCCAGTAACCTTGCCAAGAAAATCCCATGAACAGTACCAAAAGGCTAAAAGATATGACGCCGGAAGATGAGCCCCTCAGGTCGGAAGGTGTCCAATATGCTACTGAGGAAGAGCGGAGGACTATTCCAAGTAGACCCAGAAAGAGTGAAGCAGCTGGGCCAAAGCCAATAGGACGTCCAGCTGTGGATGTGTCTGAGGTTGAAAGGAAAATCCAATGCTGCAAGGAGCAATACTGCTTAGGAACATGGAATGTGAGGTCTATGAATCAAGGCAAGCTGGATGTGGTCAAAAATGAGATGATAAGATTGAACATTGACATCTTGGGAATCAGCGAACTAAAATGGACGGGCATGGGCGAATTTAAGTCCGGTGACCATCATATCTACTACTGTGGGCATGAATCCCTTAGAAGAAATGGAGTAGCCCTCATAGTCAATAAAAGAGTGGGAAAGGCAGTACTGGGGTGCAACCTCAAAAACGACAGAATGATTTCAGTTCGAATCCAAGGCAAACCATTCAACATTACAGTAATCCAAGTGTATGCCCCAACCACTGATGCCGAAGAAGATGAAGTTGACCGGTTCTATGAAGACCTACAACACCTTCTAGAACTAGCACCCAAAAAAGATGTCCTTTACATCATAGGAGACTGGAATGCTAAAGTAGGAAATCAAGAAATAAACGGAATAACAGGCAAGTTTGGCCTTGGAGCGCAAAATGAAGCAGGGCAAAGGCTAACGGAGTTCTGTCAAGAGAACACGCTGGTCATAGCAAACACTCTTTTCCAACAACACAAGAGGCGACTCTACACATGGACATCACCAGATGGTCAATACCGAAACCAGATAGATTATGTGCTTTGCAGCCAAAGATGGAGAAGCTCTATACAATCAGTAAAAACAAGACCTGGAGCTGACTGTGGCTCAGATCATGAGCTTCTTATTGCAAAATTCAGACTTAAACTGAAGAATGTAGGAAACACCACTAGACCAGTCAGATATGACCTAAACCATATCCCTTATGAGTATACAGTGGAGGTGAAGAATAGATTTAGGGCATTAGACCTGGTAGACAGAGTGCCTGAAGAACTATGGACGGAAGTTCGTAACATTGTACAGGAGGCAGCAACTAAAACCATCCCAAAGAAAAAGAAATGCAAGAAAGCAAAGTGGCTGTCAGATGAGGCTTTACAAATAGCTATGGAAAGAAGGAATGCAAAAAGCAAGGGTGAAAGGGAAAGATATAAACAACTGAATGCAGAGTTCCAGAGAATAGCAAGGAGAGATAAGAAGGCCTTCTTAAATGAACAATGCAAGGAAATCGAGGAAAACAACAGAATGGGGAGGACTAGAGATCTCTTCAAGAAAATTGGAGATATCAAGGGAACGTTTTGTGCAAAGATGGGCATGATAAAGGACAAAAAAGGCAGAGACCTAACAGAAGCAGAAGAGATTAAGAAGAGATGGCAAGAATACACAGAAGAACTATACAAGAAAGATCTGAATGTTCCTGATGACCACGCTGGTGTGGTCACTGACCCAGAGCCGGACATCCTAGAGAGTGAAGTCAAGTGGGCCTTAGGTAGCATTACTAACAACAAAGCTAGTGGAGATGATGATATCCCAGCTGAGCTACTTAAAATCCTAAATGATGATGCTGTGAAAGTGCTGCACTCAATATGCCAACAAATTTGGAAAACTCAGCAGTGGCCAAAGGATTGGAAAAGGTCAGTTTACGTTCCAATTCCAAAGAAGGGCAGTGCCAAAGAGTGTTCAAACTACCGTACAATTGCACTCATTTCACATGCTAGCAAGGTTATGCTCAAAATCCTACAAGCTAGGCTTCAGCAGTACGTGGACCGAGAACTACCGGACGTACAAGCTGGGTTTCGAAGAGGCAGAGGAACTAGAGATCAAATTGCCAACATGCGGTGGATCATGGAGAAAGCACGAGAGTTCCAAAAAAACACCTACTTCTGCTTCATTGACTACGCAAAAGCCTTTGATTGTGTGGATCCCAACAAACTGTGGCAAATTCTTAAAGAGATGGGGGTACCAGACCACCTTACCTGTCTCCTGAGAAACCTGTATGCGGGTCAAGAAGCAACAGTTCGAACCGGCCATGGAACAACTGATTGGTTCAAAATTGGGAAGGGAGTACGACAAGGCTGTATATTGTCACCCTGCTTATTTAACTTATATACAGAGTACATGATGAGAAATGCAGGGCTAAATGAATCACAAGCCGGAATCAAGATTGCCGGGAGAAATATCAACAACCTCAGATATGCAGACGATACCACCCTAATGGCAGAAAGTGAAGAAGAACTAAAGAGCCTCTTGATGAGAGTGAAAGAGGAGAGTGCAAAAGTTGGCTTGAAACTCAACATTAATAAAACTAAGATCATGGCATCTGGTCCCATCAATTCCTGGCAAATAGAAGGGGCAGAAATGGAAGCAGTAACAGATTTTACTTTTTTGGGTTCCAAGATCACTGCAGACGGAGACAGCAGCCACGAAATTAAAAGACGCTTACTCCTTGGAAGGAAAGCTATGGCAAACTTAGACAGCTTAATAAAAAGCAGAGATATCACCATGCCAACAAAAGTTCGTATAGTCAGGGCGATGGTGTTCCCAGTAGCAATGTATGGTTGCGAGAGTTGGACCATAAAGAAGGCTGAGCGCCGAAGAATAGATGCTTTTGAACTGTGGTGCTGGAGAAGACTCCTGAGAGTCCCTTGGACTGCTAGGAGATCAAATCAGTCAATTCTAAATGAAATCAAACCTGACTGTTCCCTGGAAGGACAGGTACTAAGGCTGAAACTCAAATATTTTGGCCACCTAATGCGAAGAGAGGACTCTCTGGAGAAGACTCTGATGCTGGGAAAGATTGAAGGCAAAAGGAGAAGGGGAAGGCCAAGGATGAGATGGTTAGACAGCATCACCGATGCAACGAACATGAAAATGAGCGAACTCAGGAAGATAGTGGAGGACAGGAAGGCCTGGCGGGATATGGTTCATGGGATCACAAAGGGTCGGACACGACTTAACGACTGAACAACAACAACAAATATAGCAGCAGCATCAGACCATTAAGGAGCTGCTTTTATATTAGTCAGAGTGTTGCTTGGTTGGCATCACAGCATTTTTTACGGAAAATATCTTTTTCCAGATCAGTGATGCATGTGAAAAATGGCCTTGTAGTGGATGCTGTATTGATCAGTTCTTCACGGCACAAAACAGGGAAAGAAAAAGTCCAAACTTATACCACAGTTTGAAAAAGAAGGACGGGAAGAAGACTGTTGGAAACAGAAGCAATTTCACTGAATTTAGTTCCTCATTTACATACATAGGTAACATTCAAGTCAAGTCTCGAAGCCTAGTAATGTTCACTTGGTTTATTTGGGCTATCACAAATCCAGTGGCACAAATCAGCTCAAGTTAAGCACCTTAAATTCCATTGGTTTCAGTGACAGTCAAACTTGCTGAATTCTTCTATTGAAATGCATTAGATTTAAGTGCTTAACTTTGGCCAGATCATGCCTAGTGTTATTTTTACCGCTCCAAACATACATGTTTCCATCAGTGGAAGCTAGCCACTATGTCCCAGACGGGTCTACTTTTGGGTGGAATTTAAACACATGCTTAAAGAAAATGAGCCGGTTAAAATCTTTATTGGGTTGAAGCCAACTGTGCCCTACCATGTGTGGAAATGTTCTCCCGTTAATGGAGCAGCTGTTTTAGAGTAGGCTCAAAAGGCTTGTGAAGAAGTGGCTCAGCAAATCCAGAATCCTTGCATTCATGAAATGAATACTTTGAAAAAAATTATAATTGCCTGCTGGCTCCAAAGGCGAGTGGGAGGGGCCACTTTGCACCTCCGTGTAATGCCATGCAGCATTTACTACGCCATCCCCCTCTCTGGCTATGTTTCTGGTTCTGAAACAACAGTTTGAAGCTGGTTTGCAGATCACTGTTTTTGTTCTAACTGTGGTTTCCCAATATGTCTGAATTTATAGACCACTGATGATAATAATGGCCATTGTGCCACCTCAAGAAGGCTGCTGCTATCAAGGAATGGACATAGTATGACCAGACTTAGAACCAGAGGCGGAGCTGGGCAGGGGGCGGTGGGCTCCTGGCAGTGCTGTTGGACCCCGGGTGGCAGGCGGGCAGGGAGTTGTCAAACAGGGTGGCACCGTGGTGATTTGGGCCGTTTCAGCGGTGTGAGCGGGCAATGGCAGCACCACGTTTGGCCCACCCGCCCTGCACCTCTGTGTGCTGGAAACCGGCGGAACCAACGTCACTTCCGGCGTGGGGGGGGGGGCAGTTAGAGCACCGCCACTGCTTAGAACTAAGAAATAGTACTGTCCAAAATATCACAAAGATTCAGCATGTTGCCAAATGTCAAAATTAACTGAAGTGTTTAGACTTTGCAAATGAAGACAATATAGATATCTTTGTAAGTACAGGTGGGCCCCCATATCCGCTGGGGATATGTTCCAGGCCCCTCCGTGGATACTTGAAACCGTGGATAAGAGCGAACACCCCCTCCATGGTTTCCTGAGGGGCCCCCCACCCTGCCTCCCCTGCAGGCAGGCATGCTTGCCCCCTCCAGCTCTTATTTTTCTTTCAGCAAGCTTTGTTTCTTCCTTAAAACAAACAGAGAAGCAGCCTCCATTGCAAGCAAGTAGAACGAGACTAAGTCCTAGAGAGGCTCTGCAAGGTTTCTGTTAGGGTTTCTGTTAACCTTGCAGAGCCTCTCTAGTACTTAGTCTCGTTCTACTTGCCTGTAATAAGCAGCCAGAGGCTGCTTCTCCTGTTTCTTTAAGGAAGAAACGAAGCTTACTGGGAAAAAAGTAAAAGCCTGGGGGGTCCCCACGACCCGTGGATAACTGAAACCGTGGATAGCGAATCAGTGGATATGGGGGCCCACCTGTACTGTATTTGGTGTTTTTTTAATCATGAATTCTGGAAGTCAAAATATAATACTTTCATAATAATTGTTGCTTTTTGGTTTTATAATTGTATGTCCTTCTTTTCTGTTACGTTTTCTTGATATATATGCATCTGTTGATGCAACTAAGGCTGCAATCCTATACACATTCTCCTCAGAGTAAGCCCCATTGAACACATTGGAATTTGCTTCTGAGCTGTTGATCGAAAGGTCGGCAGTTCGAATCCGCGGCGGGGTGAGCTCTCGTTGCTTGGCCAGCTCCTGCCAACCTAGCAGTTCCAAAGCATGTTAATGTGAGTAAATAAATAGGTACCACTTGCGGGAAGGTAAACAGCGCTCCGTGTACCAGCCGCATGCTACGTGCTGTGGCAAGGAGAGTCATGCCGGCCACATGACCACGGAGGCGTCTTCGGACAACGCTGGCTCTTCAGCTTTGAAATGGGGATGAGCACCACACCCTAGAGTCGGACACGACTGGACTTAATTGTCAGGGGTCACCTTTACCTTTTTAGATGTGCATAGGATTATGCTGTAAGTGATGGTGATGGCTTAAAAACTTCTCCTTTAATAAAAGAGATGTATTTTAAAAAAAACTGAAAAAGTAACTTTCAGTTATTAGTTTAAATTATCCACCCTTTTATCCTGAATACATCAGATTTAACATTGACCTGCCACTGATAGCAAGTGAATTCTGTGCTGGTAATGGCATTTTCTCATAATTGCTCGATGTAAATCGGTGTTAGGGTGCAGATATGAACACTCTCTTAGCTGACTCTTGGGTTTCTTTCACTTGTGTTCTGTTTATTCCGAACAGATTTCCATACTCTTTTCAGTATTCTAATTTTTTTTAATACCTTGTCTGTAAGTGATGTCTGTGATTAATTCAGACCACGATATACTTGACTTCACAAATGCCAACCTTTGATATGTTGCTCTGCAGTTAATGAGCAGCTTTATATTCTTCAGTTTCAACAAAGTAACCTTTGGGCATAGTGTCCTGGTGTATCAACAATCCAGCACAGCATCCTCATTGAAGGTTACGCTGAGGGTTTTAAATGGTTAGAGGAGGTAGTGTGTCACTCTCGCTCCTAAGGCAAAGACAGAAATGTTGTCATGTTGAAAGACTGTGGACGAGGGTGAATGTGACTCAGGGCTTAACACAGACCTATTTTCAATGCCAGGGTTCAATCAATTCTATAAAATGAGAAGTAAATACTAAAGCCAACTGAGTGCTAGAGAGGCTCAGCTGAAGAACAGGATGGAAGCAGTTCCAGTTCCTGCTTCCTGTTCTTCGACTGAGCCTCTCTAGCACTCAGTCAGCCTCAGCGCTATAAGCAGCATGCTTATGCTGCTGCTTATAGCATTTGTTTAAAGGAAGATACACACAAGTTACTAAGGTAAATTAATGGCCAGTGGGGTGCATGGGGGCATGCAGAGGGCGCGTTTGCCCCTATCTGCGGTTCTCCAGTATCCGCAAGGGGGCCTGGAAAGGATCCCTGCAGGTACCAGGGTGGGGGACTGTAATTCAAAAGAAGATGACTTTGAACCTGAACTGAGTGCCTTTCTCTTGCCACTAAGGCCCAATGTGGATGCTCTAAAGCTCCCATGCAAAGCATTCCAATGGAAGTAGTTATATTGAGGAAGTGCTGCCTACCATGCTGAGACTGTACCAACAAATGCCACTTTCTGGCACTCACACAAGTGTGGCGGCCCAGTTTTTACTTGCTGCATTCGTGTGAATCACTGCCAGGAAGCAGACCTGTGAATGTAGTTGCCTAGGGTTAGTTGTTATGTTATTTCCTCCCCTAGGATAGTCACAGCAGAAAATAACACAAACACAAAAAGAAAGGGTTCCATGACAGAAATACATGACTTTCAGGCAGGTTTGACTCTCAGCACATCTCATTGTGGAAATGAAATAGTGTTTAGAAATAAAGCAGCGTTAACTTACAGCATGCATAGCAATTTCACAGAACATTATTCAGATGAACTGAAATATCACTCTAATGTGATCTAGCAGTGTGACTTCAATGGGCATCCTGCTTCCTGAGACTGATTATTGATTAAACTTTTTAAAATTAACTACTAAAATAATTTTCTCCCTTCTTGGGCAGTGCAATCCTGCCTAAGGATCTGCCAGGCGGCCCAGGCCGCCTGCCAGATCCCGTGCTCTGCCGCGGGCAGGATCCTGCCCGGCGGAAAATCTACTCGGAGAAGGGGACACTCGCCCCCTTCACTGAGTGTAAATGGCGCTTGGGCCGATCGGCCTCCTCGGATTTCCGCCAGCAAAATCGCTGGCGGAAGTCGGAGGAGGCTGTGTAATGGCCCAGCCACGCAGCGGAGGATTCGTCTGAGGCTGTCCCCCATACTGGCTGGGCCTATCGGCCCCCACCGTTTGCCACTGAACCGCCCCCCCTCCATCGGCTGGATCCTTACCTGGGTTAGGGTTAGGGTCGCAGGCAGGCGATGGCTCGGTCGGCGGAGCAGGGGAGGCCGGCCTTGTGCCGGCCTTCCCTGCTCTCGAGTCGTTGTAAAAGTGCCTTATGGCACTTTTACGATGGCTTAGGGCGGCGGAACGCTCGTTCCGCCACCCTAGACTTGCGCAGGATTGCACAGTAAATAACATTGCTAGGTCTTAGTACTGTAGCATTTTCCACCCTTAAAACCAGAAATTGTCTTGAATCACATTAATGCCTATTTCTGGAAATAATGTTTTTCAGTAATATATGCTTGCTTGCCTGCCAAAGTGGGAATTCTGGAACTGAAGATCAAATTGCTGCCAGGGGGTTGGTTTTAAATTTCCCCTGCCTCCCTGCCAGTTGTTTAGATTCGGTCTCAGTGCTAGTCAACTGGCAATTTGAAGTTTGTATCCATTTAAGTAGCATATGCAAATAAACAATGGCTTTTTTTCCTCTGGGAAGCTGGCAGTTAAGGAAGCAGATTCTAGGAGTATTGGTTTTTTTGCTTCTGCATACAAAAAGTTGTGGTGCTGGGAGCAGAATAAAGGCAAGGAGAGACAGTTTTGTACACTTGCAGTTGTACTGCATCTTTCCCCATCTTGAAAAGCATTCACTTAACTCTGCCAGTCATCTACTCAAGGGGTGTCAAACATATAAGGCCCATAGGCTGGATATGGCCCACAGACGCTCTTTATCTGGCCCACGTGACAATTGGGTTCTCTCAGTGCTGCCCTTTCAGCAACACCACTTCTGCTGCGACTCTGTGCGGGAGAGATGGAAGGAGGCCTCAGAAGTCAAGGAATACTGCAGAGGAAGGGACAGACCGAGAGGGGTGAGAGAGGGAGATGCTGGCAAGGTGCTGAGAGAGCCCAGTTATCATGTGAGCCACCCTTTCAGCAGTGCCGCTTGTGCCGAGGCGTCACTTTGCAGACCACCTCTCAGCTGCTGAGTTGCGAAGTGATGCCTTGGCAGAAGCGGTGCAGCTGAAAGGGCGGCCCGTATGATAATTGGACTCTCCCAGTGTGATGTGCTCTCCCATTTGTTGAAAATATGATTAAGATTTATATATTTTCTCTTCGGTCATTTGAAGTTAATGAGTTCCTATGTGAGGACAAAATGCTTATTTCACTTCATCTGCTTAAATATGTCGCTTCCTGCTTAATGATGTCACTTCCTGCTTAAAATGTCACTTCTGGCCCTCAGCAGGTGCTATGAATGCTATTCGTCCCACTGTATGAAATGAATTTGACACCCCGATGTACTCAAGCAGGGGCAATTGCCATACATACCTGGCAAGCAGGTATGATGTTCTTACACCTTTGCCTTAACCAAACTGGAAGACGTACAGCTCTTAGAAGTCCACTAGTATAAATTGAGAATAACAGTACAGTACTGAAGTTAGTTGTGATATCAAGAACAGAGCATATGAGGTTAAATTTGAATTTAACAGCAAGCTTGTAAATATGACCTTCCTTTTTTGATTCCACTGAGAACCAGGAAACCTACTACACAGATTTCTGTTGATTGTCATTTTACTATCCCACTCCATCTCTGTAATCCTCTCCAAATCCTCCACTAATAATCAGAAAAACTAAGAGCTTATATTCTCAATAATTCTAGGAAAAAGAAACAGGAGAATCTACCTTCTCAAGGGTTCTTAAAGGGCAAAAGCATAATTGTCAGTGCTCTATCACTAGTGATACTCAGAAATATTTATTACCATTGTTCATAAGCAAAAGAAATAAATTGTTACCAAGCAATATTGAAATATATACAGTTTTTTCTCATTTTTGCCTTTGGTGAAGTATGTTTGTGTTTTTACATCAGAATTTTTTCCTGTCTTCATTATCTTCTGTCCTTTGCTGCCCTAAACAATGTTTGATAAGTGGGAAAATGAAATCCTAACTGCACAAATTAGTTCAGTCGAATGAAAGAACAGGCTTACAATGAATGTGAAGAACATTCAAGATGGAAGGTCTTCTATCTGTTGACTATAAAGGCTGGCTTAAACTTAGCACTATATATGTAGGAGAGAGATCTTGAATAGACTGACAATAGACTTGAATAGATTTGAATAGACTGAGAGAGAGGGAGAGGGAGAGGGAGAGGGAGGAGGAGGAGGAGGAGGAAGGGCTCATAGGACATGGTTAAGCGTTTCCATCTTCCTCCCTACACCAGCCAGTCAGGTTGCTCCCTCTGCATCCAGAGTGTCCATCAGGAATAAACGTGATTGGTCAGTGGGAGGGAAGGAAGAGCCCTCAAAAGAACTGTGGGCACTCTTCCTCGTCCCCTCCCCATCCAATTGGGTTGCTTTGCACAAGTACAAAGGCTCTCCCCTATGGCATGTCCCCTGGCCTACTGCAAGCAAAATATTCTGCACTCCCTAAGAAAGGCAATTCTGTAACTCTTGTCTTCAGAAAAATTCTTTGCTTGATAATGAGTGGATTCAAAGTGACTCTGAGCTGAACTGACCACTCCATGGACACACCTTATGATCCCTCTGTGAGGCTGAGGCAAACACCTGCTTTATTCTCCACAATACAATCTAGTGATCCAAAATTATCCAAATGTATCTAGTGTATCACGCGGATAGGATTGGACTGCCTGTCTGCGAGAGTAGAGCTGAACCACTGTGTACATGTTGCATATTAGGACTCTGTGATGTGATTGCCAAGGTATTTGTGCCATGGGGAATGAGAGAGAGAGAGAGAGAGAAAGAGAGAGAGAGAGAAATCATATTTTCCAGGTAGCCTCCTTGTGAAAGTGTTTGATTTTACAATATTGTGATTATCTTTTTTATCATATGTTATTGTGCTGTTTTTCAGATGGGGAACTTTCCATTCAAAACGAAGAAGGATCATTGGAGAACGGGCAGGCCCTGAGTTCTAGCCAGGCTTCGCTTCCAGGCCTATCGGAATTGGAGCCATGTTCAGCTGGAGATTCCTGTTCATATGATATACTCCCAACTCCAGAGATTATGGATGGAACAGGTTAGCCTTTGAGTTTCATACTAAGCCACACAAGAAATCATGAGATGAGGCTGTATTAGTACTTTTTTAATTAAGATAACCAGAGTGATGTTTACAACTAGACAGCATCTAGAACCAGAATATGAGACCCATATAAGAATTACAGTAGATCTGCATTATTAGCAGATACGTAAGCAAGTGAATGCAAAGTGCAAGTTTATTACTTTTGAGATTGTTTTTGGCATGTACTGTACAATGTTTCACATCTTTTTATTCTTTGTAACTGACTTGTTCAAAGAGGGATGCAATTTTTGTTTCAAGTGTTACTAGATATTTATGCCTTTGATAAATTACAAATAATTGATTACATGTTGCAAGTTTTTATTTATGATAATACCATCTTTCCAGCGGTATTGTGATAACACAGTACATTCCTTTTGAACTGGAGGCGCGCGCGCAGACAGACACATTTTTATTTATTTAGCATTAACAATTGTTATCTGTGATAAATGATCTTATTTTTGTCTTGTATAAGCAGCTGTCTGGATACAATTGAAATGGACAGTATTGTCTTGGAAAGGAAAATTATTTGCTCATGAAACATATTGCAAGTGGAGTTTGGTTTCAGATTCACTGGCTGAGTTTTGTTCTCAGCTAGTGAATCTGAAACTGGTTTATTATGTGCTAATGTAACCCACATGATAACTTGATAAGGAATGTCAATTCTTTGTCAAATGCAGGAGCTATGACATAAGCAGGTCTGATTGCTGGAGATGTAAAACCGAGGTACAGAGTCCGCAATAGGTTTCTCATGATTTTAATGTTTGTCTGAGCAAAAATAGTCTCATATGGTTACCCAGAAAGAGAAAATAAATAAATGTGGATAAGAATGACCTAGCAGAAGTCCTTCATTGCTAGGATTAAACAATGCATTTTAAAAAAATCATTTAATGGCACAGGTAACACACAAGACCAAATGGTAGATGAACGATGATGCCATTACTACTGGACCTCCTTTAAAATTTGCAGCTATATAGGAATGTGGTATATTTTAGGACACACTCTTGAGCCCCGATGCACTCAAGTCTTCTGTAACTCACAAATGTCCAAGGCAGATATGCAGGGGTTCAGGGACGTGCGGTGCAGGGGCAAGAGGTGAGGCAACCGTGCCCTTTTCTACTCAACCGAAAATCGCCACAGTCTACCTTTGAAGTGCGCTCGCACACCGTCCACTGGACTTGAGAAGTGCGCAGCGCACGAGTGCACTTCAAAGGTCCACCGCGGCGATTCTCGATATAGAAAAGGGGTTGCCTCCCCTGTAATGGAGGCACTGCACGTCCCTGCAGGGGTTCCTTGGCAGATGAATCAGTGTGGAAAAAGTTCCTTTAATGCAAAAACATTGAAAACCACTCCCTTCAGAGATACTGTTGCCAATTGCAGACAGCAGACATGTTCCTGAACAGCTTGTTAACTATTGGGCTATGGAGAGATAAATATGGATGCATCTAGAATAGGCACCCCATCCCATAGACATACACATACTGTATATCAGTCTGAAGTTATGGTATTGACTAATTGGATGCGATTCTTTTGTGTAGTCTGATTGGCTTCAGTGAACAACCCAAGAAAAAAAGAAGCTTATGAATTTGTCCTGAAGTTCTTGATCATGTGTTCAAAATGAGGCAATAAATGTTGCTTTGATGCCAGGGGAAATTCTGCTGTCTGTTGTGAAAGCGCTTGAGTTCATTTTTGGCCTGTTTGTGAAGAGTTTCTCTTTTTCTTCTTCTTATTTTCTTCTTTATATATATTGATGTCTGAGTAAACGCTACTGTTAGTTTTGTAAATCCACATTGCTGTGCTGCTTTTCTTATCTATCTGTTACCGCTTTGCTTGTAACATTGTTGCGTCTATGATGTGGTTGTGTCCTCCAGCATCTGAAGAGAGCCCCACGTCTAGTGAATCTGGAGTCCACCTATCTCAAGATCCTTCATCTAAACCAGTCTTGCTACTTCCCCCTAAAAAATCTGCTGCTTTCTCTGGAGACCATGAGGACACCCCAGTGAAACAGCTCTCCCTCCTCAAACAGCCCCCTGCCCTGCCTCCTAAACCCATTGCCAGGATTGCCAACCACTTAGCTGGTAAGTAAGTTTTGCAAAATTGTGCCACCCCTTCCCTTAGAAGATCACTCCTTCCTGTGTCTCTAATCAGAACATTTTTCTTCCATGAACCTACTGTATACTATGTGTCACTGATTTACAAATAGAGCAGAACAAAATGATTGACAGATTTTATCACAATATAGAATAGAATTAATCGGAGATCACCCTGTGAACTCCTTGAGCCGCTTTGCAGTACAAACATATATTGATTTTATACTAGTTTTATCAGTCATGGCTTCCCCCAAAGAATCCTGGAAAGTGTGGCAAAGATGCTGAGAATCCTCTTCCATCTCCAGCCTTCTCTTCAAGGAACTACAGTTTGTGGTGAAAATAAGCTCCTCAGTTTTTTTAGACCTATACATACCAATCTAAACATATTTGTTGTCATGTAGCTGTTGCAATTTTTGCAAGTAGTCATGGAAAACAATTTAATCCTAACAACTTTCTCTTTGGGACTTGATTAACTTGTGGGGGAAATCTCATCGCTGCTGTCTTTAGTCTTCATTTTGCTTCTCCAACATTCCTCTGGTAACTTCTTCAGTCCATCCCATTGTAAAGATTTGTTTAATGTTCCCCACTACTTTCACTTTTTTTTTTTTTTTGCACCATCTACTTTGCTTCATAATTCTGTTGTCCTAGGTCCTCACTCTCTTAGTCAGCAGCTGAGTGCCTTTCTGTCCCAGGGCTGCTTAATGAATGTGCAGATCGCAGAAGAAACATTCCCTGAGCAAGTACAACTCAGCACTGATTGTATAAAGTTTAGATCCTTTCATGGCCTGCTTTGTGGTCACCATATCTTCTGTGCCTCCTTTACTTATCAACTCTTTTTTTTCTTTACTACTCCCATGGACTGCGATCTCCCACTACTGCGTCCTTGCGATTACTTGCAGCTCCAAGTCTCTGTTTGTATAATTTATCAAAGAATATTCCTGTTTCGTCTAGCTTATGTTGCAGCTTCTAGTAAAGGAAAGGCTTTGCAGATTCCTTCTTCCTACCCAGCTGTTTTGTATGTCCTGAACTCTCTTTGTGGAGAACACCGTAGAAGCAACTAACCAATACTAAAAAACAAAAAACCGTCATGAAAGCACCATACAGACAAGCTTTTTGTAGGGATATAAGCATTTGCAAAATTCAACTGGATACATAAAATACTAGGGGACTTCGGCAACAGGTTCCAAACACCTCACGACCTGCACCAACCAGGGCCAATTAAAGGCAGAATGAAATAATACCAGTCAGAGGCGTCCTAATATGGGGGGTTCAGGTGCGCAGCGCCCCCAGCGCGCTGCTTCCAGGGGGCGCGCGCCCCCCCAGGACCTGCCTTTGGTCCGGCGGGCTGCGGTAGCAGCAGCAGGAGGAGGTGGAGGCGGGGAGTGTTGTGCGCGAGCGAGCGCTCGCTCGCTCGCGCACAACACTCCCCACCTCCGCCTCCTCCTGCTGCTGCTGCTGCTGCTGCTGCTGCTGCTGCTGCTGCCGCCGCGGCCCGCTGGACCGAACAGAGCAGGGGAGTGACAACAGAGCAGGCGGAGGTGGGGAGGTGCGCGAGTGCTCGTGCGCTCCTGCCCGCCTCTCCTTTCCCCTTCCCGGCTTCGTCAGTCAGTGGCCCAGCTAGAGGCGCGAGCTGTTGTGGGTGGGGTCCTCATTTCCTTTCTTTTAACTATACTGCTGTGTTCAGTGGTGGTCTCAGCAGATCTGCCACCTGAATTTGCACAGACCTTCTACCCCTGACTACATACACCCCATATTCCTCCTTCCCTGTCTTGTATTTTATCTTGATCTGTATCTTTCAGTTTCAAAAAGTCATGAGTTAGCAAGACTCTGGATCCAGTTTTTTCACCATCCCTGCCCCATGTCTTGGCAGCAGCCTAGTTATAAATGCAGCAGCTCTTAACACAGAGATGCGCCCACACCAAGGTATGCATAATTAAGGGGACAGGAGCTACAGTCATAAAACCAGTCACAGGGCATTGGTTTTATTAACTTCTTGTCTTTGACATATTCCAGAAGTTTCATTCATGCAATCTGGAAGTGAGGTACACACCTTGCAGTGCAGCTGTTTGTGATGTTAACTCAACAGCTGGTTTTTCACTGCAAAGTGTCCTTAGGAGGGGTAGATTTGCAGTAGAGAAATGGTGGAGGGACTGGTTTAACTCTTCCTGCGCTCACTGCTTTTCGCTTGAAACTCCTGCGCCTTTCCAAGGGCTATTATTCCCACCTGGGTTCTTCACCTGTGTTTCTCTTGTGAACATAGTTCTGGAACAGCAGCAGAGGGGGTGGGATTTCAGAGAGGAAGCAGCAGGTAGGGGAAGGATTAAACACCCCCTTTTTCCTGGTCTGCTGCTTCTCTGTTGCAGCTCACCTTCTCATGAGGATGCTTTGAAGTAGAGATGAGGCCATTAGGCTAACATTAGATGTGGCCACTTTGTAACATGTAGTTTATCCCTAAGTGCCAGTGAAATCAAAAGAACTTGTTTTCAAGTAAATAGGCTTAGAATCAGGGGTATGAGTGTCAAAAGAGACACATTTCCAAGATTCTTTATGCTATTCTCTGGGGGATTCTATTCAATTTGCATAGTCTCTGGAAATGAGCAATCAGCTCTAATGAATCATCCTTTCCAGACTGAAACTAAATTAACCCCATTCTATTACTAATTTCTCCAGAGGCATACTTGGGTCCTGTATAAAGGAATTCATATAATGAGAATGCTCACAATTTGAAATGAAGACCTTTAGATTTTCAATATAGTTCCAGCATCTGGTTTGGTTTTTATTTTCCTCAGAATTGTGTTAAGGTAAAATGAAGACACACTGGCTATGACTAACGGAGAGCAATGGTGCAGGGTCAGTGTCCTCAGAAAAGCCCGCTGCTGATTCCTGACTCACCTCTATGCCCATAGATGACAGGGTAATTCTCTCACACCCCACCCAGGTCAAGCAAGGCCCGTTGGTAGCAGTTTACTGAGGGGTCCTGGAACCGGGAACTGGTCCTGTACAGTGGATAATGATTTGCTTAGAGTTTGCAGAAACGAGTAGGAGAAACACGATTGCTGAAAGAATTTCATTTGAAGTATGTCTCTGAGGAGCGGGTTACAGAAATTCTTTACAGGTTTCATCTTAATTTTTAAAAATGTGTGTATGTTTGGTTTACTACTGACTTTCTTCTCTGAGGGTGAGATCTGTGTCACACTGAGTTTTGTGAATAGTTTAGAATGCATTCTTGGGCAGGAGAATTTTAGGAACTTTTATGCAAGTCAAACCTGTGGTGGCTGGGATGTTGAAAGCACGTTAGACTTATCAGGAGTCCTCGCCCACCTAGAATTAAGGACCGATTTGCACAACTACTTCCAATCCATGCTGAAACTTTTTATATATATAATCAAGAAATGGAATGGAAGAAATACACATACTGAAATGTGAAGTCCGTCTCCTCCTCCGGCGGGAAAGCTAGGAAGTTTGAAAAGGTCATACAGGTGGATAGGAAGACTGTGATGGCGACTTTGGAGTTTTAAGTTCCCCATTTATTGGGGGATGGGTCCAAACAAAAGCAGAGGGGTCTTCCCCATGTTCCTTCCTTTGGATTTGTTCACCTGAGTTCCGGCCCACGTGGCTCCAACTTCCACCTGCTGATGGTCCTGTTCCTGCTGGGCTGGGAGTCACGTAGAGACTCTTCTTCCCATTTCCACCAGAGAATAGGGATGCTGAGGATAGCCCATGCAGTGCTCTGCTGCAGACTCTTCCCGAGGTCCAGGGCTTTTGAAAGTACCAGTCCCTGTTGCAGCCTCCCTCAGGCTCATCTGCTCCCTTATAGGCCCACCAGACAGACCTTTCTGTCTGGTGGGACACCCTCAGCTGTCTTTAGTGCGCTGGCAGGTGGTGGGTTTCCCCCCCCCCAATATTGCTACCCTGCCAGATCCCTCTTTCCCACTTGTCATCTTCATCACTCCCCCTTTCTCTGTCCCATTACCAGCTTTTTACTTCCCCCTCACTTCTTTCTCCTTCCTGTGAGCTGCTCTCCACTCCCCTCCTGTCACTTTCCTCTAGTCTAAGCTGTTTTCCCCTTTCCTTCTTGCCCCTTCCTCCAGTTCACTCACCTCATCCTTCTTTTCTCCTTCTCTCTGTCCTCCTCCACTCTCTCCTCATCCTTCTCCACCTCCTCTGCCAACCCCTGCTGCTTTTAGGGACTGATACTACTAGCCCCACCCCTCCATCTATAATTGATCACTGTCAGCTGCAAGTGACTGCAACCAGGTGTGGCACAGCTCGGCAATGGCTGATGACATCATCAGCTGTCACACTGCACTTGGCTCTCCTCATCGTCAGCCCAGGGGACCGAATGAACTGCACATGAAGTCATCATCTAATCTCTCCACTGTGTATCCAAATTCCAGTTTACCATATCAATGCGAAAAGATAATGATAAAGCATTCATGCTGGCATGGCCAAATTCAGACCTGGGTAGGTGATAAAGCACTCACTTAACCTCTTCATCATGTGTCCATTCAATATAGGCTGATAAAGACAGCACAGAAAGAGAGAGGATTGAGAAAGGGGGCAAGAGGGTGAGACAAAATACAGGAGGAAGATGAGTGGAAGAGACGGAAAAAGATTGTTACATATTGTGAAAGGGAGGAAAACCATCCTCTGTCTGCCCTGCACCATCTACGTTCTACAGCTTCTCACTTGTCTAGAGCTCATGTCCAGTTAAATAATCTTATTGATAAAGCCACAAGAGGTAAAATACCATGTTTCCTATGAGCTTAAACTGAGCCACCAAAAACCAGATGAAAGACAAACGTCTTCTAAAGAATACTCAACCCCCGAGAGCAGAAGCCCAGCATAGATTGGCAGAGTAGCTGCACCTCCTTATGGCAGCTCTGTGGGTATGGTGTGTTCTGCCAAAAGCACAGATTATCTAATACAAAAAAAAAAGCCTTCTGGAATAAGGGCATCATTCACTGAAACAAAGCAGCAGGCCAAGCCAAATTAGGAAAACTCTCGGCATTCAGGTTCAGATTCAAATACTGTTGTAGTAGTAGGAAGGCCACATGAGCAGCAGTGTGTTACAACATGTTGATAATACTGTTCTCCTAGGGTTTCTTCTTAGTGGTTTGTTCAGTTTATTCTTTGTTGTCTCTCTTATTACCATTTTTGCTGGAAGCTGCATTTTTTAATACAGGATGTAGATAAAACATGCAGATGGTGTGGATGTGCATGTACTGTATAAGAGATATGAAAGTTCAGCTTTTGTTTGTCTGATTATTTTTTAAAATCTGCTTCTGTAAGACACACTTTAAAACAGAAGCAAACACAACAATGGTGGGATATTTGGTGAGAATGGTGGGATATTCAGCCCTCTGAGAAAGGAGTGGAAACCAGCTTTCTGACTGAAACCTCACAGAAGTACTGGCAAAACAAGAGCAAGCAAGATCAGAACATTGGAAAGCTCCCAGTGGAGCAGATATCAGTGGCTGGATTTTTCTGTTGATTCAGTGGAACCACACTTACAGCACAATCCTGTCGAACTATAGGCTGGTGGGCCTAGCACTCCACTGGCCTAGGGTGTCATAAACGTGCCTTAAGGTACATTTTTGACACCCGGAGAGTAAGCAGTGCTGGCACAGAGGCTGGAGCCGCTCACTTCGCCACCTGCCTAGACCCGTGCTGGCCGACGCAGAGTAGGTCCCACACCAGCCAAAACAGGTCGGTCTCGGGCCACTTGGGGTAGGGACAGGCGGGATGGGGCAGCGAGAGAGGCCACTGACTGAACTGGGCTGGGAGGCAGCGGGGGAATATCAGCAACGATATCCTAAGCCCTTTCCCGGCCTGCACCGCCCTTACACTGTCTCTCCGGATGTACGCCAGGTCTGGACCTGGCGTGCATCCAAGGAGGCCCATAGGCCCCGGACTCACTTACACCCAGGGAAGGTGACGAACGTCCCCTTCTCCCAAGGTGCGCTCCAGCAGCCCAGAGGTAGCCCGCAATGGGCTTAGGATACAGTGGCCGGCCCTTTAGGCCGGCTACTTAAAGTTATACAAGATTGGACTGCCTGAGAGGCTCCCAGAAGTACTTGCTTGCCAGAAATATTTCCCCTTACCCCTCTGTAAGCGTCCCACATTGCAGTGGGTCTCCTTGGATCTGCGCCAGCTCTGTAGCTGCTGCAGGTCTGAAGAGAAGAAAGGGGCGGGGAGACTGCGAAAAGAGGGGATAGGATCCAGCACGTGCCATCGCCGCCGGATCCACTCCCTCCTACAGCCTCCCCACCCCCAGTCCTGCCCCCTCCCCACACCACACCACTGCCTTACCTTCTCCGGCAGGTGCAGCGGGGCCCAGCGGCGACCAGGGAACACTGCCACCTCTTGTGGCAGCACTCCAAAAATCCAGAGTAGGATTGGACCGTGAAATCCCACAGCTTGTCCAGTACTCAAATTATGGGGGGAAATGTAAGGGGGTCCTTAATGAAATTCACAAGTTCCATCCCAAGACACCCTCCAGTTTTAGCCAACTCCTTCATAGCTTTCTAAAAACAATAACAAAGGGAGCTATCACAAAAGAAAAGGGGATCAGGGCATCTCCAGCATCCCTGTAATTCAAGCACCAATAACCCTATCCTGTGCTTGGTGCATTTCATCTGTAGGATGGCTCTTAGGATGACTTTTATAGATACATACACATAAAAAATTTCACTGAAACATGTTAATCCATGAAAATTGCCCGAAGATAGTTTGGTGGACTGAATCTATCAGGAATCCAAGATCCTTGTAGGATCCTTTGTGAGCAAGTTGCTTGGATAACACATTTTGATTAAATGTTTTCAAGTGTGAGCATCTATTGTAGCTAAAGAACTATGAGATCTAACACACACACACACACACACACACACACACACACACACACACACACACACACACAGATATACGTAGGTATAGATATGTTGATTTTAAGAAATATGGATTTCACCATCTGCCATTGTAGATTATTAAACCTTTCAAACAAGCCTTACAAAATGAAAATATCTGAACACAGCTGCAACATTGTGAGTTTATATATTTAAAATATTGGTGTTTGTAGAGTCCAGTAATTGTTGATAACACCTTACTTCCCCGTCACAGGTTTACAGTGTGATTTTTATGTTGTCAGCATTGGTGTTGTTCCTTCTACAGGCAGACCTGCCATATGTGTGAGAATACCACAACCACATGGATTTATCTGATGGTTGGGTCTTAGTTGAGTGGGAAAGACCCACACAATCAGATCCATCCACATGGTGTGGTTATCCTCATATATGCTACAGTCATGATAGGTGGTGGCTCAGTTTGTGGATGTGAAGATCTATCTTTTTGTCCTGGCACTAAGAATTCATGTCTGAATTTCTCAAATTTTTATGTTTTAGATCCTGGTGTCCCCATGAAACTGCCTTGTATGCCAGTCAAACTCTCGCCTCCGCTACCTCCAAAGAAAGTCATGATTTGCATGCCTTTAGGGGGACCAGATCTCTCCCTCACACCTTATTCCACGCAGAAGAGCTCCCAGCAACCATTGGCTCCACATCATCACACAGTTCTACCGTCACAGTTAGCAGCGCACCAGCATCAGTATGGCAGCCACAGCCCACACTTGCCTTCTGGATCCAGCACGTTACCTATTCACTCTTCTGGGTGTAGGATGATCGAGGAATTGAATAAGACACTGGCCATGACCATGCAGAGGCTAGAAAGGTAATGGGACATTTTGAATTATATTCTTTGACACCAATAATTCCCAGACTGTGTGCCACGATAAATAAATAAATTTTAATGAATTTTAGAAAATTTAAGTCTCCCGTGAGCCTTGAAATATCCACACACACACACAGGAGGCTAACTGTTGTGTCTCTGCATGGTCCACTGCCCTGGCCTTTCTCTCCATCCAGTTGGCCTCTGCTGGGGGCATGTATTTCTGCGACATCCAATAACCCAGTAATTAACTCAGTCAGTCAGTCACAATGTGGAGATTTTGCAAAATCACCTTCCCTCAAAAGAGGCACATCCAGGACAATAACCTTATTCAGAAACATGGAGGAAGGGGGCTCCTCTGAGAGCAGGTGGTAGTTACAGTTAACACACACTAAAAGTAAGCCTTTTGAGGCAGTGTTTGCTTCCCATTTTTATTTAGGAAAAAAAACACGCCATCAGAAGTAGAATACTTTTCTACTCCGTTATGGAACATGGCCCATAATGGTGATGATGCTGTTAATAGTGGAATTATTATTATTATTATCATCATCATCATTTAATTTCCCTGGATAAATATTCAAAGGCCAAAGATATGAACAGTATAGACTGTGTACAAATCACAGGCTTCCTGTGGTTTCAGAGATAATAGCTTTCTGTGTATGATAGGCTGCAATAATTTGGGGACCAATTTCGTTAACACATCTTTGAAAACCATTTGACTTGAATCCATTTACCTGCATTGCTACAAACTGAAATCATTTCAGCTTCATATAATTTGTACTTCATTTGCCATATTTTTCATATTTCATTTCTCATATTTTAAAAAAAAACATTCTGCTTTTCAGTTTTAATGGATTAGGCATGATGGTTATGATGATATTCTTTGTTACGGTTGCCATTGCTGTCTTTATTTTGTTTATATTTATTTATTATGGATGATGGTAGCTGTCGCAGAAGTTAAGCGAGGTTAAATCAGACTCAGGATATCTCTAATCTGGGCAGTTACTACAGCTCTTTAAAAGGCAGCAGAAAACAAAAGTTAAATGGATGAAGATGGCAAAGGGCCGCTTCATGCATCGGACTTCCAGAAGTGATCATGGAGCAGCTGCCAGGTCTATTAATCAGCTCAAAGTCATTCATAAAACAAAGAACAGTCTCCTACTGAAATTGCTAAGTCACCTGCAGTCACTTCATAACTAGTGCTAGACAAATAGATGCTTTGTCTTTTGGAGTGTTTTACCAGATGGCACAGTTCTAAATTACAGTGGTAGAGCACATGCTTTGCCCATAGAAAGTCCCAGATTCAATCCCCATCACTTCCTGTTAAAAAACATATCAGGTAACATAGGGGAAAATCTCTGACCTGAGGCCTTGGATAGATGGGTTAATGAACAAATGATCCGGACCTTTGTAGTGATCGACAAGATGGCAACTGGACAGATTTGGAGGTTCTAGCTCAGGTGAAGTGCCAAAAATGCCAAAAAGAAGTTGTTCTGTGCATAGGATATTATGTATTTATTTCCACACACATCATAATTGTGAATGGACTCACTAGTCAAAAGAGTCAGTTCATGTGATTTTTCAGGTCATAGTAGAATCTGGTGGTGGTTGTCTTATGGTGACTGGTTTTCTAAATGGCTCACCAATGGCATAAATCATGTTGGCTAGCCTAAGTTGGGCTGACCCAGTTCTGGCATTTTCCTCAATATGAGCTCAGTGCAACTTGTATACAAGGTGAACCATCAGGGAATAGCATATTTGTTTATCATTTCAGTAACCTACCCTTCTTCCAAGGAGCTCAAGTATACTTGTGGTTATCTAATTTTAAATCACAACAGCCTATGAGGTAGGTTAGACTGAGAAACAGTGACTTAGCCAAAACCTCATGATCAAGTGAAGATTTTAACCAACATCCCTCTGGGCCAACATCACTCTATCCACTATAACACACTGGCCTTCACTATGAGCATGATGGTTTTGTGAATCAGCCAGTTTATTACAAGCTTGTGTGTATGTGAATATTACTACATTAGACTCTAAAGCAGCATTTCTCAAAGTCCTACAGGGGAGTACAAAGTCCTACACTGGGTTGGGGGTGGGACGACCCACTTTAAGTAAACCTTACAGTTTACTCCCCTGTAAGTCTTTGCGGGAGCGGGGTGATGTCGGAGGCAGCACTGCAGGATCGCGCCCACCCCGACCCAAAAACGCTGTTTTAAACGTGCCTGGTTGCCCTGCCAGCTCCCCGAAGGGTCCAAGGGGGCTGCTGCCACCTCTGCAGGCCTCCCCAAGGCTTCAAATGGCACCTATTCTGAAGCCCACTTCTGGTTTTTGCCGAAAACTGGCAGTGGGCTTCGGAACACGATCAGCACCATTTGGAGCCTTGGGGAGGCCTGCTGGCAGGGCAACCAAGTATGTTTAAAACAGCGATTCTGGGTCAGGGTGGGCACGATCCTGCAGCGCCACCTCTGACGTTCCAGCGGGCCACCCCCATAAAGGGAAAGCACTGGCAGCTGGGGAATGTGGTGAGTCATGACCCACCACTTTGAGAACCCCTGCTCTAAAGAATTCATTGTGGCAAATGTAAAACCTGCATTATTTCTCTTTTTGTAAAAAGAATAACAAAAAATGCTGCCACTTATCTTTGAAGCATCAGCTACTGGCTTCTAACATAACCAGACTTGCCCACCTTCTGAAACTTAACTGGGACCATAGCTAGCTATTATAGCTGATCAACCCAAGCCCAGAAAATACATTAAATAGACTGAGATCACAGCACACTCCTGTGTAACTCTTGCACCGGTATAACAGTAGATCCACCGGTGTAAGTGCACTTATGCCAGTGTAACTTGCCATATGTCGACGTACACAGGAAGGATACCAGCGTAACCCCCCTCAGACGCTGCACATTCGCAATTTGGACGCAGGACAGATACCAATGCAACTCTGCCGGTGCAGGGGGCATTCCGGGGGTGTTCAGACAGTGGGTCTGGGGTAGAGTGAGCGGTGCCGGTCTCTCTGCCGGCAGCGCTTACTCGCCGGGTGTAAAAAATATGCCTTACGGCACATTTACGACACCCAGTGCCAGCGGAGCCATTGCTTCGCCAGCGCTTCTGTAGACAGGATTACGTCGTAAGCCAATTCAGGACCGCATTTCCTGCAACCAACTATCCTGCGTCTCCCATGAGAGTCTTCTCGTGCAACTGCTTTCATGTACGCACACCCATGTTAATTGCACAGTTTTGATGATCCATTATGCATGAAAAATGCACATAGCTTATTCTGCATGCAGTTATATTTCTCACCACATGACTTCATAGTGGCATCTGTTCCCCCACAGCAATAGATGCTCCAGTTTCTAAACTCCTATCACACCTACAGTTACTAGGACACACCATTAAGGTTAATACGCAGAAAGCAGGTGATGTCATTTGCTTTTTGTTTTCAGCTTTTAGTCTATAATAGAATGTAGGTCTCCAATTACTGGAGAGATGAGACAGCATAACAATAGTACAGATATCACATTTGATTTTTAAAAAGGTCAGTTTGAATTGTTTTTTTCAGGGTTGTGGATATTTCAGATTGCCATGGGATCATTCAACAAGAGTAGTCTGGTATCCACTGGAACCTATGAAATTATAACTGAACATCATTTATTTAAAATGGAACAATCTTGTAGCATACATGAAAGCAGAGGAAATACTGGAAATATGTGAGCAAAGTCTAGTGAATCCTTAAAAATCAAATGCGTTTTATTTTTCTATTTTTGAAAATTATTTTATGCCAGTTTTTCACCTATAGAGTGGGCCCTCAAGGCAACTTAAAAAGAGTAAATAACATTGAAGGCAAGAGTGCTAGTTCTGAGGAGATAGGACTGTAGTTCTCTGTACAGTATAGCTATATTATATACACTGTTTCTATGGCTACCATACCTGCCTTGCTGACATTAGCCGTCTAAACCTTATCCCCATTTACTTGCCTCTCTTCATTTCCTTCTATACACTCTTTCTTCATCAAGTAAAATTTTCAACATTTTTCAGAATCTAAGTTCTGAAAGCACTGTAAAAATATGCAAGATTATCAACTGCATGCAACTTTGTTTAATGTACCGGGTACTTAGTTTTTACTGCAGAATTCGGATTTTATTAGCATAAAGGAGGAACAAAGTGACACAAAGGAGGAACAAAGTGACACAAAATACACTATTTCCCATAAGCCTGAATCAGTACATTTAGTACTAGAATCGTATACCAATTATTCCAGTTGCACTTGCTGTCAAAAGGATGTCTGTTAACTTCTGCAATCCTTATGAGATTAAAAAGCCGACGACTGTTTCCTTCAGAATAAGCAGTCTCCATTTTCATAATGGATGTGGACAAAGCATCTATAAAGCTGACATGGCATGATGCATTTTTAACTTATTTTGCTGAGATGTTCTCTGTATTGGCAAATGTGCTAATGTCTCAAAGGAGATTAGTGTAGATTTTCAGAAGAGATGTGCTCCATTTTTAAGAAGTTAGTTACAGCAAGCAGTACCTCTTCTGGATGTTTTTTGACAGTGTTGCTCTTTTCAGCTTTCCTTGTATCAAAAGAAAAATTAAACCCAAAGGAAATATATTGCAGTGCTTGCTTCAACAAGCTTCAGCTGAGATGTCTTGAAATTGTATATGTACATAAAAACATATACTGGTAATTGTAAAGATGCTTAGGCCTCGCTCACAGGCAATCAAAATCATTAAGGTATTAAAAATCTCAGACTGCAAATCCTATACACCTGGGAGTAAGTTCCACTGAACGCAGTGGGACTTACTTATGAGTAGCCATGCATAGAATTGTGCTGTAAGTCCAGCAGAATCTTTAAGGCTATCATTTTCTTAATAGAGCATGTGTTTTCATAGGCCTAGTTCAGATAATTCAGGTTCATTAGATAAGGATTACAAATGAGCTATCTGCCTTTGTGCTCCCTCCCCCATGCCTTCCTCTTCCCTTCACATACCTGACTGATTTTGAAACTACAGTACTTGGTTTGTTAAAGCACAGTATTCTGTGATGTCCAAAGAAAATATGGTTTAAGCCAGGGGTGGCCAACCTTCCACCATTAGGGCCTCTGTGTTCTTAAGAGTTGTGTAGAAGACAGAATCTTGGCAGCTGCAAGTGCTGATGGTGCTGCTAAAGCAGCTGCACCTGCTGAAATGCCCCCACCTATACAGCCATTAAAGGTCCAGGAGTATGCATGTTGAAAGGTTGGTCACTCCTGGTTTAAGCAATCCCTACAAACCAGGATTGCAAACCGGAATCAAACCATGGTTTCCTATCCTGATTTCCAATCCCCACATGTTCTTGGTTTGGACATCACAGAATACTGTGCTTTAACAAATCAAGAATAGGCATGTTGTGCATGAGGTGCACAAAATCCACTGTTGCCACCACCACTTCCTCCTCCCCTCGCCCAAGTAAGGGGGGTGATCCAGCGGCACAGCACAATGCAGCATGCCACAGCATGATCCCCTTCTCATGCCCACCCCCTTACTTCCAAACAGGGCTGCCACCAAAAAAACCTGCACAGAAGGTGGTGGTCAGGCCCGCCCCCATCTCCTTACCTCACTCCTCTTTTTTGTCATCCCTTTAATAAAACAGGAAGTGTGGAACACACTGGGAACACTCTCAGAACATACCCCATGCTTTCTGTTTTGTTTAAAGGGACCGTGTGAAGAAGGATTGAGGTAAGGGGGTAGGGGGCTGAATCACTGCCTTCTGGCCCACTTCTAGCTCACTTTTTCTGAGGGTAAAGAGAGCTGGTGGCAATTTGGGGTAAAGGTGTATATGAAGATGCTTGAACCTCTCACCAAAGTAACAAAATCGTTATGGTACCACCAGATGAAAAGTTAAAATTTGGAACACATGTACTCCCAGATACCTCAGTTACTATGAGACATTTGTATAGCCCTTGTTTGTAACCTGGGACATAAAGTCTATTTTATAATCGCAGCCATTATAATAGAATTTTTCTATGCTTTAATATTTCTGAAACTTTCAGTCTGTGTAATCCATTGAAGTACAGTATTGTACAGATTTGTAGAAAGGTAGAGTTTGTAAAAGAAATAAAGAATGGAGGAAAGTTAATTGAATTTAAATTCTTGAAGCATATCCATAAATGAAAAGCTAATTGAAAGTGTTAAGGGTGTGTTACACATTTATATGTCATTAGAACGATTTGGACTGACATGTTTCAAAATTGCTTTTTTGGATAACCAGTGTAATGTATACTTAATTAAAATCAAATACAGACATTCCCACCCTATTTCTTCATCAATCTTTTATACTTTGTAGTACAAAATTTAGAATATCTCCAGGCACCATTCCTCTCTTCAAGATGCCTGGCAATGATAAATATCCCATTATTTGCTATTACTCTATACTTCTAAAAATACTGTTAACAAAATTATCCCTTTGAAGTGTAATGTAATCATTAAAACAATATAGCTAATGAGTATGGTGGAATATTTATTCCCAAAGGGCACAATCCATTGGAAAGTTTTCTCTGCACAAACTCTGTAGAAATAAATAGTAGCTGTGTAAGACCAGCTAGTCCATATACAGTACTTTAAACCAGTAGCTGACAAAAGTGAGTAAGGCTGGACATAAATGTATCCTTGCTTGATGCAGTGATATCCTGTTCTTGGCCCACCCACTCCTCTCTCTCTCTCTCTCTCTCTCTCTCTCTCTCTCTCTCTCTCTCTCTCTCTCACACACACACACACACACACACACACACACACACACACACACACACACACACACACACACACACACACACACGAGAGAGAGAGAGAGAGAGTTTATGTTTCTGCATGGATTGGTGCAGAGGCTGAATTTTTTTTTCTCCTGGATCCTGAGCCACCTTGGGTGCCCTTCGGGGAGAAAGACGGGATATAAATTGAGTAAATAAATAGATATACTAGTGCACTTAAGATTTTTGAACTATTTAATTAATTTATTTATTTTATTTGTATTCCGCCTTCCTGTCTTTGTCTCACAGCTGCCATTGTTAACGTGTGTTAGCTGGGCAGCCCAATCCTACTGGGCTGCCCCGCTGATGGAACTAGCGTTCCGCCAGCACTGACTACTATAAAGCAGCAATAAAGCACTCTTCCGCAGTGCGTGCTGCCGGAGTGCAGGTAGGAAGGCTGGAGCCTTCCCATGCATATTGTCAGAGCGCTGGCCTCCTGCCGGAGCAGGTAATCCAGCGCAGGAGCGCAGGGGAGGAACGAGGCAGGGAGGCTGAGGGAGGGGGTGGATCCAGCAGCAATGGTGCACGCCAGATTCTATCCCCTCTGGCAGCAGCCTTCCTGCCCCCTTTCTCTCGGACTTGTGCCAGCTAAATCGATGGCACGGGTGTGAGGAGTCTCATTGCAGGCGGGAGGCTTACATAGGAGAAAGGGAATTTGAATCCCCTTTTCCCTCGCTCCGAAGCCTTCCACTCTGCCACCCCCACTGGATACAGCATACTTTTTGCCATGGCTGCAACACCGGGGGGGGGGGGGGAGGATAGGATTGGTCTTAAGGGTAAATAAGTTTTAAAGGGTTAATCCCTTAAATAAGGTCAATCCCATAAATGAGTCTTAGGGGCCAATCCTTCAAATCCTAATGGATCCATATGGTAGTCTATTCCTGTGTGCGAAGAATCCTGTCTCTGTTAGGAGGTTGGGGCAGGTTACATTCCAGTTACATATAATATCTGTTAGCCCATGGAATTTGGCTAAGATTGGGGATGTTACATTAAGATACAGGGCTGCTTTTTGTTGGTGTGTTATGTAGAGGTTGCTATGATTCCACTTTCTTTGCACATGTGTCTCCCTGTGTTGTGGGGAGTTTCACAAAGAGAGAAAAAGCTGTACTTGAGTATCCACCCTATTGTGGATTTCATTATATGCCTCTTTCCCCTTTAAAGCATTTATAATCCCACGTCTCTTGAGCTCAACAGACCAGGGTATGTTACAGTTCCCACCACTATGGGGTTGAAATCTATAGAAGATATAACAAGGCCTTCTTAGTATTAGTTTCACCTTTTTGAATTGTTTTGTCCAAGGAGGCCCATCTCAGCCCAACTTGGAAAGAGATGTACTGGTGCTTTGCTTTAGGAAACTCATATGCATTAAGCATTTAGATTTGCTAGTGGTGATTCTCCCCCCCCCCCCATCTGTATTCCTCACTTTTGTTTAGCTAGATTTGTACAGAATGATGCATGCATTTGATGTATATTTTTGAAATTCAGAAACAGGGGCAGCGTGACTGGGAATGCTGCCTCAGGTCTGCCACTGGTGTCTCTGCATTACCAAAAAAAGGGGGGGTGGCTTTCTGTGCACCCTTGCAAGGTTTCTTCAAATGTGGAAGTGCAGGACTTCCTGTTTTATAAGGGACCACATGAATGAAGGAGCTTCTCCGTTCACATGACATTTGTAAATTAAACCAGAAGTCCCACACTTCTACATTTGAAGCAACTGCATGAGGATCAAGGTAAGGAGGCGGATGATACACTTTCCAATCTCTTTTAGTGAGCAAAAAGTGGATCAGTGTAGCTTGCATCTGTGGTGGGCTAGAAGGAGGTGGTGGCGGCAGACAACTCGGGGTGAAGGGCACCCTGAATCCTCCACTCTCTCGCTTTCCTGCAATCCACCACAGATGCAACCCACCTCACCTCATGGATGGGCCACCCCTGCATAGAAACAACCATGAATTCTATAGAAATCAGTAGGATATCAAAAATCGGTAGGATATCGGTAGGAAAGCTTACTCCTTGGAAGGAAAGCTATGGCAAACTTAGACAGCATAATAAAAAGCAGAGATATCACCATGCCAACAAAAGTTCGCATAGTCAGGGCGATGGTGTTCCCAGTAGCAATGTATGGTTGCGAGAGTTGGACCATAAGGAAGGCTGACCGCCGAAGAATAGATGCTTTTGAACTGTGGTGCTGGAGAAGACTCCTGAGAGTCCCTTGGACTGCTAGGAGATCAAATCAGTCAATCCTAAATGAAATCAAGCCTGACTGTTCCCTTGAAGGACAGATACTAAGGCTGAAACTCAAATATTTTGGCCACCTAATGCGAAGAGAGGACTCTCTGGAGAAGACTCTGATGCTGGGAAAAATTGAAGGCAAAAGGATGCAACGAATATGAAAATGAGCGAACTCAGGAAGATAGTAGAGGACAGGAAGGCCTGGCGGGATATGGTTCATGGGATCACGAAGGGTCGGACACGACTTAATGACTGAACAACAACAACAAGGATATCAAAAAATAAATAAATTTATATCTGTGTGTGCTTATATGTTTGTTCTTCTCCTACGTTGCTGATATCACGGGCACTAACCAACCAGTACCCTCCACAGTCCCCTTTTCCAAGTTCAAACTGAATCACACTGTGAACCTACAGATCTGGGTCTTCAGAGCCCATCCGTATCCTGTATGCATTCAGGATGCTTCCAAGCTAACCCTAGTATTCTAGGTATGTTATTTCTGTCTTCCCCTGGAAGGATGCTGATGTGACCTTTGGTTCCTAGAAAACAAGTAATCCCAATTTTTTTTTTATTCCTGTTTTTCCAAAGCTCTGGTTTACACGGGGGTGACAGTGTCACAAAAACTGGACCAGGGGGCCATTCAGACATGAGACAAGTGCCAACTGTTGTGATAGAATGTGATGACAATAAAGAAAATGTGCCTCATGAATCTGACTATGAAGATTCTTCCTGCCTCTACACAAGAGAAGAAGAAGAAGATGAGGATGAAGAAGAAGATGAGGAAAGCTCATTATTTACAAGTAAGAGTCTTCCATTCCCAACTGGTATTTATTATTTGCATGTTGCATAAAAGAAATAACAGCACAACCATACAGAGGTTGTGCTAGCACTGATTCAGATACAACTATGTATATTTGAGGATTTTCTACATGGTAAAATGTTCTTATCAAAGAGACTCCGAGTGGCCAGACTGGAAGTTACCACATATTGAAAATGTTAATACAGGGAAAACAAAAGGAAAAGTCTTGCCTCCATTTTTATTTTTATTTTGTTAAGAATTCACCCTTTGGAATTGTGGCACCCAAACATGCAAGAAAATACTGCTTCTTTTTTAACCATTGACATATCCATATACATCCAAGTATACTTGACTCACATATTTAATCCCTTTTCATAAGTTCCCTTCACATGTTCAGAGAATGTGTGAAGGGGGGGGGGGGCAAGTCCCTACTGACCCTGCCCTAAACATCATCATCCACCCCTGACCTGTGTGCTTTTGACAGAAGGTCTGGATGAGGAGCCTACATGTGTACAGTTGTTTTTGTACATATACTTTCCACCCACTTGGACCCCTGCTCAATTGAGGTTCCCAGTTACATGGAGAACCTACATGTGTACAGTTATATGCACACATATATTCCTCTTCAGACATCACGCCAAACACACAAACATTGCAGGGCAGGGTCAGCAGTCAGGGGAGGAGCTGGTGGGTGCAGTCCTGCTTTCCCCTTCATGTGTTCACTGTACACATGGAGGGCAGTACCAGCACCAGTTTGCTGGAGGACCTGGGGGCAAAGCCCTTCAGTAGGCCACTCATGGCACCATCTCATCCATCCCAATGATGCATTGTGTGCTACTACTGCCAACAATAGTGAGGATTCAGGGGTTGACCTGGCCAACCTCTGATGGCACCCTAATATAGGTGCTTGTCTGAAAAACCTTTCAGTTACCCAGAATATGGAACATAGAGTCCTCTCCTCCTCCACTACAGTCTTATTAATGTTACTAGAAATATTCCAGCAAGGTTTGACGGGGGTTGGTTGCAGGCATCAATTAATCTCATGAGACTCCCTCTCCACTTAAAGTCCTTGGGCTCCATCTTGCCAGACATTCACATCTTTAGGATGATGGTAGCCATTATGTGGGTGAAGAACTGTGGGGCAAAGAAATAGGGGGGGTCTCTCTTCCCTGCCCCACTGTCCATCCAAGCTGCTATCAGTCCCCTGACCTCTTGCATCATGATGATGGCAGCAATATGTTTTGGGTGTGAGAGAGATTGTCCTAGTTAAGGCCAGAACCACCATGTCTCTGCCACATCTGTGCCTGTCTGGAGCTCATGTATAAAAATTAGCTTGTATGGAGCAGCCCTTAGCCAAGGGTACTTTCCAGTAAGAAAACTTCAACTTAGCTCTGGGACTTCTGTCTTTGTAGGAGGCACACTGAACTGGTAGAAAGGCTTTTGAATGGTCTTCTTGTTTGCAGTTCAGAGTAATGCCTGCCTTCCCAAGCAGGATGGGTTTTTTTAATTAGAAAAGCATGCTTGTGTTGCTGTGGCCCTGGTCACAGACAAAGTTCAAGGTACAGTTCAGTTCTCCAGAACCTTTTCTTTCTACCCAAGGTTCCCTGGCAATGAAAGTCTGCAGGAAAGACTCTTTAGCCATCAAACTTAGCAACAGGCCATCCAAACGAGAACTGGAGGAAAAGAACATTCTCCCCATGCAAACCGATGAGGAGAGGCTTGAGCTGAGGCAGCAAATTGGGACAAAGCTGACCAGGTAAGCAGTTTCCAACTCTTCACCTATAGGACGTGGAAGAGGTGACCTGAGCAAGCCAGTGTTTTAGTCTTCAAAGCGAAGACAAAAGTGAGTGCAACCCAGCAAAAGAGAAACACTTTTAATCGGATCATTTTTCAGTGAGTTAAACACACCCTTAACTCTTTTCCCATTGAAATGAATGAGACTTGTGCAGTACAATCCTGTGCAGGTTTACCTTGGAGTGAGTCCAATTGAATTCAGTGGCAGTTCCTCCCAAGTAAATGTACAGAGGTTTGCAAAGTGCTTGGCTGGATGGTGCCCTTTGGATGAGTACAGTCACGCTGCTTGGGAATGCATCCTTAACGTTGAAAAGAGAAAATACGCTGTTTGAATTTTGTTCTAATCTGACTTCCCTCCTGTTCATCACATTATCACTTTAGGTGACTGTATCTTTTACAATGGAAGACATATATTTCTTTTCTTTTTAAATTTGTGGTCTGCTTCTGCTCCACGCCCAATGATGCTGCTTCAAAGACTAATTTCTACATAGCACAAGAAGACTTTTCTGTGAGCTTTGTTCTGTAGTGATCAAAGTTATTCTCATTGTTTACACATAGCTTTCATAAACTGGCATTGGTAGGTAACATTTAGGCTTGCCTCCTGCACGACATAATTCTAGCACAAGAGACATTTCTATTTAGGGATGAATGTGAAATGCACATATTAATTTTCCTTTTGAGGGGAAAGATTTGTTGTGAATTGTGCAGTGTTGGAACAAGACAAAAAAGACCCAACACCTATAACCTATACTCCTGGATCTCTTCTAGAAGAAAAGAGATCGGGGCTGCAATCCTAGACACACTTACCTGGGAGTGAGTCCTATTGAACTCAATGGGGCTTACTTTTGAGTAGACATAGATAGGCTTGCTCTGTAGAACATTTTAAAACTACATTGTGAAATGTGCAGATTAATGCAATTGTTCATGTTTTTTGCAGATGTATACAAACTTTTTTTTCTTTCCAGCTGATGTCTTTTTAAAATTTGACACACTAGGAAAAAATAAAATACAGTCATTTGCATTGTTAAGATGGAAGAAGATGTGTTTGATGCTGTCCAGGGTTCAGTGATTTACTCAATTCAGATCAGTTAGCCTTTAGTGGCATCGAGATTAAAAATAAGTATAATAAACACATAATATGCACCTATAAATAAACTCAAAACATCAGCAACCGGTCAAATGTCAGTATTCGAGTTAATTACATCATGGGTTGATTTAGCTTGAAGGTCACTACGTTTGTTAAAAACTAAATACAAAAACATTGCCACGGCACACACAAATTCAAGATTTCTCCCATACAAGAGAAGCCTTAATGAGTCCAGATCAGATCTGGACTTGGTTGCTAGATTTAAGGGCAAATATTGAGGTCGCAAGTGATTTACTCATTCAGCTCTAGAGCCCTTTGAAACATAGAGAAAACTACAGCTCATTTCTCACTTCTAGTTATATGCCATAGTGTTTGACGTAACTTGTACATCATCTGCATTTGTACAGTGGATGCTGAGCCTGAACTGGTAGACATGATCTTGCTCTTATTCAAGATTTTTCTTATTCTAGAGCAGTGGTTAGTAACCTTTTTTCACTCGCGTACCCCTTGACAGCCTATTTCCATAAATTGTACCCCTCCTATTAGTGATGACGATGAAGCGGGCTAGCAGCCAAGGGGGTGGGGGGGACATCCGGCCCCCATAAGGGGGTGTGGCGGCAGGGGCAACAATCCCTTGGCAGCTTGTGGACCTGGTGGGGTTGATTGATCAACACCCGGCATCACCTTTCGCTCACATCATGTCCCTTTGTAGTGGCTTTGTCCGGTTTCTGCTCCTCAAGACACAATCAGGCTCCTCAGTGCAGGTCCAAAGGAGACCGGCGCTCTTGGTGGCCCTCATTAGAGCGCCTTTCTGGTTGGTTGCGAAAGCGTGCGAAGCGCAGGTTAGCAGGCAAGGCAGGAAAGAAGCCAGCAAGGCAGGCACACTTTTGCAGCCAGCTAGCAATTAGCCGGTTGAGCCGGCAAATCAAGACATTCTTGCAAGACATTCTGGGACGCTACCTGCCTTTTTCCGCCATTACCCAATTTTTTTCTGCGTACCCCTAAAGGTCCTGCTGCGTACCCCTGGGGGTATGCGTACCACAGGTTGAGCACCCCTGTTCTAGAGATATTCTTATTTTAGAACTGTTAACCCTAAATGTGCAAAACTATGGATGAGCCTCATGCCTCCTCCCCTTCCCAAATCACAAAATAGCCTTAGACCTCATATAATTAGAAAAATGTGATATATTTGTTCTTTCACTTGCCTTTTAATTTCTAGGACTTTAAAAAAAAAAAACATTGCCGTTGGGCTTTTACAAGTTTTTCTCTGCTTAAATGAGAGTCTGTCCTTGGTTATTTTTTCAGGATTATTTTTCAGTCAAACTCCTACTACCACGCCAGATGACCTCAGTTAAATATCCAGAACTGAGAAAAATGTAAATGGAATTTGTTAGCAGAGCCAAGGAAAGCATCGAACCTGATTCATCACTGTGTTGCTTCACTTTGATAATATTGGCATTGAGGGAGAAAACCCTGAATATAAAACCCAGAGGAGCGTTCTAGAAATTTACAATATCACATTTCTTCCTTTAGAAAATAGGCAATAAAAAGTTGTGGGGAGGGGGCAGCTGCCTTTTCTTTAGCAGTTCCTTCTGTAGCAACTAACAGTACAACATTGGATAGAGAGCTTGACCCAGAGATAGTTAGATATGAAAGAGCACTCCACATTAATAGCACCATGGACAGTAATTTGATAGGGGTTCATGTTCTTGTCTAGAGCCAGGGGCAGATAGCCCTTGAAGTTTGTAGCAGAGGTGGATAATGATCCATTTCCCTCCCATTCATGCTACACCCTGTAGCAACCTAGGAAAATATAGCAGGCTGTTCTCAGGGTTGGCCCTTTTGTCTGCATGCCATGAGGGCCCTTCATGTGTTTGTAGATGCAGAATAGTTGCACACAGTGACCCTACCAACCACTGAACTGGGATCATAAAAAGCCGTGACTGTTATGGCCTATGTACATCTATTGTGTGAGCCACCTGAAGCAATTTGCTCTACAGGTACCTTTTTGACTGCACCTGCTCTCTCTTCCAGAATGCTGAGATCAGAACTGTGCAGGTTCATCTTTCTGAGGCTAGTGTATGGATGTTGTGTGACAGCAGGCAATTGGACTTAACTTTCCAGCTCTGTGATCATTCTATGATGATCCAATGAATGACCTCTTTTAATGGAGGTAACTACTGTATTTCTTCGATTCTAAGACGCGTGTTTTTTCCCAATTAAGCATTTCAAAAAATGGGGTGCGTCTTAGAATCGAAGGTCTCCAAAAAGCACCCCAAAATGCTATCTTCTTACTTACCAGGGCTTGGGGGAGCTTCAGGGAGGCCTGCGCGACCCTCTGCAGGCCTCCCCGATCTTCAGTTTGGCAAAAAAAACCCGGCGATTTCCGGGCATTTCCGGTTTTCACGAAAACCGGAAATGGCCAAAAATCACCGTTTTTCGCCAAACTGAAGATTCGCAGAGGGTCGCGCAGGCCTCCCTGAAGCTCCCCCAAGCCCAGGTAACAAAGGAAATGGCACTTTCTGGTGGGGGCAGAAATGCTAAGCAAAGGCACTCAGTCATCGTCAGCTGCAGAGCTGGACATGCTGGGGAGAGTTGGTGCTGAGCAGGTAGATTCAATGAAGGGAGGTGAGTCTTACAATTGATGGATTTTTTTCCCCTGCTGGTGGTACTGAAAGTAAAGGTGCGCCTTAGAATCAATGGCGCCTTAGACTCGAAGAAATACGGTATTTTGCATTCCTATGGGCATTGGATAGAGAGCTATCCCTGCTAAATCGGACCAAAAGTCCGAATGTTTTGACAAGTGCATTTCAACAAGTACAGACCCCTGGAACCTAACCTGTGTTTACATAGGCCATTTAGTGTAATATTTCCAAAACGTCATTATTACATCTGTTTTTTGCTGTCACTAAGGAATTGTCACATAATGATGCAGGTCTCAAGCCAAATTAAAGAGCTAAAGCTTTCTCTATCCTTTGGGAAGAGTTGAGATGCAAAGTATGAAAGCAGCTGACAATTTTAATAAATTTTCTAAAAGATTTAGACCATTCTAAAGAATGTCCCCAAAGTCTTGGAACAACCAGCTGATTAAATTAACTACATTATTTGCAGAAGGAACATAAAACATTGAACAAAAACATTTTTAACAGAAGACTTCTTAGGAAATAATTATCACTGTCAGCACTGAACTAGATCTGTAAATGCTCAAAAGAAAGCTGATTTAGATATGGGGCAATCCAATCCTATCCCCTGCCAGCCCATGGGATGCAGAGCTGCTGACGGAGTGCGCACTGCATGCTATGGTGGGGGTGGCAACCAGATGGCCCAGGAGAGGTAAGCGAAAATAGTTTTTACTTACCTCCCTGTAGGCCGCCTGGCCTCCAATGAGTCTCTTCAGACCCATGCCAGCTATTTAGCTGTCATACGTTCAAGGAAATTCGGTGGCATATGAATTTGGCTCCTGGGCCCCCCTTTTTTGCTCCAGGGCCCCCTTTTTGACCCATTTTTCACCCTGGGCCTGGGTACAAATTACCCCCTTAACCCCCCTCTCAGAGGCCCTGATATATGTTTTATAAAAACTTTTCATGCTGTTTAGCTTAGGGGAGCAACAAGCATTAGTGGAAGCATTTCACAGATCAGAATTAGATCCTATGAAAAAGAGAGATTGCTGTGACAAAACGTAAGCTCATTGGATGATATATTGAAACTCCTATTTCTGATGAATTGCAAGGCCAAGGACCAATTTGTCATAACAATTGGAATGACTAAAATGTGACTGTGAAATAATCCTAAGAGGAAAAAGTCTCATTTTTAAAACTGTCTACCACCTGATAGTTGATGGAGGGGGAGAGAAATGCAAACGTTGTGTGGAGAAAAGAGGGAAGGATATAGTGGCAGAAAGAAAGGGGCGGTGAGCAACCAACTTTCACATGTCCCTGCTGGAACCAGAGGTATCTTTAATTGAACAATTGATGTGCCTGCCCTTTGCACAAGTCTCTTACAATCCATCAATTTTATAATACCAGATTCATGGCAAAAATCATATTTTTAGTAAAATGTTAAATATTTTAATTTACTCAATACCTGCTGCTGTCAAACATGCAGATGTTTGGGGATCAGCCTTTCTTACTAGCCCACACCTCATTTTTCAACTCCCTTCTGATTCCTCGAGGCTTCTCCTCAGATTCCTTGTCCTCAGTGTACCTGCCTCCCAGGCCTCATGGCTACAAAGCTCTCCTGCAGAAAATTGGAGGTAGTACTGTAAAGCAGGGGTTCTCAACCTGTGGTACGGGTACCCCTAGGGGTACGCGGACCTCTTGCTGGGGGTACGCCAAGCCCTGCCCCTTATCTGCCCCATCAGCAGCTAATTAAGTGTTAATTAACATGGATTTTAAATTGTAATTATTTTCTGAGCCCTTCTGTCTCTCTGATTTTGGTTTGGGGCTTGTTTTTGTACTTTGGAAAATTGTACTTTGGTGGGGTGGGGGAGGGAGGAGCTGATTTTGGGAAGTGTGACTTGAAGAAAAAAGATCTCTCTCTCACTCACTCACTCACACAGAGAGAGAGAGAGTTAAATAAGACATTTTTTCACATTTAAAATTGTTTTAGTACATTTTTAACAATTAATTACCTAATTAATTAATCCAATTAGCAGTTAATTAGCAGGGGGTATTAGAAAATTGGACTGTGATAAGGGGTACCCGGGCCTCCAAAGGTTGAGAACCCCTGCTGTAAAGCTTTCAGTGTCTGTGGTACACACATTTCCTTGTGTGTGTGTGTGTGTGTGTGTGTGAGTGAGTGAGTGAGTGAGTGAGTGAGTGAGTGAGTGAGTGAGTGAGTGAGTGAGTGAGTGAGTGAGTGAGTGAGTGAGAGACCAGTCATGGTCTCTGGTCAAACTGATTTGGTAGATTCTAATAACTTTTAGTTCAAGCAACACCTAGGGAAAATCAAAGCAAATCCTCAGACATGTGAAATTGACTAGGTATGGTTTTGAATAACTGTCATGGGCACTTTTTGATAGTAACACAGGCACAGACTCAGATGCTTGGAACAATTTTGTTTTTAAAAGTTTAATGTAATACACAAAAGGACAGGTGATCATAGTCATTTAAAAATATAGAGAGAGAGCGAGCACACTCCTGAAGAATGGCATTGACCACATCAGAAGTTTCTAGTCGATTTTACCACCTGTACCTTGTAGTGAACTATAGAATGCAGGTTCAATTAGGAAATAACGAAAACGGCTCTCATCCTCTTGTGACTGGCTGTGACACACCAGACACGTCGGAGCACGACATGTCCCGGAGTAGCTGACGTGTCGATTCTGATTGGTCCAAACGTGTTGCTCCCGTCCTGCCCCCACAACACCGAATGTGGCCTCTCATTGACCGAAGTTTGTTAGAAGTTGAACAAGTCGATCTTCAGCCAATGAGAGGCCGCATTCGGTGTTGTGGGGGTGGGACAGGAGCAACGCGTTGGGCCAATCAGGATCAACACGTCGACTACTCCAGGACGCAATGCAGCCAGATGCGTGTGGTGTGTTTCCGCCTTAAGATTCTCTCGCCCCCCTCACCGCCATGCATAAATATACAGTTATTTATTTATTTTGAAGGCTGAGAGATGGCAACTGCCCCAGGATCATCCAGTGAGCTTCATCGATGAGTTTGGATATTGTTGTCATGTGTCCTTTTTGTCAACAAGTTCTAATGAAAGGCCTCAATGCTTAATGTTGCTGGAAATAGTTTCTAAAGGCCTTGGGTCACTTGCAGTAAACATTGTAGCTGTCCAGCTAGTTGGATCACTGCAAATTAATATGACAGATTTATTATTTTTGCTTTACTGCTAAACAAAACAAATTCAAACATATTATTTATCTGAGCTGCATTTTTTTTCAGACAAATAGTTCCTAAGAGAAAATAAATTGGTCAGAAAAACTGAATTGACCATCAGAATCATTTCTTACCCACCCTCACCTCACCTTTTGAAAACTATCCAAATATACAGCCTATGAAATATTTCTGCACAGGGTATGTCACTGTTCATGCCTCTAGAAGCCATGATGGGGAAAAGCAACCTCCTGGTTGTAGAAGTAGGTTTTCTCTGTGCCAGGTGCAAGGGAGTGGCGACTGGACACAGGTATCTTGTTGTCATGTGTGCTCCCTGAGGCATCTGGTGGGGCCACTGTGTGATACAGGAAGCTGGACTAGATGGGCCTTTGGCCTGATCCAGCAGGGCTCTTCTTATGTTCTTAAGACAATTAGTGGATGCTGAATATGCCGTTCAGTGGATGACTTGTTAGCCCATCCATCAAAGGCCATGCCAATGTGTTGACAGATAGAGGTTGGGGAGAGGTTGGAGATTAGTGTTGTCACCTCTGTGCCTAGGACAACACAAGAATCACAGATGTATCACTGTTAGGATCTCCAGAGACAAAGGAGAACAAGGCATCTGCACCTTGAGTAGTTGTGTAGAAAAGAAAAAAAATCCTCTTCAGCACAATCATTAAAGGTACAGAAAACCTGTACTCCTATGGTTCTGGCCAGACTGAGCCAACACCTAGACTAGTGGTTCCCAGACTAGTGGTTCCCAAACTTACCTGGCTCACGGCACCCCCACAGCCTCTTCCCAGTTCTCCTAGACACTACCATCTTGGATCACACAAAATCTCATGAGATCCAAGATGGCGGCACCCAGATCTCGCGAGATCCAATATGACGGCACCCAAATCTCGTGAGATCTGAGTGTCACCATCTTGGATCTCACAAGATTTTGCACTATCCAAGATGACGGCGCCCGGGATATCAGGTACGAGGAGCCACTGGGAACATCTCCCTGTTAGTGTGCCATGATGCCCTAAGGCGTCGCGATGCACAGTTTGAGAACCACTGACCTAGACTATTTTTGTCTCCCTCCTTATTTCTTCATATCAGCAGCTTTTCCTTGTCAAACTCTGCAGTGGACCTCTGAAAGGTAAAGAAGCATGTTGCCATGTGGAGAAATTGGTCAGTGCCACTCTGAGTCATTATTGGTATGGCTGTGGTTCTAGCATTACACAGTGATGCAATCATTAGAGCCGCATTGTGCCTCCATGCTTTTTCCCCAACTGTGCTGTGAATTACTCAGTGCTTTTAATTCCACAAAAGGTTATTGAAACAGCACCGGGGGGGGGGGGGGGACGACGACATAAACAGCCAAATGAGAACATTTTTATTTACTAAATGTTTTCAGCCGCAAGGAATTGCAGCCTTTTGGAAATGATTTTCCCAATGAAATGAGTATGGAAAGTCCGACGGAACATACAGACTATCTTTAGGTATCTAATTGCTGCATGATGATTACTGTTGTTCATGATGGGTAGCTTTCAGTTCTGTCCATGTTTCTAGGAATAATCAACGTGGTTAAGTTCCCTCTGTGCAAGAAGGATCATCTTAGGATAAAGGGGGATAGTTGCAAGATGAGCCAGTGTAGACTGGGGAGGCTTGGGGTCAGCAGTTATTTTTGAGATCAGTAATTCTAGCGTTTTATTGCTAGTTTAGACTAAGGAATGGGAAGAGGGCTCCCAGAAGTAACACCGCATCGATCATGTCTCCAAGGTGTGCAAACTGAATGGGGCTGCAGGATTTTTATTTTATTTTTGTCTGCTTTGCTATACGATTTCCCACTTTTCTCAAATTATAGGTATCTTTTCTACATCTTAATCCTTCTTAGATAAACTACACCATCCGAGTGATAGTAACAATACAGTACAAAGCAAAATAAAATAGAATTGATTCATTTCTGAATTGATTCCAATACTCCAATTCAGCTCTAGTCACATGTAAAAATGATCCTCATGTATGACTGGTCTTGCCGAAATGTTGTGAATGCAGATCCCATTCGATTCACAATTTCATATTGTAAAATGTGAATCCAGACATGTTTGAATGCAGATCCCACTGAAAATGAAGTACTACAGAGACACAAACATCTGGAATGGGTGCATATTCCAATGCACATTTGGATGTGCATCCAATTTACACCTACAGTTTCTAATTCAGTGTGTTCCATGTATAGAAGCCTCATCTGGAATGGAGCAGAAATATTCAAATACTATTTATTATTATTACTGTTATTACTAGAAGTACTACTAGCACTAGTAATGCTAACAGCGCAATCCTATCCATAACCAGTGGGGGAGGGCAGGGCGGGAGGCTTGGGAGGGGAGGGGAGATTTAAATCCCCTTTGAATCCCCCTTTGGAGGGGATTTGAATCCCCTTTCCATTCTGGGGCCTCCCGTTCTTGCTGTACTGCTGGTTACACCGGTGGTGTAAGCTGGATAGGATTGCGCTGTAAATCACATAATTACTACATGGACATATATGTTTGTTGATCCTAACTGTAAGTCATTGTGAAAATTTAAGAATTTTGAAGAATTTGGAATGATTATCAGCCTTGATCGCACATGCTTACATGCACACACAAACTCACGTGCTCTTTCTGGCATTTGCCTACAGAGTGTTCTGGAATAATAACTCAATTCAGTGTCAGTCTCTAACCCTCAGCCAAATAAGCTATTCATTCTAGCACAAATCGCAAAAGACATTTACAGCGCAATCCGACTTAACTTTTGTGCCAGTTTAACCAGCGGCGTAGCGAGAACGGGAGGCCCCAGAACGGAAAAGGGATTCAAATCCAAAAGAGGAATTCGAAGGGGATTTGAATCCCTTTTCCATTCTGGGGCCTCCTGTTCTCACTGCACCGCTGGTTAAACCGGCACAAAAGTTAAGTCGGATTGCGCAGTTATTTAAAGTGTCATGTTTTTAGAGAGCAAACAAACAGTAGTTTGTAATTTTAGTCACTATCTCTTTTGACATTTCCTATACAGGAGTTTAATTTACAACAGGGCTCGAAGGAGAGTTCCGCAACAGCTTACCGTATTTTTCGCTCCATAAGACACACTTCCCCCCCCCAAACAATAGGGGGGAAAAAGCCTGCGTCTTATGGAGCGAATAATAAAAAAGTAAAGAAAAAATACTTACCGGGGCTTCAGGGAGGCCTGCAGAGGCTCGTGCAGGCCTCCCCGATCTTCATTTCGTCAAAAAACGGCCATTTTCGGCCACTTCCTGTTTTGACGAAAACCGGAAGTGGCCGAAATAGCCGTTTTTTTGCCGAAATGAAGATTGGGGAGGCCTGCGCGAGCCTCTGCAGGCCTTCCCGATCTTCATTTCATTAAAAAACGGCCATTTTCGGCCACTTCCGGTTTTCATCAAAACAGGAAGTGGCCGAAAATGGCCGGTTTTTTTACGAAATGAAGATCGGGGAGGCCTGCACGAGCCTCTGCAGGCCTCCCTGAAGCCCCGGTAAGTGTATTTATTTTTATTTAAAAAAACCTTTTCCCCCCTATTTTTTGCTCCATAGGATGCATGCATCCTGTGATCTGATGCGTCCTATGGAGCGAAAAATACGGTATTTTAATGTGCATTAGGATTATGACTCTTTAGAACAGGCAGTGCTGTGTACAGAAAGGGAAAGAGATTTTTACAACCTGGATCCAGATGCAAATGTGAACCCCTCTCCAAGTGTGGTACTCTGTAGCAGTCCAAGACATTGTGTTGCCTGAGGCAAAGTGTCACCCCTCTTGCCCTGTCCCCTTAAGGCTGATCTACACCAACTACGGTTGCTTTGCGTTTGGAGGCTCGCGAGCGTAGGGGACAGGACGCCCCACCCAGAAACGCTGCCCTGGGCTCCACCAGTTTCTTCAACGCGCTTGTCCCTCCTGATTATCCCGTCTTGTAATAAAGCTCAACGCTGATTGGCTGAAACACAAGTGTTCTCTGATTGGCTGAAAGCCCCCTCTCATCCCATTGGTCAAACAGTTTGCTCTGCATCCTGCCCTCTCCCAAACATGAGCATGGTCTACGACCGATTGCAACGGAACTCCATGGCGATCGGTTAAAGAGGAAGCCACACCACTCTGCACACGCCACATGTGCCCGGGACGCGCCAGGATACGTGCGGTGTAGATCAGCCTTAACATGGCTGCTCACCTGAGACTGGGGGTAGACAGTGGCAATGTGTTGCACCTGGTCAGCAGGCAAGCAAATAAGCACACCTCCTTTTCTTTGTACATTGAATTACAAAAGGAGAAGAGGAGGGGAGTGGAAAAGAAAGTGAAGGAGAAGAGAGTATCACCCATACACTTGGAGGGATACCTCAAAATGCCAGCTATTTCACTGGTGCAAATCCGGAAGTCCATGTAAGGCAAATAGGCCAGGGAACAGGATTCGGTGCAGAAGCATCGTTAGGGGGGGCGGGGGGCCCACCACCCCCAGGCGCCTGGGTGGCAGGAGGGTGCACTTACCTGGCACTGGTGGCAGTGAAAACGCACGTTTTCAGCCCAGCAGTGAGTTGGGGATTGGCCCGCCCATCCGCCCAGGCCGTATACACTCTAAATCAGACGTGAATCCCCCCCGAGGTGTGTGTTTTCGCATCGAAAACACCAGAAGGGCACGGGCTTGGGCGACCACATGAGGGTGTCACGTGACCTCCCTGGGTGCGGTCTGGCTGCGCCACTGATTCGGTGTGCGCCACTGCATACACCAGTACCCCTCCCCAATCTGGTCTGACCACGTCACCACCCTCCTCACCCCGGAACAAGATTGCTATAATTCTCCCATAAAATACTGATGCCTGCTTGAGTTATAGTTGCTATAGAATTCCTTTTTTTTTTTTTTTAAGAGATCACTTTATTTTTCAATAACTTCTTTATGGTTGCACAGAGTAGCTTTGTTCTTAATAAGGCATTGTAGTCCAACAGTCATAAACTTGGTAGGGTTATAAAACTGTCAGGTCACTGGGTGTTCACGACTCAATTCAAATTTTATAGATGTTCTTGTCAAAATGTCGACATTGCACAATGCACGCTTTTAGTTATTTTTTGTTTTCTCAAATTGAACTGCGTTGCCTTAGGCAAAATCTTTATTTTTCTAGGCCTAGTGAATTAAGCATGTCAGCAATCGCATATAAAGCTTGCGTAATGCAGATTAGGTACCCCTTGATGCATTTTAACCAGCCTGATATACAATAAAGATGATTGTAGGTAGGCTTAACAGATTTCTAGCACCCCCAAGGGGGACGGGAGTGACATCACGGGAAGGCGGGTCAAAAACTGTGATGTCACTTCCGCCGGAAGTGGGAGTGTCCACCGGAAGTGGGCGTGTCCACTGTAAAATAAGCAGCATTTTACCTTTTCCCGTGCCTCTGAGCATGTGCAGAGTGCCGCCGCTGTTTTTGTCCCAGCCAGCCAGGTGCATTGTAATGGCCAGTGCTGGCCATCACAACACAGCCAGGTGGCTGGGACGAAAAGAGCGACGGCACTCTGCACATGCTCAGAGGCACGGGAAAATGGTAAAATGCTGTATTTTATTTTCTGAGACTGTGCTATGTTATTTTATTTGTGTATTTTAGTTTATTTGTGCATTTTATTTTATGTGCTGTTTGTGTACTTTAGTTTACTTTATGTTTATTTTATTTTATTTTATCCCCTGTCCCCCCTAATCTCTTTTAGACCCGGCCCCGGCCCGCCGGCTGCATTGCGGCTGGCCGGAGCTCCTCCGAGACTGTGCTGCTGCCAGCTGCAGCACGTCTCTCTCTTGATCTCTGACTCTGCAGTCTCGCGCTTCTGCGTGAGACTGGAAGCGCTCTGAAGATGTCCGAGTGAGCTCGGACAAATTCGGAGACATTCCAGCCTGGCACGCATGCGCGCGAGGCTGGAACGTCTCTGAAGATGTCCGAGTGAACTCGGACATCTTCAGAGCGCTTCCAGTCTCGCGCAGAAGCGCGAGACTGCAGAGTCAGAGATCAAGAGAGAGACGTGCTGCAGCTGGCAGCAGCACAGTCTCGGAAGAGCCCCGGCCGGCCGCGATGCAGCCGGCGGGCCGGGGCCGGGACTAAAACAGAGTTCAGGGGGGACAGGGGGGACAAGGGGCGATACCGGGACTTTCCCAGTCAAAAACGGGACTCTGGTAAGCCTAATTGTAGGGTTTTTCACACTCTCACTGCATGCTTTTGGGATATGTGGCAATTCAGATCAATACTAGTCATTGTAAATAAGTGATGAAATTTAATTCCAAATTAATTAATCCAGAGTGAAGAGGGGGTCTGGATTTGTGTTTGATGTTTGTTTGCAATATAATGTTTGCGTTTTTTAAAAAAGCCATAATTTGTGCGTGCTCAAATTTTCTCTGAAATCTTTTGACATTTTCTCTGCAAATTCCAGTGTACTTGGGAGTGCAACAACTCACACTAGGCCTGAGCCTATTGAATGGCCTTAACCTAACAATTATTCTGTTTGTTCAGATCTCTGCAGACAATGGAAGTTTGTTTCTTACATTAAAGTCCTTTGGTAATATTAATATAGAAGATAAAAAAACATATTTTCCTTTTCTGTGCTGACGATCCTACATGGCATAAGGATTAAAGTTCTCTTTTCCATTATTGAGAACATTCATCCAAAAGTGTTTCATAAATACTTAAACAGATTTTTTAAAAAATTGGTCTTATCATTCTAACATGTATCACCATCCTTGTTTATTCTAGTCAGCGAAAGGCCTTTTTATTTGAACTGAGCCACTCAATAATAAATTTCAGGGGTTTTCTGTGTGTTAATTTACATGCACATTTTGAAGGTTTTTCATGCAGTCAAGACCCCATTCTGAAACTGAGAAAGAATGTCTTTGGCATAGTCTTGGTCTTTTCAGAGTGTAACATAAGAAGAGCCTTGCTGGATCAGGCCAAAGGCCCATCTAGTCCAGCTTTCTATATCTCACAGTGGCCCCACCAGATGCCTCCGAGAGCACACGGCCAACAAGATAACCTGTTTCCTGTTGTCACTCCCTTGCACCTGGCACAGAAAAAAACCTACTTCTAAAGCCAGGAGGTTGCTTATGTGATCTTTTCCTCCGTGAATCTATCCAAACCCCTTTTAACGGCATCTAGGCCAGGTGCTATCACCACATCCTCTGAACATGTGAACATGTAACGTCCTTGAACATGTAACATCCTTGAATAAAACAAGGTCATAAATGTGACCGCTCTTGTTGAAAACCGGTATATAACAGCCCAATCCTGTCTAGCTAAGCTCTGGTGTGGGCGTAGAGCTCCCGCTGCAGCCTATCATGACTAGATTGGACCTAGCGTCGGCATGGCTGGAGCTCTCCTCAGGGGGAGGGAATGTTTGTCCCCTTACGCCAAGTAGAGCCCCAGCCACCCCGATGAGTCTACTTGAATGTGCACCAGCTATTTTGCTGACGCACATTTAAGCTGGTCATATAATGGCGGCCAGACCCGGGAAGGGGGATAGGCCACCGACTATCCCTCCCCCTTCCGGAGCCCAGCCGACCCACCCACCCCGGAACACCCAGTTCCGCCTCCCATTCCCTTCCTTTGCCTGGCAGGGAACTCGCCTTCCCCAGCGGGTGCTCCTTCAGATCTGGTATGGGTAGAGTGGTGCTGGCCTCTGACCCAGCACCGCCTCCTCACTCCTTACATTTGCGACACCCTAGACCAGCGGAGCAGTTGTTCTGCTGGTCGAAGATGAGAAAGGATTGTGTCGTAAATATTCTTAATGATAATAAATCACTTTCTAATTGGGCTAGATCAAGAGTTCACAGGTATGTTCCTTCCAAGCAGAAGTTAACTCTCATCTTGGTCCCTGTGGCTAAAGAGGCAATTGGAGTGATCCAGATTCAGGACATAGCAGAGAGGGCACCTTTTGCAGAGGAAGTTGTGTGAGTAAAGTAATAAAGCAAGAAAGAGTTATATATATTTCAAAATCAGCCTCAGAAGAACTTTCAGTGAAGCTACACTTCAGTCTGCTCTGTGACTGCAGTCCAATCACCTAAGTAGATTGCCGTTACTTAGGTGATAGTTAGTTTGCAACCTCAAGGACTTCTTAATGGTTGTAGGTTGAGGGTAAAGGCTGAAGCACACCGGCCGTGTTCTGCATGGCGTTCTGCGTGTGCTGCGTGCGTGCGACAAACACAGCAAAAGTTGATAATTCTCCAAGGGACGCGTCAACGGAAACAGACCTCTCCGGCTCCTGCCAGCCCGGCCGGAGGCAAGTCCCCCCATCCGCAACGGGCTGCACGTATGCAGAACGCAGCCGGTGTGCTTCCGCCTTGAGATTTGTAAGCACTCTTGTGCACATGGCTCCCCCAAGCATTAGGAAGTTTCAAGGGCAGCCATTACATAGGGTCCATTTCCTTGTAAGAACAGAGCACTGGAGACGAGGCATTTTTGTAGTATATGTTTATTTACAAATATTAACATTGGACATGGGGGGGCATCTTCTTGGAGCCCCCAAGGTTCCTTATTCCAGCTAGCTGCGAACTTTCCCTCTATTTAATTGGTTACATTGCGACTTCCAACGGTTCTTGTGCCCCAACCTAAGCATGTGGGGTGTGCACCAGCTCAATAGCCACTGTCTGTCAATGCTCATTGAAGAAACGCGTGCTTATCAAAATCCATAGAGCAATCATCCATAGAAATGCCAACTGACCATTAGTACTTCTGGTCAAAATTAACAAAAGATCATCTCTTTCCACTTGATGTTTCTCTCAGAAAATTCTTATAACTGATGTTGTTGTCTGTAGTCTGCTGTGAACGTTGCTCACAAAATAACTTCTTGTAGCACATTATAATTTAACAGGTTGGAAAAGGTTTATCCTCGGAATATGAATATGTCCATTATGACTCCTGGCCTTGGTCCATAATTGATGCTTCAGAATATAATCCCCATTTATAACACCTTTTACCCATTTTGGTTGTGCTCTGACTTGTTGCAGGGGTGGGAGGACAGTTCCTAATTGCAGGCATGTCTGAATACATACAGTAGTCTTATTCATCTCTTCCAGTTCCTCATACACTAATCCTAAAATTGGCTGCTCCAAGCAAGTAAGTGCTTAGTAAGGATGCCACCTGGTTCATTGGCACCTCGCCAGAAAAGAATGTGTTGATCAGGTTCAACATTCTTCTTGCAAGTCTGGCCATAACTGGTGCCTCAGAATGCATTCTCCTTCTGTGAATTCACTTAATCAGTTGGCTTAGCTTGTCGGGAAAGACAACCCTTTCTAATTCTTTGCACGCATGGCCTAGAATACGTGATTTGTTCTCAAATATCTCTTAATTCCCAATTCCCACCCTTCTACATGTTCACTGTACACACAGGCCAGGATTGGGTGATACTGCTTCCGGAATCCAAGCTTTCATATGGAGGGAAGCACCTCCCCACCATCCAGTGAACTACCAGCCCTGCCCCTGCTTAGCCCTGCATGTCCATGTGAGGATAGAACATCTACATATAACCTGCATGTATAAAATCAAACGTGTGTATGGTTGATCCCCTGGAACAAATTCAATAACTGATCATGTACTTTTGGCCCCCATACATGAGGAATGTATGCAGAGTTCCACAAATGTACATCAGCTGCTGCTCAAAAGTGATGCTCTCCAAGTAGCATGATACCAGGATGGAAGGAAAATGACATCGATGGAGCATGAAGCCACGGTGGCTTAGTGGTTAAGATGCTGAACTGTAGGTCGGAAGGTTGGTAGGACAGCAGTTCGAGTGCCGTGTGACGGAGTGAGCTCCCGTCTCCTGTCCCAGCTCCTGCCAACCTAACAGTTCGAAAGCAAGAAATTGCAAGTAGGTAAATAGATACCACTGCGACGGGAAGGTAACAGCGTTCCGTTAGTCATGCTTGCCACATGACCACGGAAGCGTCTTTGGACAGCGCTGGCTCTTCGGCCTTAGAAACGGCGATGAGCACCGCACCCTAGAGTCGGATACAACTGGCTTTCAAGCAGGGGATACCTTTAACTTTACCTAGGGCATGGAGCACTGTTATGACTATGAAAGAATTCTGTACTCTCTTGAGAAACGGCAATCTCAAGCATAGTCTGTGGCATTTCAGCTTCATTGCAGCTCCCCCTCAGTTGTCTTTTGGACATGCACACTGAAGTACGGCTGTATTGTGGCTCAATAATATAATAATAATAATAATAATAATAATAATAATAATAATAATAATAATATACAGTATTTATATACCGCCTTTCTTGGTCATGGGGGGGGGGGGTCATTGGCTCCTCTGACTTTAATCCAAGACAGTGTACATGGGCAGGCTTTCCTAACCCCTCTGTTTGTTTTTTGTTTGTTTTTTGTTTTTGTTTTTTTACAATATATAAATGTCCAATCTTTCATGAACAACTACATTCCAGAAGGAATCCTTTTGCAATCTGGCCTCTCCACTGGCCGTCGCCTCCCACACTCGACCGACCTAGCTGGCAGCTCTTATCTCTCCTCACAGAGGCTTTCACGTTTTGTCGGTGGCGTGTCTCGAATTTGCCATTCACTGATCTTTGGGCTTGCAAGGCAGCAGCTCTACCAACTGAGCCAGACCCCTCTGCCTGAGCCAAACCTCTCTGCCCCACTGCTCTTTAGTGTCTTTCCATATAGCAAAAGTGAGAAAAATGTGGAGATTCCCCCCCCCCCTTTCAACTGGAAACAGTGTTAAATTGCTTTTGCATCAGAAGCACACAAGATCTTATTTACCTTGTCTACAATTTTGCTTTCCAGTGGGGTTCAAGAACCCTTTAACGCTTCTGTGAAAATGGTTACTTGTTTGCCAGGATATTTAATCAGCATTCCTCTTTTTTGCAAACTTTTCTAATGAGGCTTCTGAAAAGCCATTATGTAACACAGTGCAATGCTACAATAGAGCCACACATTGCAGTGCTAAGCTGTGCCGCTTTATATTTTTATTCCCAGGCACTGCTAGATAAAGAGTCACATCTAATTGCTTTACAGTCCTAAGGTGAACTCACTAACCATCATATTTGTAACACTAGCTGTACTGTAAGTCTAATCAGCATGATTATAAGTACTTATACAGAGTTCTCTGTTTTCAAAGTATGTACTGTACCAAGAAGTACGCTTTCATTCTGAGCAAATGTAGAGTGTTCCTGACCCTTCTAGCACTTTTCCAGTGGACAATATTTTCCATAGATGTGGTTCCAAAATTTGACAATGGTCCCAATATTTTTTTTACTGTAGGATAACTCTGTGCAGTAAGCCTTACTTATATAATTATAACTAGTCAGAGCACCACAGCCTTTCTCAGCAACTAATTTTTAACAGGAACCATATTTTATATTGAGCAAGGGCTGAAGGATGAGAACATTAATACTATGCAGACAACTCTCCCTGCCGCATCTGGTGAACATGGGGGGAGGGAGACGGAATCACACTGCTGGACACAACCCTATGATCTATGTGTTCACCATTGTATGAAAAGGCCCTATGTGTGTACAGTTGCACAGATGTAGGGTTCTTCCATGCAACCGGGAATCAGCATTGTTAATCATATAAAGAAGCTGTAGATTCATAGGCAGGCCAGGTATCACCAGGTAACATCCTCTGACAACTCCAAGAGCCCAAACCCCTGCGGGAACCACTGCTGACACCTGCTCTGGTCCCCCTGGGGAAGATTGATAGCTGATGGGTGTGAGTGCCCCTGTGTGCTCCCCTCCCCTGACCTTGGTAGCATGTATTGGTGGCACAGCAGGATTTTAGTTCTTTTCCAGCTGCAACAAGAGAAGCAACAGCATATTAACCAGCAAGGAGCCCACCAACATCTGTATCCCTCCACAATCCATAGTTCGCACCTAGTTCAGCAGCATTACATGAGGGGACATGGGGGGGGGGGGAATGGTGGGCACCCACCAACTGGAACACCATTGTTTCTTCTATATATATACAGTGGTGCCTCGCAAGACAAAATTAATTCGTTCCGTGAGTCATGTTGTCTTGCGAATAATTTTGTCTTGCGAGTCACCTCCCCTGCCGTGCTATTTACTTTTAAGTATTTACAGTACTCACAGTTCCCAGAGCTCCGCTCTAGTAATGCACACCGTTTCTGGAAGGGAAGGGAAGTTTTATCTCTGCTTTGCCTTTATCTCTGCTGGTGTTAGCTATTTGTCGGGTGATAATCGGTGTGGCCTCGGGCTGTACTGTTTGCAGTCTGCTAACTCTCTTGAATACTTTATTCAAATGGCAAGTGTAGCTGTCGCCTACTGTATCCTCCTGCCGCGGTGCCGGCCAGGCTAAGGGGCGGAGCAGGCACCACTAAATGCACCATTACCTCTCGGCCGTGCAACAGCTGAAGAGGCTTTCCTCGGCATGAGGGCGGCTCCTGTATGAGTCAGTAAGAGACTCAAAGCAGGCAGGCAGACAGCCTGTGCCGAGTTGCTGCTGCCGCTTCCGGGCCAAAACGAAGAATGGGTAGGGTCTTAATCAGTACACCTACTAGGATGGGAAGTTTTTCAGGATGGTAGTTTTATCTCTGCTTTGCCTTTATCTCTGCTGGTGTTAGCTATTTGTCGGGTGATAATCGGTGTGGCCTCGGGCTGTACTGTTTGCAGTCTGCTAACCCTCTTGAATACTTTAACATTTGAATAGATTGTGGCTTTAGGAGCTGAGTGTTCCACAAGACGAAATTGTTTTTGCAAGAAAATTTGTCTTGCGAGTCACCAAAAAACTTGCAAAATGCTTTTGTCTTGCGAGTTTTTTGTTGTGCGAGGCATTTGTCTTGTGAGGCATCACAGTGATCATATATATATATATATATATATCAATCTTCTGGGAAATTCTTATGTGCAAGTACCATGAGCTTTTCTGAGAAAACTCCTTTATTTCCCCCCTCCCCAAGGGCAACACTCTATGTATACTGAGACTGACCTAGAGATCTAGATCGCACTCCACACATAACATTGACCAAACCTAGCTCACACCTGGTCAGTTGTGTCACTAGGGTTGGTGTCACCCGGTACTGTAACTCATGGTGTCACCCCCCATTAACTTTATTTATTTTAATATATAACAGTACAGGTCACCCAACAAATCGGTAACCAACAAAAAAACAGTGGCCAACTTGATGACACTCACACAACTGAATAAGAGTTCTACTATTAGCTCTGATACATAGAAATGAGAGTTGACTCATACTAACACCTTATTAGTTCCATGCTGTCTCATAACAACACTTCATTGGCTCTTGGAACAGTCTCATTGGTCAGTTTTGAGTTAAGGAAATCTACTTTTTGTTACATAAGGCAGTAGTGTTTCCTTTTTCTGGTTATTTGGCCATAACATTTGATAGAATACAGATAATTCAACACGGTTTATTCCATTACATTCAGCATCAAATAATTTAGCATTAAATTACCTTTCCAATGATATAGTATTATTCATAAATACAAATTTTACAAAAGGTTTCCACAATTTTGGCCACTGGTGGTGTCACCCCTCCCCCCCCAGGGTGCCATCCGGTGTGGTCTGCACCCCCCTAGTGATGCCACTGCACTTGATCATTGATCCAGTTTGCTCACCTGACGTGGGAGAAGAAATTTTGAACATCTGTTAATTTCAAACCAACCTATCAGAGTTTGGGGGGCCAGGCTCCCTAAAAGGGAATAAAAGAGAGCTGCCCAGCTGGGTTAGGACGCCAAGATTTGTGAGAGGCATATGTTGGGCTTTGCAAAATAAAAGCCATGATGCTATCCAGCTAGGAAAGAGTTAAGTCTTGGGAAGATCTTTCCCTCCAGTGCAAGGAGGATGCTGAATTGTAAGTGGACTCATTAAGTCAGGGAAAGTCTTAGTGCGACTCTGTTTTTACTTTCGGTTGAATTTTGCCTCTTGATCTCAAGTATAGAATGTGATTGTCTGCTTTTTTCTTTGTTCCATTTTAATCCCCAAGAAATCTTTTCCTTTGATTTGAATAATGCCAACCTGCCTAGTATTTTAACTCACAGAACAATTGGCCTCCCATCTCTGATGCCTTGCTCAGCCTTGCATGCTACCTAGAGCAGGCTTGTGGGGGGGGGGGTGGAGGAGAGAGGGAGAGAAGCAAAGCAAGGAGATCAGTCAAGATGCTCCCCATCCTTCTCCCTCCTCGGGTAACTCAGTGTGAAGGCTGTCAGCAGACAAGACCTGCAGCTGGATGAAGAGGTGGAAACATCACCCTGATCCTGGGAGAAACATCACCGTTTCTGGTGGCAGCTGGAACCTACCCCACAGATACAGCCAGAGCATAACCGTATGTGTGGTTTTGATGTGATCTCAGTGGGGAGAAGTGCCAGATTTCCTAGAGGGGGACATGGTTCTTCTCCATGGTACTCTGCTCCCTACAGCAAATGTCATTGAAATTAATGGGAACAGAGCAAGAGCGCCCTGCCCTTGTGCTGACCCCATTCATTTTACTGGGGCTTGCCTAGGGAACGTCCGGGTGGATTGTGTCCTAGAAGAGTAAGCTTTGCAGCTCCAATCTGAACATCTCTGAATGGTCACCCATGCAAATTTACTGTTCCAGGCACAGAGACAAAAATTCACATTGACTTGAGCAGGGACAAACTTGAGACCACTCACTTCATTACCATATTTGTCACCCTTACCACCACTTTTTCCTGCTTCTTCACAGCATTTGCTTCCCAGGGTGTTTTGCTTTCCAGACACCCTTTGCACTGCACACATTCTTTGCTGTAGCTAAATGATACACAGGTTGGCTGGAGAGCAAATTCAATGACTATTAATTTATCATTCTGGAATTGAATAATGGTTTTTAGGTGGGGGACAAGTGAGGACTGAGGAGGCGAAGAACTGCTATTGTTCTGGGTAGGCTAACTATGCCTAGTTGTTTCTCTGGACTGTTAGCTGCCTTTGTTTTCGCAGCCTCTTTGGACAAGTAGGGTACAGTTTGGAGGCTTACACAGGCATAAGGAAGGAGAGACACTGAGCTAGTCATACTGGTGAAGTCAGGAAGCAGGCATAGAAGGAAGGAAGTTAAGTACAGACATCTACATCGTCTAAACTCTCTGCCGATTTGCCCGGGGTGGAGATGGAAAAGGCATGCCTTATATGACACGACATGTTTGGTTTCCCCTTGGTTGGTAATAGAGGAAACTACCAGCACAAGTTTTTCTCAGTAATATTTGGACATGCCATCTGTGTAAGAATGCCATTGCCTGTGTTTCTCCATTATGGGGCAAAGAGAAATGTTTGAACACACTGAATGTTGGAGGACATGATATGGTCCAAAAATTGATCCTGGGCTTTTTCCGCAGACGACTGAGCCAGAGGCCAACAGCTGAAGAACTGGAGCAGAGGAACATTCTGAAACGTAAGTCACTGCAAGCTTGGATTCGAAGACTTAGAGGGCAAGAGGATCAGGGAGGAATCCTGGGATGTAGTATGTCCAGGGAAGCTCTTCTGGGTCAGGGACCCTGTTCAGTCCTCTTTTTCTTTCTACTCATGCCAGATATATTTTATGCCCTTTAACATCTGCAACAGATTTCCTCTAAAGCCATATTTGTAATGCCTGTATATAACAAATATTGTTATATTTTGCATGTATATTGCATGTTTAGTTTGAAGCTTAGGTAAGAATACAGTTTGGTCACAAGTCATGTGTCAAGAAAACCCAAAGTAAAAATCAGGGTCATAATTTGCTCTTGTTCTTTTAATTTTGCAGCAAAATTACTCAAATTCTAGTAGAACCATTTATGATTTATAGCCCGTTTTCTAAGTTAAAGCTTTTCAAACAAGCCAATATCTTGCTAGCGATTCTGCATTCCTGAACTGCATTATTATATTTCTAAGGTTACAAAAAATTACATGTAAAGACAAACCTGGCTTGTACATAGTGGCCATTCACTGTGTAAGTAATCATTGTATGTCAGCTTAAGAAAAATGCAAATCCAAATACATTTGAATGATAAATAGAAACTCAAAACACAGAGAAAATAGTTAACATCCTATTGCTTTAGAATATGATCCTAAGCACATTTTTACTTGAAAATAAATCCTAGTGAAATAAATAGGTCTTATGACTAAGTTTGATGTCTTTAGCATTCTTTAGAGTTCTAATAAGTTGTTCTTTTAGAAACCAAGAGTCTATCCATACCTATGTAATTTGTATAGTGAGCCTGCTGTGGAACCACATTCAGACAGCGCAATCCTATCCAACTTACCACCGGTGTAACCAGCGGTGCAGTGAGAACGGGAGGCCCCAGAACAGAAAAGGGATTCAAATCACCTTTGAATCCCCCTTTGGAGGGGATTTGAATCCTGTTTCCATTCTACGGCCTCCAGTTCTCTCTGCACCACTGGTTACACCGATGGTGTAAGTTGGATAGGATTGCGCTGCCACCCAGTTTTGGTCAGATGTACAAGTAATCTTAAGCCACCCTCAAGGGAAACCACTTTTCCTGTTTGCAGCCCATAGGGCTGTGCATAATGCTGATTGGCTGACTCTTTTGGCAATCTTGAATCCACCTTCCCATCTCCTCAAAACAATTTTCTGAATTTAAAGAAAACCTTGTGGGGTGTTTTTTTAAAAAAACAAACAAATAACTAAGGCACCAAACTTTTTTTTTTCTCTGATAAACTTAGAATGCCGTGGAAATGAGCAGGCTTTTGTATCATACTAGTACACTTGTCAGAGAGTTCCAACTCGGTGTTGTTGGTTGCTCTCCATCTTCCCCTGTTGTGAGGTTTTTTATTATTATTAAAATTATTGGTTATTGGATTGGATCCCAAGAAGAACGAGCAGAAGGAAGCTCACTCAAGGGAACGTCCATGCCATTTCCTTCCTACAGCAGCCCCCTGTGCCCATCCAATTCTCTCCAGAGGTCAGGGGTGACTCCAGAAAGATGCTAGATGGGCCATTAGAGCTGAAGCAAGACCGAGAGGAGAAAAGTGAGAATTGCCCCTCCCTGTGCAAATTGAAGTACCTTCCATTCACACAAGAGTGGCTTAAGAGCCAAGCCATTATTGTTGTTATTGTTTATAAAAAGGCCTAAAATTTGTAGGCACTATACAAACATTAAAAACAATTCATGTCTTTTGCCACATATGTTCATCTGTGTCTTGCCACAGGCCAGTTCAGTTTCCAGCTATATAGGATAACTCCTTGAATGATTTTGGTAACTGCATACTCCCTGAAAGAATGTCATGATGGTCCACTTGATATCATAGCTGTTCTTGTGAGTTGAGGATAGATTCCTAGTAAGCTTCAGGTCATGGGATCAAATGCAGTGATGAAGTTGCATGGATGCCACAATGTATTTTATTATGTATACAATATCCCTACGATTCATTCCAGAAGTATTTCATAAAAGTGCAATTTTACATCCGAATGAGCCTTGAGCTGCTTGCCCTGTCAGAGTGCTCCCAAATGAGACTAGTGGTATCATTCCTCCCTATCCCCACATCAGAGAGGCCCTGAGGCACAGAGGTAATGGTTGAAAAAGCCCTGGCTTCCTGCCTAATTGCTGGGATAAACAGAGACAAGGTAAGGAATAAAATTCATGCTGACACTTGGGCAGAGCAAGAAGAATTTGGATGATTTTGTAAGGTATACAAAGAAGTGTGTTGGCCGGAAGGGTAGCAAATTTTCACTGTCCTCGGGGCCTTTCTCTCCATCAGAGGGAAGACCTGAAACATTAATAGTGCGATCCAAATGCTTGCCAGCTTTTGTGTATTCCGCATGTCTGATCAGTCCAGCAAGTAGAACTGTATAAATCTTTTCTAGCACGGAACGAGCAAGAGGAGCAGGAAGAAAAACGGGAGATAAAGAGAAGATTAACGCGCAAGGTGAGAGATTACTTTCTTCTACCCTTGGAGGACCCGTAATGCCAGCAGCGTCACTGCAGGGGGGGGGCAGAGCTCCAGGTTCCGTTGGGCTCTGACCCTCCGTTACACGACGGGAGAAAGCGGCCCCGCCCCCTCGCCTTTGGAGCCATTCCGGCTGACGAAAGCAAGTGCTTTCGTCGGCCGGAATGGCTCCAAAGGCGAGGGGGCGGGGCTGCTTTCTCCCGTCATGTAACGGAGGGTCAGAGCCCAATGGAACTTGGGGCTCCGCCCCCCCCTGCAGTGACGCTGCTGCTTAATGCTTTTAATGAACAGTTTAATTCCTTGCCATTTTTATAGATATAGATACCTTTCAAAGTGCCAAAGGAAATATTCCTAGAAAGAAAGGTACAAGCAGTCATGTAGCTTGAGCAGGCCTGAATGCAACATGATCCACCAACCTATCTATAATAGCCCATCAGCCAGGTATGGCAGCTCACCAGGGGCTCAATAAATAGCTTGGAGCTGCAAGAATGATGGGTGGGGGGTTTCAAGCACCTGGCAAATCACAGTACACAGATTGTGTGATGTGTTTTGCTTGATGGGTCACAAGTTGTGCAAGCCACTTCAATGTTACATTTCCCAATTCAGGTTTTATAAATGTATGTAAAATGTATGCTAGAAGATGCACGTTTTTATAATGGCAGAAGGCTGAGACATGAACATGACTCCTGTCTCAAAAAGCCTTTAGGTTGTTCTCAAGAAGGTGGTTCAGAATATACCGTAACTAGATCTTCTGGCCAACACAGGGTTGCAGCTCCATGTTTAGTCCACACTGTGAGTTATCTGCACACATTAATGGCAGCCAGTGATATGGAGCTGAGCACAGGGAGCTGATATGGAGCTGAGCACAGCGTGATGACATTACTTCAAGCAGTGAGTTTCACTAGACGTTACAGGGGACAGAGGGAGAATTAAAAACAGGGGTGCAGTTTCTGGCAGCAGTCCCATGTTGTCTGTAATGTCTAGTTCTGTTCTGAAGTGCAGTTTCTTTTTGAACTCAAAAGAAAGTCCTTTTTGAGACCTGGTGCTTATTACTGTATATTGATCATGGGGCCAGGGACAAAGCTACTATTTATTGCTTCTAAAGATTAGAATAGATAAACCTACCACTCTTCTAGCTGTGTCACAGTTCCCCCGTGTACAGTTAATTCATGGGAAATGACTGATCATATTCTTCTTTTTGGGAAATTGTGGTGAAGACAAGCAAATGCTCCTGTAGCTTGGAGAGGGGGAGCAGGAGACAGCACTGAAAAGGCATCCCTTTTTTAAGCACTAACTTCAAGTAAACATGGACATGATGTACAGGAAATACAAACCCATGGGACTTGCAGGCCAATCCGATGCATATTTTTCTCAGACATGTTCCTTTGAGGTCAGTGGGACATACTCCCCAATACGTGAATATAGGACTGCAGCCTTAACTGCATCATTCAGTGCTTAAAATTCATCAACTTCGGTGGAACTGGTTCATGCAATCAGTGAACCTGACATTCCCCACCACCACATTTAAGTCACAGTCCAATACAGGGTGTATATAGTGTACACTTGTATGTGCATATGCCCTGTTCTTCAATCTTCCACCCACATTTTCAGGTGAAAGTTTACATACATATCAGCACAGCCCACATCACACTTAATGCATATGTATGGTGGGGTGAGCTTACATGTGGGCATGCTACTCCATCTAATACTATACTATACTCCATCTAATACTGTACTATAATACAAATGCTACTCCATCACAGATATTGCCATTTCAGTTTATAGGTGGTGTGAGCCATTCCTAAAACGTGCTTCTCTTACTCTGAATTCTGCCCCATGTGCCTAATTTTTCTTTTCAAGATTGGGTAGGCAATGAGAAGAAACAATCCACAGGGTACAACTTTGGGGAGAAGAAACCCATGCTACTCCTTTGGTGGTAAAAATAAGCAGAAGAAAATATTAGACTGTGTGGCAGGAAATGTTTTGAGAAAGTGGAGGATGTTATTTTTTCAAAAGCACTCAACAATAGCCTAATTTTGTTTTCACTGAACTCCGTATCTTCCCAATGCCACTCATGGTGCATTAAATTGAAGAATGGACTTTTAAGAGATAGAACCCCTATTACTTGTGACATTTGAGTTAGATGAGAATAAACCACAAGACAATACTGTATAGTTGGAAAGAACATTTATATACTTTCAGTGGAAGAGGAACAGAAAACTTTTTGATGCCTGTAAATCACAGCAACTTCGATACACATTTAATAAAGGTAAGCTCTTGAAAACAACCCCTCACAAATTAATTGATTAAGAAAAAGATTATATATATAAGATTTTCAATCATTTTAATATGAAGAAGCAATCAGAGAAGTCACAGAAACAGACCAAAAATAAAATAAAAATAGCAAAATTCAAGCAATAAAACCACAGCCAACCATCCTCAAAAGAAAGACAATGGCATAGAAGTAAAATGACAAAGATTTACAGATATAAACACATAGAACATCCCTAGGCACACTTTTTGTGTTTACGTTATTAGATTTTCAGCACCGTCGTATGCATGTTTACTTGGAAGTAAGCCCCACTTACTTCAATGAAGCTTATAGCCCAATTCTACGCAACTCCCTGTGCGGTGATGCAGCCGTGCAACGGGGCACATGCTGTATCCCGCGGGGGAGTTTCGGGTCCTTGAGGCCTCCTCTGGGTAAGCCTGCACCAGCCCACTGGGTCTACTCGGACCTGCACCACTGATTTCACTGGCACAAGACCAGGTGGACCTGGGGAGGGGGATCGAGGCTGGGATGGGGGATAGGGTATTGGCGGCACCATTACCGCCCCCTTCCCAGCCTCGATTCACTCTCCTCCCCACCCCCATCGCTGCTCGTTCCTCCCCTGCCCCGATCCACCTCCTCCCCACCTTCCTCCTACCCCCTGCACTGACTTATCAGCACCGGTGGGCATCCTTTGGCCACTGGCATGCAGAACTGGCCACTCGCCACTTGTGGCAGCGGCCAGGCCACACTCAATGGCATGTCGCATTTTGCAACAGCCATAAAGGGCCTTATGCTACCAGAACACTAGTTCCGGTGGCTTAAGGTCCTAATAGGATTGGTCCATAACTCACAGAAAAGTGTTAGTAGGATGTTGCCTTAATTTCAACTTTTAGCTGTGGTTACAAACATTCAGAGTACAGGTGGGCCCCCATATCTGCTGGGGATATGTTCCAGGCCCCTCCGTGGATACTTGAAACCGTGGATAAGAGCGAACACCCCTTCCATGGTTTCCTGAGGGCCCCCACCCCACCCTGCCTCCCCTGCAGGCAGGCATGCTTGCTCCCCCAGCTCTTATTTTTCTTTCAGCAAGCTTTGTTTCTTCCTTAAAACAAACAGAGAAGCAGCCTCCATTGCAGGCAAGTAGAACGAGACTAAGTCCTAGAGAGGCTTTGCAAGGTTTCTGTTAACCTTGCAGATCCTCTCTAGTACTTAGTCTCGTTCTACTTGCCTGTAATTCTCCTGTTTCTTTAAGGAAGAAACAAAGCTTACTAGGAAAAAAGTAAAAGCCTGGGGGGTCCCCACGATCCGTGGATAACTAAAACCGTGGATAGCGAATCAGTGGATATGGGGGCCCACCTGTACTTTACAAATGCTGAGTATTGTTTAGCCAAAGTTTAGCACTTTGATATCATTGATTTCAATGGGAGAGAGTAAAGAGCATGCTTAACTCTGTTGTTGACATCAGTGAGGCTCGAAACTATTCCAGATGGCTGGATTGTGCTACTTGAATGTTGTGGCCACCACAAACTCACCACCATGTACTTACAGATAAGGAACAGCCGAAAATGGATAAACTATCGTGGCCGGTCCATAGCATGCAGTGGCACTGACGCAGTGTCCGCTGCATGCTATAGGCCAGGCAGGGACCACAAGGTAAGTAAAAAGATTTTACTTACCTATTGCGCCCCACCATGGTCCCCAGTGGGCCTACCTGGATCTGTGCCAGCTCTTTGGCTGTCGTAAATCTGAATGGGTTCAGGGGGGCATGTTGAGGCCGGAATGGGGGCATAGGATATCAGCAGAGCTGATGCTGCTGCCAATATCCACCCCTGACCCACCTTTGACACTTCCCTGGCCAGCCCCAATCCCTACCCCAATCCTCCCCTGGAATGCCCTCTCCACCAACTTACTTGCTACAGCAGGGGCTGGATATTCCATTGGCACGCCCAGGACTGCCAGCTATTTGCACTTCTACCCTGGGCCCACATGCCAGGTCTGTCATCACACAGTCCAGATAGGGTTGGGCCATAGAGGAGTGAAGCTAATAAACAGGAATGACAAAGAACTCTGAGTGGAGTGGAGTGGATATCTAAAGGGTCAGCCTTTAGTTCCCATGTTCCTGAATATATCCCAGAGATGCCTCTACTCAATCAGACTTTACAAATGTCTGATTTCAGATCTTTGACTGTATCATAGAGGGACTAAAAGGCCATCCATCCCAACACTACCTAACACGAGCTGAACTGGGTCCAAAGCTCCAATGAACAGTGAAACCACTGCAGAAAGGTGTTTTCTGAGCACATGAGTTCAGATTACCAAGCAAGAGAGACAAGTTGAGTCTATCCAAATGGTAACCCTTGAACATATGAGTATTATAACCAGAACTGCATATCCATCACAGCTATTATTTCACAAATGCTAATTGAAAATAAAGGGCAAAATCCAGCTAAATTTAGTATTTTAAAATCCCATTAGTTTCAGTAACTGGAAAATTATTTATTATTCATTTGTTAATAAGGCAGTTTTAACCCTCCCCCCCCCCAGAAAGCGCTATCCAAGGCAGCTTATAAATAAAGAATAAATACAATAATAATAAAATACAAAAAAACAATAAAATACAAATGCAATACAATATAAAATCAGGGATGCAAAACAGTTAAATGGTAAAAACACAGTAAAAGCACAGCATAGAACAGCAATAATACCAATAAAACAGCAATCAAGCTGAAATAAAATAAAACAGCAGTCAAAATTGAAATCAAAGGGTACTTAACTTGCTGGATGTTACCCAAAGTTTTGAGGGATTCATATACCAATATGCACAGTAAACTCCAAATTCAGAGTTTAACATTCATATTTATGTCTACCTCAGCCTTACTGTGTAAAGGCAATCTCGCTCTCGCTCTTACTCTGTTTTATTTTTAAAGCAAAACAATGCTAGGAAATGAGTTGCAGCTCAGTCATGCTCTTTGTTGACCTCCTGCTGGCTCAGATCAGTGCAGCTTGTGAGAAATAATGAGATCTTGAGAGAGGTGTGACTAGGCAGAGGATAAGAAGATTAGGTGAGAAAATAGAAGCAACTACTAATTTGGATAAATTGCATTTCTTATCAAAGAAGGAAGAGGGCTGGGGGGGGTAGTATTCCCTATATCAGTGGTCTTCAACCTTTTTCGTGCCATGACCCTAACAAATAAATAAATAAAGTATGGGGCTGGGGACCCACCATTGTCGCCACCCCGGCACCGGCAGCCTCATCCTGCTGAGCTTGCCCGGCCCGCACCAGCAGCAGCGGGGGCGTGCCGGAACAGAAGAGCCGAGCCGCAGTTCCCAACCGTCTCCCCAACAAATCAAAAGAGGGAGGGGGATGAAATCCCTATGGAAGCCCCCCCCCCACAGCAGGTCCCCCTCACATTACCCCCAGCAGCCATTTTGGTTCCCATAAGTTGCCGCAACCGCACAAATGAGGCCTCGAAAACCCCATTGGGGTCCTGACCCCAAGGATGAAGAACAGTGCCCTATATCATATATCCAGGGTTCCCAACCCCTTCCCGACTGAGTACCACCTCCGGCGCCACTCTCCTTCTGAGTACAACCGGAAGTGACTGGCGCTGACATCATCGCCAGTTACTTCCGGGTATTCAGAGGCCAGAAAATGCAGGGAGGAGGCTCTGGGCAGGTGGGAGGGCCCTTCTCAGCATTCCTGAGAGGCTCAGCCAAAGACAGGAGCTTCTTGGAAGCAAAAAGACGCCACCAAAAGCGCCGCGTCAGAGTGCAGTTCAGTGGTCCGAGTACCACCAGCAGTCAGCTGAAGTACCACTGGTGGTACTAGTATTATTTTTATTTTTATTTTTCACATTTTTATACCGCCCTTCCTCCAAGGAGCTCAGAGTGGTGTACATAGTTCCTCCCCTCCTTTTTGTCCTCACAACAACCCTGTGAGGTAGGTGGGGCTGAGAGATAGTGACTGGCCCAAGGTCACCCAGGAAGCTTCGTGGCTGAGCGGGGATTTGAACCTGGATCTTCCAGGTCTAAATCCGACTCCCAAACCACTACACCATCCTGGCTCCCACTGGTTGGGAACCCCTGTCATATATCATATGTGGCCCCTTTAAGAAGCCATACCCATGACTCTCTCTCTCTCTCTCTCTCTCTCTCTCTCTCACACACACACACACACACACACACACACCACATCTTAGCACAAATGGGCAGAAGGTTTTTTTGGTATTATTTGGGTCCTCTGACTCTTATAGGAAACAATAGTCCTTAGGTTTCAGTGTAACAATACAATAAACAAAAAAAGTGATAATGCAGCAGGACACCTCTTGGTTGCTGTCACAGTAATAATTGAAATACTGAGCAAGTTCTCAGCATCTCAGACCATGTTTCATTCATCCTACAAGCAGTTGGTTGGATGTTCTTTGACATTCCAAAGCTGCAAGTCCACAAGATAGTGCCATTTTGGTTTTCCCTATTTTGCAGGCAGAAGAAACTGGGCTGTGTAAAATGTTGGCTTGCAAATTAGCTTTAAGCATCAAAATTTGAAACTAACAGCTTTTTTTCAAAACCTTGGCAATGACAAGGATATATGAGTAACCTTCCTTACTGTTCACATATGGCATGGGTAGTAGGCCAGGTGACTTTGTAGCATCCCTGGGTGAGAGCACAAGAGCCCACAGGCCTGGATCTGGCCTAGTCAGCCCCACGGTCCTGCCTGCCTCTTCAGCTTTTCATTGCTGCCTGCTCCCTGGATCAGTAGGCTACAAACAACGTAGACAAGAGGTATCTAAGGCACAGTGAAGGTAGAGCTGCATATAGTGTGCACTAAAGTAGCACTAGCTTATACCTTGGACTTAACTTGTGGCATGGTTGCCAATAAAAGGTTAGCCATCATGGACGTAGCGTTCAATTCCAGTCTCACATGCCGTTTACAGTAGCATACTTCTGGTCATCTCAGGGAGATTCAGATAACTATGCAGTACATGGTGGCTAGTTGAAAACATCTCCTTTGGCTAGCCATATGGACAGCCAGTTGTTCATGGGCTCCAGTCAAGCGAAAAGTCAGATGTTATATCACCATCTTGCTTCTCTGGACTTCTCTGAGGTTTTGGGAGCATCATAACACTCAGGTCACCATATGGTGAAAGGCTTCAAGCCACTGGCTCTTCCCATGATGAACTGCCATGTGAGAGGTTTTTAAGTGGCCACAAACAATAAGTGATTGCCGGAAAAACAGACCCATCTGCTCACTTCTCTGGAACTGTGACTTTCAGCACTGTGGTGCACATACTACCTCATTAAAATCTGTGAGATCTGAGCAAAAGCAGGGGCTCCTGCACCATATTCTTATTTTTCCCATGATGCTTATGCAACAAAACCACTCAGTGGATTGGGCCCATTCACTGGTATGAAATTATTGTTGTTGTTGTTGTTGTTATTTATTGAATTTCTATCCTGCCTTTCTCCCCATAGGGGGACCCAGAGCAGCTTACAAAAAATTAAAATACATACAAATCCATAAAAACAATTACTATATAACATTAAAAACTCATTAAACATTGATATAATCTAAAAACAATAAAATACAAAATCAACAGCAACCAAGTTTCTAAAAGAGGGCCGAACCTATAAACTAAGCAGTTCAGAGGGCTTGTTGAAAGAGAAATGTTTTCAGGCCCTGCCGGAAGGCCTCTAAGGAGGGAGCAGTTCATAAATTAAGAGGGAGGGAATTCCATAAAGTCAGTGCCACTACTGAGAAGGCCCTATTTCTTGCCGCTGCCCCTCCCACCTCTGAAGGCAACCAGCACTTTTAAAAGGGCCTTCTCCGATGACCTGAGGGGCAGGCCAGATTGTACGAAAGCCTTTAGGCTTCATTAGAGGAAATCAGAATCAGATGCATGGAGATGCTTTCTCATGATTATCAGAGACTTCAACAAAATCTGTCCAAGTCTATGGCTGCAATCCTATACACACTTTCCTAGGAGTAAGCCCCATTGAACACAATGGGACTTACTACTGAGTAGATATGCACAGGATTGCGCTGTATGATGCTGTTTCTTACAGGAAACAGCTGTAAAATATAGGACGTTTTTACTGGGAAATAGCCAATTTGCTTTCTTGACAGAGAATACATTTCTAGACATAATGTTACAGTACATTTTCACACAGACTAAGATTATCTAGAAAAAGGAAAATACAGTATGGGCATATGTGGAGCTTGACTATAGTGCCAGTGGCCTTCTGTTTGCATCCTGTCCTGCTAATATTTACCAACAGATATGTCCAAGACACTGCTATGATTCAGCTTATGCTCATACTCTGTCCTCTCTGCTCTAGGTATCTTGGCCCCAGGCAGAGCTCACTGCCACACCCAGAGCTCATAGTGAAGTCAAAGGCTGGAAAATGCAGAGGACCAAAGGGCAAACTAATGCTCAGGGAGCATATTAAATTCCTAACCCATTCATAATTATGTACTCCCTCCCAAACCTCAACCTTGCTTAGCTATACAGGTGGGCCCCCATATCCGCTGGGGATACGTTCCAGGCCCCTCCTTGGATACTTGAAACTGTGGATAACAGCGAACACCCCCTCCATGGTTTCCTGAGGGGCCCCCCACCCTGCCTCCCCTGCAGGCAGGCATGCTTGCCCCCCCCCAGCTCTTATTTTTCTTTCAGCAAGCTTTGTTTCTTCCTTAAAACAAACAGAGAAGCAGCCTCCATTGCAGGCAAGTAGAACGAGACTAAGTCCTAGAGAGGCTCTGCAAGGTTTCTGTTAACCTTGTAGAGCCTCTCTAGTACTTAGTCTCGTTCTACTTGCCTGCAATAAGCAGCCAGAGGCTGCTTCTCCTGTTTCTTTAAGGAAGAAACAAAGCTTACTGGGAAAAAAGTAAAAGCCTGGGGGGATCCCCACGATCCGTGGATAACTGAAACCGTGGATAGCGAATCAGTGGATATGGGGGCCCACCTGTATTTGGCATCCTTACAGAATCTTAACGGTTCCTCTAAATTTGGAATACATCTTTATCCCAAGTGCATATGCGAAAAGGATGTTAAATAAGAGGAACCACAAGAGGTTGCTTTTCCTCATTCCATGAAAGCAAAATGTGGTGCCATAGTACATAAAAGCTAGCAAACAACATTATCTTGTTGTGGAGAGCAGCGTCTCCATTAGGCTTCATTAGAAATGAAGGTTCTTCCACTGGTGAAGCATTTCTTTAATTCCTTAAAGAATGCAGTCCCATCACCACATTCCCTTGGGTAGGCAGCTTCCTTCTTTGGGTTCTGGACCAAGCTTTCATCTCTCCATGTGACTAACTGCCCCTCCACCCAGGCACTCCCCCGTTCCTCCCCCCCCACACACACACACACACCTTGTTCCTCCCACTACCTGCCCACCATGCTGGCTAACCTGCAGTCCTGCTGGTAGCAGCAGCAGGCCTCTGACGTGGCTGCCTTTTGCAGTGGTGGTTCTGGAATGGCTGCCGGCAGCACACAGAGAAGGCCGCCATATGGCCATGTATGACAGCAGAACAGCTGTTCCTGTGTCATAAGACCCAGTTAGGATTTGGCTGTCATTCTGTTAAAGCAGGTTGTGTGATTCTTCTTTCTCTTCAATGGCTTCCCTCTGTAGAATTTTTCCAGCTCTCACAAGCCATCTTAAAAGCTTGAAATCTCTGTCCCAATTGTCAGGGATAGAGCCCCTTGCTTTCCTAAAATACCTATCCCAATCACCTCTAGAGCAGATATATAGCCTGCTTAAGGTCCCCCCCCCCCCCCAATCTTAGTAGATGGCTTACCCATGGGCTGGTTGTTCCAGAGAAAAGGCCTTTGTGGGATAGATATAAAGGCCTTTTCTCTGGAACAACCAGCCCATGGGTAAGTAACCTGCTAAGATTGGGGGGAAACCTGAAGGCCAGCCGCGGTCTCCTCAAAAGGAGCGGCAGCTTTCACAGCCACAGTGGCTGCGGAGGCCGTTCAGGCTGATTCCAGGGCAGAAGAAGGGCCCTTCCAGCCTCCCTCACTCCTGTAAGGCTCCAAATGGAGCCTTTCCAGGAGCGACGTTGTTACTCGGGGACGGGGCAATGAATGATGTGGAACAAGTCCACGGCCCCCCTCCAGCACCACCACTGAGTAGGCCAGATAAATCCAATGGGCAGCTCCAGAGAATCGTAAACTGTATAACGTTTCTTGCTATTCCATTTTGGAGTGGCACCTTTCTCTCATTCCTGAAGCAGAAAATTTGCTTCAGTAATTGACTTCATTATTCATGCTGGTGACAGTGAAAATTGAGTCTTCACTATTCCATTTATATAATTTATTTAGTCTATATTTGGCCTACAAGCCTTTTCACTTTGATCGCTTGTCATCACAAAAAATATAAATAGAGCATTATGTTTAAATAAAATCATGCTACATTTAAATAGCATCCAGAATCTGTAATGAAGAGCCAAAAGCTTTAATTCGGCAATAACACTGACGCTTCATTCTTAATTTAATGTAGGGTGGGGGAAAATGCACATTAGTATGAGAAAAAGATTGAATATCAACTTTACCTTTGAATTCCCCAGCTTTTGGTTCCATCTTTGATATTTAATGTCAGATTTGTGGGGAGTTGTTGCTGATATGGTTTAGGATTGACTGGAAAATAACCACGCTAGAAGTGGCAAAGATAAAAAAAATTTCTTTTTCAGTGATTTCTGCATTTTAAAGTTAGCTGGCCCTGTGTAAATGGTATCACTACTTAACACGCATTCAAGCCACAACAGAGGACAACTTCATGTGTGCTCACCATTTAGGAAAGTGCAAGGATGTTTGTAGATGGCTATGCAGTGCTTCTTACCATGCAACCAAGAATGCATGCAAGGGGGTTGCATCCATTTTAGTAGGGTTGCAAACTTTTTTTGCAAAACTCAGGAGCCAGCAACATTTTCCTTGGGCCATGTTGGAGGAGAGGAGGGACAGACCTGAGCACACAGTAAGAAGAGGGAACTATTCTAATTGTGGCACTCTTGTCTTTCCCCCCCTCCCCTTGTTTTTCTGCCAGGTAGTGCTTAATGGAGGGGTGCCCAGGGGTGCCCAGATTCAGGCCTACCTACAAATTAAAGCTTCCCTGCTTGGAAGCCCTTCTTGCAATGACTGGCTACTGGCTTGGATTTCTTGGGGTCAAACTACACATTTTGTTAAACATATCATTGGTCCTGATGCACTTAACTTTTATTTACTAATTAGCAACTGTTGGGAGGATTTGGATCAGATTGACAGCTTGGAAGGAGGGGGGCATTAGCACTTTTCCTCCATGCAGTCCTGGTCCAGCCCATTGTGCCCTCCCTGTGGCTGCTGTTTGCCCTGGGAGGGAAGCACCATTAAGAACATAAGAACATAAGAAGAGCCCTGCTGGATCAGGCCAAAAGCCCATCTAGTCCAGCTTCCTGTATCACACAGTGGCCCCACCAGATGCCTCAGGGAGCACAAGACAACAAGATAACCTGTTTCCCGTTGACACTCCCTTGCACCTGGCACAGAGAAAACCTACTTCTAAAACCATTGGGAATTTCCCTCCTGGAGCAAATAGCAGCAGCAGCAGCTTGACTTTTCAAATGTAAGCATCATGGAGAAGGAAGGCCCTAAGATGTGCCCCTGCTGAACACCCTCACTGTTCAGTGGAGTTGTGGTAGTTGTGGTGACTGTAAAATAAAAACCATCCATTCATTTCTATAGTGCTCTGGAATTCTGAAATAACAGACAGCCTTTTTATAGAGGGCCACACATACGGTACTTCATGGCCACACATACGGTACTTTGATAGAAGCTTTTCATCTGAAACTAAAAAGAAATTATTAATCTACCCACTTCTGGATAACTGACATTAACTGGAAAACAAAGGTGCAATTCGTTTAACATGTTTTTGTCTATGCAAGAAATGGGCAAATAGGTTTGAGGAAGAATGAAGCTGTGGTCCCATTTTCCCCTTTTGCTCCTACAGCTAAGTCAGAGGCCTACAGTGGAAGAGTTGCGCGAGAGGAAAATTCTCATCCGCTTCAGCGATTACGTGGAAGTGGCAGATGCTCAGGACTACGACAGGCGGGCAGACAAACCATGGACGCGGCTCACGGCTGCTGATAAAGTACGTAGAAGGAGTTTAAGGGAAACAATCTTGGGTTGAGCATCAGTCTATGTGATGTCGCATGAGGTGCCAATGATGAAAAAACCTAGTCAAGTTTTGTTCCTTAGGCAACTTTGAGGATGGGATGGGCTGTACCACATGGGTAGAGTACAGGAGAAGGCCTCTGACAAGTGGCCAGGCAGGGGGGTGGGGGGTATCAGGAGTTATCTGAGCCCTGAACCCTCAGTACAGCTGCAGGATAGCGCTCAGTCACCACCAAGAAGCAGAGAGGGGGACGCTATGGAGACCCAGTGCAGAACTCTGCCTCAGGGCCCCCTGCAAAGGTGCCAGGACTGTACTTTTGCTTCTTTTCCTGATTAGTTGCTTTGTTTTACTGTCTGCTGTAAAGAATTGTTGGCAGTTGCTTAAATTTGCATTAATTCCAGGAAAATCAATGGGCTATTTACACTGCCACTAGGCTTAGCATGAGGAAAATTAGGCCTGTAATTATCTGAGAAATATCTTGCTGACAGCACTTACATTTGCTGTTTTTGCTGAGTAGTTCCACCAGAGGCCTACATTTTACAAGCAGTTCTGCACATCACACACACACACACACACACACACACACACACACACACCAATTCAGGAAAGGTTCATGAATGATACATAGTTTGTTGAACCTGTTTACTTGTGAAAATATATACCGAACTGACTCTTCATTCAGAAGCTGAATATAGAGCAACCCTGAGCACCGTTTCTGCATCCAGTAAAAAGCACAACAGACATTAAACAGGCTTGAACTATTCCTTTCAAAATGCACTCCAATCAACATTTTCTGACTTCATTGGCATTACAGGGGAGATTTATAGCAAAAATAGTTTTTTTTTTCCAAATGATGTTTTAATGTCTTGCTTTGAGTTCATCTCATGCAGTAATATAAACAGTGTTTTGTCTGTCATTTTTGCTGGGTGATGCTACTGTTAAAACTCAGATCAGGGACGTTATCGGACCTTGTGGGTGTCAGCAGCTTTTGTGACAGCTTTCACAGGCTCAAGCAGCAAATCAGCTTGCTAGAAGCAGTGTCATGCAAACCCCCACCTCACCAGCCCAAACCAGTCCGATGAAGGTGGGTATGTGATCTAAAGGCAACTTGCCCTACGGTAGGTGCATTGCCACCACTCCTTTTAACAGCCAGTGCTTCAGCCAAGGGGAAGCTGAAGACTTATGGACTAATTCCCCAGCCTTTACAAACTCTGAGACCCCCCACGTTCCAGGGAGTCAAGTTTTAAGGCTCTGGTTCGCTTCGGTAGGGTGACTTAAGTGGCCAGGGTGTGACTTAGCTGGATCAATTCCTTCACACACAAAGACACAAGCCTATATATGATGATGATTTATTAAAGAATAGAAATATGGTTACAAATACAAGACGGCATCTGGTTACTTAAGAGAATAAATACAGTACACACACACACACACGCAATGCTAAAACAGTAAGCGAAGCTCCTAGACTTACCGGTACTTATTCCTAACGCTCACCTGGACCGTCTAACTCAGTGGTGGCCAACCTTTCTACATGAATGCTGGCCCTTTAAATGGTTGCATAGGTGAGGGCATTTCAGCAGGTGCAGCTGCTTTAGCAGCACCATCACCACTTGCAGCTGCCAAGATTCTGTCTTCTACACAACTCTTAAGAACACAGTAGCCCTAATGGTGGAAGGTTGGCCACCCCTGGTCTAACTCCTGAGCGTAGGTAAAGGGTGGGTGTTCCACCTGTCGTACCATCAGTGATACAGACAGGGATTCATGATAGAATGATCAGGAACAAGCAGACGCCAAACCCCCTTCTGTCCCAGCAACAGGCTATTATACCTTAAAGGTAACGTCTAGCCAATCAGGGGCTTGGACCAGCTGAAACTTGTAGAAGGTGACCTCATCGACTGATGTAACACCATGTGATCACACTCCCCATCCCAACTGGAGAATCACAGCTGCACCTTGTTGTTTATAATTGGGTAGCTTGGTGCCCAGTGTGAAGGCCATCTTATCTGACTTCTAAGTTTGGCTGCTACTGAGAAATAGTACAGCTTTCCCAGGGCAAGCTAAGATGCTTCTGGCCTAACAAAATGGAATCCAGCCTGACGATGCTTTTTACCCTGTTCATCACAAGCAGACCTTGAAGAAACTTCAAAAAACATCTTCTTTTTGTCTAGGTTTCCATATTCAAATATGAAACAAATGAAACAGAACTAGCCTGGAAGGACAGTGTAAAAGGCAGGAATTAATTTCTAAAATGGGAGGATGTGGACAGATCTGTGCTTTCTAGTCCACCCAATACCTTCAGAGCCCAGAAGCCCTATTGTCTAAACCCAGAGGTCTGGGGACACTTGATGCTGAAGGTATGGGGGTGAATATATACTTGAGAGACTCTTTCATTTATTATTACTTCACATGGAGAGCTATTAACCTTTTTTCACTAACAGGCAAAATCTCATCTAAGTGTCATTTTATGACATTTAAATTCACCTTATTTATCCTACAAGTCCTAAATTTCAGGTCACACCAAGGGCTACTAGAGCTTAAGAAGAGCATTGCCGGATCAGGCCAAAGGCCCATGTAGCCCAGCTTCCTGTGTCTCACAGTGGCCCCACCAGATGCCTCAGGCAGGGAGCACACAAGACAACAAGATACAGTACCTGTATCCTGTTGCCACTCCCTTGCATCTGGCATTCAGAGATATGGTCCCCCTTTGAAAATATGAAAACAAGTACAGTAGTTACTTAGATGTGTTGTTGTTGTTGTTCAGTCGTTAAGTCATGTCCGACCCTTCGTGATCCCATGAACCACATCCCGCCAGGCCTTCCTGTCCTCCACTATCTTCCTGAGTTCGCTCATTTTCATGTTCGTTGCATCGGTGATACTGTCTAACCATCTCATCCTTTGCCTTCCCCTTCTCCTTTTGCCTTCAATCTTTCCCAGCATCAGAGTCTTCTCCAGAGAGTCCTCTCTTCGCATTAGGTGGCCAAAATATTTGAGTTTCAGCCTCAGTACCTGTCCTTCCAGGGAACAGTCAGGGTTGATTTCATTTAGGATTGACTGATTTGATCTCCTAGCAGTCCAAGGGACTCTCAGGAGTCTTCTCCAGCACCACAGTTCGAAAGCATCTATTCTTCGGCGCTCAGCCTTCCTTATGGACCAATTCTCGCAACCATACATTGCTACTGGGAACACCATCGCCCTGACTATACGTACTTTTGTTGGCATGGTGATATATCTGCTTTTTATTATGCTATCTAAATTTGCCATAGCTTTCCTTCCAAGGAGTAAGTGTCTTTTAATTTCATGGCTGCTGTCTCCGTCTGCAGTGATCTTGGAACCCCAAAAAGTAAAATCTGTTACTGCTTCCATTTCTGCCCCTTCTATTTGCCAGGAATTGATGGGACCAGATGCCATGATCTTAGTTTTATTAATGTTGAGTTTCAAGCCAACTTTTGCACTCTCCTCTTTCACTCTCATCAAGAGGCTCTTTAGTTCTTCTTCACTTTCTGCCATTAGGGTGGTATCGTCTGCATATCTGAGGTTGTTGATATTTCTCCCAGCAATCTTGATTCAGCCCTGCATTTCATTCAATCAATTCATTCAGCCCTGCATTTCTCATAATGTACTCTGCATATAAGTTAAATAAGCAGGGTGACAATATACAGCCTTGCCGTACTCCCTTCCCAATTTTGAACCAATCGGTTGTTCCATGGCCGGTTCGAACTGTTGCTTCTTGACCCGCATACAGGTTTCTCAGGAGACAGGTAAGGTGGTCTGGTACCCCCATCTCTTTAAGAATTTGCCACAGTTTGTTGTGATCCACACAATCAAAGGCTTTTGCGTAGTCAATGAAGCAGAAGTAGGTGTTTTTTTGGAACTCTCGTTAGGTTTACCATCTTCCCAGAAATGACCGGGATTGTCCCGGCGACTCCCCCTTCGTTCCCCCATCCCCCCCGAGCTGTCTCTTTGTCCCGGCCCCAGCCCGCCAGCTGCATCGCGGCGGGCCGGAGCTCTTCCGAGACTGTGCTGCCAGCTGCAGCGCGTCTCTGTTTTGATCTCTAGTCTCGCGCGCCTATTTGCGCGACGCTGGGAGCTCTCCGGAACGGCCCGAGTTCACTCGGGCTGTTCTGGAGAGCTCCCAGCGTCGCGCAAATACGCGACGAGGCTGAGAGCTCTCCGGAACAGCCCGAGTTCACTCGGGCTGTTCCGGAGAGCTCTCAGCCTCGAGGGAGGACGTCCCCGCCCCTCGGCCACGCCCCCGGCCACGCCCCCAGTCCCGGCCGAGTGCCGGGCGTATCTGGGATGGCTAACTCTCGTGCTTTCTCCATGATCCAGCGCATGTTGGCAATTTGATCTCTAGTTCCTCTGCCTCACATTTAAAATGTTGATTCTGTTCCTTTGGATCTCAGTCAAGACAATGGCTTCCTCTCCTATTACAGAGGTTGCATTACCATAGCAAAGCTAGGAAGATTACATTATCACTGCTGTTGTGAATGGGCACAATGCTCATCTCATATTCATGTTAGCTTACATAGAATTGCCACAGGCTGTTCCTCTTGCCTTTCATGGCTGTTTGGATCATTTTTTCTGTACCCATGTAGGGTTTTGGGCATACTCACACGTGTGTACATGCATGCATGCATATATACAGACAGACAGACCAAGTGAGGATAACACTTAATGTATACAATGAATGAAGCAAGTGCTAATCAATTAAAGTATCTGCCACAATACATCTGTTGATCTTTAAGGTGCCAAAGGACTGTTTTTGCTTCAACAGACAGAAACAAACTGAAATAGAGCATATTATTTATTTGCATGTATTTATTGAAGATTCCCTCCCAGCCCCTTTAGAGTGCTCAAAACATCTCACAGAGATTATCTCAGACATTCTTACAACATTCCTGTCAGTACTGTGAACCCCTTGTTGTAAATCATGTGCAATGTTTGAAACAAGTTTGCTTTCCTCAAACTGCCCATGGCTGCGGTATGAGTTGGGCTGGGGACTTCCAAATTCACATTCTTTCTCATCCTTTTTGCTACCATTTTTGTCTTTGACTATCTGCTTCCACAACAGCTGCCCAGACATAAATGAGTCCTGTGTTTATACAGCAGAGGGTTCTTCTGTGCCAGGATATAGTTGTCCCCAAGTTATATTACTGTGGCTTTCTTTCTTGGTCACGAAGGCAGGGATATGCTTTTCCAGAAAGAAGATAAAGATCTTCATTATTTTCCATGCGTTTTAATGTCATGTCCAATTTCTCAAAAACTAGAAAAACTGTTCCACTACAATGCATAGCAGCAACAAAAAAGCTAGTGCACAAAGAGGAAAATGGTATTTGGTCACTGCTTGTGCCAAGCAAAATGAACAAACAGCAGATGAAGGAGGCCATAGGTTCTACCAGCTTGGCCAACAAAATGACAACACAACCATGATGATCACATTTGGGGTTAAATGAGGCCTGTGCTAGTTCTGAGACATTGAGAACATCTGTATGCATTCCACCAACGCCTAGAATGAACTAGACTCGGATGTCACACCGCTCTGATTTTTTTCCCATCTAAGCCTTGTTGAACCAATGAAAAAAGGCTATGGGGCATTTGTAATAAGATGCTTCAGTGCTCTCCCCGTGCGGTCTTCCAGAACTCAGTTCTGGCAGCCTTTCAAGCACAGGTTAAAAGTTGTCCCCTCTATCTGTTTGTTTCTCTTGTTCTCCATTTTGCTTTTATTAACGTACATTAGCTCTCATTTGGAGATATTTACACATAAAACCGTTAACAAGCCATATCTTCACACTGCTTTCAAAGCACTGTTTACTTTCAGAGAGGCCTGCTTCATTGCAACATATGCCTTCTTTTCTCTTAGGATCCGATCGTTATAGATTATTTTCTCTTTTTAAACACAGACTGCAGTGCTATGCATATGTACTTAGGGAAGGGGGACGTCATATTCAGTGGTTTGATTTACTTCTAAGTAAGCACGCATAGGATCTGGGTGCACAATGCACTTGCAGATACATTTAAAAAAAGGTAACCATGCTGTCCTGTAACACGTCTGCCAGTGTCTCATGGGTTTTCATGCATGGTGGTCCAAGGTGAAATGCTGCCCAAAATGGCGCTAATTTGCCATCCCCACCAGTTCATAGAATTTACAATTAAAAGATTCTTTTAATTAAAGATCCCCACCAGTGTTCACCCCAGCATTGATGTACCACTGCTGTCGCCGCCAGTGCACTCCTCTCTCTCTCTCTCTCTCACCAGCACCAGCACCTCACTGTCCTTGTTCTTCTCAGTCACCGCTTTTTGTAAAGTGGCTAACACGGAGGATCCTAGGTGCAGAGCCTCTCCACTCCCAGTTTCGCTCCACTCGGCCACCCGGCAGCAGCAGTGGAGTTATTGGAAGAAGAGCTAAGCCCCCACTCCCCATCCTCCTCTCGTGTATTCCAAGGAACGCGCAGACAAAGAGGATGGAGCAGCCAGATAGAGCTGTGGGCAGGAAACAGGCCAAGGGAGCTAGTGGATGGGTGCGGGGCAACCCCAACAGCTTGCTGCCTCCTGGAGCCCTCAACCTGGAGGGAGGAGTTCAGCTGGCCTCATGGTTGGGCCACCCCTGGACTCGTGCAATCTATTGAAAAGTGCTGTTACTCTTCATAGATTTAGGGCACACAGGTTTAAAAGCCATGTGAAAAGTTCCCGTAGAGTTAACTTTCACATGGCTTTTAAAACTGTTTGCCCTAAATCTATGAAGATTGTAGCAGGACATGAGAGCTTCCGATCATTTCCGTGCTGTTACTCATTTGAGGCAAGTAATTGACCAAAAGATTTAAGACCTATTTAAAGACATCTTGTTGAACAAGGCTTTTTAGGTTGCTTTATCAGATATGTTGTGCATATTACCTACTGCTTGGAGAGAGAGAGAGAGAGAGAGAGAGAGAGAGAGAGAGAGAGAAGCACCACGTTGTGCTGGTTTTATACTTTGGAAAGGCATAGTAGAAATTATGTAAATACTTTTTTCTTTCTCATTTCTGGCAGCGTGTCTACCCTTCCATGGATGGTTCAGAAAAATGGGAAGTATTCACATCACTTTTCAGCTATATATTTACATATTTGCTTGTCATTTCCAGGCAGCAATTCGCAAAGAGCTCAATGAATTTAAAAGCACTGAAATGGAAGTTCATGAATTAAGTAGGCATCTAACAAGGTAAGCAAAGTTTTTGGGGAGAGTGACTGTGAATAGCGCAGATGATGTTGCTTTCAACATCAGCCTCACATATGTAACCCTGACTATTTACTATCTGTAGTCATATAGTCAATGAAATATCACTGGTGGTGGTAACTCTTTTCAGCGGTGTTCAAATAGCCAGTTGTTGCCTCTACTTATTAGCAGCTGTTACAACTACTGTGTTGAACTTTTAGGGTTGCCAGGTCCCACACTGGATAACTATCTGGTCTCCTTAACAGCCCTCCCCCCCCATCCTGAAGATGCAGCCATTCTGCCACGCCAGAGCTACAAGCCATCTGCTGGAGCAAGCAGGGCACTTGTCGTGTGCTGCAACTTGGGGGTGCAGCGTGAGCAGCCGGACCGAGGGAGAGGCAGGGGAGAAGTCTCTGGGTTGTCACCTGGCAATGCTATGAGCATTTTCATGACAAACAATGCTCACGTACAGTGAACTCTCGATTTAATGGACTGGGGGGGGGAGCGGGGTTCATTAATGCCAAAAATCTGTTAAATCCGAATGCATTGAAATCAATGGAGATGCTTATGCGTAAAATGTATATGACTAGTTTTCAATGAAGAAGACATCTGTGTTTCCACTGTCTGTTAAATGGAGCTCTGCTAAGTCAAGGGTTCACAGTACTTCCAGGGGTAACTGAAATGCCACTAGCGTTGAACTACCTTTTGGGTATTCATTTCTGCGAAGGAGCTTATCCATGATATTTCCTCTGATTGGCAATCTTATTACTGCATCTCAGGTGAAGCTATAATGCTCCAGCTTTACTCCTATGGAAGGCTATACAGTGGTGCTCTTTTCATTTGACTTGGTGGTATTTCGTTGTAGGTATGAACTCACAAGGGTGATTCATACGATATGTGACAGACCCAGAGCAATATCCAGAAATCTCAGATGCTATGAAACATTTGCAAAGTGGGAACTATGCATTGGGGTTTTGTGTTTCTAGGGTGGGTGGTATCAGTGCCGTCCCCAGCCGATTTTGCGTGTGGGGCCCGGTCCTCGGCCCCGCCCCTAAAACTAATTAGCATAAATTATGCTAATTTTTTCGGGCGATTTAAACCTACATTTTAACCCTACAAAAGGGGTATTTTTAAAGTGTGTATGCTTTGCGGCACTTAACTTTTGTATAGGAGCCTCCAGCGATTTTTAAGGGGTATTTTTAAAGTATGTCTGCTTTGCGGCACTTAACTTTGTTATAGGAGCCTCCAGCGAAGCGATCGGCTCTCTCCAGCGACGTTCTCTTCCAGGGGCGCAGATCGGCGATCTGAGATCGCTCCTCTGCAGCCCCTGACCAGAACTGCTCATCGTAAGCTCTTCCTTTGAGTTCGCGCATGCGCATAGCAAACAGCCATTCACGCATGCGCGAACTCAAAGGAAGAGCTTACGATGAGCAGTTCTGGTCAGGGGCTGCAGAGGAGCGATCTCAGATCGCCGATCTGCGCCCCTGGAAGAGAACGTCGCTGGAGAGAGCCAATCGCTTCGCTGGAGGCTCCTATAACACAGTTAAGTGCCGCAAAGCAGACATACTTTAAAAAAAAACCTTAAAAATCGCCGAAAAAAGCGGGATTTTTCCCGCTCTCCTCCGGAGCCTCCCGCCCCCCCGCACCACCTCCCGCCCTTGCGCCCTGGGGCCCACCGCCCCAGGGCACCACGTCAGAGGACGCCACTGGGTGGTATTTGTGCCTGTAAGTATTTGTATGGAGTTTTTTTTTCACATAGGAGCCTACTATTACTGTGGTAGCTCAAGAGACCTTTCAGAAAGGAAACTGCTGTTGTTAGAACTTCAGCCCCTGTTATATCTTCACAGACAAGTTCAACCTTCATACTCAGCTCTGTAATAACATCTAGATTTCCATGAGTGCCCCCCCTCCACACACACCAGATTTTGCTTTAGAATCTAAAGCCAGGTGGCAAACCTTTCAACATGAATGCTCCTGGACCTTTAATGGTTGTAGAGGTGAGGGCATTTCAGCACGTGCAGCTGCTTTAGCAGCACCATCAGCACTTGCAGCTGCCAGGATTCTGTCTTCTACACAACTCTTACGAACGCAGAGGCCCTAATGGTGGAAGGTTGGCCACCCCTGCTTTAGATCCAGACCTGAAGGGGACCCAGCCTGTTGCGTGTGATTGTCCTACCACCACCTGCCTCATGTTCGAGTTTCAGTTTTCACTGGAAGATTTGGTGGAGTTGATAGGACAATCACCTTCAGAAATCAACTTTTTTCAATGTGTCTTCATGAGAACCTATGCAAAGACATAGAACACTTGGAGACAGCCACCTTCCTGAAAGAACCCCAAAACATTTTCATTATAAAATCATTAAGAGGGTAATGCGCTTTTTGTGTCATTATGGTAATGAGTTATGTGCGTGTGTTGCTTTTGTAGTGTGATGAATAAATTAGTTCTTGAGGAAGTAAAAAAAATGCAATTTCAAAGAAATGATCACTTCCACCTGACGGAGAAATGAAGTTCTTGTTTGATATACTGCAGTGCAGTTCACACAAAAGCACAATGGATTTACCTATGGCTAGTTCTTTGATGCACGATTTAAACCATGATTTCTGGGCATTTCTGTCACCTTGGTCAGTCATAGTGACTTTAACATTTCTGATATTTTAATGCAACCTTCCCAGGAACTAAGTGTGGCAGCCTTTCCTCTATCCCAGTGTTTCTCAAAGTTCTACAGGGGAGCTTACTCCCCTGGGACAGGACAACCAGGTATGTTTAAAAAAGCGTTTTTGGGTCGGGGCGGGCGCGATCCTAGAGCGCTGCCTCCAACATTGCCCCGCCCCCCAAAAGACTTACAGGGGAGCTTACTCTCCCCTGTAAGCTCCCCTGTAAGTCTGGGGGGGCGGGGCAATGTTGGAGGCAGCACTCTAGGATCGTGCCCGCCCTGACCCAAAAACACTTTTTTAAACATACCTGGTTGTCCTGCCAGGTCCCCAAAGGGTCCGGGGGGGGGGGTGTTGAATGCTGCCGCCTCTGCAGGCCTCCCCAAAGGTTCTAACAGCAACGATCACATTCCGAAGCCCACTTCCAGTTTTCCTGGGACAAGGCTGGGAGGGGGGAAGAGTCTTCGCGCGGAAGTGGATCAGTAAGCTTCTAGAAGCCCTGTGGAGGTTTCAAAATGGCGCAGTTTGCTGCTGAAAGATTTTTTAATGCGTTTTTTCATCTATATTTTTCCGTTTTACAGCGGACCCCCGCGGTGAGACAAATCCATGGGTCCCGAATCCGGCAATGGAAAGAGTCCACTGTACTTGCTGAATCTGTTCAATCTTGTTTCTTTTGAAAATAAGCAGATTTTTAACGCACCTTTTCCCCTTTCTTTTCAGGTTTCATAGACCATAGAAGTTCACTCCTAAGTGAATACTATGCCACCTTCAAAACGTAACTGAAAAGAACCATAAGTGCTGGTATTGTTCACTTCTCTGTTACGTACAATGTAAATCTTCTGAATTGCCTTTTTTAAAAAAAATTAATAAAAACAAGAAGAAAAAAAGGAAAACTATATTTTCCTGTACTGTGTAAGACTACAACATAAGACGTTGGCACAACTTTCAGCGACTGAAATCACCCATGGCAAGAATCCTGTCAAGAACTGGCACTTACATTTAAAACTCTGCTGTGTGGATTCCCCCGACTCATTCAAGACCAGCCGTTCATGCATCCTGTCTTTCTTTCGTCACCTGTTATCCCTCCAAGCATCTTTCATCTGACTCCAAAGAAAGCTGAGGCACTTGGTGTTGACCCAGGCATGACCCACTGGGCAAAAGCTCCAACAAGGCCGACTCTCCTTCTGGGTCAGCACACTTCTACCAAACACTTCTTTCTGTTGGAGAGCACCTTAGAAAGATGAGAAGAGACCCACTCTGAGGATCTATCATTGGCATTTTCTGAGACTCATCCCTGGAGGAGGATCTTGTGCCTGGCTCGCTGTCACCCTTCTGTTTTGCAAGGGAAACACACGGAGGATTCCTCATCATACATCTCATTCAAGTGACTCCACTGCAAAAGCAATTTTGAAATGATTACAGATACAGGGATATTCGGTAACAAGCTTACCTTCACAAACAGACCGAGTTAGGCGGCCTTCTACCCTGCTTGATATTTCATGTTATTTGTACCTGTGCGGATGTTAGATGGCAAAGAGGATGTGCTGGCTAACCAAATCAAAGGCATTACCTTTGCCTTCTGTAAAGTGCAAGATGGAGAAGAAATTGTCTCAAGATTAACTATAGGGCCAATTTTATGATGTATGCATGGGTTTTTTTTAAAAAAGAGCAGGGGGGTTGTTATGTAGAACACTACCTGATGTAAATAGCAAAATATGAATGGCTCAGTGGAATACTGAGAACCAAAGCATTTGGCAAAACGCTAGAGGTGGGGTAATTCTTTGTTTTTGTCTCTTTTAACTACCCGAGGGGCCCTTGCACCTGGATAGCATTATGGACCCAGTCGGTTAAAGCATTTTGGCTAGGGCCACAAGCATTAAGATGGTTTCTTGATTCAAATTCAGCATACTTGATACTTCTAGACCAGAAACATCATCCTCTTTCATCAGCTGAGACCTTAGCTGCCCCCATTCCAAACAAACTGTTGTAGCTATGCTGAATTCAGTTCTCAAATGTCTCCACTGGTGTAGGAATATAATAATAATGGTTCATCATTTGCTTTGAAAAACCTGTAGAAAGCATCGCTTTCCTTTTAAAGCAGAACGCTTGACAACCTGCATACTTTGCTCACTCATGAAGGCTTTCACCATAGCATTCCATTCAGGGATCATCAGACTGTCATGTGGAGCCTCTAAAGGAGTTTTTGAACCTATGGAGTCTCCATCTGTCACAGTTTGACAATGGTCCTCTGGTCCCCACCTCCCCAAAGCATGTAATAAAATGGACTTAGCTAGTGATGCTTGTGTTCCTTCTGAGAGTACAAGGGCAGGAAGGTGATAAGAAAAGTTAGAATGGGTCTGAGCAAACCTTTAGCATGTTTCTGAATGGGTGTGTGTGTTTCAGTGTGAAAACACTGAAAAATGAAAGGAATAACCCATCATAACTGGTCAATGCACCAAGTGGAGGACATGTAACTAGTCACGTTATCCTGACTGCAGGAGCAGGGTTGGTTGAAACTCCTTATGTCCCGTCAGCGTTGGCTGATGGGAATGGTTTTCTTAACAACTTTAACATTTTCTAATCCTTTAGTATCTCATATTTGTCAACAATAGGGAGGGTAACATGCCAAGGACTTCAACCAGATGTATTTGAGGCACTGTTGTTGTCAGTGGCGTATAGGACAAAGCATAGCACTAGTGTTAAGGGGGCTAGCAGGAATTGTCCTTTGTCTGTTCCAAGTGACACAGGAGTGTTGATCAATGTGCCTCTAATAAAAATATAAAACTCTGGCCATAGTCACAAAATACACTGCTAGCACATTTCCTCCTACCAGTAGCAGATTGCTTGATGATACTGAAATAAAACATCATAAGTAGTGAACAAGAAAGCAGAACAGTTGACTGAACCTCACAGCGTAATCCTATCCAACTTACACTACCAGTGTAACCAGCGGTGCAGCGAGAACGGGAGGCCCCAGAATGGAAAGGGGATTCAAATCCCCCTCAAAGGGGATTTAAATCTCCCCTCTCCTCCAAAGCCTCCTGCCCTGCCTTCCCCCACTGGATACACTGGTGGTGTAAGTTGGATAGGATTGCGCTGTTGGATACTAATTGCTAATATGGAGAAACTTGCAGCCGACCCAGAAGAGGGGATTGTTTCATGGACAAGAATGTTTAGAAAGCGCTAGTTCTGCTTTACTAGAGACAGCAATGCAATTAGTTGAAGCAAAAGATGATCTCACTGTTCCTCCATATTGCTGACGGGATTAATTTCCAGGTGGGATGAGCAGTTACTCCAACTTGGGAGCACAGGCTATTTGGGGACATCTTTTACATTATTTATTTATGATGATGATGATGATGTACCTTTTCAAAGGCTGAAAGCAGATATGCTCATGTGCTTCACTACAGATACCTATTTACTCCCATAAACTGGTTTGCGAGTGGTTAATCCCTATGATATTGCAATTGTACCCAGTGGTACTTTTGGAGGTACTTAAATCTTCCGCTTCAGTATGCTAACCCATTCAAGCTTCCTTTATCTGAGTACAGTGAGTACATCAACGTTTTCTTGCACAGAAGAGCAATGGATCTGCCCTTGTTTTCTGCACACAGCTTAACTTTGTGTACAAAACAGCTGTTCCGTGTGCTCAATGTCTCTAACACATGCCAGAGCAAATGACTGAATCAAGGTAAAACACTGACCCACTTCCATTAGTAAAGAGAAATGTCATTGCCCGCTGACGTAAAATGCCTATTAATCCAGTGAAGCCTTTGTATGAAAATGACAGCCCAATCCTGTGTAACTCTTGCACCAGTGTAACAGTAGATCCACTGGTGTAAGTGCACTTATGCCAGTGTAACTTGCCGTACATCGACTGATGCAGGACGAACACAGGCTTAACCCTCCTCGGATACCGCACATGTGCAGTTCGGACATGGGACGGACACTGCTGCAACTCAGCTGGCACAGAGGGCATTCCATGGTTATTCAGGCACCCCTGGAATGCCCCCTGCGCCAGTGGAGTTGCGCTTGCATCCGTTCTGCATCCGAACTGTGCATATGCGGCGTCAAAGGGGTGTAAAGCCGGTGTCTGTCCTGCATCCGTTGATGTACAGCAAGTTATACTGGCATAAGTGTACTTACACTGGTGGATCTACAGTTACATCGGTGCAAGAATAACACAGGATTGGGCTGTGAATTGCTTTTCAAGGCTACATAGTGTGTCCAGTTAGCTAAATGCCATGCTACCAGTCCTACTCATTGATCAAATCAGTGGAACCCTTTCTAAGAATATATTTATTTTAAAACATTTATATCCACCTTTCTTGCCAAGGCAAAGCCAGGTGGCTGCCAATAAAATAGAGAACATAATTTTAAACCAACCAAAATACTGTATATAATCAAAGTACAAAGCAACAGGTTCATAGTGCAACCTACTATGAACTCCTGTGCAGCGCTTCTCCCCCCATTGAAATCTATAAATATACTTTACTGTTGCCCAGTTCATGTGTTGGAATACTGTTGCCATTTCATTTCATGAGGGTTTACACAGGAGAAGTTCATTTTTATTTGACAAAGGGGAGACCGCCTTTCTAGCATTAGCAGTGAACTTTTGCATTCACTCAAATATGCCTGTATTCACATGCAGATGAGGGTTATCGCGCACAAACCTGAATTTCTCTTATAGTTGTGTAGACAAACCACTTCTGCCAATTTCTGTGAAAAGGGTAGTGATTTAAAAGGCCGTAGGCATTGCTATAGTGAGTGGAAAACAGGGTTGCAAATTATTCTCTCTTCCAACCTGCTCGGGCTGCTTAACTTTAAGTGTGTATAAATGGAAAAGCAAGGACAGGATGTATGACCGCAACTGCCCATACGTCTCAGTTCTTCTGGACCCAGTGCATTTTCTGGTTATTCTCCAAATCAAGTGTATGTACATAGCTTTGTCTTTGTATAGGAGTGAATGTGGTGACAGTCAAGCCTGTGATCTTCCAGTATTGTAATTTAACAGATTATGGCTGTATGGGGAAAAAATAGAACAAATGTAAATACCTAGAGAAAACACTAAAACTGAATCTCTACATCCTAGGTTTTTGTACATATTGAAACTGCATGGTATTTAAATTGTCTCTGATGTATGCAGTTTCTTTAAAAAAAACCATTTTAAAAGAAATATGGTCTGGTCTTTCTTTCTTTGGTTTCCTTTCAATCATACTATTATTATATGAGGAAGTGGTACCCAAATGATAGTTGTAGGCAAGTGGCTATCAGTTGTAGAGGGCAAAAACATAGGCACGATCTGCTCCGGGGGCCTTCTCAACACCTGCGGAACTTACCTTGCTCAAGCACAGCAAGGGTAATCAAGCTGACAGATAGCCAAGCTACAGGCTGCTCTTGAAATCAAGATGCTAGACTAGATGGATCCTTGCCCTATAATCTAGTCCAACGATCTCCAAACCGTGGCCTGCTGTGCAGCTGAAAACTGCGTCCGGGCGCAGCGCGACAGTGGCAGTCGGAGCCTTACCGTTCTGCCCGGTAGCTGCCTATCTTTGTCTCTGATCTTCACAGCCACTTCCCCCAGGAAATCAGGGCACAGAGTCTTCTGAGGCAATGTGCAGTGGAAGCGGCTGCCTGGCACAAGTTTCCACGAAGATTGAAGACAAAGCTAGGAGGCTACCGGGCGGAACAGTAAGGTTCCGCCACCGCCATGCTGCGCCCGGACACCATTTCTGGTGTGCTGGATCTGGCCTGTGGACCAGGGTTTAAAGACCCCTGACTAGTCCTGTAAGTCCCGTAGGAATTTGGAGGTGGATGAGTTCTCCCTTCAGATTGTGTTAGGGCATGCCAAAAGGAAGGACAAAATCTTGGGTAGACATCTGGCAACCCGGGCACAAGTTTTATAGGACACCATTTAGTTTTTGTACTTGCAAAATACAAGTTGATGCCAATGCTGCAAAAACTTTGTTTCATGTACAGAAACAAAGTTGTTGTGGCATTGGCATCATCTTGTATGACAGCTTTTGCAAGTACAAAAACTAAGTGGCATCCTATAAAACTTGTGCCTAGGTTGCCAGATGTCTACCCAAGATTTTACCCTTCCTTTAGGCATGCCCTAACTCAGGGGTGGCCAACCTTTCAACATGAATGCTCCTGGTCCTTTAATGGTTGTATAAGGTGAGGGCATTTCAGCAGGTGCAGTTGCTTTAGCAGCACCATCAACAGGTGCACCTGCCAATATTCTGTCTTTTACCCAACTGTTAAGAACTTAGAGGCCCTAATGGTGGAAGGTTGGCCACCCCTGCCCTAACAGGATCTGAAGGGAGAACTCGTCCACCTCAAAATTCCTGCGGGACTTATGGTCAGGGTATGTATCACTAATGCTACATGCCTTTTCTTAAATTCTAATGCGTTGGCAAACCTTCCTCATGTAGGAGGGTGTGTGTGTGATAAAGAGTTCAAATCTTTCACTTAACTATTGTGACTAGGTGGTGCCTTTTCCAAAGATTACACTTAGGAAATTTCCACACTTGGGAAAATCATAGCCTCTGCAGTTCTTCTGACAACAAAAAAATAAAGATGGTAGTAAATGCATTGGTTTGCATAATTTGCTGAGGTTTTACTTATGAGACTCTGCTCCAGCACAGCTTCTTTCTACCCCTCAGCATAGAACAATGTCATTGATGCAGAAGCACGCTACAGAATGAACCAACAGCATGCTCCACGAAAAGAAATTCTCTTTGCAATCTCTTTTTTTTTTTTTTTGCCTGCACTATCGAGAGATTAACTTTCCTCTGACATTTAAATAGCAACATTTGATTGACTTCTGGACACTGAGGCAAGCTTCTCTCAGCATTTAAAACAATGGTGTAAAGTTGCTATTGTTCATGTGAAAAGTTCAGCAGTTAGTATCTCACGTTGCTGCAAATTCAAGTACTGTACTAGCAGCCTGCCAGAGGAAAACTCTCTCTATATATATTGTAATAGTCTGGCACCTTAGCTTTAAAATAGCGATTCAGAAAAACACATGCCTGTGAGGCTGAGCACACGTCCATTGACACTGCTGATGGAAGAAGATAAGGCCCCCACCACAACCAAAAAGCTCCCAAGAAAGAGAATCCTCTGACCACATTCTTAATCAGAAATTAATCCGCAGTGCAAGAGTCACAGAAGCACATTAGAGGAGTTTTCTAAATAACAAATGCCAAAGAAGTTAAGGCTGAAATGTAGGAGACCAATATTCTGCCAGCATCTTCTAAAATAAGTATTGCTGCCACTATTAGCCCACTTCAACTAGAAAACCTGCAGAGTCACAGCATAACATAGTGAAGGATTTCATACTATTCATACCACTGTTCTACAGGAGTACTATAATTTTTGACTTACACAAAACTATATTTGGCAAGGGGAGGTCTCAAAGGCAGATGGTATAGGAACAGTGAGGTTCATGATTATCTTATATTAAAGAAGTCACAGAATCACCAAGGGCTTCCTAATGATCCAGCACTCCTTCATTTAGCAGAGTAGCAAAACCTTATGTACCAGTAGGGAACAACGTTCAGTTTCTGCTCACCATTCAAAGCTTGTGGGGCTGCTTTTCAGTGTTGTCTGCCTGTTTTTGCCTTTTTCTATTAATCATTGTTAAGGCGTATATTAAAAATTTATTTTGATCACCCTGGGTTTTTGGTGCAGTGCACTGCACCCGAAACACAGCGTGATCAAAAATATAGAAGCTAATAAGTGACTTTTTTATATACACAATAAAAATGATTCATAGAAACAGGGCAAAACTGTGTGCTCAAAGCTTGATCATGTCCTCAGTAACAGCACTTTTCTTAGAAGTTAGTTGACTATCCAGTTTATCACTTGCTTGTCTGGGATGAATAGCCTTCTTCCTGCTCCCATTCGCTACACAACTGAGCTGCTGTCATTCATTGCACTGATATTCTAGAAACCAGCTCTCACAACACTCTCCTGCATCTCTCCCATCAAGGGCAGAACTGCTTTTCAGGCCATGGGGACATTCGTAGAAGAGCTTGTCGGAAACAGATGACATACAGGAACTGCCTTTATACCGGTAAATCTCCCTACCCTGATTATGTAGCAGGAAATATATATATTCTTACCAGCTGTGGTAATGAATCCTTGTATTTATTGTTTAACTGGTTCACAAAACTACTGACAAGCCAATAGCAATCAACGTTATCATCCACCATTTCCTCCATAGCTTTAGCAATAGCAAGGAATACTTCGTCTTCAGGTTCCTGGAAAGCAAAGCAGGCAGGACATGGAGTTACTCAGAGGCGACACCCACACCCTTTTCCTTCAATACAACTATTCTGAAGAATACAGCAGGTGAGGCAGACCTGAGGCACAAGGCATTAGTGAAAGTGTTTCATACTGAAAACCAGTATATATATCAAGGTATTTTGTGTCAGTGAAGCTTGGGAGAGAATTCTCTCTTGTATGCTGAGTTGCATTGCAGTGCACATGATGTGCCATACCTCCAGTTAGGTAAATGATATATAGTGGACCCCTGCTATAAGTTAATTAGCTAATTAAATATGTTAATTTGCAGGGGGTACTACAGAAAATTGGACTGTGACAGGGGTTCTATAATATATTGGCTGTACCAAATCTGCAGTCAGTCCCTCAAGGAACATATCAAGTATTAAGTTAAAAGAAACGGGCTCAGATAAATGGATATAGTAACAAATCAGTCAGCACCCTAAATCTCACAGATGATATCGTTTCACCTCTCCTCTGAATAATAGATTTAATATATACAGTAGGGCTACCGTACAGTAGGGCTACCGTCCTAGTTAATTCCCAATTAGACCCCCCCCTAATAGATAGCGAAGCTTTCCTAAATCAGACTGGTCAGCCTGGTCAACGAAAAGATGGTCAAAAAGACATGAATGCTAATACCCGCCATGCCACCTGAATCCCTCCCAATTTTGCTACCTCTGCGCTTGCCCGCACTCACAACTCTGTGGATGGGGGGGAGGGCAGGCAGGCCAGCAAGCAAGCAGGCAGGGGGGCCAGTGAGTACCGATGGCTGGGGGGCGGTAAGAGAGGCACCTCTATCCCACTTCCCTTTACTTACCAGAGGTCCACATCCACATATGCGTCTCTCTATCGTTTTGTTCGATACGAACAGGAGCAGCGCAAGCTGAGAAGCATGTGCTGCTCCTGTTAATTAGAAGCTGAGCAGAGGAAAGGCTGCATACGGAGCTCCGGTAAGTAGACAGGTGAGCAGGCACCCCCTGTGGCTAGGGAGAGGGGCACCCCATCTCCTTTCCATTTACTCAGTGGTTCCCAGGGGAGCCGTGGATACCAGCCAGGGGAGTCGCAGAGTGACACGGAATCCCATCAGAAAAAGGTGCAATGCCAATTGGCAGGTATCAACATAATGTAATGGGGAGCTGTGGCCAATGGGGAGCCGTTGCCAATGGTCGAAGGAGCCGCGGGTCGCTAAAGTTTGAGAAACACTGCCTTTACTTATTGGAGCTCTGTGTGCAGCCTCCCTCCCTCCCCTGCGCCAATTCCCAGCACGCGCTGCTCCTGTTCACTTCAAACAGACGCAGCGCAGAGGAGGGAGAGAGGCTGCGCATTTCACTCCAGTAAGTAAAAGGCAGGGAAGGGGTGGGCTCCAGCTCCCTTCTTCCTGCCTCCTTGATGCTTCGTATGCACCTGATGGGCAGGGAGAAGTGATTTGGAGCTGCGGCCGCCTTTGCTTCTTCTTTTCTCTCCAGCAGTTCCAGAGGGAGAAGAGCGTTGCCACTGCTGCAATCTTCTTCCGGCTTGCTGAGATACAAGCCGAAGAGGATCAGAGCCCCCAGCAGAGCGGCAGTCTGTTCGCCGGTCCTCCAAGGGTACCACTCCACCCAACCGTTTCAGGTAGCTTCACGGCAAGGCCTCTATGTAGTGGCTAGAAATCATAGATGGAATGAATTGATGAATTGAACAAAGAGTGCATTTTTAAAACATTTTCAAAACCATTGTCTAAGTCAGTGGTGGCCAACCCGCGGCACGCGTGCCACAGAGTGGCACGGGAAGGTCCGCCGGGTGGCACGCCACCCGCCCGCCCACCTGCTGCCTCCCTCCCGGCTTCTCCCTCCAGGTCCGCACAGCTCCGGAGGCCGGGAGAGAGCATCCTGCCCTCACGCCGGCTCGGGCTATACTGCCCAGGCCTGAGCCGGCGATTTCGCACATGCGTACAACGCATCGGCGTTGTACGCATGTGCAAAATCGCCGGCTCAGGCCTGGGCAGTATAGCCCGAACCGGCGTGAGGGCAGGACGCTCTCTCCCGGCCTCCGGAGCTGCGCGGACCCGGCAGAGCCTCGGCTTCTCCCTCCACCTAATCTCCCTTCAGCCTAATCTACTGACAGGGTTGTTGTGAGGGTATAAGGGAGGAGAGAGAGAGAGAGCGAGCGAGCGCCAGGTAATTCCAGGCTTTTCCATTTACTTCCAGACTGGCGTAACTAGCCCTCTGGGCGCCCAATAGCGATGGGGGGGGTGCCCGGTGCAAAGTCGTGCAGTAATTAGCATAATTACTAACAAATCAAGCGGCTATTGTTACTCTCTCGCGTTTATGGATAAGCAGCTCAAGAGAAATGGGAAGGGGGGGAAGCAAAGCACGTCCCTCAAAACGACGACGCTACTAGGAATCGAACAGAACAGAAAGAGACGAGTGTGCAAGCTTGAAAGGCGGGGCAGGGTGGAGGGGCTGAGGAGAGGGAAACGCTTCCAAAGAGACGAGAGGAGAAAGGGACGTTGATTTTAAGGAGCAGGGCAGCAGACAGAGACCCGAGGCGGGAGAAAGACTGCGGCTGCTGCTGCCGCCTGCCCAAGAAAAGACGACTTTTTACCAGCAAAAACGGGACGCTCCTCCTCTCTCCTTGCCTGTGTGTCTCCTTGAGTCCTCCTCGCCTCCCCCCCTTCCCTCCTCCTCCTCCTCCGCATTCTCTTGACAGACAACGCTGCAGTTTGTCAGAGGGAATGTATGGGGCCAAGTTTCAAGAATCCCCACAGCAAGATGGTCAGAAGCTATATGTCTGATTTCCCTTAGCTAATGGGAAGAATTTACCTTCCAACCGATGTCCTGGATCCAAACAAACCCACCTCTTTACACCTCCCCATGATATCCTCACCATTACAGTGATAAATACGATTTCAGGTTTTTTCATGGCCAGCAACAATTTTAAAATAACTAGAGCCTAATGGGTAAAAACCCATGTCAAAAATATATAAGCTATCAATAAAAACAAGCATACCCAGTATTCCACGTAGAAAAGATTGTACTGGTTAAAATAACCAAAATGCTGTATTGGCTAAATTCCAGTGTTAGTTGAAATTCTGCTCTTCAAAAAGTCCCATACTATGACAATAGCTCATGTAGGTTTCATATTCCTAATGATCTTCCCAAAGCATGGCAATGCTTCCCTAATTGGCAACCTGACCTCTTGAGAGTGGAACTTCCTGCTCTAAAGTAAAGTAAAGTAAAGTAAAGTGACGCTGAAACGGAGGCTAAAAGTATAATTTATTTAATAAAATAAAAACACGGTTATTTATTATTTATTTATTTACTTTGTTTATTTATTTTTGTGGCACGCCCAAGATACAAAAAAACTAAAAGTGGCACATGTCATAAAAAGGTTGGCCACCACTGGTCTAAGTAGCCACTGGCAAACATGCCAAAACATAACAAATGCATTTCAATTCATTACTCACTATGTGAGGGCATTGATCATTATTGTTAAGCTGTTATGACAATGGAAGAACCTGTTCTCAAAAGCTGAAACTAGACGTTTTACAGACAATGATAGAAAAATGTGTGGGTGCCTGTGAAATAGTCACTGTGAATTCCTTTTCACAGCAAATCTTCTCTCATCTGAGGCTAAACTACATTTTATTTTCATATACAGTAAGCAATGAAAGAAAGTGTACTACCCCACTCTTTTTCTATTAGGAGACATTAGATTGTTGGAACACAAACATCGGGCATCAATTCTTCCCCAGGCCTAACTCCACATCTGCTAGGTGGGGAAAAGGGAGCTTATGTTAAAAAGACTTTCTCAGTATTTGAACTCAAGAAGAGCATAGTTTTTTTTTTTAGCAAAAACAGCACAGACTCTTGTGACATCTTCAAAAGACTAGCAATGTTCTAATCTAGTGGCATAAGATTTCATAGGCAAGAGCTTACTTTCTGAGATGCACAAAGTTCAGTTTCAAATTTGTTTAAACGAGCAGTTACCAAATATTTAAATACACACTTCCAGTAAGTTTGAGGGGGAAATTATATCAAATATCAAAATACTAGTACAAAATGTTTGCTTTTGTACACTGCGTAAAGCTAGCTAGCACCTTAAAACTCAGCTTCCCTCGTAAGATAAATTTTAGAATAAAAGACATCTTCTTAGCTAATAACCATCAACAACAGAGTTTTCAGCTCGTGTCAACCCCATTTAATTATGTTCAAACATCACTAATAAAAATAGGTAAATGAGATCTGAACACCATTTAAACCTCTTGCTACAGGCTTGGGAGAAGTGGAACTGGTGAAGATGGAGGAGACAGGGTGGTTTTGTAACCAACAATTGGGAGAGTCGTGAATGAGAAGCAAGGTGGCATAGTGGTAGGTAACACCCCGGTGTGACTGAAGGGTGCATGTTTTGAAAGGACAGATGTGCGAAGATAAAGGGTAGGGTAGGGTAGGCCAGCGGGTGGTGCAGCGGGTTAAACCGCTGAACTATAAGCTGTCGATCGAAAGGTCGGCAGTTCGATTCCCGCGACGGGGTGAGCGCTCGTTGCTTGGCCAGCTCCTGCCAACCTAGCAGTTCCAAAGCATGTCAATGCGAGTAGATAAATAGGTACCGCTTGCAGGAAGGTAAACAGCGCTCCGTGTTCCAGCTGCATGCTGCGCGCTGCGCGCTGCGGCAAGGAGAGTCGTGCCGGCCACATGACCACGGAGGCGTCTTCGGACAACGCTGGCTCTTTGGCTTTGAAATGGAGATGAGCACCACACCCTAGAGTCGGACACGACTGGACTTAATTGTCAGGGGATACCTTTACCTTTTAGGGTATCCTAGCACAAGATGCAGTGTGGAAAAATTAGGACCACAGGAGAGTTGATGGGAAGGGCACAGGAGGAAGGCCTACTACGGGTTTTTTTAGAAAGTAACTGGGCAAAGGAGTAACCTGGTAAGTTAGCAACAGGGAAAAGGATGAGGGTGAGAAGGGAAAACGATACGCAGGTGAGAAAGTGGCACGACTCAAAGGATGGCACATAATAGCAAGAGTGGGATGGCTGGAAAGGGATGGACCGGTAGCAAGCTGACTATGAAGAGGGGAGCTGGAAGGGAGACAGAAGTGAACGTGCTCAGGCGTGCCGAGGAGGAGGAGCAGGAGACCCGCCCAAGCACGACTGATGGGGATGCAAAGGCCAGGGCGGTCCACTAGGAGTCGAGGAGCCGCTCCGCGACATAGAGACTGACGCGGAGCGGGGGGAGAGGAGACTTCAGAGGGTCAGGGAAGCCGCGGAGAGGCAGAGCAAGGCAGCTGAAGAGGAAGCCGGAACGGAGAGGTGGCGGTCCGGACAACTGTGAAAACGCGCCTCGAAGCTCCCCGCCTGGCAGCCGCCAGCACACCTGCCTGTCCAGAATGGCGCGGCTGCAGGAAGAGCTCGGACTGCAGAAAAGCCAAGCAAACTCCTCCAACTTCGAGCTATGCAGACGCTGGCCCGCCCCAGGCGGACGCCGAGCTGCCTAGCAGGCCCTAGAGCCCCATCGGCCTTATATAGCCCGAGCCTGAGCCCGCCTCTCTGCACTCTCATATTTCATTTCGGCGGGGCCTGCTCTCAGGTCAAGCCCACTTCGTGCAGCTGACAAAGGGGACAGTGTACGGTATGGTGTACAGTCCTCGAAATCTTCAACTGTATTATAATCAAGTAGTGTTCATTGATGCAACGAACATGAAAATGAGCGAACTCAGGAAGATAGTGGAGGACAGGAAGGCCTGGCGGGATATGGTTCATGGGATCACAAAGGGTTGGACACGACTTAACGACTGAACAACAACAAAAGTGTGAAAGTGCCATGTTTTTACTGCAACAGACTTCGTGTGGCTAAAAGCAAATATTGCTTGTAGGAGACAAAAGCTGGTTCCGTGTTTGCAGTTCGATGTTTCCTGTTTGAGTCAGAGTAGTAGATGCACCGCGAATGAGGACCTGGAATTAAATCTGCACCCCAGAATAATAATATTGCATTATATGCATATGTTGTTGGTTTTTACATTGTATTTTTGTTATAATGAAGTTCTTGGAAATGCAGCATATACTTATTTTAATAAAAATGTAAAAGCTTCTGCACCACTCCAAAGGTCTAGTCATCTATGTACAGTAGATGGCCCAAAGGATGAACAGAACATGCTCTTAAGTGGAGGGATGGGTTCAGGTAGAGTGTTCCCATACCTAACTTTGGAAACAGAAATAAACAGGTGGGCCTGTACTCTCCAAATAGCCTATGAACCTTCTATCTCCAATTTTTTTTTAAAGTTCCCTATCAGTTCCTGTAGGTGCCTAATCCAAATTTCAACTGTGCATAAGCATAATAATACTGTACTGTACTTTCAAAGCAGATTGCTTCACATTGCTCCTGCTGGAAAATCAAATTCAGATAAGGAACCACGATTAATTTTTTTAACGCCTTTATATCCTGCTTTTCCTATCCTGACAGGGAAACTTAAGGCAATTTGCAAAGTAAAAAACATCCCTCGACAGCTTCGACCACCTCTGAATTACCACAGAAAATGCATGCAGACATTTCTAGAGACAGCTTAGTTGTGCAGAAATGCTACCTTGCGTTTTCTGTGGTTATTCAGGGGTGGACTAGAGGCTATCTAGGGGTGTTTTTAACCTTGTAAATTGCCTTGAGGTCCCTGTTGGGATAGGAAAGGCAGCATATAAATGCTTAAAAAACTGTAAATTTATAAAAATATATATTTTTTAAAAACCTGTTAGATTTTGCAACCACTGCCCATGTCAAAACTTGTGTGCTTGGCCAAGAAAGCACCTTCCCACTCCACTCCTCCCCATTCCAGGTTCAGAGAGTTCTATGTCAGACTATGTGTGTTTAAGATTGGGCATTCTTGTACACTATCTTCCCCCCCCCCTGTGGTGAAGAGAAAACCCCCCTCATATATTTTTATGTCGTCCGCCCTGACCCCCTGAACCTATTGCTTTTTACCCCATCCAAATCGGTCCAGGAATTACAAAGATACAGCCCTTTTTGTCAAACCACACTTTAAATTCGGCTTTTCTCCGGTTTGACAGCGGACACGCGTCCGCCACGCGCCTCCAGGAAGCGGCAGCAGCAACAATTCACACTATGCCTGTCTAATCCTATTAAACCCTCGTAAACTCACTGAACCGGCAAATCCTATTTCACGCTTCACCGAGTTCTGGGCGTTCAGCCAACTCCGGGAGACCGGCGTGTGTTGTTCATTACAGAACCAGGGAAGCCTTTTTACCTCATTTAACCCCTGCATCTGACAGCTCTCTCTCTCTCTTAAAGCGGTAGCGTTTTATTTCAGCGAAAGTAGGTTTTCCCTGACATTTGTGGCTGTTTCAGGGGTCCCATGGGAGGTTATGTGTCCGGAACCTTACTAAGGTCGACGGGGCTTCTTCTAGGAGGGGGACCCACGCAGAATGGTCCCAATTCTGACACTTGGCCAGGGTCTGCCCAGGCTTGGTGAGCCAGCTCCTGGGAGCAGTACAATGGATTTGCAGCCGGTGAAACCCTCCGTTCGAGTCGGAGGATCCTCCTTGGGCAATCGAGAAGACTCCGGGAATGACGGGGGTTCAAGTCCCTCTACCCACCTTCGGCGAGATGACAAGAGGTTGAACGTAGGAGCCCCGGGGGGGGGCTCCTCCTGCCATAGATCCGTACTGCAGGGAGTGGGAAGAAGCCATTTTACAAACACATAACCTATGCAAACCACCATTGCTCTCATTCTGTGTTGCTCTCAGATGGCTTCCTCTACCTGGGAAGCTAGCTGGGGGGAAGGGGACCCATGGAAACTCCTGATCAGCCAGGAAGGCTTGGATTGCCCCATTTCCTGATCTCAAAAACGTAACATTTGTTCTCCAACAGCTCTCATGCCCCTCTTCCTGCTGCCTATCAACCACATGTATGCCTCCCATTACCATTTCCTTGAGCCCAGCCTGTCTCTCTGTGCACGCTCTGATTCCATCTCCCCACCCATTGTCCCCTAGCTACCTGGTCTATCATGCAAATTCCCTGGAACTCTTCACTCTGCTCCTTCCCAGGCTGGCTACAATTAATTCAAATGCTAATCTAACCACTTGCCCTGCTCTTCCGGACTAACAGCATGGACTCAGACTTCCCCAATTGTATACCTGGTGCCAGGGAAGACAGGGACCTATTGTATTAGCACTTTTGCCTATCAATTTGGAAATTCAGTCTTTTGTGTCAACAAGCAACACAAAAGACCCCATTCATCCGATTCCGGAACACCTCACTCACCCAGGATGGGGGCCTAATCCCATTACCCCAGCCTCCCAGCACCCTTGCCCCTCTTCCCATTGGCTACCAGTTCTCATTCCCATTGGCCCCAGTTAACACAAAGCACAACACTTCTCATTGGTTCTTTTAATAAAGTTTGTCTTTTATTGGTTAACTATTTCACATCTGCTGCTGCTGTTTTCATTGGTGAAAAGTTTCAATCCTCCATCTAATTGGCTGTATCGAAGTGCAACTTTTGGATCCTTCCTCCTGTTGGTCCCTCTTTATTATGTATTTCCCCAAGACAATGAATTCCATGATTCTGTATGTAAATAATGAAATGTATAAAAGCTTCTGTATTAATCATATATGTTACACTTTCTGTCTTATGATTGTGTCCTCGCTAGCTGAGTAAAAGATCTTTCTTTACAACGTTGGTTTTTGAGCTCTTTTTGGCGCCTCTGCTCCTAGCAGACTTTTTCCCCCTTTTATTTCTTTCTTTTATTTTTGGGTACCCGCTCCTACCTCTGAGTCTGGTGCCTGCTCACCGAATCTCCCGAGCTGAAATCACTAGCACCCCTTTTGTGCTCACATCACCCCCCTTTAGGAGCAGGTGCGTGCCATAGCACCATAGATGCAGAAGACGACAGGGAGGTTAGAAGATGCAGCTTTTTCACGCTTGCATGATAGGGCAGAACCTGTCAAATCTCCCTTCTGGCACAACAGTTAAATACATAGAGTTTATCCTCCTTTGCACTGGATCCGAGTGTGGCAATGCATCATCGAAGCTTCCTCCCCAAAGGTTGCAGTAAAGCTCCCATTTAGCGCTTCTTGCCAAAGCAATGAAAAACTACATCTCCCAGAAGAATCCTCTGGATCTCGGAAAAGGGGGCTGCAAGTCCTTCTTCGCGTCTCGTTTTCTTTCCAGTTGCCTGATTGGAGGAGGTCTTGGTGACGCCGGATGGTAGGAAAAGGCCTTGTTGCGGAGCCTTTCTGCTGCCGCCCTAAGAACAAGCAGGGAAGCTCCTTTTCCTGTCTTGCCGAAGTGTTCTTTGGAAGCAACGCCTGACGGAGAAGCGTCTGAGTGCTGCAAAGTGGAGAGATGGTTAGTCTTTGCAAGATCCGGGAATAACGCTGTGGAGAGGGCTCTTCCTTTCCCCCTTGTATGTGCTTTTGTGTGCTTTAAGATTGCTTTTGCACCCATGACAAAACTTGTGTGTTTGGCCAGTAAGCACCTTCCCACTCCACTCCTCCCCATCCCAGGTTCAGAGAGTTCTATGTCAGACTATGTGTGTATGTGTCTGTTGTTAAGATTGGACATTCTTGTACACTCTCACCCCGCCCCCTCCTTAGGAGCAGGTAGTGCCGTAGAGATGCAGAGGACGACAGGGAGGTTAGAATTTGCAGGCGCAGCTTTTCTCCTTTGCATTGGGTCCGAGTGTGGCAATGCATCATAGAAGCTTCCTCCCCAAAGGCTGCAATAAAGCTCCCTTTTAGCATTTCTTGCCAAGGCAATGAAAAACTACACCTCCCAGAAACCTCTGGATCTCGGAAAAGGGGGCTGCAAGTCCTTCCTCGCGTCTCGTATTCTTTCCAGTTGCCTGATTGGAGGAGGTCTTCTTGACGCCAACTGGTGGGAAAAGACCTTGTTGGGGAGTCTTTCTGCTGCTGCCGCAAAACACAGGCAGGGAAGCATTTTTTCCTGTCTTGCCGGTGCATCCTTTGGTAGCAACGCGCCTGACGGAGAAGCGTCTGAATGCGACAAAGTGGGGAGATGGTTAGTCTTTGAAAGATCTGGGAATAACGCGGGGGAGGGGCTCTTCCCCTTGTATCTGTGTGCTTTAAGATTGCTTTGCATGTTCCCTGGGCGCGAGAAGGGAAATGGCTTTCCTTGGATCCCCTTGTGCTGGAGGTGGAAAGGGAGAGAAACGATGCTGTGTCTTAAGCGCTGGAGGCAGATTTTCTTTGGGAGAACTAAATTGCTGCAAAAATGATGATATAGCCACAAAGATCTGGCAGTTGCAGAATAAATATACTGGGTATTTCACAATATGTAAGAAAAGTATTTATTGGTGACATTGGTTTCTTATTTTACTTACTCAATTGCTTTTTCAGCACCTTGCCCGAGAACTCAAAATCTCCCCGTTGAGACTTTCACGGTGCAAATCCTGCCAAACTATAGGCGGGCGGAGCGAGCTCTGCTCCAGCCTAGGGTGTCTTAAACATGCCGGAAAGCATGTTTTCAACACCCTGGGAATAACTCTTTACTCCTCCACCTACCTGGACCCGGACCGGCTGATGAAGATGAGTGCAGCACTGGTGGTGCAGGAGGCATGGGGAGGGCAGGGAAGGGTGATGAGGGAGGGGGCCATTGGCCAACCCGGGATGGGAGGGGGCGGGAATATTGGCGCTGGGTTGCGCGGATATCCTATGCCCCGTTGCAGCCTGGGTCGGCTTTCCATGGCCTCCCTGGAAGCTGTTCAACTTCAGCGTTGGCGTGCATCTGCGGAGGCCCGTTGAGAGATTAGGTGCGTGCTAAAGAGGCTGTGTGCAAGCAAGGTTGCACCCAGACTCTCGCTGGTTCTCACTGCCCCCGTTGCCCCCCGTGTGGTTCACCCCACGGCTGCTGTCGTGCCTAGGGGTGCACGAAGTGCCCAGCAGCCGCACTGCTGTTTTTCGGACGCAGTTGCCCGGCGTCTCGTGCCAGCCCCGATGACTTGTAGGGGGGGACACGAAGCTGCACGAAGAAGCGCTCCGGCGCCGCTATTTTGCGGGGGGGGGGGTGTTATTTTTTATTGCACCCCCCTAACGATGACACCTCTAGTGGCTTTGCTGAGTAGGACGATTTGCTTTTAGATTTAAACAGTAAGAAATTGAGATAGTTGTTAATTAAGGGTAGTATTAGCTTAGTTGATGTATGATTATAAGAAGAATAGATTACTCTGCAATTAGGCAGGGTACAAGTAATTATAAGAATTAATATACGTATAAATGTTAGTGGCTAATTGGATCTTTTCTGTTATTCTGTACTTTCTTTTTTTCACTTTCTGTACTGTTTGGTTTCATGTATTATAATAAGATAAAAATAAACTTTAAAAAAGGAGATTCTCAGGAATATTTTGATAGGTTTGTGGAGGGGGGGAGGCGCACAGGGTACGATGACCTCTGTTTATTTTTAAAGTTGCTGACACAGAGAATTCAGACGACTTCATGCATATGAAGCTGCCATATGGAGTCAGACCATCTTTCTGCCTATCCCAGGCTGTGTACTCTGACTGGCAGCAATACCCCAAGAGTCTCATGCAGGATCTGGCTTAGTCCTAATACTTGACACCTTCAGCTGGAGATTTCAGAGACTGAATCACTAAGCAATAAGGCCTTCCCCCTTGAAATGCTCAAAAGGATAGTTATGAGAACTGTCCTCTCCCAGAAAATTATCAGAAATTTTCCCTCCTGATAGCAACCATGTAGTCAGAAAAGAAACACAATTCCCAAAGAGAAGAACAAACAATCCAGCTTCCTTGTGTAGCTTTTCCTCTACAGTTTTACTTGTACATCCATTTTGTCTCGTTTAATCTGCTGGAACACCAATCTAGATAAATTTGTAGGAAATGTTAATACTTGACACTTGAAAAATACTTGAACACCTCCTTTGGTGGGGAGAGGAAATGTAAATATTTGAAATGAAAGTAAATAAATTGTTTCCTCTGGGGAGGGAGACATTCATTTCCTGTCTGTGCTGGAGTTGCTGAGGGAGTCTGGGGTCTGGACACTGTCTGAGGGCATTTTTCTCTTTACAGGGACAGGTGATTTTCGAAGATGTGGCCATGTATTTCACAGAGAAAGAGGCAGCTCTGCTGGACCCAGACCAGAGATCCTTGTACAGGGAAGTCATGCTGGAGAATTACAGGAATTTGGCCTCGCTGGGTAAGGGGGCTCCATCGTCCATGTGGTCAATGGCTTTTCTGGCCCTTTTTTTTTTGGAAGGCATGTTTGCTTGCTCTAAAACAGGGGTGCACAACATACGGCCCGCGGGCCGCATGCGGCCCGCCTGCCAATTTCCCGTGGCCCGCGAAGAAATCGGGGATCCCCAATTTCTTCTCGGCCCACGGGAAATTCTCCTGGACGCTCCGAGGCCGGCCCGGGAGCCGGCCTCGGAGCGTCCGACCCCATCGGCGCTCCAGGGCCTTCCAAAAGAAGGCCCATGCGAGCGCGTTAATACGGGTATTTTTTTTATTTTCGCGCATGCGCAGAGACCGTTTTGAGGGCCTCTTGCCCTCAAAACGGTCTGCACATGTGCAAAAATAAAAAAAATACCCGTATTAACGCGCTCGCATGGAGCGCCGATGGGGTCGGACGCTCCGAGGCCGGCTCCTGGGCCGGCCTCGGAGCGTCCGAAGGCCCCCCCCCCGCCATGCCTCACCAGCCTCCCGCTGTGCGTCTTCCTAGCTGCCAAGGCCCCGCCACCAAGGAGATGGGGCCGCTGGGCCCGGTAGGGTGGGGGGCCGCGTTCAGCTCCTCTGCCGAGAGAGAGGCTTCAGCAGGCTCCGCTTCTCTGCAGAGAGAAGTTTCCAGCTACGAGTCCCTGGCGAGGGCGCTTTAGAACGCCACGACAGCTCTCACCATTATGCTCCTTGCGAACGCGGAAGGAGCTCCTTCGGCTGCCCACCAACTCTAGTCTCTCTACTGCTCTCTCTGTCGTCTTCTTCAGTCCTGGGATCTGCCGTTCAACCAGCAATCTGCCGTTTCAAAAGGGTGTGTGTGTATGTGTGTTTGAGAGAGAGAAGAATTTTCTTGCAGTAGCTTTTTATTTGCTAACTTATAGCAGATTGTGCTGTGCTTTGGTGTACAAAAGATATTATTTGATTTTCCCATAGCAACATCATTCACTGCACTTCCAAGCTGTGCTGTGTTTAAGAGCATTGGTTTGAACTGAAGCAGGGAAGGAGTTGGGCGGATGGATGAGGGGGCAGGGGAAAAGAGAAAATATGATAGCTTGAATGAAAATTCCTTAAATTGCATTGCAAATTATATTATAAGCAGCTCTTGTGTGTGTGTGTGTGTGTGAGAGAGAGAGAGAGAGAGAGAGAGAGAGAGAGATCATGGGAAACAGTGGCAGGGCATGTTGTGCCAGCAGCTTTAGGAATTTGATAAATTGCCTCAAAATGGAAAGCATGCCTCCCTTTAGTAAAAAAATAATCACTGAAAATTCAGAAATAAAGTAATTTCATATCCCACCATTCTGTTAGAATGCAGTAAGAATGACAAAATCCAGCCATTTAGACAAAGTTAGACATTTTGCTCTCGGTGCATAAGAGATGCAAAGTAGGAAAAGTAATTTGCTTTTCATTGATGTAGGAATCTTCCAGTTGCAAATAATTATTCATCAGATTCAAGCAGATGCCCAGTGAAGAGAACTGTGAAACTGGAACATGTTAACTATGAAACTTAGTAATATGTTGCTTTTTGGGATATTTTCCATGGACACGCCCCCTGTGATGTCACTTCCTGAGGAAGTGACATCACGGTTCCTGGACACGCCCCCCGTGCGGCCCCGGAGAAGTTTGGCCTATTCATTTTGGCCCCCACTGACTTCCAAGTTGTGCACCCCTGCTCTAAAAGAATGGTTTTACACAGTTGATTTGATCTGGCACAGTCGGTAGAGCCGCAGTCTGGCAAGCCCAAAGATCGGTGAATGGCAAGTTCGACACACGCCGCCGACAAAAAGCTGTGAAAGCCTCTGTGATTAGAGATAAGAGCTGCCAGCTGCGTCGGCCGTGTGTGGGAGGCAACAGTCAGCAGAGAGGCCAGACTGCAAAAGGATTCCTTCTGGAATGTAGATGTTCATGAAAGATATATTGTTAAAAAAAAAAAATAAGGGGGGGTGTTAGGAAAGCCTGCCCATGTACACCGCCTTGGATTAAAGTCAGAGGAGAAATCTACTGACCAAGAAAGGCGATATATTATTATTATTATTATTGATTTCTTCTCTGCCTTCACAAGGATATCTGTGGGAGTTCAATGATTTTCGAGCTGAACTTTCTGTCCTCTTCTGTTTCCCAAGGGGGATATCCTGTGGCCAAACCTGACCTCATCATCCAGCTGGAACGAGGGGAAGATCCATGGGTGCCCGAAGCTCAGGAACTGCATGAAGAGGGCTCTGGCTTCCGTTGGGGTAAGCCAGCAAATCAGCACCCAGAGTAATAGTACAGCTACCCTCTTAAATATTTTCCTGTAACTTTTATGTCATTATAATTCCACATATTTCTGTCCTGCCTTTCTAGGAAACATTCCATCTCTGTTAGACGTACTGTACAGAGGGACCCCGGTATCCACGGGGGATACGTTCCAGCCCCCACCGTGGATACCTGAAACCGCGGAAATGGGCAAACGCCCATTTCCGTGGTTTTCAGGGGGGTCCCCGACCCCCCCGTGGGCCTGCGCGACCCCCCGCGGGCCTGCGCTACCCCCCCACACCCTCCACAACCCCCCCAAGTACTTACTTTTAACGGAGAAAGCTCCGTGTTTTTTTTCTTCAAAAGCCTTTGCTGTAGGCCCTCTTACCAACAAGTCTTCGGTGCTAGAGTGTCTCAGCAACCTTGCTGAGAGGTTGCTGAGACTTTCTAGCACTGAAGACTTGTTGGCGGTAAGGCCTACAGCAAAGGCTTTTGAAGAAAAAAAACGGAGCTTTCTCCGTTAAAAGTAAGTACTTGGGGGGGCGAGCGCGACCCCCCCCCGCGCCCTCCACAGCCCCCCTAGGCACTTACTTTTAGCAGAAACCTCCGTTCTTTTCTTCAAAAGTTCCGAGTTAGTTCCAACTTAGTTAATAGCTAGAGTCTCTGCAACGTTGCTGAGACTCTAGCTATCACCTAAGTCTAGTTGCTCAGGCCTAAAACAGATGGAAACTTGGAACTTTTGAAGAAAAGAACGGAGGTTTCTGCTAAAAGTAAGCGCGGAGGGGGCTGTGGAGGTTGCGGGGGGGATTCCTCAACCGTGGATAATTGAAACCGCGGTTGAGGAATCCGTGGATACCGGTACCCCCCTGTATTTGTAGAATACGTAAACTATACTAGAACAAGTATGAGCTCAGTCCTCTGCTTTTCCCACACCAATGCAGTAGCGCCAAAATAGCTTGCGCTGTACCCTGCAAAGGGGTAGTCCCGGGCATCTGCACTGGGTAAGGGAGTAAGCCTCCAGAGCGCAGATGGGTCTACCCAGACACAGGTTGGGGATCCGGTCAGGGATGAGGGTGTGGAATTGGGGAACACCACTGCCACCAAACACACCCTTCCAGACCCTGATCTGCCCTCCTCCCCACCCCATCTCTACCCTGTTATGCCCACCCCCCACATCACATGCCTGCCTACCTAGGTCAGTGGGCCTTTGCTGGTGGGCCGCTTGGGCCTCCCTGTCAGCACTGCAGCAGCAAGCAACTTCGTGTGCTGCTGGATACTCTTTTCTGACTGCTGAAACCTTGTTCTGACAGCTGCTCAGCACGATTGGGCTGTACAACGTACCTGTACATCAACAAACAAAAACACTGATATAAATGAGGAGTGGGCAGAGGCTGGCAAAATTCTCCTTTAGTTTTCACTAAAACGTTGAATTCCACCAGGCAGAGCCAGGTATGAAATAGTGGCTGGAGTAGGCAGACATAGAATGCAGGAGTAGGATGTCCCTGAGGACATGAGCTTTCGAGGTGTCATTTCTCAATTTCACTACTAATCCAGAATCTCTCATTGTTCCAGGAAGCAACAGACAAGAAAATGGGGATCAGGGGAAGACTCGTGGGATGTCACCAGAAACCACCACGCTTGATGTAGCGAAAGTGACTTTTAGAGACATATTGGAGATGCAGGAGCGAAGCCAGACAGAGAAACAGAGAAATAAATCTGATGCTCGTGATGGTGGGGATTTCTATGTCATCATCGTCGATCCGGAAGAAGAAGATGGAAAGAGCATGGAACAATGCTTTCAATGTGCAAGAACATTCAGTAGTAAATCAAAATTGAGAAGACATCAAGGAACTCACACAAGGGAGAAACGCTATAAATGCTTGGAATGTGGAAAGAGTTTCAGCGTGAGATCATACCTGACTGTTCATCAAAGAAGCCACACAGGGGAGAAACCCTATACGTGCTTGGAGTGTGGAAAGAGCTTCAGTGTGAGATCATACCTGACTGTTCATCAAAGAAGACACACAGGGGAGAAGCCCTATACATGCTTGGAGTGTGGAAAGAGCTTCAGGGGGAGCTCAAGCCTGACTGTTCATCAAACAACCCACACAGGGGAGAAACCCTATAAGTGCTTGGACTGTGGAAAGAGTTTCAGTGTGAACTTCAACCTGACTGTGCATCAAAGAAGCCACACAGGGGAGAAGCCCTATACGTGCTTGAAGTGTGGAAAGAGCTTCACTGTGAACTCAAGTCTGACTGTTCATCAAAGAACCCACACAGGGGAGACACCCTATAAGTGCTTGGACTGTGGAAAGAGCTTCAGAGTGAAATCAAGCTTGACTGTGCATCGAAGAAGCCACACAGGAGAGAAACCCTATAAATGCTTGGAGTGTGGAATGAGCTTCAGAGTGAGCACAAGACTAACATTGCATCAAAGAATCCACACAGGGGAGAAACGCTATAAGTGCTTGGAGTGTGGAAAGAGTGTCCATAGGAGATCAGAACTGACTGTGCATCAAAGAACCCACAAAGGGGGGAAGCCCTATAAATGCTTGGAGTGTGGAAAGAGCTTCAGTCAGAAGTCACTCCTGACTGCGCATCAAAGAACTCACACAGGGGAGAAACCCTATAAGTGCTTGGAGTGTGGAAAGAGTTTCAGGACGAAGTCACACCTGACTGTGCATCAAAGAAACCACACAGGGGACAAACCCTATAAATGCTTGGAGTGTGGAAAGGGCTTCAGTGCGAACTCACACCTGACTGTGCATCAAAGAAGCCACACAGGAGAGAAACCCTATAAATGCTTGGAGTGTGGAAAGAGCTTCAGTGTGATCACAAAACTGACTGTACATCAAAGAACCCACACAGGGGAGAAACCCTATAAATGCTTGCAGTGTGGAAAGAGCTTCAGTCAGAAGTCATACGTGACTGTCCATCAAAGATTCCACACAGGAGAGAAACCCTATAAATGCTTGGAGTGTGGAAAGAGCTTCATTCAGAATTCATGCTTGACTCTGCATCAAAGAACCCACACAGGGAAGAAACCCTATAAATGCTTGGAGTGTGGAAAGAGCTTCAGTCAGAAGTCCCTCCTGACTGCGCATCAAAGAACTCACACAGGGGAGAAACCCTATAAGTGCTTGGAGTGTGGAAAGAATTTCAGGACAAAGTCACTCCTGACTGTGCATCAAAGAACCCACATGGGATAAACCCTATGAATTCTTGGAGCGTGGAAGGTCCTTCAGTCAAAACATAAGTCTGACTTTTCATCAAAAAGTCCATACGGTAGAAACCATGTAAATGATTGGATGTCTTCGCCCCTGCAACTACTCCGTACCTCCCGGGGTAAACGTTGATTAACACTGGTCTAGAACAGTGTTTCTCAAACTGTTGGTCTGGACCCACTTGGTGGGTTGAGACCTGATTTCTGGTGGGTCCCAGGTGATGGAAAGATAAGTAATTGCCACAAGCCCTGAGGCTATTGAAAAATTAGATAGCTACTAATTACCTTTCAAAGAGGTAAGCTGCTGCAGTTTGCAAGCTTGTGTAAATATAGGGAAATAAATGTTTGAGCGTCTCATAAAACTAGGTGGGTCCCGACAGAATGTCATTTTAAAAAGTGGGTCCCAGTGCTAAAATGTTTGAGAAAAACTGGTCTAGAATATCAACTAATGGATAGCTTTCCTCTTTATTATTCTTGGAGAGAGGAAATAGACAAGGATGTCTACTTTTGACTGTTAGAGTTGCCACACACACCCCGTATCTGTGACTTCAGCATCCGCGAACTTGTCTCACTGTACATGCTTCAAGGATACGGGGGGGGGGGGGGGAGCCTGAAAATATTTTTTAAAAGAAAAAAAGGTTAAAAAGTAGTTTTCATACCTTTTTGCTGCAAACCGCTGCGTGGTGTTCCCCTGCAAGCTGAAATCGCACTCCGAAAGCCTCTTCCGAGTCGTGTGACTCCTTGTCCCTTTCCCAGGATAGCTCCAGAATGCATTGCAGTGCATTCTGGGATGAACTTGGGAGAGCGGACTTGCACGACCTGGAAGAGGCTTCTGGAGTGCGATTTCAGCTTGTAGAAGGAAGAACACGTAGCAATTTGTAGCAAAAAATTATGAAAACCACTTTTTTTTTTTCTTTGTAAACGTTTTCTCCCCATAGAATACCTTGGATCTGTTTAGAGACTTCCCAGAATGTTGTAGAAGGAAGAACATGCAGCAGTTTGCAGCAAATGGATAAGGAAACAACTTTTAAACCTATTTTGTTCTTTTTGAATCGTTTTCAGCTTGGCTCCGGTATCTGTGATAGCAAACTTTGCTATCCGTGTATTTCAGTATCCGTGGGGGTTCTGGGAACAGAACCTCCATGGATACTGAGGCCAAATGTATTTTTTATTTCTGTTTGCATCCTTCACGGCAGAGGTTCCCAAACCTTATCACCAGGTGTACCACCTGTCACTGTCAAATTTTCTAAAGTACCACCTGCACCAATAAATAAATGAATAAATAAATTTATAACACTTAATTTAAATAAATATGCACTAGATAGGTGATAGTGTCAGCAAATGCAGCAATTAAGCCATCGTGGCTTTTTTTTTCTTCACACAGTAGTACTCACAGATCCATGTTGTGCTTTGGAAGTTTATCCATATAGATATAGCTAGATATTTGAGCAGCTTGCTCAAATACAGCAAAAAAGTAGAAATAAAAGAAAAGAAACAGGCAAAAACACCTTGCCTGTTTTGTTCTTGCCTGCTCCTTGTCTGCGCCACCTAGTGATTCAGTGGTGTATATACAGGAAGCAATACTAAACTGTTCAGATCAGAGATAAGAAACAGAGGCCGCTGAGAGGGATTGATTGGAACGGCAGATAAGAAATCTCCTTGCAGCTGATTGGTGTTCCTAACAGCTAATTAAGCTTGTCCAGTTAAGAGGCCTCTGGGGATCAGCTTTCCAAAGGGAGACCAGCCAGTCAGAGATGCTTTTGAAATAAATTGCTGTCAGACCGGAGATCAGAAAATCAGATAAGGACTAGCCTGTCGCATACCACCGGCAGTCCCTCGAAGTACCACCAGTGCTACACGTACCACAGGTTGGGAACCTCTGCTTTACGGCGCAATCCTGCCTAACTTTGGAGTGGCGTGGCTGCCACTGTGCCACTCCAGGGTGTCGTAAACGTGCTATAAGGCACATTTTCGACACCTTGAGAAGTAAGCAGCGCCGGCACGGAAGCCGGAGCCGCTTACTAAGCCACGCAACTCGTCCTACTCCAGTCGTTGTAGGTATGTCCTGCGCCGGTCGGCGGGTGGGTGGGGGCGTGGACCTGATGTGCATTTGTGGAGGCCCTTCGACCCTGGGCTCACAACCAAGGAAGGGGATAAACGTCTTCTCTCATGGTGCGGCCTAGCTGCCCTCGGGCAGCCCGCAATCTGCGTAGGATACAGCGGCCGGCCCTTTAGGTCAGCCGCGTATACTTAGAGGATTGCGCTGTTAGCGTGTGCTGTTTGATAAAGATGAAAACATATGTGATTTTAAATATAATTCTAATGAATTAAAAATTGCTTGCTAGGCAGATGAGATTTTGTTTCTGAACCCCAAATATCTATCCCTACAATAATGAAATTGATGAATATATTTGGAGAGAGATCTGGATACTTAATTGTTCTAAATCTGAAGTGATTCCACAAGGGGTCAGTATTCACAAAATGTATTTTCGATATGGTAATTTTGATGGTGCCCGGATGTTGTTAAATATTTAGGAGTTTTATTTCCCCGAGATATAAAACAGATGATTGGGTTAAATGTCAATAAATTGGTATGTTACATTACATGTATTAATGTTATATTGCAACCATCACTGATATTCATAGATACGTATCAGCCTCTGAATTATCCGCCTGTAACATCAAATTTAACAGAGGAGGAATGAAAATGGACTTTCGGTGCCTCACTAAGTTTCTAAGTGACTTAAATGTCTTATAAATGACAACTATGGATTGATATAAATGGAAGCCATTTGGAAGCCATTTTATTTGTTTCCAAAATGTCGTTATGCATGGTGTATTTATTGTCGATGGATATCAGTTTTTAATGTAGATTGCCATAAATCTCTCTGTATACCTTTTTTAAATGTCAATATATGTAGTATTGCTGTTATGTATGTACGTACGCACACACACACACACACACACACACACACACACACACCATTTCCCCCTGAAAATAAGACTGTCTTATATTAAATTTGGCTCAAAAAATGCAGGAGGTCTTATTTTCAGGGAGGTCTTATTTTCCCAACATTGGAACAAATGAGAACACTCGCTGAGAACAAACAGCAGGCACTTGCAATGAGGAATTAACAAATAAACGAACAGCTAACCAGCAGACGCCTAGTAAGGCGCTCCAAAATTCCAAGGCCTAACCTCCAACTACAAACCAAAGCCAACCCCTCCCGCCGAAATGGACAGAAAGGAAGCCCCCTTTGGGCGAAAAAGTTTGGCTTGCGCCAAACACTGTGTGGCCCTGCGCATGGGAACCACTGGCAAGGCACAGTGCCGGCCGGCCATTCTTACATTAGGGGGCCACCCCCGCAGTGGTGCCTCATAATCTAACACAGCATAACCCTGCAAACAAGGCAACAGCCAATATGCTGTGGAAAAATTGCTGCAGCAGCTTCAAAGTCAGCCTCCGCTGCATCCACCCCATGCTCAACCGGGAATGCACAGGAACACTCCTCGAAGCCAGTAAGCAGCATGCTCAACTGTGGGTGCCTAAGAACCACCCCCGGAACTGTGATACATACATGCAGAGGGGTCGTCTGATATGGGGCGGTGGGCCCCAGGGCATAGGGTGCTGAGTCCTCCTGGGGGGCGCGGACCTCCTTAGTTTTCGTTTTCGAAACCTTTCTTTACCTTTTTTTAACGTTTTCCCAGGGGGGGTAACTGGTTTTTAGTGGTTATGGGGCATCTGTGAGTGTAGTGTGTGCTTTCTCCCCACTTATCTGTTATCTCTGAGCCGTTCGGAAGCGCCCCGAACTTCCTCCGGCAAGCGCCCTTCGACTCCGGCAAGCGCCCAGAACTTCTTTGTTCTGCGCTTGCGCAAGTCCTGTGCTAACTGCACCGGGCACCATCTTCCTTTAGCGCAGGCGCAGAACGTCGAAGTTCTGGGCGCTTGCCGGAGTCGAAGGGCGCTTGCCAGAGGAAGTTCGGCCCCGGGCGCCCAAACTTCAGGGCGCTTCCGATCGGCTTAGAGATAACAAATAAGTGGGGAGAAAGCACACACTACACACACAGATGCCCTGTAACCACTAAACCCCCCGGGAAACCGTTAAAAAAAGGTTTAAAAAAACTGTCAAATAGGTTTCGAAACCGAAACCTAAAATTTTTGAGTTTTATTGGGGGCGTGGGGGGCACCCCCACCTCGGGGGCGCGTGGCGACGCCACTGCATACATGTGGCGCGTAGTTGAAAATCATTTTGTTTTGCTTGACCACCTGCCAACCCAGTTGAAACACTAGGTCAATCCCGAGCCAGAAGGGACCCTGGGAAGATTATATTTGGCTTGTCAAACGGAAGAGAACCCAGGGTAAGGAGAGCCTTACTCCAAACCCAAAATGTAGAGAAATGGATAACCCCGCTCAAGCTTAAAGGAGTATCTGCGCAAAGTAAACCGGAATCCTTCTAGCACTAAGTTAAGAAAAGGAGTAACACCACCCCCCACCTTTAAGTAAAGGTGCTCTAAGGGTAAAACACACAGGCAAAAAGCCCCATGCTGGCTAGGCAAGCCAAGAAAACCAATGATGGCTACAAATTATACCTTTTTTAAGTAAACCCAAATGGATTGCTGGTTCCGGACATTAAAGTAAGAAAAAAAACCCAAAACATAAAGCCAATGGCTTTATGGCTGAAAATTGGCTGCCCACTGAAATATGTTACAGATCAACTAGAAGGGGACAGCTTAAAACCCGCTGGACAAAAATATTTCTTCACCTATCATGTGGAACTCCTTGCCACAAGATGCGGCAGTGGCACCCGGCCTAGATGCCTTCAAAAAAGGGGGTAAACAGATTCATGAAGGAAAAGACCGCCACAGTTAACAAGCGATGATGGGTATGTACAACCCCCTAGTTTCAAAAGCAGACCATCTGTGGGCTAAACGGGCCCTCAGCCCGATCCAGCAGGGTTAATTTATGTACCTAATGACCCTGCTGAGAGTTAATAATACAAGCTCTGTATTGCAGCTTAAGGTTTTCAATGCCACTATGGCCTTCAGTTAACCTGTAACAAAATCATCCTACCTCTTTGTCCTTGCCTGGATTGGCATACCTCATTCTTAATGCTCGACCCACACCGCATGAGTTCCGGCACGTCCCAGACATGTGCGGAGCTCGCAGAGCTGTTTGGCCACCATTTTGAGAGTCAGCATCTGAACATGGGAGACCTGCGCTCTCCCGAGTTCCGGTGCGAGCAGAATTGTTTCTTGCCCAAGATTTTGAGGGGTGGGGACACGGAGCTACTGCTTTAACCAATCGGATTAGAGGGGGTTTCAGCCAATTGGTGCGCACTTAATGTTTAATCTAATCAGCAATTAGAAGGCGGGACAATCAGGAGAGACTAATTGCAGGACGACACTGGTGGAGAGCATGGCAGCACTTGGAGGCAGGCGGCCAGGCACCTATGCTCGCTCGCCTCCGCGCCAGATCTCATGCGGTGTGGGTCGGACTTCAAGTGTTACTGCAAGTAGCCATGTGAAATCAAAGTGCAAAGTCTAGCAATGCTGAATGACAGGCTTCCTGCAGGTGAACAATATCTGTGAGGAGTACCGAAACAGCACAGGCTCTCATAAATTGGTCACCCCAGTATGCTTACTATCTGGAATGGAATTCACCCTCATTAACGTCTAGTTCGGGGATGAGCGAATAACTCAGTCCTACACCACTGCAATATGATAGCACTAAAAAATTAGAAACCTGTGTCTTATTAAATGAGCAGACATAGGTAGCATGAAACCAACTGACCTGGGTGAAACCAACTGACCTTAGATTCTGGGTGACTGAAAAGAGAAAATAAATAATGAAGTGAAACTGCTGGAATGAGACTAAAGCCACACTATAACCCCGATATGTTGTGCTGTTTAGGGACCCCCTCCCATCGTAAAATTTTTGGAGGAATAAGAAAAACCTAAGATCACAAGTAACTATCCAGCATGCTGCCACCCTTGTGAAACTGTGCCCTTCAATGGCATGAAACGGGATGCCCTAACAATGGCATGATCCCAGTTGAGCGTACAGCACTCATCTTTAATGGAAATAGCAAAACATGTAATATTAATTGTGAGGGATCTGGCTGGCACATTCTATTAAAATTTGTCATGGGCTGCCATCAAGTGCACCTTAGCAAAACCCGCTGGTACCAGCACCAGCCAATACCACCCTTCTTAAAAGAGCTTGGTGGTGCACATAAATCCTATTTATTCTTTATTTTGACACCCCCAACAACAGTCCATATATCCCAGTATACGGACGTAAATTCCAAAATGCCTCCAGTATCAAGATGGTTGACAAATAATCTATCATAACCTACTAATATCTTCTAAAAGAATCCCCTTTCCCTTACTGATAAGCAGCCAATCTTAATTAATTTCTATACCACTAAACTGAACGCATGTATCCGAGCAAACAGTGTGGGATTATTATTATTATTTATTTATTTTTCACATTTTTATACTGCCCTTGCTCTAAGGAACTCAGAGTGGTGTACATATTTCCTCCCCTTCTTTTGTCCTCACAACAACCCTGTGAGGTAGGTGGGGCTGAGAGATAATGACTGGCCCAAGGTCACCCAGGAAGCTTCGTGGCTGAGCGGGGATTTGAACCTGGATCTTCCAGGTCTAAGTCCGACTCCCAAACCACTACACCATCCTGGCTTTTTTAAGTGGGGTGAATAACCAGCATGCATGTCCATCTACAATTCCCTGAGAGAAAGTTCAGTACCAGGGGAAAATGAACAAAATAACACACAGCCAGTGTTCCAGGCACTACCAAGTAGTGGAAGAAAGGAAACAAAAGTTCAGCAAAGCAACAGAGGGAGTGAAATCACTCAGGACACAAAATGGCCAGTGTCCCATCCCATCCACCTTGTCATCCGAGCCTGCCTCTCTGCACTCTCATAGAGGGACCATTCATTTCGGCGGGACCTGTTCTCTCAACAGACGTTCTCTAGGAACGCAGCACGATCCAGGGCGTTTGCTCCTGTGAAGTAAACCCCACTGAGTTGAGTTCGATGGGACTTGCTCCTGGGTAAAAAGAATAGATTGTTTGTAGATTGTTTTTAACCTTGTAAATTGCCTTAAGGTCCCCATTGGGATAGGAAAGGCAGGATATAAATGCTTTGAAAATTGTAAATTTATAAAAAAATATTTTTATAAAACCTGTCAGATTTTGCTACCACTGCCCATGTCAAAACTTGTGCGCTTGGCCAGTAAGCACCTTCCCACTCCACTCCTCCTCCCCATCCCCATTCCAGGTTCAGAGAGTTCTATGTCAGACTATGTGTGCGTGTCTGTGTGTGCGCTTAAGATTGGACGTTCGTGTACAAATGTACTGTACACTCTCAACCCACCCACCCACCCCTCCTTAGGAGCAGCAGGTACCGTAGTTACTACCATAGTCTAGAATCTAGATGCAGAGGACGACAGGGAGATTAGAAGGTTTTTCACCCTTACATGATAGGGCTGCACGAACCTGTCAAATCTCCCTTCTGCACAACAGTTAAATTAAAACACAGAAAGAATTAATCCTCCTTTCACTGGGTCCGAATGTGGCAATGCATCGGATCGCAATAGAAGCTTCCTTCCCTTTAGCGTTTCTTGCCAAAGCAATGAAAAACTACATCTCCCAGAACCCTCTGGATCTCGGAAAAGGGAGCTGCAACTCCTTCCTCGCGTCTCGTTTTCTTTCCAGTTGCCTGATTGGAGGAGGTCTTGGTGACGCCTACTGGTGGGATAATACCTTGTCCGGGAGCCTTTCAGCTGCCGCCGCAAAACACAGGCAGGGAAGCTCCTTTTCCTGTCTTGCCGGAGAGTCCTTTGGTAGCAACGCCTGACGGAGAAGCGTCTGAGTGCTGCAAAGTGGGGAGATGGTTAGTCTTTGCAAGATCCGGGAATAACGATGTGGGGAGGGCTCTTCCTTTCCCCCTTGTATTTGTGTGCTTTAGAAATTGCTGCAAAAATGATGATCCATCTAACCACAAAGATCTGGCAGTTGCAGGGTATTTCACCTGGGTATTTCACAGTGTGTAAGAAAAGTATTTATTTGTGACCTCTGGTTTCTTTCACCTATTGGTTTCTTATTTTACTTATTCAATTGCTTTTTCAGCACCTTCCCTTGAATTTCTTCAGAATTTGGGGAAGCAGGGAGACGGATGTCAAAATCTCCCCGTTGAGACTTTCATTCCAGAATGTCTCATGGTACAATCCTGCCTAACTATAGGCAGGCAGAGCGAGCTCTGCACTTGCCTAGGGTGTTGTAAACATGCCAGAAAGCATGTTTTTGGCACCCTGGGAGTAAGCGGTGCCAGCGTGGAGGCTGGCACCATTTACTCCGCCACCTACCTGGACCCGGACCGGCTGATGCAGATGAGTGCTGCGCCAGTGGTGCATGGGGAAGGGTGGCCATTGGCCAGTCCGGGATGGGAGGGGGCAGGGATATTGGCATTGGGTTGTGCTGTTATCCTATGCCCCGTTGCAGCCTGGGCAGCCCTTCCATGACTTCCCCGGAAGTTGTTCAGCTTCAGCGTTGGTGTGCATCTGCAGAGGCCCATTGTGGCCCACGCCGCTTACACCAGGGGAAAGGCACAAGCGTCCCCTTCTCCCGAGGTTTCCCGGGCCACGCTGGTACAGTCTGCAATGGCCATAGGATATAGCGGCCGGCCCTTTAGGCTGACTGCACTAATGTACGTAAGATTGGGCCGCCCATCTGCTTCTTTTCAGTTTTTGAGTCAGGATTTGATGTTGAAAAGACATGGCTGTGAAATATATTGTTGTTCCTGATCCCCCAGAATGCAGAATGACACTGCGGACAGTGGCATCGCTCCGGTAGGGGCGGGGCTGTAAGTATCGCTCCGTCCTAGACCCTTTACCGAGCGAGCAGGAGGCGGCCCCGCCCCCTCACTGTCGGAGCCTTTCCCCTGCGGAGAAAGCAGCAGGCAGGGTCTCTTGCCTGCTGGTTTCTCCCAGGAAAGGCTCTGACAGTGAGGGGGCGGGGCCGCCTCCTGCTCGCTCGGTAAAGGGTCTAGGACGGAGCGATACTTACGGCCCCGCCCCTACCGGAGCGACTCCACTGACTGCAGATTCACTCTGGATCATCTCTTCCTTCCAGGGACTGGCAAATGGGTGCAGCGCCTCCAGCTCAGATATGAGATTCTCAGGAATATTTTGAACATAAGAATGATTTAACGATATGAGGCTTCTCTGAGTAGGACTGTTTGCTTTTAGATTTAAACAGTAACAAATTCAGGTCATTTTAATTAAGGGTAGTATTAGCTTAGTTGATGTATGATTATAAGAAGAATAGATTTCAATTAGGCAGGGTACAAGTAATTTACATATAAATGTTAGTGGCTACTCACATCTTTTCTGATATTCTGTACTTTTTTTGTCTTTCTGTACTGTTTGGTTTCATCTTATAAAAAGAGATTCTCAAGATTATTTTGATAGGTTTGTCGGGGGGAAGCGCACAGAGCAGGATGACCTCTGTTTATTTTTATAGTTGTTGACACAGAGAATTCAGACGACTTCATGCATATGAAGCTGCCATATGGAGTCAGACCATCTTTCTGCCTATCCCAGGCTGTGTACTCTGACTGGCAGCAATACCCCAAGAGTCTCATGCAGGATCTGGCTTGGTCCTAATACTTGACACCTTCAGCTGGAGATTTCAGGGACTGAATCACTAAGCGATAAGGCCTTCCCCCTTGAAATGCTCAAAAGGATAGTTATGAGAACTGTCCTCTCCCAGAAAATTATCAGAAATTTTCCCTCCTAATAGCAACCGTGTAGTCAGAAAAGAACCACAAATTCCCAAAGAGAAGAACAAACAATGCAGCTTCCTTGTGTAGCTTATCCTGTTAAGTTTTATTTGTACATCCATTTTGTCGCATTTCAACGGCTGTAACACGGATCTAGATAAATTTATAGGAAATGTGAATACTTGAAAAATACACCTCCTTTTGATGGGGAGAGGAAATGTAAATATTTTAATTAGTAAATAAATTGTTTCCTCTGGGGAGGGAGATGTTCATTTCCTGCCTGTGCTGGAGATGCTGAGGGAGTCTGGGGTCTGGACATTGTCTGAGGGCATTTTCTTTTTACAGGGAGAGGTGATTTTCGAAGATGTGGCCATGTATTTCACAGAGAAAGAGGCAGCTCTGCTGGACCCAGACCAGAGATCCTTGTACAGGGAAGTCATGCTGGAGAATTACGGGAATGTGGCCTCGCTGGGTAAGGGGGCTCCATCGTCCGTGTGGTCAGAGGCGTCGCTGTGGCATGGCGAGGTGTGCGGGGGGCTCCAGGTGACGCGTGCACACGCCGCGCAGAAAGGTGACGCATGCGCACGTCGCGTCCCCTGCGCGCACACACGCGCATCGCCTGGGGGCCTCCCGCCAGACCGGGCCGGGCGCCCCCTCAATCGGGAGAGCCGGCTCAGGGACGTCTTCCCCGGCCGGCTGCCCGAGGCCTTCTGAGGGCCGGCTGCCCTTTTCCCTCAGGAATGGTCTGCGCATGCGCAAATGAACATTATAAATAACGTTTGCGCAGTGGGTCTTCCTCAGAAGGCTCCGGGCAGCCGGCCTGGGAAGACGTCCCCAAGCCGGCTCTCCCGGTTGAGGGGGCACCTGGAGCGGGCACCTGTCGGGTGTCTGGAGCGGCGGCATGTCGGGTCCCCCCAAATCGCGGTGTGTGTCCGAGGGGAGGTGTCACTAGGGTGATGCGCGCGCCCGCCCTGGGCAGCGCGTGCCCTAGTGACGACTCTGCGTGTGGTCAATGGCTTTTTCTGGCCCTTTTTTTTGGAAGGCATGTTTGCTCGCTCTAAAAGAATGGTTTTACTCAGATGATTTCTCCTCAGGGATATCTGTAGGAGTTCAATGATTTTTGAGATGAGCTTTCAGTCCTCTTCTCTTTCCCAAGGGGGATATCCAGTGGCCAAACCTGACCTCATCATCCAGCTGGAACGAAGGGAAGATCCATGGGTGCCGGAAGCTCAGGAACTGCATGAAGAGGGCCCTGGCTTCCGTTGGGGTAAGCCAGCAAATCAGCACCCAGAGTAATAGTACAGCTACCCTCTTAAATATTTTCCTGTAACTTTTATGTCATTATAATTTCACATATTTCTGTCCTGCCTTTCTAGGAAACATTCCATCTCTGTTAGACGTACTGTATATGTAGAATACGTAAAGTATACTAGAACAAGTATGAGCCCAGTCCTCTGCTTTCCCCCACACCAATGCAGTTGCGCCAAAATAGCTTGCGCTGTATCCTGCAGGGGGGTAGTCCCGGGCGTCTGCACTGGGTAAGGGAGTAAGCTTCCAATGCGCAGATGGGTCTTCCCAGACACAGGTTGGGGGATCAGGATGAGGGTTTGGAAATGGCGAACACCACTGCCACCAAACATGCCTTTCCAGACCCTGATCTGCTCTCCTACCCACCCCATCGCTACCCCGTTATGTCCACCGACCCCCACATCCCCTGCAGGGCTACCTGGGTCAGTGGGCCTTTGCTGGTGGAACACTTGGGCCTCCCTATCGGCACTACAGCAGCAAGGAACTTCACGTGCTGCCAGATACTCTATTACGACTGCTGAAAGGCAGTATCTGCTGGCAGAAACTAGTTCTGCCAGCTGCACAGCATGATTGAGCTGTACAACGTACCTGTACATCAACAAACAAAACACTGATCTAAATGAGGAGTGGGCAGAGGCTGGCAAAATTCTCCTTTGCTTTTCACTAAAACTTTAAATTCCACCAGGCAGAGCCAGGTATGAAATAGTGGCTGGAGTTGCAGACATAGAATGCAGGAGCAGGATGTCCCTGAGGACATGAGCTTTCGAGGTGTCATTTCTCAGTTTCACTACTAATCCAGAATCTCTCATTGTTCCAGGAAGCAACAGACAAGAAAATGGGGATCAGTGGGAGACTCGTGTGATGTCACCAGAAACCACCACGCTTGATGTAGCGAAAGTGACTTTTAGAGACATATTGGAGATGCAGGAGCAAAGGCAAACAGAGAAACAGAGAAGTAAATCTGATGCTCGTGAGGGTTGGGATTTTTATGTCATCCTCGTCGATCCAGAAAAAGAAAATGGAAAGACGATGGAACAATGCTTTCAATGTGCAAAAACATTCAGTAGTAAATCAAAATTGAGAAGACATCAAGGAACTCACACAGGGGAGAAACCCTATAAATGCTTGGAATGTGGAAGGAGTTTCAGGGTGAACTTAAACCTGACTGTGCATCAAAGAAGCCACACAGGAGAGAAGCCCTATACATGCTTGGAGTGTGGAAAAAGCTTCAGGGTGAGATCAAACCTGACTGTTCATCAAAGAAGCCACACAGGGGAGAAGCCATATGTGTGCTTGGAGTGTGGAAAGAGCTTCAGAGTGAGCTCAAGCCTGACTGTTCATCAAAGAAGCCACACAGGGGAGAAACCCTATAAATGCTTGGAATGTGGAAAGAGCTTTAGGGTGAGCACAAGACTAACATTGCATCAAAGAACCCACACAGGGGAGAAACCCTATACATGCTTGGAGTGTGGAAAGAGCTTCAGTCGTAAGTCATACCTGACTGTGCATCAAAGAAGCCACACAGGGGAGAAACCCTATAAATGTTTGGAGTGTGGAAAAAGCTTCAGTGAGAAGTCACTCCTTACTGTCCATGAAAGAACCCACACAGGGGAGAAACCCTATAAATGCTTGAAGTGTGGAAAGAGCTTCAGTCAGAAGTCATACCTGACTGTGCATCAAAGAATCCACGCAGGGGAGAAACCCTGTAAATGCTTGGAGTGTGGAAAGAGCTTCCGTGAGAAGTCACTCCTTACTGTACATCAAAGAACCCACACAGGGGAGAAACCCTATTCGTGCTTGGTGTGTGGGAAGAGCTTCAGTCATAAGTCACACCTGACTGTGCATCAAAGAAACCATACAGGGGACAAACCCTATAAATGCTTGGAGTGTGGAAAGAGCTTCAGTCAGAAGTCACACCTGACTGTGCATCAAAGAAGCCACACAGGGGAGAAACCCTTTAAATGCTTGGAGTGTGGAAAGAGCTTCAGTGTGATCACAAAACTCACTGTGCATCAAAGAACCCACACAGGGGAGAAACCATATAAATGCTTGGAGTGTGGAAAGAGCTTCAGTCAGAAATCACACCTGACTGTGCATCGAAGAAACCACACAGGGGGGAAACCCTATAAATGCTTGGAGTGTGGAAAGAGCTTCAGTCAGAAGTCATGCCTGACTAAGCATCAAAGAACCCACACGAGAGAAACCGTATAAATGCTTGGAGTGTGGAAAGAGCTTCAGTCAGAAGTCGCACCTGACTGTGCATCAAAGAAACCATACAGGGGAGAAACCTTATAAATGCTTGGAGTGTGGAAATGGCTTCAGTCAGAAGTCATGCCTGACTCTATATCAGAGAAACCACACAAGGGAGAAACCCTATAAATGCTTGGAGTGTGGAAAGTGCTTCAGTGCGAAGTCACACCTGACTGTGCATCAAGGAAGGCACCCAGGAGACACCATATAAATGCTTGGTGTGTGGAAAGAGCTTCAGTCAGAAATCACACCTGACTGTGCATGAAAGAAACCACACAAGGGAGAAACCTGAAAATGTTTTAAATAAAAAAATGTGAAAAAGTGGTTTTCATACCTTTTTACTGCAAACCGCTGCGTGTTGTTCCCTCTGCAAGCTGAAATCGCGCTCCAAAAACCTCTTCCGGGTCGCGTGACTCCTCGTCCAGAATGCTCCAGAATGCATTGCAGTGCATTATGGGATGAACTTGGGATAGGGGAGTTGCGTGTCCTGGAAGAGGTTTTTGGAGTGCGATTTCAGGTTGTAGAAGGAAGAACACGCAGCAATTTGCAGCAAAAAGTTATGAAACCACTTTTTCACCTTTTTTCTTTTTAAAAACGTTTTCTCCCCATAGAATACCTTGGATCTGTTTAGAGACTTCCCAGAATGGCCTCCAATTAAGATTTCAGAGATAAAACAACTTTTAAGTAAACGGGAAAGACGACTGGCCCAGATAATCTTCCTTCTGAACTACTTAAAGCAAATATAGACTGGTGGGCGCCACTTTTTGCACACTTGTTTACAGTAATTAATAGAACAGGCATGATGCCACAATCTTAGACTCAATCCATAATTGTTCCTATCTTTAAGAAGGGTGATAGAAAACTTCCCGGTAGTTATAGACTGATTAGTTTGCTGTCAGTTATAGGTAAGATCTATGCCAACCACCTCCTCGGGCGTTTCTCTACTTGGATAAACGACCAAAGTATTCTTGGCTTTGAACAAGCGGGTTTTGTAGTGGGCAAATCCACTCTGAACCATTTCTTAATATTATCTCGCCTAATAACCAAGCAAATAAACCAAGCCAGCTCCTGCCTGTACGCTGCTTTTTTAGATCTGAAAGTGACGTTTGATACAATAGTTAGAGATTTATTATGGGCAAAGTTGAACAATGCAGGCCTTAACAGACTGCTCCTTTTGATCCGGAGACTCTATTCCAACACATCCTGCAGGATTAGATTATCGCACTACAGCAATCTATCTGGTTGAATTCCTGCAAATACCAGAGGTGTCGCTACTCCCCACTGGGGGCCGCCTCCATGACACCTCCATGTGACGTCGCTAACCCCGCCCCCATGCCGGATTCAGCTGCAATTTGGCAGCGGCACTGAAAAAAGCACCCCCAGACAGTTTTCTGACATTTGCTGGCGAGTGGGTGGGCAAATCCCTTCACCACAAGTGGCCTAAAAGCAACCAAAAAAATGCCGAGGTGTATAACGGGTGTACGCTAGCCCTACCCTGTTCAATCTGTTTATCAATGACCTAACCTCTGTTTTGAGAAGTCCGGTAGCTTTCTATCTTTCTGTACCAATCTTGTTGTTTGCAGAAGACATGGTGCTACTTGCACATACCAAGATAGGACTGAGACGCCTGATTGACGCTTGTATTCATTATTGCTTGTATAATATACATTTACTTGCTGGACAATTCCCAGTCTCGCCAGACGTTTACTATGGCACGATGTAATGTGTTTCCCTCAAAAGAACTGTCAGCAAGATTCAGTCATGGTACTGAGAGTAACAGATTTTGTGATTGTAACATGGAGGCCATTGAATCTTTGATTCATATAGTGTTTCATTGCCCTTGGTACAAAGACCTACGCACTGACTTTTTGACTCCATTACTGACCCAGTGCCGTGGTCCTTGTGACGATGCAATTCTGAGCCTTCTTCTGTCATCTGTGGACAAGCATACCATCCTACAGCTAGCAAAATATTTCTATGCAGTCTTGGTGAGACGTAAATCTATAATCTCTGGTAATCCTTGCGGAAATTCTAAATGATCTAATAGCTGTTTTTCTTTTATTTATACTTGTATATTGGGGGGGGCTTCTTGTTGGAATATTTTGTTCGTTTTGTTTTGTTTGTTTGACCTGGCGCGGTTGTTTAATGTGGCCATGTTGGTTGCTATATTTGTACATGCCTAACAAAGGTGATTGGATGTTGGATGCTTGTATAATAAATTATCCATCAACTATGATAAATTAGGAATCGTAGTGTTTGGCAAGAGTTGGAAGCTCACCTCTTGGATTGTCAATGGTAAGATTATCCAACAAGTTAAGCAATTTAAATATTTGGGGATTTATTTCCATTGGGCAAGCCATCGACAAGCTGCAGTTAATTCAGCGAAATTAACATCTCAGGAAATTAACCGTTTTCCCCATACATGGGATGACTCCTTTATCCCCGCTGCAGTGAAGATCTTTAAAGCTAAAGTTATCCCTCAATTATTGTTCGGGTCACCTATTTGGATGTCTGCTTTTAATTCCACTGTGGAAAGGGTGCAAGCATCCTTTCTCTATAATATTTTATCTCTATAAAAACATCTCTATAAAAAATATCTTTATAAAAACATCCTTTCACAGCTATACCACACTGTGTCCCCTATGCTGCCCTTTGTTTAGAGGTGGGAATGATTAGATTGGAAACATTTGAATGGCTAAACTTCTTTATGTTTTGGATTTGTATGTGTTATTGCATCCCGTCAATGTAAGAGCATGGCATTCCTGTGGGCTATTCAGTAAGACGAGACATTTGGCCATTTTGCATACAGGTCAGCGGGTGGCGCAGCGGGTTAAACCGCTGAACCATAAGCTGTCGATCGAAAGGTCGGCAGTTTGAAGGCTGAGCGCCGAAGAACAGATGCTTTTGAACTGTGGTGCTGGAGAAGACTCCTGAGAGTCCCTTGGACTGCTAGGAGATCAAATCAGTCAATCCTAAATGAAATCAACCCTGACTGTTCCCTGGAAGGACAGGTACTAAGGCTGAAACTCAAATATTTTGGCCACCTAATGCGAAGAGAGGACTCTCTGGAGAAGACTCTGATGCTGGGAAAAATTGAAGGCAAAAGGAGAAGGGGAAGGCAAAGGATGAGATGGTTAGACAGCATCACCGATGCAACAAACATGAAAATGAGCGAACTCAGGAAGATAGTGGAGGATAGGAAGGCCTGGCGGGATATGGTTCATGGGATCACGAAGGGTCGGACACAACTTAATGACTGAACAACAACAACACAGCATGCATAGGATCTGGGTGCACAGTGCACTTGCAGATACATTTAAAAAAAGGCAACCATGGTGTCCTGTAACACATGTCTGCCAGTGTCTCATGGGGTTTCATGCATAGTGGTCCAAGGTGAAATGCTGCCCAAAATGGCGCTAATTTGCCATCCCCACCAGTTCATAGAATTTACAATTAAAAGATTCTTTTAATTAAAGATCCCCACCAGTGTTCACCCCAGCATTGATGTACCACTGCTGTCGCCGCCAGTGCACTCCTCTCTCTCTCTCTCTCCAGCACCTCACTGTCCTTGTTCTTCTCAGTCACCGCTTTTTGTAAAGTGGCTAACATGGAGGATCCTAGGTGCAGAGCCTCTCCACTCCCAGTTTCGCTCCACTCGGCCACCCGGCAGCAGCAGTGGAGCTATTGGAAGAAGAGCTAAGCCCCCACTCCCCATCCTCCTCTCGTGTATTCCAAGGAACGCGCAGACAAAGAGGATGGAGCAGCCAGATAGAGCTGTGGGCAGGAAACAGGCCAAGGGAGCTAGTGGATGGGTGCGGGGCAACCCCAACAGCTTGCTGCCTCCTGGAGCCCTCAACCTGGAGGGAGGAGTTCAGCTGGCCTCATGGTTGGGCCACCCCTGGACTCGTGCAATCTATTGAAAAGTGCTGTTACTCTTCATAGATTTAGGGCACACAGGTTTAAAAGCCATGTGAAAAGTTCCCGTAGAGTCAACTTTCACATGGCTTTTAAAACTGTATGCCCTAAATCTATGAAGATTGTAGCAGGACATGAGAGCTTCCGATCATTTCCGTGCTGTTACTCATTTGAGGCAAGTAATTGACCAAAAGATTTAAGACCTATTTAAAGACTTCTTGTTTGACCAGACTTGTGTGTGTGTGTGTGTGTGTGTGTGTGTGTGTGTGTGTGTGTGTGTGTGTGTGTGTGTGTGTGTGTGTGTGAGAGAGAGAGAGAGAGACAGACTTTGGAAAGGCATAGTAGAAATTATGGGGGGTTGGGGTTTTGTTTTTTGCGTTCTCATTTCTGGCAGCGTGTCTACCCTTCCATGGATGGTTCAGAAAAATGGGAAGTATTCACATCACGTTTCAGCTATATATTTACATGTTTGCTTGTCATTTCCAGGCAGCAATTCACAAAGAGCTCAATGAATTTAAAAGCACTGAAATGGAAGTTCATGAATTAAGTAGGCATCTAACAAGGTCAGAAGCGTAGTATGATGGGGGGCCCTATGGCCCTGGGCCCCAGGCGCCAAGTGGGCATGCTGCTTCCAGGGGCGCCGATATGGGGAAAAAAGTTTTAAAGGGCAGCTTCAGCGCCAGCTGCCGCTCTGCTTTTTTCCCCATAACGTGAGGCGGGGCAGAGGCTGCCGCGGCGTTAGCATCCTGCTCGCTCGCTCGCTCTGCATTTGCAAAGGGCTGAAAAAGAAAGGTGGAGGACTTGTTAAAATCAATACCTGAGCTGAGGAAACAAAAGGGGAGGGAGAGCGGTCGTCTAAACTAAGGAGCGCCAAGGAGAAACAGCCGCGTTAAAAGCAAGAGAGTCTGCAGGCTTGTGTGGCAGTGTGGAGAGCCCAGGAGAGCCCATATCCTCAAAAACAAGTAAATCTTTGCTTCTAGCATTCATTTCTGTCAATATTCATTACTTTTACTGGGTAAAAGTTTAATTTTCCTATTTAATTTAATTTTCCTATTTTACTGGGCTGCACTGTCCTGAAAGATCTCAAAGGGAAGCAGTATGTCTACTCAGAAGTAAGTCCCATTATAGTCAATGGGGCTTACTCCCACATAAGTGTGGATAGGGTTGCTGCCCCCTTAAACACCTTTCTAAATAACTAAAAATACATATAAGTTAAAGAAATAGCTGTCCTTTGAAGAACTTGATGGATCCAGTGATATGAACAACTTCTTAAAACAGGCTAAGTTTCTTCTAGATCTAAAAGCACTGGCTCTTTTGCTCAAAGATCTAAAAGGTATGTCTACTCAGAAGTAAGTCCCATTATAGTCAATGGGGCTTACTCCCACATAAGTGTGGATAGGGTTGCTGCCCCCTTAAACACCTTTTTAAATACCTTATTGGTCTGAGTATAAGACTCACTTTTTTCTCCTAATTTAAGTTTTTTAACTAGGGGTGCGTCTTATAATCAGGCTGTTGCAATAATGCCAGTGATTTACTTAAAAAAATTTAATAGCACCAAACTTTAAGGGTGCGTCTTATAATCAGGTGCGTCTTATAATCAGGTGCGTCTTATACTCGGGACAATACGGGTAACTAAAATACATATAAGTTAAAGAAATAGCTGTCCTCTGAAGAACTTGATGGATCCAGTGATATGAACAACTTCTTAAAACTGGCTAAGTTTCTTCTACATCTAAAAGCATTGGCTCTTTTGCTCAAAGATCTAAAAGGGAAGTGATTTGCAGGCGTAAGAACATAAGAAGAGCCCTGCTGGATCAGGCCAAAAGCCCATCTAGTCCAGCTTCCTGTATCACACAGTGGCCCCACCAGATGCCTCAGGGAGCACAAGACAACAAGATTTCCTGTTGTCACTCCCTTGCACCTGGCACAGAGAAAACCCACTCTATGCATGTCTTTTCAGAAGTAAGTCCCATTATAGTCAATGGGGCTTACTCCCATGTAAAAGCACTGGCTCTTGATGAAAGGACATTAAATCCATTTAAATAAATAGCTTGCACTTGCTGTAACGGAATATGTGAACAGTAACACCACTGGCGGCAGGGAGTATAGAGGGGGAGCAGAAGGGAGGACGGGCCCGGGGCGGAAGGTTGAATTTGCACCCCCCCCAATCGCCTCAAGGGGGGCAGAAAGTTGAGGGTGTGCCCCTAGTACATTTTGGGCTAGAGATGCCACTGCCCACAGACCACAAATTCTGACCCATTCGTTTCCTAATGCGGAAACATTCTCTAGGAACAATCCAAAAGATTAGTGAAGAAACACCATCACCAATCTTTTGGATTGTTCCTAGAGAATTTCCACATTAGGAAACGAAACGTCGGAGATATATGTACTCAGCTGTGGATTTTAATAATTTTCTGCCTACTTTGCTATTTCTAACTCCTTTGAAGTACGCAAGTAGGATCGGACATTGTTTTTATTCTTGCTGGATTCTTTTTTACATGGATTGTTTAATCGTACTTCCTAGATCATTATAATTGATTCGCTAAGATTTTTCTCAATACGTACTGCTAAATGCTCCGACATATATATATATGTACACATAACAGCAATACTACGTACACTGACATTTAAAAAAAAGTATAGAGATAGATTTATGGCAATCTACATTAAAAACTGATATCCATCGACAATACACCATGCATAACTACATTTTGGAAACAAATAAAATGGTTCCCATTTACCGGTATATCAATCCATAGTTGTCATTTATAAGCCATTTGTTCAAATGTTGATAATTGCAAAAGGTCCTCAAGCCAATGGGTTTCGAAAGGAGGGCACATATCCTTCCAATGCTTTAAGTCTTTCAGAAACAGTGAGGTACCGAGAGTCCATTTTCATTGCTACTCTGTTAAGTTTGATGCTACAGGCAGATAATTCAGAGGCTGATACATATCCATAAATATCAATAATGGTTGCAATATAACATTAATACACGCAATGTAAAATACCAATTTATTGACATTTAACCCAATCATCTGTTTTATATCTCGGGGAAATAAAACTTCTAAATATTTAACAACATCCAGGCACCATCAAAATTACCATATTGAAAATACATTTTGTGAATACTGACCTCAGATTTAGAACAATTAATCAAGTATCCAGATAACTCTCCAAATATATTCATCAATTTCATTAATTTAGGGATAGATATCTTGGGTTCAGAAACAAAATCTCATCTGCCTAGCAAGCAATTTTTAATTCATTAGAATTATATTTAAAATCACATATGTTTTCATCTTTATCAAACAGCACACGCTAACAGCGCAATCCTCTAAGTATACGCGGCTGACCTAAAGGGCCGGCCGCTGTATCCTATGTAGATTTCCGGCTGCCCCAGGGTAGCTAAGTCACACCTCGGGAGAAGGGGAAGAAAAAAAAGTTGTTGTTGCCGTATCCATTTACTGCAAACTGCTGCGTGTTCTTCCTTCTACAAGCTGAAATTGCACTCCAGAACCTCTTCCAGGTCACGCAACTCCCCTCTCCCAAGTTAATCCCAGAATGCACTGCAATGCATTTTGGAGCTATCCTGAGAAAGGAACGAGAAGCTACGAGACCCAGAAGAGGCTTTCAGAGCGCGATTTCAGCTTGCAGAGGGAACAACATGCAGCGATTTCGAGCAAAAAAGGTAAGAAAACCACTTTTTAACCTTTTTTTTCTTTTTAAAAACATTTTCAGGTTGCTTCCCCCCCCCCCCCCCGTAGCCTCAAAGCAGTGAGACAAATTCGCAGATGCTAAAGTCCCACATACGGGGGGCGGAGCCAACTCTAACAGTCAAAAGTGGACATCCTAGTCTAGTTCCTCTCTCCAACAATAATAATGAGGAAAGCTATCCATTAGTTCAGTGGTTCTTAACCTTGTTGGAGGTACTGAACCCCACCAGTTTCATATGCGCATTCACTGAACCCTTCTTAATTTGAAAAATAAAATATGATTTTTTCAAATTCAAAACATAGGTATATATTTTTAGGTATATACATAGGTATATTTTTATAGGTGCACAAAATGAACAAAACCATTAAAGAACAAAACCATTAAGAACAAATATAAAACATGATTGTCACACAAAAACAAAAACATAATAATGAATATTTACTCACTGCAAATCAGTGTGACTTCTGCTGTTGCCTTTCAGAGACCAGTTTAGAAATGCGCGGCTTTACCTTGGCAAGTGCCACTCTCATGTCATGTCACACCCCTGCAGCCACTCAGAGAAAAAGCCTGTCACTCAATAAACCTTCAGTTTTCTTACTCATTACAGACCTCATAAAAGGAGATTATACAGAATGCAGAAAACTAATTGCTATCTAATTGCCGAGGGCGGACGCTCCGAGGCCTCCTCCGAGGCGTCGCAGGAGTGCGACGGGAAGGGCGGACCGCCTGGGGGCGTTGTGCGCAGGCGGGGTCCGCCCTTCCCGTTGCACTCCAGCGACGCCTCGGAGGAGGCCTTGGAGCTCCGCCGAGGGCGGACGCTCCGAGGCCTTCTCCTGCCCAGCTCCGGAGCCGGCGGCAGCGGAGGCTCCGCTGCTGCCGGCTCCGGAGACATCCTCGTAGAGCGGCACGGGGGGTCATTAGGGCGGCGTGCGTGCGCCCTCGGGAGTCAGTCTCGAGGGTTCGGCGGAGGACTACACCGCCGAATCCTCGAGACTGAATCACCGAACCCCTGGGGTTCGATCAAACCCCGGTTAAGAACCAGTGGATTAGTTGATATTCTAGACCAGTGGTTCTCAACGTTCTCCCCGGGAGGTAAGGAGAACTTTGAGTAATTGCGGGGGTGGACACATCCAAGCATTTACATGGTTTCTACCATGTAGATTCTTTGATGAAAAGTCAGGCTTGTACTCTGACTGAATGCACAGTTGTCCCCTGCATGGTTCCTTTGATGCACAGTCAGGTCTGACTTACGACTGAAGCTCTTTCCACACTAAAAGCATTCATAGGGTTTCTCCCCTATGTGGGTTCTTTGATGCACAGTAAGACTTGAGCTCCCACTGAAGCCCTTTCCACACTCCAAGCATTTATAGGGTTTCTCCCCTGTGTGGATTCTTTTTTGATGGAGAGTCAGGCATGACTTCTGACTGAAGCTCTTTCCACACTCCAAGCATTCATAGGGTTTCTCCCCTGTGTGGATTCTTTGATGCACAGTCACGTATGACTTCTGACTGAAGCTCTTTCCACACTCCAAGCATGTATAGGGTTTCTCCCCTGTGTGGCTTCTTTGATGCACTGTCAGTTTTGTGATCACACTGAAGCTTTTTCCACACTTCAAGCATTTATAGGGTTTCTCCCCTGTGTGGCTTCTTTGATGCACAGTCAGGTGTGAGTTCGCGCTGAAGCTCTTTCCACACTCCAAGCATTTATATGGTTTCTCCCCTGCATGGTTCCTTTGATGCACAATTAGATTTGAGCTCCCACTGAAGCCCTTTCCACACTCCAAGCATTTATAGGGTTTCTCCCCTGTGTGGGTTCTTTGATGCACAGTCAGGTCTGACTTACGACTGAAGCTCTTTCCGCAATCTAAGCATTTATAGGGTTTCTCCCTAGCGTGGGTTCTTTGATGCACACTCAGGTGTGTGTTCGCACTGAAGCTCTTTCCACACTCCAAGCATTTATAGGGTTTCTCCCCTGCGTGGGTTCTTTGATGCAGAGTCAGGTGAGCGTTCGTGCTGAAGCTCTTTCCACACTCCAAGCATTTATAGGGTTTCTCCCCTGTGTGGATTCTTCGATGCACAGTCAGGTATGACTTGTCACTGAAGCTCCTTCCACAATCCAAGCATTTATGTTTGTCCCCTGTGTGGGTTCTTTGATGCACAGTGAGGCATGACTTAATACTGAAGCTCTTTCCACACTCCAAGCACGTATAGGGTTTCTCTCCTGTGTGGGTTCTTTGATGTAGTGTTAGTCTTGTGCTCACCATGAAGCTCATTCCACATTCTAAGCATTTATAGGGTTTCTCCCCTGTGTGAATTCTTCGATGCACAGTCAGGCTTGAGCTGACTCTGAAGCTCTTTCCACACTCCAAGCACTTATAGGGCGTATCCCCTGTGTGGGTTGTTTGATGTACAGTCAGGCTTGACTTCACTCGGAAGCACTTTCCACACTCTAAGCAAGTATAGGGCTTCTCCCCTGTGTGGCTTCTTTGATGCACAGTCAGGTTGAACTTCACACTGAAACTCTTTCCACACTCGACACATTTATAGGGTTTCTCCCTTGTGTGCGTTTTTTGATGTCTTCTCAATATTGATTTACTCCTGAATGTTTTTGCACATTGAAAACATTGTTCCATCCTCTTTCCATCTTCTTTTTCCAGATCGACGATGATGACATAGAAATCCCCACCCTCATGAGCATCAGATTTATTCCTCTGTTTCTCTGTCTGGCTTCGCTCCTGCATCTCCAATATGTCTCTAAAAGTCACTTTCGCTACATCAAGCGTGGTGGTTTCTGGTGACATCCCACGAGTCTCCCCCTGATCCCCATTTTCTTGTTTGTTGCTTCCTGGAACAATGAGAGATTCTGGATTAGTAGTGAAATTGAGAAATGACACCTCGAAAGCTCATGTCCTCAGGGACATCCTGCTCCTGCATTTTATGTCTGCAACTCCAGCCACTATTTCATACCTGGCTCTGCTTGGTGGAATACAAAGTTTTAGTGAAAAGCAAAGGAGAATTTTGCCAGCCTCTGCCCACTCCTCATTTAGATCAGTGTTTTGTTTGTTGATGTACAGATATGTTGTATAGCCCAATCCTCTCGTGCTGAGCAGCTGGCAGAACAAGCTTTCTGTCAGCAAATACTGCCTTTCAGCAGTCATAAAAGAGTATCCGGCAGCACGCAAAGTTGCTTGCTGCTGGAGTGCCGATAGGGAAGCCGAAGTGGTCCACCAGCAAAGGCCTGCCGACCCAAGTAGGCCGGCTGGGAACTTGGGGGTGGGTGGGTGGGCGTAACAGTAGAGTTACCAGATCTTCTGGCATCCTGAGGGAAGAGGAAGTTACATCATGGGGGTGGGTCAAAACTGTGATGTCACTTCCGCCGGAAGTGGCCGTGTCCACCGAATGTGTCAGGTGACATCACAGGGGACGTGTCCAGATGACTCAACATTATTAAATAAATACAGTATTTTACCTTTTTTCCCCTGTGTCTCTTAACATGTGCAGAGTGCCACCGCTGTTTTCGTACCAGACAGCTGGCTGCATTATGGCGGAAAGTCCTGGTTGCCACAACTCAGCCAGCTGGTCTGGACGGAAACATCAGTGGCACTCTGCACATGCTTAGAGGCACGGGGGAAAAAGGTAAAATATTGTATTTTAATAATGTTGAGCCAACTGAACATGCCGGCTGGACATCCAGAGCCCCCACTGCAGTGCATACCTCTTCTGTTCTTCTTATTTAGTCACCTCTTCTTCTTTAGTCCGGCCATCCAGTCTCCTCTTCTTCTTTAGTCTTGCCATCCAGGACTGCCCGCTGCCCCACTGCAACGCGTCTTTATCTTCCTAGCCTTGCGCGCCTACACGCGAGTGCATCTAGCCTCGTGCGAGTGCACGACAAGGGAGGCTAGAAGCTCTCAGAAAACGAGTGTGTCTGGCCTCACGCTAGTGCACACAAGGCTGGAACGTCTCCGAAAATGTCCAAGTGAACCCGGACGTTTTCCGAGTGCATCCAGCCTCACGCAGGCATGCGAGGTTAGGAAGATAAAGACGAAGACACGCTGCAGCAAGCAGCGGGGCAGTCCTAGATGGCCGGGACAAAGAGAAGACCGTCCGAGAGTCCGGGATTTGGACTTCCGAATTGGGACTGTCCCGCCCATATCCGGGACTATGGTAAGCCTACGTAACAGGGTAGTGATGGGGTGGGGAGGAGGGCAGATCAGGGTCTGGAAGGGGCCGTTCGTTGGCAGCGGAGTTCCCCAATTCCAAACCCTCATCCCTGACCGGATACCCCCACCTGGGTCTGGGTAGACCCATCTGCACTCTGGAGGTTTGCTCCCTTACCCAGTCCAGACACCCGGGACTACCCCTCTGCAGGGTACAGCGCAAGCTATTTTGGCGCTACTGCATTGGTGTGGGGAAAGCAGAGGACTGGGCTCGTACTTGTTCTAGTATAGTTTATGTATTCTACAAATACAGTACGTCTAACAGTACGTCTAACAGAGATGGAATGTTTTCTAGAAAGACCGGACAGAAATATGTGAAATTATAATGACATATATGTTACAGGAAAATATTTCACTTTAAGAGGGTAGCTGTACTATTACTCTGGGTGCTGATTTGCTGGTTTACCCCAACGGAAGCCAGAACCCTCTTCATGCAGTCCCTGAGCTTCAGGCACCCATGGATCTTCCCCTCGTTCCAGCTGGATGATGAGGTCAGGTTTGGCCACTGGACATCCCCCTTGGGAAAGAGAAGAGGACAGAAAGTTCAGTTCAAAAATCATTGCACTCCTACAGATATCCCTGAGGAGAAATCATCTGAGTAAAACTATTCTTTTAGAGCAGGGTGGTCCAACGTTTCATACCTCGAGGGCCACATTCGAACTTTGACATGGAACCTGGGGGCCACAAAATGAATTAAATTAATAATTAATAATAATGACCAATGCACACGTAATTAATAATAATGACCACTGCACAAGCAGAACTTTAAGACCCACACTGGAATATTTTTAGTTTTTTACAGAACTAATTGAATTTAAAAAAATCTTGTATCTTCGTTTGCAGCCCAATTCCTACACTTATTTCCTTGGAAGTCAGCCCAGCTTTGTTCAGTAGGGCTTGCTTCATGGTAGGCATGCTTGGGATTGTAGCTGTGCGTGTGTCCAAAGAAGTTCTTGTTGTTTGGGGCCTGATGAACATTTCAATTTTGTTTCTGCTAATATTTTCATTGCTTTTTTCTTATGAAACTTTTTTTTATCTTGCTGCAATTGCCAGTGCAGAAAAACTGCTCCCTTCAGAGATCTATCAACTTTCACACCACCAAACTGCTGGCCAGAAAAAGAGGAGGTAAAAAAAGGCTGAGGGGAGGAAATTCATAGTAAAGTGAATGGGCAAACTGTTAAGAGGCAAAATAGTTGCAAGTTGATGCCTCTGCTGAAGCCCTAAACTATTGTTTGAAATAAGTCTTGGGAAGATTGCAGGTGTGTGTTTGTGTGTGGGGGTTTAATGCAGCTTACCTCTTTCCCTGTTGACGCTTTTTCTGCTGTAAATTGCTCTCCCCTGAGCTGCTCTCCCTCTCTCAAGTGGGACTGCAGATACAGGTACACTTTTATAGAGTAAAAAACACATCTGGAGCCCTGCAAGGGGGGAGCAGCTGGGGGTGGTGAGAGGCTCTCTTGAATATCAAAATAGCTGGTGCAACCTCTCCTCATCTTGTTTCCCTCCGGTCTGAAAGAAAAGGAGTCCCAGCCTCCGCGGCGCTGGAGAGAGCGTTGGGGGGAGGGAGAGGGGGGGAAAGCCACATGCAGCGAGGCGAGGGGCATCGGGCAGTGCTGCGCACGGATCCAACTGACCAGAAGCACTGCCCCAGCGAGTTTCTCTCCTCTCTCTACCCCAACGTGCAGTTCCCATTCTGTGCACAGAGGAGGAGATGGAGAAGGAGGGGGGAGAAGGAGCTCCGCCGCGCCTGCTCGTTCCTTTGCCGCCTTAACCGTGTGTGTGGGGGGGGAGAGAAAAAGTGTGGCTTGTCATGGGAAGGCACCAAGGCGCACAGGGCAGTGCACGCCACAGCTGCACCATCAGCTCTTCTGCCTCTCCTCATCTCGTTTCCTTCCAGTAGAAAAGGAGTCTCAGGGGGGCTGGAGAGAGCGTTTGGGGGGGGAGTGAGGGGGGAAAGCCATGTGCGGCGAGGAGTAGTGCTGCAGGGATCCAACTGAGCTGACCAGAATCACTGCTCCTCCGGGTTTGTCCCCTCTCTATTTTTTTAAAATAGCGACCAGGGAGCTGCAAAACATACCCCCGGCCCGAAGGCCTCTTCTGCGGCCCGGAGCCGCTCTCGGAGCCCCCTCCCTCCCCCCCCGCCAAGTAACTTACTACTTCCCGCTTCCCTGAGGATCGGAAAGACGTTCGGCTCCCGAGCGTCTTTTCAATCATCAGGGCAAGGGAGCGTGGGTGGGGGGGCATGCTGGAGAGCGTTATTTGGCTAAAGCGCATGTCCAGCACTCCAAGCAACGATCAGAAAAGCACTCAGAGCCAGCCGAGTGCCTTACCGATCGTCGCCTGGAGTGCCGGGCATGCGCTTCAGCCAACGAACACTCTCTGGCATTCCAATCCTCAGGGAAGCGGGAAGTAGTAAGTTACTTGGCGGGGGGAGGGAGGGGGCTCCGAGAGCGGCGGGGGGCCGCAGAAGAGGCCTTCAGGGGCCGCATGCGGCCCGCGGGCCACGGGTTGGACCACCATGTTTTAGAGCAAGCAAACATGCCTTCCCCCAAAAAAGGGCCAGAAAAAGCCATTGACCACACGGACGATGGAGCCCCCTTACCCAGCGAGGCCACATTCCCGTAATTCTCCAGCATGACTTCTCTGTACAAAGATCTCTGGTCTGGGTCCAGCAGAGCTGCCTCTTTCTCTGTGAAATACATGGCCACATCTTCGAAAATCACCTGTCCCTGTAAAGAGAAAAATGCCCTCAGACAGTGTCCGGATCCCAGACTCCCTCAGCATCTCCAGCACAGGCAGGAAAGGAACGTCTCCCTCCCCAGATGAAACAATTTATTTACTTTCTTTTAAAATATTTACATTTCCTTTCTCCACCAAACGGAGGTGTTCAACTATTTTAAGTATTAACATTTCCTATAAATTTATCTAGATCGGTGTTCCAGCAGTTTAAACATGACCAAATGGATGTACAAATAAAACTGTACAGGAAAAGCTACACAAGGAAGCTGCATTGTTTGTTCTTCTCTTTGGGAATGTGTGGGCTTTCCTTCTCAAAGAATTAGGAAACCTTCTGGAAGAACTAAGAAATGTAGAAAAGCCTCACCCCCACACGATATGGATGGTATGAACGGATGAGAACATAGAAAAGAGACAGAAGGTTCGATATATTTTGATAATTCCCTAATGAGTTTAATGGGGGAGCAATGTGTTTTAACTGCAAAAACACTCTCAGCTATTTTTCAAGAACTTAAACACAAAACAGCCAAAATTAACTCCCTTCATGAACTGTTTAGCAAGTGTTTTGCCAATGCTACAAACTCCCAGAGTCTGGCATCCACTGGGGATAGAAAATTAATTAATGATCCTGAGAGAGGGCATGACGAAGATCTTAAAACAGTCTTCTCAGGGCGTTTATCGGCAAAACAGATAAGGCTTGAAGTGTTGGATAATATGAATAGGGGTTGCTGGAGGAATAAAAGAGCTGTACGGGGTACTCTCTGAGCAGGCTCCTAAGAGGAGTTGAAGAGGGGCAGGCAGACCTACAAAACACTGAAAACTACCTGTCCCCCTTTTATATGGTTAGATTAACTTCCAAGAAAATCTGCCTCCAGCGCTTAAGACACAGCATCGTTTCTCTCCTTTCCCACCTCCACAAGGGGATCCAAGGAAAGCCATTTCCCTTCTCGCGACCAGGCAACATGAAAGCAATCTTAAAGCACACAGATACAAGGGGGAAAGGAAGAGCCCACCCCACAGCGTTATTCCCGGAGCTTGCAAAGACTAACCATCTCCCCACTTTGCAGCACTCAGACGCTTCTCCGTTAGGTGTTCCTTCCAAAGGACGCTCCTGCAAGACAAAAAAAAAAAAAGAGCGTCCCTGCCTGTGTTTTGGGAAGGCAAGCCGACAGGCTCCCCAACAAGGCCTTTTCCCACCAGCAGGCGTCACCAAGACCTCCTCCAATCAGGCAACTGGAAAGAAAACGAGACTCGAGGAAGGACTTACAACCCCCTTTTCGAAGTTCCAGAGGATTCTGGGAGATGTAGTTTTTCATTGCTTTGGCAAGAAACACTAAAGGGAGCTTTCCTGCAGCCTTTGGGGAGGAAGCTTCTATTGCGATCCGATGCATTGCCACACACGGACCCAGTGCAAAGGAGGATCACTTCTGTGTATTGAACAGTTGTGCAGAAGGGAGATTTGACAGGTTCAGCTCTATCATGTAAGCGTGAAAAAGCTGCATCTTCTAATCTCCCTGTCGTCCTCTGCATCTCTGCATCTGTACCTGCTCCTAAGTGTGTGTGTGTGTGTGTGTGTGTGTGTGTGTGTGTGTGTGTGTGTGTGTGAGAGAGAGAGAGAGAGAGAGAGAGAGAGAGAGAGAGAGAGTGTACAAGAATGTCCAATCTTAAGCACACACAATGACAAGCACACACACATAGACTGACATAGAACTCTCTGAACCTGGGATGGGAATGGGGACGAGTGGAGTGGGAAGGTGCTTACTGGCCAAGCAGACACGTTTCGACATGGGCAGTGGTGGAAAAATCTGACAGGTTTTTTAAAAAAATATTTTTTATAAATTTACATTTTTTAAGCATTTATATCCTGCCTTTCCTATCCCGACAGGGACCTTAAGGCAATTTACAACTTAACTTAAAAATATCCTAGAGAGCCTCTAGTCCACCCCTGAATAACCACAGAAAACGTGCCAGGTACCTCAGAAAAAATAGGGGTGCTGGGTAACACCTAGGCCTGATATTTAGCCCATTTAAGAAAAAAAAAACACTGTAGTGGACTGATATAAACTTTTGCCAGCATGCCAAGTATACTTTTGTTCTCTCGCTTTCTTATCTTGAAAGGAATTCTTCCTCCTCACCATGAGTCTCATTCATTTGTGATGAAGTGCCGAAGGGAGTGAGGGTGGTTAAACCGCTGAACCATAAGCTGTCGACCGAAAGGTTGGCAGTTTGATTCCTGCGACAGGGTGAGCGCTCGTTGCTTGGCCAGCTCTTGCCAACCTAGCAGTTCCAAAGCATGTCAATGCGAGTAGATAAATAGGTACCGCCAGAGGCGTATTTAGGGCGGAGCAAGCGGAGCACCCCGCTCCGGGCACCATCGCCCGAAGGGCGCCCCGCCGCTCCGTCCGTGAGTCGGACGAAAAGGGCGGCCTTTTTCCCTCAGTTAACAGACTGAGCATGCGCAAAAAATTGCGCAGCGGGCCTTCCTTAGAAGGCCCTGGGCAGCCGGCCGGGGAAGACGTCCCCAGCCGGCTCTCCCGATTGGGGGGGGGTCCCGCCGGGTCTCCCCCTCCCGGAGCACGCCACTGCCTCCCGGAGCGCGCCCCTGCCTCCCGGAGCGCGCCCCTCCCTCCCAGAGCGCGCCCCTGCCTCCGGAGCGTGCCGCGGCCAATAGGCCGCGGCACGCTATTTCCTTAGGGCGCCTACCCCCCATGCTCCGGGCGCCAAGAGAGGCTGTTACGCCTCTGGGTACCGCTTGCGGGAAGGTAAACAGCGCTCCGTGTTCCAGTTGCATGCTACGCGCTGCAGCAAGGAGAGTCATGCCGTCCACATCGAACAACGCTGGCTCTTTGGCTTTGAAATTGGGATGAGCACCACACCCTAGAGTCGGACACGACTGGACTTAATTGTCAGGGGTCACCTTTACCTTTTTAGATGTGCATAGGATTGCGCTGTAAGCCAAGGATTGCTTTCAGTAGTTGCGGGGAGATATATGCTGAATTATGGAGCTAATATTTTGAATATGTGTTTAAAGTTGGCTCGAGTCTCACTTTTATCTTGATCCTCACTTTTCGAATGAAATGTTGACTGAGCAGTGACATACAAGAACCACACTCACTGCCCTTGTCAAAACTTGTGTGCTTGGCCCCATTCCCATTCCAGGTTCAGAGAGTTCTATGTCAGACAATGTGTGTTTAAGATTGGGCATTCTTGTAGTTGTACACTATCTCCCCCCCCCCCCTTTAGGAGCAGGTACCGTAGTACTGTACCACCATACATGCAGAGGACGACAGGGAGGTTAGAAGATGCAGCTTTTTCACGCTTGCATGATAGTGCTGAACCTGTCAAATTTGCCTTCTGCACAACACTTAAATACACAGAATTGATCCTTCTTTGCACTGGGTCCGAGTATGGCAATGCATCGGATCGCAATAGAAGCTTCCTCCCCAAAGGCTGCAGTAAAGCTCCCTTTATAGTTTATTGCTAAAGCAATGAAAAACTATATCTCCCAGAATCCTCTGGATCTCGGAAAAGGGGCTCCAAGTCCTTCCTCGCGTCTCGTTTTCTTTCTAGTTGCCTGATTGGAGGAGGTCTTGGTGACGCCTGCTGGTGGGAAAAGGCCTTGTCCGGGAGCCTTTCCGCTGCCGCCCCAAGCACAGGCAGGGACGCTCCTTTTTCTATCTTGCCGGAGCGTCCTTTGGTAGCAACACCTGACGGAGAAGCGGCCGGAAGAGCGTCTGGGTGCTGCAAAGTTCCGTGGGGAGATGGTTGGTCTTTGCAAGATCGGGAATAACGCGGGAGGGCCCTTCCCCTTCCCCTTGTATTTTTGTGCCTTAAGATTGCTTTCTTTGCATGCACTGGGGCGAGAACAAGATGAGAAATGGCTTTCCTTGGATCCCCTTGTTCTGGAGGTGGGAAGGGAGAGAAAGGATGCTGTGTCTTAAGCGCTGGAGGCAGATTTTCTTTGGGAGAACTTTTTAGAAATTGCTGCAAAAATGATGATCTAACCACAAAGATCTGGCAGTTGCAGAATAAATATACTGAGTATTTCACAGTGTGTAAGAAAAGTATTTATTGGTGACTTTCACCTATTGGTTTCTTATTTTACTTATTCAATTGCTTTTTCTGCACCTTGCCCTAGAATTCCTACAGAAGTTGGGTAGCAGGGAGACAGAAGTCAGAATCTCCCCACATTGAGATTTTCATTTGCAGAACGTCTCACGGTGCATTCCTACCTAACTATAGGTCGACAGAGCAAGGTCTCCGCCGGCCTAGGCTGGAAAGCATGTTTTCGGTATCCTGATAGTAAGTGGCGCCAGAGGCGCAGTGATGGGGACTCGAGTCAAATGACTCGACTCGCAAGTGTGACTTAGCCACTTTTTCCCTGACTCGTACTCGTACTTGTACTCGTGACCCACTGACTCGCACTCGCACTCGCGACCCACGGGACTTGTACTTGACTTGCACTTGTGGGGGTAACGACTTGCCATTTCCAAGTCATTTTCCTTTAATGGCCAGCATCAACACAGGCAGGCAGGCAGGCAGGCAGGCAGGCGCAGTGGAGACCTCGGAGGAGGAGGGCAGCAGGGAGGAAGGGTTTTCAAGGGGGTGGGAAAGCAAGCCTGGCTCTGAGTTCCCCCCCTTTTGTTGCTGTCTGTTTGGCATTGGCCACAACTCTGAGCGCGAGGGGTGGGGAGGAGTGAGGGAAGGCGAAGCTGCCGCAGCAGTTCCTCCTCATTGACCAAAACTCCGAGCCCAAGGGATGCTCAGCTCAGCAAGGGGAAGGTGCAGGGAGGGAATAATAAATGGTTTGAATGTAGACACGCTTGTTTTTCCCAAACCAGATGGGTGGTGACAAGACTGAGAGGTGAGGGAAAGGGCATAGGGGGAGCCAAGTGAGTGCTTTAAAAGTCTCAGCGGTCCCCACACACAGACACCCACCCACCCCATTTTCAGGGGAAAAAGCCATTTTCCCCAAAGTGACTCGACTCGTGACTTGTGACTCGTGGTTTCTGGCCTTACTCGTACTCAACTCGCACTCGTGCAAAAATGACTCGCACTTGACTCGTACTTGCCCAAAAATGTTGACACTGACTTGCACTCGGACTCGCACTCTTGCAAAAATGACTCGTACTCGCACTCGCACTCGTGACCTAGTTATTTAGATACATCCCTGCAGAGGCGTAGCTAGCCCCCGCAAAGGGGGTGCCTGAACCACATGACACCCCCCGCAACCCATGTGACACCCCGTGACGTCACAAGCCACTCCGCTCCGGTGACTTTTCCATTTTTTGACAAATGGCCTGCAAGGAGGCTGCTCGAAGCGTCTGACGCTAAAAATAAGTGTCTTGGCACACACACACCCCCGGGCACTTTTAGCATTGGAAGTTTCCTTTCTTCTTCAAAAGGAGTGCAATAAGCAGCCTCCTTGCAGGCTCCTCCAGTGAGACTAGGTGCTAGAGAGGCTCTGCAAGGTTGTATATATTCACATATTAGACGATCTTGCTGATAAGATGAGGGCAGGTTTTGAGCCAAAAATCCTGAAATTTGCTATGACCCTTTGATTAAACGAGGGTAAAACGCAAGGACTTGTGGGGTCAGATCCTGGAAAAGCTCAAATGACTTACCAGTAATTGTTACCTAAGAACTCTACATTCAAATGTATCGAATAGTAAAAGAGTGGACAATGCTTGGTAGAAGTTGAGTGATGTCATTTTACTACTGTAAATAAATTACTCTTTTTAGGAGATCACAGGTTTTATTAAATCAGGAATCATTAATAAATATGTGGAGGCGGTGCTAACATTGCAACTCATATTGGGATGAGGTACGGTAGCCATGAAAGCAAACAAGCACCAGTAGAGCATGTTAACAGAGATACATTGAGGTGGATTGAACATTGCAACTGCAGACCATATGAAGAGAGCATGTTAATATGGCAGAGCATATGACAGAGCACCATTAACAAAAAAAACGACAGAGAACCATTGAAAAAAGGCACCATTTAAAACAAAACAAAATACAGGCAGAGAATAAATTGGGGGGGGGGGGGGGAACCAATGCATACATTGTACCTGCTGACAAAATGTTGATTCAGATGATGATCAGAGGAAATCAGGCTGCTAAGGACAGACGATGAGAGCCAAAACACTACAAGCTCTGCAGTCTCCCACCAAATACCATATTAACTGCAGTGAGCAGGACCTACTCAGCTTTTCAATTGCTGTTCTTGCAAAGCGCACAGTTCCTGTGCTGGAGAGAGTTTCCCATTTCTTCTCCCCAAATCCTGATATGTTCCAGGATTGCAAATTGGTAAAATATTTTCTTTCCCCGTTTCACTCTCAGTTCCCCTCGCTATTCACAAACTCAACCCAACCACTTACTGGTAGATCAAAACTAATGGGAATCCACAAAAACATTCAGGGCAGCAATTCCTACCAACAATATGGTAATGCAGGGATTCCCAATCTTCGAAGGCCCATGTTCCCGCTACGCGGGCCTTCCAGACGTGTACCCCCCATGTACCCTTTCCCTTCGGGTTGCGATGAGAGTGGGAGAGCCCGCCCCCACCGATACCACAAGCCGTTTAAAAAGGCCCCAAGATGTCCCCGGAAGCTCCTTCTACCTGTTCTTCTGGGAGCTGCCATCTTGGATCTTGCAAAATCTTGCGAGACTCAAGATGGCGGTGCTCAGTTCTCGTGAGAATTGAGTGCCACCATCTTGGTTTAGATTTAATTTAAATCTAAATTTAAATCTTGGTTTAGATTTAATTTGAGCATCTTGAAATGGTCAAAAGGATAGTTATGAGAACTGTCCTCTCCACGAAAATTTTCCCGCCTTATTGCAACCATGTAGTCAGAAAAGAAACACAATTCCCAAAGAAAAGAAGAAACAATGCAGCTTCCTTGTGTTGCTTTTCCTGTACAGTTTTATTTGTACATCCATTTTGTTGCATTTAAACTGCTGGAACATCGATCTAGATAAATTTGTAGGAAATGTTAATACTTGACACTTGAAAAATATTTGAACACCTCCTTTTGGTGGGGAAAGGAAATGTAAATATTTTAAATGAAAGTACACAAATTGTTTCGTCTGGGGAGGGAGACGTTCCTTTCCTGTCTGTGCTGGAGTTGCTGAGGGAGTCTGGGGTCTGGACACGGTCTGAGGGCATTTTTCTCTTTACAGGGACAGGTGATTTTCGAAGATGTGGCCATGTATTTCACAGAGAAAGAGGCAGCTCTGCTGGACCCAGACCAGAGATCCTTGTACAGGGAAGTCATGCTGGAGAATTATGGGAATGTGGTCTCACTGGGTAAGGGGGCTCCATCGTCCGTGTGGTCAATGGCTTTTTCTGGCCCTGTTTGGGGGGGGGGGAAGGCATGTTTGCTCACTCTAAAAGAATGGTTTTACTCAGTTGATTTCTTCTCTGCCTTCACAGGTATATCTGTGGGAGTTCAATGATTTTCAGGCTCAACTTTCTGTCCTCTTCTCTTTCCCAAGGGGGATATCCAGTGGCCAAACCTGACCTCATCATCCAGCTGGAACGAGGGGAAGATCCATGGGTGCCTGAAGCTCAGGGACTGCATGAAGAGGGCTCTGGCTTCCGTTGGGGTAAGCCAGCAAATCAGCACCCAGAATAATAGTACAGCTACCCTCTTAAAGTGAAATATTTTCCTGTAACTTTTATGTCATTATAATTTCACATATTTTTGAACTGCCTTTCTAGGAAACATTCCATCTCTGTTAGACTTAACTGTATTTGTAGAGTATGTAAAGTATACTAGAACAAGTATGAGCCCAGTCCTCTGCTTTCTCCCACAGCAATGCAGTAGTGCCATAGTAGCTTTGAATTGAATTCCACCTAGCAGAGCCATGTATGAAATATTGGCTGGAGTAGACAGACATAGAATGCAGGAGCAGGATGTCCCTGAGGACATGAGCTTTCAAGGTGTCATTTCTCAATTTCACTACTAATCCAGAATCTCTCATTGTTCCAGGAAGCAACAGACAAGAAAATGAGGATCAGGGAGAGACTCGTGGGATGTCACCAGAAACCACCACGCTTGATGTAGTGAAAGTGACTTTTAGAGACATATTGGAGATGCAGGAGCGAAGCCAAACAGAGAAACAGAGAAGTAAATCTGATGCAAGTGAGGGTGGGGATTTCTATGTCATCCTTGTTGATCCAGAAAAAGAAAATGGAAAGAGGATGGAACAGTACTATAAATGTGAAAAAACATTCAGGAGTAAATCAAAATTGAGAAGACATCAAAGAACCCACACAGGGGAGAAGCCGTATACGTGCTTGGAGTGTGGAAAGAGTTTCAGTGTGAACTTAAACCTTACTGTGCATCAAAGAAGCCACACAGGGGAGAAGCCCTATACTTGCTTGGTGTGTGGAAAGAGCTTCAGTGTGAGCTCAAGCCTGATTGTTCATCAAAGAACCCACACAGGGGAGACACCCTATAAGTGCTTGGAGTGTGGAAAGAGTTTCAGTGCGAAGTCAAACCTGACTGTGCATCAAAGAATCCACACAGGGGAGAAACCCTATAAATGCTTGGAGTGTGGAAAGAGCTTTAGGGTGAGCACAAGACTAACATTGCATCAAAGAACCCACACAGGGGAGAAACCCTATACATGCTTTGAGTGTGGAAAGAGCTTCAGTCATAAGTCATGCCTGACTGTGCATCAAAGAAACCACACAGGGGAGAAACCATATAAATGCTTGGACTGTGGAAAGAGGTTCAGTGTGAGCTCAAATCTGACTTTTCATCGAGGGACACACACAGGGGAGAAACCCTATAAATGCGTAGAGTGTGGAAAGAGCTTCAGTCAGAAGTCATACCTGACTGTGCATCAAAGAACCCACACAGGGGTGAAACCCTATAAATGCTTGGAGTGTGGAATGAGCGTCAATGGGAGAGTAGAACTGACTGTGCATCAAATGACCCACACAGCAGAGAAACCATATAAATGCTTGGAGTGTGGAAAGAGCTTTTGTGAGAAGTCACTCCTGACCGTGCATCAAAGAACCCACATAGGGGAGAAACCCTGTAAATGCTTGGAGTGTGGAAAGAGCTTCAGTGAGAAGTCACTCCTGACTGTGCATCAAAGAACCCACACAGGGGAGAAGCCCTATAAATGCTTAGAGTGTGGAAAGAGCTTCAGTCATAACTCGAACCTGACTCTGCATCAAAGAAGCCACACTGGGGAGAAACCCTATAAATGCTTAGAGTGTGGAAAGAGCTTCAGTACGAAGTCGCACCTGACTGTGCATCAAAGAAACCACACGGGGGACAAACCCTATAAATGCTTGGAATGTGGAAAGAGCTTCAGTGCAAACTCACACCTGACTGTGCATCAAAGAAGCCACACAGGGGAGAAACCCTATAAATGCTTGGAGTGTGGAAAGAGCTTCAGTGTGATCACAAAACTGACTGTGCATCAAAGAATCCACACAGGGGAGAAACCCTATAAATGCTTGGAGTGTGGAAAGAGCTTCAGTCAGAAGTCATACGTGACTGTGCATCAAAGAATCCACACAGGTGAGAAACCCTATAAATGCTTGGAGTGTGGAAAGAGTTTCAGTGAGAAGTCATACGTGACTGTGCATCAAAGAATCCACACAGGGGAGAAACCCTATAAATGCTTGGAGTGTGGAAAGTGCTTTAGTGCGAAGTCACACCTGACTGCGCATCAAAGAAGCCACATGCGCATCAAAGAAGCCCTTTAAATGTTTTGAGTGTGGAAAGAGATTGAGTGAGAAGTCACTCCCGACTGTGCATCAATGAATCCACACGGGAGAAACCCTAAATGCTTGGAGTGTGGAAAGAGCTTCACTGGGAGCTTGAATCTGACTGTGCATCAAAGAAGCCACACAGGGAAGAAGCACTACACGTGCTTGGAAGGTTCTTCAGTCAAAACATAAGCTTGACTTTTCATCAAAGAAGCCACACGGTAGAAACCATGTAAATGCTTGGATATCTCTGCCCCCGCAACTACTCAAAGTTCTCCTTGCCTCCCAGAGAGAACATTGAGAACCACTGGTCTAGAATATCGACTAATGAATAGCTGTCGTTTTTATTAGTCTTGGAGAGAGGAACTAGACACGGATGTCTACTTTTGACAGTTGCCACACACAAAGTGTTAGTTGCCACACACTCCCCGTATCTGTGACTTCAGCATCTGCGAACTTGTCTCACTGTAGATGCTTCAAGGATACGGGGGGGGGGGAGCCTGAAAATATTTTTAAAAAGAAAAAAAGGTTAAAAAGTAGTTTTCATACCTTTTTGCTGCAAACCGCTGCGTGTTGTTCCCTCTGCAAGCTGAAATCGCACTCGGAAAGCCTTTTCTGGGTCGTGTGACTCCTCGTCCATTTTCCAGGATAGCTCGAGAATGCATTGCAGTGCATTCTGGGATTAACTTGGGAGAGGGGAGTTGCGCGACCTGGAAGAGGCTTCTAGAGTGTGATTTAAACTTGTAGAAGGAAGAACACGCAGCAGTTTGCAGTAAAAGGATAAGGAAACAACTTTTTAACCTTTTTTTCTTTTTGAATCATTTTGAGGTTGGCACCAGTATCCACGATAGCAAACTTTGCTATCCTTGTATTTCAGTATCCCTGGGGGTTCTGGGAACCAGCATGCATACTGAGGCCAATTGTATTTTTATTTCTGTTTGCATCCTTTACGGCAGAGGTTACCAACCTTTGTCACCAGGTGTACCACCTGTCACAGTCTAATTTATTAAAGAACCACCTGTGCCAATAAATAATTACATATATATAAATTTAATATAAATTTATATTTATATTTATATAAATTTAATATAAATATAAATATAAATATAAATTTATTTATAATACTTAATTTAAATAAATATGTGCACTAGATAAATGATAGTGTCAGCAAATGCAGCAGTTAAGCCACTGTGGTGGGTTTTTTTCCCCCCAAACAGTAGTACTCACAGATCCATTTCCTACTTTGGAAGTTTATCCAAAAGAGCAAATATATAGGCTTCAGTTCAGAAGTAGAATATCATCATACATCCTCATTTTTCCGTCTCTCTGGTTTTTGGCCCATCTTTCCCCAGGACAGTGTCATTTCTCTCCCGCCCCCATTGAATCCCCTATATTCATGCCTATTGATTTGAACCGCTACAAATATGAGCAACAGCTTGCTCAGAGGAGACAGCTCAAATAATACAGCAATTTGAGCAGCTTGCTGAAATATAGCAAATCATTAGAAATAAAAGAAAACTGGAAAAAAAAGCCTTGCTGTTTTCTTCTTGCCTGCGCCACCTAGTGGTTCAGTGATGTATATACAGGAAGCAATACAAAACTCTACAGATGGGGATGAGGTACAGAAGCAGCTCAGAGAGATCAATCGGAAGGGCAGTTAAGAGATCTCCTTGGAGCTGATTGTTCCTAGCAGCTAATTAAGCCTTTCCAGATAAGAGGCCTCTGGGGATCAGCTTTCCAAAGAGAGATGCTTTGAAATAAATTGCAAGTCAGACCTGAGATCAGAAAACTAGATATTTTATTTATTTTTATTTATTTACAGTATTTTTATCCCGCCTTTCTCCCCAAAGGGACCCAAGGCGGCTTACAACAGAAAAAAAATACATACAAAAAAACAGTATAAAAAATCAGTAAAAACAATCAATAAAAATGAATAAAAACTGTATAAAAACAATTAAAAAGATCATGGCTACAATCAGAGCAGGAGCATAAAAACAGCAGGACCCCCACCTGTACCAGCAATGTTAAAAAAGGCTCAAGATATGGACTCAAAGTACCGCTGGTGCTACACGTACCACAGGTTAGGAACCTCTATTTTACGGTGCAATCCTGCCAAACCTTGGAGCAGTGTGGATGCCGCTGTGCCACTCCAAGGTGTCGTAAATGTGCTGTAAGGCACATTTTCAACACCTGGAGAGTAAGCAGCGCCAGCACAGAAGCTGGAGCCACTTACTAGGCCACACAACTCACCCTACTCTAGCAGTTGCAGGTATGTCCCAGGCCGGTAAGTGGAAGGGAGGGGGCGTGGACATGGTATGCATTCGAGGAGGCTCTTAGATTCACTTACAACCAAGAAAGGGGGCAAACTTCCCCTTTTCCCAAGGTGCGACCTAGCTGCCCTGGAGCAGCCCAAAATCTGCGTAAGTTATAGCGGCCGGCCCTTTAGGCCAGTCGCGTATACTTAGAGGATTGCGCTGTTGGCATGTTCTACTGTATTTGACAAAGATGAAAACATGTGATTTTAAATATTCTAATGAATTTAAAATTACTTTATATCCAGATGAGATTTTGTTTCTGAACCCCAGATATCTATCCCTAAATTAATGAAATTGATGAATATATTTGGAGAGAGATCTGGATACTTGATTAATTGTTCTAAATCTGAACAAGGGGTCAGTATTTACAAAATGTATTTTCGATATGGTAATTTTGATGGTGCCCGGATGTTATTAAAGAGATGATTGGGTTAAATGTCAATAAATTGGTATGTTACATTACGTGTATTGATGTTATATTGCAACCATCATTGATATTCATAGATATACATCGGCCTCTGAATTATCTGCCTGTAGCATCAAACTTAACAGAGTAGCAATGAAAATGGACTCTCGGTGCTTTACTGTTTCTAAAAGACTTAAAGCATTGGAAGGATAAGTGCACTCCTGTCGTAACCCAGTGGATTGAGGACCTTTTGCAATTATCAACATTTGAACAAATGGCTTATAAATGACAACTATGGATTGATATAAATGGAAGTCATTTTATTTGTTTCCAAAATATAGCTATGCATGGTGTATTTATTGTCAATGGATATCAGTTTTTAATGTAGATTGCCATAAATCTATCTCTGTATACTTTTTTTTAAAATGTCAGTATATGTAGTATTGCTGTTATGTGTACATCTGTATACATCTGTATATATAAAAGAACAAGGACTGACTGACTGACTGACTCATCACTTCCCCGCCCAAAGCCCCAGGCCTAGACACAAATTCGGGGAGCACGTTCCGTTTGTAATGTAAGCACCTATTAAGAAGGGATAAGCAACCTCCTGGTTGTAGGAGTAGGTTTTCTTTGTGCCAGGTGCAAGGGAGTGGCGACAGGATACAAGTATCTTGTCTTGTGCTCCCTGAGGCATCTGGTGGGGCCACTGTGTGATACAGGAAGCTGGACTAGATGGGCCTTTGGCCTGATCCAGCAGGGCTCTTCTTATGTTCTTATGTTCATGTTCACCAACACCTGTTCATGGTTCCTGGAACAAGGGTGGTTGCAAAATCAGACAGATTTGGACTAGGTAGCTGTCTGAAATTGTTACCTGGTTGTGTCAGAACCTAATACTTCAGCTAGTGTCTTCTATTTCTGAGGTCAAAAATTGTACCAAGTGCAATTGTGTGGGATTAAAACAGTGGTTCCCAACCCGGGGGTCATAAGCGGTTTCAGGGGGTTGTGGGATGTTGGCTGGATGGCCACCCCCAAGATGGCGGTGGCATGAACATTCCTGGCCAATGCACCTCTGTTAATATTAGCTCACTCCTCCCCCACTGCAGAGAAAGCATTGTCTGATGCTCTCTTGGCACTTGTTTGCTTCTCTCAAGGTGAGAGAGAGAGAGAGAGAGTGTGTGAGCGAGAGAGAGAGAGAGAGAGAGAGAGAGATGCAAGGATCTCTTTTTTCTCCAAGTCACACTTCCCAAAACCAGCTGCTGCCTCCCCCACCCCACCAAAGTACATTTTCCAAAGTACAAAAATAAGCCCAAAACCAAAATCAGAGAGACAGAAGGGCTCCTAAACTAATTACAATTTAAAATCCATGTTAATTAAAACTTAATTTTAGTAAAATTTGGTACCCCTTGTTAAAATTGGATAGGGAAACAGATATGGAAATGAATGGAACCGATAATCCATTGGTATACTGATCACTTATTTATTAAGAGTATAACTATATTATTGTTATATGTATAAGGAAATGATGTCAGAATGTTATTTATGTTACTGTTATGGAATGTCATGAAAATAAAATTAAGTAAAAAACAACAACAAGAAGATACATAGGGAAGGATTCAAAGGGAGCTGCATCAGGCACACCAAAAAATATGTATATCCAAGAGGGGTTTTGTTTTGTTGTTGTTTTTGGATGTTTTCACTTGGATAGCAGACTCCAGTACTAAGGCTGCATTTGTTTTTCAACTCCGAAATAGCAGGAAGTGACGTTCCTAGCATGCTTGAATATTGCTGCTACCAGGGCTCCCCAATTGAACAGAAATGACCAAAAATCAAATGGCTGTTGTTGCTCCTTGTCTCTCGCACTATATCTCCGAAGTTCCTTTGCAGCCAAGCAGCCTTCCTATTGGTGCACGATGCTGCCATCTTTATTTTCTCATCCCTCGCACTACATCTCCCAAGCTCCTTTGCAGTCAAGCCGCCTCCCTATTGGTGCATGAGGCCTCCATCTTTTCTAGCTTCGGGCTTGCAGTTGAAACTTCTAGCGTGACGAGTGGGCTTGTAGGTGAAGGGGAAAAAAAGTTCTCCAGCCCTTCTACCACTGGAAACTGAAAAACAAATGCAGTCTAAGTTGCAAACTATTTTTGAAACAACTCTAATTTATCCAAACAGGAATAAGGCTAACAAGAAACACATTCCCCCTAACACTGCATAGTGTTTTGTATCCTGGCTATAAACTATCCAGTACAACTCAATCTTCACATATTTTTATTTCACATGATACTGAAACTTCTGGCAGTAAGATACATTAATTTCAAGAGCTGAATTGAGTTTTGTGTGGCCACAGAGCTAAATGGGGAATTGACAAATTAATGGCAATGAATTCATGCAGGCATCGAAGTATAAAACACTGAAGAAGGAATGAAGAAGGGAAGATTCTGCCCCTGGCTACACTAGTATCTGAATAGTATGGTATGTGCTTGAACCTTGGCTTGTTCTACCCAGATGTTAGGGAATTGGGGGCACAATCTAAACCTACTTAGGCCGCCGTTGTAACCAGCGGCCCAGTGAAAACGGGAGGCACCAGAACGGAAAGGGGATTCAAATCCCCTTTGAATTTCCCTTTTTGGAGGGGATTTCAATCCCCTTTCCGTTCTGGGGCCTCCCGTTTTCACTGGTCCGCTGGTTACAACGGCGGCCTAAGTGGGTCTGGATTGGGCCCTGAATCTGCTAGCCTCGGGGTGTTTGTTAGCGTTATGAGTGATCCGTACTGCTGGACTGAATCTTAAAGGCACAGTGCTAAATAATAATATAACCCTCCTACTTGGGTGTTGCCCTTGGTGGCTACGTTTCATTGGCAGCTTTCCATCCACACACACACAGTCCTTTCCTATGCACAGATACTACAACAGTTGCCTTTTGACAGAGGGTCTGCTCTGTACAAGTATAAATTAGGCAAGTTCCCATCACCACTCCCTGTTCAACAATAAGACAGAAAACGTACAACTAAGCAGGTCCATCAGTCAGAGGGGCTCTTCACTTTGATCAGAATGTTGAGTTTTGGGGGGAAGACCTTGAATGGCAGTAACGGTGACAGAGCATTTTCTACACAGGCAGCTCAACTAAGCAAGGTAGTTGCTGGTGTTACCCTGTTTATTTTTATGCCCGATACATGTTTTAGAAAATTTGACCTGAATAAAAGGTGATTCTGTTCATTCAGGAAAAAAAAGCTCTCTTGGAATCTCCTGATTTTATTTTCAAGTTACCCAACAAATTACATCATTGATGCTTGCATTGAAACATCCTAATTGGGGGGGGGGGTTGTCCACTATATATGGTAAAGTGGGCTCAGCTTCTCTTTCCTCTTGATATCTACCAGCTTTAAAGGCATCCGGCCTACTTTGTGATCTGTGCACAGCTAGTTAATGCATTATCCCCGTACTTCTTTGTCTCCGATATTGAGCTTTGAAGCAATGCCTGGAGCAGTTTGGCCTCTTCCTGCTCCTGTCCCAGACTCCTAGGACTTGCCCTCCTATCTGGACAGAGCAGCTAGCACAGGATGGGTAAGTGAGTAGGAGGGAACCAGGAAAGGAGGTGGCCGCACTTCTGCTACTGTTACCTGTTTTAATCAACATGGGTCCACAGATCCTTCTGTGCAACAGCAGGAGGAGGCACACAGCTGTGTGAAAGATCCCTGTACACACAACTGCCCGCCAGACGGATGGGACTGGGTGGAGCTGACCAGGAGAGGGAGACTGGATGGGGAGAGCAAGTTCAAGATGAGAAACAAAGCACCACTGTAGGGTTGTAATTTGCCCTGACGATTTGACAATAGGTCATCAAAGATTCTCCACTTGAGGCTGCTGCAGTGCCAGCCGGCCACCCTCTCTTGAGAAGCACTCGAAGAATGGCTGACATCACTGAGAGGGTTTCAAGTTTTTGTTTTTAAATTACCAGTCAAGTCTCCTTGTGTCATCTTTCCATTTCATTCCACCGAGGGCAAGTCTGATCAAGTCGGGCCTCCCTTTGTTCTCCTCCCATTCTCCTCAGGCAAGGTGGTGCAGTTAAGACATTAAAACCACAAAGAGCCAAAAAAAAAGTTGGGTCCCCACCCCCCTGAAAAATCCTCTTACTGGGAAAAGTAGCACTCCATCTTCTACCCATGGCTGACGGCAGCTGGCGACATCATCTGGTTCTTGAATGATGCCTTGTTTTTCTGCTTTGTGTTTTGATTTTTTTTTACCTTAAAAAAATCCAAGTGTACATTTACTGCTGTATATATATATATATATATATATATATATATATATATATATATATATATATATATATATATATATATATATATAGTGTTTTACAAACATATATAAGATACAGGATGCTGAAAATGTCAGTGCATGGGCATTTTATGTACAGTAGCTATTTTAAAAAGTTATTTATCAAACAAAAGGAGTGTGTGATAAAAAATAAACTCTATATTTTATATATCTATACTGTAGATAGGCAAAGTAAACAGCATTTAAGTTATGGCCAAATGGTTTGGGGATACTTTTCAAAGAAAACAGCAAAGCTGTTTTAGCAGCCCAGCTACTTGGAGTCGAAGCTCCCTGCTGCTGTTAATCTCCGCTGCAGCAAGATCTGTCTTTCTGCTTCTGTACCCTGGAAGGATGGAGTTCATATGTGTTACTTTTTATTGTTACATTGCTTGGAGAATGTAGTTAGTTATAGTCAGCCATGAGCAAATGGTTTCCTGCTATTCTGACGTCTTTGAACTGATGAAATACAAAGAACTTAAATGAATAAAGACATAAAAGGAGGAGTATTCCAGTTGTCAGTGTTTTCGTTCTGCAGAGAAATGGCTTTTCAGTACTTTCTCCCATCCTTTATGACTATTTGATTTGTGAAATTACCAATGTCCTTGATTCTTAGGTGGGAAGAAAAGGGTTTTAATTGGTGGGGTTTATATTTATATTATTACATTTATATTCCATCCTGTCTCCAGGAAGCTCAGGTCTGTACATATAGTTCTTCTCCACCCTGCCTTTTATCCTCACAACAACCCTGAGAGGTAGGCTGAGTTGAGAGAAAGTGACTGGTCTAAGGTCACCAAAGAGCCTCAGGGCTGAACTGGAATTTGAACTTGTTTCCTATGTCACTCTAAACCACATACCATACTGGCTCTCTTTTTTCTTTTGTCGAGCTGTGTAAACTGCTTTGATCTTTTCATTGAAAAGAAGTATATAAATATGTATTTGATAATACATAATCCAGTGATCATCGGAAGTAAGCGGTTCGACTCAGTCGGGCCACTTGCTCCAGTGACTGCACTGGCTGCCAGTTCATTTCCGGGCCCAATTCAAGGTGCTGGTTTTGACCTTTAAAGCCCTATACGGCTCGGGGCCAGGCTATTTGAGAGACCATCTACTTCCGTACAATCCGGCCCGCCCCCTCAGGTCATCGGAGGCCTTTCCAAAAGTTTTCTGCATTTAGTATAAAAGGAGCCTACATGCATACAGTTCCTCCAAGTGTCTAGGAATCTTGATTGCCTCCAAGTTCTTGATCCCATTCAGGAGCCTTTACACATGTGCCTGCTGTATGCCTGTAGGCTCCTGTCTCGCTGCCACTGAACTCATGGCATTGGGGGTAATAACAGCTGGTCTGATCCTACTTTGGCTTGTGTGTTCAGCACGTTTGTGGGGAAAACATTTGTGTGCACTGATGCTCATCTGCGCTGTCAGTATAGTAGATGCAATGTATTACTCTGGAAAAACAGAAACATTGAAGCGAATCAAATTTCCTGCTTCAAAAAAGTATGTGTCAAATAAAATTCATGAATTTGTTACCCAGACTGTTGTCCTTGCGTATTCTGAATGGCTCCGAAGGTTAGGCCTGCAGTTTTACACTGATTACGTTCATAAAATGTCACAAATATTACTCAAATAATATAAGTGGTTAGGAATAATAAAGAAAAAGCAGATATGATATTTATTATTAAGTGGGTAATTCTTGCCAGGGAACGCGGTGGCTTAGTGGTTAAGATGCTGAACTGTAGACTGGAAGTTTGGTAGGACAGCTGTTTGAGACCTGAGTGCCATGTGACAGAGTGAGCGCCTATCTCCTGTCCCAGCTCCTGCCAACCTAGCAGTTCGAAAGCAAGAAATTGCAAGTAGATAAATAGGTACCGCTGCGGTGGGAAGGTAACACCGTTCCGTTAGTCATGCCGGTCACATGACCACAGAAGTGTCTTCAGACAGCGCTGGGCCTAGGGTCTTAGAAACGGAGATGAGCACTGCACCCTAGAGTTGGACACGACTGGCTTTTGAGCAGGGGATACCTTTATCTTTACTTAATTCTTGCCAACAGTTGAGAGGCTGAGAGAAGTATGAAACAAAAACATGACAACACACCATTATCATAAACAGTACACTTTGTCCTAAACATTACATACATATGTAATGTTAAGGGTAAACAAGTCTTGGGTGTTACTGTCTACCCGCCCTGTAAATGCCAGCCCAGAGCAAATGGAAGTTGTGAAAGGAGTGGCATTTATGGAAACAGGAGTGGTCAACAGGCCACTTTGCAAATGAATGTATGTCCTTGGTCTTCTCCCTCTGACTTAGAAATGACTCAGTTTTCAATGTCTTCAGTCTTCTCTTCTACAACGAAGATTATGGCGGCGGTGGGGGGGCGGCGAAGATGAATAATGGTGGCGGCGACAATGGCAGCAGTGGGACAGGAAAGTTTAATTAATTAATTAGCTAAAATAAATAAATAAAAAATAATTAAAATAATAAAAAAAAGAACTGCCTGCTTTTCCGGTGCACTGTTCTCATGAGAATTTGGGCTCAAAGTCTATGATCTCGGCTACAGCTGGCTGTTTCCCACCAGTTTCATCAGGTTAGATTTACCATCCATCCCAGAAAAACTGGGACTGCCCCGGTTTCCAGAGTCTGGTCCCAGCCTGATCCCGGCCACTGGGCTGGAACCAAGGCAATCCCGGTTTTCTGGGTCCACCACCGCCGTTGCTTCAATGACGATTTTAAAAAAGGTAAAAATTTCCTGTGTTGGCAGCACCCAATTTCCCAAGTTGGTGGCGCCCAAATCTTGTGAGGGCACATGAAGCAGTGTGCTACCTCATGTGCCCTCACGAGATTTGGGCGCCACCATGGTGGTTTGGGAGTCGGACTTAGACCTGGAAGATCCAGGTTCAAATCCCCGCTCAGCCACGAAGCTTCCTGGGTGACCTTGGGCCAGTCACTATCTCTCAGCCCCACCTACCTCACAGGGTTGTTGTGAGGACAAAAAGGAGGGGAGGAAATATGTACACCACTCTGAGCTCCTTGGAGGAAGAGCGGTATAAAAATGTGAAAAAATAAATAAATAAAATAGTAGAGGAGAAGTAGAGGAGGCCGTGTAACGGCCTATCCGGCCTGGCAGGTACGGAGATATGGTGGGAGCCAGCCCCCGCCCCCTCTTGGGCCGGCTAGGCCAATAGCCCGCTCCCTCGCCCACCGCATCCGGACCTACCTCCGACGGCCGCCCGGGCTTCTGTGCCATCCTCCCTTACTACCAAGTAGTTGCAAACGTGCTTTCCGGCATGTTTGCGACTGCTTCCGGCACCGGAGCACTCGCTAAGGCGCCAGGTGTGTCATCAGGATTGTGCTCACAGTAAGGTTCAAATGAAACCAGAAAGCTTTTTATTGGGTGTGAGGGATAATCAGGCAAGCGAAAAATTTCAAACTTTGTTTTTATATGCACAATATTAGAAGAATTCAGAGATACCTTCGCTGGAAGAGTGGTGGTTGAAAGTTTTGGATTATGCTTTAATGGATAGACTTACAACTTTAATTAAGGAAAAGTCAGTTAACCTTTTTGTGAATAATTGGAAACCATTTATTGATTTTTTTTAAGAGAGAGAGAAGAGTGATGTGATGATATGCGGATTTAATGAATAGAATGTTGGTGATATGTTGGCTTGGTTAAATATTATATGTAGAAATTAGTGAATAGTATGTTAGTAGGATGTATTGCTTTGCACTTGCGATACCCTTATGAAATCTCTATTGTTTTTATGTTTTAATATAATAAAATAAATATATATATTTAAAAAGAGTGGAGTAGCTTACTACTGAGGAGAAAAAACAATCAACATTAAAACAGAAAAATTATAGCTATACCTCAGTGTGGTTTCTATTGATCATTATCAGCTTTCTCCTACAATAGGGTCTGACCCAGATATGAACATTCAGAGACTTTTAAAGTTTTTTCTAAACTACTAGGCTCTACGCAGAGCTCAAAATAACTTGTAGGTCTGTAAGCAGACCTACAAAGTCGTGACATTCACAGCGCAATCCTCTGTAACGTTAGAACAGCAGAACGCATGCCGTAAAGCATGTACGTGACTATTTCAGAGTAAGGGAGGCCGACGTTGGACCAGGACGCGGCTGCCGGCGGAAGGTAAGAGATCCCGCAGGCAGCCGTGTGGCCGATCTGGTGGGCAAGGGAGGGGGGCCATTGGCCTAGCTGGCCCGGGAGGGGCGGAGGATGACGTCTGCCATATCCCCATCCTCGCCAAACTGGCTAGGACATTACACGGCCTCCCCTACTTCCGCCAGATATTTAGCTGGCAGAAATGCAAGGAGGCCGATAGGGCCGGCCCAGGTTTACATCCGGGGAAGGGGATGAGCGTCCCCTTCCCCGAGTAGACCTCCGGCCCGCCATTGGACAGGCAAGTCAGGTGCACGATCTGGCGGGCAGCCCTAGGCCACCGGCCGGATCCTAAGTCAGGATTGCGCTGTAACACATTTTTTAGATAACTTTAGTGCAGAACATTAAAACAACAGCACAAATCTCAGACAGGAAACAATCCAGTGTGATGACCTGTTGCACCGAAAGCTCCAGGAGGAAATTCCTCCACACACCTCTTGTGGCTTTTCTCCCAGAACAGATGCTGACAGCTAATCAAGTTCGCAAGCTGCTATGGCTGGGCCCAGACCGTGACAGAGGTTAAACTTCAGAAGTCATGTAAGAATCAACCTTTTTGATCAAACGTTCATTATAATTGATTCGCTAAGATCTTTCTCAATAGGTACTGCTAAATTCTCCGACATATATATATATATATATATATATATATATACACGTACACATAACAGCAATACTACATACATTGACATTTTAAAAAAGGTATACAGAGATAGATTAATGTCAATCTACATTAAAAACTGATATCTATTGACAATAAATACACCATGCATAGCTACATTTTGGAAACAAATAAAATGGCTTCCAAATGGTTTCCATTTATATCAATCCGTAGTTGTCATTTATAAGCCATTTCTTCAAATGTTGATAATTCCAAAAGGTCCTCAATCCACTGGGTTACGACAGGAGTGCACTTATCCTTCCAATGCTTTAAGTCTTTTAGAAACAGTGAGGCACCGAGAGTCCATTTTCATTGCTACAGGCAGATAATTCAGAGGCTGATATGTATCTATGAATATCAATGATGGTTGCAATATAACATCAATACACATAATGTAACATAACAATTTATTGACATTTAACCCAACCATTTGTTTTATATCTCGGGGAAATAAAATTTCTAAATATTTAATAACATCCAGGCACCATCAAAATTACCCATCTGCGCTTCAGATTTAGAACAATTAATCAAGTATCCAGATCTCTCTCCAAATATATTCATAAATTTCATTAATTTAAGGATAGATATCTGGGGTTCAGAAACAAAATATCATCTGCATAGGAAGCAATTTTAAATTCATTAGATTTATATTTAAAATCACATATGATTTCATCTTTGTCAAATAGCACATGCTAACAGCGCAATCCTCTAAGTATACGCGGCTGACCTAAAGGGCCGACCGCTGTATCCTACGCAGATTGCGGGCTGCCCGAGGGCAGCTAGGCCGCACCATGAGAGAAGACGTTTATCCCCTTCCTTGGTTGTGAGCCCAGGGTCGAAGGGCCTCCACAAATGCACATCAGGTCCACGCCCCCACCCACCCGCCGACCGGCGCAGGACATACCTACAACGACTGGAGTAGGACGAGTTGCGTGGCTTAGTAAGCGGCTCCGGCTTCCGTGCCGGCGCTGCTTACTTCTCAAGGTGTCGAAAATGTGCCTTACAGCACGTTTACGACACCCTGGAGTGGCACAGTGGCAGCCACGTCGCTCCAAAGTTAGGCAGGATTGCACCGTAAAGCAGAGGATCCCAACCTGTGGTATGCATAGCACCAGTGGTACTTTGAGCAACTGCCCGTGGTACACATCTGGTTTTCCGATCTCCGGTCTAACTTGCAATTTATTTCAAAGCATCTCTGACTTGCTGATCTCCCTTTGGAAAGCTGATCCCACGAGACCTCTTAACTGGACAAGCGTAATTAGCTGCTAGGAACACTAATCAGCTGCAAGGAAATCTCGTATCTGCAGTTCCCTCTCTCAGCTGCTTCTGTTTCTTATCTCCGATCTGTAGAATTTCGTATTGCTTCCTGTATATACACCACTGAATCTAGGTGGCGCAGGCAAGAAGGAGCAAGCAAGAACAAAGCAGGCAAAGCTTTTTTTCCTTTTATTTCTATTTTTTTGCTGTATTTCAGCAAGCTGCTCAAATTGCTGTATTATTTGAGCTGTATCCTCTGAGCAACCTGCTGCTCATATTTTTAGAGGTTCAAATCAATAGGCATGAATATAGGGGATTCAGTGGGGGGGACGAATGAAACATAACTGTGCTGGGGATAGGCCAAAAACCAGAGACTGAAAACTGAGGATGCATGAACTGAAACCAGCCAGCTTCTCTCTAATTACACACACACACACACACACACACACACACACACACACACACACACCGTTTCCCCTAAAATAAGACCTCCACTGAAAGTAAGACCTACCATCATTTTTGCATGACTTTTGCTGGCACTCATAAATATAAGACCTCCCCGAAAATAAGACCTAGCGTGGCTCATGTTCCTGCAGTTTTACTCTTGCAAACACAGCTCATGAACAAGCTGTTCTCCCCCTTCCCTTCATGTCCCTGCCTCTTGCAAAGTCTAATATGGAGAACTGGAGCCTTGTTCTGCAGAGTAAAAGTCTTTGCAAGGGGCAGGGACATGAGGGGGAGGGGGAAGGGTGAGAACAGCTTGTTAATGAGCTATGTCTGCAAGAGCAAAATGGCAAGGACATGAGGGGGGAAGCAGATTGTTAATGAGCTCTGCAGACACACACAGATCTCTTGCAGAACACAATGTACAGTACTCGTATTGCAAGACCTTGCTCGTTTATCAAGTCAAAATTTATAAAACAATTTTGCTCGTCTTGCAAAGCACTCGCAATCCAAGGTTTTACTGTACTGAGCCTCAGAAACGTCACTGTGCCCGACTGCCTTTTCACAGAGCCCTGTGAGATCAACCTTTTTCCTTGCAGATCATCGCCAAAGAATGGCTTTCTGGCTTTCGTGCTCCAAGGGCGGTGGGGAGATGGGCAGGTGGCCCGAGGCTGCAGCAAGCCCCCAGGTTCCCATATTAGCTGCTGTGAAATCATCCTCTGATTTGAAGGTTGTACATAAATGTTTTTGCGTGAATTTTGCTGGCACTCATAAGACCTCCCTGAAAATAAGACTTACTGCATTTTTTGGAGCCAATATTAATATAAGAAGCTTCCGAAGCAAGGAATGGATCTGTGAGTACTTTTTGTGGAAACAGTGGCTTAATTGCTGCATTTGCTGACACTATCACCTATCTAGTGCACATATTTATTTAAATTAAGTGTTATATATTTATTTATTCATTTATTTAATGGCACAGGTGGTACTTTTTGACTGTGACAGATGGTACACCTGACAATAAAGGTTGGGAACATCTGCTGTAAAGGATGCAAAGAGAAATAAAAATACAATTGGCTTCAGTAACCATAAATGCTCTGTTCCCAGAACCCCCACGGATACTGAAATCCATGGATAGCAACGTCTGCAATCGCGGATACCGGAACCAACCGGAAAAAGATTCAAAAAGAAAAAAAAAGTTTTAAAAGTTGCTGCAAACCACTGCGTGTTTTTCATTCTACAAGCTGAAATCGCACTCCAGAAGCTTCTTCCACGACGCGCAACTCCCCTCTCCCAAGTTCATCTCAGAATGCACTGCAATGCATTCTGGAGCTATCCTGGGAAAGGGATGAGGAGTCACGTGACCTGGCAGAGGCTTTCAGAGCGCGATTTCAGCTTGCAGAAGGAACAATATGCAGCGGTTTGGAGCAAAAAGGTTTGAAAACCACTTTTTAACCTTTTTTTCTTTTTAAAAACGTTTTCAGGTTCCCCCCCCCCCCATAACCTCGAAGCATCTGCAGTGAGACAACTTCGCGGATGCTGAAGTCGCAGATACGGGTAGCGGGGCCAACTCTAACAGTGAAAAGTGGACAGTCTTGCCTAGTTCCTCTCTCCAACAATAATAAAAGAGGAAAGCTATCCATTAGCTAGACCAGTGGTTCTCAAAGTTCTCCTCGGGAGGCAAGGAGAACGTTGAGTAGTTGCAAGGGTCGGAGGCCTTGTGGGTTCTTTGATGGAAAGTCAGGCTTATGTTTTGACTGAAGGACCTTCCACACTCCAAACATTTATGTCGTTTCTCCCGTGTGGCTTCTTTGATGCACAGCGCAATCCTATCCAACCTACATCACCAGTGTAACCAGCGGGGGAGGGCAGGGAGGGAGGCTTTGGAGGGGTGGGGGGATTTAAATCCCCTTTGAAGGAGATTTAAATCCACTTCCGTTCTGGGGCCTCCCATTCTCGCTGCAATGCTGGTTACACCAGTGGTGTAAGTTGGATACGATTGCGCTGACAATCAGGTGTGACTTCTGACTGAAGCTCTTTCCACACTCGAAGCACTTACAGGGTTTCTCCCCTGTGTAGCTTCTTTGATGCACAGTCAGGATTGAGTTCACGCTGAAGTTTTTTCCACACTCCAAGCATTTATATGGTTTCGCGATTGTGGCTACCTTGATGCACAGTCAGGTGTGACTTCGCCCTGAAGCACTTTCCACACTCTAAGCATTTATAGGGTTTCTCCCCTGTGTGGTTTCTTTGATGCAGAGTCAGGCAGGACTTCTGATTGTAGCTCTTTCCACATTCCAAGCATTTATAGGGTTTCTCCCCTGTGTGGTTTCTTTGATGAACAGTCAGGCATGACTTCTGACTGAAGCTCTTTCCACACTCCAAGCATTTATAGGGTTTCTTCCCTGTGTGGATTCTTTGATGAAGAGTCAAGCATGAATTCTGACTGAAGCTCTTTCCACACTCCAAGCATTTATAGGGTTTCTCCCCTGTGTGGATTCTTTGATGCACAGTCACATATGACTTCTGACTGAAGCTCTTTCCACACACCAAGCATCTATACGGTTTCTCCCCTGTGTGGGTTCTTTGATGTACAGTCAGTTTTGTGATCACACTAAAGCTCTTTCCACACTCCAAGCATTTATACGGTTTCTCCCCTGTGTGGCTTCTTTGATGCACAGTCAGGTGTGAGTTCGCACTGAAGCCCTTTCCACACTCCAAGCATTTATAAGGTTTGTCCCCTGTGTGGTTTCTTTGATGCACAGTCAGGTGTGACTTCGTCCTGAAGCTCTTTCCACAATCCAAGCATTTATAGGGTTTCTCCCCTGTGTGAGTTCTTTGATGCACAGTCAGGAGTGACTTCTCACTGAAGCTCTTTCCACAGTCCAAGCATTTATAGGGTTTCTCCCCTGTGTGGGTTCTTTGATGCACAGTTAGTTCTGATCTCCCATTGACGCTCTTTCCACACTCCAAGCACTTATAGGGTTTCTCCCCTGTGTGGATTCTTTGATGCACAGTCAGGTATGACTTGTCACTAAAGCTCTTTCCACACTCTAAGCATTTATATGGTTTCTCCCCTGTGTGGCTTCTTTGATGCACAGTCAGGCATGACTTATTACTGAAGCTCTTTCCACAGTCCAAGCACGTATATGGTTTCTCTCCTGTGTGGGTTCTTTGATGCAATGTTAGTCTTGTGCTCACCCTGAAGCTCATTCCACACTCCAAGCACGTATAGGGTTTCTCCCCTGTGTGACTTCTTCGATGCACAGTCAGGCTTGAGCTCACTCTGAAGCTCTTTCCACACTCCAAGCACTTATAGGGTGTCTCCCCTGTGTGGGTTCTTTGATGAACAGTAAGGCTTGAGTTCACTCGGAAGCTCTTTCCACACTCTAAACACGTATAGGGCTTCTCCCCTGTGTGGCTTCTTTGATGCACAGTCAGGTTGAACTTCACACTGAAACTCTTTCCACACTCGTCACATTTATAGAGTTTCTCCCTTGTGTGGGTTTTTTGATGTCTTCTCAATATTGATTTACTCGTGAATGTTTTTGCACATTGAAAGCATTGTTCCATCCTCTTTCCATCTTCTTTTTCCGGATCGACGATGATGACATAGAAATCCCAGCCCTCACTAGCATCAGATTTACTTCTCTGTTTCTCTGTTTGGCTTTGCTCCTGCATCTCCAATATGTCTCTAAAAGTCACTTTCGCTACATCAAGCATGGTGGTTTCTGGTGACATCCCACAAGTCTCCCCCTGATCCGCATTTTCTTGCCTGTTGCTTCCTGGAACAATGAGAGATTCTGGATTAGTAGTGAAATTGAGAAATGACACCTCAAAAGCTCATGTCCTTAGGGACATCCTGCTCCTGCATTCTATATCTGCCTACTCCAGCCACTATTTCATACCTGGCTCTGCTTGGTGGAATACAAAGTTTTAGTGAAAAGCAAAGGAGAATTTTGCCAGCCTCTGCCCACTCCTCATTTAGATCAGTGTTTTTGTTTGTTGATGTACAGATATGTTGTACAGTCCAATCGTCTCGTGCTGAGCAGCTGGCAGAACAAGCTTTCTGCCAGCAAATACTGCAAAGTTGCTTGCTGCTGGAGTGCCGATAGGGAGGCCCAAGCGGTCCACGAACAAAGGCCCACTGACCCAGGTAGTCCGGCAAGGGGACGTGGGGGTTGGGCGTAACAGGGTAGTTAATGGATGGGGAGGAGGGCAGATCAGGATACTGCGCAAGCCATTTTGGCGCGACTGCATTGGTGTGGGGGAAAGCAGAGGACTGGGCTCATACTTGTTCTAGTATACTTTACGTATTCTACATATACAGTACGTCTAACAGAGATGGAATGTTTCCTAGAAAGGCAGGACAGAAATATGTGAAATTATAATGACATAAAAGTTACAGGAAAATATTTAAGAGGGTAGCTGTACTATTACTCTGGGTGCTGATTTGCTGGCTTACCCCAACGGAAGCCAGAGCCCTCTTCATGCAGTTCCTGAGCTTCGGGCACCCATGGATCTTCCCCTCGTTCCAGCTGGATGATGAGGTCAGGTTTGGCCACTGGATATCCCCCTTGGGAAAGAGAAGAGGACAGAAAATTCATCATTGAACTCCCACAGATATCCTTGTGAAGGCAGAGAAGAAATCAATAATAATAATAATAATAATAATAATATACAGTATTGTATTTATATATCGCCTTTCTTGGTCAGTAGATTTCTCCTCTGACTTTAATCCAAAGCGGTGTACATGGGCAGGCTTTCCTAACATCCCCCCCCCTTATTGGTTGTTGTTTTTTTTTAACAATATATCTTTCATGAACAACTACATTCCGTGTTTCATGAACAACTACATTCCAGAAGGAATCCTTTTGCAGTCTGGCCTCTCTGCTAACTGTTGCCTCCCACACACGGGCCAGAAAAAACCATTGACCACTGGAGCCCCCTTACCCAGTGAGACCACATTCCTGTAATTCTCCAGCATGACTTCCCTGTACAAGGATCTCTGGTCTGGGTCCAGCAGAGCTGCCTCTTTCTCTGTGAAATACATGGCCACATCTTCGAAAATCACCTGTCCCTGTAAAGAGAAAAATGCCCTTAGACAGTGTCCAGACCCCAGACTCCCTCAGCATCTCCAGCACAGGCAGGAAAGGAACGTCTCCCTCCCCAGAGGAAACAATTTACTTACTTTCATTTACAATATTTACATTTCCTTTCCTCACCAAAAGGAAATGTTGAAGTCTTTTTCAAGTATCAAGTATTAAGATTTCCTACAAATTTATCTAGATCGGTGTTCCAGCAGTTTAAAGGCGACAAACCTGAGCCCCACCGCCCACCTAAACAAAAAGGCATGAATGCCCTGCTGCAGGTCAACTAGAAACAGATCGGCACCAACGGAGGATAAGTGCACCCCATCACTCCTGGGAAAATGAGACTCTCTAAAAACAAAATCTGGATGAGGGTATCACCCCCCCATCTGAAAAAGAAAAAATGCCTCATGTCCAGGTATCACCTTCTTACAGGTGATGTCAACCTGATGGGGGTTCACTGCCTCCCGCCAAACCCTCCTGGGAAGCAGCAAGGACTAGAGGATTGCTATCCCTGGAAGGCACTGCCCGATTAATGCTAAGTCCCTACGGACCTGGAGTCTGAAGGACACTGAAGTCCTTTGACACAGGTCATTTTCTCCAAGGTGAATGACGAGCACCCGAGGTGGCGATCTATCTGCCAAAAGCTCCAAAAGCAAGGGAAGCAGCTGGCCCCAGAGCATTCCTCTCTTGGTGGCCCACCACACTATTTCCACGTCGCCAAGTCCCAGTTGTGAACCAAAATGCGAAGCAGCGGCCCTCGTTCTGACTCAAAAAATGATGGAATGCCTGCAAATGAGGACATTCACTGGAAAGGCTCCGCAGGTACCTGCAATGACAACAAAAACTATGAATGCCTGGCCGAGCGCATGAAAGGACACATCCTATGTGTTTTAACGCTCAGCAACATTCTAAGTCTAAACTGAACCTAAGGCCCTAACAACTAACACCCATGGGTGAACCCATGCAGAGCAACGACAGATGGCCCCACGGGCCTTACAAAGGCCCCATGGGCTGCAAAAACCAGAAGAAGACCCTTCAGCCCTCAAAGGATCAACAGGCCACTTACCTGACCAAGGAAACTTGCATGTATTCAAAACTTACGTATGTAGACTTAAAGTCATCAGAGCGCTATCGTCCAATGCACTGCATGGCCCCATGGGCCGCAGAAGGCCAGCTGGGCAAAGGTGACCCCACGGGCCCGAACACAGTGGCGTCGCTGGAGGTGGGGCAGAACGCTAAGTTCTGCACCGCGCTGACCTCCGTTACTCACCGGCACAAGGCAGCTCCGCCCCCTCACCTTCGGAGCCATTCAGTGGGGTTAAGGCAACGCCGGTGAGTAACGGAACTTAGCGTTCCGCCCCACCTCCAGCGACGCCAGTGCCCCAACACACATTAGCTCATCCGAATGCCGGCGTCCTATCCTCTGGACCAACAAAGGGGGGGGGGAACATTTATACACTGACTAGGTCACACTGGCCCAATGGCCAGCAGATACCCCTCATACCAGGCACTGATAACTGGCCAAGCCCTCCTGACCCAAATGGCCACTAGATAACCATCATACTAGCAATGATAACCACATATAGAGGCCAGGCCACACTGACCCAAATGATGAATACATGTTGAATACAAAAAGGCCCCAGATTTTTTGCTTGTTTTTGTGGCAGCTGAGCCTAGTGAGCTATCAGGAATTTTCCAGTGCTGACTTTCTGCAGAAGAATACTTATGCTGCATGTCGCTTGATTTAAAAACCCTTCTTCATTATGGGTTCAACAAACTCTGCAGGCTCTGACTAATAAATGGCATGATAGTACAGTATAGCATAAGTCTAAGGGCATGCACCATTCACTCAGGGAAAACAACAATGTCATTACAAAACAGCTGGCTTGGCTACAGGATAGAGCTACCAAATGGCCTCAGATATGTGGCTGACAAGAGAGCAGCCTAACAAGGACTTATGCTGAGGAAAAAACCCAGTGGCCGCTGCCCTGGGTCAGGACATTTTAGTATAGACTACAAGCCTCTTTTTCTATATAAGTATAATGTTTTCCTGAAAATAAGACCTACCCCGAAAATAAGACCTACTGGTAGTTTGGAGCTCGCCTGCCAATACTTGCCTGCTCTATTGCTGGACATGAGAGATTGGGCCAATGGTTCTACAGGCAAGGGAGTCGCAAGAAATTCAGGCCGGAATGCGGGGTTTGGAGAGTTAGGATGATGTTCCAGAAGAAGATGACATGATTGCATTTGGATAAATGTAAATTGTTATACCGGTACATTTTTTAAAAAAATCCCCATAAAATAATTCCTACTGCGTTTTTGGGGGGGAGGGGGGTTGAGCCAAAATTAATGTAAGACCCGGTCTTATTTTCAAGGAAACAGGGTATATAATAAATTAAATACAATCGAGAAGGCTACGAAGCAGCACTCCTGCGTTGGTTGTCTCATAATTAATTTGTTTTGAAAATAATTTCTCTCTCACTCACTCACTCACACACACACACACACACACACACACACACACACACAGACCCTATTACCTCTTCATCCTCTCCCTGAAAGACATATAGATCAGGGGTTCTCAACCATTGGAGGCCCAGGGATCCCCTATCATGGTCCAATTTTCTGTAGTACCCCCTGCTAACTAACTGGATTAAGCAATTCATTAATTAGCTAATTAATCATTAAATAAAAAGTACTAAAACAATTTTAAATGTGAAAAATGTCTTACTTAACTCGTGTGTGTGTGTGTGTGTGCGTGTGTGTGTGTGTGTGTGTGTGTTTGAGAGAGAGAGAGAGAGAGAGAGAGAGTGAGAGGGGGGTTGCATTTAAGTTCTAATTAACAAGTAATTAACTACTGATTGATGCTAATAAGGGGCAGGCTCTGGCGTGCACCCTGCCATTGGTCCATGTACCCCTAGGGGTACTCGGACCACAGGTTAAGAACCCCTGATATAGATAAAAGATGCACACATATACTGTACACATATACACATATAGCCTGACAATTGCTGGTGATGAATACACTTGAGATTTGACACCAAGAATCACTGCAGAAGCAGTAAATGTCACATGGAAGTACTTGGAATCTTAAAATTTGGTGCAAACAGCATATCACTAGAAGCATGTGCCACAAAAGACTTGAACTACAGCCATTGCCTGCAAAGGGGGTGGGGGTGGGGACCTATGTAGTCAATTAACTTCTTGCGACCTTAACTCTATAAAATACACCCTGATCCCAAGTCCTGGCAAACTAAAACAAAATTAACTCTGTGGGACTCCTTGCCACTGGATGTGGTGATGGCACCTGGCCCGGAAGCCTCTAAAAAGGGATTAGACAGATTCATGGAAGAAAAGCCATCACAGGTTACAAGCCATAAGCAACGTCCTGGTTTTAGACGTAGACCATTTCCCAATGCCAGATGCCAGGGAGTGGTGACAGGATGCAGGTATCCTGCTGTCCCGTGTTCTCCCGGAGGCATCCGGTGGGGCCACTGTGAGATACAGGAAGCTGAACCAGATGTGCCTTTGGCATGATCCAGCAGGGCTCTCATGTTAACTCAGAGAAATTTGTTACTTTGGGTGAATGATACTGGTTTTGTGGCTGGGGAATAGGGTCTAAATGGATACTTCTTTCCTGCCTCGGTGTAGGAGTCAATGCACTCTCCCACACCCTCATGTACCATCAGAAGGCATCACATCACCTCCATCACAGTCCCTCCCCCCCAAGAAAAAGACCCCTGTGAAAAAATCCACAGAGACCCAGAGGGCAGGTCTCCCCATGGACCAGGAAAGTGTCAATGGGCACCGTCACGATTGAGGGGAGGTGAAAAGCTGCGTACAACAGGAGAGAAGAAGGCCAAAGTACCTGAGACCCACAAGAAAGGAGAGTGAGAATAACGAAGTCATCAAAATGACACTGTCCCAATCGATGATAAGGCCGCACCTGAGGCGCACCAAACACGGACAGAGGGATGCTATTTTCCCTCCCACACAACCTGAAATAGGGAAATCCAGTACTGTTAAATGTTAATAGTTGTGGCGTAGCAAATAGTGCTGCCAGAAAAGGTTAACTCTGCCCCCAAGAAATACTTTAGCTGGCCCTTTACTATATCATTTGCCTTGGGCTGTAATCCAATGCAAACTTACTGCATTTTACCGGTACCTAGTACCAAACTCTGGGCCATCTACTGCATTTATACTGCCCTTCCTTAACAGCCATAAGTTAGGCTGAGAGGAAGCCGTCAGCACGCTCCCCATTAAGGGTAGGCTACAATTGTATGCAGAGTGGAATTAATTCAGTTGTGAAACCCTCATAAAGTTTATTTATTTATTTATTTCACTGGATGCTCAACTTAGAGCTGGCCACCCAACTAAGGGCAGGCTAAAGCCTGACCCACACCGCACGAATTCCGTCGAATTCCGGCATGGTGGCCAGCCAGCGAGAGAGGCTGGCCGCTCTCCTCCGTGCTCTGTAGGAGTGTCTTCCCGTAAACAGTCCCCCTCCTTTTGTCCCGCCTTCTTAAGAAAGCGCATGGTGATTGGAAGTAGTTCAGAGTGGCAGGCAACCCATCTCCTCCCCCTCTCATTTGATTGGTGGCTGCAGTAGCTCTGCAAAGCAACCCCCTCTGCAAAGCAACCTCCGCAAAGGACTTTATGTACGCGACAGAACTCGGGAGATCGCTTCAGCTCAGCTTGCCTCCGCAATGGTAAACCAGACAACTCCGCACAGCTCAGCAAAGCGTCTCGACACGCCGCAATTCGTTCAGTGTGGGTCGGGCTTTAGAGTGACTCTGCTTATCTTCCAGAGGCACACAGGCAGCCACCTAAAATATCCACTAATGTAGCCGCAGGCCTCAGCCTGACTCCATGTTTGTTAAGTGGAAACTCCCCCCCCCCCCTTTATCCAGTCCCAAGCTCTGCCTTTTTTTCAAGGTGAAAAGTAGCTAGTTAGATGGAATGTAGATAAGAGACACCAAGACATACAGCTGCGTGTGTGTAGATATCTCTTCTCCGAGAGGCCTCTCCAGCCCCTATCCAAGGATGGGAGGGGGCCTGCTTGCTTCTCACTTTTTGGGTTTTGGTTTCTTGTTTCATAATGAATTGTTACGTAGCTGCCAACGTATACAAACCTCACACCTGCTTTGTCTCCTTTGTTCATCTCTCTCTGACCTGGAGAGCTTGAACCCGTGCACTTACATCTGGTTATTCAATTCCTTTCGGGCAAAACTCTCAGCCACCTGAAAGCTGACTAGCCTTTGGCTTGCAGCGACACCAACAGTTTTAAAATAAGTTAAGGCGAGGAAGCCTAGATTCGCAGATCAGTCCCCAGTCATTACAATGGAGGGGGGGGGGGGAGAGAGCCAGTGTGGCTGGCTACCGCTATAAATAAACCCCTTTATAAGACAAACTATTAATAAAGACTTTGCCTTCCCCCCTTCTCTCTTAAAACATATGCTTATATGATCAGTCATATGTTTAAAATTATAATATGCTTGTTTTTTAATTAGGCTGTATTGAAACCCCATAAAAAATTAAGAATCCCCATTAATTTTACCTTATTATACATGCCTAGCTTTTGCTATGTAACTTACAGCACAATTCTAGCAATGTCTACTCAGGAGTAGGCCCCACTGAATTCAGTAGGAACTACTCCCAGTAAAGTGTAAGGATTGCGGCCTAAAAGAATTCTCCCAGTATTCTAATTAAGTACGGTATATATGTTAGGGCAGTGGTTCTCAAACTTCTTAGCATCAGGACCCACTTTTTAAAATGACACTCTATCGGGACCCACCTAGCTTTAAAAGACTTTTAAAAAAGGTGATCTAGAAATAAATAAAAATTAGCAGCTATCTTGCAAACTGCAGGAGCTCAGCTCTTTGAAGGGCAATTAGCAGCTATCTGGTTTTTGAATAGCCTCTGAGTTTGTGGCAATTACTTATCTGATCTTTCCATCACCTGGAACCCACCAGAAATCAGATCGCAACTCACCAAGTGGGTTCCGACCCACAGTTTGAGAAACACTGTGTTAGGGTAAACAGTGAAGAGAAAGGAACACAATACTATTACCAACTGCACTCAGAGTGAAATAAAAGACAGACACAGAACAACAAACAACAAAGAGCAACGGCTGAGAAGTAAGCTCAATAATAAGGGCTCTGAAGTAAAAGAACAAAAAAATTATGAGAGGAGAGAAAAGGCTGAGGGAAAGTGGCTGCCCTTTTAAGACAAGCCAGCAACAATGTGTGACTAGAGGGAGGAAAAAAGCCTGTGTGTGTCTTGTTTTAACCAAAGGATACAAGCACACGCTGAAGAGGTGTTCTTGACTTCTAGCTCTTGACGAACCCAGCTGAAAACCTCTCAGAACTACTGAAAACCTCTCAGAACTACTCCTGAAAGTTATTTAAAGCTGCTGCCTAACCGATTACTAAATTGGAGATAAGCTCTATCGAAGGCTTCAGCCTAGATTAGGCCAACACTGGGAAGAGCAGGGAAATGCAGGACCTCTGCTCAAAATCCAAATGCACCTGGCTCCCGGGGGGGGGGGGGGGGATATTGCTGCCAGTCAGAGTACACAGCCTGGAATAGGCAGACAGATGGTCTGACTCCATATGGCAGCTTCATATGCGTGAAGTTGTCTGAATTTTCTGTGTCAACAACTTCATAAATAAACAGAGGTCATCCTGCTCTGTGCACCTCCCCCCCACAAACCTATCAAAATATTCAATATCTCAAAAACGGATGAAAATCTGAAAAAAAATTTTTTTAAACCTCTCATGGTAAGGTACAAATGTACCAAACATGAACAAAATCCGTGACATCAAAATGGATTTTTCATTGGTTGATTTGACATGGAATGACCCGTTTACAACCAGAAATGAGGAGGCCCCGCCCCCTCGCCATCAGAGCCATTCCATGCGGTGAAAGCAACGGGCAGGAGACTCTGCACGGAATGGCTCCGATGGTGAGGGGGCGGGGCCTCCTCATTTCTGGTTGTAAACAGGGACTAGGACGGGGCACAACTTACAGTACCGCCCCTACCGTAGAAATGCCTCTGCTGAGAATCCCTTCTTTTTAAAATTATTTTATCCTATTGTAATACATGAAACCAAACAGTAGAGAAAGAAAAATAAAAGTATAGAAAAACAGAAAAGATATGGATTAGCCACTAACATTTATACGTAAATTAGTTCAAATAATTACTTGTACCCTGCCTAATTGCAGAGTAATCTATTCTCCTTACGACGACGCAGTCATTTTATCGCGCACACGTCTGGGATTGAAACGTTTAATAAATAGATGTACAGAGTATCTAACTAAGAATAACCTGCAATTGAATTACTGTAAATCTAAAATTGTGGTTTTCGGCAAATCATGGAAGCCATCTAATTGGAACTTTAGTGGCAACAAAATAGAGCAGGTAAAACAGTTTAAATACCTAGGGATCTATTTTCACTATAAACATTCGTGGATCCCTCATCGCAAAGCTGTCTTAAGTACTGCTAGGGTTACTGCCCAAGCTATTATACGTTTTCACTACACCAGAGGGAATTCTTATGTGCCAGCAGCTCTTGAGGTCTTCACTGCTAAAATCATTCCTCAGGTCCTATATGGCGTCCCTATATGGATGTGTGGTATGAACCGTTCTCTAGAGAGGATTCAGGCATCGTTTCTCCGGAAAATCTTTGGGTTGCCAGGTTGTGTGGCCTATGCCACTCTCTGTTTAGAAGCTGGTCAATCTCGGGTGGAGACTGTGGCATGGCTGAGATTTTTTAAATTTTGGTTAAGAGTTTTCTACGATCTAGACCAGGATAGTTTACTTACCTGACTTCTCTTGGACTCTGAGCCCCCTTTTGGGGCTACTTATTTTGAAAAAATACAATCTATAGGCCTTGCTTTAGATATAGTAGGTTCACTGACCCATGACCAAGCATTTAGGACAATTAGGGGCAGGCTTCTGGATATTGAACAGCAAGAACTTCAGCATGCTGCCAACACGACATGCTCACCACTCCATTATCAGATTCCTATTAAGTATGGCCAACGGGCAGAGTATTTATACCATCTAAAATGCCCATCTGATTGTAGGGCCTTCTTATTGGCAAGGTGTAATGTCATGCCATCAGAGTTACTTTATGGGAGATATGGATTCCATCTAGGGAGAGATGTTGTTCTTGTGCTGTGGGAGGTGTGGAATCTCTGCACCATATGTTGTTTTATTGCCCCCTGTATAATGATCTACGTGTAAAATATTTATATCCGATCTTGTCCAATAGGTGGGGTTGGGGGGATTAGGAAAAAATCAGGTTTATTTTACAGGGTGTAGATGCTGTATTAACAGAAAAAGTTGCAACCTACTTAAAGCAGACTGTAAAGAGGCGTAGTGCGAGTCATATGAGTAGTGTATGCTAGGTTTAGGACTCTTCACCCCTACTTGTTATGTACTTGTTATATGTTTATGTTGTATGTTATGTATGTCTTAATTATGCCAATAAAGGTTCTGAATCTGAATTTGATTAGCCACTAACATTTATACATAAATTAATTCAAATAATTACTTGTACCCTGCCTAACTGCAGAGTAATCTATTCTCCTTATAATAATACATCAACTAAGCTAATACTAACCCTTAATTAAAAACGACCTCAAGTTTAAAGCAAAAAGCAAATCGCCCTCCTCAGCGAAGCCACATATTAAATCATTCTTATTTTCAAGATATTCCTGAGAATCTCATATGTGAGTTGGAGGTGCTGCACCCATTTGCCAGTCCCTGGAAGGAAGAGATGATCCAGAGTGAATCTGCATTGTCATTCTGCATTCTGGGGTAGCAAGAAAAACAATGCATTTCAGAGCCACGTCTTTTCAACATCAAATCCTGACTCAAAAACTGAAAAGAAGCAGGTGGGCAGCACAATCTTACGTAACTTTGCCCAGCCAGCCTAAAGGACTGGCCGCTGTATCCTATGGCCATTGCAGACTACACCAGCGCGGCCTAGGCACACCTCGGGTGAAGGGGACGTTTCTCCCCTTCCCGGGATGTAAGCAACATGGGCCGCAATGGGTCTCCTCAGATCGGATGCAGGCCAACTCTGAAGCTGAACTGCTTCCAGGGAGGCTATGTAAGTCCAGCACGAACTACAACAGGGCATAGGATATCAGCACAACGTAGCGCCGATATCCCTGTCCCCTCCCAGCCCAGGATGGCCAATTGCCCCCTCCCTCACCACCACCCCTACAACACCAGCGCAGCACTAATCTGCATCAGACAGTCCGGGTCCGGGTCCAGGTAGATGGCGGAGTAAACGGTGCCAGCCTCTGCGCTAGCACCGCTTACTCCCAGAGTGCCGGAAACATGTTTATGGCATCCTAGGTCGGTGCAGAGCTGCATCCGCCCGCCTATAGTTCAGCAGGATTTGCACCGTGAGACATTCTGGAATGAAAGTCTCAATGGGGAGATTCTGACTTCTGTCTCCCTGCTTCCCCAACTTCTGTAGAAATTCAAGGGAAGGTGCTGAAAAAGTAATTGAATAAATAAAATAAGAAACCAATAGGTGAAAGAAACCAGAGGTCACCAATAAATACTTTTCTTACATACTGTGAAATACCCAGTATATTTATTCTGCAACTGCCAGATCTTTGTGGCTATATCATCATTTTTGCAGCAATTTAGTTCTCCCAAAGAAAATCTGCCTCCAGCGCTTAAGACACAGCATCGTTTCTCTCCCTTCCCACCTCCAGCACAAGGGGATCCAAGGAAAGCCATTTCCCTTCTCGCGCCCAGGGAACATGCAAAGCAATCTTAAAGCCCACAAATTCAAGGGGAAAAGAAAGAGCCCTCCCCACAGCGTTATTCCCGGATCTTGTAAAGACTAACCATCTCCCCACTTTGCAGCATTCAGACGTTTCTCCGTCAAGACGTTGCTTCCAAAGGACGCTCCGGCAAGACAGGAAAAAAGCTTCCCTGCCTGTGTTTTGCGGCGACAGCGGAAAGGCTCCCGGACAAGGCCTTTTCCCACCAGCAGGCGTCACCAAGACCTCCTCCAATCAGGCAACTGGAAAGAAAAGCGACGCGAGGAAGAACTTGCAGCCACCTTTCCCGAAATCCAAAGGATTCTGGGAGATGCAGTTTTTCATTGCTTTTGCAAGGGAGCTTTGGGGAGCCTTTGGGGAGGAAGCTATGCGATCCGATGCATTGCCACGCTCTGACCCAGTGCAAAGGAGGATCAATTCTGTGGTGTGAAACTGGTGTGCAGAAGGGAGATTTGACAGGTTCAGCTCTATGTAAGCGTGAAAAAGCTGCATCTTCTTATCCCCCTGTCGCCCCCTCCCTGCATCCTAAGGGAGGAGGGGGTGAGAGTGTACAAGATTAGAATATGAATTATAATGAATCATAAAATGAATATCCAATCTTGAGCACACACACAGACATGCACGCATAGTCTGACATAGAACTCTCTGAACCTGGGATGGGGAGGAGTGGAGTGGGAAGGTGCTTACTGGCAGAAGCGTCGCTGCGCCCGGAGCAGGTTGGTGCGGGGCCCCCGTAAGTTTTTTTACATTTTTTTACTGTGTTCGGGGTTTTTTAACTGTTAACGGGGCATCTGTTTATGTATGTATGCTTTCCCCCCACTTATCTTGAAAGGAAGGCTTCCAGCGACGATCTTCTCCCTGCGCCCGGGCACATCTTCTCCCTGCGCCAGGGCGCGAACTCTGTAAAGCGCCCAGCAGTGCTTTCCAGAGTTTGTGCAGGTGCAGAACGTCGACTGGAAACTTCGTTGTTCTGTGCATGCGCAAGTCTTCCACTTTTCCAGAGTTTGCGCAAGCGCAGAATGACGAAATTTCCATTCGACCTTCTGCGCCTGCGCAAACTCTGGAAAGCGCTGCTGGGGGCTTAATGGAGTTCGCGCCCGGGCGCAGGGAGAAAATGTGCCCGGGCGCAGGAAGAAGATCGTTGCTGGAAGCCTTCCTTTCAAGATAAGTGGGGGGAAAGCATACATACATAAACAGATGCCCCGTTAACAGTTAAAAAACCCCGAACACAGTAAAAAAACACAGAAAAACACGAAAAAAACCCGAAACCTAAGGAGCCCCGCCCCACCCCCTGAGCCCTGCGCCCTACGCCCTGGGGCCCACCGCCCACCACCCCCTATCAGGCGACGCTTCTGCTTACTGGCCAAGAGCACAAGTTTTGACATGGGCAGTGGTAGCAAAATCTGATAGGTCTCTATATGAGAGTGGCCGATGGGGCTCTAGGGCCTGCTAGGCAGCACGGGCGTCACTGGGGCGTGGCGGGGGGGGCGGGCCGCCAGGGGGTGACGCGCGTCATGGGGTGACGTGCGCACCCCCTCGCGCGTCACCTCCGTGACGCGCGTCGCCCTCCGGACGCTCCGAGGCCGGCCCGGGAGCCGGCCTCGGAGCGTCCGACCCCGTCGGCGCTCCAGGGCCTTCTGAATGAAGGCCCAGGCAGCGCGTCAATCCGGGTATTTCCCGGATTTTCGCGCATGCCCAGACCCGTTTTGAGGGCAAAAAGCCCTCAAAACGGGTCTGCGCATGCGCGAAAATCCGGAAAATACCCGGATTGACGCGCTGCCTGGGAGCGCCAACAGGGTCGGACGCTCCGAGGCCGGCTCCCGGGCCGGCCTCGGAGCGTCCGGAGGGGGGTGACGCGATGCGGGGGGGGGAGCTGGGTGGCCCCCTCCCCCCGCACCTATAACGTCGCGCCCCGGGGGGGTGACGCGCGTCCCCGCACCAGGGTGACGCGCGTCTAGTGACGCCAGTGCTAGGCAGCTCAGTTGAACATGCTCTTAAGTGGAGGGATGGGGTCAGGTTGGTAGAGTGTTCCCGACCCATCCCTAACACTGGAAACAGAAATAAACAGGCAGGCCTGTACTCCCCAAATAGTCTTTGAACCTATTATAGCCTTTTGAACCTTCTATCTCCAAATTACCAAAAAACAGCTCCCTATCAGTTCCTGTAGGTGCCTAATCCAAAATTTCATGTGTGCATAAGCATAACAATACTGTACTGTACTTTCAAAGCAGATTGCCCCACGTTACTCCTGCTGGAAAATCAAATTCAGATACGGAACCAGGATTAATTTTTTAACGCCTTTATATCCTGCTTTTCCTATCCCGACAGGGAAACTCACGGCAATTTGCAAGGTGAAGAACATCCCTAGACAGCTTCGACCACCTCTGAATTACCACAGAAAATGCATGCAGCCATTTTTAGACAGCTTAGTTGTGTGGAAATGCTACCTTGCGTTTTCTGTAGCAATTCAGGGGTGGACTAGAGGCTCTCTAGGGATGTTTTTAACCTTGTAATTTGTTTTGAGGTTCCTCTCTGAATAGGAAAGACATGATATTAATGCTTAAAAATGTAAAATTCTAATAATAATTTTAAAAAACCTGTCAGATTTTTCCACCACTGCCCATGTCAAAACGTGTCTGCTTGGCAAGTAAGCACTTTCCCACTCCACTCATCCCCATCCCAGGTTCAGAGAGTTCTATGTCAGTCTATGTGTGTGTGCTTGTCATTATGTGTGCTTAAGATTGGACACTCTTGTACTCTCTCTCTCTCTCTCTCTCTCTCTCTCTCTCTCTCTCTCTCTCTCTCTCTCACACACACACACACACACACACACACACACACACACACACACACACCTTAGGAGCAGGTACAGATGCAGAGGACGACAGGGAGATTAGAAGATGCAGCTTTTTCACGCTTACATGATAGAGCTGAACCTGTCAAATCTCCCTTCTGCACAACAGTTAAATACACAGAATTGATCCTACTTTGCACTGGGTCCGAGTGTGGCAATGCATCGGATCCAATAAAGCTTCCTCTCCAATCAATGGCGTCGGCTGATATGGGGCGGGGGCCCCCAGGGCGTAGGGCACTGAGGCTCTGGGGGGGGCTCCTTAACGTTCGGTTTTTTCGTGGGTTTTTTAGTGTTTTTAGGGGGTTTAGGGTTTTTTTAGTGGTATCGCGGCTTCTCCGCGTGTGTGTATGCTTTGCCCCCACTTAGCTTGTGTATAGGTGCCTCCAGCGACGATCTCCAGCGACGACGATCTCTTCCGGGGGTGCTGATCGTTCCTCTGTCTGCCTCGGGAGCAAACTCTGTAAAGCGCCCAGCAGCGCTTTCCACAGTTCGCGCAGGCGTTCAATCGACGTTCTGCGCCTGCGTGAACTACGAAAAGCGTTGCTGGGCGCTTTAAAGAGTTTGCGCCCCCGGGCGCAGGCAGAGGAATGAACGATCTGCGCCCCCGGAAGAGATCGTTGTCGCTGGAGGCTCCTATGCACAAGCTAAGTGGGGGCAAAGCATACACACACGCGGAGAAGCAGCGATACCACTAAAAAACACCTAAAAACACTTTTAAAAACCGTGGAAATTTTTTATGCTAATTTATGCAAATTTTGGGGGGAGGCGTGGGGGGTAAGGGGGTAAGTCGAGACTCCAAGGTAAGGTAAAGGTGACCCCTGACAATTAAGTCCAGTCGTGTCCGACTCTAGGGTGTGTGGTGCTCATCCCCATTTCAAAGCCGAAGAGCCAGCGTTGTCTGAAGACGCCTCCATAGTCATGTGGCCGGCATGACTCTCCTTGCCGCAGCGCGTACCATGCAGCTGGAACACGGCGCGCTCCAAAGGCTGCAGTAATAGCTAGAGTTTCTTGCCAAAGCAATGAAAAACTACCTCTCCCAGAATCCTCTGGATCTCGGGAAAGGGGGCTACAAGTCCTTCCTCGCGTCTCGTTTTCTTTCCAGTTGCCTGATTGGAGGAGGTCTTGGTGATGCTTGCTGGTGGGGGAAAAGGCCTTGTTGGGGAGTCTTTCCGCTGCCGCCCCAAAACACTGGCAGGGAAGCTCTTTTTCCTGTCTTCCCGGAGCGTCCTTTGGTAGCAACGCCTGACGGAGACGCGTCTGAATGCTGCAAAGTGGGGAGATGGTTAGTCTTTGCAAGATCCAGGAATAACGCTGTGGAGAGGGCTCTTCCTTTTCCCCTTGTATTTGTGTGCTTTAAGATTGCTTTGAGGCGAGAACTGGGAAATGGCTCTCCTTAGATCCCGTTGTGCTGGAGGTGGGAAGGGAGAGAAGAAACGATGCTGTGTCTTGAGCGCTGGAGGCAGATTTTCTTTGGGAGAACTTTATAGAAATTGCTGCAAAAATGATGATATAGCCACAAAGATCTGGCAGTTGGAGAATAAATATACTGGGTATTTCACAGTATGTAAGAAAAGTATTTATTGGTGACATTGGTTTCTTATTTTATTTATTCAATTACTTTTTCAGCACCTTGCCCTAGAATTTCAACAGAAGTTGGGGAAGCAGGGAGACAGAAGTCAAAATCTGCCCATTGAGACTTTCATTCCAGAATGTCCTGCCGAACTATAGGCGGGTGGAGCGAGCTATGCGTCAGCCTTGGCGGGTATTGTAAACATGCCGGAACACATGTTTTTGGCACCCTGGGAGTAAGCGGTGCCAGCGCTGAGGCCGGCACCGTTTATTTATTTATTTATTTATTTATTTATTTATTTATTTTTCACATTTTATACCGCCCTTCCTCCAAGGAGCTCAGAGTGGTGTACATATTTCCTCCCCTCCTTTTTGTCCTCACAACAACCCTGTGAGGGAGGTGGGGCTGAGAGATAGTGACTGGCCCAAGGTCACCCAGGAAACTTCGTGGCTGAGCGGGGATTTGAACCTGGATCTTCCAGGTCTAAGTCCAACTCCCAAACCACTACACCATCCTGGCTCCTATTTATTTATTTATTTATTTATTTATTTATTTATTTATTTTCTGTATTTATATACTGCCTTTCTCATCATCAGATTTCTCATCAGATTTATTCAAGGCGGTTTACATAGGCAGGCTATCTTTAGACCAGATAAGGGTCTTTACAATATTGTTCTATTCCTATATAGAACCTTCCATGCTCGAGATGTTTTTCCCTTCTGAGTGCAGCCCTCCTTCTGGCTTGTGCTTTGCACTTCCAAGCTTCACAGTTCACCCTCGGACAGTTGTCTTAGATGTTCTCTCTCTAGCTGACTCCTCCGCATTCCACCCTCTCACGATGCCTTCTCAGTGTCTTTGCGAGGTTCGTCAGCAGCTTCCGTCTCCCATCCAAGCAGGAACCGAGGTCAACCCTGCTTAGCTTCTTCAGGCAGGGCACCAGCTCAAACCTCCAGGCCACGCCTACCTGGACCCAGACTGTCTGATGCAGATTAGTGCTGCGCTGGTGGTGCAGGGGTGGTGGTGAGGGAGGGGGCCATTGGCCAGCCCGGGCTGGGAGGGAACAGGGATAGCGGTGCTGGGTTGTGCTGATATCCTATGCCCCGTTGCAGTTCGGGCTGACCTTACATGGCCTCCCTGGAAGCAGTTCAGCTTCAGAGTTGGCCTGCATCTGATCTGAGGAGACCCATTGCGGCCCGCGCCGCGCTGCTTACACCTGGGGAAGTGGAGAAACATCCCCTTCTTCCGACATGTGCCTGGGCCGTGCTGGTGCAGTCCACAATGGCCGTAGGATACAGCGGCCAGCCCTTTAGGCTGGCTAGGCAAAGTTATGTAAAATTGTGCTGCCCACCTGCTTCTTTTCAGTTTTTGAGTCAGGATTTGATGTTGAAAAGACATGGCTCTGAAATACATTGTTGTTCCTGCTCCCCCAGAATACAGAATGACAATGCGGATTCACTCTGGATCATCTCTTCCTTCCAGGGACTGGCAAATGGGTGCAGCACCTCCAACTCAGATATGAGATTCTCAGAAATATTTTGAAAATAAGAATGATTTAATGATATGGGGCATCCAAAAGTGTAGCCAGCCTCCGCTGGGGGGGGGGGCAGGGCAGCTTGGCACACCCCACGGTCTGTGGTACCCCCCATGTGGCATCACAGGACCTGCCCATGGGGCGTAACGTCACAAGCCCCGCCCCAACATAAAATAAGAACCCCCGTGAAAAAGGGGGTGCGGGAGCCCTTCTTCGTGCTGCTTTGTGCACCCTTCTAGGCTGCACTGGGTGACAGCGACGGGGGTATATGAGCCGCCAAGCAACGGAGTCCAAAAACATTGGTGAGGCCGCGGGGCGCTTCGTGCAGCTTTGTGCACCTTCAAACGTGGCAGCAGCTCGAATGTGCACAACTGGGGGGGCAACAGACTCTGGAGGACCAGCGAGACTAGGTGTGTGCTACAGAGGCTGTGTGCAAGCAAGGTTGTAGCCAGACTCTCGCTGGTCCTCATGGCGGCCAGGCAGTGGCAGGAGGACAGGCGGCAGGCTGGGGATACACGAAGCTAGAGTAAGTGCTGCCCTGCCGATTGACACCGCCTTTGCCCCCATTCCTTCCTCATGTGGTGCACCCCCCGGCTGCTGCCATGTCTGGGGGTGCACGAAGAAGCACAAAGCTCCCCCTGGCCGCGCCGCCATTTTTTGGCAGCCATCGCCCTGTGGCTCATGCACCCCCCTGTCGCCCAGCGTAGACCAGGGGTGAACTAAGCTGCACCAAGAAGCGCTCCCGCGTCGCCGTTTTTCAGGCGGTCTTATTTTTTTATTGCACCCCCTCTCTAACGACGCCTCTGGTGGCTTCGCTGAGTAGGATGATTTGCTTTTAGATTTAAAAAGTAAGAAATTGAGGTCGTTGTTAATTAAGGCTAGAATTAGCTTAGTTGATGTATTTTTATAAGAATAGATTACTCTGCAATTAGGCAGGGTACAAGTAATTATAAAAATTAATTTACGTATAAATGTTAGTGGCTAATTGGTTCTTTTCTGTTATTCTGTACTTTCTTTTTTATCTTTCTATGCAGTTTCTATACTGTTTGGTTTCATGTATTACAGTATAATAAGATAAAAATAAATATTTTGATGGGTTTGTGGAGGGGGAGAGGTGCACAGAGTAGAATGACCTCTGTTTGTTTATGAAGTTGTTGACACAGAGAATTCAGACGACTTCACGCATATGAAGCTGCCATATGGAGTCAGACCATCTGTCTGCCTATCCCAGGCTGTGTACTCTAACTGGCAGCAATACCCCAAGAGTCTCATGCAGAATCTGGTTTGGTCCTAATACTTGACAACTTCAGCTGGAGATTTCAGGGATTGAAACATTGAGCAATAACGCCTTGAAATGCTCAAAAGGATAGTTATGAGAACTGTCCTCTCCCCGAAAATTATCAGAAATGTTCCCACCTAATAGCTACAATGTAGTCAGAAAAGAAACACAATTCCCAAAGAGAAGAACAAACAATGCAGCTTCCTTGTGTAGCTTATCCTGTACAGTTTTATTTGTACATCTATTTTGTCGCGTTTAAACTGCTGGAACACCGATCTAAATAAATTCGTAGGAAATGTTAATACTTGATACTTGAAAAATACTTGAACACCTCCTTTTGGAGGGGAAAGGAAATGTAAATATTTTTAATGAAAGTAAATAAATTGTTTCCTCTGGAGAGGGAGACGGTCATTTCCTGCCTGTGCTGGAGATGCTGAGGGAGTCTGGGGTCTAGACACTGTCAAAGGGCATTTTTCTCTTTACAGGGACAGGTGACTTTTGAAGATGTGGCCATGTATTTCACAGAGAAAGAGGCAGCTCTGCTGGACCCAGACCAGAGATCCTTGTACAGGGAAGTCATGCTGGAGAATTACGGGAATGTGGCCTCGCTGGGTAAGGGGGCTCCATCGTCCGTGTGGTCAATGGCTTTTTTTGGGCCTTTTTTTGGAAGGCATGTTTGCTCGCTCTAAAAGAATGGATTTACTCAGTTGATTTGATCTGGCTCAGTCAGTAGAGCCGCCGCCTTGCAAGCCCGAACATCGGTGAATGGCAAGTTCGAGTCACGCAGCTGACAAAAAGCTGTGAAAGCCTCTGTGAGGAAAGATAAGAGCTGCCAGCTGCGTCGGCCAACTGTGTGAGGCGACAGTCAGTGGAGAGGTCAGACTGCAAAATGCTACCATCTAGAATGTAGTTGTTCATGAAACACGGAATGTAGTTGTTCAAGAAAGATTGGACATTTATATATTGTCAACCCCCCCATTAGGGCTACGGCCTTACCGCCTTGGATTAAAGTCAGAGGAGAAATCTAATGACAAAAAGGCGGTATATAAATACTGTATATTATTATTATTATTATTATTATTGATTTCTTCTCTGCCTTCACAAGGATATCTGTGGGAGTTCAATGATGAACTTTCTGTCCTCTTCTCTTTCCCAAGGGGGATGTCCAGTGGCCAAACCTGACCTCATCATCCAGCTGGAACGAGGGGAAGATCCATGGGTGCCGGAAGCTCAGAAACTGCATGAAGAGGGCTCTGGCTTCCGTTGGGGTAAGCCAGCAAATCAGCACCCAGAGTAATAGTACAGCTACCCTCTTAAATATTTTCCTGTAACTTTTATGTCATTATTTCACATATTTCTGTCCTGCCTTTCTAGGAAACATTCCATCTCTGTTAGACGTACTGTATTTGTAGAATACGTAAAGTATACTAGAACAAGTATGAGCCCAGTCCTCTGCTTTCCCCCACACCAATGCAGTCGCGCCAAAATGGCTTGCGCTTTATCCTGCAGGGGGATAGTTGTGGGCGCCTGCACTGGGTAAGGGAGTAAGTCTCCAGAGCGCAGATGGGTCTACCCAGACCCAGGTTGGGGGATCCGGTCAGGGATGAGGGTTTGGAATTGGCGAACAATACTGCCACCAAACACACCCTTCCAGACCCTGATCTGCCCTCCTTCCCATCCCATCGCTACCCTGTTACGCCTAACCCCCACGTCCCCTGCCGGACTACCTGGGTCAGTGGGCCTTTGTTGGTGGACCGCTTGAGCCTCCCTATTGGCACTCCAGCCACTGGCGTCGCCTGATATGGGGCGGGGGGCGGTGGCCCCCAGGGCATAGGGCGCTGAGGCCTCCTCGGGGGCGCGGACCTCCTTAGGTTTCGTTTTCGAAACCTTTTTTAACGTGTTTTTTACTATTTTCCTGGGTTTTTAAGTGGTAACGGGGCACTGTGTGTTTGTGTATGTGTGCATTTCCCCCACTTACCTTGAATATGGGAAGCTTCCAGCGACGATCTTCTTCCTGCGCCGGGCACATTTTCTCCCTGTGCCCAGGCGCTAACTCAGTAAAGCCCCCAGCAGCGCTTTCCACAGTTTGCACAGGTGCAGAACGTCGACTGGAAACTTCGTCGTTCTGCGCTTGCGCAAACTGTGGAAGACGTGCACATGCGCAGAACGACGAAGTTTCCAGTTGACGTTTTGCGCCTGCGCTAACTCTGGAAAGCGCTGCTGGGCGCTTTACGGAGTTCGCACCGGGCGCAGGGAGAAGATGTGCCCGGCGCAGGAAGAAGATCGTCGCTGGAAGCTTCCCATATTCAAGATAAGTGGGGGAAATGCACACATACACAAAAACACAGTGCCCCGTTACCACTTAACCCCCCCCCGGAAAACAATAAAACAACAACAACAACAAAACGAAAACAAAACCTAACATTTTCACAGTTTTATTGGGGGGCTCCGCGGGGGGGCCGCCCCAACCTGCTCCGGGCGCAGCGACGCCTCTGACTCCAGCAGCAAGCAACTTCATGTGCTGCCGGATACTCTTTTCTGACTGCTGAAAGGCAGTATCTGCTGGCAGAAACATGTTCTGCCAGCTGCTCAGCACGATTGGGCTGTATAACATACCTATACATAAACAAACAAAAACACTGATATAAATGAGGAGTGGGCAGAGGCTGGCAAAATTCTCCTTTAGTTTTCACTAAAACTTTGAATTCCACCAGGCAGAGCCAGGTATGAAATAGTGGCTGGAGTAGGCAGACATAGAATGCAGGAGCAGGATGTCCCTGAGGACATGAGCTTTCGAGCTGTTATTTCTCAATTTCACTACTAATCCAGAATCTCTCATTGTTCCAGGAAGCAACAGACAAGAAAATGGGGATCAGGGGGAGACTCGTGAGATGTCACCAGAAACCACCACGCTTGATGTAGCGAAAGTGACTTTTAGAGACATATTGGAGATGCAGGAGAGAAGCCAAACAGAGAAACAGAGAAGTAAATCTGATGCTCTTGAGGGTTCGGATTTCTATGTCATCATCGTCTATCCAGAAAAAGAAGATGGAAAGAGGATGGAACAATGCTTTCAATGTGCAAAAACATTCAGGAGTAAATCAATATTGAGAAGACATCAAAAAACCCACACAAGTGAGAAATCCTATAAATGTGTCGAGTGTGGAAAGAGTTTCAGTGAGAAGTCACTCCTGACTGTGCATCAAAGAACCCACGCAGGGAAGAAACCCTGTAAATGCTTGGAGTGTGGAAAGAGCTTCAGTAAGAAGTCACTCCTGACTGTGCATCAAAGAACCCACACAGGGGAGAAGCCCTATATGTGCCTGGAGTGTGGAAAGAGCTTCACTCGTAAGTCAGACTGGACTGTGCATCAAAAAATCCACACAGGGGTGAAACCCTATAAATGCTTGGAGTGTGGAAAGAAATTCAGTGGGAAATCAAATCTGACTGTGCATCAAAGAAGACACACAGGTGGGAAACCCTATAAATGCTTGGAGTGTGGAAAGAGCTTTAGTGACAAGTCATACCTGACGGTGCATCAAAGAACCCACACAGGGGAGAAACCCTATACATGTTTGGAGTGTGGAAAAAGCTTCAGTGTGATCAAAAAACTGAAAGTGCATCAAAGAACCCACACAGGGGAAACACCCTATACATGCTTGGAGTGTGGAAAGAGCTTCAGTGGGAGCTCAAATCTGACTCTGCATCAAAGAAGCCACACAGGGGAGAAACCCTATAAATGCTTGGAGTGTGGAAAGAGCTTCAGTGATGGCTCAAATCTGACTGTGCATCAAAGAAGACACACAGGGGAGAAACCCTATAAATGCTCGGAGTGTGGTAAGAGCTTCAGTCAGAAGTCATGCTTGACTGTACATCAAAGAAGCCACACAGGGGAGAAACCCTATAAGTGCTTAGAGTGTGGAAAGAGTTTCAGTCAGAAGTCATGCCTGACTGTTCATCAAAGAACCCACACAGGGGAGAAACCCTATAAATGCTTGGAATGTGTAAAGAGCTTCAGTGAGAAGTCACTCCTGACTGTGCATCGAAGAATCCACACAGGGGAGAAACCCTATAAATGCTTAAAGTGTGGAAAGAGCTTCAGTGAGAAGTCAGTCCTGACTGTGCATCAAAGAATCCACACAGGGGAGAAACCCTATAAATGCTTGGAGTGTGGAAAGAGCTTCAGTACGAAGTCATGCCTGACTGTGCATAAAAGAATCCACACAGGCGAGAAACCCTATAAATGCTTAGAGTGTGGAAAGAGCTTCAGTCAGAAGTCATACCTGACTGTGCATCAAAGAAACCACACAGGGGAGAAACCCTATAAATGCTTGGAGTGTGGAAAGAGCTTCAGTATGAGCTCATATCTGTCTGTTCATCAAAGAAAGCACACAGGGGAGAAACTCTATAAATGCTTAGAATGTAGAAAGAGCTTTAGTCAGAAATTATTCCTGACTGTGCATCAAAGAAACCACACAGGGGAGAAACCCTATAAATGTTTGGAGTGTGGAAAGAGCTTCAGTCAGAAGGTATTCCTGACTGTGCATCAAAGAACTCACACAGGGGAGAAACCCTATAATTGCTTGGAGTGTGGAAAGAGCTTCAGTCAGAAGTCAAACCTGATTGTGCATCAAAGAAACCACACAGGTGAGAAACCCTATAAATGCTTGGAGTGTGGAAAGAGCTTCAGTCAGAAGTCATGCCTGACTCTGCATCAAAGAAACCACACAGGGGAGAAACCCTATAAATGCTTAGAGTGTGGAAAGAGTTTCAGTCAGAAATCATGCCTGACTGTGCATCAAAGAAGCCACACAGGGGAGAAACCCTATAAATGCTTGGAGTGTGGAAAGAGCTTCAATAGGAGCTCACATCTGACTGTGCATCAAAGAAAGCACACAGGGGAGAAACAATGTAAACGCTAGGAGTGTGGAAACAGCTTCAGTGAGAAGTCACTCCTGACTCTGCACCAAATAAGCCAGACAGAGGATAAACTCTATAAATGTGTCAAATGTGGAAAGAGCTTCAGTGGGGAGCTCAAATCTGACTGTGCATCAGAAACCACACAGGGGAGAAACCCTATAAATGCTTGAAGTGTAGAAAGAACTTCAGTCAGAAGTCATGCCTGACTCTGCATCAAAGAAACCACACAGGGGAGAAACCCTATAAAATGCTTGAAGTGTAGAACGAACTTCAGTGCGAACTCACACCTGACTGCATCAAAGAATCCACACAGGGGAGAAACCCTATGGATGCTTGGAGTGTGGAAGGTCCTTCAGTCAAAACATAAGCCTGACGTTCCATCGAAGAACCCACACAGAGAAGAAACCCTGTACATCAGTGGATCCCAGACTCTTTAGACTTGTGGCTCCCTTGACCTCCCTCGCCGTTAGCCGTGGCTCCCCATTATAGTGCACTGAAGAGACAGGCTCTCTTTACATGCTCAGAGGCACCCTTTCATATATGTATGTGTATATTCCGAAAACGAGCCCAAAGTGGATTTTCCATGCTTATGCTGAGCAGCAGCTAAGCCAGGAGCGCATAGGGAGCAGTTGGGATGCTGCCCTCCTTCCGTTGGCAGGCCTGGGGTACCTGCCTGATAGAGGGCACTGATGTCGTCTGTGTTAGTCCTATTCATGGGAAGAGAAAAATCAAAGCCTGGGAGGGAGGTCATTTCTTTTCATTGGTCGTGCCCCACCCCAGTTGCATGAGGGACAGCTCCTTTGGGTAGCATCTTTGCAAGATGAAATCTACCTGGCAGTCTCGCCACCATTTCTTTTTCCCAGCTGGGGCTCGTAGCGCGCTTGCATTAGGCTGAAGAACACGGCTGCAAGCTCGCCAGAATTGCCCGAGTCTACTCGGACAATTCCGGAGAACTTGCAGCTACATTCTTCAGCGCCTGCACAAGCCTCGTGCAGGCGTGCAACAAGTCTTGGCCTGCAGACTGAGGGAGAGATCGGGAAGGTGAGTAGAAGAGATGCTAGGAAACCGGGAGAAGAAGCCGGGCGAAGAAGCTGAAAATCCGACACAACACAAGGTACCAGGAGATTCACAGTTCGTAGTATTTCTTCTTCTTCGGGCTTCAGAGTAGGGGGTGCATTAAAAGCTGGAGTTGGAGCGGAGTCTCCCTTCTTCCCTCTCTCGGCCCCTCTTCAGCCTCCGGTGAGTGACAGGACCACGGAGCGGGAGCTCCAGGCGAAGCGCAGGACCCCTCTCCGGTGTCCACAGATTTCCTCCCCTTTCCAAGGCGCCTCCCCTCAGTCAGGAGCCTAAAGCGGGTGGGTGTTTGGCCGTTCTGTCCCCTGGGGTGGCGGCTCCTGTCTCTGCCTCAAGACTGGATCGTGGTATAGGCTCGTGTCATGTTTGTTTCTCATTCCCGGCGGAGATGGAGGTGTCGCACATGAGCAGGGCTGGGGGGAAGCGAGCGAAAGAAAAAAAGAGGTTCTGCCTGTCTGCATTTGCCTTCCTCCCCCTATATCTCTCTGTGTATCATCCTCGTCTTTTTACCTTTTTCCCTGTTACTGGGCTGGCTGCTGTGTATTGCCTCCCCCCCCAAACAACTGGGTCCTGGGCCAGGCAGGCTGTCTGGACTGGCTGCGGAGGAGGAGCCCCTCGACAAGGCGAGCAGGCTCCAGTCTTTATTTTGTTTTCAGGCAGCCAATGTTTGGTTTGGGTTTTCTTTGCCTCTCTGCTGCCTTGGGCTTTTTCTTTTGCTTGTTTTTCACAACTGCAAAAACGTTTTGAGGGTGTGTGTATGTTTTGTTCTTTGTTTTGTCTTGCCACCTTCTCTCTGCTGCACCAAAAAGAAAAGAGTTCACGCGCAGGCCTGCAAGAGGACGTGATCAACTAGGAGGGAGGGCTTACTTTTAAAAACACTTCGTTTTCACTACATAGGCTTACCAAATTTCCCCTGTCTTGATCCGGGAAACCACCCCTGAATTCAATCAATCAATCAATCAATCAATCAATCAATCAATAAAAGAATTTTTGGGGCGCGAACTTTTAATCAATTATTTTTAGTCTAAAATAATTAAATTTTCCTTACCTCCTGTCCTTGCCCGTCGCTGCCCATCGCCTTTTTCTTGTCGTCGTTGCTGCTGTCGTGGCCGGCTCGGCCCACGTGAGGCCCGGCCAAGGCCGCGCGAGCCTCGCTGGCAGCGGCGGTCGGGCCATGCATATGCCCCGTCGCTGCCCGGGGCTTACGTGAGCCCTGTCGCCAGCTGGGGCTTGCGCGAGTCCCGTCTCCGGCCCAGGCTGCACGAGCATCGGCCGGGGCTAGCGCGGTCCGTGCCGGCCACGACGACGAGGCTCGAGCGAGCCCTTGCCAGGCCGCACGAGCCTTGTCGTCGTAGCCGGCCTGGCCCCCGTGAGCCCCGGCCCAGGCAAGGCTCGCCGTTCTCGTCGACCTCGTCGCCTGCGAGAACCCAGCCCAGCTGAGGCTCGCCCAGTCCGGCTGGTTCGCTGCTGCCGGCGCCATTTTTAGAGTGTAAAATTAACTTACACGGGCGCTGGCATCTTGGGTCGCAAAATCTCACGAGATCCAATATGTCGCACCCAAATCTTATGAGGGCATCATGCCCACATGAGATTTGGGCGCTGACATCTTGGATCTTGCGAGATTTCGCAACCCAAGATGCCGGCGGCCTGGTAAGTTAATTTTACACTTTAAAAATGGCGGTGGAGTCGTTCGGCCTGGAATTGTTGCAGGACTTTTCCAGGAACCTAGGCCGGTTTCCGGGACTGTCCCGGAAATTCCGGGATGAATGGTAAGATTATCACTACAGAACTTTAGAGATTGAATTTGCTTCAGTCACTTCCTGGTTGCTCAATTTCCCCCCCCCCTTTCCCATGTTCGCTCCAGAATGCACTGCGGCAAGCCTGGGGAAGGGAGAGGGGAAATGGAGCAACCCGGAAGTGCCTTACCAAGCAACGTGATTTCTATCTCTACACGGACGGATGGAAGAAAAACCAGTGTGTGAAGGCTGGCCGGGCTGGTTAGTGTGTGTGTGAGAAGATCCACGACCCCCTTTTCATTCCCCGGGTGCCTGTCTGTGTTTTCTTAACTCTCTGTATTCGTGTGTGTGTGTGTGTGTGTGTGTGTGTGTGTGTGTGAGAGAGAGAGAGAGAGAGAGAGAGAGAGAGAGAGAGAGAGAGAGAATATGAAGCATTGGTATATGGCTTGGGCTACAGATGGGTTAGCAGGCGCGCTGTCCGACAGCCGCAAGGATGGCCCTTGTCAGAGCTATATGCCCAGATAGACTGCCTCTGTGCAGGGAGGTTCTGTGTCTCCCATTATGGCAAATTATGGTCTTCTGTGCCTTTGCCTCTTGCTTCTTCCGAACGGCTGTGTCGGCTATTATCCCAATCAAGGCTGACTTCACTCTTAGTATCCTGATGATGAGGCAGAGGGATTGGGTTGGGTTGCTATAGAGTTGGCTGCCTGAGCTGAGCATTTTGCACTGAAGCAGGCAGCAGGCATTTTTTTTAACAGATGGTATTTAAAGCATTTCCCCCACTACCTGATGTTTTCTTGTTTCACAGCAAAAAGGACTGGAAGGAAGAGCAAGAGTGACTAACTCTTGATTGTTGAAAGATTTTCATACAGAGCTCTTTCTTTGGCACAGAAGCTGCCTGTGCAAGTACGTTCTCCTTTGGGTAGTTAGAGGCACTGATGACAAACTAGTTAGAGGCACTGATGACAAACTATGGTAAGGTCTGTGACATGAGAGCCAGGATGGTGTAGTGCTTTGGGAGTTGGATTTAGATCCAGGTTCAAATCCCTGCTCAGCCATGAGGCTTCCTGTGTGACCTTGGGCCAGTTACTATCTCTCAGCCTAACCTGTCTCACAGGGTGGTTGTGAGGACAGAAGGAGGGAAAGAACTATGTACACCACCTTGAGCTCCTTGGAGGAAGGGCGATATAAAAATGTGAAAAAATAAATAAATAAAAATAGAGTAGACCCAGCCCTTCTTAATCTTAACTTCCCTCCCCCTTCTCAGCACACTTGTGTATGATCTTTGTTACAGTTTTGGTTGCCTCCAAAAGGGCTGATGAGGGTTTGACGCCTGCAAAATATCGGATTGTGCAAAAAATCTATCATGGCTTGCTTGTTTATGGATTTTGGAGTAGCATGTTGAGACCGATTTCCTACATTTATTGTAAGTCTCAGTGTGTGACACAAGTGAGAGACTGTGGCATCTGTTTTTATTCATTTTCTCACACATACATAACACATTATCCTGTTAAATTGGTTACAAGTTGGAGTTTGTAAAATCTTTGGGATGTCGTCTTGAGTACATCATAATAATTAGACCATTGAAAGTGGAGAGTTGTGAGATCTGCAAGAGAGCGAAGGCACTCCTGTGTACCTAAATTTGATTTGCCTTTCATTGTTTTTGCTATACTCTTGTGTACGTGCTTGGTTCTGAAAGCAGCAGCATACAGCCTGATCCTATGCATGTTGACTGAGAAGTATACCTACTGAACTCAACAGAGCTTAGTCCCAAGTATGGAAAGTTTCTTATGTTGGAAGGAGGGATCTGTGTATGAGGGTAATGGGTGGAAGGGTTGATATTGGCTCGGGTCCAGGGTATTTGAGGGACCGCCTCCTTCCTTATAATCCGACCCGTACTCGGAGGTCATCAGGGGGGACCCTGTTGACTGTGCCGCCATTGGCGGAAGTGAGGGGGATGGCGGCGTGGAGTAGGGCCTTCTTGGCGGTGGCGCCCCAATTGTGGAATTCCCTCCCCTTGGAATTAAGAACGTCTCCCTCTTTAGAGGCCTTTCGGCGGGGCCTTAAGACGTTTTTATTCAGGACTGCGTTTAATGTCTGACATGGTGGGCTGACCTTTTAACAAATGGTTTTAATATATGTAAATGCTGGTGACCCACTGGGGTTGTTTATTTTTAATCTTAAGTGTTTTAATTAATTATTTTAATGTGTTTGATTAATTGTTTTAATGTGTTTATATGTATTTTAATATGTTGTAAGCCGCCTTGAATGCCCTCAGGTGAAAGGCGGGCTACAAATTCTTTAAATAAAATAAATAAAATAAATATTGGGGATTATTAAGTGAATTGTGGTGGCAATGGGGACATGGAATAGGAGGAGGGGGTTACTGTGGGGGTGGTAGGAAGTTTGGGTGTTAGAGGGAGAGGAATAAGTGGGGGATATCTAGAGGTTAATGTTGGGGAGTTATAATAATCATGGGGAAAAAGGAGAGTGGAAAATGGGAAATCTGGGGGTCAATATTGGGGCTATTATGAAAATAGAGAAAGGCACTTTGTACATACCTAGATGCACTGACTGACATGCTCCATTCAGTTGGAGCTGCGGCCGCTTGCCATCTTCATCCCGACCAGGTGCTTGCGGCCGCTGGGACTTCCCCTGCCCCAGTGCGGCATCTTTGGCCGCGAGCAGCCGGCCGGGATGAAGATGGCAAGCAGCGGCGGTGGAGGGGGAAGTCCGGGACAAAGATCGTGGCAAGCGGTGGCAAGCACTGCGAGTTTTATTTAAAAAAGAAAAAAATGGAAGAAAAATTTATTTATTTATTTATTTATTTGGAGGTTTTCCTGGCCGCCCCTTGTGATGTCACAGGGGGCATGGCTGGCCAGCCACGCCCCTTTGTGATGTCACAAGGGGGCGTGCCTTCTGGACACACCCCTGTGACATAACTTCCTGTGGAAGTGACATCACGTTTCCCCCCCCCCCTTGATGTCACTTCCGTCACCCCTTTTGGTTTCCGGAAAATCTGGTAAGCCTATGGAGACAGCATCCCATTTCTCCCCAAATCCTGAGACATTGCAGGTTTGCAAATTGGTAAAATATTTTCTTGCTGTTGAATGTTAACAAAGCAAACACAAAACAAAAAGGATCTTTTAAAGGCAGAGAAATAACCCTCACTGCTTCAGTTTGAAATTCCCTGCAGCTTGAGGCTCCCTGCAAAGTGCTTAGCTTAACAATTGAGGTGTTAATTGCCTAATATTCTGTTCTTTGAATAAGATAAGCACAGGCTCTGCTCACCTCTGTTAAAAACAAAATGTGGAAGAGCTGACTAAAAACCTGAGGTCTTTTGAAGTTAACCTTGAGTGACCCGATGTGAAGAGGCAGCTTTTCTGGGTCTTTGTTTTTGCCTAATTTTTTCCTTGGCTGCGGAATCCACACGGTAGAAACCATGTAAATGCTTGGGTGTCTCCGCCCCCCCCCCCCATCTTCTCAAAGTTCTCCTTGCCTCCCAGCAAGAACTTTGAGAACCACTGGTCTAGAATATTGACTAATAGATAGCTTTCCTCTTTATTATTCTTGGAAAGAGGAACTAGACACGGATGTCCACTTTTGACTGTTAAAGTTGGCTCCGTCCTCCCGTATCTGCAACATCAGCATCCGCAAATTTGTCTCACTGCAGATGCTTCAAAGTTACAGGGGGAACGGGTCCTGAAAATGTTTTTAAAAAGAAAAAAAAAGGTTAAAATGGTGCAAACCGCTGTGTGTTGTTCCCTCTGCAAGCTGAAATCGCGCTCCGAAAGCCTCTTCCGGGTCGCATGACTCCTCATCCCTTTCCCAGGATAGCTCCAGAATGCATTACAGTGCATTCTGGGATCAACTTGGGAGAGGGGAGTTGCACCACCTGGAAGAGGCTTCTGGAGTGCGATTTCAGCTTGTAGAACGAAGAGCACGCAGCCATTTGCAGGAAAAGGGTAAGGAAACAACTTTTTAACCTTTTTTTCTGTTTGAATCATTTTCAGGTTCGCTAAGGTAACCATGATAGGATAGCAAACCTTGCTATCTGTGGATTTCAGTATCTGTGGGGGTTCTGGAAACAGAACCACCATGGATACTGAGGCCAATTGTATTTTTTATTTCTGTTTGCATCCTTTATGGCAGAGGTTCCTAAACTTTGTCGCCAGGTGTACCACCTGTCACAGTCAAATTTTCTAAAGTACCACCTGTGCCAGTAAATAAATAAATTTATTTATAATAATTTAAATAAATATGTGCAGTAGATAGGTAATAGTGTCAGCAAATGCAGCAATTAAGCCTGTTTCTTTTTCTTTTTTTCAAACTGTAGTCTACAAATGATTGGAGCGGTTTTGTGATTTTTTTTGGCTGTAATATTAGCGATATGCCGCGCGAGTTGGATGTTACAAGACACACATTGCTCAGAGTTTGCTTTGAGCCGCCAGTAGGGTTGTTTTTTAGTCTGCAAGATGACTTCAAACAGCGTGAAAGCATTTGCTGTCCTAGAATTTCATGCTAGTCAATCTGAGAACAGTGCAGCGACAAGTAAAATGAAGCCAGAAACATTTCTGTTAGGAATGCAGGAAGAAGATTTGGATAAGGATCTTGCTACCTTATTTGCCTACCTACATGATAAGTGCAGCAAGAATTATTTATGCTAAATATTGGAAGATCACGGTAATACCTAGAATGGAAGAATGGATGTTAAAAGTCATGAGCTTTGCTGAAATGGATAAATTTACGAGATTATTGAAGGAAAAGACAATTTCCAGTTTTATGAAGAACTGGGAGCCTTTGATATTATTTTTGTTAAGGAAGGAGAACAATGTAGTAACTTTATGATTTGAGGAATAAATTCACCAATGATTTATTTTTATTTTTTCTTATGTAGATATTTTGTTTAGGTAGTTGATGAAATGTATGAAATAACAATTTACGGCCTTGCACTTGTGTTTATTTTTTCTTTAGAACGTTGTTGATATCGTAAAACTGTATATAATCTTAATAAAATATTGAGGATGTTATGAGACTACAGCTCCGCTCAGATGTATATGTGGGCGGGGCCAGCTTGCGACGTGGGTCCCTTTGCTCAGCCATGATAGGCTGCGAGCAAGGGGCCGTGTCCCATTGTAGGGGCTTGCAGGGAGGCCCAGCACCATTCCTGGCGCGAACACAAGGTGAACACGAGGCGTGCTTTGAGGAGAACGGCGCTCATGAGGAGACCACTTTGGGAGCAACGAGGAGAGCAGAGGAGGACCACACGACGGATCAGGCCATTGGGACCGAGTTAGGTGGCTCTGGGAGAGGTCGGTTGGCGGCCACTCGCAGTGGCGCTGCTTTGGGGTGCTTTCCCTACTTCCTCCTGGGCCGGCGCGGGCTCCAGTGCTAACCCCTTCCCTCCTCTTTATCTGGCCTGTTGCCAGCCTGCCCTCTGTCCGCCGCTTCGTAGCTCATTGCTGCGGCTACACGCGATGGCCCTTCGAGCGACTCGACGCTCTTCCTCCTCTCGGGCTAACCTGCGGGGCTAACCCGCCCACCCCTCCATCTTTGCAAGCCCAATTCTGCCTCCAGGGCTCCTCTGGGTCAGCAGGAGCTCCACGTGGCGCATCGGGGATTGTGGTAGCAGGCTCGCTGGCTGCGGCCGCCGCTTCCTCCTTTCTCTCCTCCTCAGGTCGCCAGATTTCGCGGGGATCCTAAGCCACCCACCCCTTCTTCCAGCCCGATTCTGGTCCCAGGGCTGGCAGCGCGGACTCGGCTTTCCCGCCGCACCTCCTTAGGGGGCGCTTTGTTTTGGCCTATGGCTAGGAATCGTCGGGGCTCCTCGGACTGTAGGAGCCTCTTGACAACCTTTCGGCCCGCACCAGGGAAGCCTCGTCGCCCCTGCAGCCTTTCTCCTCAGGGAGACCTCAGGTGCCAGCATCCTGCCTGGCTTGAGGTTGAGACTTGTTTACCTAAGCCCATAGCGCGGGCGGGCAGGGGGATTTGTGTTTGTTTGTTGTTTTTCCTTCCTTCCCTGCGCAAAGCCTATTTAAAACTTAGGCTTTACAAAATTACTCCTTATGCCGCTGCTCTTGGCTTTGGCAAGACCCTGGCGGGAGAGGTGGCTTCCCTTTAGCACTGCTTCCCAGCGGGGGGTTCCCACTTGGGGATTAAATAATTTATTATTATTATTACCATAATAATAATAAGTAGTGCCCTCTCCCTTTTTTCTATTGGGAAGCCTCCTGGCTTCATTAGTTGCCATGTGTGGCGGGCTGCAAAGGGTTTCTCAATGCCAGGGCGAGCCCTGATCTACCTCCCCTCGCTCCAAGCTGCAGGCTATCAGAAGAGGCTGCAGTTAAAACCTCCCCCTCTCGTGCCATGATCCAATCTAAGCAGGAACTGCTGAGACTGCATCTTGCGAGGAGCACCCTGGGGCATAAGAGAGCAGAAGAAGAGCTCACACCACACCCCCTCGTTCTTTCAGCCCCATCTCCCAAGTTGAGCACCACCCCTCCAGGTGTGGGTCCCCTTCCCCTCCTCACGCTGATGAGTAGCGTGGAGCTACAGGGTTGGCAGGTCAGGGGATTCATGCTGCAGTATGGGGCGTGCAGCACTTCCCTGAGAGCCCCTCTGGATGCAGTGGGGTTTGCTTACAGGCAGGCGTGCACAGGAGGGGGGGGGCTGACAGCTTGTGGTTGCCTCCCCCTCCCCAGTAGAATTGCTTGGCAGCCCTGACAAAAGTCTTTGTGGATTTCCGACTCCCCCTGGGAGTGACAGTGAAGGTGAGAGCAATTCGGTTTGTTGCTGGATGCTGCTCCCCCCCTTCCTTCCTAAGTTTCCCCATATGTTTATTATTCTTACCACCAATTCCAGCTTGTCCTGGTTGGCCCATTTACACTACAGTTTGTGCTTGAGTTTGCCCTCCCCCCCTTTCCCTTTCTTTGCTTTTGCTTTTGGGGTAGTTTATTCTGGAGTGGGCACAGCTTGTTCTGCATTGGTGTTCCACCTTTGCACAGCCCCCTGCTTCTGTTTCTTTGGCTGCTCCATCCTCACAGCGCTTAGTACACATAATTCACACTGGAAACCCATGGAAGCCCTACTTTGACTCTGCTGCCCCAAGCAAATAGAAACTATTCCAGATTATTTTGCAGAAAGACTGGTTTCGGTTGGGGAAAATGATCTAGATTCTAGTATCTTATTTTGCAAACGTTTGGGGGTGATCATGGTGCATACCCTGGAGGTTGAGTTTTATTTCGTTTATTATAACGAAACACACACACACCCAAAATCAAAACAGCACTCGGAGGAGCCCTGCTGGATCATGTCAGGGGCCTGTCTGGTCCAGCTCCCTGTATCTTACTCTGTGGCACACTGGCTGCAACTGGGAGTACATAGACAGCGGGCGCCGGTCCCATTGCCATGCCCTTGTACCTAGCATTCAAGGGAGGCTTTCTATAAAGCCCATTAGTTGCATGTAGCATTGGGATTTCTAACTGGTTATGTACTCTTCATGGATTTGTCCGATTTCCTTTCAGAGGGCTTATGGGCCACGTGCAATCACAATGTCCTGTGGCAAGAAGTTCCACATCTTAATTACACTCAGGGTGTACTTTTCTCCCTGAATCTGTCTGATTTCTTTTCAGAGGTCTTATGGGCTGGGTTCAACAACAATGTCCTGTGGCAAGGAGTTCCACATCTCGATTACCCTCAGGGGTAAACAAACAAACAAACAAGACAAAATATAGCCAGCCTTAACGTAAAGTTGTCGATAGGTTCTTAGAAACTGCAAGTTTAAGCGAAACAACTTACAACAAAACCAGTTTAACATAGGTTAATTGATATAGGTAGGTTCATGGCATATTTCTGGTCACAAAAACATCGCCAAACTAAAATAAACATCGCCAAATAAAAGACCCAAAATGCTTCTAATTAAAATATTAAAATTAATGTGAGCTTTCTGGGCCGGAGAAACCCACACAGACATGCAGAGAACGTTCAAACTCTACACGGCGGTTGGCCCCAACTGGGGATCATTCCCCCCTCCCTTCTGTCTATTTACATAGCACCATTGCTAGGCACCACCACGCACAGCACCATATGCAGCTTTCTAGTTCCACTGCAACAGCCTTCACTTATGTCTCTAGGCTGGTTCAGGTTATTTGGAGCCAATTTTGAATGAAGAGCAGGTAGTTCATAGCCCTTGGAGGGAGCTTGCTTTACCGGAGAATTTGATTACCTGGGTGATTGGCTTATGTGCCTTCTGTTCATTGGATTATTTCTGCCTGGGGTGAGATTTTCTTACAAACAAATAGTTAACTGTTACAAGAGTCAATTTTCTTTGCTATTGTTTTCTCAGGTTGTGCGGTATATCACAACACCTAAAGGACAATTCCTAAACACCTAATTCAAGTGACTCCACTGCAAAAGCGATTTTGAAATGATTACAGATACAGGGATATTCGGTAACAAGCTTACCTTCACAAACAGACTGAGTTAGGCGGCCTTCTACCCTGCTTGATATTTCATGTTATTTGCACCTGTGCGGAGGTTAGATGGCAAAGAGGATGTGCTGGCTAACCAAATCAAAGGCATTACCTTTGCCTTCTGTAAAGTGCAAGATGGAGAAGAAATTGTCTCAAGATTAACTATAGGGCCAATTTTATGATGTATGCATGGGATTTTTTTTTAAGAGCAGGGGGTTTTGTTATGTAGAACACTACCTGGTGTAAATAGCAAAATATGAATGGCTCAGTGGAATACTGAGAACCAAAGCATTTGGCAAAACGCTAGAGGTGGGGTAATTCTTTGTTTTTGTCTCTTTTAACTACCCGAGGGGCCCTTGCACCTGGATAGCATTATGGACCCAGTCGGTTAAAGCATTTTGGCTAGGGCCACAAGCATTAAAATGGTTTCTTGATTCAAATTCAGCATACTTGATACTTCTAGACCAGAAACATCATCCTCTTTCATCAGCTGAGACCTTAGCTGCCCCCATTCCAAACAAACTGTTGTAGCTATGCTGAATTCAGTTCTCAAATGTCTCCACTGGTGTAGGAATATAATAATAATGGTTCATCATTTGCTTTGAAAAACCTGTAGAAAGCATCGCTTTCCTTTTAAAGCAGAACGCTTGACAACCTGCATACTTTGCTCACTCATGAAGGTTTTCACCATAGCATTCCATTCAGGGATCGTCAGACTGTCATGTGGAGCCTCTAAAGGAGTTTTTGAACCTATGGAGTCTCCATCTGTCACAGTTTGACAATGGTCCTCTGGTCCCCACCTCCCCAAAGCATGTAATAAAATGGACTTGGCTAGTGATGCTTGTGTTCCTTCTGAGAGTACAAGGGCAGGAAGGTGAGAAGTTAGAGAATGGGTCTGAGCAAACCTTTAGCACGTTTCTGAATGGGTGGTGGTGGAAATATTGTGAAAAATGAAAGGAATAACCCATCATAATTGGTCAATGCACCAAGTGGAGGACATGTAACTAGTCACGTTATCCTGACTGCAGGAGCAGGGTTGGTTGAAACTCCTTATGTCCCGTCAGCGTTGGCTGATGGGAATGGTTTTCTTAACAACTTTAACATTTTCTAATCCTTTAGTATCTCATATTTGTCAACAATAGGGAGGGTAACATGCCAAGGACTTCAACCAGATGTATTTGAGGCACTGTTGTTGTCAGTGGCGTATAGGACAAAGCATAGCACTAGTGTTAAGGGGGCTAGCAGGAATTGTCCTTTGTCTGTTCCAAGTGACACAGGAGTGTTGATCAATGTGCCTCTAATAAAAATATAAAACTCTGGCCATAGTCACAAAATACACTGCTAGCACATTTCCTCCTACCAGTAGCAGATTGCTTGATGATACTGAAATAAAACATCATAAGTAGTGAACAAGAAAGCAGAACAGTTGACTGAACCTCACAGCGTAATCCTATCCAACTTACACTACCAGTGTAACCAGTGGTGCAGCGAGAACGGGAGGCCTCAGAATGGAAAGGGGATTCAAATCCCCCTCAAAGGGGATTTAAATCTCCCCTCTCCTCCAAAGCCTCCTGCCCTGCCTTCCGCCGCTGGATACACTGGTGGTGCAAGTTGGATAGGATTGCGCTGTTGGATACTAATTGCTAATATGGAGAAACTTGCAGCCGACCCAGAAGAGGGGATTGTTTCATGGACAAGAATGTTTAGAAAGCGCTAACAGTTGTTTTGCTTTACTAGAGACAGCAATGCAATTAGTTGAAGCAAAAGATGATCTCACTGTTCCTCCATATTGCTGATGGGATTAATTTCCAGGTGGGATGAGCAGTTACTCCAACTTGGAGCACAGGCTATTTGGGGACATCTTTTACATTATTTATGAAGATGATGATGTACCTTTTCAAAGCATGAGGCTGAAACCAGATATGCTCATATGCAAACAAAATAAAAGTACAGTCTATGACTAAATGTGGTGCTTCAATACAGATACCTATTTACTCCCATAAACTGGTGTGTGAGTGGTTAATCCCCAGGATATTGCCATTGTAGCCAGTGATACTTTTGGAAATAAATCTGCCGCTTCAGTATGCTAACCCATCCAAGCTTCCTTTATCTGAGTACTGTGGGATACCATCCACATTGTCTTGCACAGAAGAAAGCACAATGGATCTGCCCTTGTTTTCTGCACACAGCTTGTGTGCAAAACAGCTGTTCGGTATGCTCAATGTCTAACACATGCAAATGACTGAATCAATGACAAATGACTGAATCAAGGTAAAAACACTGACCCACATCCATTAAATAGTAGTAAGTAAGGAGAAATGTCATTGCCCTCAACATTTATATCCACCTTTCTTGCCAAGGCAAAGCCAGGTGGCTGCCAATAAAATAGAGAACATAAGCTTAAACAAACCAAAATATATAACAAAAGAACAAAGCAACAGGTTCATAGTACAACCCACTATGAACTCCGGTGCAGCGCTTCTCCCCCCATTGAAATGTATAAATATGCTTTACTGTTGCCCAGTTCATGTGTTGGGATACTGTTGCAATTTCATTTCATGAGGGTTTGCCTAGGAGAAGTTCATTTTTATGAATTTAAGGCTGTGACAGACCGCATGCCGAGGCGAACGAGCAAGCACCGAGGCGAGTAAGCGCGAGAGGCTGGCCACCGTCCTCCGCGCTCTGAGCTTGTCTGTAGGAGGGTCTTCCCGCAAGTAGTCCCTTTCGTCCCGCCTTCTTGGAAGAAACCTCCACGGTGATTGGCTAACACTAAAGTTTACACCCGATTGGCAGATAGCCACTCCCCTCCCCCTTGGTGGCTCCAGTAGCTCTGCTGTGCGGCCCCCTCAAACATGGCCCAGGAAGATTTTTGATCGTGCCAGAAATCAGGAGACCGCTCACTTCCGCTGTGGTAACCAGACACCTCAGCACAGCTCGACAAAGCTCCTCGGGCATCCGGGACGCGCCGAAATTCGTGCGGTCTGGCACGGCCTTTATCTTACAAACACCTCACTCTGAAAAAATCTGATGAATAAAACTCACCGCCTTTTTTAGGATACATCAGAGAATGAATGAAATACATTTTCCAAAAACTGCAAACATTTCTGCACTATTCAGTGCCATTCGCTTCATTTTAAAGGTTAATAAGATCTCAACAGCAACAAAGACAAGAATTTTGCAGGAACCACTAATGACTTTGTCCCAAACCCTAGAAAAAAGTCAGAAATAAAACTGAATTGCCTTAAACTGCTTTATCCATCATCTCAACTGCTTAGTCTTGTGTTTGTGAGTTACAACAAGGCAAATGGGAGTGAGCAGCTAAAGTACATAAAGGGTAACACACTGCCAAAGTGTGCTGCTCTTCAGATTGGGGGCAGGAAGGGGGTCCGTATTGTGGTCAGGGACTGTGCTAGAGGATAGGGAATCCCCATGAGCTCAACTGGGTTCCTTGAACTGCCTGTTGCCTATTCCTAATATATAGACACTTCCTGAGCATACAAAATCTGTTGCAAAACTAGCCTGAATCAACATCCCAGTTGAATTTGGATTAAGTTATGTCTGTACTGCAGTAACTCTTTTGGAGTTTGCCCAGCGTACATACTTCACATACTTCATTTTGGTGCCTTCTGGTATCTCCCCAAAGAAGCTTACTTGGGAGATTGAAGTCTAAATGCTGTTAATAATGGGACTTCCCTACAGGTAAGTGTGTTTAGGCTCAGAGCCTTCGTTCGGGGTGAATTTAAACCATGCCCTTTCACAAGTATTTATGTCCTTTAAGCCGTTGATGCAGGGCTAGCAATACATCGCAATAAGGAAATTACAGCCATGTCAGAAATGATAAATTTTAATTGGATACTTTGGAGGAAGGAGAGGGAAGCAAAACAACAACAAAAACACCCCGAAATATGCCTCAGACTGAGTGGGCAGGGGTCCCACAATGTTTATGCCACAGCTCAATCGCTTTGCTCACGATTACATCAGTGTTATCTTGAGGAATCTACAAGAGATAAAAAACAGATTCTATGAGACATGGGGCTTCAACACACACACACACACGGCTTTTCTATTCACATCCAATGAAGAGACAGATCCTTATGTAAAAGAGTTTGGTGTGCAGAGTTGTTTCCTCCAGTAAAAAATTCGGTCTCTGCATGCAACGGAATGAACCTAGAGATCAAGATTGGGTCATACAATATTTCCCTGAAAAATAAGACCTCCCCCGAAAGTAAGACCTACCGTCATTTTTTCCCCATGATTTTTGCTGGCACACATCAATATAAGACCTCCCCTGAAAATAAGACCTAGCTCGGAGGATCATCAGCCAGACTGACACGACCCCCCCCCCCCTCCTGGCACTTACTTTGACTGATTTAAGCTTCATTCTTTCCCAAAGGTGCAAGGATCTGCAAGGCCTGCACTTGAGTCCTCCATTATAGAGACGTGCTAGAGAGACTCTGCAAGGTTGCAGCCTCCTTGCTGGCCTCTCTATCACGTCGTTTCTACGGTGCAGGATTCAAGTGCAGGCCTTGCAGAGCCTTGCACCCTTGGGAAAGAATGAAGCTTTAATCGGTCAAAGTGCCGGTGGGGGGGGTGCCACAGGTTGGGAAAATAAGACCTCCCTGAAAATACGACCTACTGCATTTTGTTTTGGAGCCAAAATTAATATAAGACACTCTTATTTTCAGGGAGACACGGTGCATATTCAGCCCTTTATTTTTTCCAGTTATAACAAAGATGTCCCCTTTTCCTGTCTCTCATGAGGGGGGGGGGGAGAGAAATATGGGAAATGGCCACTATTACAGATACAAAGAGATCAACTTCTTTAATATAGTTTTGCCACCTGCAAATTTATTCAACCACCACTGAAGTAGATCTGAAGAGAAGCCATTAAACAGCAGGAGGAGCAAAACAAGGAGTCCTGTCTGGGACCAGCACTTGCCTACAAATATCAAGGTTGGCTGTATTTTCCTTGTCGTTGCAATGGAGCCACGCCCAGCCTTCCCATGAGACCAGGAAGTCTCACCCAAGTTGGTAGTGCTGCTAACCACCTGCATAACTTGCCACACCAGCTTCATAAACTGGAGAAAAGCAGGAGAAAAGCAGAGGAGGAATTTGCTCCTTTCCTCTGCTCCAAGTCAGGAATGAAAGATGATTTAACACAGGATTATTCGGCCAATTCCCCTCCATATCTGAGGCCACTGAAGAAAGGGAAATCGCCATTTTCCTCAGTTTCCCTAGTATCCAGGGCTGCTGGAGGAAGGGAAGGTCTCTGCTGCCCCGGCTCCCTTTCAACAGGGATCACTGGTGTGAAATCCACACACAAGACATGCCAGTGGTTTGCATTTAAACAAAAGGTTGCCGTGTTTTTGTTCTTGTTTTTGCTTTTGAAAATGTCCTGAGAGCAGGAAGAAACGTAAAGCAGAAGATCTAAGGCTTTCCTGTGCTTGACTGCTTCGGATAATCCTTGAAAGCGTCTGCCCACGATATCGGTGGTGTATGTGAGTAAAAGGAATTTCTTCAGGCACGTTTTGGTAAAATGATTCTTTATTTCTTCAACCTTTGAAAAACTACATGGCTGAAAATTCCATAAACATTGTTTCTGTATACAAAAGTCATTATTCATTTTTAGAAGAAAATGTCATCTTTACTATTTTGTTTTTTATTCCCCTAGTACTGTAACTCGTCAGATTAAAAAACAAACTCATTGATTAATCCACTAAAGCTTTAGTTCGGCAATCTACCAATGAAAATTTGCCACCCTTTTATGTACATTAATATTTACATGAGGAATAAAATATGACTGGGGTTGACCACGTTGACACAGTGCAGTTGACAAGCATGGAAACTTTCACCTACAAACGTTTTCCAATAGTGATGAACACTGGATGAATGCAGAGTGTACAAGGTGCTTGAAAACAGTCCCACTATGCGATCCACTTTCTGTGTTATCCAGAAGAGATAACGTGTGGATGGAGCAAATGACTCGTACATCTGCCTTACCTGCTCCCAGACAACTTGCACATCATCCCACTTTGTGACGTGCATGTTCAAAACGTGTGTGGAACACACATGTCTCTCTGCATGGAGATTCACGATTTCCTTACCTGGATATTACACTGGGGAAAGGTATATGCTTTTCCCAGAGCCAATCCCAGTTACAGTACTCCCAGTCCCAATACAGCAGAATCAGAAGCAAGGGGAAAGAATCAGGTTGCCCTGATGTTTGCTAATCTCATTGAGGAATACTTTAAACCGATTCCTAAAGAAGGAGCAACTACTACATGAAACAAAGGAGAAACTACTACATGAAACAAAGAAAAACAAATACAACCACAACACGCAACTTACAGCTTTACGCAGTTCATAGAGAAGCTGAGCAACCCACAGCACATACGATAATCTCTTTTCATGCAATTATCTCCAGTTACTTGGAAACAGAAAAGCCAGTTCATAGCTTGGAGGTATTCTCTACACATGCTGAGAAGCAGGACGGTAGAAGTTTGTGTTGAACTAGCACAAACATGCTGCATACAACAACTAGCATATATATACAAATACATTTATACACTCATAAGAACATAAGAAGAGCCCTGCTGGATCAGGCCAAAGGCCCATCTAGTCCAGCTTCCTGTATCACACAGTGGCCCCACCAGATGCCTCAGGGAGCACAAGACAACAAGATACTTGTATCCTGTCGCCACTCATCCATACATTTGTTGACAATAACAAATACATTCACACAGAATATTCTACTTGGGAGGAAGATGAGAACCCAAGGCTTGCTTTCACCCTGCTATAGGAAGAGTACACATGCTAAGGCACAATGTAAACCAAGTCTGGGTGTAGTGATTAGCAAGTTGGAACTAAGAACAGGGAGACCCAAGCTCAAAATGCTCACTCAGCCACAAGGCCAGTTGCTCACTCTCCCACCTCGAGGTATTACAGGGGTAATACAGGGGTTGCTGTGGTGTTAAAATGGGGGGGGGGGAGAGAACACCTTTTACACCATTGAGATCCTTGAATGAAGGATGTGATAGGAATGTCACCAATAATAAAAATAATACTCAGAAGTAAGTCTCAATAGTTGGGTTCAATGGGATTTATTCCCAGGGATTTTTATTTGTGTGAGTGTGTGAGAAATTACCCTTTTACCATGTTCACCACACATTCGCAGTTCATGTGTGGCAAAACCTCATCTCTTGGCAGGCTGATGCAGACAATCAAGCTACTCTAGAGAAGAGAGCTCATCTAGGAGTTCTTTGTCCGCATGGACTCTGTACCAGGTTATATTCGGAATCAGTACATGGGGTGGGATGACGTTATCCCTACTTTCCAGGTATATAATATACACACCAACACAGTGTCTCACATCTATAGATGGTAAAAAGAATTTCAGGATAAAGGACAAAAACAGAAAGAGAAAAATGACTCAGTGTTCACATTCACATTAGTTTAATTACAAGAAATGGTGGCTCAGCATTCCCCTAGCAATACCCCTCCTGATGGAAATATTAAAACACATACCCAAACGATCATCTTTCAGAAGGATTTCCAATGACTTCTTTTCTTCAACACCACAAAATCCCACTTTTTCATAATAGACTGATCAGAAATTTCTCTGAGGATCCTCAGCCATGTTTCATTCTGAAAGTGGGATTTAGGAGACAATCATGGTTATTTACAAAAAAATATTATGACTACCTGTGAAAGACAAGGCCTGACTCCATTTTAGTTGCCTGACTCCATCTTGCAGGCCTGAGTAGAAAATTTACAGCTTGATGTCTTAAATCACTTGAACAGTTAGACAGCTGCTGGGAAGCTAACTAATTAGTGCAAGCCTGAGAGCGGGACCCATTATCTCGGACTGATAAGTCTGGCCAGTTTCTCATTCCGTGCTGGTGGATCCTGGTACTTGTCAAGGACATATTAATTGCAAACTATGTGCACCTGAGATTTACGGTTGGGAGGGTGACTTCGGAGCACCATGATGTCAGGGCCTAGAAGCTTCGGTCCATGGAAGCCTTTGATTGGCTATTCCCCAGTCACCGGGCAGAAGAGAACCAAAGTTTACTTAAGAGATGCAACTCTTTGTTCAGACAGTTCAGTTGACCGTTGAGCATTCTCTTGGAGAGGTCGGTTCGGACCTCCAGTATGGAGCCATGTCCCTTTCACGCTTATTGGGACGGATAGCTTAACATCTACACCTTCGTGCTATGAGAGCCAATTTGGTGAGTGTTAGGACCAGTAAGTTTTAGGAGATAGTTTTCTTGTTTTATGTCTGTTTGTCTTGTATACCATGCCTATGAAGCCTTACAAAGAATTTTTCTATTCCTTCTATTATGTAATCTTTAATTTACTTTAATAAACTAAAATATATTTTACAGGCTTGTGTGTCTGTGTTGAGTGCAAGGGAACGGAATTCTACCCAGCCTGCCTAGCTGCTTGGTTCACTACTACCAGTGCTACCAGTAATTACTCTTTGAAGACTCTGAGGCTTGAGTCTGGTTCTCCTGTTGGACGGAGGGACCAGCCTTGCAAGCACTGAGACTTGGCACTGTCTTGCCTTGCAAGCACTGAGAGACCCCAGCTTTCCCTGGAGCTGTGGGCCTGGCGTACCAGGGTGGTGGCAGTTAGTCTACCCTTGGGTTGTTGCCCAAGCTAAGGATATTTGGTTTCTCTGGTTTGGTCAGTCTTGTTGGAGCTAAGCCAGGAGGAACTGAATAGGTAAACTTGTACTTGTCGATTTGATTCGGTTAAGATCCAGGGATCCGATTCTTTGGAGTTATTGTGCCCTGAGAATCCGGACCCCTGACAGTGACAGTGGGGGTCTTTTTTCATGCTTGAGCTAAAGCCAGCCTGGAAGAAGCTTCCCTGAGTAAAAACGTCTAAGAACTACAGGCCTGCCTGTTCTGAGTGTAACAACATCTTAACAGGAGGGACTGTGTGGTAATCAGAAGGCTGAGGCCGCCTTGGTGCTCTGGTGGGCTGAAGTTGACCAGGGGGCGTTTAGCCTGGCACTACACTGATGGGGTTCCAGGGGTGAGCCTCCGGTCCCTGCAGTGTATCACACTACCAACATGCATAATCAATTATGGGCAGTGGGCACGTCAAAACATTTGAACTTGAAGAAATCTTACAGCCCAATCCTAACCAACTTTCCAGCACAGATGCAGCCACAGTGCAGCCCTGAGGTAAGGAAACAAATCTTCCCTTCCCTAAGGAGGCCTCCATGACTTAACATAAGAACGTAAGAAGAGTCCTGCTGGATCAGGCCAAAAGCCCATCTAGTCCAGCTTCCTGTGTCACACAGTGGCCCCACCAGATGCCTCAGGGAGCACAAGACAACAAGATAACCTGTTTCCCATTGACACTCCCTTGCACCTGGCACAGAGAAAACCCACTTCTAAAAACCAGGAGGTTGCTTATGGCTTGTAACCTGTGATGGTCTTTTCCTCCATGAATCTGTCCAAACCCCTTTTAAAGGCATCTAGGCCAGATGCCATCACCACATCCTGTGGCAAGGAGTTCCACAGATGAATTACACGCTGGGTAAAGAAATATTTTCTTTTGTCCGTTCTAACTCTCCCTCCACTCAATTTTAATGCATGTCCCCTGGTTCTGGTGTTGTGCAAGAGGGAGAAGAATTTCCCTCTATCCACTCTCTCCATCCCATGCATAATTTTATAAGTCTCAATCATGTCCCCCCTCAGGCGCCTTTTTTCTAGGCTGAAAAGCCCCAGACGCTGTAGCCTTTCCTCATAAGGGAGGTGCTCCAGCCCACAAATCATTCTGGTCGCTCTTTTCTGCACCTTTTCCAATTCAACTATATCCTTTTTGAGGTGTGGTGAACAGAACTGGACACAATACTCCAGATGTGGCCTTACCATTGATTTGTACAAAGGCAGAATGATATTGGCCGTTTTATTCTCAATCCCTTTTTTAATGATCCCGAGCATGGAATTGGCCTTCTTCACAGCCGCCGCACACTGGGTCGACACTTTCATCGACCTGTCCACCAGCTCCCCAAGATCTCTCTCTTGATCCGTCACAGACAGCTCAGAACCCATTAGCGTATATGTGAAATTTTGGTTTCTTGCCCCAATGTGCATCACTTTGCACTTACTTACATTGAAGCGCATCTGCCATTTTGCTGCCCATTCTCCCAGTTTGGAGAGATCCTTCTGGAGCTCTTCACAATCCCTGCTGGTCTTCACCACCCGGAAAAGTTTAGTGTCATCTGCAAACTTGGCCACCTCACTGCCTATCCCCGACTCCAGGTCATTTATGAATAAGTTGAAAAGCACCGGTCCCAAGACCGATCCTTGGGGCACACCGCTTTTCACCTCTCGCCATTGTGAAAATTGCCCATTGACTCCCACTCGCTGTTTCCTGGTCTTCAACCAGTTCCTAATCCACAAGAGGACCTGCCCTCTTATTCCCTGACTGTGGAGTTTTCTCAGGAGCCTTTCATGAGGGACCGTGTCAAACGCCTTCTGAAAATCCAGATATATAATATCCACGGGTTCGCTCGCATCCACATGCCTGTTGACCTTTTCAAAAAATTCTAAGAGGTTTGTGAGGCAAGACTTCCCTTTGCAGAAGCCATGCTGACTCTCCCTTAGCAGAGCTTGTTCTTCTATGTATTTTAAGATTTTATCCTTAATGAGACTTTCCACCATCTTCCCTGGAACAGATGTTAGGCTGACCGGCCTGTAGTTTCCCGGGTCCCCCCTCCTTCCTTTTTTAAAGATTGGCGTGACATTAGCTATCCTCCAATCCTCTGGCACAGTGGCCGTTTTAAGGGACAAGTTGCATATTTTGGTCAAGAGGTCAGCAACTTCATTCTTGAGTTCCTTCAGAACTCTTGGGTGGATGCCATCCGGGCCTGGTGATTTATTGATCTTTATTTTGTCAATTAAGTCTGAGACGTCTTCTCTTTTAACCTCTATTTGACTTAATTCTTTAGTCAGGGGAGAACGTTCCGGCAGCGGTATGACTGCCCTGCCGTGGCAGGATGCAGAGCGCACATTGGCGCTAGATGCACTGGTGCTAGAAAGCTAGTTAGGATTGGGCTGTTAATTTCCCTCTAGCTAGTTGTAACCCAGTGGCATCTACCCAGTGGCGGCTCATACCCGCCACGCCACCTGAATCCCTCCCAATTTTGCTTGCCTGCACTCACACCTCTGTGGAGGGGGGGGGGAGGGCAGGCTGGCAAGCAGGCAGGCAGGCGGGGGGGTGTCAGTGAGTGCCGATGGCTGGGGGGGGGGAAGAGAGGCACCTCTATCCCACTTCCCTTTACTTACCAGAGGTCCACATCCACATATGCTTCTCCAAGCGGCTTTTGTTCGATACGAACAGGAACAGCGCAAGCTGAGAAGCATGCGCTGCTCCTGTTAATTTCAAATAGAAGCTGAGCTGACAAAAGGCTGCATACGGAGCTCCGGTAAAGGCTGCTGCAGACCACACAAATTTCGACATGTCCCAGATGCCCGAGGAGCTTTGTCGAGCTGAGTTGAGGTTTCTGGTTACCATAGCGGAGGAGATGCGATCTCCCGATTTCCGGCACGATCGAAAATAGTCCTGGCCCATGTTTGAGGGGGCTGCTTCGCGGAGCTACTGCAGCCACCAATCACATGAGAGGGGGAGGTGTGTTAGCCAATCACCGTGGAGGTTTCTTCCAAGAAGGCGGGACAAAAGGAGGGACTATTTGCGGGAAGACACTCCTACAGACAAGCTCAGAGCGCGGAGGAGAGCAGCCAGCCTCTCTCTCTCTCGCTCGCCTCGGCGTGCGGTCTGTCACGGCATTAAGTAGACAGGTGAGCAGGCACCCTCTGTGGCTAGGGAGATGGAAAAACCCCATCCCCTTTCCCTTTACTTATTGGAGCTTTATACGCAGCCTCCCTCCTTCCCCTGCGCCAATTCCCAGCACGCGCTGCTCCTGTTCACTTCAAGCAGACGCAGCGCAGAGGAGGGAGAGAGGCTGCTCCTGTTCACTCCAGTAAGTAAAAGGCAGGGAAGGGGTGGGCTCCAGCTCCCTTCTTCCTGCCTCCTTGATGCTTCGTATGCACCTGATGGGCAGGGAGAAGTGATTTGGAGCTGCGGCAGCCTTTGCTTCTTCTTTTCTCTCCAGCAGTTCCAGAGGGAGAAGAGCGTTGCCACTGCTGCAATCTTCTTCAAGCCGAAGAGGATCAGAGCCCCCAGTAGAGCGGCAGTCTGTTCACCGGTCCTCCAAGGGTACCACTCCACCCAACCGTTTCAGGTAGCTTCACGGCAAGGCCTCTATGCAGTGGCTAGAAATCATAGATGGAATGAATTGTGAACAAAGAGTGCATTTTTAAAACATTTTCAAAACCATTGTCTACGTAGCCACTGGCAAACATGCCAAAACACAACAAATGCATTTCAACTCATTACTCACTATGTGAGGGCATTGATCATTATTGTTAAGCTGTTATGACAATGGAAGAACCTGTTCTCAAAAGCTGAAACTAGACGTTTTACAGACAATGATAGAAAAATGTGTGGGTGCCTGTGAAATAGTCACTGTGAATTCCTTTTCACAGGAAATCTTCTCTCATCAGAGGCTAAACTACATTTTATTTTCATATACAGTAAGCAATGAAAGAAAGTGTACTACCCCACTCTTTTTCTATTAGGAGACATTAGATTGTTGGCACACAAACATCGGACATCAATTCTTACCCAGGGCTAACTCCACATCTGCTAGGTAGGGGAAAGGGAGCTTATTTTAAAAAGACTTTCTCAGTATTTGAACTCAAGAAGAGCATAGGTTGTTTTAGCAAAAACAGCACAGACTCTTGCGACATCTTCAAAAGACTAGCAATGTTCTAATCTAGTGGCATAAGATTTCATAGGCAAGAGCTTACTTTCTCAGATGCACAAAATTCAGTTTCAAATTTGTTTAAACGAGCAGTTACCAAATATTTAAATACACACTTCCAGTAAGTTTGAGGGGGAAATTAATTATATCAAATCTCAAAATACTAGTACAAAATGTTTACTTTTGTACACTGCGTAAAGCTAGCTAGCACCTTAAAACTCTGATTCCCTCATAAGATAAATTTTAGAATAAAAGACATCTTCTTAGTTAATAACCATCAACAACAGAGTTTTCAGCTCGTGTCAACCCCATTTAATTATGTTCAAACATCACTAATAAAAATAGGTAAATGAGATCTGAACACCATTTAAATCTCTTGCTACAGGCTTGGGAGAATTGGAACTAGTGAAGATGGAGGAGACAGGGCAGTTTTGTAACCAAGAATTGGGAGAGTCGTGAATGAGAAGCAAGGTGGCATAGTGGTAGGTAACACCCCAGTTACCAAGGGTGAGAAGGGAAAACGATACGCGGGTGAGAAAGTGGCATAACTCAAAGGATGGCACATAATAGCGAGAGCGGAGCGGGATGGCTGGAAAGGGGTGAACCGGTAGCAAGCTGACTATGAGGAGGGGAGCTGGAAGTGAGACGGAAGTGAACGTGCTCAGGTGTGCCGAGGAGGAGGAGCAGGAGACCCGCCCAAGCACGACTGACGGGGATGCAAAGGACATGCTAGGCATCTCGGCATCCGCCTGCCGGGGCAGGACAGCATCTGCGCGATGCCATATGTGAGTTTAGGTTAAAAGGTCTACCCTGTTCTCCATTCTGTATGTGCACACACACACACCTACCACAATTTATAAATGAAGATGTAACTGTAGTTATGCTCAGTGAATGAATAGATCCAATGTAGAAAATTGTACTCAGGAATTAGAGAAGGAACTGTGTCCAAGTTAGACAGTGTGAGTGCCTGGGAACACTACCCCCTTTCTATAAAATTGTTACATGCAGCAAGTGGACTTATCTACAGAAGACTAACCATCTCCCCACTTTGCAGAACTCAGACGCTTCTCCGTCAGGTGTTCCTTCCAAAGGACGCTCCTGCAAGACAGAAAAAAGAGCGTCTCTGTCTGTGTTTTGGGAAGGCAAGCAGACAGGCTCCATAACAAGGCCTTTTCCCACCAGCAGGCGTCACCAAGACCTCCTCCAATCAGGCAACTGGAAAGAAAACGAGACGCGAGAAAGGACTTGCAGCCCCCTTTTCCGAGATCCAGAGGATTCTTCTGGGAGATGTAGTTTTTCATTGCTTTGGCAAGAAACGCTAAATGGGAGCTTTACTGCAGCCTTTGCGGAGGAAGCTTCTATGATGCATTGCCACACTCGGAACCAGTGCAAAGGAGGATAAATTCTGTGTAGTCAACTGTTGTGCAGAAGGGAGATTTGACAGGTTCAGTTCTATCATGCAAGTGTGAAAATGCTGCATTTTCTAACCTCCCTGTCGCCCTCTGCATCTATGTACTACCTGCTCCTAAGGGAGGGGGGGGGGGTTGAGAGTGTACAAGAATGTCCAACCTGAAGCGCACACACACACACATAGTCTGACATAAAAGTCTCTGAACCTGGGATGGGGAGGAGTGCCAAGCACACAGGTTTTGACCTGGGCAGTGGTAGCAAAATCTGACAGGTTTTTAAAAAATATTTTTATAAATTTACATTTTTTGAGCATTTATATCCTGCCATTCCTATCCCAACATGGACCTCAAGGCAATTTACAAGGTTAAAAACAACCCTAGAGAGCCTCTAGTCTACCCCTGAATTACCACAGAAAACGCAAGGTAGCATTTCCACACGACTAAGCTGTCTAAAAATGTCTGCATGCATTTTCTGTGGTAATTCAGGGGTGTTCGAAGCTGTCTAGGGTAGGATGTTCTTCACCTTGCAAATTGCCTTGAGTTTCCCTGTCGGGTTAAGGAAAAGCAGGATATATAAAAGCTTTAAAAAATTAATCCTGGTTCCGTATCTGAATTTGATTTTCCAGCAGGAGTAATGTGGGGCAATCTGCTTTGAAATACAGTACAGTATTATTATGCTTATACACAGTTGAAATTTTGGATTAGACACCTACAGGAACTGATAGGGAGCTGTTTTGGGGATAGGTTCATAGGCTATTTCAGGCCCGCCTGTTTATTTCTGTTTCCAAAGTTAGGTATGGGAACACTCTACCTGACCTGACCTGACCCTATCCCTCCACTTAAGAGCATGTTCTGCTGAGCTGCCTAGCAGGACCTAGAACCCCATCCGCCTTGCAGCCCCTGAGCTCGCCTCTACTGCGGACTTCAGTCTCATAGAGGGACCATTCGTTTCGGCGGGACCTCTCAAGCAGACGTTCTCTAGGAACGCAGCATGATCCAGGGCGTTTGCTCCTATGAAGTAAACCCCGCTGAGTTGCACCTGGGTAAAAAAAAAAAAAGAGCAAATAAGTTGATTGTAGCATATAAGTAACAGTCGGGTCAACTCAAGCCCATTTCGTACAGCTGATAAAGGACTGTGTACGGTGTACAGCTGTACTACAGTCTTCGAAATCTTCTGCTGTATTGCAATCAAGTTGTTAGTGTGAAAATGCCATGAGACTCTTGCTTGTTTTTATTGCAACAGACTTTGTGTGGCTAGAAGCAAATACTGTATCGCTTGTAAGAGAGAAAAAGCTGGTTCCGTGTTAGTAATTCGATGTTTCCTGTTTTAATTCAGAGGCGTAGATGCACTGCGAATGAGGACCTGGAATTAAATCTGCATCCCAAAATAATAATATTGCGTTATATGCATATGTTATGGGTTTTTACATTGTATTTTTGTTATAGTGATGTTCTATAGCGTTTCTTGCAAAAGCAATGAAAAACTACATCTCCCAGAACCTTCTGGATCTCGGAAAAGGGGGCTCCAAGTCCTTCCTCGCGTCTCGTTTTCTTTCCAGTTGCCTGTTTGGAGGAGATGTTGGTGACGCCTTCTGGTGGGAAAAGGCCTTGTTGGGGAGCCTTTCCGCTACCGACCCAAAATACAGGCAGGGAAGCTCCTTTTTCTGTCTTGCCGGAGCGTCCTTTGGTAGCAACGCCTGACGGAGAAGCGTCTGAGTGCTGCAAAGTGGGGAGATGGTTAGTCTTTGCAAGATCCGGGAATAACGCTGTGGGGAGGGCTCTTCCTTTTCTCCTTGTCTCTGTGTGCTTTAAGATTGCTTTGCATGTTGCCTGGGCGCGAGAGAAGGGAAATGGGCTCTCCTTGGATCCCTAGAGAAACGATGCTGTGTCTTAAGCGCTGGAGGCAGATTTTCTTTGGGGGAACATTTTAGAAATTGCTGTAAAAATGATAGTTTAACCAGAAAGATCTGGCAGTTCAAGAATAAATACTGTATACTGGGTATTTCACAGTGTGTAAGAAAAGTAGTTATTGGTGAACTCTGGTTTCTTTCACCTATTGCAGGGGTTCTCAACCTGTGGTATGGATACCCCTGGGGGTACGGGGACCTCTTGCTGGGGGTATGCCAAGCCCTGCCCCTTACCTGCCCCATCAGCAGCTAATTAAGTGTTAATTAACATGGATTTTAAATTGTAATTAGTTTAGGAGCCCTTCTGTCTCTCTGATTTTGGTTTTGGGCTTATTTTTGTACTTTGGAAAATGTACTTTGGTGGGGTGGGGGAGGGAGCAGCTGGTTTTGGGACCTGTGACTTGGATAAAAAAGAGATCCTTGCATCTCTCTCTCTCTCTCTCTCTGACACACACACACACACACACACACACACACACACACACACACACACACACACACACACACACAAGTTAAATAAGACATTTTCTCACATTTAAAATTGTTTTAGTACTTTTTTATTTAATGATTAATTACCTAATTAATTAATTGATTAATCCAGTTAATTAGCAGTTAATTAGCAAGGGGTACTTCAGGAAATTGGACTGTGATAGGGGGTACCCGGGCCTCCAAAGGTTGGGGAAGCAGGGAGACAGAAGTCAAAATCTTCCCGTTGAGACTTTCATTCCAGAATGTCTCACGGTGCAATCCTGCCCAACTATAGGCTGGCGGAGCGAGCTCTGCACCGGCCTAGGGTGTCGTAAACATGCCAGAAAGCATGTTTTTTGCACCCTGAGAGTAAGCAATGCTAGCGCAGAGGCCGGCACCATTTACTCCGCCACCTACCTAGACCTGGACCAACTGATGCAGATGAGTTCTACACTGGTTATTATTGTTATTGTTAATAATTATTAACAGCATTTATATACCGCTTTTCAACAAAAAGTTCACAAAGCGGTTTACTGACAAAATCAAATGATTAAATGGCTCCATGTCCCCAAAGGGCTCACAATATAAAAAAGATGCAGAACACCACCAGTATAACCCCAGGTATGCGGGGAAGGCGGGGAGGGATGGTGAGGGAAGGGGCCATTGGCCAGCTCAGGCTGGGAAGGGGCTGGGATATCGGCGTGGGTTGTGGTGATATTCCCCTGCGATAACTCAGACTCCGGAGGATTTTTTAAAAACAGAGGCAGTTTTAGCCACTAGATCCTCTATTCTCTGTGAGGAGGATCCTCAGGCCTGTTTTCAAATTTATGATGATCTCATATTGCAGCATAGTCACAGACATATCGCAGCATGTGCGACCCACTAGACCGGACAGGAAGACAGTGGCGACTCCCTAGTTTGATAGAGAGTGCCGATTTTTTTAAAGACCAATTATGATCTATGTACGCACTGTATAAGGATTCCGGGCTTTTACAACTTCCAGAGGAATTCTTTACTTTTAGAAAGAAATTTAAGGATGTTTTGGCGGAGAAAAAACATGAGTGTGCCTGGTCTCAATGGCAGAGGCGTCACTACGGTGGAGGTGGTACTGTAAGTTTCGTGCCGTCCTAGTCCGGGTTTACAACTCGGTACGCGGTGGCCCCACCCTCTCGCTGTTGGGGTCATTCAATGCGGCGATGGCAACGGGTAGGGGAGTCTCCTGCCTGTTACCTTCGCCGCACTGAATGACTCCAACGGCGAGGGGGCGGGGCCACCGCGTAAAAAGGTACAGGTATCCCCTGACAATTAAGTCCAGTCGTGTCCGACTCTAGGGTGTGGTGCTCATCTCCATTTCAAAGCCGAAGAGCCAGCGTTGTACGAAAACGCCTCCGTTGTCATGTGGCTGGCATGACTCTTCTTGCCGCATGCAGCTGGAACACGGAGCGCTGTTTACCTTCCCGCAAGCGGTACCTCTTTATCTACTCGCATTGACATGCTTTGGAACTGCTAGGTTGGCAGGAGCAACGAGCGCTCACCCCATCCCGGGAATCGAACTGCTGACTTTTCCATCGACAGCTTATGGTTCAGCGGTTTAACCCGCTGTGCCACCAGGGGCCACCGCGTACCAGGTTGTAAACCCGGACTAGGACAGCGCGAAACTTACAGTACCACCCCCACCATAGCAACACCTCTGCTAAATGACAAAAACTGATACTTACCTTTAAGAACCCTAAACCATTCTGGGAAATAGTGAGGGACACATTTGGTAAGCCTAGCCCTGATCCGACAGTCATACCACCGAGGGTTTGGAGGCATCATTATGACTCTCTTTCACAATGAGGATGAAGAAGTTCCGGCCTTGTACGGCTCCTTTCAAGTGAATCTCCCTGCCTGGCCCCCAGGTTCGGCTGAGGAGGTCAAGGAACTAATAATGCAGACAAGTTCGAGGAAAGCACCGGGTCCTGACATGATTCGCTATGAAGTATTTAAATTTAATATTAGATGGTGAACACCTGTTTTGGCTCATGTTTTTTACCAGGGTCAATCAAACAGGTGTTCTACTCAAAAACTGGACAAATGCCATTCTGATGCCAATCTTTAAGAAGGGATCAGTACAGGAATCCAGCCAACTATAGGCCGGTCTCTCTCCTCTCCACAGCAGGCAAGTTGTATGCCAGATACCTACTCGAGAAGCTGACAAACTGGATTACAGCCCAGAACATCTTGGGGCCCCGAACAGTTCAGATTCCGTAAAGGGTATTCTACCATCGACCACTGTATGGTCCTTGCCCATTTGGCCATTTCAGGTAAGGCTGGATCTAAGCTGTACATGGCTTTTTGGGATCTGAAAGGGGCCTTTGACTCAATTAATAGGAACCTTTTGTGGCAAAAATTGGCCAGCCTTAATATAGATCCTGGGCTCCTTTTTTTTTTTTTTTTTTAATTCAAATGCTTCACCAAGGCAAGGCTGGTGAGGTTCGCTGTTCTTCCACAGGTAATTTGACCTCAAGGATTTCGGTAGACAAGGGAGTGAAAAAGGGTTGCCTTTTGGCTCCCCTCCTTTTTTCACTCTTCCTGAACGACCTGGCACCGTTTTTAACCCAAGTGGACGGCCATCCACCTAAGATGGGTTCCAAACACATCCCTCTAATTTTTATTATTTTATTTATATTTATTTTTAAAAAATTATATCCCGCCTTATCCTATGCCGAAGGCAAATGCCCAAGGCGACTTACAACAAAAATTAAAATACATAGTTTAAAATAATACAGTTAGTATTATCCCCTTAAAATAATACAGAAAATAAGTTTAAACAATACATAACTAAATTTAAGAACAATAAAATCCACTGGGGGTGGGCAACAGTATGGAGCACAAAAACAGCATGGCAGAGCATCTTGAGACACAGGAGGCAGACCACAACCCATCACCCAAACACTAGACTAAACAAAAACGTTTTGAGTCCTCGCTGAAAATTCATGAGGGAGGGGGTGGTTCTCAGATCCCCTGGCAGGGAGTTCCACAGTTGTGGCACCACAGCAGAGAAGGCTCGCCCACGTGTTGCCACTCTCCTAACTTGCGATAGATGTGGTACCCGCAGGAGAGCCCCCTCAGATGACCTAAGAGAGCGGGCCAGAATGTATGGGAGAAGGTGGTCCCTCAGATATCCTGGACCCGAACCATGAAGGGGCTTTAAAGGTCATTACGAGCACCTTGAATTGGGCCCGGAAACGAATGGGCAGCCAGTGCAACCACTGAAGCAGCGGCTCAACAGAGTCTTATGTTGTACGCTGTCACACCACAGCCAAACCCACCAGGCAATCGGCAACAGGAGAGCTGGAAGCCAGCTGGGAGTCTGCAGCTTTGGAAGGCTCCTGGCAGGCAACTGCCAGGCCAGGCAAAGGAGGCAGGGGCGGGACTTATATAGGAGTCTCGCAAGACTTGCAAACTCTGGGAGGCCCTCTCCAGGAAGGAGCGGGGCTCTCCGGGCCAGCCCAGGAGCTCATAAGGAGCCGGGTGGCTGAGGAGGGAGGAGGTTGGAGTAGGAGTCTCCCTGACTGGAAAGGGAAGATCCCACTCAGTACCTCCGATAGAAGAGGAACGCGCTGGAGGAGCTATGGACAGAAGGGAAAAGGAGAGGCAACCCCTGTGAGGCAACAGAGGGAGGGCCCGCTTTTGGCAGACAGCAGTTCTCCAGGTGAAGGGAGTCCTGGAGCCACCGGCAGGCCTCAACCCCCCAGCTCGACCTGGGGTCAGTTGTGGGAGTGGGGAAAGAGCCGCTTAGGGTTTACCCCGGCCTCAACCGCTACCCAGACCTACGAACCGCCTCTTAAGACCACACCCCAGGGTTCATAGCAGCAGCTTACCGGGAGATCTACCTCGACTTCCCGTGCATGATCAGGACCAACCAATGCGTCAAACAAAACATCTCCTGTGAAAAGAACACGGAGAAGGTCGTATTAGCAGAGACTCGGATTAAGCAAGGGCCTGTGACGGCAACAAGGCTACATGAATGTAAAACAGTTGACCCGAGTAAAATTTGCGAACACCACAAAACGTAAGTCCGTGTCTTTATTTTTGGGGAGCAGTTCTGGGTCTACTTCCCACTGGCCCAAGGAGAGGTTTGGGAAAGGGCAACCCCATTCCCTTGAGGCCGCAAGCATGGACGTCACATATGCGGATGATGCTATTTTTATCTCACATTCATGAGTCGGGCTGATGCGTCTACTAACTGAAATCTTGGATTATTTAGACATTGTTGTTGTTGTTCAGTCGTTAAGTCGTGTCCGACCCTTCGTGATCCCATGAACCATATCCCACTGGGCCTTCCTGTCCTCCACTATCTTCCTGAGTTCGCTCATTTTCATGTTTGTTGCATCAGTGATGCTGTCTAACCATCTCATCCTTTGCCTTCCCCTTCTCCTTTTGCCTTCAATCTTTCCCAGCATCAAAGTCTTCTCCAGAGAGTCCTCTCTTCGCATTAGGTGGCCAAAATATTTCAGCTTCAGCCTCAGTACCTGTCCTTCCAGGGAACAGTCAGGGTTGATTTCATTTAGGATTGACTGATTTGATCTCCTAGCAGTCCAAGGGACTCTCAGGAGTCTTCTCCAGCACCACAGTTCGAAAGCATCTATTCTTTGGCGCTCAGCCTTCCTTATGGTCCAACTCTCGCAACCATACATTGCTACTGGGAACACCATCGCCCTGACTATACAAACTTTTGTTGGCATGGTGATATCTCTGCTTTTTATTATGCTATCTAAGTTTGCCATAGCTTTCCTTCCAAGGAGTAAGCATCTTTTAATTTCATGGCTGCTGTCTCCATCTGCAGTGATCTTGGAGCCCAAAAAAAGTAAAATCTGTTACTGCTTCCATTTCTGCCCCTTCTATTTGCCAGGAATTGATGGGACCAGATGCCATGATCTTAGTTTTATTAATGTTGAGTTTCAAGCCAACTTTTGCACTCTCCTCTTTCACCCTCATCAAGAGGCTCTTTAGTTCTTCTTCACTTTCTGCCATTAGGGTGGTATCGTCTGCATATCTGAGGTTGTTGATGTTTCTCCTGGCAATCTTGATTCCGGCTTGCGATTCATTCAGCCCTGCATTTCTCATAATGTACTCTGCATATAAGTTAATAAGCAGGGTGACAATATACAGCCTTGCCGTACTCCCTTCCCAATTTTGAACCAATCGGTTGTTCCTTGGTCGGTCCGAACTGTTGTTTCCTGACCCGCATACAGGTTTCTCAGGAGACAGGTAAGGTGGTCTGGTACCCCCATCTCTTTCAGAATTTGCCACAGTTTGTTGTGATCCACACAATCAAAGGCTTTTGCGTAGTCAATGAAGCAGAAGTAGGTGTTTTTTTAGAACTCTCGTGCTTTCTTCATGATCCAGCGCATGTTGGCACTTTGATCTCTAGTTCCTCTGCCTCTTCGAAACCCAGCTTGTACTTCCGGATCCTGAGCCAAGGCTTCCTGTCGAATGGCGGGCTGAAGCTCTACTCACGGAATTCTACAAGGGGAAGGGGTAAACCGGGGCCAGCCTGATAGGCCTCCTCGAATTCCGGTCGGCTAAATAGCTGGCGGAAGTTGGAGGAGGCCGTATAACAGCCTAGCAGCTTGGCGGGGACAGAGATATGACGCCATCCCCTGCCCCCTCTCGGGCCAGCTAGGCCAATGGCCCCCCCTCCCTTGCCAACCGGACCACCTACACGGCCGCCAGGGGAGCAATTACCTTCCTCCAGCAGCCGCATCCTCAGTCCTGTAACAGTGAGGGAGGCAGGCCTCCCTTACACCCGAAGCGGCGTGAACTTGCTTTACGGCACGTTTGTGACATCTTGGAACTACGGAGCGCTCACTCCGCCGTTCCGAAGATCCGGTGGATTGTGCAATGAATCACTGAGCATTAAGGCCTTCCCCCTTGAAATGCTCAAAAGGATAGTTATGAGAACTGTCCCCTCCCAGAAAATTATCAGAAAAATCAGAGAAGAACAAACAATGCAGCTTCCTTGTGTAGCTTTTCCTGTACAGTTATACTTGTACATCCATTTTGTCTCATTTAAACTGCTGGAACAACAATCTAGATAAATTTGTAGGAAATGTTAATACTTGACACTTGAAAAATACTTGAACACCTCCTTTGGTGGGGAGAGGAAATATAAATATTTGAAATGAAAGTACACAAATTGTTTCGTCTGTGGAGGGAGACGTTCCTTTCCTGCCTGTGCTGGAGATGCTGAGGGAGTCTGGGGTCTGGACACTGTCTGAGGGCATTTTTCTCTTTACAGGGACAGGTGATTTTCGAAGATGTGGCCATGTATTTCACAGAGAAAGAGGCAGCTCTGCTGGACCCAGACCAGAGATCCTTGTACAGGGAAGTCATGCTGGAGAATTACAGGAATTTGGCCTCGCTGGGTAAGGGGGCTCTATCGGCCGTCTGGTCAGTGGCTTTTTCTGGCCCTTTTTTTGGGAAGGCATGTTTGCTTGCTCTAAAAGAATGGATTTACTCAGTTGATTTGATCAGTTGGTAGAGCCGCAGTCTGGCAAGCCCAAAGATCGGTGAATGGCAAGTTTGACACACGCCTCCGACAAAAGGCTGTGAAAGCCTCTGTGATTAGAGATAAGAGCTGCCAGCTGTGTGTGGGAGGCAACAGTCAGCAGAGAGGCCAGACTGCAAAAGGATTCCTTCTGGAATGTAGATGTTCATGAAAGATATATTGTTAAAAAAAAAACCACCAATAAGGGTGTGTGTGTGTGTGTTAGGAAAGCCTGCCCATATACACCGCCTTGGATTAAAGTCAGAGGAGAAATCTACTGACCAAGAAAGGCGATATATAAATACTGTATGTTGTTGTTGTTGTTATTATTGATCTCTGCCTTCACAAGGATATCTGTGGAGTTCAATGATGAACTTTCTGTCCTCTTCTCTTTCCCAAGGGGGATATCCAGTGGCCAAACCTGACCTCATCTTCCAGCTGGAACGAGGGGAAGATCCATGGGTGCCCGAAGCTCAGGGACTGCATGAAGAGGGCTCTGGCTTCCATTGGGGTAAGCTAGCAAATAAGCACCCAGAATAATACTACAGCTACCCTCTTAAAGTGAAATATTTTCCTGTAACTTTTATGTCATTATTATTTCACATATTTTTGTCCTGCCTTTCTAGGAAACTCAAATTGAGTGGAGGGAGGATTAAAACAGACAAAAGAAAATATTTCTTTACCCAGCGTGTAATTGGTTTGTGGAACTCCTTGCCACAGGAGGTGGTGATGGCACCTGGCCTGGATGCCTTTAAAAGGGGATTGGACAGATTTATGGAGGAAAATTCCATCACAGCTTACAAGCCAACCTCCTGGTTGTAGGAGTAGGTTTTCTTTGTGCCAGGTGCAAGGGAGTGGTGACAGGATACAAGTATCTTGTTGTCTTGTGTGCTCCCTGAGGCATCTGGTGGGGCCACTGTGTGATACAGGAAGCTGGACTAGATGGGCCTTTGGCCTGATCCAGCAGGGCTCTTCTTATGTTCTTGTGAAACATTCCATCTCTGTTAGACATACTGTATATGTACTGTATATGCAGGCCAGCGGGTGGCGCAGTGGGTTAAACCGCTGAACCATGAGCTATCGATCGAAAGGTCGGCAGTTCGAATCCGCGACGGGGTGAGCTCTCGTTGCTTGGCCAGCTCCTGCCAACCTAGCAGTTCCAAAGCATGTCAATGCGAGTAGATAAATAGGTACCGCTTGCGGGAAGGTAAACAGTGCTCTGTGTTCCAGCCGCATGCTACGCGCTGCGGCAAGGAGAGTCATGCTGGCCACATGACCACGGAGGCGTCTTCGGACAACGCTGGCTCTTTGGCTTTGAAATGGGGATGAGCACCACACCCTCGAGTCGGATACAACTGGACTTAATTGTCAGGGGTCACCTTTACCTTTACCCTATATGTAGAATACGTAAAGTAAACTAGAACAAGTATGAGCCCAGTCCTCTGCTGTTCCCCACACCAATTCAGTCTGGCCAAAATAGCTTGCGCTTTATCCTGCAGGGGGATACTCCCGAGCGTCTGCACTGGGTAAGGGAGTAAGCTTCCAATGCGCAGATGGGTCTACCCAGACCCAGGTTGGGGGATCCGGTCAGCGATGGGGGTTTGGAATTTGGGAACACCACTGCCACCAAACACGCCCTTCCAGACCCTGCTCTGCCCTCCTCCCCACCCCATCGCTACTCCGTTACGCCCACCCCCTACCCCCTTGCTGGCCTACCTGGGTTGATGGGCCTTTGCTGGTAGACCGCTTGGGCCTGCCTATCGCCACTCCAGCAGCAAGCAACTTTGTGTTCTGCTGGAGACTCTTTTATGACTGCTGAAAGGCAGTATATGCTGGCAGAAAGCTTGTTCTGCTAACAGTTCAGCTTGAGAGGATTGGGCTGTAAAACAAACAAGATATATCAACAAACAAAAACACTGATCTAAATGAGGAGTGGGCAGAGGCTGGCAAAATTCTCCATTGCTTCAGTTTTCACTAAAACTTTGAATTCCACCAGGCAGAGCCGGGTATGAAATAGTGGCTGCAGTAGGCAGACATCGAATGCAGGAGCAGGATGTCCCTGAGGACATGAGCTTTCGAGGTGTCATTTCTCAGTTTCACTACTAATCCAGAATCTCTCATTGTTCCAGGAAGCAACAGACAAGAAAATGGGGATCAGGGGGAGACTCGTGGGATGTCACCAGAAACCACCACGCTTGATGTAGCGAAAGTGACTTTTAGAGACATATTGGAGATGCAGGAGCGAAGCCAGACAGAGAAACAGAGAAATAAATCTGATGCTCGTGAGGGTTGGGATTTCTATGTCATGCTCGTCGATCCAGAAAAAGAAGATGGAAAGAGGAGGGAACAATGCTTTCAATGTGCAAAAACATTCACGAGTAAATCAAAATTGAGAAGACATCAAGGAACTCACACAGGGGAGAAACCCTTTAAATGCTTGGAATGTGGAAAGAGTTTCAGGCTGAACTTAAATCTGACTGTGCATCAAAGAAGCCACACAGGAGAGAAACCCTATATGTGCTTGGAGTGTGGAAAGAGCTTCAGTGTGCGCTCAAGCCTGACTGTGCATCGAAGAAGCCACACAGGGGAGAAACCCTATATGTGCTTGGAGTGTGGTAAGAGCTTCAGCAATAAGTCATACCTGACTGTGCATCAAAGAAGCCATACAGGAGAGAAACCCTATAAATGCTTGGAGTGTGGAAAGAGTTTCAAGGTGAGCACAAAACTAACATTGCATCAAAGAAGCCACACAGGAGAGAAACCTTATATGTGCTTGGAGTGTGGAAAGAGCTTCAGTAGTAAGTCATACCTGACTGTGCATCAAAGAAGCCACAAAGGAGAGAAGCCCTATAAATGCTTGGAGTGTGGAAAGAGTTTCAGTGAGAAGTCAGTCCTGACTGTGCATCAAAGAAGCCACACAGGGGAGAAACCCTATTCGTGCTTGGTGTGTGGAAAGAGCTTCAGTCAGAAGTCATACCTGACTGTGCATCAAAGAAACCACACAGGGGAGAAACCATATAAGTGCTTGGAGTGTGGAAAGAGTTTCAGTGAGAAGTCAGTCCTGACTGTGCATCAAAGAAACCACACAGGGGAGAAACCCTATAAATGCTTGGAGTGTGGAAAGAGCTTTAGTACGAAGTCACACCTAACTGTGCATCAAAGAAACCACACAGGGGACAAACCCTATAAATGCTTGGAGTGTGGAAAGACCTTTAGTGCAAACTCTCACCTGACTGTGCATCAAATAAGCCACACAGGGGAGAAACCCTATAAATGCTTGGAGTGTGGAAAGAGATTCAGTGTGATCACAAAACTGACTGTGCATCAAAGAATCCACACAGGGGAAAAACCCTATAAATGCTTGGAGTGTAGAAAGAGCTTCAATCAGAAGTCACACCTGACTGTGCATCAAAGAAGCCACACAGGGGAAACACCCTATAAATGCTTGGAGTGTGGAAAGAGCTTCAGTAAGAAGTCACTCCTGACTGTGCATCAAGGTAACCACACAGGGGAAACATCCTATAAATGCTTGGAGTGTGGAAAGAGCTTCAGTAATAAGTCATGCCTGGCTGTGCATCAAAGAACCCACACAGGGAAGAAACCATATAAACGCTTGGCGTGTGGAAAGAGCTTCAGTCAGAAGTCATACGTGACTGTGCATCAATGAACCCACATGGGAGAAACTCTATTACTGCTTGAAGTGTGGAAGGTCCTTTAGTCAAAACATAAGCCTGACTTTCCATCAAAGAACCCACACGGGGGAGAAACCCTGTACGTGCTTGGAATGTGAAAAGAGCTTCAGTTGGAGCCCAAGCCTGACTATTCCTCAAATAATCTATACGGTAGACACCATGTAAATGTTTGGATGTCTCTGCCCCCGCAACTACTCAAAGTTCTTCTTGCCTCCCGGGGAGAATTTTGAGAACCACTGGTCTAGAATATCATCTAATGCAGGGGTTCCCAACCTTTGGAGGCCTGCGTACCCCTACGCGGGCCTCCGGTTGCCCCATTTACCCCCTGACGTCCTGCCCCCACGTATCCCTTGAACCCCTCCAAGTACCCCCACGTACCCTCAGTTTCCCAGAGGAATAGACTACAGCCCTGCCGAATTAGCAGGGCGGTACCCTTTTTTTGGGTTATGATGTGAGTGGGAGGACACGCTCGCCCGCCCCACAACCCGGGAAAAATAGCTACAGCCTTCTTGATGTCCCCTGAAGCTCCTCCTACCTGTTCTCCTGGCCGCCGCCGTCTTTGGTCTTGTGAAATCTCGCAGGATCCAAGATGGCAGCGTCCAAATCTCACGAGTGCTTCACGTCCCTCAAGTGATTTGGGCGTCGCCATCTTGGATCTCGTGAGATCCAAGATGGCGGTGGTAAGGAGAGCTACAGGGGGACAATGGGAGGGCTGTAGCCATTTTTCCAGGGTTGTGGTGAGGGTGGGCGGGACCTTTCGCTCGCGCTGCGACACAGGAAAAACGGTTCTGCCTGTCATCAGCTGCTGATCGCAGCAGCTGATAACGGGCAGCGTCTCGCGTACCTCCTGCCTGCGGTCCACGTACCCATAGGGGTACGCATATCACAGGTTGGGGAACCCTGGTCTAATGCATAGCTTTCCTCTATTATTCTTGGAGATAGGAACTAGATAAGAATGTCTATTTTTGACATTTAGAGTTGGCTCCGCCTCGCCTATCTGCAACTTCATCATTCGCGAATTTGTCTCACTGCAGATGCTTCGAGGTTACGGGGGGGCAACCTGAAAACGTTTTTAAAAAGAAAAAAGGTTAAAAAGTGATTTTCATACCTTTTTGTGGCAAACCGCTGCATTGTTCCTTCTGCAAACTGAAATCGTGCTCCGACAGCCTTTAGGCCAGCCGCGTATACTTAAGAGGATTGTGCTATTTGACAAAGATAAAAACATATGTGATTTTAAACATAATTCTAATGAATTTAAAATTACTTCATATGCAGTTGATATTTTGTTTCTGAAAAACAGATATCCCTAAATTACAGTGAAATCCACCGTACGTTTCCCGCATTGGAGCAAGTGCTCTGGTGCCAGAAGCCTTTCAAACGTGCCGTAAGGCACATTCGCGCCAACTTGGGCGTAAGGGAGGCCAGCGCAAGGCCGGCCTTTCTCACTCCGTCACCGGACCGTGGATGCGGCCAGCGGAGGCAGTTATGTCTTCCGCCGGCAGCTGCATGGGCAGTCCGGCCAGCGAGGGAGGATGCCCTTTGGGCTGGGAGGGGCGGGTCTGCTCTGCCGTTACACGGCATCCTTAGCTGGTGGAAATCCAAGGACACCCATCAGGCCGGCCCTTCCCCGTTTTACACCCCTTCCCCGAGTTGACCTCCGGCCCGCCGCATGGTGGTCCAGATGGCCAAATCCTGTGTAAGGATTCAGCAGCGGATCCTTACACAGGATTTGGCTCTTAGTGAAATTGATGAATATATTTGAAGAGAGATCTGGATACTTTATTGATCTAAATCTGAAGTGAATTAAAGCATTGGAAGGATATTTTTCCTCCTGTCGTAACCCAGTGTATTGAGGACCGTTTGCAATTATCAACTTTTAAACGATTGGCTTATAAATGACAACTATGGATTGATATAAATAGAAGCCATTTGGAAGCCATTTAATTTTTTTCCAAAATGTAGTTATGCATGGTGTATTTATTGTGGATGGATATCAGTTTTTAATGTAGATTGAGATTAATCTATCTCTGTATACCTTTTTTTAAATGTCAGTGTACGTAGTATTGCTGTTATTTGTACATATATATATATATATCGGAGAATTTAGCAGTACCTATTGAGAAAAGATCTTAGCTAATCAATTATAATGAATGTTTGATCAAAAAGATTGGTTCTTACAGTGCAATGACTTACAGTGCAATCCGGCAGGGGGCGCCACCGACAGAACGCATGTTCCATCGCCATGAGATGTCGCGAACGTTCCGTAAAGCACATTTGCGATGACTCGTTAGTGGGGAAGGACGGCGCAGAAGCCGGTAAGCAGGGATCTGGTGGGGGCGGTTTGTCGGGCGAGGAAGGAGGGCCATTGGCCTAGCCAGCCAGGGAGGGGGATGGCCTCGGCCATATTTTGCACGTTACACGGCCGAAATTACACGGCCGAAATTCGAGGGGGCCGGCCGGCATTTACGCCCATGGAAGGGGACTAATGTCCCCTTCCCCGAGTAGACCTCCGCCCCAACGGCAAAACAGTAGCCGCTGCACAGGATCCGGCTGGCGGCCCTGGGCCGCCGGCCAGATCTTTACAGTGGATTGCGCTGTTATGAAGTTTAACCTCTGTCATGGTCTGGAACCAGCCACAGCATCTTGGAAACTTCATTAGCTGTCAGCATCTGTTCTGGGAGGATAACTGCAAGAGCTGTGTGGAGGAATTTCCTCCTGGAGCTTTCAGTCCAACAAGTAATCACACTGGATTGTTTCATTGTCTGAGATTTGTTCCGTTGTTTTAGCGTTCTGCTCTAACATTGATTTAAAAAAAATGTGTTAACTGTAATGTTAAGAGCAAATCTGGTCTCATGTAAACTCCATTTTGAGTAGGGTGTGCAGAAACTCTGCAGCATGGTGATTGGCCGGCGTCCAGATTCTCAGAGGCCCGAGAGCGCTCTCGGTTCTGGCCATGCTGGCGGTGCATCTCGGGAACTTGTAATCTGCTTGGGAACAAGATTAGGGCAAGGCCTTTCCCAATTAACTCAAAATACCTGTGAATCTCCCGGTTGGAAGGGGGTGAGTACTGGTTACGTAATCTTTTGGAAGGAATTGAGCGGATCCGTCTTCCATGGGGTGACTTTACCTGTCAATCATTGGGCATCTCTAAATTGTACTTACGTGGCCCAGACTAAGGTGGGCTCTCTCGCATCCTGGATCATGACCCTTTTCCACATTTTTCCGTCATGAGACATCATGGACTTCTGCCTACCCCAACATCGGGTTGGTAAGGCCCCAGTCCCGCCATTGGCTGGGTGGAACACTTTTGGTGAGAGTTAGGAATGTTTAGATTTTAGGAAGTTAGACGTGAATTAAAGTCGGATGAGAAATCCAATGACCAAGAAAGGCGGTATATAAATACTGTATATTATATATTATTGTATCTATGTCAAGCCTTATTGTTAAAATGCCTTCTGAATCTATGCTTGTATAGTCCTAAAAGATATCTTAAATAAACTCTATGTTATACCAAATTGTGCTTATTGAATACTGGGAACTTGAGTAGGCTAAATCCAGCCTGAGACTGCTTTGCCTTCGCTACTGCAGCGTGAGCTGACCTGTGCGACATTAACGTCACAACTTTGTAGGTCTGAGTGAACGTTTTGAGCTCTTTGCATAGAGCCTAGTCGTTGAGAGAAACTGTTAATATTTGGGGATTTATTTCCATTGTAGACAATCTTAGGCAAGCCATCACCAAGCTGCAATTAATTCAACAAAATTAACATCTCAGGCAATTAACCGTTTTTCCCATACATGGGGTGACCTCATTAAAGTGTGTGTGTGTGTGTGTGTGTGTGTGTGTGTGTGTGTATTTACTGCATGAACAAAGCCATTAAAATTAATTTGCATAAGTTAATTAGCTAATTAAATATGTTGTTTTGCAGGGGGTACTAAAGAAAATTGGACCGTGACAGGGGCTCTATAATATATTGGCTGTACCAAACCTGAACCCAGTCAGTCCCTCAAGGAATATCAAGTATTAAGCTAAAAGAAACAGTAGGGCTACCGTCCTAATTAACTCCCAGTTAGACCACCCCAATAGATAGCGAACCTTTCCTAAATCAGACTGGTCAGCCTGCTCAACGAAAAGATGGTCAAAAAGACATGAATGCTAATACCCGCCATGCCACCTAAATCCCTCCCAATTTTGCTACCCCTGCGCTTGTCCGCACTCACAACTCCGTGGATGGGGGGGGAGGGCAGGCAGGCCAGCAAGCAAGCAGGCAGGCGGGCCAGTGAGTGCAGATGGCTGGGGGGGAGGGAGAGAGAGAGAGGCACCTCTATCCCACTTCCCTTTACTTACCAGAGGTCCACATCCACATATGCTTCTCTTTCCCCCTCCCTCTCACGCAAGCTGAGAAGCATGCGCTGCTCCTGTTAATTTCAAATAGAAGCTGAGCAGAGGAAAGGCTGCATACGGAGCTCCGGTAAGTAGACAGGTGAGCAGGCACCCCCTGTGGCTAGGGAGATGGAAAAACCCCATCCCCTTTCCCTTTCCCTATTGGAGCTCTGTGCGCAGCCTCCCTCTTTCCTCTGCGCCAATTCCCAGCACGCGCTGCTCCTGTTCACTTCAAACACGCAGCGCAGAGGAGGGAGAGAGGCTGCGCATTTCACTCCAGTATGTGGTGGAGACATCTGCTTATTGTGTTTGTCTCTGGATACTGTTCTGTGTGTAGGGATTGGATTGTGTTTTATGTTATTGTTTGTTGTAGGTGTTTTATAGTTTTGTTTTGTTTTTGTTTGTCTTTATGCCAATAAAGGTTTCATCCATTCATTAATAAAGGATGGAAAAACAAAGTATAATTTAGTCTTCAATTCGTCCCAGTTCATAGGTTTACGTAAGAAATTTCTGGCCACCCATCTTCCGTGAACTGTTCTACTTTCTACCTCCTGTGTTGGGTTTTGATGTGTTAACTTGTCCTTTGTCAGCAGATACATATGTTGGGCCTGTCAGCCATTTTCTCTGCGTCTCCCATGGTGTGAGAACTGCCTGTTTTTCCGCTGTACTGTTCTCATGTTGGGCTCAAAGCCTATGACCTCAACTGCAGCTGGCTGTTTCCCACCAGTGTCATCAGGGTGAAGTAATGAGAGGTGCATTCCTCAGTGTTTTCCTCACAATCTTGAGAATATTTTGACATTTAAGAGAATATGTTTATCTCTTACTGGTACGATATATGGTTGTAATGGTTGTATATATGGTTGTAAAGCTTATCAAGGTTTCCGGGCTCCAGCTAATGGGCAAGGTATGCACTCCCCAGCCCTACTTCAACGCCAACCCTGCCTTCGCCCCAACTATCGTCCGCTTTAGCAAACTGCTAGCGCTTCCCTTCTCCCCAGTTCCACTCTGCCGAGTTTGCTGACTTCAGGCAAGAGCAGGAGGTGGAGGAGATAAGACAGAAGAGGGGATTTCAAAATTTTACTTCCTCCCAATCCAATTAGTCCATTGTGGTCCCCAATTCCCTCCAGGTCAGTCACAAGATACGCACACCAAGATCTAAAGTAAAAGGTTTATTTAGAATATTTAAATCAAAGCTGTTAGTACTTAAGGGATTGACAGAGCAATCCGACGTAACGTTTGTGCCGGTTTAACCAGCGGCGCAGCGAGAACGGGTGGTCCCAGAACGGAAAAGGGATTCAAATCCCCTTTGAATTCCTCTTTTGGAATACTACTGAGCCAACGGTAACAGATCGCTCTACCCTTTGTTAAAGGGGTGACAGATAAAATCTCACGCATTTTTGAACAATGCAAGGTTGAAACTGTCTTTAAACCTTCTCTGAAATTGGGGCAAATGCTCAGGAATCCAAGAGATCCAACACCTCCACTCTCCAATCCTGGCACTGGCGTCACTAGACGCGCGTCACCCCCCCCCAGGGGCGCGACGTTATAGGCGTGGGGGGAGGGGGCCATCCGGCTCCCCCCCCCCGCATCGCGTCGCCCCCCTCCGGACGCTCCGAGGCCGGCCCGGGAGCCGGCCTCGGAGCGTCCGACCCCGTCGGCGCTCCAGGGCCTTCTGAACGAAGGCCCAGGCAGCGTGTCAATCCGGGTATTTTCCGGATTTTCGCGCATGCGCAGACCCGTTTTGAGGGCTTTTTGCCCTCAAAACGGGTCTGGGCATGCGCGAAAATCCGGGAAATACCCGGATTGACGCGCTGCCTGGGCCTTCGTTCAGAAGGCCCTGGAGCGCCGACGGGGTCGGACGCTCCGAGGCCGGCTCCCGGGCCGGCCTCGGAGCGTCCGGAGGGCGACGCACGTCACAGAGGTGACGCGCGAGGGGGTGCGCGCGTCACCCCATGACGCGCGTCACCCCCTGGCGGCCCGTGACGCCCGTGAATCCTGGTATTTATAGCGTTACTTGTTCATGTGGCAGATGTTACATCGGAAGTACTAAACAACCAATTAAAACAAGAATATCCGAACATGAAAGAACGGTCCGGCTTAAACACCCTGACCAGTCCTCGCTCGCAGAGCACTCTATGACCACAGGGCACCAAATTCTTTTTGAAAATACTAAATGTATAATTAACGATACGAATAACAGAACAGGTTTTAATTTGGAAGATATAGAGATAAGCAAAAGACATGCATAGCCATTGATTAATAGACAGCAAGATCTATCTTTTATTAACAAGATGTGGTTCCCAATTCTGCATAAGTCTCTGTTGGAAAGTGTTCCATCTCAGTCTTCTGCCTCTGGAGGTTATTCACGGTCATCGCAGCAGACGCCGTAATGCATCTGGTGTTAATTGCCTTCGTGATTTTCACACGCTTTTCTAAACTTTGGTGGATTCGCGCTGCTAGCTGTCATACAGTCTTTCGGCTGCACCTAGAAAAGGTACTTGGATTAGGACGAAACGTCGGTGCTATATTTTTAGCCTCTGTGATTTTAATAATGTTTATTTGCGTGATTGCAGTCTTTTAAAGTTTTTCTAAGACCCGTGATTTTGTTTTTAAACATGTTTGTAATCGTATTTGTGTGGCTTTTATATATACATAGCATCTCTACCCATAAATCCTTTGTCTCAGAAGCTAAAAGGGAGCTTTACTGCAGCCTTTGGGGAGGAAGCTTTTATGAAGCATTACCACACTCGGAATCAGTGGAAAGGAGGATAAATTCTGTGTATATAAGTGTTGTGCAGAAGGGAAATTTGACAAGTTCAGCCCTATCATGCAAGTGTAAAAAAGCTGCATTTTTTAACCTCCCTGTCGTCCTCTGCATCAATGGTACTACCTGCTCCTAAGGAGGGGGGCGGGGTGAGTGTGTACAAGAATGTCAAATCTTAAGTACGCACACAGACACGCACACTACACATAGTCTGACATAGAACTCTCTGACCCTGGGATGGGGATGGGGAGGAGTGGAATGGGAAGGTGCTTACTGGCCAAGCACAAGTTTTGACATCAGTGCAAAGCAATCTTAAAGCACACAAACACAAAGGAAAAAGGAAGAGCCCCCCCCCCCATTCCCTGATTTTGCAAAGACTAACCATTTCCCCACTTTGCAGCACTCAAGCCTGATCTACACTACACAAATCCAGGCGCGGATGCCCCTGCCCCTGCCTACGTGCTTGGAGCTGGGTAGTGTCTTTCCGCCTGTTGTCCCTCCTGCAGTCCCGCCTTCTTAAGAAAGCGCAGCTGTGATTGGGTGAACAGAAGTGTGCTCCCTAACTGCAAGAACTAATTTAATATCACTGTCCCAGCAGGAGTTTGGACTATTTTGATTGTCTCCCGCTATTCCGGTTTTCTCTCTCCTCGTCCTATGTTTTCCCAGACTTCCTCTCGGAATAAACCGTGAAATAAACCTCTACGCAGATTGGAGGTTGTTCTGATTGGCATGCAGCCACTCTCCTCCCCCTCTCCTCCGATTGGTAGGCTCCAGTAGCTCCAGGAACCAGCCCCAGCTCTGTAAAGCCCAGCTCCGGAAAAGATGAGGGGAGACCATTTTTCCAGCCTCTGCCTTCCGGAGCTCGTAGCACAGCCAAAATCCTGTCAAAATCCTGTCACAGCCAAAATCCTGTCAAAGAGCTCTGCACTACGCTCTGGAGATCCATAACGTACCTGGATTTGTGTAGTGTACATCAGGCTTCAGACACTTCTCCGTCAGGCGTTGTGGAAAAGGATCTTGCAGCCCCTTTTTCTGAGATCCAGAGGATTCTGGGAGATGTAGTTTTTCATTGCTTTGGCAAGCAACGCTAAAAGGGAGCTTTACTGCAACCTTTGGGGAGGAAGCTTCGATGATGCATTGCCACACTTGGATCCAGTGCAAAGGAGGATAAACTCTATGTATTTAACTGTTGTGCAGAAGGGAGATTTGACAGGTTCAGTTCTATCATGCAAGAGTGAAAAAGCTGCATTTTCTAACCTCCCTGTCGTCCTCTGCATCTATGGTACTACTGAGGTACCCTAGGTTATGGTTATTATTTTGCAATACTACTAGGTAACGCTACTCTAATCACAAGTAAAGCCCCTCTATACAAGTAAATACGGTAATCAGCTGAGTCCATGCTGAGGGCGGGAGCGAGGCGCAGAGGAGCCTTGAAACTACAAAGGAGGCTGTGTTAGCTATGTTGCTGTTTAGCCATGATGCCGTATTGCCTGTTCAAAACTGGTTTCAACAACGTACGCACGGAAGGGAACGTGTGCAGTTCCATTATGGGAGGAGAATTAATTCTGCTGTTTGATGCTATTTTATGCTATAAAAGCTTTGTGTGCCTTGTGCTCGGGGCCTCAGCTTTTGGAACTTATTCCACTGTGTGCCAATTTATTCCTGGAATAAATCATCCTGAATTCTATTACTTGTTGCTGTGCAGTATTTATACATCGAGTGGCTGAAATCCAGTACTACACTACCTGCTCCTAAGGGGAGGGCGGGGGGGGGGGTGAGAGTGTACAAGAATGTCCAATCTTAAGCGCACACACTGACACGCACACATAGTCTGACATACCGTAGAACTCTCTGAACCTGGGATGGGAATGGGGACGAGTGGAGTGGGAAGGTGCTTACTGGCCAAGCACACACGTTTTGACATGGGCAGTGGTTAGCAAAATCTGACAGGTTTTTAAAAAATATTTTTTTATAAATTTACATTTTTTTGAGCATTTATATCCTGCCTTTCCTATCCCAACAGGGATCTCAAGGCAATTTACAAGGTTAAAAACATCCCTAGAGAGCCTCTAGTCCACCCCTGAATTACCACAGAAAACGCAAGGTAGCATTTCCACACAACTAAGCTGTCTAAGCTGCTGTCTAAGCTGCCCCTTCATGGATCATTGCCTTGTCGTGGCGAAGGGGCTTGCATAACTCAATGAAGCCATGAGCTATGCCGTGCAGGGCCACCCCAAGACGGACAGGTCATAGCGGAGAGTTCTGACTAAAAGTGATCCACTGGAGAAGGAAATGGCAACCCACTCCAGTAACCTTGCCAAGAAAATCCCATGAACAGTACCAAAAGGCTAAAAGATATGACGCCGGAAGATGAGCCCCTCAGGTCGGAAGGTGTCCAATATGCTACTGAGGAAGAGCGGAGGACTATTCCAAATAGACCCAGAAAGGATGAAGCGGTTGGGCCAAGGCCAATAGGACGCTCAGCTGTGGATGTGACTGAGGATGAAAGGAAAATCCAATGCTGCAATGAGCAATACTGCTTAGGGACATGGAATGTGAGGTCTATGAATCAAGGCAAGCTGGATGTGGTCAAAAATGAGATAAGATTGAACATTGACATCTTGGGAATCAGCGAACTAAAATGGACGGGAATGGGCAAATTTAATTCAGGTGACCATCATATCTACTACTGTGGGCATGAATCCCTTAGAAGAAATGGAGTAGCCCTCATAGTCAATAAAAGAGTGGGAAAGGCAGTACTGGGGTGCAACCTCAAAAACGACAGAATGATTTCAGTTCAAATCCAAGGCAAACCATTCAACATCACAGTAATCCAAGTGTATGCCCCAACCACTGATGCCAAAGAAGATGAAGTTGACCGGTTCTATGAAGACCTACAACACCTTCTAGAACTAGTACCCCAAAAAGATGTCCTTTATATCATAGGAGACTGGAATGCTAAAGTAGGAAATCAAGAAATAAACGGAACAACAGGCAAGTTTGGCCTTGGAGCGCAAAATGAAGCAGGGCAAAGGCTAACGGAGTTCTGTCAAGAGAACACACTGGTCATAGCAAACACTCTTTTCCAACAACACAAGAGGCAACTCTACACATGGACATCACCAGATGGTAAATACCAAAACCAAATAGATTATGTGCTTTGCAGCCAAAGATGGAGAAGCTCTATACAGTCAGTAAAAACATGACCTGGAGCTGACTGTGGCTCAGATCATGAGCTTCTTATTGCAAAATTCAGGCTTAAATTGAAGAATGTAGGGAACACCACTAGACCAGTCAGATATGACCTAAACCATATCCCTTATGAGTATACAGTGGAGGTGAAGAATAGATTTAGGGCATTAGACCTGGTAGACAGAGTGCCTGAAGAACTATGGACGGAAGTTTGTAACATTGTACAGGAGGCAGCAACTAAAACCATCCCAAAGAAAAAGAAATGCAAGCAAGCAAAGTGGCTGTCAGATGAGGCTTTACAAATAGCTGTGGAAAGAAGGAATGCGAAAAGCAAGGGTGAAAGGAAAAGATATAACCAACTGAATGCAGATTTCCAGAGAATAGTAAGGAGAGATAAGAAGGCCTTCTTAAATGAACATCGAGGAAATCAACAGAATGGGGAATACTAGAGACCTCTTCAAGAAAATTGGAGATATCAAGGGAACATTTTGTGCAATGATGGGCATGATAAAGGGCAAAAAAGGCAGGGACCTAACAGAAGCAGAAGAGATTAAGAAGAGATGGCAAGAATACACAGAACAAGGGTGGGGAACCTTTTTCCTGCCAAGGGCCATTTGAACTTTTATAAATTTGCTCGGGGGCTGGTCGTCAGGCCATGCCGAATTATTTATTTATGCTTGTTTATTTATTTTTGCTACGAGAAGCAGCACGCACAACAGATACTTTGGCTGCTCCCTGGTCTCTCATCATCCAAAACTGAAGTTTGAGGGGAAAAAACTTAAATTTGAAATAAATGACTCTGAAACAAAGTAAAAGCTTTGAACTGTTTTTACTTTCCATTTATACCAGTTAAGGTACATACTAAGTGGCAGTATGAAGGATGAAGCAATCTGTGTAACCGCAGAGGTGAAGAGTTGGGTGCTCTGTAACCGCAGAGGCGAAGAAGGGTTGGGTGTTCTGTGGCCTGAAAGGCCAAATGCATCTGGATAAAATCAGTGCTCAGAAGAAGGGTTGGGTGCTCTGTAATTGTAATTTCAACAGGAGTAACAGTAATTGTAACAGTAATTTCAACTTATGCAAGGCCCCTCACTGAACGATTCAAGGAGTAAACAAATGTCGGAGTGGTTAACACAGCCCTAATGTGATGGCTGGAACTGCTTCTCTTTGGTGAGGCGTATGATGTTGGGTTTCGAACTGTGGTGCTGGAGAAGACTCCTGAGAGTCCCTTGGACTGCTAGGAGATCAAATCAGTCAATCCTAAATGAAATCAACCCTGACTGTTCCCTGGAAGGACAGGTACTGAGGCTGAAGCTGAAATATTTTGGCCACCTAATGCGAAGAGAGGACTCTCTGGAGAAGACTCTGATGCTGGGAAAGATTGAAGGCAAAAGGAGAAGGGGAAGGCAAAGGATGAGATGGTTAGACAGCACCACCGATGCAACAACATGAAAATGAGCGAACTCAGGAAGATAGTGGAGGACAGGAAGGCCTGGCGGGATATGGTTCATGAGATCACGAAGGGTCGGACACGACTTAACGACTGAACAACAACAACAACAACAACATGATGTTGGGTGGTATTGATGCTGCTGCTACTCGCAACTGTGATTCCAGGTTTTCATCAGTCAATCTGGAGCGCAGTTGACTTTTTGCTGTGTTATGTTTTGAGAAGAACTGTTCGCAGCAGTAAGTTGTTCCAAAAACAGATGCATATCTCAATGCATGTCTCCTCAAGGTGGGGAATTCATCATTGCTGATGTGATGTTTATAAAACTCCAGCAGTGGGATGTTGTTGTACCTCGCTTTCAGCACATCATCGCTTTGCAGCTGAATCATTTCGTGCTGTAGGTTAGCAGGCGCATCAATTGCTTCCACATTGAACGGTGTAGCAAATATGTCTAATTCCATCTGTTTACTCCTCACATCCTTGAATCGTTCAGTAAATACTTCAAGTAGTTTGGCACATTCACCAGCATATTCCAGTGTTGTTGAAGGTTTTTGTTCTTCCAGAGTGGGAAAATGCACCATGTTTTTCTTTTCAAGTTGCATTGTCCACATCTTTAATTTGGATTCGAATGTTTTCACGTTTGAAAGTAGGGAGCTGAGAAGCTGGTTGGGGCCCTGCAACTTGAGGTTCAGTTCTGATAGGTGCTTGGTGATGTCCACCATGAACGCTAGATCACACAGCCACTTGTTATCACTGAGTTCTTGGACGGGTTTTCCCTTCATCTCCATGAACTGCTTGACTTCATCCCGCAGTTGGTAAAACCTCATGAGCATGTTCCCACGACTCAGCCAACGCACTTCACAGTGATAAACAAGATCAGTGTACTCAGAGTCCAGATCTATCAGGAATGCCTTAAACTGGCGGCTGTTAAGCCCTCTGCTTTTCAAAAAAAATTATGCATTTCACTACTGTTGTCATTACATTGTTGAGTCGCAACGACTGCACACAGAGACTTTCCTGGTGTATGATACAGTGGCATGTAATTACATTGTTTGGATCAAGACTGAGACGATTCAGTTCTTGCTTGACAAATGCAATTAGACCTTTTTGTGAGCCAACCATGGCTGGAGCTCCATCTGTAGTAAGGCCACTTAACTTTTCAAATGGCAGCTCAAGTCTTTTCATTGCTGAAACAAGTCTCTCAAACAAGTCCTCTCCTTTTGTAGTGCCATGCATGGCCTCCAGTGACAGCAGTTCCTCTCATGTGTCAAACTCTGCTCCCACGAATGAAAATGGCCAGTTGGGCAGTATTTGTTATGTCTGTTGTCTCGTCACAAGCCAGAGAGAAAAATTGGAAATCTCCTGCAGAAATCTTCAGTGTTTTTTCAATATCTTCTGCTAAGTCAGTAATCCTATCGGAGATGGTTCTCCGAGACAAACTGACACTCTGGAAAAATTTCACTCTGTCTGGTGCTAACAACTCTGCAGCAGCAACGATGCACTCTTTCCAGGGGCGTCGGCTGATGGGGGGCGGGGGGGGGGCGGTGGGCCCCAGGGCGGTGGGCGGAAGGGCTCCGTGGGGGGCGGGAGGCTCCTTAACATTCGGGTTTTTTCGGGGGGGGGGTTGTATTTCAGGTTTTTAAAAGGTTTTTTAGCACTAGCGCGGGGGTTGCAACAGTTAGTGTATGCTTTGCGCCACTTATCTTGATTGTAGGAGCCTCCAGCGACTATCTACTTCAGCGACGATCTCTTCCCGGGCGCAGATCGTTCCTCTGCTCCCGGGCGCGAACTCTGTAACGCGCCCAGGAGCGCTTTGCAGAGTTCGCGCATGCGCAAGACGACGATGTTTCCAATCATCGTCTTGCGCATGCGTGATTCACAGCGTGAACTCTGCAGAGCGCTCCTGGGCGCTTTACAGAGTTCGCGGCAGGGGCTCAGAGCAGAGGAACGAACTGCGCCCCGCCCCCAGAAGAGATCGTCGCTGAAGTAGATTGTCGCTGGAGGCTCCTACAATCAAGATAAGTGGCGCAAAGCATACACTAACTATTGCAAGCCCCGCACTAGTGCTAAAAAACCTCTTAAAAACCTCTTTTTGAAGTTAAAAAAAAAACGGCAATAAAACTGTCAAAAATAGGTTTCGATTTTTGACAGTTTTATTGCAGGGCTCCGGGGGGGCCACCCCCCATGCGGGGAATCCTGGTGACGCTACTGACTCTTTCACAAACTCTCCATCTGCATGAGGCCTCAGCTTCTTTGCGATTAGCTTACTCAAGACATAACTCATCTGAATAACGTTGTCTCTGTCACCACGAGGCTTAGTGAAAGTTGCTTGCTGCGACTCCAAACTCCGCTGAAGAGCACTGATTTTATCCTGATGCATTTGGCCTTTCAGTTCATTGAGCTTAGCGTGTCTTGTGCTGTAATGACACTCCAGATTTGCTTTTTTCATTACAGCTAACGCCTCGCCACAAACTAGGCACACAGGTTTGCCTTTGACTTCCACACACACACACACAAAAATCATCTGTCCATTTTGCTTGGAAGACTCGACATTCTGCATCAACTTTTCTCATCTTTGGAGTCGCCATTTGTAGGATCTGAACCTGGATGTCAAAGGAGGCAAACAGGCGAATATAAGTAATCAATGGCACATACAAGTAGCACTTTGGTTAGAGAAACAGGTAGTACGGGTAACGCAGCCATATCTATGTAAAAAACACAGGAATCGGACCGAAGTTTAAAAACAATGACGATTTTATCTGGGTTTAATGATGTATTCCTGGACAAACAGAAATTATTAAAAAACCACGGCTGGACAAGTGAGACCAACGTTTCATGTCCTAATCTGGACACATTTGTAAATTACACTATTGAAGGACAGCCCGTCAGGACTGTTTTCGTAGAAAGCATGAACTGACATGCAACTGTTATTGAACCACCAGGTCTAAAGGACAAAATTGCAAGCTATCACAGTTAGTTTTTGCAGGACCGATCTCTTTGATTGACAGAGGAGTTCCGGAATGGTTTCCGTTCAACTGACAGCGTGTTTCCCGAGCTTTCGAAGTTCAAAACATCGAAGCGAGACGCCGAGAACTGTAACGTCTTTCATTCCTTTTTGGATTGCCTCAGAAGATGTGTCCAGATTAGGACACGAAACGTTGGGCTCACTTGTCCAGCTGTGGTTTTTTTTAATAATTTCTGTTTGTCCGGGAATACATCGTTAAACCCAGATAAAATCGTCATTGTTTTTAAACTTCGGTCGGATTGCTGTGTTTTTTACATAGATATGGCTGCGTTACCCATACTACCTGTTTCTCTAACTATATCTGCTGGCCATGAAAGCTTTCGAATGAAAAAGTAGCACTTTCATTTTGAGGAAAAAACTTAAATTTGAAATAAACGACTCTGAAGCAAAATAAAGGCTTTGAACTTTACCAGTTACATACCAAGCGCAGAGGCGAACAAGGGTTGGGTGCTCTGTAACCGCAGAGGCGAACAAGGGTTGGGTGCTCTGTAACTGCAGAGGCGAACAAGGGTTGGGTGCTCTGTGTCCTGGATGTCCAGCAAACCTGGATGTCAAAGGAGGCAAACAGGCAAATATAAGTAATCAATGGCACTGAAGCACATATGTTAAAAATCTCTCTCTGTTAGCTGAAAGCACTGCTTTGCCTACACACCAAACCACCATTGGTAGTAGGGAGCTTTGGTTTTTTTGCCACCGTTTCACTTCCAGAACTACAGTTGGAAGTTATTGGAAGTGAAAGGTGGCAAAAAAAACCAAAGCTCCCTGGTTTGGAATATAACTCACTCTTCAAATTCCTGAAAAGGGGGGGGGGAGTCGTTTAACCAAAATGGCTTAGAGTAGAATAGATACATTTTCCACTTCATAAAACTTAGGGGCTGGTTCACACATGCATGACAACCACTAGAAAAGAGATAGCAGCAAAATGCTGACTTGCAGGTGTAAAGGAGCATCACAGATCAAACTACTGCAGGGGGGAAATGTATTATTCCACATCATTTTTTATTGTTGCTGTGTTTATTATTTCACATCAGGTTGAGGTTTGCAATTTGCAATTTGCACAGAAGGGAAGATTATGGGCACAGTATTCTGCATGTTTTCCTTCTCCACAGCTACAATGGAAATAAAAGTATGTTCTTCTCCTGTTTACCCTAGCCTCCGTTTGCCTCGTTGTCCTCTCTTGCCCCCTTGTGCCTGTTTGCACAGTTCCCTGCAGCAAGGAGCATTCAATCCATAAATAAGGTTATGGATTGTATGCTCCTTGCTGCAGAGAACTGTGCAAACAGGCACAAGGGGGCAAGAGAGGACAAAGAGGCAAACGGAGGCTGGGGTACATGGATGCCTGGGACTGTTGCTCAAAAACCCTCCATAACCATTCTGTGCTCTCATTCTGTTAAGAATTTTATAAAGAAGGATATGCAGAGAGAAAATATGCAGTTGGGTTTTAAGGAGGGATCTCAAGGAGGTAGGTGGCATATTGGGTTTTTGAGCAACAGTCCCAGGCTTGAGGGGTGACATGGGAGAAACGGTGCAGTTATTTCAGAGAGCGGGTGGGGGGGTAATCAGACACAAAATGCACCAATTTTAGGCTGTAAAATTGGTAAACGCAGCCAGAAAAAAGGGGGGGGGGCTTTGGATATATATCTAGAAACACAAATATGCAAAAAGATGTGAAACAACTGGGTGAGTACTGTACTTTTTTTTTTTTTTTTACCAAGACCTGGGTGATTACTGTACTTTTTTTCAAGACCTGGGTGATTACTGTACCTTTGGAAACAAAGGGAGGTGAGGTTCATGGAAGGCGAGGCCAGCTGGAAGCTTGTAGTGCCCGACTGATCTCCCACGACGCAGGGTCCCACCGCTACCAGTGGATGCCCTGATTAAATTCAATGTCCCTTGAAGCAGGGTCCCACCGCTACCAGCGGATGCCCTGATTAAATTCAATGTCCCTTGACACAGGGTCCCACCGCTACCTGCGGATGCCTCGAGGCGCGAGCACGGAGAGTGAAAGCAGCAGCAAGCAGCACGACCGCTCTCCTCCGTCTCCTCACTCGAAATAACGCCGAGGCTCGGAGGGCATGTCTTCTTCCGGCACGTCTTCCCCATGCTCTGCTGACTGCTCCGCCCAGACAAGTGGTCACTAGGGCGCGCACCGCCCTATAGCGAGGGCGCGCGTGCCGCCCTAATGTCCCCCCTGGCCGCCGCAACAGCCGGCCGGAGAGGATGTCTCCGGAACCGGCAGCAGCAGAACCTCTGCTGCTGCCAGCTCCGGAGACACCCTCTCCAGCCGGCTGTCTTGGGCCTTCTGAGGAGGCCCGATGCGCGACGTCATATTTATAAGGTTTTCACGCATGCGCAGTACGTTTCTGAGGGCAAATTTGCCCTCAAACGTTCTGCGCAGGTGCGAAAACCTTATAACTATGACGTCGCATATCAGGCCTCCTCAGAAGGCCTCGGAGCTCCGCCGAGGGCAGACGCACTGAGGCCTTCCTCCTGGAGCGGGAGGCACAGCTCCGAGGGCATTAGGTCTGGGCCGCCGGGAGCTGCGAGCTCCCAGCGGGCCAGACCCAATGCTCTCGGACCGAGCTCTCCGGGGGCTGGACGACATGCCCTCGTGTCCGAATCTGGCCCACGGGCCACCCGTTCCCCACCCCTTACACAGTAGAATTATACAAGAAAGATCTTAATGTTCCTGATGACCACGCTGGTGTGGTCACTGACCCAGAGCTGGACATCCTAGAGAGTGAAGTCAAGTGGGCCTTAGGTAGCATTACTAACAACAAAGCTAGCGGAGATGATATTATCCCAGCTGAGCTACTTAAAATCCTAAATGATGCTGCATTGTGCTGCACTCAATATGCCAATAAATTTGGAAAACTCAGCAGTGGCCAAAGGATTGGAAAAGGACAGTTTACGTTCCAATGCCAAAGTGTGTTCAAACTACCACACAATTGCACTCATTTCTCATGCTAGCAAGATTATGCTCAAAATCCTACAAGCTAGGCTTCAGCAGTACGTGAACCAAGAACCGGGAAGTACAAGCTGGGTTTCGAAGAGGCAGAGGAACTAGAGATCAAATTGCCAACATGCGCTGGATCATGAAGAAAGCACGAGAGTTCCAAAAAAACAACAACACCTACTTCTGCTTCATTGACTACGGAAAAGCCTTTGATTGTGTGGATCACAACAAACTGTGGCAAATTCTTAAAGAGATGGGGGTACCAGACCACCTTACCTGTCTCCTGAGAAACCTGTATGCGGGTCAAAAAGCAACAGTTCGAACAGGCCATGGAAAAACCGATTGGTTCAGGATTGGGAAGGGAGTACGGCAAGGCTGTATATTGTCACCCTGCTTATTTAACTTATATGCAGAGTACATTATGAGAAATGCAGGGCTGAATGAATCGCAAGCCGGAATCAAGATTGCCAGGAGAAATATCAACAACCTCAGATATGCAGACGATACGACCCTAATGGCAAAAAGTGAAGAAGAACTAAAGAACCTCTTGATGAAAGCGAAAGAGGAGAGTGCAAAAGTTGGCTTGAAACTCAACATTAATAAAACTAAGATCATGGCATCTGGTCCCATCAATTCCTGGCAAATAGAAGGGGCGGAAATGGAAGCAGTAACAGATTGTACTTTTTTGGGTTCCAAGATCACTGCAGACGGAGATAGCAGCCATGAAATTAAAAGATGCTTACTCCCTGGAAGGAAAGCTATGGCAAACTTAAACAGCATAATAAAAAGCAAAGATATCACCATGCCAACAAAAGTTTGTATAGTCAGGGCGATGGTGTTCCCAGTAGCAATGTATGGTTGCGAGAGTTGGACCATAAGGAAGGCTGAGTGCCAAAGAATAGATGCTTTCGAACTGTGGTGCTGGAGAAGACTCCTGAGAGTCCCTTGGACTCCTAGGAGATCAAATCAGTCAATCCTAAATGAAATCAACCCTGACTGTTCCATGGAAGGACAGGTACTGAGGCTGAAGCTGAAATATTTTGGCCACCTAATGTGAAGAGAGGACTCTCTGGAGAAGACTCTGATGCTGGGAAAGATTGAAGGCAAAAGGAGAAGGGGAAGGCAAAGGATGAGATGGTTAGACAGCATCACTGATGCAACAAACATGAAAATGAGCGAACTCAGGAAGACAGTGGAGGACAGGAAGGCCCGGTGGGATATGATTCATGGGATCACGAAGGGTCGGACACGACTTAACGACTGAACAACAACAAAGCTGTCTAAAAATGGCTGCATGCATTTTCTGTGATAATTCAGGGGTGGTCGAAGCTGTCTAGGGTAGGATGTTCTTCACCTTGAAAATTGTCTTGAGTTTCCCTGTCGGGTTAGGAAAAGCAGGATATAAAGGCGTTAAAAAAAAAAAAAGAATCCTGGTTCCGTATCTGAATTTGATTTTCCAGTAGGAGTAATGTGGGGCAATCTGCTTTGAAAGTACAGTACAGTATTATTATCTCCGAAATGAGAGCAAAACGGGCGGGGGGGTGCATCGACGTCACGCAAGAGGCACGTCGACGTGACGCGCGCAGGCCCCGCCCCCACGCGTCTGGGCACCGTCAGGGCGCCTGTCGTCTCTGGTTCATAGACTATTTGGGGATTACAGGCCCACCTGTTTATTTCTGTTTCCAAAGTTAGGTATGGGAACTCTACCTGACCTGACCCCATCCCTCCACTTAAGAGCATGTTCTGCTGAGCTGCCTAGCAGGACCTAGAACCCCATCCGCTTTGCAAGCCCTGAGCTCGCCTCTACTGTGGACTTCACTCTCATAGAGGGACCATTCATTTCGGCGGGACCTGTTCTCTCAAGCAGACGTTCTCTAGGAACGCAGCACGATCCAGGGCGTTTGCTCCTCTGAAGTAAACCCCACTGAGTTGCACCTGGGTAAAAAAAAAAAGAGCAAATAAGTTGATTGTAGCATATAAGTAACAGTCCGGTCAACTCAAGCCCACTTTGTGCAGCTGATAAAGGACTGTGTACGGTGTACAGTGACTGTACTACAGTCTTCGAAATCTTCTGCTGTATTGCAATCAAGTTGTTAGTGTGAAAATGCCATGAGACTCTTGCTTGTTTTTACTGCAAAAGACTTTGTGTGGCTAGAAGCAAATACTGTATCGCTTGTAAGAGAGAAAAAGCTGGTTCCGTGTTAGCAATTCGATGTTTCATGTTTTGATTCAGAGGCGTAGATGCACTGCGAATGAGGACCTGGAATTAAATCTGCACCCCAAAATAATAATAAATATATAACTCAGACTCTGGAGGCTTTATTAAAAACAGACGCAGTTTTAGCAACTAGATCCTCTATTTTCTGTGAGGAGGATCCTCAGGCCTGTTTTCAAATTTATAATATGCATATGTTATTGGTTTTTACATTCTATTTTTGTTATAGTGATGTTCTTTAGCGTTTTTTGCAAAAGCAATGAAAAACTACATCTCCCAGAATCCTGTGGATTTCGGAAAAGGGGCTGCAAGTCCCTCCTCGCGTCTCGTTTTCTTTCCAGTTGCCTGATTGGAGGAGGTCTTGGTGACACCTACTGGTGGGATAATACCTTGTCCGGGCGCCTTTCCGCTGCCGCCGCAAAACACAGGCAGGGAAGCTCCTTTTCCTGTCTTGCAGCCGGAGTGTCCTTTTGTAGCAACGCCTGACGGAGAAGCGTCTGAGTGCTGCGAAGTGGGGAGATGGTTAGTCTTTGCAACATCCGGGAATAACGCGGGGGGGGGGGTCAACTTTCCACCTTGTATTTCTGTGCTTTAAGATTGCTTTGCATGTTCCCTGGGCGCGAGAAGGGAAATGGCTTTCCTTGGATCCCCTTGTGCTGGAGGTGGAAAGGGAGAGAAACGATGCTGTGTCTTAAGCGCTGGAGGCAGATTTTCTTTGGGAGAAGTTTTTAGAAATTGCTGCAAAAATGTCGATAAAACCACAAAGTGCTGGCAGTTGGAGAATTAATGTACTGGGTATTTCACAGTGTGTAAGAAAAGTGTTTACTGATTACCTCTGGTTTCTTTCATCTATTGGTTTCTTATTTTACCTATTACTGCTTTTTCAGAACCTTGCCCTAGAATTTCTACAGAAGTTGGGGCAGCGCAGTCAGTAGGGTGCGCGTCACCCTGGGGCTGGGTGCATGCATCACCCATACCTGCCCTAGGGTGACATCGCGCGTCACCCTAGTGACCCCCCCCCGGGCACCCCCTCCAAAATTCAAGGACTAACCGAGCGTCCTCGGTGCCGAGCGTCCTCCGGCAGTCCGAGGCCTTCTGAGAAGGCCCAATGCGTCGACGTGTAATTTATTAGGGTTTTCGCGCCTGCGCAGAACGTTTCTGAGGGCAAGGGCTGCCCGTTTGTCCTCAGAAACGTTCTGTGCAGGCGCGAAAAACCTAATAAGTTACACGTCGATGCATTGGGCCTTCTCAGAAGGCCCCAGACCGCCGGACGGGGTGGACGCTCCGAGGCCTTCTCCCGGCCTCAGGGAGCCTCCAGAGGGTGACGCGTGTCACCCCTTCTGCGCGCGTCTATGCGTGTCACCCCCCGCCAGCCCGCCCCCCCGCCATGTTCTGTCGATGTCCCTGAGTTGGGGAAGCTGAGAGACAGAAGTCAAAATCTTCCCTTTGAGACTTTCGTTCCAGAATGTCTCACGGTGCAATCCTGCCTAACTATAGGCGAGTGGAGCGAGCTCTGCACTGGCCTAGGGTGTCGTAAACATGCCGGAAAGCAAGTGGGAGTAAGTGGTGCTAGCGCAGAAGCCGCCACCGTTTACTCCGCCACCTACCTGGACCAGCTGATGCAGATGAGTTCTATGCCGGTGGTGCGGGGAAGGTGGGGAGGGATGGTGAGGGAAGGGGCCATTGGTCAGCTCAGGCTGGGAGGGGGTGGGGATATCGGCGTAGGTTGTGGTGATATCCCCCTGTGATAACTCAGACTCCAGAGGATTTTTTAAAAACAGAGGCAGTTTTAGCCACTAGATCCTCTCTTCTCTGTGAGGAGGATCCTCAGGCCTGTTTTCAAATTTATGATGATCTCATATTGCAGCATAGTCGCAGGCATATCGCAGGATGTGTGGCCCGCTAGACCGGACAGGAAGAGGGTGGCGACTCCCTAGTTTGATAGAGAGTGCCGATTTCTTAAAGACCAATTACGATCTATGTACGCCCTGTAAAAGGATTCTGGACTTTTACAACTTCCAGAGGAATTATTTACTTTGAGAAAGAAATTTGAGAATGTTTTAGCGGAGAAAAAACATGAGTGTGCCTGGTCTCAATGGCAGAGGCGTCACTACGGTGGGGGTGGTACTGTAAGTTTCGTGCCATCCTAGTCTGGGTTTACAACCTGGTACGAGGTGGCCACACCCGCAATTGGAGCCATTCAGTGCATGGAAAGCTTTATTCAGATATTGGCTCCGAGTTTCCTTTCATTCTAATATGGATAGTCTGACACTTCAGATGTTATCTGACTCGGTGCCTCCTAAGTGGTTAAGCATGGTATGGGAGAAGGTGAGGTCTTGGGTTATTACCAAGAAGAGCTGTGTATTCTCTCGGAGATTGAGGTGGTAAAGGTAAAGGTATCCCCTGAGAATTAAGTCCAGTCGTGTCCGACTCTAGGGTGTGGTGCTCATCTCCATTTCAAAGCTGAAGAGCCAGCGTTGTCCGAAGACGCCTCCGTGGTCATGTGGCCGGCATGACTCTCCTTGCCACAGCGCGTAGCATGCAGCTGGAACACGGAGCACTGTTTACCTTCCCGCAAGCGGTACCTATTTATCTACTCGCATTGACATGCTTTGGAACTGCTAGGTTGGCAGGAGCTGGCCAAGCAACGAGCGCTCACCCCATCGAGGGAATCGAACTGCCGACCTTTCGATCGACAGCTTATGGTTCATCGGTTTAACCCGCTGCGCCACTCGCTGGATTAAATTGAGGGAAACTCAATTTAAGACTTTGGGATGTGGAGTATCAGACTCTCCATTCCTTAGCTGAAGCATCCTGCTCACCACGTGTTTTTTTCACATCCCTATGCCATGTACCCAGTCAGCATCATATTTGGCGATATTAATGGACTCCAGTGAGCGGCGAGCGATGTCATGTGCCAGGCTTAATGTTACCCCCTCGCAGGTTTCCTTCAGTAGATACTTTAAAATACATTTTATGTTGGCCGTACTTGTCCCTGTGATGGGAGTTCTATTGAGTCCTTAGGTCAGCCCTTTACAAAACTCCTCACGTAGTAAGTATTTAGATCCTATCCTTATAAGTATATCTGGGTGGGCGGATGCGGAGAAACTGGTCTATCTTTTAAATAATCATTAGTCAGGTGGCAAAATTTCTTTGTCAGGTTGGGAATAAATTTCTTGCTAGGGTGGGTTGATCTGAGTGCGATGCTCTGTGAGAAGAAATGGCCGTGTGTAGAGAGATCAAGTTTTATTTGTATGTTCTGTGGGGCTTTGTTATGTATTTTGCTTTTTATGCCAATAAAGGTTCTAATGAATGAAAAGTGCTGATATCCTATGCCCAAGCTGACCGTACATGGCCTCCCTGGAAGCAGTTCAGCTTCAGAGTTGGCCTGCATCCGAGGAGGCCCATTACGGCCCATGCCGCTTACACCTGGGGAAGGGGACAAACGTCCCCTTCTCCTGAGGTGTGCCTGGACCGGGCTGGTGCAGTCTGCAATGGCCGTAAGATACAGCGGCCAGCCCTTTAGGCTGGCTGGGCAAAGTTACGTAAGATTGGGCTGCTCATCTGCTTCTTTTCAGTTTTTGAGTCAGGATTTGATGTTGAAAAGACATGGCTCTGAAATGCATTGTTGTTCCTGCTCCCCCAGAATACAGAATGAAAATGCGGATTCACTCTGGATCATCTCTTCCTTCTAGGGACTGGCAAATGGGTGCAGCACTTCCAGCTCAGATATGAGATTCTCAGGAATATTTTGAAAATAAGAATGATTTAATGATATGTGGCTTCGCTGAGTAGGATGCTTTTAGATTGAAACAGATTGAAATTGAGGTCGTTTTTAATTAAGGGTAGTATTAGCTTAGTTGATGTATGATTATAAGAAGAATAGATTACTCTGCAATTAGGCAGGGTACAAGTAATTATTAGAGGGCAATCGGATCTTTTCTATTATTCTGTACTTTTTTCTCTTTCTGTACTGTTTGGTTTCATGTAATTTAATAAGATAAAAATAATCATAAAAAAGAGATTCTCAGGAATATTTTAATAGGTTTGTGGGGGGAGGCGCACAGAGCAGGATGACCTCTGTTTATTTTTAAAGTTGTTGACACAGAAAATTCCAACGACTTCACACATTTGAAGCTGCCATATGGAGTCAGATCATCTGTCTGCCTATCCCAGGCTGTGTACTCTGACTGGCAGCAATACCCCAAGAGTCTAATGCAGAATCTGGCTTGGTCCTAATACTTGACACCTTCAGCTGGAGATTTCAGGGGTTAACAGCACAATCCTGTGTAAGGATCCGGCCGGCGGCCCAGAGCCGCTGGCCAGATCCTGAGCCAAGGCTTCCTGTTGAATGGTGGGCCGAAGCTCTACTCGGGGAATTCTACAAGGGGAAGGGGTAAACCGGAGCCGGCCCGCTAGGCCTCCTCGGATTTCCGTCGGCTAAATAGCTAGCGGAAGTCGGAGGAGGCCGTATAACAGCCTAGCAGTTCGGCGGGGACAGAGATATGATGCCATCCCCCACCCCCACCCGGGCAGGCTAGGCCAATTGCCCCCCTCCCTTGCCCACCGGATCACCTACGCGGCTGCCAGGGGAGCAATTACCTTCCTCCAGCGGCTGCATCCTCAATCCTGTAACAGAGTGAGGGAGGCAGGCCTCCCTTACACCCGAGACGGCGCGAACTTGTTTTATGGCACGTTCGCGACATCTTGGAACTACGGAGCGCTCACTCCGCCGTTCCGAAGATCTGGTGGATTGAGCAATGAATCACTGAGCATTAAGGCCTTCCCCCTTGAAATGCTCAAAAGGATAGTTATGAGAACTGTCCCCTCCCAGAAAAATCAGAAATCAGATTTTTCCCTCCTAATGGGAACCATGTAGTCAGAAAAAAAAACACAAATTTCCAAAGAGAAGAACAAACAATGCAGCTTCCTTGTGTAGCTTTTCCTGTGCAGTTTTACTTGTACATCCATTTTGTCTCATTTAAACTGCTGGAACACCAATCTAGATAAATTTGTAGGAAATGTTAATACTTGACACTTGAAAAATACTTGAACACCTCCTTTGGTGGGGAGAGGAAATGTAAATATTTGAAATGAAAGTACACAAATTGTTTCGTCTGTGGAGGGAGACGTTCCTTTCCTGCCTGTGATGGAGATGCTGAGGGAATCTGGGGTTTGGACACAGTCTGAGGGCATTTTTCTCTTTACAGGGAGAGGTGATTTTCGAAGATGTGGCCATGTATTTCACAGAGAAAGAGGCAGCTCTGCTGGACCCAGACCAGAGATCCTTGTACAGGGAAGTCATGCTGGAGAATTACAGGAATGTGGCCTCGCTGGGTAAGGGGGCTCCATCGTCCGTGTGGTCAATGGCTTTTTCTGGCCCTGTTTTTGGGGGGGGGGAAGGCATGTTTGCTCGCTCTAAAAGAATGGTTTTACTCAGTTGATTTCTTCTCTGCCTTCACAGGTATATCTGTGGGAGTTCAATGATTTTCGAGCTGAACTTTCTGTCCTCTTCTCTTTCCCAAGGGGGATGTCCAGTGGCCAAACCTGACCTCATCATCCAGCTAGAACGAGGGGAGGATCCATGGGTGCCCGAAGCTCAGGGACTGCATGAAGAGGGCTCTGGTTTCCGTTGGGGTAAGCCAACAAATCAGCACCCAGAATAATAGGTCACTAAATAAATAAATAAATAAAAGGTCACTTCCTGGGTGACCTTGGGCCAGTCACTATCTCTCAGCCCCACCTACCTTACAGGGTTGTTGTGAGGACAAAAAGAAGGGGAGGAAATATGTACACCACTCTGAGTTTCTTGGAGGAAGGGCGGTATAAAAATGTGAAAAATAATAAATAAATAAATAGTACAGCTACCCTCTTAAAGTGAAATATTTTCCTGTAACTTTTATGTTATTATAATTTCACATATTTTTGAACTGCCTTTCTAGGAAATATTCCATCTCTTTTAGACTTACTGTATTTGTAGAATACGTAAAGTATACTAGAACAAGTATGAGCCCAGTCCTCTGGTTTCCCCCACACCAAAGCAGTCGTGCCAAAATACCTTGCGCTGTACCCTGCAGAGAGGTAGTCCCGGGCGTCTGCACTGGGTAAGGGCGTAAGCCTCCAGAGCGCAGATGGGTCTACCCAGACACAGGTTGGGGGATCCGGTCAGCGATGAGGGTTTGGAATTGGTGAACACTGCTGCCACCAAACACCCTCTTCTAGAACTTGATCTGCCCTCCTTCCCACCTCATCTCTACCCTGTTACGCCGACCCCCCACATACATGCCAGCCTACCTGGGTCAGTGGGCCTTTGCTGGTGGGCTGTTTGGGCCTCCCTATCGGCACTCCAGCAGCAAGCAACTTCACGTGCTGTCGGAGACTCTTTTCTGACTGCTGAAACCTTGTTCTGACAGCTGTTCAGCTTGAGAGGATTGGGCTGTAAAATATCTGTACATCAAGAAACAAAAACACTGATCGAAATGAGGAGTGGGCAGAGGCTGGCAAAATTCTCCTTTGCTTTTTACTAAAACTTTGAATTCCACCAGGCAGAGCCAGGTATGAAATAGTGGCTGGAGTAGGCAGACATAGAATGCAGGAGCAGGATGTCCCTGAGGACATGAGCTTTCGAGGTGTCATTTCTCAATTTCACTACTAATCCAGAATCTCTCATTGTTCCAGGAAGCAACAGACAAGAAAATGGGGATAAGTGGGATTTCTTTGTCATCATCGTCGACCCTGAAAAAGAAGATGGAAAGAGGAGGGAACAATGCCTTCAATGTGCAAAAACATTCAGTAGTAAATCAATATTGAGAAGACATCAAAAAACCCACACAAGGGAAAAACTCTATAAATGTGTCGAGTGTGGAAAGAGTTTCAGTACAAACTCAAACCTGACTGTGCATCAAAGAATCCACTCAGGTGAGAAACCCTATAAATGCTTGGAGTGTGAAAAGAGCTTCACTCAGAAGTCACTCCTGACTCTGCATCAAAGAAACCACTCAGGGGAGAAACCGTATAAATGTTTGGTGTGTGGAAAGAGCTTCTGTACTAAGTCATACCTGACTGTGCATCAAAGAGTCCACACAGGAGAGAGACCCTATAAATGCTTGGAGTGTGGAAAGAGTTTCAAGGTGAGCACAAAACTAACATTCCATCAAAGAAGACACACAGGAGAGAAACCTTATATGTGCTTCGAGTGTGGAAAGAGCTTCAGTAGTAAGTCATACCTGACTGTGCATCAAAGAATCCACACAGGAGAGAAGCCCTATAAATGCTTGGAGTGTGAAAAGAGCTTCAGTCAGAAGTCACTCCTGACTCTGCATCAAAGAAACCACACAGGGGAGAAACCGTATAAATGCTTGGTGTGTGGAAAGAGCTTCTGTACTAAGTCATACCTGTCTGTGCATCAAAGATGCCACACAGGAGAGAAACCGTATATGTGCTTGGAGTGTGGGAAGAGCTTCAGTTATAAGTCAGACCTGACTGTGCATCAAAGAAGCCACACAGGAGAGAGACCCTATAAATGCTTGGAATGTGGAAAGAGTTTCAAGGGGAGTACAAATCTAACATTGCATCAAAGAAGAACACACAAAGGAGAGAAACCTTATATGTGCTTGGAGTGTGGAAAGAGCTTCATTAGTAAGTCCTGCCTGACTGTGCATCAAAGAAACCACACAGGAGAGAAGCCCTATAAATGCTTGGAGTGTGGAAAGAGTTTCAGTGAGAAGTCAGTCCTGACTGTGCATCAAAGAAGCCACACAGGGGAGAAACCCTATATGTGCTTGGTGTGTGGAAAGAGCTTCATTCGAAAGTCATACCTGACTGTGCATCAAAGAAACCACACAGGGGAGAAACCCTATATATGCTTGGAGTGTGGAAAGAGCTTTAGTACGAAGTCACACCTGACTGTGCATCAAAGAAACCACACAGGGGACAAACCCTATAAATGCTTGGAGTGTGGAAAGAGTGTCAGTTGTAGAAAAGACCTGACTGTGCATCAAAGAAGCCACACAGGGGAGAAACCCTATAAATGCTTGGAGTGTGGAAAGAGCTTTAGTATGAAGTCACACCTGACTGTGCATCAAAGAAACCACACAGGGGAGAAACCCTATAAATGCTTGGAGTGTGGAAAGAGATTCTGTGCAAACTCTCACCTGACTGTTCATCAAATAAGCCACACAGGGGAGAAACCCTATAAATGCTTGGAATGTGGAAAGAGATTCAGTGTGATCACAAAACTGACTGTGCATCAAAGAATCCACACAGGGGAAAAACCCTATAAATGCTTGGAGTGTGGAAAGAGCTTCAATCAGAAGTCACACCTGACTGTGCATCAAAGAATCCACACAGGGGAGAAACCCTATAAGTGCTTGGAGTGTGGAAAGAGTGTCAATGGGAGATCAGAACTAACTGTGCATCAAAGAACCCACACAGGGGAGAAACCCTATAAATGCTTGGAGTGTGGAAAGAGCTTCAGTAAGAAGTCACTCCTGACTGTGCATCAAGGTAACCACACAGGGAAGAAACCCTATAAATGTTTGGAGTGTGGAAAGAGCTTCAGTCAGAAATCATGCCTGACTGTGCATCAAAGAGGCCACAGAGAAGAAACCATATAAACGCTTGGAGTGTGGAAAGAGCTTCAGTCAGAAGACACTCGTGACTGTGCATCAGAGAACCCACACGGGAGAAACCCTATTACTGCTTGAAGTGTGGAAGGTCCTTCAGTCAAAACATAAGCCTGACTTTCCATCAAAGATCCCACACGGGGGAGAAACCCTGTACGTGCTTGGAATGTGAAAAGAGCTTCAGTTGGAGCCCAAGCCTGACTTTTCATCCAATAATCCACACAGTAGAAACCATGTAAATGTTTGGATTTCTCCGCCCTGCAACTACTGAAAGTTTTTCTTGCCTTCCGGGAAGAACTTTGAGAACCACTGGTGTAGAATATCATCTAATGCAGGGGTTCCCAACATTTGGAGGCCTGCGTACCCCTACAGGGCCTCCGGTTGCCACGTTTACCCCCAGACGTCCTGCCCCCACGTATCCCTTGAACCCCCCCCAAGTACCCCCACGTAACCCCCATTTCCCAGAGGAATAGGCTACAGCCCTGCCGAATCAGCAGGGCTGTACCCTTTTTTCGGGTTGCGGTGCGAGCGGGAGGACCCGCCCACCCGTCCCACAATCCAGGAAAAACAGCTGCAGCCCTCTTGATGTCCCCTGAATGTCTCCCTACCTGTTCTCCTGGCCGCTGCCATATTTGATCTCGTGTATTCTCCACGATGGCAGCGTCCAAATCTCACGAGTGCTTCACGTCCCTAAAGAGATTTGGGCGTCGCTATCTTGGCTCTTGCGAGATCCAAGATGGCGGTGGCCGGGAGAACAGGTAGGGAGAGCTACAGGGGGCCAATGGGAGGGCTGTGGGCGGGTCCTTTCGCTCGCGCTGGGACCCAGGAAAAACGGTTCTGCTGCTTGTCAGCTGCTGATCGCAGCAGCTGATAACAGGCAGTGTCTCGCGTACCTCCTGCCTGCGGTCCACGTAGCCCTAGGGGTACTCGTATCACAGGTTGGGAGACCCTGGTCTAATGGGTAGCTTTCCTCTTTATTATTCTTGGAGATAGGAACTAGACAAGGATGTCCATTTTTGACATTTAGCATTGGCTCCGCCTCCCGTATCTGCGACTTCATCATTCGCGAATTTGTCTCACTGTAGATGATTCGAGGTTACCGGGGGGGGGGGGCGACGTGAAAATGTTTTTAAAAAGGAAAAAGTTTAAAAAGTGGTTTTCATACCGTTTTGTGGCAAACCGCTGCATTGTTCCTTCTGCAAACTGAAATCGTGCTCCGACAGCCTTTAGGCCAGCCGCGTATACTTAAGAGGATTGTGCTATTTGACAAAGATAAAAACATATGTGATTTTAAATATAATTCTAATGAATTTAAAATTACTTCATATGCAGTTGATATTTTGTTTCTGAACCCCAGATATCTATCCCTAAAGTACAGTGAAATCCACCGTACGTTTCCGGCGTTGGAGCAAGTGCTCCGACACCAGAAGCCTTTGAAACTTGCCGTAATGCACATTCGCGCCAACTTGGGAGTAAGGGAGGCCAGCGCAAGGCTGGCCTTTCTCACTATGTCGCCGGACCGAGGATGCGGCCACCGGAGGCAGGTAAGTCTCCCGCTGCTGCCACATGGGCAGTCTGGCCGGCGAGGGAGGGTGGCCTTTGGGATTGGAGGGGGTGGGTCTGCTCGGCCGTTACATGGCATCCTCTGACTTCCTCCAGCTATTTAGCAGATGGAAGTCCAAGGACACCCATCAGGCCAACCCGTTTTACATCCCTTCCCCGAGTTGACCTCCGGCCCGCTGAATGGCGGAAATAGACGGCCAAATCCTGCTGAAACCTGCAGGATTCAGCAGCGGATCCTTACACAGGATTTGGCTGTTAATGAAATTGATGAATATATTTGAAGAGAGATCTGGATACTTTATTGATTGTTCTAAATCTGAAGTGATTCCACAAGGGGTCAGTATTCACAAAATTATTTTCGATAGGGTAATTTTGATGGTGCCCGGATGTTGTTAAATATTTAGGAATTTTATTTCCCCGAGATATAAAACAGATGATTGGGTTAAATGTCAATAAATTGGTATGTTACATTACGTGTATTAATGTTATATTGCAACCATCACTGATATTCATGAATATGTATCAGCCTCTGACTGATCTGCCTATAGCTTTGAACTTAACAGAGGAGCAATGAAAATGAGCTCTTGTTGCCTCACTGTTTCCAAGTGACTTAAAGCATTGGAAGGATATTTTTCCTCCTGTCGTAACCCAGTGGATTGAGGACCGTTTGCAATTATCAACATTTAAACAAATGGGTTATAAATGACAACTATGGATTGATATAAATGGAAGCCATTTTATTTGTTTCCAAAATGTAGTTATGCATTTTGTATTTATTGTGGATGGATATCTGTTTTTAATGTAGATTGACATTAATCTATCTCTGTATACCTTTTTTAAAATGTCAGTGTATGTAGTATTGCTGTTATGTGTACATATATATATCTGAGAATTTAGCAGTACCAGATCTTAGCTAATCAATTATAATGAACGTTTGATCAAAAAGATTGGTTTTTACATGACTTACAGCACAATCCTGCAGGGGGCGCCACCGACGGAACAAATGTTCCATCGTCAGGAGACGTCGCGAATGTTCCGTAAAGCATGTTCGCGATGACTCGTTAGCGGGGAAGGCCGGTGCAGAAGCTGGCCTCCCTTGCTCCGGCGCTGGATTGCCCTTGCGGCCCCTAGACCAGGTAAGCAGGGATCCGGTGGGGACGGTTCGTCGGGCGAGGGAGGAGGACCTCAGCCAAATCCCGACGCCCACCGGGCGGCTAGGCCGTTACACGGCCGAAATTCGAGGAGGCCGGTCAGGCCGGCCAGAATTTACACCCAGGGAAGGCGGCTAACGTCCCCTTCCCCAAGTAGACCTCCGGACCGGCGGGAAAACAGGCGCCGCTGCACAGGATCCAGCGGGCAGCCCTGGGCCGCCGGCCGGATCCTTCCAGTGGTTTGCGCTGTTATGAAGTTTAACCTTTGTCACGGTCTGGGACCAGCCGCAGCATCTTGCAAGCTTCATTAGCTGTCAGCATCTGTTCTGGGAGAAAAACCAGAAGTGCTGTGTGGAGGAATTTCCTCCTGGAGCTTTCAGTGCAACAAGTTGCATTGTCTGAGATTTGTGCTGCTGTTTTAGCGTTTTGCGCTAATATGATCTAATAATGTGTTAACTGTAATGTTAAGAGCAAATCTGGTCTCATGTGAACTCCATTTTGAGCAGGGTGTGCAGAAACTCTTCAGCATGGTGATTGGCCGGCGTCCAGATTCTCAGAGGCCCGAGAGCGCTCTCGGTTCTGGCCATGCTGGCGGTGCATCTCGGGAACTTGTAATCTGCTTGGGAACAAGATTAGGGCAAGGCCTTTCCCAATTAACTCAAAATACCTGTGAATCTCCTGGTTAGAAGGGGGTGAGTACTGGTTACGTAATCTTTTGGAAGGAACTGAGCGGATCCGTCTTCCATGGGGTGACTTGACCTGTCAGTCATTGGACATCTCTAAATTGTACTTACGTGGCCCAGACTAAGGCGGGCTGTCTCGCATCCTGGATCATGAGCCTTTTCCACATGTCTCCATCATGAGACATCATGGACTTCTGCCTACCCCAACATCGGGTTGGTAAGGCCCCAGACCCACCGTTGGCTGGGTGGAACACACTTAGTGAGAGTTAGGAATGTTTAGGTTTTAGGAAGTTAGACGTGAATTAAAGTCGGAGGAGAAATCCAATGACCAAGAAAGGCGGTATATAAATACTGTATATTATATATTATTGTATCTATGTCAAACCTTATTGTTAAAATGCCTTCTGAATCTATGCTTGTATAGTCCTAAAACAAGGGTGGGGAACCGGCGGCCCGCGGGCCGGATCCGGACCCCGGAGCGATCCGGTCCGGCCCGCGCGTCAGCCTGGACCCGATTCCATCAGGTCCGGCCCGCACAGGCTCGGACCGGAGGCCGCGCTCACCTCACCCGACTCCTTTTCAAAGCCGGCTGTTATTGACATGCGCAGAAACAGCCGGGTTGAGAAGGGGTCGCGCGACTGGAGAGTGATCGAACGAGCGGTGGGTGGGTGGGAGGTAGAGTGAGTGAGCGAGCGAGCGGTGGATGGGAGGTAAATTCGTGAGGGGTCAAATTTGCGGGGGGGGGGCCAAAAAATCGGGCGGCCTAGTGGCCGGCCCACAAGAAATTTTCCCTATGGGAAAATGCCCCCCCAACGCAAATAGGTTCCCCACCTCTGTCTTAAAAGGTATCTTAAATAAACTCTTATGTTATACCAAATTGTGCTTATTGAGTACTGGGAACTTGAGTAGGCTAAATCCAGCCTGAGACTGCTTTGCCTTCGCTACTGCAGCGTGAGCTGACCTGCAACCTCTTGGCCTGGTTCCCTTGGTCAGGGAGGCCAGTTCCCACAACGCCTGCTTTCCTAAAGACACTGAGAGGCTGGAGGCTGAGTGATCTGGTGTAACCCCAGGTGGTGGCAGCTACCCTCTCCTTGTTCAGGAGGGAACTCAACAGGGAATCAAGGTGCCCTTGCTCTTGTCCAGAGAAGGGGTCGGTGACCTGTGCGACATTAATGTCACAACTTTGTAGGTCCGAGTGAACGTTTTGAGCTCTTTGCATAGAGCCTAGTCGTTTAGAGAAACTGTTAATATTTGGGGATTTATTTCCACTGTAGACAATCTTAGGCAAGCCATCACCAAGCTGCAATTAATTCAACAAAATTAACATCTCAGGCAATTAACTGTTTTTCCCATACATGGGGTAACCTCATTAAAGTGTGTGTGTGTGTGTGTGTGTGTGTGTGTGTGTGTGTGTGTGTGTTGCATGAACAAAGCCATTAAAATTAATTTGCATAAGTTAATTAGCTAATTAAATATGTTGTTTTGCAGGGGGTACTAAAGACAATTGGACCGTGACAGGGGCTCTATAATATATTGGCTGTACCAAACCTGAACCCAGTCAGTCCCTCAAGGAATATCAAGTATTAAGCTAAAAGAAACAGTAGGGCTACCGTCCTAGTTAACTCCCAATTAGACCACCCCAATAGATAGCGAACCTTTCCTAAATCAGACTGGTCAGCCTGCTCAACGAAAAGATGGTCAAAAAGACATGAATGCTAATACCCGCCATGCCACCTAAATCCCTCCCAATTTTGCTACCCCTGCGCTTGTCCGCACTCACAACTCCGTGGATGGGGGGGGAGGGCAGGCAGGCCAGCAAGCAAGCAGGCAGGCGGGCCAGTGAGTGCAGATGGCTGGGGGGGAGGGAGAGAGAGAGAGGCACCTCTATCCCACTTCCCTTTACTTACCAGAGGTCCACATCCACATATGCTTCTCTTTCCCCCTCCCTCTCACGCAAGCTGAGAAGCATGCGCTGCTCCTGTTAATTTCAAATAGAAGCTGAGCAGAGGAAAGGCTGCATACGGAGCTCCGGTAAGTAGACAGGTGAGCAGGCACCGCCTGTGGCTAGGGAGATGGAAAACCCCATCCCCTTTCCCTATTGGAGCTCTGTGCGCAGCCTCCCTCCTTCCCCTGCGCCAATTCCCAGCACGCGCTGCTCCTGTTCACTTCAAACACGCAGCGCAGAGGAGGGAGAGAGGCTGCGCATTTCACTCCAGTATGTGGTGGAGACATCTGCTTATTGTGTTTGTCTCTGGATACTGTTCTGTGTATGGATTGGATTGTGTTTTATGTTATTGTTTGTTGTAGGTGTTTTATAGTTTTGTTTTTGTTTTTGTTTGTCTTTATGCCAATAAAGGTTTCATCCATTCATTAATAAAGAATGGGAAAACAAAGTATAATTTTGCCTTCAATTCATCCCAGTTCATAGGTTTATGTAAGAAATTTCTGGCCACCCATCTTCCGTGAACTGTTCTACTTTCTACCTCCTGTGTTGGGTTTTGATGTGTTAACTTGTCCTTTGTCAGCAGATACATATGTCGGGCCTGTCAGCCATTTTCTCTGCATCTCCCATGGTGTGAGAACTGCCTGTTTTTCCGCTGTTCTCATGAGATGTTGGGCTCAAAGCCTATGACCTCAACTGCAGCTGGCTGTTTCCCACCAGTGTCATCAGGGTGTAGTAATGAGAGGTGCAATCCTGTGTTTTCCTCACAATCTTGAGAATATTTTGACATTTAAGAGAATATGTTTATCTCTTACTGGTACGATATATGGTTGTAATGGTTGTATATATGGTTGTAAAGCTTATCAAGGTTTCTGGGCTCCAGCTAATGGGCAAGTTATGCACTCCCCAACCCTACTTCAACGCTAACCCTGCCTTCGCCCCAACTATCGTCCGCTTTAGCAAACTGCTAGTGCTTCCCTTCTCCCCAGTTCCACTCTGCCGTACCTGAGTGTCTACAGCTGATTGATAGTGTCTGTTTGGAGGCTTCCTGCTCCTTTGCCTTTTTAAACCAGGAAATGGTGGGGAGATACAGTTTCAACTGCAATCCCTTGGGGGTTGTTTCCTTTGAGAAAGTTCCAGGCAATTGGAACGAAATGCAAGGACCTTGCACACCTTCTGATTTTAAAGATTTTTCCCATGTGTGGCTGCCAGTGTTTGGAGACCCGCGGACGACGCAGGAAATTATCAATTTGATCCAGGACTTTTCCTATTGACATGGCATCTTCACCCGTAATACCAGAAACAAGTAAGATTATAGCTGGCCCTGAAAGCTTCCATTCGAGTTTAAAGTGCCTATACGGGGAGGTTACTTATCGAAAGCTAAAATTGCTGGAGAAACATTGGCTCCACAAGATGAAACTGAAGAACACCTTGACCTTTTTACTGCGCTGCAGAGAAGAGGACGTTACACCGACCTTCCTTAAACATCATCGGAAGTTCAAGAGGAGGAGAACAGAGAACATCTACAAGAAAATGGAATTGGCTTTACTGAGGGAACAGATTCGCGACACAAGATACAATGTGGCTAAAATGGATTCCCTGATCTATGAACTGCACTTGCAATTAAGTAAGTTAATGACAGGTTATTATTGGCAAGAATGGGACAGAATTACTCTGAATTTTGTGCAAGAACAGGATAGACTGATGAAAGAAAGACATTGTAAGAAATTAGAAGCTTTAATCAACAAGGAATTTAAAGCAGTAGTCCCGTTGGCATCTGATAAAGTACTTATAAATTTGTCTAATCATGTCTTGACACCAGCCCAACATTCGATCCTGATAAAAGGTGGTAATTTTGCAATCACCCTTAAGAATATTCCTATGGATAGGATCATAGCTAATGTAGAAACAACTTTAGCAGCTTTCAATAAGGATTCAGCAGAGGAGTTGAGAATCCAAATTGCAAATGTGTTACTTAAAGCAACCCCCCCACAGAGTAACATTAGTAGGGCTGAAGCATTGGCCATCAGGCAGCTCAAAAATAATACTAGTGCAATTATTTTGCCTGCTGACAAGGGTAACACCACGGTCATAATGAATTCCGAGGATTACTGCAAGAAAATTAGGGACTTACTTAATCCCGAAACCTATACAATTTTAAATAAAGACCCTACAAAGAAGATTTTAAAGGATACTAATAAACTTATTAAAGAGTCAAATCTTAGTTTAGAAATCAAAAATAGATTAATCAAATCCGAGGCTCTTCCACCTCGATTGTATGGCTTGCCTAAAATCCACAAAAGCAATTGCCCCTTAAGACCTATTGTGAGCAATATTGGGGCCCCTACCCATGGGCTCTCACAGCACTTGGCTAAAATATTGTACCCTTACATAGGCAATACTTCAAGCTATATTAAAAATTCCTACCACTTCATAGAATTGCTGCAGATGGTTAACCTCAAACCAGGAGCAATAATGGTTAGCTTTGATGTGGTGGTATTATTTACCAAAGTGCCCCTGCAAAAAACAATGCAATTGATTGAGGAACTCACGGTTCCTAAAGAAATGATTCCTCTTTTCCACCACTGTCTTACATCTACCTATTTCGTATGGAATGGGGAATATAGAGAGCAAAAAGAGGGGGTGGCAATGGGGAACCCCCTCAGCCCAGTGGTTGCAAATCTCTTTATGGAGACCTTTGAACAACAGGCATTGGCGGCTGCAACGCTAAAACCAGATGTGTGGTGGAGATACGTAGATGACATCTTTTGTATTTGGTCACATGGGGAAGAGGAACTGCAAAAAAATTTTAAACATCTGAACAGCCAGTGCAGTGAGATACAGTTTACCATAGAGAGAGAATATAATAACACCTTACCATTTTTAGATGTATTAATAACTAAAAATCAGGATCTCACAATAGGGCATATGGTATACAGGAAGCCCACACATACAGGCAGATATTTGAATTACAATTCGAACCATCATCCTGCTCAGAAACATTCATTAATTAATTCATTAATATATAGAGCCATCACTGTATGTGACAAGGAATCATTGGCATCTGAAAAACATGTAATTTTCAATTCCCTGAGGGCTAATGGGTATGGTATCTCACAGATTAATAAATGCTGGGTACAGCAGAGTAATAAGATCAGAGCCAAAAGAGTAGGGGCAGTCAGTAATGTAAATGAAGAGACCGCAGCAGAAGAGAAAATGTGGACTGTTTTACCGTTCATTAAAGGAGTAATGGACAAAATTGCCCGGATTTTACAGCAGGGCAACATTAAAACAATATTTCAGCCCACTAGCAAGTTGCAGCAATTGTTGAGAAATCCAAAAGACAGCAGACCACCACTGTCTAATGCAGGAATTTATTCTGTGGCGTGTGATTGTGGTTTGTGTTACATCGGGATGACCAAGAGAGCGATAAGGACCAGAATCGCTGAACATGAGAGATCGGTGCGCCTTAAACATCCTGAACAGTCTGCAATTGCTGAGCATGTGCTCAACACGGGGCACACGATCCATTTCGAAAATGCCACCTGTTTAAAAAGTGAAAACAACGTCAGGTTCCTGAGAAACTTAGAATCTCTTGAGATAGGTAAAAGACTTATGGGGAAACTCCAAACAGGACATGGCATTTGTCAATAAGGTATGGCTGCCTATTATACATAAGTCTTTTCAGCAGGAAACATCAAGAGCTGCCCATTATACATAAGTCTTTGCAGCAAGAAACATCAAGAGCTGCCGATTACACATAAGTTTTTTCAGCAGGAAACATCAAGAGAAAACAAGAACGGAGCTCAGCTAATTGACTGATAGATCGTTCCTGGCTGAGTGTCTACAGCTGATTGATAGTGTCTGTTTGGAGGCTTCCTGCTCCTTTGCCTTTTTAAACCAGGAAATGGTGGGGAGATACAGTTTCAACTGCAATCCCTTGGGGGTTGTTTCCTTTGAGAAAGTTCCAGGCAATTGGAACGAAATGCAAGGACCTTGCACACCTCAGATTTTAAAGATTTTTCCCGTGCGTGGCTGCCAGTGTTTGGAGACCCGCACACGGCGTAGGAAATTATCAATTTGATCCAGGACTTTTCCTATTGACATGGCATCTTCACCCGTAATACCAGAAACAAGTAAAATTAATTAATTAATTAATTTGGTTTAGAGCGAAGACTTTCATGGCCCGCAATAATCTTCTGAGAGCTAGGCTGTACGAGCAAAGACGCCATGTGTAGAAAGAAAACCAGCTGAATAAAGCTTTAAATAAACTTTTTAGCTGTAAATTAACTGAATGGATACACTTATTGTTAACATCTATCGATCCTCGGATTGCTCCTGGAAAAATGTTTCTAGTTTTGAAACAAAACGTTGGACTATATTTTAGCCTCTGATTTTAAATGAAATTCTGATCTGTTCTGCAGTGCCTCTGGTTGGAAACTGTAGGCAGGATTGAACGTTATTTTTATTCAGCTGGTTTTCTTTCTACACATGGCGTCTTTGCTCGTACAGCCTAGATCTCAGAAAATTAATTAATTAATTAAAAATAAAAATAAAATAAATTTAATAAAAATAATTTTAATACTAAAGGGGGCACAAAGTGCCCCCTATTGCAGAACAAAGTGCGTTCGAAAATTTTGATTATTTAATTTCCCTATTAAAAATTAAATAAATTAGCTTTACTTATCCATGCGCTGCTGCTCCCCGCATCCTCGCACTGCTGCTCCCTATCGAGCGCCGGCAAGCAGGCTTTGCGGCCCGGTCTCCCACCCGCTCAGTGTGGAGCCGCTGGGAGAGCGGGCGGACTACAGCCTGCAGCTGCCTGAGCCGTGCGCGGCACAGGCAGCTGCAGGTTGGCCCGGTCTCCCACCGGCACTGCACGGAGCCGCTGGGAGACCGGGCGAAACATAGCCTGCTTGCCTGCGCCGTGTGAGCCTGCCGGAGGCTCGCGCGGCATGGGCAGCTGCAGGCTGGCCCGGTCTCCCACCGGCACTGCACGGAGCCACTGGGAGACCGGGCGAAACACAGCCTGCTTGCCCGCACCGTGCGAGCCTGCCGGAGGCGCGCGCAGCACGGGCAGCAGGCTGTCGTTCGCCCGCTCCCTCACTGGCTCCATGCCGGTGAGAGAGCGGGCAGACGACACCCGCCGCCGCCGCCGCCATCTTTTTAAACTTACCCGGGCGCCGGCAGCATCTTAGATCATGAAATCTCGTGTGATCCAAGATGTCAGCGCCCAAATCTTGTGAGGGTGCCCAATCTCGAGATTTGGGTGCCGACATCTTGGATCTCGCGAGATTTCGTGATCCAAAATGCCGGCGCCCGGGTAAGTTTTTTTTTTTTTGTTTTTTTTTAAGATGGTGGCAGCCATTACTCCCGGAAAACCGGGCCGGGGCAAAACCGGGAATCGTGGCCGATTACCAGGACTGTCCCGGTTTTTCTGGGACGGATGGTAAGCCTATTTATACTGGATGTTCAAAGCTAGGCTACTAAAGGCTACATATTAAATGCTCAAATTTAAGAGGCCCAGTGATTGGTCTTTTCTTCTTGTTTCTTTCTATTAAAAAGGATTATTTCACCTTCAAAACAAACAAAATACTCCAACACGTTCTTTGTTGTTCATATGGAAAAAAGGAAATCATGTTATTGTTCTGTTGGATGGCAGCCATGTTTAAGGCCCTGTGGACCTTTATTTATTTTGCAGGGTATGTAGTTTTTGCTCAGTTTTATGGCAGTCATTTTATACAGCGACAGTAGGTGGCAGACTTTGATCAGTTTTTCTTCTTGGTTAAACCCACATGCCTAGGAAATGCCTTGGCAGTAGGTGGCCCTTCTCTCTCAATGCATGTTGCAGACTCCTGCTCTAAAGAAACAGGTTTTATTGGATTCACAAGATGCATAGGGTAGGGTTCAAAGAGAGCTGCATCAGGCACACCAAAAAACATGTGTATACCCAAGGGCAGAAGCGTAGTATGATGGGGGGCCCTATGGCCTTGGGCCCCAGGTGCCAAGTGGGCGTGCTGCTTCCAGGGGCGCCGATATGGGGAAAAAAGTTTTGAAGGGCAGCTTCATCGCCAGCTGCCGCTCTGCTTTTTTCCCCATAACGTGAGGCGGGGCAGCGTTAGCATGGATCCTGCTGGCTCGCTCACTCTGCATTTGCAAAGGGCTGAAAAAGAAAGGTGGAGGACTTGTTAAAATCAATACCTGAGCTGAGGAAACAAAAGGGGAGGGAGAGCGGTCGTCTAAACTAAGGAGCGCCAAGGAGAGACAGCCGCGTTAAAAGCAAGAGAGTCTGGAGGCTTGTGTGGCAGTGTGGAGAGCCCAGGAGAGCCCATATCCTCAAAAACAAGTAAATCTTTGCTTCTAGCATTCATTTCTGTCAATATTCATTACTTTTACTGGGTCGCTAATTTAATTTTCCTATTTTACTGGGCTGCACTGTCCTGAAAGATCTCAAAGGGAAGCAGTATGTCTACTCAGAAGTAAGTCCCATTATAGTCAATGGGGCTTACTCCCACGTAAGTGTGGATAGGCTTGCTGCCCCCTTAAACACCTTTCTAAATAACTAAAAAATACATATAAGTTAAAGAAATAGCTGTCCTTTGAAGAACTTGATGGATCCAGTGATATGAACAACTTCTTAAAACTGGCTAAGTTTCTTCTACATCTAAAAGCATTGGCTCTTTTGCTCAAAGATCTAAAAGGGAAGTTGATGTTTTTACTAGGACAGAAAACTCCAGTAGTAAGTTCCAATGCAAACTATTTTTGAAACAACTCTAGTTTACCCTAGGAGTGGGGCTAATCAAAAAACACACACCCCTTGACACTGCGTAGTGTTTTGTATCCTGGCTATAAATTATCCAGTACAACTCAATCTTCACTTACTTTTATTTCACGTGTTCCTGTAAGAAGCATCATTCTAGATAAAATATTCTCAAAAGTTTGGCATTGGAACCATTCTAAAGCATCTGATTCTGATTATAAAAAAGCGTCTTCTGGCACTGTAAAGACTAGCACATTTATTCATGGGCCAGGCCCACTAGGTCAGATGTGTACTCATCTACATTGGCAGGTATTGGTATATATATATTCTGAGGACAGAGAAAAGATGTTTTAAAAAGTGAGTCTTTAAGGTCAAACAATGCAAGGGATCGTAGAAAGTATATCACAAGACTCTGAAGAACACATTGTACAATATAAGTAAACCAAACAATTGTAAAAATACATATATAGTCTTGTTCTCTCAGCACGCATACAATATATGTACATACTGACTTAGGTTATCACTACATATATCAGACAAAATGGGTTCTGACCCATGGAAACTTTTGCCACAATAAATTTGTTAGTCTTTAAAGGAGACCCTCTGGCTCCAAAAGGTGAAAAAAAATCCCTAAATAAATAAAAATGTAAGTGGCTAGGCTCTTACGTAACAAGGCTCTTACGGTCCAATCCTACTGAAAGAAAGTGCTGCTGCTTCCACTGGTGTGTGCCGCTGGCACTGGCTGCTGCAAAAGCACCATAAATCACTGTGCGGCAGTGCAGGGAGGCGGCACACCACCAGGAAGGCCGGATCCTTCCCCCATGTGCCAGCGGACCAACGGAGACCCGTGAGCAGGTAAGCCCAGTGTAGAGGGCGGAACAGGACAGAGAGTGGGGAGGGGTTGAATGAGGCAGGGGAGGGTGGAACAGGAAGGAGATGGGGCAGGGTTGGATTGGACCCGGGAGGGGGATGGGTTTGGCAGCGGTGGCACACTCTGAATTTTGATCTCGTTCTCTGGCCTAAACCGCCTGCATGGATCAACACGCAGGTCGGGGTTGACCCATTGCGACTGTTGGGGCTTACCCTGGGGCAAGGGAACAAATGTCCTTAATTTTAGCACGAAAGCTTTCATGGCCAGCAATCAGTTTAAGAGATTTAATTGTTACGGGCATCATAGCCATGTACCAAAAACAGACTTGAATAAAAACAAATAAAATCCTACTTGCGTCTACTGTTTCTTTCAGTTTCAACAAGACAGGTAAAATTCCATTAAAATCCAAAGTCCAGAGTTCTAAAATCCAACGTTTCATTTCCGGATTCCTGGAAACATTGTCTAGGAAAAAACAATCTGAAAGATTGAGGATGTTATTCCCTGAGGTTGGCATCTGTTGTTTTTATCCCCCAGGGAAAGCGCGGGAGCGAAACGGCTCAATCCGGGAAAAAACAGAAATCACCAATTAACCCACTGTTCAAACGCAGCAATAGGAGTACTGTATCCCCAGGTTATTTACAGTACATTATCCAGCAAACAGAGTCTTAACGTTACTCATACCACAAATCACCCACTTCCTATCAGTGAAATCGTCCGTAAAGGCTCTGTGTCCTGGGATAACCCGGTTTGGTGCGATCTTCTTTTCAAAAGATGAAACGGAACTTCGGAACCACGGAGATCACACACCAGTTAGTTTACTCAGAATAACATTGAAGGGTAGCCTCATAGGCAATTTGTTCTTTCTTTTTCTCCTCCCCTTACTCCAGTCCGCAAATGCCTAATTTTCCCCCTAGTTTATCCACTCTGCAATTGTCCGTAGATATCTCCTTGTCCTGAGTTGACCCTCCAGGTCCGTATGTTCACGGAGCAGCTGGATGGGAAAAAATTAGGTTGAGTAGGAGCCCGGTAAGGCTGACCACCAGTCTACAACAGATCCCTTCATTCAGCAAACACTTAGGCTTCTGGAGGATTAAAAACAACAGATGCCAACCTCAGGGAATAACATCCTCAATCTTTCAGATTGTTTTTTCCTAGACAATGTTTCCAGGAATCTGGAAACGAAACGTTGGATTTTAGAACTCTGTACTTTGGATTTTAATGGAATTTTACCTGTCCTGTTGAAACTGAAAGAAACAGTAGACGCAAGTAGGATTTTATTTGTTTTTATTCAAGTCTGTTTTTTGTACATGGCTATGATGCCTGTAACAATTAAATCTCTTGAACAAATGTCCCTTTACTCTGAGGAGACCTCAAGCAGTCAAAAATACCCTGCGTAATGCAGTATAGCCGGTGCCACTGCATCACCATGCATGAATTTAAGTAGGATTGGGCTGCCCATTTATTTTTGCTGCAACAGGCTAACTCGGCTATCCCTTTGGTATCTTAAGAGGTGCAAAAGAATCTCAGACGTATAGGGCCTTCACTGAATAGGATTAGTTCCAGTGAGATTTAAGCCCAAAGTTTAGGTTGCAGCCCTAGAAGTCTTATCTATTACAGCTTTACAGGTGTAAAGCATATAATAGACACACAAACAGCCTCCTTTTAGTGTTATTACAGTGCAGGTCTGTCTGTGTATGTCTACTCAGAAGTAAACCGCATAGAGTTAAATGGAACCTACTCCAAGGTACAGAAGTATAGGATTGCAGCTTTAGTAATTTATCATCACAAATCACACTCCAAGCTGTCTGCCTTTTCTTGGCTAAACGTTCACTTCCAGCCAGATCCTGACTACAGGTTCGGTGATGAAACAATTGTTCCGTCGCCGGAAGCCGTTGGAAACGTGCCATAAGGCACGTTTGTGACAACTCGTGAGTAAAGGAGGTCCGCGCAAGGCTGGCTGTCCTCACTCCGGCGCCGGGACATCCATGCGGCTGGCAGCAGAAGGTAAGTCTTCGCTGGCGGCTGCATGGGCAGTCTGGGCGGCGATGGAGGGGGGCCATTGGGAGAGCCGGCCATATCCCTGTCCCTGCCGGGCCGGCTCGGCCTTTACAACGGCCTCCTCCTGATTGGGCCAGGCCGATTGGGCCTGCCCTGTTTTACGTCCACCTCCCCAAGTAGACCTCCAGGCCGCAGCAGCGCGGCCCGGAACGGGGATAGGATCCGGCAGGTGGCCCGGAGCCGCCGGCCGGATTCTTACAGTGGATTTCGCCCTTCATCATGTACATTCCCTTTGGGATAACTATCATTTCTAGATCAGTGGTCTTCTGCTAATTAGCTCCTAATTAGGTAATTGGGTCTAATTGCATACAGTCCCTCTGTCTAGAAGCTTTTTCCAAGATGAAACCGCCCTGAAAATGAGGGTGTTCGTGCTGTCCCACAGTTAACTAATTGATATGGTGGTATTTTTTTTTTAAACTTTTGCAAAAGGCGTTTCATATTAAAAGTATTTTTTGCATTTCCTGCACCTACATTTCAAATACAAAACTTCTTTTAGCTGGAATATCACTGAACAGAGTGATACAGTACAAGCACACAAATCACATGTGAAAAATGTTAATGTTATGTGAAGATCAGTGGAGCAGTGGTACATTTTGAAGTGCAGAAGCTTGTCGTGACACCCTCCAAAGCAGAGGCGTACCAGCAGCGAGTGCTGCCTGGAGCACTCGCTGCGGCGGCACCCCGAGGGGGGTTGTGCCGCTCCAGGGGGGCGACCCGGCTTACCAGGGCGCTCCGAGGCCCTCTCCCCCGGCCTCGGAGCCGGAGAAAGCCCCAGAGCGTCCACCGCGCACGCGCGCTCGCATCCGTGAGACTGGAGCGACCAGAGCAGCGCTGCCCGGCGCCGCGGTGCCGCCTGGAGCCGCTGCTCCGCTCGCTCCAGTCTTTCCACGCCTCTGCTCCAAAGCCATGCCCCACTGAGACTAAACAACAACAAAAATCAACTTCAAAGGTTTTCATTGGAGTGTTTTCTTCTTAGATATCTTAGTTTCCACAGAGTCCTGGGGCTGCAACAAGGGTTAATTTTTTCAAATGCTTCCTGAGTAGGCTTACCATATCGCCAACCTGGACGCTCCGTTTTGCCCTTAAGGGGCGGGGGGAGGGGGGAGTCAGAGCATGCCTGTAATAAGCAGCCAGAGGCTGCTTCTCCTGTTTCTTTAAGGAAGAAACGAAGGTTACTGGGAAAAAAGTAAAAGCCTGGGGGGGGGGATTCCCCACAATCCGTGGGTAACTGAAACCGTAGATAGTGAATCAGTGGGTATGGGGGCCCACCTGTATTAACATATGACCCTAGCAAAATTCTCACTTTGCCTCTTGCTGAGCATGGCGCTAAAGCCTTTTGGAAAACGTTTATGGCACCACCTGAGTACTCTTGCTGATGACGTCACTGCTCTTGCTCCGCTTTCCCCCCCCCCACTACAGCCCTGGTGAAGATGCCAAAAGGCACCAATGCAGCCTGAGAGGCACAGACTCAAGGGCACGCTTGCCTGGGTTATAGAGCTGGGCGACTTTGAGCTCCGGGTGGGGGACCTCGCAATGCATGACATTTCCTTCCTATTGGCCTTGGCCAAGTGGGATTGGGGTGAGGTGAGTAGCAAGGACCTGTCTCTCTCTCGCTCTCTCTTTAAAAAAAGGAAAGAAAGACGCTTTGCTAATTAGCACAGGAAATTGCATTTCTTTTTGAAGGTCATTAGAAGTCACTGGCGTTCTGTGTGCATGTGCGTGTGCACATGCAGAAATGATGGGCGCCCTCCTGGCGCATGGGGGCGGGGCCTGCGTCGCGTCATGTCAATGCCCCCCGCCCAATTTGCGCCCCCCCCCCACCTGTTTTGAGCTCATTTTGGAGCCGAACGGGCTCCAGGGAGGAAGGGCTGGCTGATACAGCGCAGCGCTTCGCTACGGTAAGTGCTCTGCGCGTGCCCCCCACCCCCCAAGTGCCTGGAGCTCCTGCTCCACGCGCTCCACCCAAGTTCCACCGCTGTGCACGCGCAGTTCTCTCTTTAAAAAAGGCTGAACCAGGTGAGATCATATAGACAATGCAGACATTTATGACTCCTTAAAAATAAATCTTTGTGCTGTATTCAGTTAATCCCAGTTCACAGGTTACCCTGAGTAACTTCTGGCCATCAGTCTTCTCAGAAGTGTTCCGCTTTCTGCCTCCCTTGTTGGGTTTTGATTTGCTGTTGAGTACAGTGGGACTTCTCCTTCATGGATCATTGCCTTGTCGTGGCGAAGGGGCTTGCGTAACTCAATGAAGCCATGAGCTATGCCGTGCAGGGACACCCAAGACGGACAGGTCGTAGCAGAGAGTTCTGACTAAAAGTGATCCACTGGAGAAGGAAATGGCAACCCACTCCAGTAACCTTGCCAAGAAAATCCCATGAACAGTTCCAAAAGGCTAAAAGATATGACGCCGGAAGATGAGCCCCTCAGGTCGGAAGGTGTCCAATATGCTACTGAGGAAGAGCGGAGGACTATTCCAAGTAGACCCAGAAAGAGTGAAGCGGTTGGGCCAAAGCCGAAAGGACGTCCAGCTGTGGATGTGTCTGAGGTTGAAAGGAAAATCCAATGCTGCAAGGAGCAATACTGCTTAGGAACATGGAATGTGAGGTCTATGAATCAAGGCAAGCTGGATGTGGTCAAAAATGAGATGATAAGATTGAACATTGACATCTTGGGAATCAGCGAACTAAAATGGACGGGCATGGGCGAATTTAAGTCAGGTGACCATCATATCTACTACTGTGGGCATGAATCCCTTAGAAGAAATGGAGTAGCCCTCATAGTCAACAAAAGAGTGGGAAAGGCAGTACTGGGGTGCAATCTCAAAAACGACAGAATGATTTCAGTTCGAATCCAAGGCAAACCATTCAACATTACAGTAATCCAAGTGTATGCCCCAACCACTGATGCCAAAGAAGATGAAGTTGACCGGTTCTATGAAGACCTACAACACCTTCTAGAACTAGCACCCCAAAAAGATGTCCTTTATATCATAGGAGACTGGAATGCTAAAGTAGGAAATCAAGAAATAAACGGAACAACAGGCAAGTTTGGCCTTGGAGCGCAAAATGAAGCAGGGCAAAGGCTAACGGAGTTCTGTCAAGAGAACACACTGGTCATAGCAAACACTCTTTTCCAACAACACAAGAGGCAACTCTACACATGGACATCACCAGATGGTAAATACCAAAACCAAATAGATTATGTGCTTTGCAGCCAAAGATGGAGAAGCTCTATACAGTCAGTAAAAACATGACCTGGAGCTGACTGTGGCTCAGATCATGAGCTTCTTATTGCAAAATTCAGGCTTAAATTGAAGAATGTAGGGAACACCACTAGACCAGTCAGATATGACCTAAACCATATCCCTTATGAGTATACAGTGGAGGTGAAGAATAGATTTAGGGCATTAGACCTGGTAGACAGAGTGCCTGAAGAACTATGGACGGAAGTTTGTAACATTGTACAGGAGGCAGCAACTAAAACCATCCCAAAGAAAAAGAAATGCAAGCAAGCAAAGTGGCTGTCAGATGAGGCTTTACAAATAGCTGTGGAAAGAAGGAATGCGAAAAGCAAGGGTGAAAGGAAAAGATATAACCAACTGAATGCAGATTTCCAGAGAATAGTAAGGAGAGATAACAGAAGCAGAAGAGATTAAGAAGAGATGGCAAGAATACACAGAAGAACTATACAAGAAAGATCTTAATGTTCCTGATGACCACGCTGGTGTGGTCATTGACCCAGAGCCGGACATCCTAGAGAGTGAAGTCAAGTGGGCCTTAGGTAGCATTACTAACAACAAAGCTAGTGGAGATGATAATATCCCAGCTGAGTTACTTAAAATCCTAAATGATGATGCTGTGAAAGTGCTGCACTCAATATGCCAACAAATTTGGAAAACTCAGCAGTGGCCAAAGGATTGGAAAAGGTCAGTTTACGTTCCAATTCCAAAGAAGGGCAGTGCCAAAGAGTGTTCAAACTACCGTACAATTGCACTCATTTCACATGCTAGCAAGGTTATGCTCAAAATCCTACAAGCTAGGCTTCAGCAGTACGTGGACCGAGAACTACCGGACGTACAAGCTGGGTTTCGAAGAGGCAGAGGAACTAGAGATCAAATTGCCAACATGCGCTGGATCATGGAGAAAGCCCGAGAGTTCCAAAAAAACACCTACTTCTGCTTCATTGACTACGCAAAAGCCTTTGATTGTGTGGATCACAACAAACTGTGGCAAATTCTTAAAGAGATGGGGGTACCAGACCACCTTACCTGTCTCCTGAGAAACCTGTATGCGGGTCAAGAAGCAACAGTTCGAACCGGCCATGGAACAACTGATTGGTTCAAAATTGGGAAGGGAGTACGGCAAGGCTGTATATTGTCACCCTGCTTATTTAACTTATATGCAGAGTACATTATGAGAAATGCAGGGCTGAATGAATCACAAGCCGGAATCAAGATTGCCGGGAGAAATATCAACAACCTCAGATACGCAGACGATACCACCCTAATGGCAGAAAGTGAAGAAGAACTAAAGAGCCTCTTGATGAGAGTGAAAGAGGAGAGTGCAAAAGTTGGCTTGAAACTCAACATTAATAAAACTAAGATCATGGCATCGGGTCCCATCAATTCCTGGCAAATAGAAGGGGCAGAAATGGAAGCAGTAACAGATTTTACTTTTCTGGGTTCCAAGATCACTGCAGACGGAAACAGCAGCCATGAAATTAAAAGACGCTTACTCCTTGGAAGGAAAGCTATGGCAAACTTAGACAGCATAATAAAAAGCAGAGATATCACCATGCCAACAAAAGTTCGTATAGTCAGGGCGATGGTGTTCCCAGTAGCAATGTATGGTTGCGAGAGTTGGACCATAAGGAAGGCTGAGCGCCGAAGAATAGATGCTTTTGAACTGTGGTGCTGGAGAAGACTCCTGAGAGTTCCTTGGACTGCTAGGAGATCAAATCAGTCAATTCTAAATGAAATCAAGCCTGACTGTTCCCTGGAAGGACAGGTACTAAGGCTGAAACTCAAATATTTTGGCCACCTAATGCGAAGAGAGGACTCTCTGGAGAAGACTCTGATGCTGGGAAAGATTGAAGGCAAAAGGAGAAGGGGAAGGCCAAGGATGAGATGGTTAGACAGCATCACCGATGTAACAAACATGAAAATGAGCGAACTCAGGAAGATAGTGGAGGACAGGAAGGCCTGGCGGGATATGGTTCATGGGATCACGAAGGGTTGGACACGACTTAACGACTGAACAACAACAACACAGTGGGACTTACTCCTGAGTAGATGTGCATAGGATTGCGCTATAAGCGAAGGATTGCTTTCAGTCGTTGCGGGGAGATAGATGCTGATTCATGGAGGCTCTCTTGGCCAATCCTTTAATGTTGGCAACCGTAATTAGCTAATATTTTGAATATGTGTTTAAAGTTGCCTCTCACTTTTATCTTAAATTATTGATCCTCACTTTTCTAACGTCTGAAATGTTGACTGAACAACAGTGACGCACAAGAAGCGCACTCACTGCCCATGTCAAAACTTGTGTGCTTGGCCAATAAGCACGTTCCCACTCCACTCCTCTCCATCCCCATTCCAGGTTCAGAGAGCTCTATGTCAGACTGTGTGTGCGTGTCTTTGTGTGCGCAGATTGGACATTCATGTATACTCTCCCCCCCCCTTTAGGAGCAGGTAGTACCATAGATTTGAAGATGCAGCTTGTTCACACTTGCAAGATCGAGCTGAACCTGTCAAATCTCCCTTCTGCACAACAGTTAAATACACAGAATTTATTCTCCTTTGCACCAAGTGTGGCAATGCATCGGATCGCAATAGAAGCTTCCTTCGCAAAGGCTGCAGTAAGCCCGAGGCACACCGCCCACATTTTCCATGCGTCGCGCACGGAAAATCAGGCTGCGTTGCAAAAAAGAGAAACGCGTCTGTATTCATGTGTGTTTGTTTACTAAAACCACAATATTAAATGGCAGTAACTACAACATAAAACCAGCAGGGGTGGTGGTGGTCAACAAATGACAGCAAACACTGCTAGACGCGTTGGAGAACAGGATGGACCTTGCTGGCTGCCCCAGGCACATGTTTCAACCCTGGTTTTCTGGATTGTCAAAACCCCTTCCAAGTGATGAAGGTTTGAAAATACCACTCGTAGTTACTCCAAGCAGGGAGAAAAATGGCTGCTTCACCACGACATTCTGACACCTTTGATTGACTTCGGCTTCCTTCCCTTTGATTGGCTCCGGCTGCTCTATGTCCTGCCCCCAGGCAGCTGGAACTCGTCGCAGGGAACGCGAAAAACGTTCCAAAAGCTGGGTTTGAGCGAGGGGAGACGTCAACGGCTCCCACCGGACCCCAGCGTTTGGCACGGAGGCATGTCACATCGGAGGTTGCCGGACGCAACCTCCACGATGCACGCAAAACATGTGCGGTGTGCCTGCCGAGGCACACCAAACACGTTTTCCATGCAGTTCGCATGTCGTTCAGGCTGCGGCACGCTAGGGGGCTGGATGGGACGTAAGCACGTGTCCCACCAGATCATGTGAGGGTTGCAGGAAGCGAGCGAGGATCGAGCGAGGGGGAGTAGGGGAGAGAAGAGGCCAGGGCTTCAAGCTCACTTTGTGCAGCTGATAAAGGACTGTGTAGGTGTACAGTCTTCTGCTGTATTGCAATCAAGTTGTTAGTGTGAAAGTGCCATGAGACTCTTGCTTGTTTTTACTGCAACAGACTTTATGCCGCTAGAAGTAAATATCGCTTGTAAGAGACAAAAAGCTGGTTCCGTGTTTGCAGTTCAAATCAATGTTTCCTGTTTTTCAGAGGCGTAGATACACCGCGAATGAGGACCTGGAATTAAATCTGCACCCCAAAATAATAAATATATAACTCAGACTCTGGAGGCTTTTTTAAAAACAGACGCAGTTTTAGCTACTATGCATATGTTGTTGGTTTTTACATTGTATTTTTGTTACAGTGATGTTCTTTAGCGTTTCTTGCAAAAGCAATGAAAAACTACATCTACCAGAACCCTCTGGATCTCGGAAAAGGGGTGGCAAGTCCTTCCTCGCGTCTCGTTTTCTTTCCAGTTGCCTGATTGGAGGAGGTCTTGGTGACGCCTACTGGTGGGATAATACCTTGTCCGGGCGCCTTTCCGCTGCCGCCGCAAAACACAGGCAGGGAAGCTCCTTTTCCTGTCTTGCCGGAGTGTCATTTGGTAGCCACGCCTGACGGAGAAGCGTCTGAGTGCTGCAAAGTGGGGAGATGGTTAGTCTTTTTGCAAGATCTGGGAATAACGCTGTGTGTGGGGGGGTCAACTTTCCCCCTTGTATTTGTGTGCTTTAAGATTGCTTAGCATGTTGCCTGGGCGCGAGAAGGGAAATGGCTTTTTTTGGATCCCATTGTGCTGGAGATGGGAAGGGAGAGAAACGATGCTGTGTCTTAAGCGCTGGAGGCAGATTTTCTTTGGGAGAACTTTTTAGAAATTGCTGCAAAAATGATGATTTAGCCACAAAGATCTGGCAGTTGAAGAATAAATACTGTATACTGGGTATTTCACAGTGTGTAAGAAAAGTAGTTATTGGTGAACTCTGGTTTCTTTCACCTATTGCAGGGGTTCTCAACCTGTGGTATGGGTACCCCTGGGGGTACGGGGACCTCTTGCTGGGGGTATGCCAAGCCCTGCCCCTTATCTGCCCCATCAGCAGCTAATTAAGTGTTAATTAACATGGATTTTAAATTGTAATTTTTTTCGGAACCCTTCTGTCTCTCTGATTTTTGTTTTGGGCTTATTTTTGTACTTTGGGAAATGTACTTTGGTGGGGTGGGGGAGGGAGCAGCTGGTTTTGGGACGTGTGACGGATAAAAAAGAGATCCTTGCATCTCTCTCTCTGACACACACACACACACACACGAGTTAAATAAGACATTTTCTCACATTTAAAATTGTTTTAGTACTTTTTTATTTAATGATTAATTACCTAATTAATTAATTGATTAATTCAGTTAATTAGCAGTTAATTAGCAAGGGGTACTTCAGGAAATTGGACTGTGATAGGGGGTACCCGGGCCTCCAAAGGTTGGGGAAGCAGGGAGACAGAAGTCAAAATCTTCCCGTTGAGACTTTCATTCCAGAATGTCTCACGGTGCAATCCTGCTCAACTATAGGCTGGCGGAGCGAGCTCTGCACCGGCCTAGGGTGTCATAAACATGCCGGAAAGCATGTTTTTTGCACCCTGGGAGTAAGCGGTGCTAGCGCAGAGGCTGGCACCGTTTACTCCGCCACCTACCTAGACCTGGACCAGCTGATGCAGATGAGTTCTACGCCGGGTATTATTATTATTATTATTATTAACAGTATTTATATACCGCTCTTCAACAAAGTTCACAAAGCGGTTTACAGACAAAATCAAATGATTAAATGGCTCCCTGTCCCCAAAGGGCTCACAATCTAAAAAAGATGCAGAACACCACCAGCATAACCCCAGGTATGCGGGGAAGGCGGGGAGGGATGGTGAGGGAAGGGGCCATTGGCCAGCTCAGGCTGTGAGGGGGCGGGGATATCGGCGTAGGTTGTGGTGATATCCCCCTGCGATAACTCAGACTCCAGAGGATTTTTTAAAAACAGAGGCAGTTTTAGCCAGTAGATCCTCTCTTCTCTGTGAGGAGGATCCTCAGGCCTGTTTTCAAATTTATGATGATCTCATATTGCACCATAGTCGCAGACATATCGCAGCATGTGCGACCCGCTAGACCGGACAGGAAGAGGGTGGCGACTCCCTAGTTTGATAGAGAGTGCCGATTTCTTAAAGACCAATTACGATCTATGTATGCCCTGTATAAGGATTCCGGGCTTTTACAACTTCCAGAGGAATTCTTTACTTTGAGAAAGAAATTTGAGGATGTTTTGGCGGAGAAAAAACATGAGTGTGCCTGGTCTCAATGGCAGAGGCGTCACTACGGTGGGGGTGGTACTGTAAGTTTCGTGCCGCCCTGCCCATTGCCTTCGCCACACTGAATGGCTCCAACGGCGAGGGGGCGGGGCCACTGCGTACCGGGTTGTAAACCCGGACTAGGACAGCACGAAATTTACAGTACCACCCCCACCATAGCAACACCTCTGCTAAATGCCAAAAACTGATACTTACCTTTAAGAACCCTAAACCATTCTGGGAAATAGTGAGGGACACATTTGGTAAGCCTAGCCCTGATCCGACAGTCATACCACCGAGGGTTTGGAGGCATCATTATGACTCTCTTTCACAATGAGGATGAAGAAGTTCCGGCCTTGTATGGCTCCTTTCAAGTGAATTTCCAAGCCTGGCCCCCAGGTTCGGCTGAGGAGGTCAAGGAACTAATAATGCAGACAAGTTCGGGGAAAGCACCGGGTCCTGACATGATTCGCTATGAAGTATTTAAATTTAATATTAGATGGTGAACACCTGTTTTGGCTCATGTTTTTTACTAGGGTCAATCAAACAGGTGTTTTACTCAAAAACTGGACAAATGCCATTCTGGTGCCAATCTTTAAGAAGGGATCAGTACAGGACCCAGCCAACTATAGGCCGGTCTCTCTCCTATCCACAGCAGGCAAGTTGTATGCCAGATACCTACTCGAGAAGCTGACAAACTGGATTACAGCCCAGAACATCTTGGGGCCCCGAACAATTCAGATTCCGTAAAGGGTATTCTACCATCGACCACTGTATGGTCCTTGCCCATTTGGTGGATAGGTATTCAGGTAAGGCTGGATCTAAGCTGTACATGGCTTTTTGGGATCTGAAAGGGGCCTTTGACTCAATTAATAGGAACCTTTTGTGGCAAAATGTGGCCAGCCTTAAAATAGATCCTGGGCTCCTTTTTTTTAAATTCAAATGCTCCACCAAGGCAAGACTTGTGAGGTGCGCTGTTCTTCCACAGGTAATTTGACCTCAAGGATTTCGGTAGACGGGGCGGGGGACGCGCGTCACCCTAGTGACGCTACCATATCGCGTTGGGTCGCCCTTCGGACGCTCTGAGGCCGGCCCGGGAGCCGGCCTCGGAGCGTCCGACCCCGTCGACGCTCCAGGCAAGCGTCGATCCGGGTATTTTTTGGGTTTTCGCGCATGTGCAGACCCGTTTTGAGGGCAGAAAGCCCTCAAAACGGGTCTGCGCATACGCGAAAATCCAGAAAATACCCGGATCGACACGCTGCCTGGGCCTCAGAAGGCCCAGGCAGCGCGTCGGTCCGGGGATTTTTTGGGTTTTTGCGCATGCGCAGACCCGTTTTGAGGGCTTTCTGCCCTTAAAACGGGTCTGTGCATGCGCGAAAACCCAAAAAATACCCGGATCGACGCTTGCCTGGGCCTTCTTTCAGAAGGCCCTGGAGCGTCGACGGGGTCGGATGCTCCGAGGCCGGCTCCTGGGCCGGCCTCGGAGCGTCCGGAGGGTGTCGCACGAGGGGGTGCGCGCGCATCACCCCCAGGCGGCCCCCCCGCCAGGCTCCAGTGACGCCCCTGATCAGAATCTCCATTCCTTAGCTGAAGCATCCTGCTCCCCACGTGTTTTTTTCACATCCCTATGCCATGTACCCAGTCAGCATCATATTTGGCGATATTAATGGACCCCAGTGAGCGGCGAGCGATGTCATGTACCAGGTTTAATGTTACCCCCTCACAGGTTTCCTTCAGTAGATACTTTAAAATACATTATGTTGGCCATACTTGTCCCTGTGATGGGAGTTCTGTTGAGTCCTTAGGTCAGCCCTTTACAAAACTCCTCACGTAATAAGTATTTAGATCCTATCCTTATAAGTATATCTGGGTGGGCGGATGCGGAGAAACTGGTCTATCTTTTAAATAATCATTAGTCAGGTGGCAAAATTTCTTTGTCAGGTTGGGAATAAATTTCTTGCTAGGGTGGGTTGATCTGAGTGCGATGCTCTGTGAGAAGAAATGGCCGTGTGTAGAGAGATCAAGTTTTATTTGTATGTTCTGTGGGGCTTTGTTATGTATTTTGCTTTTTATGCCAATAAAGGTTATAATGAATGAAAAGTGCTGATACACTATGCCCTGTTGTAGCCCAGGCCGACCGTACATGGCCTCCCTGGGAGCACTTCAGCTTCAGAGTTGGCCTGCATCCGAGGAGGCCCATTGCGGCCCATGCCGCTTACACCTGGGGAAGGGGACCTTCTCCCGAGGTGTGCCTGGGCCGGGCTGGTGCAGTCTGCAATGGCCGTAGGATACAGTGGCCGGTCCTTTAGGCTGGCTGGGCAAAGTTACGTAAGATTGGGCTGCCCACCTGCTTCTTTTCAGTTTTGAGTCAGGATTTGATGTTGAAAAGACATGGCTCTGAAATGCATTGTTGTTCCTGATCCCCCAGAATGCAGAATGACAATGCGGATTCACTCTGGATCATCTCTTCCTTCCAGGGACTGGCAAATGGGTGCAGCGCCTCCAGCTCAGATATGAGATTCTCAGGAATATCTTGAAAATAAGAATAATTTAAGAATATGTGGCTTCGCTGAGTAGGATGCTTTTAGATTTAAACAGTAACAAATTGAGGTCATTTTTAATTAAGAGTAGTATTAGCTTAGTTGATGTATGATTATAAGAAGAATAGATTACTCTGCAATTATGCAGGGTACAACTAATTATAAGAATTAATTTACGTATAAATTTCGGGGGTAATCGGATCTTTTCTGTTATTCTGTACTTTCTTTTTTTCTCATTCTGTACTGTTTGGTTTCATGTATTTAAATAAGATAAAAGTAATCTTTTAAAAAAGAGATTCTCAGGAATATTTTGATAAGTTTGTGCGGGGAAGGCGCACAGAGCAGGATGACCTTTGTTGATTTTTAAAGTTGTTGATTCAGAAAATTCCGACAACTTCACGCATTTGAAGCTGCCATATGGAGTCAGATCATCTGTCTGCCTATCCCAAGCTGTGTACTCTGACTGGCAGCAATACCCCAAGAGTCTCATGCAGTATCTGGCTTTGTCCTAATACTTAACACATTCAGCTGGAGATTTCAGGGGTTAACAGCGCAATCCTGTGTAAGGATCTGGCCGGCGGCCCAGTGCCGCTGGCCGGATCCTGAGCCAAGGCTTCCCGTCGAATGGCGGGCCAAAAGTCTACTAGGGGATGTTCTACTTGGGGAAGGGGTAAACCGGGGCCGGCCTGATAGGCCTCCTCGGATTTCTGTCAGCTAAATAGCTGGCGGAAGTCAGAGGAGGCCGTATAACTGCCTAGCAACTTGGGGATATGATGCAGCTTGGGGATATGAGCGGGATGGGGATATGTTGCCATCCCCCGCCCCCTCCTGGGCCAGCTAGGCCAATGGCCCCCCTCCCTTGCCCGCCGTACCGCCTACACGGCCACCAGGGAAGCACTTACCTACTTCCAGCGGCCGCATCCTCAGTCCTGTAACAGAGTGAGGGAGGCAGGCCTCCCTTACACCCGAGGCATCGCGAACGTGCTTTACAGCACGTTTGCAATGTCTTGGAACTACGGAGCGCTCACTCCGCTGTTCCGAAGATCTGGTGGATTGCGCATTGAATCACTGAGCATTAAGGGCTTCCCCCTTGAAATGTTCAAAAGGATAGTTACGAGAACTGTCCTCTCCCAGAATATTATCAGAAATTTTCCCTCCTAATAGCAACCATGTAGTCAGAAATGAAACACAAATTTCCAAAGAGAAGAACAAACAATGCAGCTTCCTTGTGTAGCTTTTCCTGTACAGTTTTACTTGTACATCCATTTTGTCGCATTTAAACTGCTGGAACAACAATCTAGATAAATTTGTAGGAAATGTTAATACTTGACATTTGAAAAATACTTGAACACCTCCCTTTGGTGGGGAGAGGAAATGTAAATATTTGAAATGAAAGTAAATAAATTGTTTCGTCTGGGGGGGAGACGTTCATTTCCTGCCTGTGCTGGAGATGCTGAGGGAGTCTGGGTTCTGGACACTGTGTGAGGGTATTTTTTTCGTTACAGGGACAGGTGACTTTCGAAGATGTGGCCATGTATTTCACAGAGAAAGAGGCAGCTCTGCTGGACCCAGACCAGAGATCCTTGTACAGGGAAGTCATGCTGGAGAATTACAGGAATGTGGCCTCGCTGGGTAAGGGGGCTCCATCATCCATGTGGTCAATGGCGTTTTCTGTCCCTTTTTTTTTTAGGAAGACATGTTTGCTTGCTCTAAAGAATGGTTTTACTCAGTTGATTTGATCTAGGTCAGTCAGTAGAGCCACAGTCTTGCAAGCCCAAAGACACGCCGCCGCCAAAAAGCTGTGAAAAAACCTCTGATTACAGATAAGAGCTGCCAGCTGCGTCGGCCGTGTGGGGGAAGCAACAGTCAGCAGAGAGGCCAGACTGCAAAAGGATTCCATCTGGAATGTAGTTGTTCATGAAACATGGAATGTAGATGTTCATGAAAGATATATTGTAAAAAAAAAAAACAACCAATGGGGGGGGGGTAGGAAAGCCTGCCCATGTACACCGCCTTGGATTAAAGTCAGAGGAGAAATCTACTGACCAAGAAAGGCGATATATTATTATTATTATTGATTTCTTCTCTGCCTTCACAAGGATATCTGTGGGAGTTCAATGATGAACTTTCTGTCCTCTTCTCTTTCCCAAGGGGGATGTCCAGTGGCCAAACCTGACCTCATCATCCAGCTGGAACGAGGGGAAGATCCATGGGTGCCCGAAGCTCAGGAACTGCATGAAGAGGGCTCTGGTTTCCGTTGGGGTAAGCTAGCAAATCAGCACCCAGAATAATAGTACAGCTACCCTCTTAAAGTGAAATATTTTCCTGTAACTTTTATGTCATTATAATTCCACATATTTCTGTCCTGCCTTTCTAGGAAACATTCCATCTCTGTTAGACGTACTGTTAGACGTACTGTATTTGTAGAATATGTAAACTATTCTAGAACAAGTATGAACCCAGTCCTCTGCTTTCCCCCACACCAATTCAGTCTGGCCAAAATAGTTTGCGCTTTTGTAGCAAAGTGGGAATCACGGGTATAACTGTATTATTTGCAGGATCAGTTGCAGCGCTGATTGAAGACTTCCACGTCAGTTCCGTTTGCAATCGCTTCGTTCCCGCGCTTTTGCATTACAAAACAACGAGCTGTTGCGCTGGCTCCAGCTACCATCTACCAGTCTTTTGACTGTCCTATGATAATGTTTCTAGCTGTAAGAAACGAAACGTTGGGTTACACTTTGTTTTAGCTTTGGATTTTAATGATTTCTGCCTGTTTGCTTTGCTGGAGAAATCCGGAGACTGCTGACAGGATCGATTGTCGTTTTAACTTGGCTGAACTTTGAAGTTTGCTTACATGGCTTTTATACCCGTGATTCCCACTTTGCTACAAATCGTTGCTGGCCATGAGAGCTTCTGTTAAAAAAAAAAAAAAGTTTGCGCTTTATCCTGCAGGGGGATAGTCCCAGGCGTCTGCACTGGGTAAGGGAGTAAGCTTCCAATGCGCAGATGGGTCTACCCAGACCCAGGTTGGGGGATCCGGGCAGGGATGAGGGTTTGGAATTTGGGAACACCACTGCCACAAAACACGCCCTTCCAGATCCTGATCTGCCCTCCTCCCCACCCCATCGCTACTCCGTTACGCCCAACCCCTACACCCCTTGCTGGCCTACCTGGGTTGATGGGCCCTTGCTGGTAGACCTCTTGGGCCTCCCTATCGCCACTCCAGCAGCAAGCAACTTTGCATTCTGCTGGAGACTCTTATGACTGCTGAAAGGCAGTATTTGCTGGCAGAAAAAGCTTGTTCTGCCAGCAGCTCAGCTTGAGAGTATTGGGCTGTAAAACATCTGTACATCAACAAACAAGATCTAAATGAGGTGTGGACAGAGGCTGGCAAAATTCTCCTTTGCTTTTCACTACAACTTTGAATTCCACCAAGCAGAGCCGGGTATGAAATAGTGGCTGGAGTAGGCAGACATAGAATGCAGGAGCAGGATGTCCCTGAGGACATGAGCTTTCGAGGTGTCATTTCTCAATTTCACTACTAATCCAGAATCTCTGATTGTTCCAGGAAGCAACAAACAAGAAAATGGGGATAGGTGGGAGACTCGTGGGATGTCACCAGAAACCACCACGCTTGATGTAGCGAAAGTGACTTTTAGAGACATATTGGAGATGCAGGAGCGAAGCCAAACCGAGAAACAGAGAAGTAAATCTGATGCTCATGAGGGTTGGGATTTCTATGTCATCCTCGTCGATCCAGAAAAAGAAGATGGAAAGAGCATGGAACAATGCTTTCAATGTGCAAAAACATTCAGTTGTAAATCAAAATTGAGAAGACATCAAAAAACCCACACAAGGGAGAAACCCTATAAATGTGTCGAGTGTGGAAAGAGTTTCAGTGAGAACTCCAACCTGACTGTGCATAAAAGAAGCCACACAGGGGAGAAACGCTGTAAATGCTTGGAGTGTGGAAAGAAATTCAGTAATAAGTCATACCTGACTGTGCATCAAAGAATCCACACAGGAGAGAAACCCTATATGTGCTTCGAGTGTGGAAAGAGCTTCAGTTATAAGCCATACCTGACTGTGCATCAAAGAATCCACACAGGAGAGAAACCCTATAAATGCTTGGAGTGTGGAATGAGTTTCAAGGTGAGCACAAAGCTAACATTGCATCAAAGAATCCACACAGGAGAGAAACCTTATATGTGCTTCGAGTGTGGAAAGAGCTTCAGTAGTAAGTCATACCTGACTGTGCATCAAAGAATCCACACAGGAGAGAAGCCCTATAAATGCTTGGAGTGTGGAAAGAGTTTCAGTGAGAAGTCAGTCCTGACTGTGCATCAAAGAAGCCACACAGGGGAGAAACCCTATACATGCTTACTGTGTGGAAAGAGCTTCAGTAGTAAGTCATACCTGACTGTGCATCAAAGAAGCCACACAGGAGAGAAGCCCTTTAAATGCTTGGAGTGTGGAAAGAGTTTCAGTGAGAAGTCAGTCCTGACTGTGCATCAAAGAAACCACACAGGGGAGAAACCCTATAAATGCTTGGAGTGTGGAAAGAGCGTCAGTTGTAGAAAAGACCTGAGTGTGCATCAAAGAAGCCACACAGGGGAGAAACCCTATAAATGCTTGGAGTGTGGAAAGAGCTTTAGTACGAAGTCACACCTGACTGTGCATCAAAGAAACCACACAGGGGACAAACCCCATAAATGCTTAGAGTGTGGAAAGAGCTTCAGTGCAAGGTCTCACCTGACTGTGCATCAAATAAGCCACACAGGGGAGAAACCCTATAAATGCTTGGAGTGTGGAAAGAGATTCAGTGTGATCACAAAACTGACTGTGCATCAAAGAATCCACACAGGGGAAAAACCCTATAAATGCTTGGAGTGTGGAAAGAGCTTCAATCAGAAGTCACACCTGACTGTGCATCAAAGAATCCACACAGGGGAAACACCCTATAAATGCTTGGAGTGTGGAAAGAGCTTCAGTAAGAAGTCACTCCTGACTGTGCATCAAAGTAACCACACAGGGGAAACATCCTATAAATGCTTGGAGTGTGGAAAGAGCTTCAGTAATACGTCATGCCTGGCTGTGCATCAAAGATCCCACACAGGGAAGAAACCCTATAAATGCTTGGAGTGTGGAAAGAGCTTCAGTCAGAAATCATGCCTGACTGTGCATCAAAGAGGCCACAGAGAAGCAACCATATAAACGCTTGGAGTGTGGAAAGAGCTTTAGTCAGAAGACACTCATGACTGTGCATCAAAGAACCCACACAGGGGAGAAACCCTATTACTGCTTGAAGTGTGGAAGGTCCTTCAGTCAAAACATAAGCCTGACATTCCATCAAAGAACCCACACAGGGGAGAAACCCTATTACTGCTTGAAGTGTGGAAGGTCCTTCAGTCAAAACATAAGCCTGACATTCCATCAAAGAACCCACACGGGGGAGAAACCCTGTACGTGCTTGGAATGTGAAAAGAGCTTCAGTTGGAGCTGAAGCCTGACTTTTCATCCAATAATCCACACAGTAGAAACCATGTAAATGTTTGGATTTCTCCGCCCCCGCAACTACTGAAAGTTTTTCTTGCCTTCCAGGAAGAACTTTGAGAACCACTGGTGTAGAATATCATCTAATGCAGGGTTTCCTCAACATTTAAATGCCTGCGTACCCCTACATGGGCCTCCGGTTGCCACGTTTACCTCCAGACGTCCTTCCCCCACGTATCCCTTGAACCCCCCAAGTACCCCCACGTACCCCCCATTTCCCAGAGGAATAGGCTACAGCCCTACTGAATCAGCAGGGCTGTACCCTTTTCGGGTTGCAGTGCGAGCGGGAGGACCCGCCCCACAACCCAGGAAAAACAGCTACAGCCCTCTTGATGTCCCCTGAATCTCTCCCTACCTGTTCTCCTGGCCGCCGCCATATTTGATCACGTGAAATCTCGCAAGATCCACGATGGCAGGGTCTAAATCTCACGAGTTCTTCACGTCCCTCACGAGATTTGGGCGTCGCTATCTTTGATCTCGTGAGATCAAAGATGGCGGTGGCCGGGAGAACAGGTAGGGAGAGCTACAGGGGGACAATGGGAGGGCTGTAGCCATTTTTCCAGGGTTGTGGTGAGAGTGGGCGGGTCCTTTCGCTCGTGCTGCGACCCAGGAAAAATGGTTCTGCTGCCTGTCATCAGCTGCTGATCGCAGCAGCTGATAATGGGCAGCGTCTCGCGTACCTCCTGCCTGCGGTCCACGTATCCATAGGGGTATGCATATCACAGGTTGGGAAACCCTGGTCTAATGGATAGCTTTCCTTTTTATTATTCTTGGAGATAGGAACTAGACAAGGATGTCCATTTTTGACATTTAGATTTGGCTCTGCCTCCCGTATCTGCGACTTCATCATTCGTGAATTTGTCTTACTGCAGATGCGTCAAGGTTACGGGGGGAGCAACCTGAAAACGTTTTTTAAAAGAAAAGTTTAAAAAGTGGTTTTCATACCTTTTTGTGGCAAACCGCTGTGTTGTTCCTTCTGCAAACTGAAATCGTGTTCCGAAAGCCTTTAGGCCAGCCGCATATACTTAAGAGGATTGTGCTGTTAGCGTGTGCTATGACAAAAGTAAAAACACATGGGATTTTAAATGTAATTCGCGCCAACTTGGGAGTAAGGGAGGCCAGCGCAAGGCTGGCCTTTCTCACTCCGTCGCCGGACCGAGGATGCGGTCACCGGAGGCAGGTAAGTCTCCCGCCGGCTGCTGCATGGGCAGTCCGGCCGGCGAGGGAGGGTGGCCTTTGGGCTGGGAGGGGGTGGGTCTGCTCAGCCATTACATGGCATCCTCTGACTTCCGCCAGCTATTTAGCTGGTGGAAATCCAAGGACACCCATCAGGCTGGCCCCTTCCCCGTTTTACACCCCTTCCCCGAGTTGACCTCTGGCCCGCCGCATGGCGGTCTAGACGGCCAAATCCTGTGTAAGGATTCAGCAGCGGATCCTTACACAGGATTTGGCTGTTAATGAAATCGATGAATATATTTGAAGAGAGATCTGGATACTTTATTGATTGTTCTAAATCTGAAGTGATTCCACAAGGGGTCAGTATTCACAAAATGTATTTTTGATAGGGTAATTTTGATGGTGCCCGGATGTTGTTAAATATTTAGGAATTTTATTTCCCCGAGATATAAAACAGATGATTGGGTTAAATGTCAATAAATTGGTATGTTACATTACGTGTATTAATGTTATATTGCAACCATAATTGATATTCATGAATATGTATCAGCCTCTGACTTATCTGCCTATAGCTTTGAACTTAACAGAGGAGGAATGAAAATGGACTTTCGGTGCCTCACTGTTTCTAAGTGACTTAAAGCATTGGAAGGATATTTTTTCTCCACTGTCGAACCCAGTGGATTGAGGACAGTTTGTAATTATCAACATTTAAACAAATGGGTTATAAATTACAACTATGGATTCATATAAATAGGAGCCATTTGGAAGCCATTTTATTTGTTTCCAAAATGTAGTTATGCATGGTTTATTTATTGTCGATGGATATCAGTTTTTAATGTAGATTGACATTAATCTATCTCTGTATAACTTTTTTAAAATGTCAGTGTACGTAGTATTGCTGTTATGTGTACATATATATATATCGGAGAATTTAGCAGTACCAGATCTTAGCTAATCAATTATAATTAGGCCTACCATATTTTACCCACACCCAACCAGGACAACCCCCCCCCCCACAACACACACACACCCGTCAATTAATTAATTAAATAATGTAAAATTAAACTTAAAATTATTTTTATTAGGTTTATTTTTTAACTAAAGGGGGCACAAAGTGCTCCCTATTGCCATGCGAAGCGCGGCCGAAAATTATTTAATTAATTTTTGCATTAAAAATAAATAAATTAACTTACTTACCCCATCCATGTGCTGGTCGCCCTCGCGCTGCTCCTCACGCTGCTGCTGGGCACCGGGAGAAACACAGCGTGCTTGCCCGCGGTGCACGTGCCTGCCGGAGGCTCGCGCAGCACAGGCAGGCTGGCCTGGTCTCCCAGTGAAACCGCACGGAGCCGCTGGGAGACCGGGCGAAACACAGCCTGCTTGCCCGCGCTGCGCGAGCCTGCCAGAGGTTCGCACAGCACGGGCAGCTGCAGGCTGTCATTCACCCGGTCTTCCACCGGCACTGCACGGAGCCGGAGGGAGACCAGGCCAGCCTGCAGCTGCCCGTGCCGCCTGGGGCTGCTCATGTCTCGCCAAGGCACACACAGCCCCAGGCTGGCTCTTGCCGGCCTGGTACTCACCAGGCCGCCGCTGCCGCCTCCTCCTCCTCCATGTTGAATGGAGGAATTTAGCTGGGCACCGGCATCTTGTCTCGCAAAATCCCGTGAGATTCAAGATGTGGGAGCCTAAATCTCGTGAGGGCATTATGCCCTCACGAGATTTGGGCTCCCAAATCTTGGATCTCGTGAGATTTTGGAGATTCCAAGATGGCGGCGCCCAGGTAAGTTTCTCAATTTTTACATGGAGGTGGCAGTGGCGGGGACATTCCCGGGACATTCCCGGTAAATAGAGGCCATTTTCTGGGATGTCCCGGTTTTTCCAAGACGAATGGTAAGCCTAGCTAAGGTAACCATGATAGCAAACCTTGCTATCTGTGGATTTCAGTATCCGTGGGGGTTCTGGGAACAGAACCTGAGGAGAATTGTATTTTTTATTCCTGTTTGCATCCTTTACGGCAAACTGTAGTCTACAAATGATTGGAATGGTTTTGTGAATTTGTTTTTGGCTGTAATATTAGCGATATGCCGCGCGAGTTGTATGTTACGAGACACGCATTGCTCAAAGTTTGCTTTGGGCCACCGCTAGTGGCCGTAAGAGGGCAGTAGTGTTTTCTTTAGTCGGCAAGATGACTTCAAACAGCGAGAAAGCATTTGCTGTCCTCAAATTTCATGCTAGTCAATCTGACAACAGTGCAGCTGCAAGTATATATAAAGATGAAGCTAAAGATAAAATGTACGAAATGACAATTTACGGCCTTGCACTTGTGTTTATTTTTTTCTTTAGAACGTTGTTGATATTGTAAAACTGTATATAATCTTAATAAAATATTGAGGATGTTATGAGACTACAGCTCCGCTCACATGTATGTGGGCGGGGCCAGCTTGCGACGCCCCCCCATTGCACACGTGGGTCCCTTTGCTCAGCCATGATAGGCTGCGAGCAAGGGGCCGTGTCCCATTGTAGGGGCTTGCAGGGAGGCCCAGCACCATTCCTGGCGCGAACACAAGGTGAACACGAGGCGTGCTTTTGAGGAGAACGGCGCTCATGAGGAGACCACTTTGGGAGCAACGAGGAGAGCAGAGGAGGACCACACGACGGATCAGGCCATTGGGACTGCACTAGGTGGCTCGGGCGGAGGGAGGTCGGTTGGCGGCCACTTGCAGTGGCGCTGCTTTGGGGTGCTTTCCCTACTTCCTCCTGGGCCGGCACGGGCTCCAGTGCTAACCCTTTTCCTCTCTTTATCTGGCCTGTTGCCAGCCTGCCCTCTGTCAGCCACTTCGCAGCTTGTTGCTGCGGCTACACGTGGTGGCCCTTCGAGCGACTCGACGCTCTTCCTCCTCCCGGGCCTGCGGGGCTAACCCGCCCACCCCTCCATCTTTGCAAGCCCAATTCTGCTCCAGGGCTGCTCCGGGTCAGCAGGAGCTCCACGCAGTACATCCAAGCTTCCTTTCCTCCACAACCCATCCAAGCTTCCTTTATCTGAGTAAAGTGGGATACCATTCACATTGTCTTGCACAGAAGAAAGCGCAATGGAGGATCTGCCCTTGTTTTCTGCACACAGCTTAACTTTGTGTGCAAAACAGCTGTTTCGTGTGCTCAATGTCTCTAACACATGCAAATGACTGAATCAATGACATATGACTGAATCAAGGTAAAACACTGACCCACATCCATTAAATAGTAGTAAGGAGAAATGTCATTGCCCTCTGATATAAAATACCTATTCATCCAGTGAAGCCTTTGTATGAACATGAATTGCATTTCAAGGCTGCAGTGTGTCCAGTTAGCTAAAGGCCATGCTATCGGTCCTACTCATTAATCAAATCACTGGTACCTTTTCTAATAATATATTTATTTTAAAACGTTTATATCCACCTTTCTTGCCAAGACAACGCCAGGTGGCTGCCAATAAAATAGAGAACATAAGTTTAAACGAACCAAAATATTTAACAAAAGAACAAAGCAACAGGTTCATAGTACAACCCACTATGAACTCTGGTGCAGCACTTCTTCCCCCCATTGAAATCTATGAAGATGCTTTACTATTGCCCAGTTCATGTGTTGGGATACTATTGCCCTTTCATTTCATGAGGGTTTGCATAGGAGAAGTTCATTTTTATGAATTTATCTTGCCAACACCTCACTCTGAAAAAAATCTGATGAATAAAACTCATTGCCTTTCTTAGGATGCACCAGAGAATGAATTAAATACTTACATTTTTCCAAAAACTGTGCAATCTTTTCTGCACTATTCAGTGCCATTACCTTCATTTTAAAGGTTAATAAGATCTCAACAGCAACAAAGACAAGAATTTTGCAGGAACCACTAATGACTTTGTCCCAAACCCTAGAAAAAAGTCAGAAATAAAACGGAATTGCCTTAAACTTCTTTATCCATCATCTCAACTGCTTAGTCTTGTGTGTGTGAGTTACAACAAGGCAAATGGGAGTGAGCAGCTAAAGTACATAAAGGGTAACACACTGCCAAAGTGTACTGCTCTTCAGATTGGGGGCAGGAAGGGGGTCCGTATTGTGGTCAGGGGCTGTGCTAGAGGATAGGGAATCCCCATGAGCTCAGCTGGGTTCCTTGAACTGCCTGTTGCCTATTCCTAATATATAGACACTTCCTGAGCATACAAAATCTGTTGCAAAATTAGCCTGAATCAACATCCCAGTTGAATTTGGATTAAGTTATGACTGTACTGCAGTAACTCTTTTGGAGTTTGCCCAGCGTACATACTTCACATACTTCATTTTGGTGCCTTCTGGTATCTCCCCAAAGAAGCTTACTTGGGAGATTGAAGTCCAAATGCTGTTAATAATGGGACTTCCCTACAGGTAAGTGTGTTTAGGCTCAGAGCCTTCGTTCGGGGTGAATTTAAACCATGCCCTTTCACAAGTATTTATGTCCTGTAAGCCGTTGATGCAGGGCTAGCAATACATCGCAATAATTTAACTCCATCAATCCAGACAAATAGAGGTGTTATACAAGGGTGCATTTTGGCTCCAACATGGTTTAATTTATTTTTGAATGACTTTTACACCTTCTTGCAGGGCATTGAGAGCCATTGTCCTAAACTGGGCCTATGCAAAATTATAATAATAATAATATAATATACAGTATTTATATACCACCTTTCTTGGTCATTGGATTTCTCCTCCGATTTTAATCCAAGGCGGTGTACATGGGCAGGCTATCCTAGCCCCCATTGGGTTTTTTTGTTTTTTTTTTTACAATATATATAAATGTCCAATCTCTCATGAACAGCTACTTTCCAGGTGGTATCCTTTTTGCAGTCTGAAAATTGCTGACTGGCACCTCCCACACTTGACCGACACAGCTGGAAGCTCTTATCTCTCCTCCTGGAGGCTTTCACAGCTTTTTGCCAGAGGTGTGTCTCGAACTTATCAAGTTCACCAGTCTTCGGGCTTAGAAGTCAGTAGCTCTCCCCCCTAAGCCAGACTCTTCAGCACGTAAAATTCCACTTCTTTTGTATGCTGATGATGCGGTCCTTCTTTCTAGATCGCGTATTGGTTTAAAACGTTTGCTTGCAGGAAGTTTGGAGTATTTTATGCCAACAAATTACAACTTAATTATAATTAAGTCTAAGATAATGGTCTTTTAAAAAAAATGGAAATTATTCAGTTGGATTTGTAAGGGACATAAAATCGAACAGGGTTCTTAACCTTGTTGGAGGTACTGAACCCCACCAGTTTCATATGCGCATTCACTGAACCCTTCTTAATTTGAAAAATAAAATATGATTTTTTCAAATTCAAAACATAGGTATATATTTTTAGGTATATATACATAGGTATATTTTTATAGGTGCACAAAATGAATAAAACCATTAAAGAACAAAACCATTAAGAACAAATATAAAACATGATTTTCACACAAAAACATAATAATGAATATTTACTCACTGCAAATCAGTGTGACTTCTGCTGTTGCCTTTCAGAGACCAGTTTAGAAATGCGCGGCTTTACTTTGGCAAGTGCCACTCTCATGTCATGTCACACCCCTGCAGCCACTCAGAGAAAAAGCCTGTCACTCATTACAGACCTCATAAAAGGAGATTATACAGAATGCAGAAAACTAATTGCTATCTAATTGCCGAGGGCGGACGCTCCGAGGCCTCCTCCAAGGCGTCGCAGGAGTGTGACGGGAAGGGCGGACCGCCTGGGGGTGACGCGCGCAATGGGTGACGCGCATCGCGCGCAGCCGGGGTCCGCCTTCCCGTCGCACTCCAGCGACGCCTCGGAGGAGGCCTCAGAGCGTCCACCCTCGGCGGAGATCCAAGGCCTTCTGAGGGAAGCCCCATGCACGACGTCTTATTTATAAGCTTTAGTGCATGCGCAGTACGTTTCAGAGGGCAAATTTGCCCTCAAACGTACTGCGCATGCACTAAAGCTTATAAATAAGACGTCGCGCATGGGGCTTCCCTCAGAAGGCCTTGGAGCTCCGCCGAGGGCGGACGCTCCGAGGCCTTCTCCTGCCCAGCTCCGGAGCCGGCTGCTGCCGGCTCCAGAGACATCCTCGTCGGGCGGCACGGGGGGTCATTAGGGCGGCACGCGCGCGCCCTCGGGAGTCAGTCTCGCGGGTTCGGCGGAGGACTACTCCGCCGAACCCTCGAGACTGACTCACGGAACCCCTGGGGTTCGATCGAACCCCGGTTAAGAACCAGTGGGTTAGACAGATAAGATACCTTGGTGTTATCTTTCAGTATAATCATTCTTGGGTGGCTCATCGTAGGGCTATAGTTAATGCTGTCAAAGTATCATCTACAGCAGTAACTAGATTCTTTTTCAACCGGGGCAATAAATACGTACCAGCTGCTGTGGAGGTATATAAAGCTAAAATAATTCCACAAATTTGTATGGTATCCCAGTGTGGTATACCAGTTTTGACCAATCTGTTGAAAGAATCCAAGCAATGTTCCTATGGAAAATCCTGGGGTTACCTACTTGTGTACCGTATTCAGTCCTATGTTTAAAAACTGACCTTATTCGATTGAAGACCTTAGACTTTATTATAATTGTAATCAAGACAGTCTGTTGTTCCAACTTTTTTCAGAATCTGTTCCACCTATTGGGGCAATAGAATTACAACGGAAATTAAACTCCTTGGGCCTCGATGTGGAGAGGTTGGGTATGTTGAGCCAGGCAGCGGCCTACTGCGAAATCAAGGCCAGAATTCTAGATATTGAAAATCAGGAGTTGCATAGTGCGGCGCGTACGACCTGTTCCCCACTACAATTTCACATCCCTATCAGCTTTGGGAAGATGGCACCTTATCTTTGTAATCTTAAGTGCCCCCAGTCGCGCAGAGCCCTTTCTTTAGCTAGGTGCAACGCTCTCCCATCTGCTATTACTTGGCAGATATAGTGGAATCCCAGTCTCTGAGAGATATTGTCCTTGTGGAGGGGGTTGTGTAGAAACATTATTACATATGTTTTTGTATTGCCCACTGCACGAGGCACCTTGCAAGCAACATCTAGGCCCTATATTAGTCAAGCTCCAGGGCTGGGCAGATCAGGAGGTAATACGTTACCTTTTATCGACAGAGATGGATGACGTAATGGAAAGATCGGCAGCCGTTGTTAATATAATCATTATAGCACGTAAAGCTGATAGTATTCCCTATGATGTTTAAGCTGTAATTTTGTTGTGTTTGTAGTTTTGTTTGTTCGTTTGAGATGTTTGTAATATAAATATTATGTTATGGGTTAAGTGTTATATGTTGTTTGTTTTTATGCCAATAAAGGTTCCCATATCTATCTACCTACATCACAATAAGGAAATTACAGCCATGTCAGAAATTATAAATAAATTTTAATTAGATACTTTGGAGGAAGGAGAGGGAAGCAAAACAACAAAAACACCCTGAAATATGCCTCAGACTGAGTGGGCAGGGGTCCCACAATGTTTATGCCACAGCTCAATCGCTTTGCTCACAATTGCATCAGTGTTATCTTGCGGAATCTACAAGAGATAAAAACAGATTCTATGAGACATGGGGCTTCAACACACACACACACACACACACAGATATGGCTTTTCTATTCACATCCAATGAAGAGACAGATCCCTATGTAAAAGAGTTTGGTGTGCAGAGTTGTTTCCTCCAGTAAAAAATTCGGTCTCTGCATGCAACGGAATGAACCTAGAGATCAAGATTGGGTCATACAATGTTTCTCTGAAAAATAAGACCTCCCCCGAAAGTAAGACCTACCGTCATTTTTTCCCCCATGATTTTTGCTGGCACACATCAATATAAGACCTCCCCTGAAAATAAGACCTAGCTCGGAGGATCATCAGCCAGACTGACACGACCCCCCCGCGACCCCCCCAGCACTTACTTTGTCTGATTTAAGCTTCATTCTTTCCCAAGGGTGCAAGGCTCTGCAAGGCCTGCACTTGAGTCTTCCATTATAGAGACGTGCTAGAGAGACTCTGCAAGGTTGCAGCCTCCTTACTGGCCTCTCTACCACGTCGTTTCTACGGTGCAGGATTCAAGTGCAGGCCTTGCAGAGCCTTGCACCCTCGGGAAATAATGAAGCTTTAATCGATCAAAGTAAGTGCCAGGGTGTGTGTGTGTGTGTGCCACAGGATGGGAAAATAAGACCTCCTTGAAAATAAGACCTACTGCATTTTTTGGAGCCAAAATTAATATAAGACACTGTCTTATTTTCAGGGAAACACGGTACATATTCAGCCCTTTATTTTTTCCAGTTCTCATAACAAAGACGCCCCCTTTTCCTGTCTCTCATGGCGGGGGGGGGGGAGAAATATGGGAAATGGCCACTATTACAAATACAAAGAGATCAACTTCTTTAATATAGTTCTGCCACCTGCAAATTTATTGAACCACCACTGAAGTAGATCTGAAGAGAAGCCCTTAAACAGCAGGAGGAGCAAAACAAGGAGTCCTGTCTGGGACCAGCACTTGCCTACAAATATCAAGGTTGGCTGTATTTTCCTTGTCGTTGCAATGGAGCCACGCCCAGCCTTCCCATGAGACCAGGAAGTCTCACCCAAGTTGGTAGTGCTGCTAACCACCTGCATAACTTGCCACACCAGCTTCATAAACTGGAGAAAAGCAGAGGAGGAATTTGCTCCCTTCCTCTGCTCCAAGTCAGGAATGAAAGGAGACAAAGATGATTTAACACAGGATTATTCGGCCAATTCCCCTCCATATCTGAGGCCACTGAAGAAAGGGAAATCAACGTTTTCCTCAGTTTCCCTAGTATCCAGGGCTGCTGGAGGAAGGGAAGGTCTCTGCTGCCCCGGCTCCCTTTCAACAGGGATCACTGGTGTGAAATCCACACACAAGACATGCCAGTGGTTTGCATTTTGCAAATTTACATCAATTTAACGTGAATTAAAGGTACATCTCACTAGCAACGCAGAGATGCAGAACAGGGTAAACTGACTGCGGCTCAGTTCAGGCATCATGCCTAACCATGCTTTAAGGAAGTAGGACTTCCGGCTAGGAGGACATGGCTGGCTGACAACTCCGCCGATCGCTCTGTATTGACGGAGTACATCTGATGGACTTAATTACTCTACCCCTGGATTAAAAGGGAGTACGAAGAGATAAACCACATTGCTTTCAATCGCCCCCTTTCTGACACTTCAAGGCAAAGGCTTTGAAGTTTTGGATTCTCCGCGAGAAGGCTGGATACCATCTAGCTGGAGCCCAGATGAAAAACAAGTCAAGCCACCTCCGACATGCTTTGCTTTGCTTAAGCAAGAGGCGTAGAAATGATTTATGAGTTGGAGAAATTAGCTGAGATAAGAGTTAACGCTAAAAATAATACGTTGCGATAAGGCGAACTGAACATTCGAAACTGAAAGTTGGAAAGACGAAGTTAAAGTTACAATAGTGGTGAGTTTTATTGAATTACTTTTTGTTTTGTACTTATGGAAGATTAAAACAGTAAAAAGGTCTTTTTTAATAGATTATTTCGGTAAGAGAAAATTGTCCGGGACTTTGTTGACATTCCTGACATTCTTGCTAAAAGAATATGAGCCCTTCCGTGTTAGAGTTCATGGATCCTGGCAATTAATCCTTGTTTCACGTCGTCGACCGCAGAAGTTTTTTATATTACCTCTTCTTTTTTTTTAAGAGAAGAGAGATTGGCATCTGGTGAAGAAATTGCAATATGACTACAATATTGTCTTGCTTTAAGAAATGGGAACAGAGATTCGATGTAAAGATGACAATTTTGGAGGAAAATCTTCAGAATATGATTGCAGAACTGAAACAAGCAGGGAAGGAAAAGGATGAATTAAAAGATTCTACGTCGGCCTCCCTTGCTCCCAATAAAGAGAAAGATTTATTGGAAGACACTGTAGCAAGAGTTAAACCAAGATTTGAGATAGAGAAGCAGAGTACTTTACTAAAAATGGTGTTGAAGATTGTCTTTCGGGAGAGGAATATAGAAGACGTGAATGATCCTGTGGAAAAGATTGCAAAGTGGATACAATTTTAAAAACAGGGGACTTTTGGGAAAGATTTAAAGATGAAGAAGAGGAAGGAGAGGAAGAGGAAGAAGAAGAGGAAGAAGAGGAAGGAGGAAGGAGAGGGATGGAAGAGGTAATGGCAAACTGTCAAAAATGTTTTATTATTAAGAAACAAATAGATATGACTTGTTTTTAAGAAACTTATATTAAGAGTGATGGAAAATTTTTGATGATGACTTAACAAATTTGAAGACAAAAATGGGGTGACTTAATAAATTTAAAAATTTGAAGTGGAAGTTAAGACTTTTAGATGATAAAGGAAAGGTTAGTTAACCCTTTTGTGAATAAAAGAAAAATAATGTTTTATTATTTGAAAAGACTTAAGTAAGATGTGATTTGTTTTTAAGAATTTTATATAAAAAGGGGATATAGATTTTTTTTTAAAGAAACATTTGAAGGTTTTTATTTTAACACATTTGGAGAAAAATGGGGTGGCTTTTTATATTAAAATATTTGAAGTGGGAATTAAGATTTTTGGATGATAAAAGAAAAGTTAGTTAATCTTTTTATGAATATTTGGATACCACTTATAGATTCTTTAAGAGAGAGAGAGAGAGAAGGAGTGATGAAGTGTGAATTTAATGAATAGTATATTAGAGATATAGGCTTAGTTAGATATTAGAAGTAGAAAATAGATAATAGTATACAAGTAGGATTTACTGCTTCGCGCTTGCTGTAATTTTTCGTAGTATGTTGTATTGTTTTGTTTTTGTTTTTGTTTTATAGTCTATTAATAAAAATTAAATATATTATTAAAAAAAAAAGAGAGTAAATTAATGAACGTCTGAAGCCAAGTGCTGCGAGAAGGAACATGAAAACAGCTCTAAACCATGCAAGTTGTACATTTGGAAGCTCAAAACATGGATTCTAAACTAGAACTATTATTGACATGGTGCCTGAATTAAACCACTACATATTTAATAAAAACAGGAAAACGTTTAACTGCTAACCTCTGAAATTGGGCAAAACCACTATTGGCTTTATCTTGCAAGCACCTCACTCTGAAAAATCTGATGACTAAAACTCATTCCCTCTGCCTTTCTTAGGATGCAACAGTGAATGTATGGAATACTTACGTTTTCCAAAAACTGTGCAATCTTTTCTGCACTATTCAGTGCCATTACCTTCATTTTAAAGGTTAACAAGATCTCAACAGCAACAAAGACAAGAATTTTGCAGGAACCACTAATGACTTTGTCCCAAACCCTAGAAAAAGTCAGAAACAAAACTGAATTGCCTTAAACTTCTTTATCCATCATTTATATTCACTACTAAAGCATTCTTCTGCCCTGATCAAAACTTTATCTCAAAGTGTGTGTTACTCTTCTACAGAATCTACAGAATAACTGACAGGTTTTTAGTTCTGTCAGAAGATAGAAATTACTGATTTGTCAAAACATTGTCATCTAACCCCCCATTTCCAGAGGAGGGTATAGGTGAAACATGAAGAAATGGGGGTTATTTGGGCTGTAGCCTAAAGCCAACCACGGACAATATAGCTCATCTCAGCTAGTTGTCTTCCTTCCCATGGGGACCTGATGCATCCAAACAAAGTGCGGTGGGGAGGGGGAAGCAGAGCAGGAATGGCTAGACTTGCTTTTGCAAGCTGGATTCAGGAAGACAACTAGCAAAACACTTTCTGAACCAAAGGTTGTAGGGAAGCTGCCCCATTGCTGAACATGTTTTGAGATGTGTTAGGAGTCTGCTGTCTTCAAGGCTCAAGTATTGCTCCAGAATTTTTGGCTGCAGAACAAACAAGAAGAGAAGTGGTTAAAATATACCAAAAAAGCCCCAACAACTTATAGGTGATTATAGCAAGAAAAACAAAAAAGGGCATTTTCAAAATAAGTTCAGTCTGACACATGCAGAAAATATGTCACGTTGGACAACATTCTCAAAAGCTCAAATTCAACTGCAGGGCTGCTAAAAAGGTTCAGGTTTAATTGGTCCCCCCCACTCCAAATTATTTAAAGAAGTCACAGAATCACCAAGGGCTTCCTAATGATCCTTCATTTAGCAGAGTAGCAAAACCGTATGCACCAGTATACGGTTTGATCAGTAGGGAACAATGTTCACCATTCAATGCTCACCATTCAAAGCTTGTGGGGCTGCCTTTCAGTGTTGTCTGCCTGTTTTTGCCTTTTTCTATTAATCATTGTTAAGGCGTATATTAAAAAGCCAGTTATCAGCTTCTTTATTTTGATCAAGCTGGGTTTTTGGTGCAGTGTATCCAGTTTATCACTTGCTTGTCTGGGATGAATAGCCTTCTTCCTGCTCCCATTCGCTACACAACTGAGCTGCTCTCATTGCACTGATATTCTAGAAACTAGCTCTCACAACGCTCTCCTGCATCTCTCCCATCAAGGGCAGAACTGTTCATTCAGCTTTTCAGGCCATGGGGACATTCGTAGAAGAGCTTGTCGGAAACAGATGACATCCAGGAACCGCCTTTATACCGGTAAATCTCCCTACCCTGATTATGTAGCAGGAAATATATATATATATTCTTACCAGCTGTGGTAATGAATCCTTGTATTTATTGTTTAACTGGTTCACAAAACTACTGACAAGCCAATAGCAATCAACGTTATCATCCACCATTTCCTCCATAGCTTTAGCAATAGCAAGGAATACTTCGTCTTCAGGTTCCTGGAAAGCAAAGCAGGCGGGACATGGAGTTACTCAGAGGCGACACCCACACCCTTTTCCTTCAATACGACTATTCTGAAGAATACAGCAGGTGAGGCAGACCTGAGGCACAAGGCATTAGTGAAAGTGTTTCATACTGAAAACAAGTATATATATCAAGGTATTTTGTGTCAGTGAAGCTTGGGAGAGAATTCTCTCTTGTATGCTGAGTTGCATTGCAGAGCACATGATGTGCCATACCTCCAGTTAGGTAGAGCAGGGGTCCCCAACCACCGGGCTGCCATGAGGAGCCGCGGGAGGCAGTAGCGTTGGGGCGTACTTGCCTTCGCGTCGCCTCCGCTTCGGCCGTCTTCTTTTTCGGCCCTCCCGCCCTCCCTGGAGCTCAAACAGCTCCAAAATGGTAACGAAACTGGCGGCGGGGGGGGGCGTGATAGGAGCTGCGCCGGGTCACGTGGGGCGTGGCATCGGCGCCCCCCCTGGTCCGTGGGAAGCAATTCCAGACGGATACCGGTCCCTGACAACGGAAAGGTTGGGGGCCGCTGAGGTAGAGGATACACAGTGGACCCCCGCTATCCACGGATTTCTCTCAACGTGAATATGGGGGTCCACTGTAAAACCCAGAAAACAGGGGGAGGAAAGGTTAAAACGCTTCTGGAGCGTGATTTAAGAGACTTCCAGAGTGCGATTTAAGCTTGTAAAAGGAAGAACACGCAGCAGTGGATCCAGACCTACCTGGGTCCGGCGGCGGGCCTAGTCCTCAGCCGGCGGAGCTGGGAAGGCCGGCCAAGAGACCACTTTCATGAGTGAGGGTAACAGCAGAAAGGCAAACCACCCCTTCAGAATCCCATCTTTCCTGCCCTCCGAGATAGCTAGCAACGCCCCCTCCAGAACAAGATGCAAGCTCAGAGATGAAAACTTCACCAGACAAGGAACAATGCACTTCTTCCTAGGGTAATCCCCTAAAAGGGAAGTGACAGCACCGCTTCTGAAATGCAGTCTTTCATTATCCTGAGGAGAACAAGCAGGCTGGCAGCAACCTTCGTATTTTCTGGGCAACCTAATCCTATCCCCCTATTGTAATGGCAAAGCTCCTGCTAGTGGCAACAGCAGCACACCAGACAGGTCAGGCTGGACAGCTCTGACCCTCTTGCTGCTAACTACAAGGGAAACCTAGTAGTTTTCAGGTTCAAATCCCTGCTCAGGCATGGGTGATCTTGGACCAGTCACTATCTCTCTGCCTAACCTACCTCACAGGGTAGGTTTTGTGAGGACAAAAGGAGGGAAGGAACCACGTACACCACCTTGAGCTCCTGGGAGGAAGGGAAGTATAAAAATGTGAAAACTAAATAAACAAACAAACCATTTTGCTGAAAATTCTGGATACTACAAGAATTCTTATAAAAAGAATAAGTTGGTTTCACAAGCACAAGGGCTCTCTTTCAAAGGGCAAAGGGGCTGGTAGCAATCATTCTGCCTCCATCCCTTCCCCACTCCAAAAAGACTCCTGCACAGCACCTCTGAGTAGGCCAAATGCAATCTTTCTAGATGGACTGCATTTCATGCTGCTACTTCTTCATTATCCATTCCCTTCACAATTCAGCTGTTTCAGATGGAAAACATCTGGATTGGTCTACAAAAGGTCTTGCAGGGAGTAAAAACACATAACTAAAAGTAAAACACATAAATAAGAATAAAACACAACTGACCAATGGGAAAGATGGACTTCGAGGTAGTTTTCCTGACTCCAATTGATAAATCCGGAGGAAAACTTCAACCTGAGGAGTAGAATCCTTGATGAAGCGAATGACTTGGAGAGCATGGTATACATCCTTATACTGCTCCCTTCGGTACTTCATCACAAATGAATGACACTCATGGTGAGGAGGAAGAATTCCTTTCAAAATAAGAAAGAGAGAGAACACAAAACTTAAGTATACTTGGCATGCTGGTAAAAGTTTATATCAGTCTACTACAGTGTTTTTTTTTCTTAAACGGGCTAAATATCAGGCCTAGGTGTTACCCAGCACCCCTATTTGTTCTGAGGTACCTGGCACTTGTCTTTGGTCAAGAGTCAAAGCTAGAAAATGCATGGAACCTAAACCATATTTGTGTGGTTTAGGTTCACGCTTCACCCAGCGTGTAATTCATCTGTGGAACTCCTTGCCACAGGATGTGGTGCTGGCACCTGGCCTAGATGCCTTGAAAAGGACAGATTTATGGAGGAAAAGTCCATCATAGGTTACAAGCCATTATGACTATATGCAACTTCCGGGTTTTAGAGGTAGCCTACCTCTGAATGCCAGATACAAGGGAGTGGCAACTGGATACAGGTATCTTGTTGTCTTGTGTGCTCCCTGAGGCATCTGGTGGGGTCACTGTGAGATACGGGAAGCTGGACTAGATGGGCCGTTGGCCTGATCCAGCAGGGCTCTTCTTATGTTCTTATGTGCATATTGTCCAAGGTTGGTGCCCAAGCCAGATTCAAAAGGACACCTTTTTCCCGACACCTTATTTCCCCCCATTCGTTGGAGAAGCCTTATGAAAATTTCCTAAAGCGACTGCACTTGCCAGGATGTCTTTATCTAACTTTCAGGGTGAGTCACAGAGGACATTCTTTCGCTAGAAAAGTGAACATTTAGGCCAACCAAGAAATAGCCTCCAGACTGAAGGGTCTTCCACCAAACCCTACTCCTTGCTATCTTGACTATTGGAAAGAGGGCAGTGCCCAAGTTCCTTTTGAGAGGCTGAAGAGTTCAGCCATCTCCTCAAACCTTAATTCAGTTATCTGTCTCTGGCTAAAAGTGATCAATGGACCAAGCTCCAGCCCCAATCCAATTATCTTTGTGGCAAAAAATAGCCACTGGAAAAACATTATCAAGAGTCTGAGCAGAGGCCCCCAAGTTGTTCACTCTCCCCAAGTTGTTCACTCTCTTTCTACCTTAGCTTTGGTATGCTTGAAATTCACCAGCTGCAGTGGTGTCGCTAGGGGGAGCAGGGAGATGCAATGCCCCCGGGTGACAACCGCAGTCTCCTCGCGAGGAGGAGTCGCGGGAGGTTTTTTCGGAGGGCTGTGTTTGCAGCCGTGGAGCTGAAATGCACTAAAAATTGGCACATTTTCTGGGCCCTCCCACCCACCTGAGGTCCTAGAAGGCTTCAAATGAAGCCTTCCGGGAGCAGAGTGGGCGGGGCAATGATGCAAAATGCGTCATTGGGGCCCCCCCACTTGGCCTGGTAGCGACGCAACTGTCCTGCTGTACTGTTTCATGCACCCACCTCACTAGTTCCAGAGAAAGCTCTGTGCCAACCCAGACACCTAAGAAGGTTACTTGCTTCTTCGCTCATCTTGTTGCTCTGCTTTCTCCCCTTTTCTTGCCTTCCTCCCCTCTTACAACCAGGCAAGTCGCTACTCAGAGCCACCCAGTCGTGCAAGTAGTCAAGCAAGCACTACTCATTCCCTCACACTAAACACTGTACCACCTCAATTGGTCCCTTTCCCACCCAAAACGTCAGTACACATGTTTCTCAAAAATGTACACTGGGTTTGTCTATTAAGCCTCCTGCTGGCTCTCACTATTTTCCCAGTTTCCCACATGTGACCCACTGGCGGTGGTGCAACTGGTTGCTCATCCCTGCTGTTCTTCCAGAGTCTATGTCTTCAGTCTGTCTTTTAACTAGTTACGGCAGGATCCTGGAGATTTTCCTTCCAGCCTCATGGAACTTTTTATTTCACTTTTGGGTCAAGCATCCTTTAGAGGACTCAAAGGATCAGTTAGGAGTGCTGTACAGGGGGGAGCAAGTTCTTCCACCAAGGATAGCAAATGTATAGCAAGGCCTCTATTCTAAGATCCTATCATGGTCCCACAACAGTAACTACATGTAGCAAGTCCCTGTTACATTTATAACCAAGAATTTGGTCTTCATGCATTGCCGTACCTAAAAGGACCTTCCACACCAGGGTCCGATACATGGATGGGAGAGGAAATCTTTGACTAAATGTGCAAAGCTTCTCAATATCTGTGAAGAAACAAAACATGTTGTTTCAAAACTTAAAGAGTACTATGAGCATCTCTGTTCTCCAACACTGACATGGGGCTCCTGTAATCAAGGCACATCTATTAGGGCACAGTATTGACAACAACCCTAGAAGGGAAAAGTTTCAACTTTTCATGGTTAACAAACTTCATTTAAAATGGCTGGGTTTTATATAATGTATGCATTTTTTTTTTTACTGTGGCCCATTTGTAAATTGTAAATCCAAAAATGATATTCAAAAGATTTACATAACAGGGTTGTCTTTCAACCAACTCAGATAATTTGCTGTCAGGGTAAGAAAAGTTAGGATAGAACATTTTTGAAAACAAACAATCAAATGACACAAAAGTAAAATCTAATAGTTGGAACATCCAAATGAAATACAAATAGTTGGAACTTCCAAAATAAAAATCAAACACTAATGTAACAATCCACAGAGGTAACAAAGCAACCCCGAAAAACATTTCTTATCAAAAATGTAGCAATGACAGAATGAACCAGCAAAAACCAACAGAGAAACATCATCAATGACAAAAAAAACACACCACTAATCAACTAATTAAAAAAATCTTAAGGTCCCCGTAGAACTTCAGCAGGGTTGGAGCAGTCCTGATCTTCTAAAACAGAGAATTCCACAAGTTGAAATACTGAAGAAGTGCAAGATTAAAATTATAATTTAATAAACAAAATTCATCATTCATTTTTAGAAGAAAATGTCATCTTTACTATTTTGTTTTTTATTCCCCTAGTACTGTAACTCGTCAGATTTTTTAAAAAACCTCATTGATTAATCCACTAAAGCTTTAGTTCAGCAATCTACCAATGAAAACTTGCCACCCTATTATGTACATTAATATTTACATGAGGAATAAAATATGACTGGGGTTGACTGCGTTGACACAGTGCAGTTGACAAGCATGGAAACTTTCACCTTTCCAATAGTGAAGAACACTGGATGAATGCAGAGTGTACAAGGTGCTTGAAAACAGTCCCACTATGCGATCCACTTTGTGTGTTATCCAGAAGACATAACGGGTGGATGGAGCAAATGACTCATACATCTGCCTTACCTGTTCCCAGACAACTTGCACATCATCCCACTTTGTGACGTGCACGTTCAAAACATGTGTGGAACACACGTCTCTCTGCATGGAGAACGATTTCCTTACCTGGGGAAAGGTATATGCTTTTCCCAGAGCCAATCCCAGTTACAGTACTCCCAATACAGCAGAATCAGAAGCAAGGGGAAAGAATCAGGTTGCCCTGTTCATTGAGGAATACTAAAAATAAGTCACCGGGCCGAGATGGCATTCACCCAAGAGTTCTGAAGGAACTCAAGAATGAAGTTGCTGATATCTTGACAAAAATATGCAACTTGTCCCTTAAAACGGCCACTGTGCCAGAAGATTGGAGGATAGCTAATGTCACGCCAATCTTTAAAAAAGGAAAGAGAGGGGACCTGGGAAACTACAGGCCCGTCAGCCTAACATCTGTTCCAGGTAACATGGTGGAAAGCCTCATCAAGGATAAAATCTTAAAACATATAGAAGAACAAGCTTTGCTGAGGGAGACTCAGCATGGCTTCTGCAAGGGTAAGTCTTGCCTTACGAACCTTTTGGAATTCTTTGAAAAGGTCAACAGGCATGTGGATGTGGGAGAACCCGTGGATATTATATATCTGGATTTTCAGAAGGTGTTTGACACGGTCCCTCATGAAAGGCTCCTGAAAAAACTCCACAGTCAGGGAATAAGGGGGCAGGTCCTCCTATGGATTAGGAACTGGTTGAAGACTAGGAAACATCGAATTGAAAGGGATTATAATTTTTTATTTTTTTGTAGGGAATATTATTGGAGTTAATGTTATATAAAAAGATGATTGTTTTTTAAGAAACTTATATAAAGAGTGATGGAAAAATTTTGATGATGGAAAATTAACAAATTTGAAGATAAAAAATGGGGTGACTTAATAAATTTAAAATATTTGAAGGGGAAGTTAAGACTTTTAGATGATAAAGGAAAAGTTAGTTAACCCTTTTGTGAATAAAAGAAAAATAATGTTTTATTATTTGAAAAGACTTAAATAAGATGTGATTTGTTTTTAAGAATTTTATATAAAAAGGGGATATAGATTTTTAAAAAAAACAGAAAAGTTTGGAAGGTTTTTATTTTAATATTGGAGAAAAATGGGGTGGTTTTATATATTAAAATATTTGAAGTATGAATTAAGATTTTAGATGATAAAGGAAAAGTTAATCTTTTTGTGAATGTTTAGATACCACTTATAGATTCTTTAAGAGAGAGAGAGAAGAAGTGATGAAGTGTGAATTTAATGAATAGTATCTTAGAGATATAGGCTTAGTTAGATAGTATAAGTAGAAAATATATAATAGTATACAAGTAGGATTTATTGCTTCGCGCTTGCTGTAATCTTTCATAGTATGTTGTATTGTTTTGTTTTGTTTTGTTTGGTAGTTTATTAATAAAAATTAAATATATCAAAAAAAAAAAAGAATTGGAGTCAATGGGCAATTTTCACAATGGCAAGAGGTGAAGAGCGGTGTGCCCCAAGGATCGGTCTTGGGACCGGTGCTTTTCAACTTGTTCATAAATGACCTGGAGCTGGGGATAAGCAGCGAGGTGGCCAGGTTTGCGGATGACACTAAACTTTTCCGGGTGGTGAAGACCAGCAGGGATTGTGAAGAGCTCCAGAAGGATCTCTCCAAACTGGGAAAATGGGCAGCAAAATGGCAGATGCGCTTCAATGTAAGCAAGTGTAAAATGATGCATATTGGGGCAAGAAATCAAAATTTCACATACACGCTCATGGGTTCTGAGCTGTCTGTGACGGATCAGGAGAGACATCTTGGGGTACTGGTGGACAGGTCGATGAAAGTGTCAACCCAGTGTGCGGAAGCTGTGAAGAAGGCCAATTCCATGCTTGGGATAATTAAAAAAGGGATTGAGAATAAAACTGCTAATATTATTATGCCTTTGTACAAATCAATGCTAAGGCCGCATCTGGAGTATTGCGCCCAGTTCTGGTCGCCGCATCCCAAAAAGGATATAGTGGGACTGGAAAAGGTGCAGAGGAGAGTGACCAAAATGATTAGTGGGCTGGGGCATCTCCCTTATGAGGATAGGCTACAGCATTTGGGGCTCTTCAGTCTAGAAAAAAGGCGGCTGAGGGGGGACATGATTGAGATGTATAAAATTATGCATGGGATGGAGAGAGTGGATAGAGAGAAGTTCTTTTCCCTGTCACACAAGGGACATCCACTAAATTTGAGTGGAGGGAGTATTAAAACAGACAAAAGAAAATATTTCTTTACCCAGCGTGTAATTCATCTGTGGAACTCCTTGCCACAGGATGTGGTGATGGCATCTGGCCTAGATGCCTTTAAAAGGGGATTGGACAGATTTATGGAAGAAAAGTCCATCACAGCTTACAAGCCATGTTGGGGAAAAGCAACCTCCTGGTTGTAGGAACAGGTTTTCTCTGTGCCAGGTGCAAGGGAGTGGCGACTGGACACAGGTATCTTGTTGTCTGTGTGCTCCCTGAAGCATCTGGTGGGGCCACTGTGTGATACTAGAAGCTGGACTAGATGGGCCTTTGGCCTGATCCAGCAGGGCTCTTCTTACAGTATGTTCTTATGTTCTTAAGGAGCAAATACTACATGAAACAAAGAAAGACAAATACAACCATAACGCGCAACTTACATCTTTACGAAGTTAATAGAGAAGCTGAGCAACCCACAGCACATAATCTCTTTTCATGCAATTATCTCCAGTTACTTGGAAACAGAGAAGCCAGTTCATAGCTTGGAGGTATTCTCTACACATGCTGAGGAGCAGGACGGTAGAAGTTTGTGCTGAACTAGCACAAACCTGCTGCATACAACAACTAGCATATATATCTACAAATGCATTCATACACTCATCCATAGATTTGTTGACAATAACAAATACATTCACACAGAACATTCTACTTGGGAGATGAGAACCCAAGGCTTGCTTTCACCCTGCTATAGGAAGAGTACACATGCTAAGGCACAATGTAAACCAAGTCTGGGTGTAGTGATTAGCAAGTTGGAACTAAGAACAGGGAGACCCAAGCTCAAAATGCTCACTCAGCCACAAGGCCAGTTGCTCACTCTCCCACTTCGAGGTATTACAGGGGTAATACAGGGGTTGCTGTGGTGTTAAAATGGGGGGGGGGGGAGAGAGAACACCTTTTACACCACTGAGTTCCTTGAATGAAGGATGTGATAGGAATGTCACCAATAATAAAAATAATACTCAGAAGTCTCAATAGTTGGGTTCAATGGGATTTATTCCCAGGGATTTTTATTTGTGTGTGTGAGAACGTACCCTTTTACCATGTTCACCACACATTTGCAGTTGATGTGTGGCAAAACCATCTCTTGGCAGGCTGATGCAGACAATCAAGATACTCTAGAGAAGAGAGCTCATCTAGGAGTCGTTTGTCCGCATGGACTCTGTATTAGCTTATATTCGGAGCCAGTACATGGGTTGGAATGAAGTCATCCCTACTTTCCAGGTATATAATATACACACCAACACAGTGTCTCACATCTATAGATGGTAAAAAGAATTTCAGGATAAAGGGCAAAAACAGAAAGAGAAAAATGACTCAGTGTTCACATTCACATTAGTTTAATTACAAGAAATGGTGGCTCAGCATTCCCCTAGCAATACCCCTCCTGATGGAAATATTAAAACACATACCCAAACGATCATCTTTCAGAAGGATTTCCAATGACTTCTTTTCTTCAACACCACGAAATCCCACTTTTTCATAATAGACTGATCGGAAATTTCTCTGAGGATCCTCAGCCATGTTTCATTCTGAAAGTGGGATTTAGGAGACAATCATGGTTATTTACAAAAAATATTATGACTACCAACATACATAATCAATTATGGGCAGTGGGCACGTCAAAACATTTGAACTTGAAGACATCTTACAGCCTAACCCTAACCAACTTGCCAGCACAGATGCAGCCACAATGCAGCCCTGAGGTAAGGAAACAAATGTTCCCTTCCCTAAGGAGGCCTCCATGACTGCCCTGCCGTGGCAGGATGCAGAGCGCACATTGGCGCTAGATGCACTGGCGCTAGAAAGCTAGTTAGGATTGGGCTGTTAGTTTCCCTCTAGCTACTTGTAACCCAGTGGCGTCTACCCAGTGGCGTCTACCCAGTGGCGGCTCATACCCGCCACGCCACCTGAATCCCTCCCAATTTTGCTTGCCTGCACTCGCACCTCTGTGGATGGGGGGGAGGGCAGGCAGGCCAGCAAGCAGCCAGGCAGGGGGATCACTGAGTGCAGATGGCTGGGGGGGGGGGGGGTAAGAGAGGCACCTCTATCCCACTTCCCTTTACTTACTAGAGGTCCACATCCACATATGCTTCTCCACGCGGCTTTTGTTCGATACGAACAGGAGCAGCGCAAGCTGAGAAGCATGCGCTGCTCCTGTTAATTTCAAATAGAAGCTGAGCTGACAAAAGGCTGCATACGGAGCTCCGGTAAGTAGACAGGTGAGCAGGCACCGCCTGTGGCTAGGGAGATGGAAAACCCCCATCCCCTTTCCCTTTCCTTATTGGAGCTCTGTACGCAGCCTCCCTCCCTCCCCTGCGCCAAATTCCCAGCACGTGCTGCTCCTGTTCACTCCAGTAAGTAAAAGGAAGGGAAGGGGTGGGCTCCAGCTCCCTTCTTCCTGCCTCCTTGATGCTTCGTATGCTCCTGATGGGCAGGGAGATCCCTTATCTTCATGGGAACAGTGATACAGCAACTTCTCCCAATTAACTTCCAACACCTGCGCTGGCCATCACGCGCTTCTCTGGTCTGGGAGGGGGAGCGAGGAGTTGAGCTCATCTTCAAGAACTTTCCCTACGTGTCCCACTGTGATTGGTCTGCTCCCCCCTGTCACTCATCTTACCCCAAAAGTCTACTTAAGCTACACTGTTGGAATCCATTTGTGTTCTTCTTTCTCATTCTCTAACTGGCCTTTGTTGGAGACAGTTCTCCCTGTCTAGTGCTACTCCTATGGCCTGGCTTTAGCCCTTCATCCTTGGGCGGGTCAGCCCTGCACCATCCTGGCTAGGATGGCCGACAATCCTTTCTCATCTTGTTGAGTGTTTAGGGACACGTGTTTAGCTGAGGAGTTATTTTGTGCTGTATTCTTGTATTTGGATGTTATGCCTTTACCGTAGCAACAATAGTTGCCTGTACCTTTTAACTATCTTACTATGCTTGGTTTGCGTAGCCTAAACGAAATAAACACCTATCTATTTTACCTGGGAGTGTTTCTTTGGAACCAAGGAGTCTAAGTCCTGGAAGCCTTTGTGCTTTGTCACGTACTACCTTTGTTTGCACGTTGTATCCTTGGCTGGCTTGGTCAGACAGTCCAGTGGACCAACGGTTCACTCTGCACCACTTCCCAGTAGCCTGGGACAGGAGGTACCCTGGCTGGTGGCAGATTTCTACCGACACTATTCCCTTGGTCAGGGGTAGTTGCTTTATTCTCCTGTGGGTCAGGAGTGCCCTCTCTCTCCTTGGTCAGGAGTGAACTAAAATCCATTAGAGGGTCAAACCCCTTGTGCTAAGGTGGCGTGGCCTTGGTTTGTGCCAGCACCGAAGCTCGAGGAGTGGAACTCTCTATCACACTTATTTTCTCAGATGCACAAAGTTCAGTTTCAAATTTGTTTAAAGAAGCAGTTACCAAATATTTAAATACACACTTCCAGTAAGTTTGAGGGGGAAATTATATCAAATATCAAAATACTAGTACAAAATGTTTGCTTTTGTACACTGCGTAAAGCTAGCTAGCATCTTAAAACTCAGCTTCCCTCGTAAGATAAATTTTAGAATAAAAGACATCTTCTTAGCTAATAACCATCAACAACAGAGTTTTCAGCTCATGTCAACCCCATTTAATTATGTTCAAACATCACTAATAAAAATAGGTAAATGAGATCTGAACACCATTTAAATCTCTTGCTACAGGCTTGGGAGAATTGGAACTAGTGAAGATGGAGGAGACAGGGTGGTTTTGTAACCAACAATTGGGAGAGTCGTGAATGAGAAGCAAGGTGGCATAGTGGTAGGTAACACCCCGGTGTGACTGAAGGGTGCATGTTTTGAAAGGATAGATGTGCGAGGATAAAGGGGGAGGGGAGGGTATCGTAGCACAAGATGCATTGTGGAAAAATTAGGACCACAGGACAGTTGATGGGAAGGGCACAGGAGGAAGGCCTACGAGGGCTTTTTAGAAAGTAACCGGGCAAAGGCAGAAGCGTTGCCTGATAGGGGGCGGGGGGCCCCAGGGCGTAGGGCTCAGGGGGTGGGGCGGGGCTCCTCAGGTTTCGGGGTTTTTCGTGTTTTTCTGCGTTTTTTTAAACTATTTTTGTGGTTTTTTAAGTCTTAACGGGGCATCTGTATGTATATGTATGCTTTCGCCCACTTATCTTGTTAATGTAAGGCTTCCAGCGACGATCTTCTTCCAGCCCCCGGGCGCATCTTCTCCCTGCGCCAGGGCGCGAGCTCCGTAAAGGTGCAGAAGGTCGGCTGGAACAGCTTCGTTCTGCGCATGCGCAAGTCTTCCACAGTTCGCGCAAGCGCAGAACAACGAAGCTGTTCCAGCCGACCTTCTGCGCTTTTACGGAGCTCGCGCCCGGGCACAGGGAGAAGATGCGCCTGGGAGCTGGAAGAAGATCGTCCCTGGAAGCCTTACATTAACAAGATAAGTGGGCGAAAGCATACATATACATACAGATGCCCCGTTAAGACTTAAAAAAACCTCGAAAACAGTTTAAAAAAGCAGAAAAATACGAAAAAAACATTTAAAAATAAGGGGGCGCCGGGCAGGCGGGGGGATGGGGCGGCGCCCCCCGCCCCCTATCAGGCGACGCCTCTGGGCAAAGGAGTAACCTGGTAAGTTAGCAACCGGGAAAAGGACGAGGGTGAGAAGGGAAAACGATACGCGGGTGAGAAAGTGGCACGGCTCAAAGCGAGAGCGGGATGGCTGGAAAGGGATGGACAGGCAGTAAGCTGACTTTGAGGAAGGGAGCTGGAAGGGAGCTGGAAGTGAACGTGCTCAGGCGTGCCGAGGAGGAGGAGCAGGAGACCCGTCCAAGCACGACTGACGGGAATGCAAAGGACATGCTAGGCATCTCGGCATCTGCCTGCTGGGGCGGGCCAGCGTCTTCGCGGTGCCATATGTGAGTTTATCTAAAAAGGTTGTTTAAAAGGTCTACCCTGTTCTCCATTCTGTATGTGCACACACACACCCCTACCACAATTTATAAATGAAGATGTAACTGTAGTTATGCTCAGTGAATCAACAGTGAATGAATAGATCCAATATAGAAAATTGTACTCAGGAATTAGAGAAGGAACTGTGTCCAAGTTAGACAGTGTGAGTGCCTGGGAATACTACCCCCTTTCTATAAAATTGTTACATGCAGCAAGTGGACTTGTCTACAGAAGACTAACCATCTCCCCACTTTGCAGAACTCAGACGCTTCTCTGTCAGGTGTTCCTTCCAAAGGACGCTCCTGCAAGACAGAAAAAAAGAGTGTCTCTGCCTGTGTTTTGGGAAGGCAAGCAGACAGGCACCATAACAAGGCCTTTTCCCACCAGAAGGCGTCACCAAGACCTCCTCCAATCAGGCAACTGGAAAGAAAACGAGACTCGAGGAAGGACTTTTGTTGTTGTTGTTCAGTCGTTAAGTCGTGTCTGACCCTTCGTGACCCCATGAAACATATCCCGCCAGGCCTTCCTATCCTCCACTATCTTCCTGAGTTCGCTCATTTTCATGTTCGTTGCATCGGTGATGCTGTCTAACCATCTCATCCTTTGCCTTCCCCTTCTCCTTTTGCCTTCAATTTTTCCCAGCCTCAGAGTCTTCTCCAGAGAGTCCTCTCTTCGCATTAGGTGGCCAAAATATTTGAGTTTCAGCCTTAGTACCTGTCCTTCCAGGGAACAGTCAGGGTTGATTTCATTTAGAATTGACTGATTTGATCTCCTAGCAGTCCAAGGGACTCTCAGGAGTCTTCTCCAGCACCACAGTTCAAAAGCATCTATTCTTCGGCGCTCAGCCTTCCTTATGGTCCAACTCTCGCAACCATACATTGCTACTGGGAACACCATTGCCCTGACTATACGAACTTTTGTTGGCATGGTGATATCTCTGCTTTTTATTATGCTATCTAAATTTGCCATAGCTTTCCTTCCAAGGAGTAAGCGTCTTTTAATTTCATGGCTGCTGTCTCCGTCTGCAGTGATCTTGGAGCCCAGAAAAGTAAAATCTGTTACTGCTTCCATTTCTGCCCCTTCTATTTGCCAGGAATTGATGGGACCAGATGCCATGATCTTAGTTTTATTAATGTTGAGTTTCAAGCCAACTTTTGCACTCTCCTCTTTCACCCTCATCAAGAGGCTCTTTAGTTCTTCTTCACTTTCTGCCATTAGGGTGGTATCGTCTGCATATCTGAGGTTGTTGATGTTTCTCCCGGCAATCTTGATTCCAGCTTGCGATTCATTCAGCCCTGCATTTCTCATAATGTACTCTGCATATAAGTTAAATAAGCAGGGTGATAATATACAGCCTTGCCGTACTCCCTTCCCAATTTGGAACCAGTCGGTTGTTCCATGGCCGGTCCGAACTGTTGCTTCTTGACCCGCATACAGGTTTCTCAGGAGACAGGTAAGGTGGTCTGGTACCCCCATCTCTTTAACAATTTGCCACAGTTTGTTGTGATCCACACAATCAAAGGCTTTTGCGTAGTCAATGAAGCAGAAGTAGGTGTTTTTTTGGAACTCTCGTGCTTTCTTCATGATCCAGCGCATGTTGGCAATTTGATCTCTAGTTCCTCTGCCTCTTCGAAACCCAGCTTGTACTTCCGGTAGTTCTCGGTCCACGTACTGCTGAAGCCTAGCTTGTAGGATTTTGAGCATAACCTTGCTAGCATGTGAAATGAGTGCAATTGTGCGATAGTTTGAACACTCTTTGGCACTGCCCTTCTTTGGAATTGGAACGTAAACTGCCCTTTTCCAATCCTTTGGCCACTGCTGAGTTTTCCAAATTTGTTGGCATATTGAGTGCAGCACTTTCACAGCATCATCATTTAGGATTTTAAGTAGCTCAGCTGGGATATTATCATCTCCACTAGCTTTGTTGTTAGTAATGCTACCTAAGGCCCACTTGACTTCACTCTCTAGGATGTCCGGCTCTGGGTCAGTGACCACACCAGCGTGGTCATCAGGAACATTAAGATCTTTCTTGTATAGTTCTTCTGTGTATTCTTGCCATCTCTTCTTAATCTCTTCTGCTTCTGTTAGGTCTCTGCCATTTTTGTCCTTTATCATGCCCATCTTTGCACAAAACGTTCCCTTGATATCTCCAATGTTCTTGAAGAGATCTCTAGTCCTCCCCATTCTGTTGTTTTCCTCGATTTCCTTGCATTGTTCATTTAAGAAGGCCTTCTTATCTCTCCTTGCTATTCTCTGGAAATCTGCATTCAGTTGTTTATATCTTTCCCTTTCACCCTTGCTTTTCGCATTCCTTCTTTCCACAGCTATTTGTAAAGCCTCATCTGACAGCCACTTTGCTTTCTTGCATTTCTTTTTCTTTGGGATGGTTTTAGTTGCTGCCTCTTGTACAATGTTACGAACTTCCGTCCATAGTTCTTCAGGCATTCTGTCTACCAGGTCTAATGCCCTAAATCTATTCTTCACCTCCACTGTATACTCATAAGGGATATGGTATAGGTCATATCTGACTGGTCTAGTGGTGTTCCCTACATTCTTCAATTTAAGCCTGAATTTTGCAATAAGAAGCTCATGATCTGAGCCACAGTCAGCTCCAGGTCTTGTTTTTACTGATTGTATAGAGCTTCTCCATCTTTGGCTGCAAAGCACATAATCTATCTGGTTTCGGTATTGACCAAGGAAGGACTTGCAGCCCCCTTTTTCGAAGATCCAGATGATTCTGGGAGATGTAGTTTTTCATTGCTTTGGCAAGAAACGCTAAATGGGAGCTTTACTGCAGCCTTTGCGGAGGAAGCTTCTATGATGCATTGCCACACTCGGAACCAGTGCAAAGGAGGATAAATTCTGTGTATTTAAGTGTTGTGCAGAAGGGGAATTTGACAGGTTCAGTCCTATCATGCAAGTGTTAAAAAGCTACATCTTTTAACCTCCTTGTCGCCCTCTGCATCAATGGTACTACCTCCTCCTAAGGGGGGGGCGGGGTGAGAGTGTACAAGAATGTCCAATCTTAAGCGCACACACAGACACGCACACATAGTCTGACATAGAAATCTCTGAACCGGGGATGGGGAGGAGTGGAATGGGAAGGTGCTTACTGGTCAAGCACAAAGGTTTGTTTTGTCATGGGTGCAAAGCAATCTTAAAGCACACAAACACAAGGGGGAAAGGAAGAGCCCCCCCTTTACCTTAACCATCTCCCCACTTTGCAGCACTCAGACGCTTCTCCGTCAGGCGTTGCTTCCAAAGGACGCTCCGGCAAACAGGAAAAGGATCTTGCAGCCCCTTTTTCCGTGATCCAGAGGATTCTGGGAGATGTAGTTTTTCATTGCTTTGGCAAGCAACGCTAAAAGGGAGCTTTACTGCAACCTTTGGAGAGGAAGCTTCTATGATGCATTGCCACACTCGGATCCAGTGCAAAGGAGGATAAATTCTGTGTATTTAACTGTTGTGCAGAAGGGAGATTTGACAGGTTTAGTTCTATCATGCAAGTGTGAAAAAGCTGCATTTTCTAACCTCCCTGTCGTCCTCTGCATCTATGGTACTACCTGCTCCTAAGGGGGGGGGGGGTGAGAGTGTACAAGAATGTCCAGTCTTAACCACATACACATACACATATACACACCCATACACATAGTCTGACATAGAACTCTCTGAACCTGGAATGGGGAGGAGTGGAGTGGGAAGGTGCTTACTGGCCAAGCACACAAGTTTTGACATGGGCAGTGGTAGCAAAATCTGACAGGTTTTTAAAATATATTTTTATAAATTTACATTTTTTGAGCATTTATATCCTGCCTTTCCTATCCCAACAGGGACCTCAAGGCAATTTACAAGGTTAAAAACACCCCTAGATAGCCTCTAGTCTACCCCTGAATAACCACAGAAAGCGCAAGGTAGCATTTCCACACAACTAAGCTGTCTAAAGATGGCTGCATGCATTTTCTGTGGTAATTCAGGGGTGGTCGAAGCTGTCTAGGGATGTTCTTCACCTTGCAAATTGCGTTGAGATTCCCTGTCGGGTTAGGAAAAGCAGGATATATAAAGGCTTTAAAAAAATTAATCCTGGTTCCGTATCTGAATTTGATTTTCCAGCAGGAGTAATGTGGAGCAATCTGCTTTGAAATACAGTACAGTATTATTATGCTTATGCACAGTTGAAATTTTGGATTAGGCACCTACAGGAACTGATAGGGAGCTGTTTTTTGTTTGTTTTTTTAAATTTGGAGATAGAAGGTTCATAGGCTATTTGGGGAGTACAGGCCCGGCTGTTTTTTTCCTGTTTCCAAAGTTAGATATGGGAACACTCTACCTGACCTGACCCCATCCCTCCACTTAAGAGCATGTTCTGCTGAGCTGCCTAGCAGGACCTAGAACCCCATCTGCTTTGCAAGCCCTGAGCCCGCCTCTACTGTGGACTTCAGTCTCATAGAGGGACCATTCATTTCGGCGGGACCTGTTCTCTCAAGCAGACGTTCTCTAGGAACGCAGCACGATCCAGGGCGTTTGCTCCTCTGAAGTAAACCCCGCTGAGTTGCTCCTGGGTACAAAAAAAGAGCAAATAAGTTGATTGTAGCATATAAGTAACAGTCGGGTCAACTCAAGCCCACTTCGTGCAGCTGATAAAGGACTGTGTACGGTGTACAGTGACTGTACTACAGTCTTCGAAATCTTCTGCTGTATTGCAATCAAGTTGTTAGTGTGAAAGTGCCACGAGAGTCTTGCTTGTTTTTACTGCAAGCAACAAACTTTGTGTGGCTAAAAGCAAATACTGTATCGCTTGTAAGAGACAAAAAGCTGGTTCCGTGTTTGCAGTTCGATGTTTTCTGTTTTGATTCAAAGGCGTAGATGCACTGCGAATGAGGACCTGGAATTAAATCTGTACCCCAAAATAATAATAAATATATAACTCAGGCTCTGGAGGCTTTTAAAAAAACAGACGCAGTTTTAGCTGCTAGATCCTCTATTCTCTGTGAGGAGGATCCTCAGGCCTGTTTTCAAATTTATAATATGCATATTTTATTGGTTTTTACATTGTATTTTTGTTATAGTGATGTTCTTTAGCGTTTCTTGCAAAAGCAATGAAAAACTACATCTCCCAGAATCCTGTGGATCTCGGAAAAGGGGCTGCTAGTTCTTCCTCGCGTCGCGTTTTCTTTCCAGTTGCCTGTTTGGAGGAGATGTTGGTGACGCTTTCTGGTGGGAAAAGGCCTTGTCCGGGCGCCTTTCCGCTGCCGCCCCAAGCACAGCCAGGGAAGCTCCTTTTCCTGTCTTGCCGGAGTGTCCTTTGGTAGCCACCCCTGACGGAGAAACGTCTGAGTACTGCAAAGTGGGGAGATGGTTAGTCTTTGCAAGATCCGGGAATAACGCGGGGGGGGGTCAACTTTCCACCTTTTATTTGTGTGCTTTAAGATTGCTTTGCATGTTCTCTGGGCGCGAGAAGGGAAATGGCTTTCCTTGCATCCCCTTGTGCTGGAGGTGGGAAGGGAGAGAAACGATGCTGTGTCTTAAGCGCTGGAAGCAGATTTTCTTTGGGAGAACATTTTAGAAATTGCTGCAAAAATTACGATAAAACCACAAAGATCTGGCAGTTGGAGAATTAATGTACTGGGTATTTCACAGTGTGTAAGAAAAGTGTTTACTGGTGACCTCTGGTTTCTTTCACCTATTGGTTTCTTATTTTACCTATTATTGCTTTTTCAGCACCTTGCCCTAGAATTTCTACAGAAGTTGGGGCAGCGCAGTCACTAGGGCAGTGATGGCGAACCTTTTGGGCTTGGTGTGTCAAAATTTTTGAAAATGCCTAACTCCACTCTGCTGGTGTGTCGCCCCACCCCCAACTTTTAATGGCACTTTGACTATTGCTACTTTTAATAGTAATTTTAAATTGAACTGAACTGAAAACAACTATAGAACACATTGCATTTTATTTAACATGATTAGTGACTTTTTTGTTGCTGAGTTTTACTAGATAATAAAAGAGGTCTGCCAAAAATCTCTGCCCTAAATGTTAAAGACAAAAAATGTCAGGGCCCTGAGGGAAACACTGGCGTGTCACCCAAAATGACCTCGCGTGTCAACAGTGACACGCGTGTCATAGGTTCGCCATCAGGGCACTAGGGCGTGCGTCACCCTGGGGCTGGGTGCGTGCATTACCCATACCCGCCCTAGGGTGACATCGCGCGTCACCCTAATGACCCCCCGGGCACCCCCTCCAAGATTCAAGGTCTAACCGAGCGTCCTCGGTGCCAAGTGTCCTCCGGCAGTCCAAGGCCTTCTGAGGAGAAGGCCTTGGACCGTCCGGTAGTCCGGGGGCTTCTGAGAAGGCCCAATGCATCGATGTATAATTTATTAGGTTTTTCGCGCCTGCGCAGAACGTTTCTGAGGGCAAGGGCTGCCCATTTGCCCTCAGAAACATTCTGCGCAGGCGTGAAAAACCTAATAAGTTACGCGTCGATGCATTGGGCCTTCTCAGAAGGCCCCGGACCGCTGGACGGGGCAGAAGCTCCGAGGCCTTCTCCCGGCCTCGGAGAGCCTCCGGTGGGTGATGCGCACAGCGGCGGTGACGTGCGTGGGTGCGCGCATCACCCCTTCTGCGCGCGCCGCCGCCCCCCGCCACGTTCTGTCGACGTCCCTGAGTTGGGGAAGCTGAGAGACAGAAGTCAAAATCTTCCCTTTGAGACTTTCATTCCAGAATGTCTCACTGGGCAATCCTGCCTAACTATAGGCAAGCGGAGCTCTGCACCGGGCTAGGATGTCGTAAACATGTTGGAAAGCATGTTTTCGGCACCCTGGGAGTAAGCGGTGCTAGCGCAGAAGCCGCCACCATTTACTCCGCCACCTACCTGGGCCTGGACCAGCTGATGCAGATGAGTTCTTCGCCGGTGGTGCGGGGAAGGCGGGGAGGGATGGTGAGGGAAGGGGCCATTGGCCAGCCCAGGCTGGGAGGGGGCGGGGATATCGGCGCTAGGTTGTGGTGATATCACCCTGCGATAACTCAGACTCTGGAGTCTTTTTTAAAAACAGGCAGTTTTAGCTACTAGATCCTCTATTCTCTGTGAGGAGGATCCTCAGGCCTGTTTTCAAATTTATGATGATCTCATATTGCAGCATAGTCGCAGACATATCGCAGGATGTGCGGCCCACTAGACTGGACAGGAAGAGGGTGGTGACTCCCTAGTTTGATAGAGAGTGCCGATTTCTTAAAGACCAATTACGATCTATGTACGCCCTGTATAAGGATTCCGAGCTTTTACAACTTTCAGAGGAATTATTTACTTTGAGAAAGAATTTTGAGGAGAAAAAACATGAGTGTGCCTGGTCTCAATGGCAGAGGCTTCACTATGGTTGGGGTGGTAACTGTAAGTTTCGTACCGTCCTAGTCCGGGTTTACAACCTGATACGAGGTGGAGTCTCCTGCCCGTTGCTTTCGCCGCACTGAATGTCTCCAACAGCGAGGGGCTGGGGCCACCGCATACCGAATTGTAAATCCGGACTAGGACGGTGCTAAACTTACTGTACCACCCGCACCGTAGCAACACCTCTGCTTAATGCCAAAAGCTGATACTTACCTTTAAGAACCCTAAACCATTCTGGGAAATAGTGAGGGGCACATTTGGTAAGCCTGGCCCTGATCCGACAGTCATACCACTGAGGGTGTGGCGGCACCATTATGAGTCTCTCTTTCACAATGAGGATGAAGAAGCTCTGGCCTTGTACGGCCCCTTTCAAGTGAATCTCCCTGCCTGGCCCCCGGGTTTGGCTGAAAAGGTCAAGGAACTAATAATGCAGACAAAAGTACTAAAACAATTTTAAATGTGAAAAATGTCTTATTTAACTGTGTGTTTGTGTGTGTTGTCCCAGGAGGTCTCATTTGGTCCCTCCTGGGACCAAACTGTGTGTTTGGTCCCAGGAGGCCACTCGCTGCTCCTTTTTCAGGAGCAGCGCGTGGCCTCCTGGAACCAAGTGCCTCACTGGGACAAAGTGCCAAGGTAAGAGAAGACACGGCGAGTTAAGCAGCTGTGCGAGGAGAAGGGGCAGAAACTGGACAAGCCTGGGAGCTGATTCTGGAACAAGCCTGGGAGCTGAATCTGGGACAAGCCTGGGAGCTGATTCTAAAGAGAATTGCAGCCCAAATCGAAACAGGCCTACTCTGAGTAGGACCAGAGTTTACTCAAGAGTAAGAGCCCAGGGCAGAGACTAGAGTCTACTTTAGAGTAGGAGTCCAAAACAGAACAGGAGGAGGATACAAGAAGGAGAGAAAGCAGGCTAAACTTAACCTTAAGCAGAGTTAATCTTAAGCAGAATTTAAAACTTTTTAAGTGTATAATAGGCCAAATGTAAATTAAGGAGGCCAAATGTAAATTAAGTCAGCAGGAACCATAGCAACAGAAATTCCTGCCAGCAAAGCCCATCAGGTCCCACCCTTAGAGGCCAATCTTTTCAAACTTTCAGGTAGGCAGGGGGAGGAGCTGCATAACAGTTTAAATCTGGGGCTGGTTTGCGAGTGAGCCCTTTTCAGGAGCAGCGAGTGGCCTCCTGGGACCAAGTGCCTCACTGGGACAAAGTGCCAAGGTAAGAGAAGACACAGCGAGTTAAGCAGCTGTGCGAGTTCAGCAGCGGGGCGAGGAAGCCAGGCCCCACACACGGCCCAGCACTTCCCTTGAAGAGAGGAGAGCTCCAACAACATTAAGGTACCCAAACTTTGATAAACCCATAACTTACACACAAAAGCTAAGCAGTCAGACAGCCTGCAGAGGGGTGGGGGCTATCCAGTGTTTTGCACTGAGTGTCACATGTATGACTATCTGCCTCTTGGGCATAAGTCATGGGTGTGTGCTCGGTGCAAAGAGCTCCAGGCTCTCAGGGAACGGGTTTGCTCCCTTGAAGCCATGGTTGCTGACCTGGAGAAGCAGAGACAGGAAGAGAGGGACCAGGGTGAGACTTCTAGGGACTTGGAGGCGTCGTCCCACCCTCAGTTGGCCAGCTCCTCAGCTGCCAGGGAAGGGAGTCTCAAGGATGAAGGACGTCACTCTGGAAAAGAGGGAAACAGTTCCCCAGTGGGGACCCCTTCTTCAGGTGATGGGCCCGTATCCAGTCGCACTACGGATAGTCCTCTGGGGAGGGGGGCTTCTCTATAGTCAGGAACATAGAGGGGGGGTCTGTGATGGATGTGAGGACCGCACGGTGACTTGCCTGCCTGGTGCGAAGGTTGCGGACATCACCTCTCATCTAGATAGGCTGGTAGAGAGTGCTGGGGAGGAGGTAGCGGTTGTGGTGCATGTTGGCACCAACGACGTGGGGAAATGTAGCCGGGCGGTCCTGGAGGCCAAATTTAAGTTGCTAGGTAGGAAGCTCAAATCCAGGACCCCAAAGGTAGCGTTCTCAGAAGTGCTACCTGTTCCACGCGCAGGGCCAGCTAGGCAGGCGGAGCTCAGGGGTCTCAATGCGTGGATGAGACACTGGTGTCAGGAGGGGGGGGTTAGGTTTATTAGGCACTGGGGAACGTTTTGGGAAAAGTCGGGCCTGTACAAGAGGGACGGGCTTCACTTGAACCAAAACGGAACCAGACTGCTGACGTGTAACATTAAGAAGGTGGCAGAGCAGCTTTTAAACTGACTCCTGGGGGAAAGCCGACAGGAGCCGAGGGGCATCCGGTTCGGAACTCCTCATCTCTAGGGAATGAGGGTGCAGCGGATTGGGAACAGTCAAGTAATAACAGAGTAAGAATTAGGAGTGGTAGCGTGATGGGACATGACAGCCAGTCTAGCAGGACAGAAGGCTACAGGGATAAAGGTGCAAACATGCAGCCCTTCTTGGGGGACCTGGTATATAAGTGCTTCTATGCAAATGCCCGAAGTCTACGGGCAAAGATGGGAGAACTGGAATGTTTGGTGGCTAGGGAAAACATTGACATAGTAGGTATAACAGAAACCTGGTGGAATGCGGAGAACCAGTGGGATACTGCAATTCCAGGATATAAACTCTATAGGAGGGATAGAGAGGGGCGTGTTGGAGGTGGGGTGGCCATCTATGTCAAAGAAGGGGTAGAATCCACCAGAATATTGCTGGAGGGGGGCTCTGACTCCTCCGTAGAATCACTCAAGATCTGGCACTCTCAGTGGGGTCCAAGATCTGGATCAAGATCTGGTCAGGGATGTAAATGTTACCGAACCTTTTGGGAACAGTGACCATGCTGCGATCTGTTTTGCCAATATCATTATGCCTTTGTACAAATCGATGGTAAGGCCATCTGGAATATTGTGTCCAGTTCTGGTCACCACACCTCAAAAAGGATATAGTTGAATTGGAAAAGGTGCAGAAAAGAGCGACCAGAATGAGTTGTGGGCTGGAGCACCTCTGTTATGAGGAAAGGCTACAGCATTTGGGGCTTTTCAGTCTAGAAAAAAGGCGCCTGAGGGGGGACATGATTGAGACGTATACAATTATGCATGGGATGGAGAGAGTGGATAGAGGGAAATTCTTCTCCCTCTCGCACAACACTAGAACCAGGGGACATGCACTAAGATTGAGTGGAGGGAGAGTTAGAACGGATAAAATATTTCTTTACCCAGCGTGTAATTCATCTGTGGAACTCGTTGCCACAGGATGTGGTGATGGGACCTGGCCTAGATGCCTTTAAAAGGGGTTTGGACAGATTCATGGAGGAAAAAACCATTCCTCCAAAAAACCAGGTTACAAGCCATAAGCAACCTCCTGGTTTTAGAAATAGGTTTTCTCTCTGCCAGGTGCAGGGGAGTGACAGCAGTAAACAGGTTATCTTGTTGGCTGTGTGCTCCCTGAGGCATCTGGTGGGGCCACTGTGAGATACAGGAAGCTGGACTAGATGGTCCTTTGGCCTGATCCAGCAGGGCTGTGTGTGTGTGTGTGCGTGTGTGTGAGAGAGAGAGACAGACAGACAGACAGAGACTGACATGCAAGGATCTCTTTTTTTCACCAAGTCACACTTCCAAAAATCAGCTCCTTCCTCCCCCACCTTTCCAAAGTACAAAAATAAGCCAAAAATCAAAATCAGAGAGACAGAAGGGCTCCGAAAATAATTACAATTTAAAATCCATGTTAATTAACAATTAGCTGCTGATTGGGCAGATAAGGGGCAGGGCTTGGCGTACCCCCTGCAAGAGGTCCGCGTACCCTTAGGGGTATCCGTACCACAGGTTGAGAACCCCTGATTTAGACATTAATAAACTACAATTAAATTTTTTTAAAAAAACACCCCAAATTATGGTTTTCTCCAGATCTTGAAAGTCTAGACTGGAGATTGAGAGGAGAGAGAATTGAGCAAGTTAAATATTATAAATATCTGGGAGTAACCTTCCACTATAACTTGTCTTAGGCTACCCACCAAAAGTTCACTTTTAATCTAGCCTCCCAAACATCTCAGGTGATCCTTCGTTTTTTTTCTTTAAGCAGGGTAATGCCTATATTCCAGCGGCCCTCAGAGTTTTCAATGCGAAAGTGATACCTCAATTCCTTTATGGAGCTCCAGTTTGGCTGAGTTTGTCAAATTGCCGATGTGAGTCCTTACAGGCTGGGTTCCTGAGGAAACTACAGGGTTTACCAAAGTATGTTCCGAATGCACCCTTATATTTAGAATTGGGGCAGTCCCTTTTGGAAACGAGGGCGTGGAAAGCTATATTCAGATATTGGCTCCGAGTTTCCTTTCATTCTAATATGGATAGTCTGACATTTCAGATGTTATCTGACTCGGTGCCTCCTAAGGGGTTAAACATGGTATGGGAGAAGGTGAGGTCTTGGGTTATTCCCAAGAAGAGCTGTGTATTCTCTCAGAGATTGAGGTGTTAGGGAAACTCAATTTAAGATTTCGGGATGTGGAGTATCAGAATCTCCATTCCTTAGCTGAAGCATCCTGCTCACCACGTGTTTTTTTCACATCCCTATGCCATGTACCCAGTCAGCATCATATTTGGCGATATTAATGGACTCCAGTGAGCGGCGAGCGATGTCATGTGCCAGGCTTAATGTTACCCCCTCGCAGGTTTCCTTCAGTAGATACTTTAAAATACATTATGTTGGCCATACTTGTCCCTGTGATGGGAGTTCTATTGAGTCCTTAGGTCAGCCCTTTACAAAACTCCTCACGTAGTAAGTATTTAGATCCTATCCTTATAAGTATATCTGGGTGGGCGGATGCGGAGAAACGGGTCTATCTTTTAAATGAGGTATCCCCTGTGGCAAAATTTGTCAGGTTGGCAAAATTTGTCAGGTTGGGAATAAATTTCTTGCTAGGGTGGGTTGATCTGAGTGCGATGCTCTGTGAGAAGAAATGGCCGTGTGTAGAGAGATCAAGTTTTATTTGTATGTTCTGTGGGGCTTTGTTATGTATTTTGCTTTTTATGCCAATAAAGGTTCTAATGAATGAAAAGTGCTGATACCCTATGCCCCGTTGTAGCCCAGGCCGACTGTACATGGCCTCCCTGGAAGCAGTTCAGCTTCAGAGTTGGCCTACATCTGAGGAGGCCCATTGCGGCCCATGCCGCTTACACCTGGGGAAGGGGACAAATGTCCCCTTCTCCCGAGGTGTGCCTGGGCCGGGCTGGTGCAGTCCGCAATGGCCATAGGATACAGCGGCCGGTCCTTTAGGGTGGCTGGGCAAAGTTACGTAAGATTGGGCTGCCCATCTGCTTCTTTTCAGTTTTTGAGTCAGGATTTGATGTTGAAAAGACATGGCTCTGAAATGCATTGTTGTTCCTGCTCCCCCAGAATGCAGAATGACAATGCGGATTCACTCTGGAGGATCCAATGGCCCCCTCCCTTGCCCGCTGGATCGCCTACACGGCCGCCAGGGGACCAATTACCTACCTCCCGCGGCCGCATCCTCAGTCCTGTAACAGAGTGAGGGAGGCAGGCCTCCCTTACACACGAGGTGGCGCGAACGTGCTTTATGGCACGTTCGCGACGTCTTGGAACTACGGAGCGCTCACTCCGCCATTCCGAAGATCCGGTGGATTGTGCAATGAATCAATGAGCATTAAGGCCTTCCCCCTTGAAATGCTCAAAAGGATAGTTATGAGAACTGTCCCCTCCCAGAAAATTATCAGAAATTTTCTCTCCTAATGGGAACCATGTAGTCAGAAAAGAAACACAAATTTCCAAACAAAAGAACAAACAATGCAGCTTCCTTGTGTAGCTTTTCCTGTACAGTTTTACTTGTACATCCATTTTGTCTCATTTAAACTGCTGGAACACCAATCTAGATAAATTTGTAGGAAATGTTAATAGGTACTTGACACTTGAAAAAGACTTCAACATCTCCTTTTGGTGAGGAAAGGAAATGTAAATATTTTAAATGAAAGTGAATAAATTGTTTCCTCTGGGGAGGGAGACGTTCCTTTCCTGCCTGTGCTGGAGATGCTGAGGGAGTCTGGGGTCCGGACACTGTCTAAGGGCATTTTTCTCTTTACAGGGACAGGTGATTTTCGAAGATGTGGCCATGTATTTCACAGAGAAAGAGGCAGCTCTGCTGGACCCAGACCAGAGATCCTTGTACAGGGAAGTCATGCTGGAGAATTACAGGAATGTGGCCTCACTGGGTAAGGGGGCTCCATCGTCCGTGTGGTCAGTGTTTTTTTCTGGCCCTTGTTTTTTTAGGAAGGCGTGTTTGCTTGCTCTAAAAGAATAGTTTTATGCAGTTGATTTCCGTGCAGTTGATTTCTATCGTCTGTGTGGTCAATGGCTTTTTCTGGCCCTTTATTTTGGAAGGCATGTTTAAAAAGAATGGTTTTACTCAGTTGATTTGATCTGGCTCAGTTGGTAGAGCCACAGTCTTGCAAGCCCAAATATTGGTGAATGGCAAGTTCGAGACACGCCACCGACAAAAAGCTGGGAAAGTCTCTGTGATTAGAGATAAGAGCTGCCAGCTGTGTCGGTCAAGTGTGGTAGGCGATGGTCAGCGGAGAGGCCAGACTGCAAAAGGATACCATCTGGGAAGTAGTTGTTCGTGAAAGATATATTGTAAAAAAACAATGGGGGGGGGGTTGGAAAGCCTGCCCATGTACACCGCCTTCGATGAAAGTCAGAGAAATCTACTGACCAAGAAAGGCGATATATAAATACTGTATATTATTATTATTATTATTATTATTATTATTATTATTATTATTATTATTATTATTATTATTATCTGCCTTCACAAGGATATCTGTGGGAGTTCAATGATTTTCGAGCTGAATTTTCTGTCCTCTTCTCTTTCCCAAGGGGGATATCCAGTGGCCAAACCTGACCTCATCATCCAGCTGGAACGAGGGGAAGATCCATGGGTGCCGGAAGCTCAGGAACTGCATGAAGAGGCGTCTGGCTTCCGTTGGGGTAAGCCAGCAAATCAGCACCCAGAATAATAGTACAGCTACCCTCTTAAAGTGAAATATTTTCCTGTAACTTTTATGTCATTATAATTTCACATATTTCTGTCCGGTCTTTCTAGAAAACATTCCATCTTTGTTAGACGTACTCTTAGACGTACTGTATTTGTAGAATACGTAAACTATACTAGAACAAGTATTAGCCCAGTCCTCTGCTTTCCCCCACACCAATGCAGTCTGGTCAAAATAGCTTGCGCTGTACCCTGCAGAGGGATAGTCCCGGGCGTCTGCACTGGGTAAGAGAGTGAGCCTCCAGAGCGCAGATGGGTCTACCCAGACACAGGTTGGGGGATCCGGTCAGCGATGAGGGTTTGGAATTGGTGAACACTGCTGCCACCGAACACCCCCTTCTAGAACTTGATCTGCCCTCCTCCCCACCCCATCTCTACCCTGTTACGCCGACCCCCCACATACATGCCGGCCTACCTGGGTCAGTGGGCCTTTGCTGGTGGGCCGCTTGGGCCTCCCTATCGGCACTCCAGCAGCAAGCAACTTCACGTGCTGTCGGAGACTCTTTTCTGACTGCTGAAACCTTGTTCTGACAGCTGTTCAGCACGAGAAGATTGGGCTGTACAACATATCTGTACATCAAGAAACAAAAACACTGATCGAAATGAGGAGTGGACCGAGGCTGGCAAAATTCTCCTTTGCTTTTCACTAAAACTTTGTATTCCACCAGGCAGAGCCAGGTATGAAATAGTGGCTGGAGTAGGCAGACATAGAATGCAGGAGCAGGATGTCCCTGAGGACATGAGCTTTCGAGGTGTCATTTCTCAATTTCACTACTAATCCAGAATCTCTCATTGTTCCAGGAAGCAACAAACAAGAAAATGGGGATAAGTGGGATTTCTATGTCATCCTCGTCGATCCAGAAAAAGAAGATGGAAAGAGCATGGAACAATGCTTTCAATGTGCAAAAACATTCAGTAGTAAATCAATATTGAAAAGACATCAAAAAACCCACACAAGGGAGAAACCCTATAAATGTGTCGAGTGTGGAAAGAGTTTCAGTACAAAATCAAACCTGACTGTGCATCAAAGAATCCACTCAGGGGAGAAACCCTATAAATGCTTGGAGTGTGAAAAGAGCTTCACTCAGAAGTCACTCCTGACTCTGCATCAAAGAAACCACACAGGGGAGAAACCGTATAAATGCTTGGTGTGTGGAAAGAGCTTCTCTACTAAGTCATACCTGTCTGTGCATCAAAGATGCCACACAGGAGAGAAACCCTATATGTGCCTGGAGTGTGGAAAGAGCTTCAGTTATAAGTCATACCTGACTGTGCATCAAAGAGTCCACACAGGAGAGAGACCCTATAAATGTTTGGAGTGTGGAAAGAGTTTCAAGGTGAGCACAAAACTAACATTCCATCAAAGAAGACACACAGGAGAGAAACCTTATATGTGCTTGGAGTGTGGAAAGAGCTTCATTAGTAACTCATTCCTGACTGTGCATCAAAGAACCCACACAGGAGAGAAGCCCTATAAATGCTTAGAGTGTGGAAAGAGTTTCAGTGAGAAGTCAGTCCTGACTGTGCATCAAAGAAGCCACACAGGGGAGAAACCCTATACGTGCTTGGAGTGTGGAAAGAGCTTCATTCGGAAGTCATACCTGACTGTGCATCAGAGAAACCACACAGGGGAGAAACCCTATAAGTGCTTGGAGTGTGGAAAGAGCGTCAATTGTAGAAAAGACCTGACTGTCCATCAAAGAAGCCACACAGGGGAGAAACCCTATAAATGCTTGGAGTGTGGAAAGAGCTTTAGTACGAAGTCACACCTGACTGTGCATCAAAGAAACCACACAGGGGACAAACCCTATAAATGCTCAGAGTGTGGAAAGGGCTTCAGTGCAAGGTCTCACCTGACTGTGCATCAAATAAGCCACACAGGCGAGAAACCCTATAAATGCTTGGAGTGTGGAAAGCGATTCAGTGTGATCACAAAACTGACTGTGCATCAAAGAATCCACACAGGGGAGAAACCCTATACATGCTTGGTGTGTGGAAAGAGCTTCAGTCAGAAGTCATACGTGACTGTGCATCAAAGAAGCCACACAGGGGAGAGGCCCTATAAATGCTTGGAGTGTGGAAAGAGCTTCAGTGCGAAGTCATTCCTGACTGTGCATCAAAGAACCCACACAGGGAAGAAACCCTATAAATGCTTGGAGTGTGGAAAGAGCTTCAGTCAGAAATCAAGCCTGACTGTGCATGAAAGAAACCACAGAGAAGAAACCATATAAACGCTTGGAGTGTGGAAAGAGCTTCAGTCAGAAGTCATACGTGACTGTGCATCAATGAACCCACACGGGAGAAACCCTATTACTGCTTGAAGTGTGGAAGGTCCTTCAGTCAAAACATAAGCCTGACTTTCCATCAAAGAACCCACACGGGGGAGAAACCCTGTACGTGCTTGGAATGTGAAAAGAGCTTCAGTTGGAGCCCAAGCCTGACTTTTCATCCAATAATCCACACAGTAGAAACCATGTAAATGTTTGGATGTCTCCGCCCCCGCAACTACTGAAAGTTTTTCTTGCCTCCCGGGGAGAACTTTGAGAACCACTGGTCTAGAATATGATCTAATGCAAGGGTTCCCAATCTTTGGAGTTCTGTGTACCCCTACGCAGGCCTCCAGTTGCCCCGTTTACCCCCAGACGCCCTGCCCCCACGTTTCCCAGAGGAATAGGCTACAGCCCTGTCGAATCAGCAGGGCTGTACCCTTTTTTTCGGGTTGCGGCTCGAGCGGGAGGACCTGCCCACCCACCCCACAACCTGGGAAAAACAGCTACAACCCTCTTGATGTCCCCTGAAGCTCTCCCTACCTGTTCTCCTGGCCGCCACCATATTTGATGTAGTGGAATCTCGCAAGATCCACGATGGCAGCGTCGAAATCTCACGAGTGTTTCACGTCCCCCACGAGATTTGGGCATCGCTATCTTTGATCTTGCGAGATCCGAGATGGCGGTGGCCAGGAGAACAGGTAGGGAGAGCTACAGGGGGCAATGGGAGGGCTGTAGCCATTTTTCCCGGGTTGTTGTGAGGGTGGGCGGGTCCTTTCCCTCGCTCTGCGACCCAGGAAAAATGGTCCTGCTGCCTGTCATCAGCTGCTGATCGCAGCAGCTGATAATGGGCAAGCGTCTCACGTACCTCCTGCCTGCGGTCCACGTATCCATAGGGGTATGCATATCACAGGTTGGGAAACCCTGGTCTAATGGATAGCTTTCCTTTTTATTATTCTTGGAGATAGGAACTAGACAAGGATGTCCATTTTTGACATTTAGAGTTGGCTCCGCCTCCCGTATCTGCGACTTCATCATTCGTGAATTTGTCTTACTGCAGATGCGTCGAGGTTACAGGGGGAGCAACCTGAAAACGTTTTTTAAAAGAAAAGTTTAAAAAGTGGTTTTCATACCTTTTTGTGGCAAAGCACTGTGTTGTTCCTTCTGCAAACTGAAATCGTGCTCCGAAAGCACAGCCGCATATACTTAAGAGGATTGTGCTGTTAGCGTGTGCTATTTGACAAAGATAAAAACATATGGGATTTTAAATATAATTCTAATGAATTTAAAATTACTTTATATGCAGTTGATATTTTGTTTCTGAACCCCAGATATCTATCCCTAAATTACAGTGAAATCCACCGTAAGTGCTCCGGCGTTGGAGCAAGTGCTCCAGCGCCGGAAGCCTTTGAAACGTGCCGTAAGGCACATTCGCGCCAACTTGGGAGTAAGGGAGGCCAGCGCAAGGCCGGCCTTTCTTACTCCGTCGCCGGACCGAGGATGCAGCCACCGGAGGCAGGTAAGTCTCCCGCTGGCAGCCGCATGGGCAGTCCAGTCGGCGAGGGAGGGTGGCCTTTGAACTGGGAGGGGGCGGGTCTGCTCAGCCGTTACACGGCATCCTCCGACTTCCGCCAGCTATTTAGCTGGTGGAAATCCAAGGACACCCATCAGGCCGGCCCCTTCCCCGTTTTACACCCCTTCCCCGAGTTGACCTCCGGCTCGCCGCATGGCGGAAATAGACGGCCAAATCCTGTATAAGGATTCAGCAGCAGATCCTTACAAGGATTTGGCTGTTAATTAAATTGATGAATATATTTGAAGAGAGATCTGGATACTTTATTGATTGTTCTAAATCTGATGTGATTCCACAAGGGGTCAGTATTCACAAAATGTATTTTCGATATGGTAATTTTGATGGTGCCCGAATGTTGTTAAATGTTTAGGAGTTTGATTTCCCCGAGATATAAAACAAATGATTGGGTTAAATGTCAATAAATTGGTATTTTACATTACGTGTATTATTGTTCACTGATCCATCACTGATATTCATGAATATGTATCAGCCTCTGACATCTGCCTATAGATTTGAACTTAACAGAGGAGCAATGAAAATGAGCTCTTGTTGCCTCACTGTTTCCAATTGACTTAAAGCACTGGAAGGATATTTTTCCTCCTGTTGTGTGAAGATTCTCATGGCTTGTTATCAGTTGCAGCAAGATCGGAAATATGGGTGAAGAAGCCATGTATTATTTTGTTGAAAGAACAAATAAAATTTATTTATTATCAAAAAGTCTGATGATATTCCTTTAACGCAAAAAAACTCCAGCGAACCAAAGAAAAAGGAACTCCAGCGAACCGAAGAAAAAGGAAGCGCATAGGATTATCCAGCAGACCAAAGACGTTAAAAAAAGACGCTGCGTTAAAGGAATATCATCAGACTTTTTGATAATAAATAAAATTTTTATTTGTTCTTTCAACAAAATAATACATGGCTTCTTCACCCATATTTCCGATCTCGCTGCATTTTTCCTCCTGTTGTAACCCAGTGTATTGAGGACCATTTGCAATTATCAACATTTAAACAAATGGGTTATAAATTACAACTATGGATTCATATAAATAGGAGCCATTTCGAAGCCATTTTATTTGTTTCCAAAATGTAGTTATGCATGGTTTATTTATTGTTGATGGATATCAGTTATTAATGTAGATTGACACGAATCTGTCTCTGTATACCTTTTTTTAAATGTCAGTGTACGTAGTATTGCTGTTATATGTACATATATATCGGAGAATTTAGTAGTACCTATTGAGAAAGATTTTAGCTAATCAATTATAATGAACGTTTGATCAAAAAGATTGGTTCTTACATGAGTTACAGCGCAATCCTACAGGGGGCGCCGCCGATGGAACGAATGTTCCTTCGCCGGGAGACGTCACGAACGTTCCGTAAAGCACGTTTGCGATGACTCGTTAGTGGGGATGGCCGGCGCAGAAACTGGCCTTCCTTGCTCCGGCGCTGGATCGCCCCTGCGGCTGCCAGACCAGGTAAGCAGGGATCCAGTGGGGGCGGTTCGTCAGGCGAGGTAGGAGGGCCTTTGGCCTAGCCGGCCCGGGAGGGGATGGGCGATTACCTTGGCCATATCCCGGTCCCCACCGGGCGGCTAGGCTGTTACACGGCCGAAATTGGTGGAGGCCGGTCAAGCCGCCCAGCATTTACACCCAGGGAAGGGGGCTAACGTCCCCTTCCCCGAATAGACCTCCGGCCCGGCGGCAAACTTCATTAGCTGTCAGCATCTGTTCTGGGAGGAAAACTGCAAGAGCTCTGTGGAGGAATTTCCTCCTGGAGCTTTGAGTGCAACAAGTACCGTATTTTTTGCTCCATAAGATGCTCTTTCCCCCCCAAAAAATAGGGGGAAATGTTAGTGCGTCTTATGGAGCGAAGTTTAAAAAATGTAAAATAATACTTAAGAGGGCTTGTGGGGGCTTTGGGGAGACCTGCGCAACCCTCTGCAGGCCTCCCTGAACTTCAGTTCGGAAAACCGGAAATGGCCGAAAAGAGCCATTTATCACTGAACTGAAGATCGGGGAGGCCTGCAGAGGGTTGCGCAGGTCTCCCCAAAGCCCCCACAAGCCCAGGTAAGTAGAAAACATTTTTCCCTATTTTTTGCTCCATAGGATGCAAGCGTCCTATGGTCCGATGCATCCTGTGGAGCGAAAAATACGGTCATTGGATTGTTTCATTGTCTGAGATTTGTGCTGTTGTTTTAGCATTCTGCTCTAACGTTGATTTAAAAACTGTAATGTTAAGAGCAAATCTGGTCTCCTGTAAACTCCATTTTGAGCAGGTTTTGCAGAAACTCTGTAGCATGGTGATTGGCCGGCATCCAAATTCTCAGAGGCCCGAGAATGCTCTCAGTTCTTGTCATGCTGGCGGTGCATCTCAGGAACTCGTAATCTGTTTGGGAATGAGATTAGGGCAAGGCCATTCCCAATTAACTCAAGATACCTGTGAATCTCCCGATTGGGAGGGGGTGAGTACTGGTTACATAATCTTTTGGAAGCAACTGAGCAGATCCGTCTTCCACGGGGTGACTTGACCTGTCAATCATTGGGCATCTCTAAATTGTACTTACGTGGCCCAGACTAAGGCGGGCTCTCTCGTCAATTTTGCTACCCCTGTGCTTGCCTCCACTCAACTCTGTGGATGGGGGGGAAGGCAGGCAGGCCAGCAAGCAAGCAGGCAGGGGGGCCAGTGAGTACCGATGACTTGGGGGGGGGAGAGAGGCACCTCTATCCCACTTCCCTTTACTTACCAGAGGTCTATATCCACATATGCTTCTCTTCCCCCCTCCCTCTCACGCAAGCTGAGAAACATGCGCTGCAAATAGAAGCTGAGCAGAGGAAAGGCTGCATGCGGAGCTCCGGTAAGTAGACAGGTGAGCAGGCATCCACTGTGGCTAGGGAGAGGGGCACCCCATCCCATTTCCCTTTACTTATTGGAGCTCTGTGCGCAGCCTCCCTCCCTCTCCTGCGCCAATTCCCAGCACGCGCTGCTCCTGTTCACTTCAAACAGACGCAGCACAGAGGACGGAGAGAGGCTGCGCATTTCACTCCAGTATGTGGTGGAGACATCTGCTTATTGTGTTTGTCTCTGGATACTGTTCTGTGTATGGATTGGATTGTGATTTATGGTAGTATTTGTTGTGGATGTTTTATAGTTTATTTTATGTTTGTCTTTATGCCAATAAAGGTTTCATTCATTCAGTAAGAAAGGATGGATAAACAAAGTATAATTTTGTCTTCAATTTATCCTAGTTCATAGGTTTACATAAGAAATTTCTGGCCACCCATCTTCTGTGAACTGTTCTACTTTCTACCTCCTGTGTTGGGTTTTGATGTGTTAACTTGTCCTTTGTGAGCAGATACATATGTTGGGCCTGTCAGCCATTTTCTCTGCGTCTCCCATGGTGTGAGAACTGCCTGCTTTTCCGCTGCACTGTTCTCATGAGATGTTGGGCTCAAAGCCTATGACCTCAACTGCAGCTGGCTGTTTCCCACCAGTGTCATCAGGGTGAAGTAATGAGAGGTGCAATCCTGTGTTTTCCTCACAATCTTGAGAATATTTTGACATTTAAGAGAATATGTTTATCTCTTACTGGTACTGTACTATTTATGGTTGTAACGTCCGAAAGCTTATGAAGGTTTCCGGGCTCCGGCTAATGGGCAAGGTATGCACTCCCCAACCCTACTTCAACGCCAAGCCTGCCTTCGGCCCAACTATCGTCCGCTTTAGCAAACTGCTAGCGCTTCCCTTCTCCCCAGTTCCACTCTGCCGAGTTTGCTGACTTAAGGCAAGAGCAGGAGGTAGAAGAGATAAGATAGTAGAGGGGATTTCAAAATTTTACTTCCTCCCAATCCAATTGGTCCATTGTGGTCCCCAATTCTCTCCAGGTCAGTCAGAAGATACGCACACCAAGATCTAAAGTAAAAGGTTTATTTAGAATATTTGAATCAAAGCTGTTAGTACTTAAGCGATTGACAGAGCAATGTGACGTAACATTTGTGCCGGTTTAACCAACGGCGCAGCGAGAACGGGAGGTCCCAGAACGGAAAAGGGATTCAAATCCCCTTTGAATTCCTCTTTTGGAGGGGATTTGAATCCCTTTTCCGTTCTGGGCCTCCCATTCTCGCTGTGCTGCTGGTTAAACCGTCACAAAAGTTGTCGGATTGCGCTGTTACTCTTGTTGCCCTGGCTGAGACCCCTATCAGTCTGGGTTATGGAACACCACGAGTGCGGAGGAAGTACAGTATCTCAGTATTGGGCCTTATGCCTGAAGCAGCCCAAACCAAAGTCACTCCATTTTGTACAGGGTCTTCCAGCTGTCTCAGCAATATAACGTTAAGTGCCTTCTAATTGTTTCACCCAAATAGTCCCCGCTTTTGTTTTCAAGATGGGTCCAGCAAAGCTTCTTGCGACAGCAAGCATACTAGATCTCTCAAGCTCAGAATGTTCAAGGAAGGGGGGAAGAGGGGCGGAGAACTGCTGGCAGGGGTGTGAAGTAATGGAAAACTTCCACAGGCTATTGCATTGCTTTGCCTCTAGAGCAGTGGTTCCCAACCTTTTTAGCACCAGGACACGCTTTTGCAGAATGACAATCTGTTGGGACCCCCCTAAGACCTAGGGCCGGAAGTGATGTCATTGAGTAAATATTAACAGAGCTGCTAAAAGGCAAGCAGAAAGTAACACAAGGTGAGCAAACAAGCGCCAAGAGAGCATCAGACAATGCTTTCTCTGCAGAGTGGGAGGAGTGAGCTAATATTAACAGAGATGCATTGGCCAGGAATGTTCATGCCGCCGCCATCTTGGGGGGGTGGACATCCAGCCAACATCCCACAACCCCCCTGAAACCGCTTATGACCCCCGGGTTGGGAACCACTGTTTTAATCCCACACGATTGCACTTGGTCCAATTTTTGACCACAGAAATAGAAGATACTAGCTTAAGTAGCCTTACCATCTGTCATGGAAAACCCGCGTCTGTTCCGGGCTCCAGTCCCGGATCGGTCCCCAGCTTTCCAGACCCAGTGGAAGCCTCCTCTGCCACTGCTTTCAATGTGAGAAAAACTCACCTTTTTTCCCGGTGATGCCATCTTGGATCTCGTGGTGCCCAAATCACATGAGGGCACATGAGGCAGTAGATGGCGCCGCTGGGAAAAAAGGTGAGTTTTTCACTTTGAAAGCTGTGGAGGTTTGGGAGCAGCAGGAGACCTGGCCAGCTCGGATTCATATTAGGCCAGGCTCCAGAGGCGGTGGTGGCCACCGCCGCGAAGATGATGCTGACCAGGATAGTTGGATGGTGGCCACCGCTGCAAAGAAAACGACGGTCGGTGGTAATGGCAGCTGCCACCACCACCACCACCGCAAAGAAAATGACGATGACCAGGAGGAAGGATGGATGGCAGTGTTTGTGGCGGCGGCGGCGGCAGCTGCCGCAAAAAACAATCAGGATGGCGGCAATGGAGGCGGCAGTGGCCACCGCAAAGAAGAAGACGACGTGGATGGCGGTGGGACAGGTAAGTAAAATAATTAATTCATAAATAAATAAATTGTTTTGTTTTATATTAATTAAATGTTGGGGGACGGGAAAATCGGTAAATTCTAACACAGGTAACAATTTCAGACAGCTACCTAGTCCAAATCTGTCTGATTTTGCAGCCATAGGCCAGACTCGGATGTTTAGCATGTTTACTATGAAGTAATCTCACTAAGTTCAATGGAACATTCTTTCATCAGTGTGTTTAGGAATGAAGCTGTAGAACAGTGATGGTGAACCTATGACACGCGAGATCATTTAGGCTGACACGCGAGGTCATTTAGGCTGACACGCAGCGCGTTTCCCCAAGGCAGTGCATGGCACAAACACTGTTTTGACCTCATGTCTCCTGAAAATACGTGAGATCTTGTCCGTGATACCTTTTAAATAGGGTAGAGGCAACCACTTCCGTTCTTTATTTTCAGTTATCTCACGTTCCCTCTCTTTTTCTTTTTCATTAATCTCCTCCACTGTTGGGATGTGATTCATTTTTTCCAATTGTTTTTTCCAAACAGCTTCAATTTGGTTTATTTTATATCCATTTGCCATTAACGAGTTCCTGATAATTAATTTCTCTTTATTTAGGGAGTTCTGGTCGCAAACATGCAATGCTCTATAAATTAGTGAATTAATTAGTGAATTTTCAGGAGACATGAGGTCAAAACTGTGTTTGTGCCCACTATAAAAAATGAACAATTATTAGGAAATCCGAAAGATAAGAGACCAGAACTATCTAATCCAGGAGTTTATGAAATTCCTTGTAATAACTGTAATTGTACATATGTGGGAAATATGGGACAACCAATAAAGGTGAAGGTGCAAGAACATGTACGGGCTGCTAAAACTCTTCAAGAGGAGAAATCAGCACTTGCTGCCCACGTGGCAAATACTGGACACGAAATTGCCTTCCAGAGAACCCATTCGCTCTTTACAGAAATTAACAACAGGCAAAGATTGAACCTGGAGGCGATTTCTATCTCACAAAGGAGATCAGGGTCTCTCCTGAATCGCCAGCAAGAACTGTCCTTTGTGAACCGCATCTGGCTTCCTTTCTTGAATAGATCGCACCAGCAACGTTGCGAAGTAGACTAGAAAGGTCATCCCCGGTCAATCCGGAAGCTGCGGTTCCCGTTTCCAAGCAACCACCCAGCGGTCTCTAAGGGTTCGCACAGTAATGCTACGAAAGGAGAGGTTACCCCTGACAAGCCTAGACATCATTTCCTTCTCTAATTTTATTAATTCAGTGACTCCTGTGCTTACTTGGAACTAAATGCTCAGCGGTCCCTAAGTGTTTGCAGCGCTAGAAGAAGAGGTTACCTCCGGTCAAACCAGGAACGGAACTCCCTTCTTCAATTAACTAATTTAGTGACTCCCATGCTTTTAGCACTTCCCTCTGCTTTTATACTTCTGTTTGCCCTTCAAGGCTCATGACCATCTACCGGCTTGTTGCTGTGAGTTCTGTTGTATTTGCTTTTGAAAAGGTCCCGAGGGCAGGAAGAAACGTAAAGCGGAAGAACTAAGGCTTTTTGTACTTGACTGACTTTGGATAATCCTGAAAGCGTTTACCCATTACTTGGGGTGTACGAGTAAATGGAATTTCTCCAGACAAGTTTTTGTATGTAAATCTTTATTTCTCTGGATTGAGGAAGAGGGCATTCCTGACCTGTGGGTTAGTCCCTCCCATCTAGAAGGCAAGGTCGGCTGTAGCTGAAGTTGTCTCCTCCCAGTGGGAGGGGCTTCCCAGACCTTAGTCCGACCTTGCCTTCTATGAGACAGGTCGCAGCTGTAGCTTGCTCCTTAGAATTTTCAGGACGTTACCTCAGATCCTTCGTTCTTTCATCTTCTTTCTTGTTCTTCTGTTTCCACTGATTTCCTTCTTCCTCCTACCCTTATCTGTCGTTCTCTCCCTTCCTTATCTACGAAGTGAGAATCGCCTCAGTGCCGACAGCACCTCGCGTTTGAGGCCTCGCCGCACCGGGAGGCCTCAACCCACGCTTTTCTCGCAAGCGCCATCTTGCGTCGCCTCAGGAGGGAGAAATCATCGTGCTGAGGTGCTGAGGCGGCGGCCGTACCAGCGTCGCCCAGCAGCCTTTTTCTCGGCTGACGCTGTGGAGCGGTCCTCCAAGAGGCCGTCTCCACACGTGCATACAGCCTCGAGCTTCCCCTCAGTTGTCTGAGCGGCTTTGGCCCGGACTCTATCCACTCAGCGGCTTTAGCCCCGAGGCAGCACGCACTGAGGGGAGCGCATTGATCTCCCCGGAGCCGGTAAGCACTTGTTGTCTTCTCCTCACAATGTCGGAGGGCGTGCAGGAGGCACCGGGAGCGGTAGTTCCTGCCCCGTCTGGGGAAGGATCTTCGGTCAGGCAATCGGACACACTCGACCCTGCCATTCAGGCCCATATCGCTAGAGCGGTTCAGGACGCGGTTCGGGGGGCTTTGAAGCTTCCCGCTTCTCTTCCTCAACGTGCGGAGAGACTGTTGCCGCGTCGTAGACGCAGGAGGTCCCCCAGCCCTCTCTCTCTCCCCTCCTCCGTCTCCTCTGAGGAGGAGGTTCTCTTGACCAAGCGTCCACGCAAGGTGCTAAAGTCCTCAGCTCGCAGGCACCATAGTGGCGGGAAATCCCTGAGGAAACGTAGGAGGCATGTCTACGTGGAGCTTTCCTCCTCCCAGTCCTCTTATGACTCTTCCAGCAAGGAGGAAGGGGAGCATTCGGGGGAGGATCCTTTTTTACAGGACTCCAATATAGATCGGTTATTTCCTCATGATTTGTTTTCTAGAATGCTTGCAAAAGTGGTTCAAGCACTGAACTTAACTCCTGCCACCGCTGCTGACATGGTTCATGCCCAGTCCGAAGCTACCTCCCGGGCTCTGTTCCCTCAGGGTCCAGCTAAGCCAGACACTGTCCCTCTTCCGGATGCCTTCCAGAGGGTCCTGGATGCGGAGTGGGGCACCCCCACCGGGGCCAGACACCCATCCCGATTAGTGAATAAGCTTTATTCTTTCCCAGACCCTGTCATAGCCTCCTTAAAGTTTCCAACGGTGGATGCCCCCATGGCACCGCTGGCCACGTCCTCTGTCATTCCCTCGGAGGGCGAGGGGGGGCCTCGCAACCTTTGTGACAAAAGGGTAGAAGCAGCGTTAAAGAAGAACTTTGACGCCTCTTCAGTGGCGGTCCGTGCCTCTGCAGTGAATTCCATTTTTGCCCGAGCCGCCTTTCTTTGGGCGGAGGAACTTGCAGCCACTGAACAAGGCCTATCTAAGGGGGCCAAGAACACCCTAAAAAAGATTGCCCTGGCTTCTGCTTTCTCTGCTGACGCTTCGTTTGATGCGTTGCAGATGGATGCTAGGGCCATGGCGTCAAATGTGGTGGCTCGCCGCAATATTTGGTTGCGCCAATGGTCCGTAGACCCAGGGTCCCAAGTTAGATTGGTTGGGGTCCCTTTTCAAGGTTCAAAACTTTTTGGTTCTGCCCTAGAATCTATTTTAATTGAGAATAAAGACAAATGCAAGGTTTTACCTTCGGTGTCCAAGGAACCACTAAGAGCTAAGCCCCAGTTTTTTCGTCCCCCCAGGGAACAACGCACCAGGGACTCCCACGGACCACGTAACCGGTGGAATAAATTGAGAGTGTTCCCTAAGAACAAGTCCCAGGGAACCTCTTCCAGTAACCATTCCAAGGGACATAAGGACCAACGGGCCACGTGACTCCTGTCCTGTTCCATCGTCCGTCGCTGTCGGCGGCCGTCTCCTGCTCTTCACGCATCGCTGGACAGAGATTTCCAGCGATGCGTGGATTCAGGAGACGGTTTCCAAGGGTTACGCACTGGAATTCACCCGCAAGCCCAGACCCAGGTTCTTGAAGGTAGCGATTTCCAGGGACTCCACCAAGCACCGGAATATGTTAAAGGCTATCCAGCATCTGGTGCAGATAGGTGCGGTGGAACCTGTTCCTCCACCACAATGGGGAAAGGGGATGTATTCTGTTTTGTTTCTAGTCCCGAAGAAAAACGGGGAGATGTGTCCCATATTGAACCTAAAGCCATTGAACAAATATATTCGCAAACGCAAATTCAGGATGGAAACATGGAGGACGATAGTGGCTGCCCTGGAGCGCGGCGACTACTTAACATCCATAGACCTCACAGAGGCTTACCTCCATGTTTATTTATTTATTTTATTTATTTACAATATTTATATCCCGGCTTTCTCCCCGAAGGGACCCAAGGCGGCTCACAACAGAAATACAAAAAATACCATATAAAAAACATCACACTTTAAAACACTAAAAACAATTAATAACATTGATAAAAACAATAACTAAAAATCAATTTAAAAGATCATGGCGACAGTCACAACACAAGCATAAAAACAGTAGCACCCCCACCTATACCAGTGAGATGTTAAAAAAGGCAAGGGCTCAGAAGGCTTCTTGAAACAAGAAGGTTTTTAGGCCTCGCCGGAAAGTGTCCAAGGAGGGAGCAGTTCGTAGATCAAAGGGGAGGGAATTCCATAAGGTAGGTGCCACTACTGAGATGGCCCTGTTTCTGGCCGCCGCCCCTCGCACCTCCCTGGGCGACGGCACCCGCAAAAGGGCCTTCTCTGATGACCTAAGGGGACGAGCCGGACTATATAGAAGTAGGCGGTCTCTCAAATATCCTGGCCCCAAGCCGTATAGGGCTTTAAAGGTCAAAACTAGCACTTTGAATTGGGCCCGGAAACGAATCGGCAGCCAGTGCAGCCGTCGGAGGAGCGGCCCGACGGAGTCGAACCGCCTACCTCCAGTGACCACACGGGCCGCCGCATTCTGCACTAATTGCAGTTTCCGAACCGTCTTCAAAGGCAGCCCCACGTAGAGCGCGTTACAATAATCTAATCGTGATGTCACCGTGGCATGGATCACCGTGGTCAGGTCTGCACGATCCAAGTACGGTCGCAGCTGGCGCACCAGCCGAAGCTGGGCAAAGGTCCCCCTGGCCACCGCCGCCACCTGGGAATCCAGGAGCAGCTGCGGATCCAGGCGGACCCCCAAGCTGCGGACCTGCTCCTTCAGAGGGAGTGCAACCCCATTCAGAGCAGGACGATACTCTGGCACCTGCATCGTGGATTTCCGGACCAGGAGAACCTCTGTCTTGTCCGGGTTTAGTTTCAGCTTATTAGCCCTCATCCAGGTCCCCACTGCCTCCAGGCAGCGCTCCAGAACCTCAACAGCCACCCTGGAATCAGGTGGAAAGGAGAGATGGAGCTGGGTGTCATCAGCATATTGATAGCACCTAACTCCAAATCCCCGGATGACCTCTCCCAGCGGTTTCATGTAGATGTTAAATAGCATGGGGGACAGGATAGAACCCTGCGGCACCCCACACCTCAAGGGCCAGGATGCCGAACAGGCGTCCCCCAGCACCACCATCTGGGACCTATCTGCCAAGTAGGAGCGGAACCACCGCAGAACGGTGCCCCCGACCCCCAGCTCGGCCAGTCGGCCCAGAAGGACACCATGGTCGATGGTGTCGAAAGCCGCTGAGAGGTCCAGCAGAACCAACAGGGACGCACTCCCCCTGTCTAGTCCTCGGCGTAGATCATCCACCAAGGCGACCAAGGCTGTTTCTGTCCCAAAGCCCGGCCTGAAGCCAGACTGAAAGGGATCCAGATAATCCGCTTCATCCAGGACCCTCTGGAGTTGAGACGCCACCACCCACTCAATTACCTTGCCCAAAAACGGGAGGTTTGAAACTGGCTGGTAGTTGTCCATTATTGTGGAATCAAGGGAGGGCTTCTTCAGAAGGGGTCGAACCACCGCCCGCCTCAAAGCGAGCTGCAGCACCCCCTCCACCAACGAAGCGTTGACTACCCTTCCCGTCCACTCGGCCAGCCCCTCCCGGGCAGATCTGATTAGCCAAGCCGGGCAAGGGTCAAGCAGGCAGGCAGCCGGCCTCACACTCCAGAGGAGCCTGTCCACATCCTCAGGCTGTACAAGCTGAAAAGAGTCCCACAACACTGGACCAGCAGACGCCAAGGGGACATCCTCAGATATTGTCAATGAGGCATCTAAGTCATGGCGAATCCGATCGATTTTATCTGCGAAATGTTTCGCAAACATGTCACAGCGGGCCACCGTGTGTTCCTCCTGATCCATTGGAGGGGCCTGATGGAGTAGGCCTCGCACCACACGGTACAGCTCCGCTGGACGATTGCCTGCAGACGCAATGGTAGCAGAGAAGAAATTTCTCTTCGCTGCTACCACCGCCACGGAGTAGTCTCTATAATGGACCCTACTCCGTGTCCGGTAGGACTCGGCACGAGTTTTCCGCCACCGTCGCTCAAGACATCTACCCCGTCGCTTCATCGTTTGCAGCTCCTCAGTAAACCAAGGAGCCGCTCTGAGTCTGCAGCGTGGCAAAGGTCGCTCAGGAGCGATCTCATCCACTGCCCTGGCCATTTCCCCATTCCAGAGGTCAACCAGGGCCTCAGACGAGTCACCAGTCTTGGCAGTGGGAAAATCCCCCAGAGCCCTCAGGAAGCCTTCAGGATCCATTAGCCTCCGGGGGCGGACCATAAAATGCGGTCCCCCGCCTTTGCGGAGGAAGGAGGCTGCAACAAGCCTAAACCTTACCAGAAAATGATCTGTCCATGACAACGGAGTGATCTTAATCTCCTCCACATCCAGATCACCGCCCCCTTGTTCAGCTGTAAACACCAGGTCCAGTACATGTCCCACTTCATGTGTCGGGGCCAAGATCTTCTGGGACAGGCCCATGGTTGTCATGGCGGCCATGAAATCCTGAGCCGCACCAACCTTTGGCGCCTCGGCATGAACATTGAAGTCCCCCAGCACTAATAGGCGGGGGGACTCCAACGCCACCGCCGAGATCACCCCAGTCAGCTCAGGCAGGGAGACTGTTGGGCAGCAAGGCGGACGGTACACCAACAGAATCCCCATCCTATCCGGCCCTCTCAACACAACATGGAGACATTCAAACCCAGTGAACTGCTGAACGGGGCACCTGGTAAGGGAGATGGATTCACGATAGACCATCGCAACTCCTCCTCCCCGTCCTTGGAACCGTGGCTGCTGCACCACCTGGAAACCTGGGGGACAAAGCTGGGAGAGGGCTACCCCTCCCGCCTCATCCAGCCAGGTTTCCGTGATACATACCAGGTCCATGTTCCCATCCTGCCCCGTCACCGGGCTTATCTACGCTTCTGTTACGGGGGGAGACACCTGCAGTTCAGAGCTTTGCCCTTTGGGGTCACCGCAGCACCTCGAGTTTTTACGAAGCTCCTAATTGCCCCAGTCTCTTACCTGCCCCAGAAGGGGATTTATGTCTACCCGTACTTGGACGACATATTAGTCAAATCAGCCTCGCGGTCCCAGGCCCAGGTGGATCTCCAAGCAACGACGGACCTGTTGCAGTATCTGGGTTTTGTGGTGAATTGGAAAAAGAGTTCTGTGATTCTATCTCAGTGCATAGAACATCTGGGCCTAATGATAAACACGACCTCATTTTTGATCTCGCTGTCCAAAGACAGACAGGCCTCGCTCCAGGATGGTTCACCAGGTTCTGGGGTCAGAACGGTTGGACCTCATGTTCCTGGCCTCCCTTCTGGGGGTACTTGTGTCCTGTCAGGACGTGATTTCCTGGGCGAGACTACATATGCGCCCTCTTCAACGGTTCCTCATGCCTTTTCAATCGCTGATAGAGGGTCAATGTCATATCCTGATCCCGGTTCCTGCGAAGATCAGGGAGTCTCTTGCATGGTGGGTGGCGGGGGACCGCCCGGGCCAAGGAATGTCCCTACTTCATCCTCAACAAAAGATTCTCACGACCGATGCGAGTTTGTGGGGTTGGGGGGCCCATCTGCAGGACCAGTTGGCTCAGGGGATTTGGTCCAAGGAGGAATTGAAGTACAGTATGAATCGGCTCGAGCTGAGAGCGATCCGTCTGGCCCTAGTGTTCTTTTGTCAACAGGTGCTGGCCTCGCATGTCCTAGTTTGCACCGACAACACGTCTGCGAAGGCGTATGTGAACCGCCAGGGGGGAACACGCTCTTCGGGTCTCCACAAAGAAGCCATGCTCCTATTTGCGTGGGCGGAGGAGAACCTGGCGTCGATCCGGGCAGAACACCTGGCGGGTGTGCAGAATGTGGCTGCAGACTGGCTCAGTAGACAGACCATCAGAGAGGAAGAGTGGCAACTACACCCTCAGGTTTTTCAGCAGGTGACCCACCACTTCGGGCGTCCAGACCTGGACCTGTTTGCAGCAAAGGTAAACGCGCAGCTGCCAAGATTTCACTCAAGGCAGTTAGAGGAGGGGTCAGAAGGGATAGACGCATTGCAGTGTCTCTGGCCACAGGGCCTCCTCTATGCGTTTCCACCCCTTCCTCTGTTGCCACTGGCCCTTCACAGGATTCGATCTCTTCAGGCCACGGTGATTTTGATCGCGCCCTACTGGCCGCGGAGACCTTGGTTTCCGGATCTGGTCAACTTGTCAATAGAGGAACCCTGGCCCCTTCCTCTTTGGGATGATCTCCTTCAACAAGGTCCACTTCTTCATCCTCGGCCGTCTCTGTTCAAGCTTACGGCTTGGAAGTTGAGCGATCGGCCCTGAGAAAGCGTGGTTACTCATCTAGAGTGGTAGCGACCTTGCTAGCTTCCAGGAAATCGTCTACTAAGTGGGCCTATTATGTCACCTGGAAGAAGTTTGTGGATTGGTGCAGGCGGGGAGGTATCTCCTGGTCTGCGCCCAAGATCAAGCACGTTCTGGAGTTCCTCCAGGATGGTCTGGAGTTGGGGCTCAGCACTAACACTTTGCGCAGACAAGTAGCGGCGTTACAGGGGATCCTGGGAACGTACAGGAACATTAATATATCTTCACATCCACATATTAAACGTTTCATAAAGGGGGTTTCTTTGATTAATCCACCTCTGGTACGCAGGTGTCCAACCTGAGACCTGACTACCGTTCTTACAGCTTTGCCTAAACCACCTTTTGAGCCGATGGCGACCGTTGCTCTACAGGAGCTTACGTATAAGACACTGTTTTTGGTGGCGGTTACTAGCACACGAAGGGTGTCCGAACTGGGAGCCTTGTCTATCGACCCCAATTTGTGTATTTTTCACAAGGACAGGGTGGTGCTTCGGCCTGATCCCCAGTTTGTCCCGAAGATCAATTCTGTTTTTCATTGAGCCCAGGAGTTAAGTCTTCCATCCTTTTGCCCTAATCCCAAACATCCTAGGGAACAGACCTGGCATACGCTAGATATACGTAGAGCTTTACGGTTCTACATTGACTGTACTAAGAGTTTGAGGAAAACGTCGGCCCTTTTCGTTTATTTCAAGGGTTCCAGGGCTGGTTTCCGGGCCTCCTCCCTCTCCCTTTCCAACTGGTTGAGGGCGGCGATAGTATCGGCCTATAGGACCTTAGGCCTCCAGCCTCCTTTGGGAGTCACAGCGCACTCTGTCCAGGGGGCGGCCACCTCGGCTGCGTATGAAGGTTATGTATCCCTTGAGGACATTTGTAAAGCAGCCACGTGGTCTTCGACCCATACGTTATTTAGGCATTACAGGGTGGACACTCTGGCGTCCTCTGAGGCCTCCTTCAGCAGGAGGGTACTTCAGAGGGTCTTGCCACAATAATTCTGATGTTCCATGCTGCCCGCCCTGGACGTACGGCTCTGGTACATCCTACAGGTCAGGAATGCCCTCTTCCTCAATCCAGAGAAACTGAATTCTTACCTTGAGAATCTCCTATTTTGGGATGAGGAAGAGGGCATTCCGCCCCACCTCTTCACAGCGTGGGAATTATGGCCAGTAGCCGTTTTGATTCTGGGGGATGTTTTCTCTTCTCCTGAGGCTGGTGGAGAAACTGCGGGCACTCTGAGTCCTTGTCGCTTTTTCTTAACCTGTTCTGTGTTCTAGTTACGTCTTCCTGTTACTGACGTGTTATCTAGACAGTTTATTCAAGTTTTTCCCCTTTTGGGGTATTGTTGTTGCCTGCCGTTGGCGGTGTTTTTCTTTTTTGGAAGTGTGTCTTCTTTCGGCTCTTCAGTCCGGACTGGGGTCTGGGAAGCCTCTCCCACTGGGAGGAGACAACTTCAGCTACAGCTGACCTTGCCTTCTAGATGGGAGGGACTAACCCACAGGTCAGGAATGCCCTCTTCCTCATCCCAGAATAGGAGATTCTCAAGGTAAGAATTCCGTTTCTTTAACTTGGAAAAGTTCACATGGCTGAAAACCCCATAATCTCTACCTCTGTGCACATCGTGACAAGCCATGAAAACCTGCATGTATAGGATTGCAGCCTAAATTAATCATTTTTGTTGTTGTCTTTAATACATTTGGCAATCTGTGCAACGCAATGTGTTCTATATTTGTTTTCAGTTCAATATAAAATTACTATTAAGAGTAGCAATAGTAAAAGTACTACTAAACGTTTGGGGGGAACACACCAGCAGAGTTTAGTTAGGCATTTTCAAAAATTTTGACACACCAAGCCCAAAAGGTTCGCCATTGAGGTAGAGGCCTGTAACTGTGAGAAGTATTACTCCCCAATTCTTGCATTCCAGCACTAATCACGTAGAGGTAAGTGTCCTTGCACGTGCTGATCATGTACGCACATATGTAACACTAATCAAAAAGTACAGCCCCTCCTATGCAGACTCAGCCATGAACAAGCCATGCTTTGTGAATCTGGACATTACTGGACACTATTTCATAGATAAGCATATATGGAGGTGAGAAGGCGATAGGCTAAAAAACACTGCAAACAGGAGGAGAAATTGTTGATTATGCATGACGTTTAGTTTGCTATAAAAGCTTTGTATGCCTTGTGATCGGGGCCTCAGTCTTTGGAAACTGATTCCACTGTGGTCATTTCTTCCATGGAATAAATCTATCCTGAATTCTACTTCTGTTGCTGTGCTGTTATTAAACAACGAGGGCCAGAATCCAGTACTACATGATGGTGTACTACACCATCACTGCTGTAGAATAATCACACCTTTTTTGTTATTTATACTGGATGTTCAAAGCTAGGCTACTAAAGGCTACATATTAAATGCTCAAATTTAAGAGGCCCAGTGATTGGTCCTTTCTTCTTGTTTCTTTCTATTAAAAAGGATTATTGCACTTTCAAAACAAACAAAATACTGCAACACGTTCTTTGTTATTCATATGGACAAAAGGAAATCATGTTATTGTTCTGTTGGACGGCAGCCATGTTTAAGGCCCTGTGGACCTTTATTTATTCTGCAGCGTATGTAGTTTTTGCTCAGTTTTATGGCAGTCATTTTATACAGCGACAGTAGGTGGCAGACTTTGATCAGTTTTTCTTCTTGGTTAAACCCACATGCCTAGGAAATGCCTTGGCAGTAGGTGGCCCTTCTCTCTCAATGCATGTTGCAGACTCCTGCTCTAAAGAAACAGGTTTTATTAGAGTCACAAGATACATAGGGAAGGATTCAAAGAGAGCTGTATCAGGCACACCAAAAAACATATGTATACCCGGGGTGGTGGTGGTGATGTTTTTACTAGAACAGAAAACTCTAGTACTAAGTTGCAATGCAAACAATTTTTGAAACAACTCTAGTTTACCCTAGGGCAGGGGTGGGGAACCGGCAGCCCGCGGGCCGGATCCGTCCCCCGGAGCGATCCGGTCCGCGCCAGACCGGACCCGAGTCAATCAGGTCCGGCCCGCGCGAGCAGACCGGAGGCTCCACCGGCCCCGCGCGCACTCCCCTCGGCGCGACTCCTTTGGAACCCGGAAGCAGCCGGATTCAAAAGGAGTCGCGCCGAGGGGAGAGCGCGCGGCGCACTCACCTCGCGCGACTCCTTTGGAACCCGGCTGTTTCTGCACATGTGCAGAAACAGCCGGGTTCAAAAGGAGTCGCGCGAGCAGTGTGCGCGGGGCTGGCGGCCACCGCTGCCGCCTGAAAAAGGTAAGGAGAGCAGGGGGGGAGGTAAGGAGAGCAGGGGGGCGGGTAAGAAGAGCAGGGGGCGGTGTGTGTGTGTGTGTGACCCCCCCGGCGCGCCCCCCCGGCGCGCCCCCCCCGGCGCGCCCCCCCCGGCGCGCCCCCCCCGGCGCGCCCCCCCCGGCGCGCGCCGGGACCCATTTTCGATGGAGGGGCACACGGCCCGTGGGACATTTTCCCATGGGAAAATGGCCCTCCATCGAAAATAGGTTCCCCACCCCTGCCCTAGGGTAATCAAAAAACACATCCCCCTTGACACTGCGTAGTGTTTTGTATCCTGGCTATAAACTATCCAGTACAACTCAATCTTCACTTATTTTTATTTCAAGTGATCCTGTAAGAAGCATCATTCTAGATATAAATATTCTCAAAAGTTTGGTATTGGTACTATTCTAAAGCATCTGATTATGAAAAAAGCGTCTTCTGGCACTGTAAAGACTAGCACATTTATTCATGGGCCAGGCCCACTAGGTCAGATGTGTACTCATCTACATTGGCAGGTATTGGTATATATATTCTGAGTACAGAGAAAATATGTTTTAAAAAGTGAGTCTTTAAAGGAGAACCCTCTGCCTCCAAAAGGTGAAATAAAAATCCCTAAATGTAAGTTTCTAGGCTGTTACATAACAAGGCCCTTACGGCCCAATCCTATTGAAAGAAAGTGCCGCTGCTTCCGCTGGTGTGTGCCACTGGCACTGGCTGCCGCAAAAGTGCCATAAATCACTGTGTGGCAGTGCAGGGAGGCGGCACACCACCAGGAAGGCCGGATCGTTCCCCCATGTGCCAGCGGACCAACAGAGACCCGCCAGAGCAGGTAAGCCCAGTGCAGGGGACGAACAGGACGGAGAGCAGGGTGGGGTTGAATGAGGCAGGGGAGGGTGGAACAGGGAGGAGATGGGGCAGGGGTAGGTTCGGCCCGGGAGGGGGTGGGTTCGGCAGCATTAGCACACTCCGAATACCAATCCCTTTCCCGGGACTGGATGCAGTGTAGCCGGTGCCACTGCATCATCATGCTTGGATTTAAGTAGGATTGGGCTTCCTATTTGCTGCAACAGGTTAACCCAGCTATCCCTTTGATATCATAAGAGGTGCAAAAAGATCTCACACACAGAGGCATTTCTACAGTAGGGGCGGTACTGTAACTTGTGCCCAGTCCTAGTCCCCGTTTACAACCAGGGAAGCCCCGCCCCCTCGCCTTCGGAGCCATTCCGTGTGGTGAAGGCAACAGCGAGGCAGCGGTGGAGCTACGGTGGAGTGCGTGGAGCAGGAGCTCCAGGCGCTCGCGGGCGGGGGGCGTGCTCAGGGAACTCACGGTGGGTGCGCTGGGGGAACTCACCATTTGGAAGTGCCGCGTTGTCTGGGCCCTCCCACCCTCCCTGGAGCCGGTTCGGCTCAGAAATGAGCGAAAAACGGACGGGGGACGCGTCGACGTGACGCAAGGGCGCGTCGATGTCACACGACGCAGGCCCCGCCCCATGCGCTCTGGCGCCGGTAGGGCGCCCGTCGTCTCTGCAGCGAGGGGGCGGGGCCTCCTCGTTCCTGGCTGTAAATGTGGACTAGAATGGGCCGCAACTTACAGTACCACCCCTACCGTAGAAACGCCTCTGCTCACACATATAAGTCCTTCACTGCATAGGATTACCGTTAGTTCCAGTGAGATTTATGCCCAAAGTTTAGGTTGCAGCCCTAGAAGTCTTGTCTATTACAGCTTGGTGTAAAGCATGTAATAGACACATGAACAGCTTCCTTTTAGTGTTCTTACAGTGCAAGCCTGTGTATGTCTACTCAGAAGTAAACCGCATAGAGTTAAATGGAACCTACTCCAAGGTACAGGAGTACAGGATTGCAGCTTTAGTAATTTATCACACTCCAAACTGTCTGACTTTTCTTGGCTAAACATGCATCATGTACATTCCCTTTGGGATAACTATCATTTCGGGGCCAATGGTCTTCTGCTAATTTGCTCCTAATTAGGTAATTGGGTCTAATCGCACACAGTCCTCTGTCTAGAAGCTTTTTCCAACATCAAACCACCCCTTTCTGTGCAGAATGAGGGTGCTTGTGCTGTCCCACAGTTAACTAATTGATATGGTGGTCTTTTTTTTTTTAACTTTGCAAAGGGCATTTCATATTAAAAGTATTTTTTGCATTTCCTGCACCTACAGTTCAAATACAAAACTGACAAACTAACCCCCTTCTCAAGCCTGATCCACCGACATGGGTGCACACGGACTTGCACCAGCCACACGCATGGACTGGGGCTTTCCCCAGGACAAGGGAACAAATGTCCCCTTACCCCGAGGAGACCTGCCACCTGCTAAATTCCCCCAGGAGTGCAGCCCAGCCCAGCCCGCGCTGGTCCCACTGCATCGGCATGGCTGGAATTTGTACTAGATTGGGCTGGAAATGTGTGTGGCTGGTTGTGGAATACCCTCTGGCACAGGGGGCATTCCAGGGGCTTTTGGATGCCCCCGGCGCTGGCAGAGTTGTGCTGGCTGGCGTCCATCCTGCATCCAAACTGTGCATGTGCGGCATCTGAGGGGGTTTACGCCGGTCTACTTCCTGCGTCCGTCGACGTATGGCAAGTTATGCTGGCATAAGTGCACTTACACCGGTGGGTCTACTGTTACACTGGTGCAAGAGTTACACAGGATTGTGCTGACAGTCTCCTATACTTTCTTCTCTTAATCCCCCTGGCGAATGTGGATGGGAGAGGTTTAAAAAAACTGAGAGAGCAGGGAAGGTAACAGAGGCCCTGTTCACTTGTTATGGGTCTGTGGACACTGTGCCACAGTATTTAGCATCCACGGACGCATGTATTCAAGTCCTGCCCTCTCATATTCAGCATTTGTCTGCAGCATGAAATATTGACCACGGGGAGAGTAAATTTCAATATGTGAATCACCATCAGGAGGGTGTGTGTGCTTTGGTGTACATGTCTGTGGATGCCATACCTGGGTACAGCATCTATGAATTTGTAATGTAACAAGTAAACCGAGCTAGTGTGCACTGGGGAATCTGCAGCCATGTACATTGACAGAGCCCTGCAAATGCCCCATTCACTTAGGAACTATTACTGCTTTCCCCTTCTTTAGGGAGCGTTGTGACATTAGCAGCCATTATACCAATCTCACAGCCTAATCCTAATTAGGACCAGGCTGCCCTTTGTGACAGTGGAACACAGTTCTGCTTTACAGTGTGCCGCCAACAACCATTTTGAGGCAGCAGCTGCCACAACTGACAGCAGAGCTGGAGGCCTGCTGCCGGCTACCTCTGGCAGCAAAGGTAAGCTGGCAGCGGGGTGAGGGATGGACGGGGTGGGGAGGGGGAGAATGGGGGTGTTCCTGGGCAGGGAGGGGGGGCAGGTGGGAGCTGGAGCAGGGGAGGGAGGGTGGATCCCAGCTACACCGGCGTGCACTGAACCCTAACTCCATTCCCTTGGACCAGCAAAATAACTGATGCAGATTGGAGGAAACCCATTGAGGCAGCAGAGACTTGCCCTGTGGTAAGGGAACAAAAAGTTCCCTTACCTCGACTAGGCTCCCCTTGTGGCATGTTCCATCCAGTCCCTTTCTTGGCATAAGAGCTCCTTCCAGCTGGTGGATGTCCCCGTACTGACTCAACCCCTTGCAAATGGAGACGCGTGTGTTGGTTTCACATGGCTGCCCTCTTGTAAGGGAGCTATCTTTCTACCTCTGCGCTGCTCAAAAATGTATTCCTTGAAAGTGTATGTGGGATGAGGGGACTTCAACCCCAACCCCAACAGTTCTTTTCTTTTGCTTTTACCTTACCTGCACCGGCGGGGCGTCTGGGCGGTTCTGTGTGCGCATGGAACCTCCGGCTGTTTCCATCGGAAGCTCCAGAGTACATTTATTTTTTATTTTTTCACATTTTTATACCACCCTTCCTCCAAGGAGCTCAGAGTGGTGTACATATTTCCTCCCCTCCTTTTTGTCCTCACAACAACCCTGTGAGGTAGGTGGGGCTGAGAGATAGTGACTGGCCCAAGGTCACCCAGGAAGCTTGGTGGCTGAGCGGGGATTTGAACCTGGATCTTCCAGGTCTAAGTCCGACTCCCAAACCACTACACCATCCTGGCTCCTTGATACATGGTGGCAGCACGATGTTTGCACTGTTGCAAGGTGACTATGGGAACAAATTGCTAGATCCACTGCTGTAAGTCCCCCCATTAGATTTGGGCAAAAGCAAGACTGAGATTTAACTCGCCCTGGTTCAATATTTAAACGAGTTATAACTTTACAACATCAGCCCACCACCACCTCAAAATGGTTGTCTGCGACCCTGTCTCTAGGAGTCATCTATTATTCACACCAGTTCCTGACAAGAGTCTGTACATCTTGACACATAGCTGAGGGTTTTGTGTGGTGAAAGGGGGGAACCTTATATTTCATTATTATCAAATACATATTTATATACTACTTTTCAACGAAAAGATCAAAGCAGTTTACACAGCTCGACAAAAGAAAAAGAGAGCCAGTATGGTACGTGGTTAGAGTGACAGGGGAAACAAGTTCAAATTCCAATTCAGCCCTGAGGCTCTTTGGGTGACCCTGGACCAGTCACTTTCTCTCAACTCAGCCTACCTCTCAGGGTTGTTGTGAGGATAAAAGGCAGGGTGGGGAAGAACTACATGTACTGGCCTGAGCTCCCTGGAGACAGGATGGAGTATATATGTAATAATATAAACATAAACCCCACCAATTAAAACCCTTTTCTTCCCACCTAAGAATCAAGGACATTGGTAATTTCACAAATCAAATAGTCATAAAGGATGGGAGAAAGTACTGAAAAGCCATTTCTCTGCAGAAAGAAAACACTGACAACTGGAATACTCCTCCTTTTATGTCTTTATTCATTTAAGTTCTTTGTATTTCATCAGTTCAAAGACATCAGAATAGCAGGAAACCATTTGCTCATGGCTGACTATAACTAACTACATTCTCCAAGCAATGTAACAATAAAAAGTAACACGCATGAACTCCATCCTTCCAGGGCACAGAAGCAGAAAGACAGATCTTGCTGCAGCGGAGATTAACAGCAGCAGGGAGCTTCGACTCCAAGTAGCTGGGCTGCTAAAACAGCTTTGCTGTTTTCTTTGAAAAGTATCCCCAAACCATTTGGCCATAACTTAAATGCTGTTTACTTTGCCTATCTACAGTATAGATATATAAAATATAGACTTTATTTTTTATCACACACTCCTTTTGTTTGATAAATAACTTTTTAAAATAGCTACTGTACATAAAATGCCCATGCACTGACATTTTTAGCATCCTGTATCTTATATATGTTTGTAAAACACTATATACTGGTATATATAAATGTACACTTGGATTTTTAAGGTAAAAAAAAAATCAAAACACAAAGCAGAAAAACAAGGCATCATTCAAGAACCAGATGATGTCGCCAGCTGCCGTCAGCCATGGGTAGAAGATGGAGTGCTACTTTTCCCAGTAAGAGGATTTTTCAGGGGGGTGGGGACCCAACTTTTTTTTTTGGCTCTTTGTGGTTTTAATGTCTTAACTGCACCACCTTGCCTGAGGAGAATGGGAGGAGAACAAAGGGAGGCCCGACTTGATCAGACTTGCCCTCGGTGGAATGAAATGGAAAGATGACACAAGGAGACTTGACTGGTAATTTAAAAACAAAAACTTGAAACCCTCTCAGTGATGTCAGCCATTCTTCGAGTGCTTCTCAAGAGAGGGTGGCCGGCTGGCACTGCAGCAGCCTCAAGTGGAGAATCTTTGATGACCTATTGTCAAATCGTCAGGGCAAATTACAACCCTACAGTGGTGCTTTGTTTCTCATCTTGAACTTGCTCTCCCCATCCAGTCTCCCTCTCCTGGTCAGCTCCACCCAGTCCCATCCGTCTGGCAGGCAGTTGTGTGTACAGGGATCTTTCACACAGCTGTGTGCCTCCTCCTGCTGTTGCACAGAAGGATCTGTGGACCCATGTTGATTAAAACAGGTAACAGTAGCAGAAGTGCGGCCACCTCCTTTCCTGCTTCCCTCCTACTCACTTACCCATCCTGTGCTAGCTGCTCTGTCCAGATAGGAGGGCAAGTCCTAGGAGTCTGGGACAGGAGCAGGAAGAGGCCAAACTGCTCCAGGCATTGCTTCAAAGCAGGGATGGCTCAATATCGGAGACAAAGAAGTATGGAGATAATGCATTAACTAGCTGTGCACAGATCACAAAGTAGGCTGGATGCCTTTAAAGCTGGTAGATATCAAGAGGAAAGAGAAGCTGAGCCCACTTTACCATATATAGTGGACAACCCTCCCCCCCAATTAGGATGTTTCAATGCAAGCATCAATTATATAATTTGTTGGGTAACTTGAAAAAAAAATGAGAAGATTCCAAGAGAGCTTTTTTCCTGAATGAACAGAATCACCTTTTATTCAGGTCAAATTTTCTAAAACATGTATCGGGCATAAAAATAAACAGGGTAACACCAGCAACTACCTTGCTTAGTTGAGCTGCCTGTGTAGAAAATGCTCTGTCACCGTTACTGCCATTCAAGGTCTTCCCCCCAAAACTCAACATTCTGATCAAAGTGAAGAGCACCTCTGACTGATGGACCTGCTTAGTTGTACGTTTTCTGTCTTATTGTTGAACAGGGAGTGGTGATGGGAACTTGCCTAATTTATACTTGTACAGAGCAGACCCTCTGTCAAAAGGCAACTGTTGTAGTATCTGTGCATAGGAAAGGACTGTGTGTGTGTGGATGGAAAGCTGCCAATGAGAAGTAGCCACCAAGGGCAACACCCAAGTAGGAGGGTTATATTATTATTTAGCACTGTGCCTTTAAGATTCAGTCCGGCAGTACGGATCACTCATAACGCTAACGAACACCCCGAGGCTAGCAGATTCAGGGCCCAATCCAAACACATTTAGGCCGCCGTTGTAACCAGCGGCCCAGTGAAAACGGGAGGCCCCAGAACGGAAAGGGGATTCAAATCCCCTCCAAAAAGGGAAATTCAAAGGGGATTTGAATCCCCTTTCCGTTCTGGGGCCTCCCGTTTTCACTGGGCCGTTGGTTACAACGGTGGCCTAAGTAGGTTTAGATTGTGCCCCCAATTCCCTAACATCTGGGTAGAACAAGCCAAGGTTCAAGCACATACCATACTATTCAGATACTAGTGTAGCCAGGGGCAGAATCTTCCCTTCTTCATTCCTTCTTCAGTGTTTTATACTTCGATGCCTGCATGAATTCATTTCCATTAATTTGTCAATTCCCCATTTAGCTCTGTGGCCACACAAAACTCAATTCAGCTCTTGAAATTAATGCATCTTTTACTGCTCCATGTGGAGGGTGCTGGTTCAGGTGGCATCAGCAGTGTAATCTGTGCTGAAAATCCCGGATTTCCCCCTATTTTTTCACCAATTTTGAACTTTCCTAGTTCCAAAGCATGTTAATGCGAGTAGATAAATAGGTACCGCTTGTGGGAAGGTAAACAGCGCTCCATGTTCCAGCCGCATGCTACGCGCTGCGGCAAGGAGAGTCATGCCGGCCACATGACCACAGAGGCGTCTTCGGACAACGCTGGCTCTTTGGCTTTGAAATGGGGATGAACACCACACCCTAGAGTCGGACACGACTGGACTTAATTGTCAGGGGAAACCTTTACCTTTACCTATCATCTAGAAAGCTCCTGTACAGAGTTCACCATCCTGAAGGGGCTACTAAGTCAGCTCAAGGTAACAAGCAGTTTGTTTTATTTTCAGCTTGCTTTTTAACCTCGGTGCCACCTTCTGCCCAACCCATTCTACTTAAACCGTCCTTTATCATTCCATGCTACCTTAAGTGCCTTATTTTTGCCTTTTACCTTGTCCCCCTTTTAAAAATTATTATTCTTTTAATATAACTTTTTTATCATTACAGTAATATTTTATCCTTCCTGGTCACTGTTCAAGAAATTGGCTGTTTTGTCTTACCAGAACACTAGCTTTGGTACTGTTCAGCTTTTAAGGGAGCCCCCAGGGATTCTGGGGCTCTTAATTCCTCTGGGAGGGAGGTTTCCTGAAAATAGTCTCCTCCTGCCTGGCTTTTCCTGGCCTTGACTGGCAGCATCTACCATTCCAGTTTAAACTCAGTTATAGGACGGGATGATCCAGGAGTTGATGCCACTGCACCCTGGACTATGCCCATCTATCTAACTACCATATGTCCCCTAATAAACCTACATTTAGCTCTCTGTATCTTTGACATCACCTACATTTTATAAATATCCTAAGCAGATCAGTGATGACTAGCACAAGACAAAGATACAAGGTTTAAAGGCATGTCTATGCTATAAATTAAAACCAATTTAATTCACATGGTTTTTTCTCCCAAGGATTCATGGGAATTGTAGTTTTGTGAAGAGGCTAGGAATCATTCTAACAATTGGTGGCACAATTCACAAAATGTCAGCTCCCAGTACAATTGCCAGGTGAAAACACAAAGAACCCTCCTCTCTCTCTCTTCAACAAATTCTATGCAACAGTTGCTGTGTGGCAAAATTAGACAGTATGCAATGGGACCAGAGGTGAAGTGGGGCAGGAAAAAACTCAGCTGCTTCCTCCTTTACAGCTCTCGAAAAGACAAGAGGCTTCTCTGGGGTGTAACCTTGCAGTACTCTTTCTAAAGGGCAAACCCATAACAGAAACTTCTTTAATTTTAGCAAGCACACACAGATTTTGCTCCAGGCCTGCTGTTTAATACCGTAACTGGATATGCATCAAATCTAGTGGTATAAATCTACGGTAAGTCCTCGGGCATCAGATATACAATATTAAATTTGCAGTTCTAGATGCCCTCTCTTCTACTGTCACAGCCTTCTTTCAACACAAAAGACAGCAACCCTTTCTTTAAATCCTCACTGAACTTTATTAATAACTGGTGTGATCTCTCACTTATGAAGATGCATGAAAATAATCTCACTGGGTTCAGAAGTATAACCTAAAGGCCCAACTGTTGTCATCAGGGAAGAGAGAGCAGGTCTGCAATGCTGTCAAAATGTGGCTATACGAGACTTCTGTCATGGGATAGTCACAGAGATCACATGATATCAAGAGAAGGGTGTCCATCTCAGACGCTTCCCCAAAGAAGTAGTTCACCATATCTTTACTCTTGAGCCAAATCATGCTTTGTTTTGCATGGTTTTTCTCCTAAAACATGCAATCCTTAGTTGAAACCTATGATTCGTTGACTCTTGTGCCATTCTGGAGCATAGAAAGTACCCCCTGAATCAGAAAGAGCAAAGAGTTCTATGGCACCTTTCAACACTAACAAATTTATCATCGCATAAGGTTATGTGGGCTAGACCCACTTAGATGGACTACTTCATGTAGCTGGCAAAGTGGGCACCAGTCCACAAAAGCTTATGCTACAGCAAACTTTTTTAAAATTAAGATACTACAGAATGCTTTTTTTGCTTTTGCCACAACAGGCTTAGATGGCTCTGGAACTAAGTAGAGAGCATCAGAAAACTAAGAAGCATCACTTGTAGACCATTTTTGCACATTTCTAATTTCTCCACAGATCTTTGTACTTAGCATTGAAACTTTACATGAATTTGTAGAATCCTACGTGAAACATGCTGCTGTTTTAGAGCAACCTGTATGTTAAAAAACAATTGTTCTATTCAATTTATGTTACCCAGAAAGAAAAAGAAAATTCCAAACACAACATAGAGGCTCCATATTAGCTATGAAAACCAAGCTGCCAAATGTTTTTAAGTCATAGTTATGCCAAGTGTTCTTATTTTGCCTATTAAATTAATGCAGAGGTTATTGAATGTAGCACTAATAGATTAGCATGCTGTTATCAGCAGGGCTGCTAGGAAACGTTCATGTCACAGGCAGCCATTTTGTTTACCACAAGGAACTTTCCAACATTTCAGCATCTTCACAGCCTGATGGTTGGTAAGGAATGTCCAACAGGACCTTCCTGAACCATTTTCACAGTAAATGCAATTGAATCAACTATGCACCTGCAGGTTGTAAATAGACCCCATTCCGCCTTCCTAGAATGCTATTTTGTAAACAGATAATGAAAGTTTCTCTCTTATTAAGCTCTTGAACAACTCTTACTTCAATTTGTCACATTTCAAATGCTTCCAATATTTCAGCACCAACTAGGCAATGTGATTTACGACCCAATCCGATTGGGCCAGTGCGTGGAGCCCTTTGCAACAGCGGAAGGCACTTCTGCTGTCACAAAATGGCTGTTGACGGAGCACACAGCGCTCCATCAGTGGCCATTTTACAAGCACTGCTGCACAAGGTGGCTGCACTCTGAGACCAGCACCGGAGCTTCCTAGGTAAGGCAGCAGCGGGGGTGGGGAGAGGGTGAAACGTGGCTGGGAGGGGGCGTGACAGGGTTGTGGAGGCTGTGGGAGGGGGTGGATCTGTCACTGAAGGCGCATGCCAGATCTTATCCTCTCCAGCAGCAGCCTCCCCGCCCCCTTTCTCTCCTCAGAGGTGCGCTAGCAAAATCAATAGCGCAGGTCCACGGAGACCCATTATGGGTCGCGAGGCTTATACAGGGGTAAGGGGATTTAAATCCCCTTTCCCTGCTGAAGCCTCCCAATCAATCCCACACACACACACTAGATACAGCATGACCGTTTTTGGCACGGCTGCACCAGTGGGCCGGGGCGGGGGGGGGGGAGAATAGGATTGGGCTCTTAAACTGTTAGGAAAGAACTGCACTGATTTACCACTTTTTTTTTTTTTGAGAGGTGACAAAAAAAACTAGCAGTACAAAGACATTCTGCTCCTGCGCATTGCTTCGCTGATCAAGTAGGCAGGGCTTAATTCTGGTTCTTCAGTCATAATTGCAATGTTCTGCCATTCACCCAGTTGGTTTGACTTTTTAATGGTGTCCACCACACACAAAGCATAGAGGCAGTCATCAAAAGTGGCAGCCATTGTGAGTGGCCGTCCGTCCCAGGTTCTTCTGTCATCCTGATCTTCAAAGGCCTGCCGGACAGCCTGCACCATCTTTATGGTTCCCCGGAGGTATGGAGATGGGATGTCACTGAAGGCCTTCTCAGGTATCAAGGAATTGCTCACTGGTGTGGAATCTTTTAGAAGAAGCTCCTTTTGTGCTGAGCTATTGCTCTGTCCATACAAATCAGTGCCTACTACAATCAGCCGCCCACTGGAACCTACCACAATAATATCTTGTTTAAATTCCCCAGGAACATTGAAGTTGAGCGTGACAGTGCAGCACACTCCGCCTTCTAAGACCATCTGGAATGTACAAAAGTCGTCACTTGTGATTTGGCGTATTCCCTTGATATGGTCTGTCTGTTTCACAAATGTCTTCAGCAGTCCATGTACTTTCACAGCCTTCTGGCTGGTGAGGAAGGTCAAGAGGTCAATGATGTAGGTTCCAACAGAGTGCAACCCCCCACCTCCCATCAAGTCATCGCAGCTCCAGTTATATTTCTTTCCCAGCAGGCTCCCGCTGTGAACTTGTACCTCGCACACAAGCAGCTCTCCAACATAGCCCTCTTGGATCAGCTGTTTCATCTTCACAAAGGCAGGCAGGAAACGGAGGACGTTACCCATTATGCTCATAAGCTTTGGGTAATAGTGGGCAGCAGACATCATCCTGAAGGCATCAAGCGGAGTGGCCGTTCGGTCACAGATGACATTCTTCCCAATCCCTGCCAGACGTTAAAAAGAAAGAGAAAGATTATAGGAGGGCAAGACATCTCACAGCTCTCCGCATCGGCCTAGTAATGTAGAAAAGGTGCCAAAAGGAAGACTTTGTTTTAAAAACAATTTGCAGAAAGTAGCATACTTTACATCCTTACTGACCAATCCTATCAATGGATTTACAGCAGCAGAACACTGTCCCAGTGTCGTAAACTGGTTGCCAACGCTGTGCGGACTGCACCGCCAGCAACCATTTCTGCTGCTGCAAAGCCACAGGAGCACTGGAGGCCTGTTGCTGTAGTCAGCAGCCTTGCACTGGAGCAAGCAAGCCAGTGCAGGGGGCGGGCAGGGAGGGGAAGTAATGGGTCATTTTGGGGGAGGACCCAGGGTGTGTGTCGGGGAGGGGTGGATCCTGCAGTAGTTGCGTACCTCAGACCTTATCTCCTCTTTTTAAAACCTCCCCACCCCTTTTCTCTCCTCAGACATACACCACCAAAATGGCTGGCATATGTCCAAGAAGACCCATAGGTGATTGACATATATATATAGTGTGTGTGTGTGTGTGTGTGTGTGTGTGTGTGTGTGTGTGTGTGGGGCAGGGAATAGGATTGGGGCCTGAGTCCCTTACTTAAAATCAGTGTGGGGAAAGACTTGAAAACTACAACTAATGAATGGAAGAGATATATGAGAATATCTCCACTGAACAACCCTCCCACCAGTCCATCCTAGTAATATTTTGATCTATCAACCATAGGCATATTTATCTTCCACTGAGCTTCTCCTTGAAATGTACAGATTGCCTGTGAAGTGGTGCCTCTGAGGCTTTGCCTTTAAACATCAACTGTCTCCCATTGCTTCAGCTTGATTCATGTAGAATAAGGTTTGTTTGACTTCACAGAATGAATTCATGTAGCTGACCTACATTCCTTTAATAGGTAAAGTTCCAGCTGTACCTTTGGTTACAGAACTATCAGCCAAAATGTGATTTATTTAACAAGTCTTTTCTAACTGAATACATCCTCTCTGTAGGACTCAAGGGTTGATTTTTAAAGGCAAAGACCCGGGGGGGGGGAGGGGAGGCAAACAGCTAGAGATGTAAAAATATGTGTGTGTATGTGTATGTACACACACACACACACACACACACACACACACACACACACACACACACATACTTCCCTATGCCTAAAACACAAATATCCGGATATTTATATAGCTGAGGCATAGAAGACACAACAGTCATGGGCTTCCTCTTAAAATCTCCTTCCACAGACTCTGCCATTCTTCCTTCCACAAAAGCCCCAGCACTACTGATAACTCTCAACCAGTCCTTGTCACAATTAACTCTCAATCTTATACCCCATAATCACCATTCCTCTCTTGACAGTTCCTCCCTCAGTCCAACCTGTAGTTCTTAGAGCCCCAGAGTTCTAGGGCACTAGGCGGTGAGGACCACACCGGGTGACACCTTCGGGGGGGGGGTTGACACTACTAGTGGCCAAAATTGTGGTCACCTTGTATTTATGAATACCGTGTTTTCCCGAAAACAAGACAGTGTCTTATATTAATTTTGGCTCCAAAAAATGCAGTAGGTCTTATTTTCAGAGAGGTCTTATTTTCCCAACCTGTGGCGCGACCCCCCCGGCACTTACTTTGACCGATTAAAGCTTAATTCTTTCCTGAGGGTGCAAGGCTCTGCAAGGCCTGCAAGGCCTGCACGGCCTGTACTTGAGTCATCCACCATAGAGACGACATGCTAGAGAGGCCTGCAAGGAGGCTGCAACCTTGCAGTCTCTCTAGCACGTCGTCTCTATGGTGGAGGACTCAAGTGCAGGCCTTCCAGGCAGTGCCGTACCCAGCCGATTTTGCGTGTGGGGCCCGGTCCTCGGCCCCGCCCCTAAAACTAATTAGCATAAATTATGCTAATTTTTTCGGGCGATTTAAACCTACATTTTAACCCTACAAAAGGGGTATTTTTAAAGTGTGTATGCTTTGCGGCACTTAACTTTTGTATAGGAGCCTCCAGCGATTTTTAAGGGGTATTTTTAAAGTATGTCTGCTTTGCGGCACTTAACTGTGTTATAGGAGCCTCCAGCGAAGCGATCGGCTCTCTCCAGCGACGTTCTCTTCCAGGGGCGCAGATCGGCGATCTGAGATCGCTCCTCTGCAGCCCCTGACCAGAACTGCTCATCGTAAGCTCTTCCTTTGAGTTCGCGCATGCGTGAATGGCTGTTTGCTATGCGCATGAGCGAACTCAAAGGAAGAGCTTACGATGAGCAGTTCTGGTCAGGGGCTGCAGAGGAGCGATCTCAGATCGCCGATCTGCGCCCCTGGAAGAGAACGTCGCTGGAGAGAGCCGATCGCTTCGCTGGAGGCTCCTATAACACAGTTAAGTGCCGCAAAGCAGACATACTTTAAAAAAAAACCTTAAAAATCGACGAAAAAAGCGGGATTTTTCCCGCTCTCCTCCAGAGCCTCCCGCCCCCCCGCACCACCTCCCGCCCTTGCGCCCTGGGGCCCACCGCCCCAGGGCACCACGTCAGAGGACGCCACTGCTTCCAGGCCTTGCACCCTTGGGAAAGAACGAAGCTTAAATTGGACAAAGTAAGTGCCGGGGGGTGCTGGGGGGGGGGTCGCGTCCGTCTGGCTGATGATCCTAGCTAGGTCTTATTTTCAGGGGAGGTCTTATATTTATGAGTGCCAGCAAAAATCATGCAAAAATGATGGTAGGTCTTACTTTCGGGTGAGGTCTTATTTTCAGGGAAACAGGGTAATACCATCATGTTATATATAATTGGAAATATACAGTACTTTAATGCGGAATGTAATGGAACAAACCGTGTTGAATTATCTGTGTTCTATCAAATGTTATGACCAAATAATCAGAACAACTGCCTTATTTAACAAAAAGTGGATTTCCTTAACTCAAAACTGACCAATGAGACTGATTGTTCCGAGAGACAATGAGGTGTTATTATGACACAGCATGGAACCAATAAGGTGTTAGTATGAGTCAGCTCTCATTTCTATGTATCAGAGCTAATAGTAGAACTCTTATTCAGTTGTGTGAGTGTCATCAAGTTGGCCACTGGTTTTTTGTTGGTTACTGATTTGTTGGGTGACCTGTACTGTTACAGGGGGGCCGCCATATCTGCGGGGGCAGTGGTTCCCAAACTTTTTAGCACCGGGAGCCACTTTTTAAAATGACACTCTATTGGGACCCACCTAGCTTTACGGGACTTAAAAAAAAGTGATCTAGAAATAAATACAGTAAATGTATTTATTTACAAGTAAAGAGCTCAGCTGCTTACAGGGTAATTAGCAGCTATCTTGCAAACTGCAGGAGCTCAGCTCTTTGAAGGGCAATTAGTAGATGATGTTTGAATAGACTCAGGGCTTGTGACAATTACTTATCTGATACTTATCTGATCACCTTGGACCCACCAGAAATCAGATCGCGACCCACCAAGTGGGTCCCGACCCACAGTTTGAGAAACACTGCGCGGGGGATACGTTCCAGGCCCCACCGTGGATACTTGAAACCCTGAAAGGGTCTCTGGAGGAGTCTTTCCCATCCCTATAAACTAAGATCCTAGTGGGGACTGGACTTGGGACCTCCTGCATACCAAGCATGTGCTCAACCACTAAGCTAAGCTATGCTCCCTCCCCTATGCACAGAACTGCAGCCAGTGTTTGCATGCAAATGTTTGCATGCAAAACGTAGAAGCTTTGCAACATTTGGGATGTTCTGCAAGATGCAACAAATGTACTGATGTGGGGGTTCTAAACACCAATTGCTATTTTGGACTATATCTGGACTGGTGGGGTTTTTCACAATCTCCATGTGTCTTGTGCTGCTGCCTCCCATAAATTGTCTATTCCCAGTATATCTCCCAGATAAGTGGGATGTAATGTGGTGGTAAATGAGAACCAGAATTTTGATTGTGAAAGAACATTAGATTAGTGTTCTCAGTAATTAATAAACACATTCACGTGATACACTTGTATTGCATTAGTGTGCTTTTGAGAAAGATCAGACAATTGCACCTTCTTATAGCCATCTTGCGAGGAAAGGACTGGCACAGAAAGTGACAGAACATTTCAATTTTATTTAGAAACAGTAGCAAGCCAGAACTTGGCCACTAACAACAATGTTATACATCAATAACCAAACACCACAGCAAATCCTGCATCCGCTACATACTTGTAGTTTCGTCTTTTGTAAACACTCTTCACTGCCATCTGTTCAACACTGCAGCTTTGTCATGGCTCAGTTACGTGATAATCTGCCAAATGCCTAGCTTGCTTTGCTCACGACAGAATTGCAGTTGGGCCATTCTGATTTCATAAACATTTGGGATTATGTAATTTGGGGACAATGGTTGCATTATTTTTACAGGAAGAAATAGTGGTGAGTTCCTCCTTTTCCCTAACTGAACAAGCCATTGTTGAGAGCCTGAGACCCCAAACCTATGCTTTCCCCCACCCTGCTGGTGCAGCTGTTCCAAAAACAGACGTGCTGTATCCAGCGAAGGGTGGGGCAGATCGGGAGGCTTCAGAGGAGAAATAGGATTTAAATCCCCTTACACCTCTGTAAGCTGCCTGACCTGCGATTTCGCTAGCACAAATCTGAGAAGAGAAAGGAGTGGGGAGACTGCAGGAAATGGGATAGGATCTGGTGCGCACCATCTCCACCAGATCCACCCTTCCCGCAGTCTCCAGCTGGGGTGCGTGTGTGTGGATCGGAGGGACCTGTGCTTGCCTGTCACTGACAGGCAAGAGAAGGTCCAGTGATACACGTGGAGCGCTGCTGCCTCTTGTGGCAGTGCTCCCAAAACGGCTGCCAACAATCAGCAGCCATTTTATCGGCATTTTGCTGACAATCAGCAGCCTCTTGCGCCAGTGCTCCCAAAATGGCTGCCAACAATTGGCAGCCATTTTATGAGAGAGGCTCTTAAGCTGTCGTAAAGCCCTGCTCCCCAGCCCAATCTGGGATAGGATTGGACTGTTAAGCACACAAATCAGATCCCAATCAAAATAGAACATTGGAAAAATTTCCAAAATGATTTGTGGGAATTTTTTCTCACTACCTGCTATGCTATGTGAGATCCTTTTAACTGGAGTTGTAAGGGACTGAACCCTGGACCTTCTGTATCCAAAGCAGGCCCTCTCCGGTGAAACTATGACCTTACTGAGAATCACTACGGTAATGACTTTGAGAATCCCCGAGTAACAGGATATATCCCAAAAGTATGTATTACAATGATGTTACACATGTATGCAGGTGGGAAATTGGTTTTATTATCTTGGATTTCCCTAAACTTTAGCATCCTGGGAAATTTCATTCAGTGAAAACAGTGAGAATTCCTTGTTAGTAAATACATATTCTAAGACAAGGCTTACAACTGCATAGTGGACCATCACAAAAAAGATTTCCAGTACTGATGCAACAATGCCATTGTCCAAATCCATAAGATTTGTTACGCTATTGCATCATTATAATATCATTATAAAACACAAAGCAGCTAAATCAGAAGGAAGGAAATTAAATGCATGCCTAAAGAAACTATGCGGGAGCCAGTAGCAAGTTTCTGGTATTGGGACACTGAAATAAATACTAAAAAATTGTGAGTGGAATCCAGTTAGGTTAGGCTGTCACTGGGCGTAACTGGCATCTTTGTTCCCCAAAGCTCAGGACTTCTAACCCAAAGTGTCAGGAGATGGGTTTATTCTTCATTTGTGGCTTCAAGTTGTTGTTTTTCCCTTCTGGATTATCCACCGGCAGCCTCTGTGGAGCAAGAACCAGCAAAACATAGACAGCTGGTCATAATGTTTTGCTGACTCTGGGGACGTCAACGCCAACTAATTGCTTTCTCTACTGCCTCCATCTCAGACAGGAATCAAATGCCTCCCTTCACTAATGGAAAGCAAACATTCTCAGTATGTGCTCATTACATTATTAAAAGTTTTGCCCACTACACAAATAACTCTTAAAAGCACAACAAGCACTCTGTGTATACAGAATGATGCACAACATATGCTCAATTTTAGGGGCTCAGAACGCCACAGACTCAGGACCTATGGATGCCCACCAATGTCATCCCTGCAAACAATCCAAGCCCGTAAACAAGCTAGATATCAGGTTCAGATGAAGCTACCATTGTTAGCTGAAGTGATGTCTTACCACTTTCTTTGGCACAACATTATTCAACAGTGTGAGCAGGTATCTTCCAGTAACAAGCAGCCTCAGTTTTACACATGCAAAAGGCCTAAGCCTCTTTCACGTCCCAATTCATGTCCATTATGAGGTACAAATGATTTATTATTCCCATTTCAAAGAATGGCCAGAGACTGAGAGGCAAATGAGGTTTGCCCAAAACCACTGACCACGTTCATGCCTCAGCAGAGGAGTCACTAGGGTGCGCACCGCCCTAAAGACCCCCGTGCCGCTGCGACAGCCGGCCGGAGAGGATGTCTCCGGAGCCGGCAGCAGCGGAGCTTCCGCTGCTGCCGGCTCCGGAGACATCCTCGCCGGCCGGCTGTCTTGGGCCTTCTGAGGGAGGCCCGATGTGTGACGTCATATTTATAAGGTTTTCGCGCATGCGCAGTACGTTTCTGAGAGCAAATTTGCCCTCAAACGTTCTGCGCAGGCGCGAAAACCTTATAAATATGACGCGCATCGGGCCTCCCTTAGAAGGCCTTTGAGCTCCGCCGAGGGCGGACGCTCTGAGGCCTCCTCCTGGAGCGGGAGGCGACGTGCGCGAGTGTGCGCGCGGGAACGCGCGTCGCCCTTTGTGTGTGTCGCCCCCAGGCGGTACGCCCTCCCCGCCGCACTCCAGCGACGCCTCTGTGTCTCAATGAAGTATAAACCTTGCAGCCCAATCCTAACCATGTTTACTTGCAAGCAGACCCCACTCATTTAAATGGAATGTATGTCCAAATAAGTACAGTATATTTAGGATTGAAGTCTAAGAGCCCACCAGAGTCTTTTCCCCACCATAGCATGCAGCTGAGCCAAAATGGGCTGTGCTACATGCTATGGTGGAAGGAGCAAATCAGGAAGCTTGGGAGGAGAAAGGGGAAATATTTTCCCTTACCCCTCCGTAATCCTCCTAATCGTCAATGGGTCTTCTCAGACCTGCGCCAGCTCTTTAGCTGGCACAAGACCAAGGAGACAAAGGGGGCATGTCAGCTGCTCCCGGAGGGGACAGCATCCAGTACAAATTGCCCGCACTGGGAGCCACCCCCTCATGCCTCTGTTATGCCCCCAGCCCTTCACCAATTCCACCCCACCTTCCCCCGTTTTCTTCAAACCCCATTCATATATGAACAACTAACAGCATCCCAGGCCTCACCAACAAGCATGATAGTCTCTGATGTTAAACAACTTCTAGAACTCTTTAAAAGTCATTCCACCATTGTCAGGAGCCTTCACTTCACAGGAGCATCATTTTTTTTTTCTTGAGGTAATAAGCCTTAAAGACGCTAATCACACCCTGGCCTGATCCATTGGCTGGATGAGGGAGGTGGTGTTGGGGGGAAGATAGACAACTTGGATGTTTCCCAAAGATCTTGAATGGAGCTGGGATAGCTGGGGGCATTGTCCACTAGGAGGAAGAACTTAAAGGACAGATTCTCCCTTTCACAATAACGGATGCTGCAATAGACGCTGGCATACTGCTTACAGAGTTTGGTTTAAGGAAGAAACATGCTGGCTTGGCACCACCGCAAGAAAACCAACAAAGGTAATAGGCATGAGGGGTGTGGAGAATCATGGAAAACTGAAACCGTGGTTACCAGATCTGTGGATATGGGGGGCGCCTGTACTACAAACAGTGCTCCCCCATAAGTTAAGCATGCGGCCGACATACAAGACATACTCCCCTCTCTAGAGCAAGTTGATCATGTCCAGCTTAACATCCATTGTAATGGATTTTCCCGCCTTCTTCACTCAAGGCCAGTGTTTCCCAAATGTTTTTGACCTGTGGCTCCCTTGACCATTGGCGATCATTGGCCGTGGCTCCCCATTACATTATGCGGATGCCTGCCAATTGGCATTGCACTGTTTTCCGAGAGGATTCTGTGGCACTCCGTGGCTCACCTAACTGGTTTCTTCTCCCAGTTTGGGAACCACTGCTCTAGGCAATGCAGATGGAAGCTTTCCAGACATGGTCTTGCAGTGAAAAGCACACCAAATATCCCACATGTCTCTCTTGCTGACCAAACATGCAGAATGCGAGGTGCTTAACCACCCTATTTCAAAAATGAGCCATCGCTCATGGCTTCTGATCTTAATTTGTAAATCGTGCTATTTCAAAAATGTGCAAATTAAGACAGTGTACATAGCTACCAGTGAAATCCTGCCAGACAAAACAATAAACATGGTCAGAGAGGGTGAAAACGTTCTGCAGGTATATATCTTTCTAATGTAATCTAATCAGAGAGGTAAAGGAGAAACTAGAAAGAGACTTCCAGGACCAAGAGAAAAATGAATGATGCTGAAGTAATGTTGATGTGTTAAATAATCAGCACTCTTCTCCTTGCTCCTGTATCGTACAAAACATATACATGCACAGGACTGTATATAGTACTCTGAATACATTGTTCAGACCACATAAGTGCCTCCCTTTTGGTCCACAGAAATGTACCTCTGGTGCAAAATAGGCACATATGCATATATCTGAATTAGCTAATTGTCTTTATTAACTAGCCAAAGGGAAGAGTGAGTACACAGAGCATGGAAGGCACCTCTCTCACATCAATTCAAGGCAACTGTCATGGATTTCAAGGAGGACTACAATAGTCTATTAAATATTTTTGAAGCATTATACAGAAAGGACTCCAAACCATGTAGAACAGAAACATGTAGAACAGAAAAAAGCAATGCAGCTATAATTCACTCCAGCTTTCCTTTCATTACTGTCCAGAAAGTTTTTGGCTTGCCTTATGCAAAAATATGGACATGGAGAAGAGCCTGTCCTGTACTCACACAACACAGGCTGGTTTTGCTTTGCAGCTTTCAAAGGAGCCAGCTAATTTCTTACTGAACAAAGTTGGGAAGAATCCTACCTGCACATTTTCCTTTTATAATGTCAAAGGTATAAGGACTTGCCTCTTTTTTTTTAAATTAAATAAAGGCTACAATTCAGCTACTTCACTCAATGGGCACTGGGTGGCATATCTAGAATCCTGGCAATACCTGGATTTCCAAGCACTATAGCAACTTTATGAGAATTATCCTATTTTTTTTTTAATTCATAGTTTGTATCACAATCAAGGGGGAGAGTTCAGGAAAGTTTTGATGATCCTTGAACAGTCTGCAAGATTTAACGGTATATGTCTGTCCATTTACAGATTCGTCCTCGCAGTACTACCTGACGCCTTCTAATGCCCTTCATGGATCATGCTTTAGTACTATGCTTCACATGATGTGACAAGTTAACGTGCCCAGAATCCAAATTCCTCTCATGTCAGTATGCCCAGTGGCAGTGATATTAAAGACATCAGTGGGGGGGGGGGGGAAGCTAGTGGAAGGCATTTTCCTTTGGCTGTTCCACAAAGTACAGTATAAGCCCTAACTAGAATAAACAAGGAAAGAAGAAAAGCATGGCTGGCGATACATCACAAGTAGACTTGTAAACTAGAGCCAACCCTGACATACATATGCAGCACATGCACCAATACAAGTCCGATCCGTGTTTAGTCACATCTCCTACTTTGTATATAACTAGCCCTAATTAATGAATGATTTTCAGTACCATATTCATATTCTGCATCTTTGAACTCCTTTTAGGCCATGGCGTTTCCACGTTACAACTATGTAGGTGCTGACAGCGCAATCCTGTGTACAAATACGCCGGCGGAGTGATGGCTCTGCCAGCGCCGGGTGTGGTAAACGTGCCTTTTTGACACCCAGCGAATAAGTGGCGCTGGTGGAGTGGCTGGCACTGCTCACTCTGCCCCAGACCGGGAGCTGCGCCCGCCGGGGAAGGTAGGTTTTCCACTGGTTGGGGCAGGGGCGTGAGGAGGGTGGACTGGGGTGGAAAGGGAGGGGGCAATTGGCCAGCCAGGCCAGAGACGGGGGAGGGATCATTGGCAACGCGCTCTGCCGAATCCTATCCCCCAACTCGGGCCTGGCCGGCCTCACACCGGCTCCTTGGATTTGCGACAGCCATTTTGCCTGCGCACATCCTGGGGCTCTACCCAGGGGAAAGGGACAAATGTCCCTTTCTCCTGAGGTGCACTCCAGCTCCACCGGCACAGGTCCAATCCTGCCTAGGATGCAGCGGCCGCACTAGGTGTGCCGCCGCCACATTCTAAACAGGACTGGGCAGTGAGTCATAGTATGGTGATAATTCTAATACCAAGGCTAGTCCTGTGCAAGAAAGGCAAAACCCACCTTCTGTGTTGCCTTTAGTTTGTCCTCTTAATCCTCATTCCAAACTGTTCCCAACTTATTCCCAGCCCAAGCTTTCAGTGCACGTGACAGCATTTGCCCATGTTCTTCCCACCTTACCCTTCCCTCCATTAAGTTGAGCTTTCTATTAAGAGCTGCTGTAGCATAATAGCTAAGAGAGTGAGCGATTAATGAGGACTTCTACAGTTCAAATCCTGCCTCTGCCATGAACTCACACGCTGGCCTTAGGTAAGTCCCTCCCTCTCAGCCTCAGGTTCTCAGCTGCAATATAAAGGATAAAACTTTCTTTGCACGGTTATTAAGATTACTATGTCAAGATGCTTCATATGAAGCACTTTGCTCAGAAAGCACTGTACAAATGTTAAGCATTTTTCCACAGTCTCTTTTACTGCCCAATCCTATCCGTTGAGAGCAAATGCATAGCAGTAGTAGGAATCAACATAAAACAATCCTTTGAAACCACCTTGAAATCTTTTTTGCTGGAGAGGCAGCCTAGAAATTTTAACAAAATAAATAAGTAAAAACATAAATAAGGGACTGTTCCAGCGCAAGGAATGACTCTGAAGCAAAGAATTGGTAACACCTGGCAACCATAACTGATGCAAAGGGAATTTGTGGATATATAGATCTGCCAATAATATTAAGACACTTCGTTTCTATGTTTGGAGCAGTCCATCCAAAATCATCATGAATTAGATGAATCACTGCTGGAAGTGAATGTGGGTGCATGAGAAATGTTCTGTATCCTTTCAGTCATGGATTCTATCATCATAATGAAATGGAGAATGACAGAAAATTGAAGTGGAGGAGGAGAAGGAGGTAGAAGCATGAGAAGTGATATCCTTTCAAAGCATGCTGCAATATCATTATTTAATCTTTTAAAAGGAATAGAAACTCTATACAGGAGGGAGCCCATATTGACAAAATGCCAGGTCAATATGAGTTCTCATGTTGTTCGGAAGCAAAATTTGACTGAAGCAAAATTTAATTGAGAATTGATTATAATCATACAGCGCAATCCACTGTAAGGATCTGGCTGGCAGCCCAGGGCCACCCGCCGGATCCTGTGCACGGGCGGCCTGGTGCGTGCCGGGCTGGAGGTCTACTCAGAGAAGGGAACGCTCGTCCCCTTCCCCGGGTGTAAATCCTTTCCAAAAGCAGTAAGTTGTAAGATGTTCCAAGAAAGGGTGGCAACACCAAGATGACCTTATAATCTGGGTAGCCACACTTCAAATGGAGAAGGCACTGTAAGGAATTTCACACTAAAAGAGGCACCTACCAGCTGAGTAACAAGTAACTAGCATGTCATATGCTGCTTTTGGATCATCATGAGCCTCTCCCCTGGGCTCAAACTGGTTGGTCCAATGATGCAGGGACCTGGAGTGATTTCTAATTTTTTTTGAATGGAGAGGTGCATGCTAACAGGCATATAATAATAATAATAATAATAATAATAATAATAATAATAATAATTAGTGTAGCGTGGAAGGTTTCATGGCTGGATACATATAACAGCGTATTTCGCTGTGTTGCCTTGACAAAGTCCTTAGGAAAAAGGAGGAAACGTTGGCTACCAAGAATCAAAGACTTTCACTTGCCTGCTTTTTGGAAACTCTGTGTATGTGTCCCACGGGTACGTGCTTGAAAGAAGAGACGCTAAACATTTGGTGTATTTGAAAGTCCTTTATTTCTTACAAGAATACATGGCTGAAAAACCCATATTCCCTGTCTCATTGTAATAATAATAATAATAATAATAATAATAATAATAATAATAATAATAATAACAACAACAACAACAATTTATTTATTAATAATATTATTATTATTATTATTATTATTATTATTATTATTATTATTATTATTATTATTTCTTTTGGTCTGGAGAGAACCACTTTCAGAGCAAAATCACTTGGGAAGCAGCTCTGGCTCAATCAAAAGCAGTGTGTAAGGTGCGCTGGCAGGTCCCATTCCAACAGGTTGCCCCCAATTTCTAGCTCAGAGAGGTACCTTACAGTTGGGAAGTGGCAGCTTGCAAGTCAAATGGGATACAATGATTGTGGTAGGCGGGGGCTGCAGAAAACACCAACAGGAGTTAGATGCAGCCTGTGAGCCTCCAATTGGTCATCATACGCAGGGGCGTCGCTGGAGCGTGGTGGGGGAGGGTGGGGCGCCCCCGGGTGACGCGCGCCACGGGTGACGCGCGCCACCTCCGTGACGCGCGCCACCCTTCGGATGCTTTTGCCCTCAAAACGGGTCTGCGCATGCGCGAAAATCCGGGAAATACCCGGATGGACGAGCTGCCTGGGCCTTCTTTCAGAAGGCCCTGGAGCGCCGACGGGGTCGGACGCTCCGAGGCCGGCTCCCGGGCCAGCCTCGGAGCGTCCGGAGGGCGACTGGGGGGGGGGGAGCCGGGTCGCCCCCCCCCGCGCCGATATCGTAGCGTCACTAGGGTGACGCACGCCCCCTGCCCCAGGGTGACGCACGTCCTAGTGACGCTACTGATCCTACCTTATAGTGTTAGTGGAACAGTGAATTTGCCATGCCTGTTCTACAGTTAATTTCATTCATATGAACAGAATATGGAGCCAATTTGGTCATGTCCAAGTACGTCACTGTAAAAATATACCGGATTATTAACTAAGCTCTAATTCAGTTGCAAACAATGGTGACCTACTTAACAAGAAAACACGGATTCTTCTGGACCTCAGAAGCATTTCCCATTTTTTTATTACTTTCACGTCTCTTGCTTGGAAAACTGAACACAAGGAGCCCTACAGCGCATGGTAACTGTATACAGTATATGATTATAGCTCTACAGCAGGGGTTCTCAACCAGTGGTACTAGTACTACCAGTGGTACTTCGGCTGACTGCTAGTGGTACTCGGACTGCCGGACCATCGGAACCCTGCTCTGATGCTGCACTTTCCTGCCTTTGGCCGAGCCTCTCAGGAACACTGAGAAGGGTCCTCCCACCCGCCCAGAGCCTCCTACCTGCGTTTTCTGGCCTCCGAAAACCTGAAAACCCAGAAGTAACTGGTGATTATGTCATTGCCAGTCACTTCCAGTGGTACACAGCAGGAGAGAGGCGCTTGAGGTGGTACTCTGCCGGGAAGGGGTTGAGAACCCCTGCTCCACAGAGATATTAAATAAGCTAGAGATATATTTTTAATATATTTATATATATACTGGAAACCATTTATCGATTTTTTAAGAGAGAGAGAGAAGAACGATGTGATGATATGTGGATTTAATGATTAGAATGTGGGTGTTATTTTGGCTTAGTTGGATATTATCTGTAGAAAATAGTGAATAGTATGCTAGTAGGATGTATTGCTTCGTGCTTGCTATAACTTTATGAAATATGTATTGCTTTTATGTTTTAATATATCAATAAAATATAAATATATATTTTAAAAAAGATATATATTTTTAACACTGACGTTTGCTTCCCAACTTTTGCGATAATATTACAATATTACAACGTATAGAACTCTAGGGCCTGGGAGGGAGGAAATTTTGGTGGGCAGATCGAGCCTGGGAGGGGGGTGGGACCAGCGTCCAAGTTGGACACCGTATCCTATCCTCCCTCCCAAGCCCTTGCAGCCGACTCTGGGCTGCTTGATTCTGCTGGCGGAGAACGAAGTAGCCCCATTGTGGCAGCTGGGGGGTTTGCCCGCTTCCCCCCAGCCAGGGCTTCCCCCGGTCCAGCCAGGGCTTCCCCCGGGTAGGATTCAGCATGGGCTGCACGGCCCATGCTGAAGAACTTACGCTGGGAGAGGATAAGATTGGGCTGCCAATTCAGCATCCTGATGCAGTCTGTAGATGTGCCAAGTTTTGACTGGCAAAAAGTCTTATCCTTAGGGGTAAGTGAAGTGTAAAGTAGTGTTGTCTATGGTAGTGGTGTCTCCTCCTACTGGCAGAAGCAGATTCTAAACCCTCTAAACCAGGTGTGGGGAACCTCCGGCCCGCGGGCCGTATGCGGCCCGCAGGACGATCCAGTCCAGCCCGTGTGGGACTGGACCAATCCGGCCCGCGCGGGACCGGACCAGAGGTTCCGCCGCCGCAGCCATGCGCCTCCACCTTTTAAAAGCGGCCTTCCTTGACCTGCGCAGAGCGCCGCTGGCCGAGAGGGCAATCTTGGCCTCAGCAGCGCTCTGCGCAGGTCCAGGAAGGCCGCTTTCAGAAGGAGTAGGCGCCGAGGTCACGCGTCACCTCGGTGCCTACTCCTTCTGAAAGCGGCTTTCCTGGACCTGCGCAGAGTGCCGCTGAGGCCGAGATTGCCCTCTTGGCCAGCGGCGCTCTGCGCAGGACCAGGAAGGCCGCTTTCAAAAGGAGGAGGCGCGGGAAGGCGGCTGCGGTGGCCCGGAGCCGAGGTAAGGAGAGCGGTGGGTGGGTGGGAGAGCGAGCGGTGGGTGGGTGGGAGGTAAATTCGCAGGGGGGGGGTTGTCAAATTTGCGGTGGGGCCCCCCCAAAAAATGTCTGCCGGCCGTTAGGCCAGCCCGCAACAAATTTTCCCCATGGGAAAATGGCCCCCCACCGCAAATAGGTTCCCCACCCCTGCTCTAAACCCTAGTACCCTCTTCTAAACTCTCTAAACCCTACTACCTTCAGAAACTCCATGGTGAATCTCCAGGGATCAGGATGTGGCATCCCACTATTCCAAGGAAGAAAGAGCAAGAGCACATGGAGGAACTGGTTCCTCCTCCTCCGTGATGCTTTTAACATCTGTTTACCATATTATGTTTTTTACTTCACATTTCTATTCAAGCAGTTCGTTGGAGAAGAACTGACTTCTGTGGTGGTGGTGGGGGGAGAGATGCATGTAAATCTGAAACCAAAGTCACAGTAAGAACAGAGCAGAAGAAACTTGTGGGTGGAACTGGAAAAAACAAACTTGAAAATAGGATCCAAGTAGATTGTGTCACTTCAACAATGATAGCCAGCACCTGAGAGTTTCCTCCTTCACTTCATACATCATTCCTATGTCAGGTCAGGAACTGTCATCCACTCAAAGCATGTCCCCATTATTTCCCCACTAGAATTCCTAATGTACATTTCCGCAAGCAACGACTAGCTGCTGTTTTCAGAACGTGTCACACAGACAGTCTCATAAGTGTAGTTCTTTGGAGTGCTATAATTTACATCCCAACAGGAAGCATATGTCCTTTCAGACACTAATGACTGGGCTTCTTTGTTTATACGCAAGGATTTCCCCTGAAAGCTGCAAGGCGAAAGAAAAGAGCTCTTTGGCAGTCATGTTCTGCTTCTCCTCCATTACATTCGCTACTGCTTTAAGTGTGCTGCGTTTTGCACTGTCTGCAGCTGTTGTGAAATTCACTTTGGGTACCTCTCTTGTTTGCTTAGGACATATTGGTGGGCAGCGCATCCTAAACCGGCTTCCGCTGGAACAAGGCTGTTAAGCTTGACACGGAGTAAGGGGATGAACGTCCCCTTACCTCGAGGAGACCTCCAGCAGCCTCCAGCCCCACACTGGATACAGCGAAGCCTACTCTGGCGTTGCTGCATGCCAGTTAGGTTAACTCTGGTTAGGATTGGGCTGGAAAGAATTTCACTTACTTATCGCCCAAACATCTTACAATGTATTTTTTTGAAACTGATCCCCAGATAACTCCATCCAAGATTAATCTGCACAAATTACAATTTTGTTTTGGACAAAAAAATGCGTGTGCATACAACACATACCTGTAATTTTACATCTAGTTGCCTGAGGCACGTTTTATTTATTAATTTATTACATTTCTAGCCTGCCTTCAACCTGCTTTAATTAGCCTTACCATAGTCCCGGTTCTGGCTGGGACAATAACGGTTCGGGAGCCCAATCCCGGGCTCCCTGCCGGTCTCCGTCATTGTCCCGGCCAGCTGGGATTTGCCCCCGTCTTTTTCCAGCTTCGCGCAGCTGTGCGAGGCTGGAAGCACTTCGAAAATGTCCAAGTTCACTCGGACATTTTCAAAGTGCTTCCAGCCTCGTCGCATACTTGTGCGAGGCTGTAAGCTCTCTAAAATGGCCCAAGTGAACTCGGGTTGTTTCGGAGAGCTTCCAGCTTCGCGCGACTACGCGATGAAGCTTGAAGCTCCCTGAAATGGCCCAAGTGAACTCGGGTCGTTTCCGAGAGCTTCCAGCTTTGTGCAACTACGTGACGAGGCTGGAAGCTCTCCAAAGCAGCCTGAGTGAACTCGGGTCGTTTCTGAGAGCTTCCAGCTTCACGTGAGCTTCCAGCTTCAAGCTTACAGCCTCGTCGCGTAGTTTCGTCCCAGCCCCTGGCCACCCCCCCAATCCCGGCCATGTCCCGGCCATGATCGCTTCCACCACCCCCCGCGTCGGGGGGGGGGGGTCTGGTAAGGCTATCTTTAATGTAGCTTTAAAAATAGTGCAATTGAAACCACGGAAGAATCCAAAACAAGAACAGCATTAAAACAATAAATTAAACCACAATTAGAATATAAAAAGTGGCAAATACAAATTCAAAAATATTCACACGTTCAGGTCTGATGTAACAACAAAGTTTTGCTCAGTGTTCTGAATATAAGAGGCAAACAGGCCAGACAACCTTCCCTAGGGAAGGAGGAGGAGTTACAGCCAGTAGCAAGGCTGAAGGGTAGAAAGGATCCTACACAGTGAGTGAAGGCATGCTGTGCAGCGGCCTATATGTTTGCATGGCTTGAAAGGAAGAGCAGACAACTGCCATATGTGTGGCTGTTTCTCACCCCTTTTGCTTTAAAAGCTACTGGCCAGTTAAGGCACTTGGATTCAGAGAGCTGTGCCAGCACTCTGAAATGATGGCATTGGCAGAAGAACAATAGCCACCAGTGCTTTCCTTGGGCCCTGAGATCCAAGGGGAAGAGCAGCAGGCCCTGAGCTTGCCTTCCTGCAGCACTTAGAAACACACCACAAGGATGCAGTGTTGCCATTGCTGCTACTTCCTTGGGCTTCTGCGTGTAAGGGAGGTGGTAGAAGGGAACTGGGCTCTGTGTTCATCTTCCTGCTGCAGCCTGGACAACAAGCAATGGCAATGAGGCATTTTAGTGGCATTTTGGTGGTCCCTGTGCTGCTGCTTCTCCCACAGCAGCTGACCTCTCGCAAATATCTTTTTTTTAAAATGTATTTGGGAAACCCTCCCTGCTCACCCAGTGAGGAAAGGCTGAAGGCATTAAAAAGGATGATCAGGTAGAGTTCTGCATTCAATGTGTGAGATAGCAGGAGGGCAGAAAACAAAACTCACATCTTACATGTCTTTGGTAGTACGGGTAAAGATGCCATGCTGAGCGAATCTTTGCCCGTACTACCAAAGACATGTAAGATAATTGCGGGCCATGAAAGCTTCCGTTCTAACACAAAACTCACACTTGAGAGGCATATGGTCTGGTGGATTCTCTTCTGCAATAAGCTGAACCTCAAAGATGTTACCGAAACACGAACATCAAAGCAGATAAGCAACTGACCTGTGTGGACTGGTTGCATGCACCTAGCAAAGCTACCACAACCTATGGGAACTTGCGCTGTAGGCTTCCACTTCTGGTTAACTGCTAGTACATGTATGAAAGTCTTCAGAAAGCAAAAATATATCAAAGGAAACAAGAAGGAAAAACAAGCAGAGACATTCATAATTCTACTTATTTTTATGCTAACCACAGCTTCCTTCTCTGAGCAACATCTTGGGAGCAAAGCAGCTCTGCGCCAAAGATTAATGCTCTGTAATCACTGGTATAAGCAAGTCCTGCACACAAGGTCAATTAGCTTAACAAGATAGAAGAAAGAAGCACCAGAAAACCACAAAAGTATCTTTGGATTTCAATGAGAACTGCAGACCATGAACATCAAGCCTCAAGTTTCTCTCAGTCCATCACTTATTGTGCAAACTAGGGCTGAGGCCAGGTCACACAAAGGGATTTTTTTTCTCCAAAAAAAAAAGCCCTCAATAATAGCATGAGACAAAAGGAATTCCTGCTAACCATAAGCAGGGTCAATCAATTCAAAGTGCCATTGATTTTCACAGTAGTCACTGTAGCAGAACATTCTCTAACAGCTCACACAAAGGTTACTTAAGCTTACTGTTCAACTCTGGTGTTTAAAAAGGAGAAAACCCAAAATATTATTTCATATGGTTCTGTCTAGTGCAAAAATTCTCACACTTGTGTATTACAAGGTAGCAGTGAGATACGTATTTTATTGGCAAAAGTAAGCCAGGCTTAATGTTCAAAATGGGTAGAACCCCACACACCTATAGCAGGGCTGCTAACGTCCAGGAAAACATCCTGCCGGCAAAAGGTTATCCAATAATCTCACAAGGCTGTGTGACACTCTCACTGGGCTATTTCTGTTTCTTCTTCTTCCCTTCGTCCAATGAGAAGATGACCTGTCCTATACCATTTGCATGAGGGAGGGCAACTTATCTGAATGGCTGGTGGAGAATCTCACTTATTAAGAGCTATTTAAAATAAAGGGCTGCGGGTTGGCACAGTGGGTTAAACCACTGAACCATGTGCTGTCAATCGAAAGGTCGACAGTTTGAATCCACACAATGGGGTGAGCTCTCCCTGCCTGGCCAAGCTCCTGCCAACCTAGCAGTTCGAAAGCATGTTAATGTAAGTAGATAATAATATACATATTAATAGGATTCCACAAAGTAGAAAGGGAAGAAATGTATAAAAACAAGAGGAATTGACACTACAGCCTTTGAGCGTAAGCTACCAAAAGTTAGCTACAACTACTGGTAAGTCCCGTTGAATGCAATGGAACAGTACATCAACAGCAACTAACTTATGTTCCACTGATTTCAATGCGATATGGTTGCAACTAACTTCTGCTGGATTATGCCCTTTGCCCATGCTTTTCTAAAGAAGGGGCAGAGTTGTGTGCAGGAATGGACTTATTATAAAAACACAGTTCACAAATGACCTGGAATTGGGGATAAGCAGCGAGGTGGCCAAGTTTGCGGATGACACTAAACTTTTCCGGGTGGTGAAGACCAGCAGGGATTGTGAAGAGCTCCAGAAGGATCTCTCCAAACTGGGAGAATGGGCAGCAAAATGGCAGATGAGCTTCAATGTAAGTAAGTGCAAAGTGATGCACATTGGGGGCAAGAAACCAAAACTTCACATATACGCTAATGGGTTCTGAGTTGTCTGTGACGGATCAAGAGAGAGATCTTGGGGTGCTGGTGGACAGGTCGATGAAAGTGTCGACCCAGTGTGCGGCGGCTGTGAAGAAGGCCAATTCCATGCTCGGGATCATTAAAAAAGGGATTGAGAATAAAACGGCCAATATCATTATGCCTTTGTACAAATCGATGGTAAGGCCACATCTGGAGTATTGTGTCCAGTTCTGGTCACCACACCTCAAAAAGGATATAGTTGAATTGGAAAAGGTGCAGAAAAGAGCAACCAGAATGATTCGTGGGCTGGAGCACCTCCCTTATGAGGAAAGGCTACAGCGTCTGGGGCTTTTCAGCCTAGAAAAAAGGCGCCTGAGGGGGGACATGATTGAGACTTATAAAATTATGCATGGATGGAGAGAGTGGATAGAGGGAAATTCTTCTTCCTCTCGCACAACACCAGAACCAGGAGACATGCACTAAAATTGAGTGGAGGGAGAGTTAGAACGGACAAAAGAAAATATTTCTTTACCCAGCGTGTAATTCATCTGTGGAACTCCCTGCCACAGGATGTGGTGATGGCACCTGGCCTAGATGCCCTTAAAAGGGGTTTGGACAGATTCATGGAGGAAAAGACCATCACAGGTCACAAGCCATAAGCAGCCTCCTGGTTTTAGAAGTGGGTTTTCTCTGTGCCAGGTGCAGGGGAGTGTCAACGGGAAACAGGTTATCTTGTTGTCTTGTTGCTCCCTGAGGCATCTGGTGGGGCCACTGGGTGATACAGGAAGCTGGACTAGATGGGCTTTTGGCCTGATCCAGCAGGGCTTTTCTTATGTTCTTATGTTCTTAAATATCCTTTCTGCTGACTGAAGAACAGAGCTTTTCCATGACAAAACCTGGAAATGGAACTCTAATCAGAGACACTACTTGGGATGAAGAAACAAAATGTACCAACTGCTTATGATGCTGATAGCCCACAAGGCCTCAGAGCTGGTCCATCAGTCTGAGCACCTTCTCACTGCAAGTACACTTTTGGTTTTACGGCGAAACCGGAAGTGGGTCGCAATCATGTCGGAAGGTCGCTCTGACGCTTGGGGAGGCCTGCAGAGGAGTCTGCAGGCTCCCCACATACCCGGAGGACCTCCAAAGCCACCAACGAAGGTAAAATGGGCACTTTTCATCTGCGGCGGTGGCGGCGCGATCCTGGAGTGACGTCGCTACTCCTGGGAAAGCCCTGCTGCTACTTAGGGCAGCGGAGGCTCTTCCCAGGAATTTTGGGACCACTGGCCTAGGCTGATGCTTTAGTGCCTGTGTTTGCGTTTGAAACATACGCTTGCTCTCTAGACTTGAACGTAATCAAGAACTCTTCTCACCTCCTTCTTCTCTGCCCCTCGCTTCCTGTTCCAATCCAGGGAGTGGAAGGAGAGGAGTGGAGGAAAGTCAGACAGAGATGGGAGCCCCCCCCCCAATCTGCTGCTTGTGGCGACTGCTTCAGTTGACCTCATGGATGGGCCGGCCCTGCCAAAATAGTTCATTGTATAACTTACTCAAGACTTAAGGTTTTAGCTCCTGTCTCCAACAATATATCCACAATTTCTGACTCAAGAGTGTGCAAGTATGGACTTGCAAACCAAAAGCCATACCGTTAAAAAAGGAGAGCAGTTTGACAATCTGGTTTATTGAAACTGGTGCCATCATTTCTGTTTCATTCCTGTTTCTACAGGAATAGGTGGACAGGCATGCATGACCCTAAGAAACAGGAGAGAGCTATTATTGTGGGCTTCTGAATTGAGTAGCAGGAGATACAATGCTTGCCTAGCTGCATAGCTACTATTTCAACTTTCTCATCTGTGCAAACACATAACATGTTCTGACATGCACATTCTAACCAAGGCAACTAGGCACGGCACCTGACATAATGGTCTAGTCTCCCGTATCTGGAGTGGGGACGAAGATATGATAAAACATGGAGAGAAAGGGAGAGCCCTCTAAAGCTCTCAGTTGCACAGTGCAGGACACAAAGCAGTGATACGTTAGCTCACATGAAACCATGATTATTGTCCCCAAACTTGCCAAATATGTCTGTGGAACAGCAATGAGGCAAAAAGCTTGGTGCAGATGACCATTCTGATTAGTACAGTATCATTTCAGGATTCATGTCACATTGGGGGTTTCTTTTAACTGCTAAAAATGTGCTTGAGTTAAGGGCAAGAAGGGATTAGGAGGATTGACACCCAATCCCATGTGGCATGCTGCTGTTATCTGGGGCAGCATTCCTCTCTTCTATCTGCTCACTACTGTTTGTATTGTTAGGTCACATGAGTCATGACAGTGTTTTCTGCAAGGACCCAGAGCTTTTCCCTCCTGTAAATCTGAAGGGACGGAGATTCCATAAACATTGCTTCAATGGATAAAGTTTTTATTGTTGAATTGTAATGGCTAATCTGAAGCTGTTTTAACAGTTCCTAGTCCTCATTTTTGTGTGAGGATCTTAGATCTGTGCAGGGGTGCTTCTGCAACACCCATTCAGATACTGTATCTTAGGGGCTGTACTGATGCCATAAAGTGGGTGCTTGTACAATGTGCAAGCACCACTTCCCTGCTGTAAATGTGAAATATTGAGTTTATAGCATCTCATAGTGGTCCACAATACATTTTCCATCTTCAGTGATTCCTTAGAAAAAATGAGTATGAGGAGCCTTCACTGCTCATAGCTCTGCCTGTTTTCTTAAAGCTGTAGTGCCTTCATTTGCTATGGTAGCAGCTGATCTTCCCTTACTGGGCAAAGCAGGTTGCTTTTTAAATCGAATTTAACATAGGGAGGAAGGAACTTTCAGGCACTTCAGCCGTAAACCCACAAATTGATTCAGGGAGTTGAGGAATCATTTTAATGTGTTATTAATGCTTTAGTTTATTAAACCATCAAATAAATCAATGAAAACTTGCAATGTAAACATTAGGTAAAAAGTAGCCTTTACTTTGGCACGCCCAGCTACATTTGCCTTGCTCTCCATTCTTTAGTAAAGGTAAAGGTATCCGAAAGTCAGTCATGTCCGACTCTAGGGTGCGGTGCTCTTCTCCATTTCTAAGGCTGAAGAAACAGCCTGTTTCATGTCCATTTCACTGTCCGAAGACACTTCTGTGGTCATGTGGCTGGCATGACTAACAGAACACTGTTACCTTCCAGCCGCAGTGGCAGCGGCGGAACCACGGTGGAGCGCGTGGAGCAGGAGCTCCAGGCACTCGATCGCGGGCGGGCGGCAAGATTGCAGGGCGGGGGAACTCACCCTCTCCCGAAGAGCAGCGTCGTGTCTGGGCCCACCCTCCCTCCCTGGAGCCGGTTTGGCTCCAAAATGAGAGCAAAACGGGCGGGGGTGTGCGTCGACACGACGCGACGCTGGCCCCGCCCCGACGTGCCCGGGCGCCCTCCCGGCGCCTGTCGCCTCTGCGCAGTGGTACCTATTTATCTACTTGCAATGTCTTGCTTTCGAACTGCTAGGTTGGCAGGGACTGGGACAGGAGATGGGAGCTCACTCGCAGTGGCGTCGCTCCAGGTGGGGCAGAGCTCTAAGTTCCGCTGCGCTTCAACCCACCGTTACACGCCCGCATGAGGCAGCCCCGTCTACTCAGAGTTAAGTCCCACTGTGTTCAATAGGGTTTACTCCCAGGAAAGTGTGTATAGGATTGCCACCTAAGGAAGTTAAAACCCGCCTATTATAATTGCCATTGTAAGACCCAAACCAGACACAATTAACATAGAGTTGCCAATGAAAATAATGTGGCAGACAATAATGTTTTATGGGGCCTGATGTGGTGAAGGGGGAACTCAAGATAAGGTGCCTTTTTGGCAGCAACCCCACATTCATTACATCTCACTGTAGTCTAGCCTATTTTCGAAAAAGCCTCCCACAATCTTAATTTATACATGAAAGATGCCCAAGTTCTGAAGCAGATCTATGAACCTCTCAGCATCAGTGGTGCCTATTAAAATGGCCAGATAAGAAGTACAATCAGTGTGGAGGAACATTTAATGCACAGTGAAATTTGATTTTACTGAAGCAAACAGGCTGTTTCACAGCAGGACAGTGATTCTCCCAGAGGCACTTTCCCTTATCTATCAATCAGTAGGCTTTCAGCCCAAGGAAGAGCTTTCTGAGGCTTGCAGAACTGAGGCACGTTCAACACTGAAGCAGATGGAAAGAGAAGGATTTCACACCTTTCTGAGCACCAGCTGTTTGCACACAAAGAATGCAAGGAGTGTGCCACTTTGAGCCAGCAATTATTTGACTTTCTATTAAAATGTATAACAGAGCATGTTCTGCCCTTGAAAAATTGCAGATAAGCAGTGAGAGGCTTAAAGCTGAAGAAGCCATATTTTTAATGCAATTTCTTTAACTGGGACCTTCCCCTCTGAATACATCTCGCAAACATAAAAACAAAACACTCCTCTCTCTCTCTCTCTCTCTCTCTCTCTCTCTCTCTCTCTCTCTCTCTCTCTCTGTGTATGTGTGTGTGTGTGTGTGTGTGTGTGTGTGTGTGTGTGTGTGTGTGTATGTGTGTATGTGTGTGTGTGTGTGTGTAAAGAGAACATACAAACATCTTGACACCTGAGGGACTTGTATCTTATCAGCAATAGAGAGATGTTCTGAAAATAACACGAGACAATTTTAAGTAGGGATAGTCCAAAATTTTGCATTTAGAATATGTAATAAATTTGGCCATGAGTAATTTGGTACTGCAAGTACAAAAATAGTGAAAGAAATTCATATTTGGACACTAGAGTCTCTTACAGGCCGTGTAAATGCATTTGCTCATGTTTGTCCCAGGTTTTTCCTATTCCTTTCCTATATCTTAGTCTAGATTGCCCCTTCCATCCCCTCTCTTTGTGAGAGCTCCTACACTAAGTTTAGATATGTGAGGTTCCCACCCTGACCTCGCTCATGGGTAGGCTTACCAGATTTTACCGGTCTCAAACCGGGGCGGAAGAAATATCCTGGGTTGCGCCGATATCCTATGCCCCGTTGCAGCCTGGGTCAGCCTTACACGGCCTCTCTGGTTGTGCGCCAGCTTCAGAACTGGCGTGCATCCGAGGACTGTGCTCTAATTTGTCTACTCCTCTGGAAATGTTAACAGAAGGGCATCTATACAGTGTTATCAATTTATATTTAGTATGCAGTGAACAGACGGCAAGAGTTCTGGGAGGGGTGCTAATTAATATAAAGTCTAACCATCATTAGATAGTGGTACACATGCCGCTACTGAAATCTCTTGTTTCCTTCTTACACATCTCTCTCTCTCTCTCTCTCTCTCTCTCTCTCTCTCTCTCTCTCTCTCTCTCTCTCTCTCACACACACACACACACACACACACACAAATCATGGATTGACCAAAGGAGCCATGATCAAGGCAAAACTCAACGGATGAGTTAAGCACATGTCAAAACTCTTTCTCCAATTGAAATAAATGGGACTTTAAAACGCTTAACTTTGGCTGGATTGTCTCAGTAGGGCTGACAGAAGCCTGTGAGTGTCATAAATTCATTTGACTTCAGCACACACTTCAAAAGCACCTGCCTCTTATGATGATCACTGTTTTCCCAAGTGTACCGGCTCAGCGCACAGAGCTCTACCACAGTTCAATGAGCATAAAGCAAAACAATAACACAGAAAATGTTCTGGAAATGACAAGAGCACAGCATGTCTCCCTCGCTCATCAAGATTTGTAAAAGCATATTCCAACAAAACAAAGAGTTTCCTTCAAAGCCACCCTTAATGGCAAATACATGCAGGACGGGGGGGGGGGGGTGTTATGTACCATAGACAAAGAAGATTTAGGAACTCAGAACTAAATATTTTTTTTTCCTGTAATAAGGATAACAAAATAGCTGATTGTGTGAAATGCATTTTAACTGCCAACTTTTTCAGTTCAAAACTTCTGTTTTGGTTCTGTTTATTCCACAGCACAAAAGGAAATGACACTGTAAAACGCAACTGTGCACTGTTGGGTTGAATCGCCTGCACAATGATGAAAATTAAGGCCAAATGTTCTCATCAAGGTATAACCTTTTTCTGCATCCCCACAACTTAAGGCTTTGAAACAGATATTAACCTGCTATCCAAGCTATCCAAGAAACATTGCAGGAGTCCCTATCGGACATCCTTTTTTTCCCTCTCTTTTTCTTTTTTGCACCTGCCATCTCATCACTCTGCTTAATGAGAAACAGAGAACACACATCTCTACAGTGATTCATTAGCATTCTGAAGAGGTCAGAGATAAAAATTCACACAATGCAGTTTTGTTAATAACATGTTTCACTTGCTAAAGGGAAGGGTGGAGCTGGGCTAATCTAAAAATGAACTTCAAAAGGAGGGCATTGCTCTGACTTTACCTAATATTCCTGGAGGCAGGGCTGGTCTAACAGTGCAATCCTCCAGAAATAACCGGCGGCGAAGCGAGCACTCCGCTGCTGGAAGCCGTTGCGAACGTGCCGTAAAGCACGTTCACGACGACTCGGGAGTAAGGGCGGTTGAGGCCGGCCGCCCTCACTCTGCCACCGGATCGCCCCTGCGGCCACCAGAGGAGGTAAGTAATTCCCCGGCAGGGGCGGTCTGGGCAGCAAGGAAGGGGGGCCATTGGCCTCGCTGGCCCGGGAGGGGGCAGGGATGGCGTCCACCATATCCCCGTCCCCATCCTGACTGACACAGCCGTTACACGGCCTCCTCTTACTTCCGTCAGCTAAATAGCTGGCAGAAACTCGAGGAGGCCCATCAGGCCTTTCCCCGAGTAGACCTCTGGGCCACTCCAGAACAGCCATGAATGGGGGTAGGATCCGGCGGGCAGCCCTGGACCACCCGCCGGATAGTTAGGATTGGGCTGTAAGTCATTTTGCCACCCCAAGTAGGAGATCTGGTATACCCCAGCATCCCATTGCATGCAAAAGGTACCTGGAAGATACCTCTGTGATCCTGGATTGCATCAATGGCTCTCCCACAAACAGTGCCAATGTGGATAAACTCAAAGATTTTTCTAAAATTAAAATTAGGATATTTTACAGTTGTATTTATTAAAGATTCAGATACCCTTTCAAAAATAAATTTAGATTAATGAAATCTAAATTTAATGCAAACATATAGTCTCTTAAAAATGAACTCATGACCCTCTTATGAATTCAGAAAATGTTAAACAAGATCTGAAGCTTTCATGGCAAGCAATGATACAGGAAGAAAGAGGCATCTCAACGGGTTTAAAAGCCATGTATTCCATAAAAAGTGGAATACATGGCATTTTATGGGACATGGCTTTTAAACCTGTTGAGATGCTTCAGAAAATGTTGTTTATATTTGTAAAGAAAGAACTGGAGGGAGGGAAACATCGTTGTCAGCACAACATTTCATGTATCTATCTTGTGTTTTGATTCTGAGCATCAGGGTCACATGTAGATTTCATCCACTGATCCATTTGGGAGACATCTTACTCCTCTTTAATGTAGGGCTGCCAACCCTCCTGGATTAGCCTGGAGCCTCCAGGAATCAGCATCAATCTCCAAATGACTACAGAAAGCAATCCTGGAGATTTTAACAGGGTCTCTTGGCTTAATGGCTTCATTTCACATTGGGGAAAATAATCTCCAGGAATAGATTCAGAGTTGGATGCCCTAGTTTTATGCCTAGTTAACTACCTGGTCGCAGTTGCATTGTTAGCAGGCCACGTGGGGGGGGGGGGGTTTGTGATGACGCATTTCACGTCATTGCCCTGCCCCCTCCGCTCCCAGAAGGGTTCATTTGAAGCCTTCTAGGACCCGGGATGGGTGGGAGGGTCGAGAAAATGCACCGGTTTTGGCGCATTTCAGCTCCGCGGCTGCAAACACAGTCCTCCAGCTGCAAAAAAACCCATCACGACTCCTTCTCACGAGGAAACCAGGGTTGTCACCCGTGGGCACCTCATCCCCCCGAACCCGCTATAGTGATGCCTCTGCCTGGTGGCTGCAACTGGCTGAAAACCAGTAACTAACAGTGCAAACTTATGCATGGAAATAAGTCCCACTGTCAAATGAAAGCTTTCATGGCCTGATACAATCTTAGAAAACACGGGATTTTAGTCCTTGTTTAACATGGCTCTAATACCCATAAATCCCATGTTTTCTAAGTCCCACTGTGTTTAATGGGAAGCATGTTCATGCTAGTAGATAAATAGGTACCGCTTGCGGAAAGATAAACAGCGCTCCGTGTTCCAGCTGCATGCTACGCGCTGCAGCAAGGAGAGTCATGCCGGCCACATGACCACGGAGGCGTCTTCGGACAACGCTGGCTCTTCGGCTTTGAAATGGAGATGAGCACCACACCCTAGAGTCGGACACGACTGGACTTAATTGTCAGGGGTCACCTTTACCTTTACTCTCAGGTAAGTGTGTATAGGATTGCAGCCTTAATTATATTTATGGGTCTACCTACCAATCAACCAATTGGTAAGCACTTTTATTTTGAAAATATCTAATAATAAGTGGGAAATATTGATTTAAATAAATTATTTAAAATTGGGTATTTAAACCTTCTTTACATTTGCCACATACGCAAAATTTACAATTTAAACATTTCCTTGGTGATTTTAAACCACTGATTTAGATCACCTTGATTTAAATTAATCTACTCTGACCATTCCTGCCTCAAGCAACCAGATTCACCTGCTCAATTTCTGTTTGTCATGCAGCTGTTAAAGGCACAGGAGCCCTGCCAGGTAATACACTGACTGGCAATGCATTACAAAAAAACCAAAAAACAAAAACATCTTGCCGTAATCCATTGGATTGATTACTAACATAACACCAGTGTGTATGTGTGTGGGGGTGGGGTGGAACTGAGTGGAATAAAAGCGCAACAAGTGTCACCTTGTGCACATGAATGCATTATTCTCCATCTCAAGCCAAGAGAGCTAGCTAAGAGGCAATTGCCCAAAATTAGGTCACGTCTTGCTGTCTGCCAAGTCTACTGTTTCCTCAAAGTAAATGCATATTATCCTTAACAGCCAATTTTTCTTCCTGCAATCAATGGTTCTAAAGCTATGAGGGGAAAGATTTGGTCTCTCTTACTCTCTAAAGACCTCTGAAGGGAAAGGGTAGCCAGGGTTTGTGTCCCTCTGTTTCCAGCAGAACAGAAAAAAGGAGGCCCAGAGGGGAAGAAAAGGAAGGCGTGGAGACAAGGAGGTTGAAGGGGGAGAATGAATGACCCTAAGAGCAAAGAAAGGGCCCAGCCCTTGGCACCCCTGACCAACACTCAGGGCTTGGAGCTGGCTGCCCTGGCACCACAGAAACCTGCGAAGAGGGTGGGCCCTGTCCAATCCAGCATAGCTGGTGGTGTCCCTAGCTTTGCAAGGTCCTTCCTGCCCGGGAACCTCTCAGCCCTGACTAGGAGAAGCTTCTGGTACACTACTTGCCCCAGTGAAAGAAACTAGGGGAGTATAACAGAGGACTGAGGACTAAAAGGCTTTGTTTCATGTGGCTGTAATAAACCCCTATCCCTCCAACCAACTCGCCGGCTGTGTCTGTCTTTCCACCTTTAGAGGGCTCCCTCATGTCATCATTCATCATACCCCTCACCCCCCTGTATTAATCTACCTCCGTGGGAGGAGGTGGAGGGGCAGGCCCTATCACAAGCTATCAAATCTCAAACCATTTATTTAGGACTTTACCAGTAATTAAAGGTACCAGCATGCTGAATTGAGCTTGAAAACCAACAGCCAATGCAAATCCTACAGAATTGGGGTAATGTGATCATAACAGACAGCACTAGTGAAAAGCCTGGTTGCCACCTTTTGCACCAATTGAAGTTTCCAAATGCTTTTCACGGGCAGCCCCACACAGAGCACATTACAGTAGTCCAACTAAGCGAAAGGACTAAGCAAATAGATATTGTGCCTATGAAATAGATACATAGCATTGTCAAGTTAGTCCATTAAATCTGGCAGAGCATAGATATCTGCATTCCCCATACGCAGCATTTTATGTCACCTTGTACCTAGCACATTTTCAGCACATGCCGCCTAACATTCTATAATGCCAACAGCTTGCTAATCAGACAGCTGTATGCAAGTGCCATGTCTGTCTCTCGGGGCTTCTTGATGTGAGTAACTGCACAGTCTCTCTCAAACCAGAGCCCAAAGGACATGTGTATGTGACTAATGTCTGAATGAGGTTTTTACACTGCCATTCTGAAGAAAGAACAAATGCTCTCTTTTAAAAGTGCACACTAATGTTAAACCAGCTCCATCTGACCAGGAGCTTATTTCCTTGGCCCCCAGATGCCGATAAAAACATCACGCACTTGAGAGACAAGAGCGAGTGCCAGGCATAAAAGCAAAAGAACGGACCATTCAATAAAGAACTTTTAGTCACAGCTATTGTCTGGCTTCCAAACACGGCTTCAATCGACGGACATAGCTCACCCCAGCTGCATCCTGTAGGCTTGCTATGAATACAGTACAATGAGAAAATAAAGTCAAGCACACCTTCATCATTCTTAAAGATAATGTACTAATTCATGTCAAAATCTGCCTTTACTCTTTTTATATCAAAAAACCCATAAATGCACACATACAGATAACTCTGCCTGATAAAATTAATCAAGGGGAATGCGAGGATTGGTCTACCAGGCTTTCAAATCCATAACCTTGTTTTTAAAAAATACAAGCAGTAACAATTATTGTCAATTCTGCTTCTCGCAAATTCAGGTGAAAAAACAGCTCTTCTTCTGTACTACGCACTTTCCCATCTCCCTCATCTCCAAATGTTTCCTGGAGTTGCTCTCCCTACATAACAACAGTTTGGTGGCATCTTAAAAGCTAAATGATTTATTGTAGCATTACCTTTGTAAGCTAAAGCTTGCTCCATCAGACGTATGAAGCATTATTTCCCTCATGAAAGGCTCCTGAGAAAACTCCACAGTCAGGGAATAAGGGGGAGGTCCTCTTTTGCGGATGACACTAAACTTTTCCGGGTGGTGAAGACCAGCAGGGATTGTGAAGAGCTCCAGAAGGATCTCTCCAAACTGGGAGAATGGGCAGCAAAATGGCAGATGCACTTCAATGTAAGTAAGTGCAAAGTGATGCACATTGGGGCAAGAAACCAAAACTTCACATACACACTAATGGGTTCTGAGTAGTCTGTGACGGATCAAGAGAGAGATCTTGGGGTGCTGGTGGACAGGTCGATGAAAGTGTCGACCCAGTGTGCGGCGGCTGTGAAGAAGGCCAATTCCATGCTCGGGATCATTAAAAAAGGGATTGAGAATAAAACGGCCAATATCATTATGCCTTTGTACAAATCGATGGTAAGGCCGCATCTGGAGTATTGTGTCCACCACACCTCAAAAAGGATATAGTTGAATTGGAAAAGGTGCAGAAAAGAGCGACCAGAATGATTCGTGGGCTGGAGCACCTCCCTTATGAGGAAAGGCTACAGCGTTTGGGGCTTTTCAGTATAGAAAAAAGGCGCCTGAGGGGGGACATGATTGAGACGTATAAAATTATGCATGGGATGGAGAGAGTGGATAGAGGGAAATTCTTCTCCCGCTCGCACAACACCAGAACCAGGGGACATGCACTAAAATTGAGTGGAGTGGGAGTTAGAACGGATAAAAGAAAATATTTCTTTACCCAGCGTGTAGTTAATCTGTGGAACAGGATGCCACAGAAAAGGGGTTTGGATAGATTCATGGAGGAAAAGACCATCACAGGTTACAAGCCATAAGCAACCTCCTGGTTAGAAGTAGGTTTTCTCTGTGCCAGGTGCAGGGGAGTGGCAGCAGGAAACAGGTTATCTTGTTGGCTGTGTGCTCCCTGAGGCATCTGGTGGGGCCACTGTGTGATATAGGAAGCTGGACTAGATGGGCGTTTGGCCTGATCCAGCGGGGCTCTTCTTATGTTCTTATGTACTCTCAGTTGGCAGATCTCTGTCTCTTGATCTCTTGATCTCTCAATCTCTCTCACACAGCGCAATCCTAACCAACTTTCCAGCACCGGTACAGCCACAATGCAGCCCCGAGGTAAGGGAACAAATGTTCCCTCACCTTGAAGAGGTCTCCATGACTGCCCCTGCACTGTAAAATGCAGTGTGCGCCCTGTTGGCACGGCTACACCGACACACGCGCGCGCGCACACACACACACACACACACACACACACACAGAGTTTAAAATAAAATGTACACTGAGGCAAAAAGCCATGAAATGCAAGAAGTGGAAGCCCTCTTCCCATAAATGGCTGCATGAGGGGTTTTTCCAGAATGCTTGTGCTAGCCCCGCCCACTCCTTGCTCTATGTTTGTCTGCAGAGAAAAAAACACTAAATACAGGGAGAGCGTGTGTGTGTGTGTGTGTGTGTGTGTGTGTGTGGCATGGAGAGCATGTGTACCAATCAGTGGCTAGCACTCATATTCTAGAGGACCCCCCATTTCTTTCACCCTCCATGCGAGAGCAAATGACTGAAGAGGGCTATAATCCATGACATTTCTATGCCAAGTTCAAATATATTCACACACAAGAGTTCATTGTTCACAACAAGAGTAATTGGCAATAAGATACTCTTCCTAGCTTTGCTGTGATAATTTAACACTTGTCGGTGACAGAGAAATCTCAGTACAGTTTTAGCTGGGAGCTGTGGGTGACAATAGGCAGTCTTCTGTCTCTACAGATTGGAAGCTATAAATATGACACCATTGTATAATTAAAGCATAATTACCAGTACAAAGTTGTGTAAATGCTCCAAGAGATAAGGTAATTTGTAGGAGACCAAGGCAGGAGGAGATAAAGTTCAATGATAAAGGGGTGACAAAATCTGCTGCCTGATAAGAGGGTTGGCAGACAGGGGGTACAGGGGGTATTTACTGCAAGTTCAAAGTTCAAAAGCATTCAGCACATACTCAAGGCTGACTTCTCTTATAGCCCTCAGACAGACAACTTCTACTGAATAACACTGTGCCCTCTGTATGGCAGGGACAGAAAGAAAACGTGGGCAAATTGAGTGTTCAGGTTACCAACCACTCCCTTCATTTTACTTTCTGAATCGAGAAACCATAATAATTATTTACATTGGAGGGAAAACACAAACTGTTTCATTCATGAAATTGAATGGTGTTGTGTACCAGAGTTGTCGTTACTAGAACAAAGCAGGCATCTATTGTCATTATACCCCTATTCCCCTGGAGAAAATTTAATCTGAACATAGACGTTATTAAGGATACAAGATAATTACTGTATATTGTTTCAATCACACTTTTTAATGTGCAATAAATATATGACGTTAGATTCAAAAGCTTTCTATTTCTGTAACTGTTTAGTATCAGAAATAACATGGAAACATGAAGAGGTAATCAGGGAAGGAAGGGGTGATAAAACATAATTTAAAACTATCCAGTGCAGTCTAACTTGGCAATGAGCCCAGAAGCATTGACCTTTATGAATATTGTGCCTGTTAGCCAACGAAGTAGTTATAGCAGGTCTCAGAACACATCACATGCTTCTTGAAAATCTTATTGAATCCAAAATATTGACACCTGAGAGGCAGGGGAAAAGATAAAGACTGATGATAGGAAATCCAAAGTCGTAAATAGTTATAAATGAAAATATGTTGGTCAAATTGAAGAGGGCAATATTACAGGTGACAGGAGAGTCCAACTGGTCCAGATTCAAATTCCAGCTCAGCCATTAACATGGTGTCCTTAGGCAAGGCAATATCATTGGATGCTGTGCTCATCTATAAAACCGCATCATGCAAGGTGCCAAAGGAGACAACGGCTACAGCACATTTTGAACAAAAAGGTATGCCAGATTAACAACAATCAAGCAAATCTGATCTCCTTTTCTTTGTTTTATACATTTTTGCAAGAAACCTCTGATTTAAGGGGTGGAAATCAAATGCATCAACCTATTGGGTAATTTCTGACCTACAGCAAAACTGTTCTTTTTGAGGCATGGACTTATTTTTAAAAGTGAAATGTTGCAGATCCTTCTCCTTTAGACAGGCTTTTAAGAGCGCTACAGGCTCTGGAGAGCGCTACAGAGCAGGGTGCCTGCTCCTAAATGATGGGGGGGGGGGTTTTTTCCTCACTCTTGCCACTGCTATCATCAGACACTTCCACAATGAAATGAAAAGGTTTTTGACTTCACGATTATTGACCAAAAACAGGCAGTCAAGCCAGTGTGGCAATATTTAACCAGATCCCCAGGGACTCCTTATCACTGGTGTCATTTGGGAGGGTGAGATAAATGCAGGACGCACCGGGTGACACCACCTTTTGGTAGTGACACCACAGAAAGGGACTCGGAGAGGCCGAAAATGGCTAAGCCAAGGGGATATCACCCCTTTGGCTTGTTCGGCGGCTTGCCTGTGCCCTGCGAGCCGAAGCCGTGCAAGTCGGAAGCGACTTGCGCGGCTTTGGCTCACAAGCGAGAACTGCGAAAAAAGCCAAAGTGAAGGGTTAACACCCCCTTGGCTGCCTTCAGCTCCATTCGGTGGGTCCACCTGCAAATCAAAGTCACGTGAGTCGCTTCTGATTCGCGCCTTCGGCTCGCATGCAGGAGCCACAAGAAAAGCCAAAGGCAGCCCAGGGGCTGTCACCCCTTTCAGCCGCCTCTTGCTTCACTCTGCTCAGAGCGGACTTGCTCGGAGCAAATAGTTCTGGGTTGCAGAGCTCTGCAACCCAGAAGTAACTGATGTGACGTGATGGTGTCAACATGCCACATCAGTTACTTCCGGCTTTTGGCTGGTGCGCAATAGGTAAGCTATGCCTCTGTTTCTTATGTAGTTCGAAACATTTTGAGACTACACAAAATAACCCTAAGCCCCACCTTGAGACCCACATCTCTGGTAGAGCCTTTCATGACCTGCCTTAACATCCCATATCTGTGACAATATTTGTACTACCCCATGTATCACATGCCTTACCCCATTCCTCAAGAAGGCAATAATGCAGTCTAACAGGAATTCCAGGTATAAAGACTTTGCCACGGCAGAAGAAAGCTTAGCGACAATTTTTACAGGATAGTTCTATCCAATATAAATGCTGAACAGAAGAAAGGGAATCGTATTGTTTGCTATCCTGCCCTTTGCCCAAAGAGCTCAGGAAGGCTTACTAATCTGCCCACTACCCCCCCCCCCATTTTATCCCCACAACTACCCTTTGAGGTAGGTTAGGTGTAGAAACCATGACTGGCTCATGGTGACCCAGTGAGCTTTGTGGCTGAGAGGAGAAACAAAGATCCTCAGTTCAAGTTCAATATTCTTCTCTATTATGCCACAGCGACTCTCAAATTAATGTATACTTCTCCTTGGCCAACCTCAAGGATTCAGAGTGGGTCACAATATATCCCAATATCATTTATCTTCACAGCAACCCTAGAAAGAGTACATTAGGCTGGAAGGTAGTAATGCCACCATTTAGCACAGTAATAGGTGCCATTTCCAAAGAAATTGAATCATGATATTTTGCTGTCTAAAGCAGAGTACCAAATGGGATCCTTCCCTTTCTTCCCTATAAAAACCTTTCCTTTCCCCTATTCTTTTTTTAAAAAATGCCCCTCTATCTAATAGAAAAGAAAGGAAGAGGATGAGGAAAAGAAACATGGTGACATTTTCCAGGCCATCCATGGGAAGATGCTAGGTGGGGGGTTTTCCTGTCCCCCAAACAGGCTCGCAGTCGACCACATGAAGGAGATCATGTCACCCTGCTTTCATGGTAAGGATGGCCCTGCTGCTGTCTGTGCTGATTCGGACTGGTGTTGGGATAGATTTTTTTAAATGCATATACTGTAGCTGGTCGATGATGGAGCTATGATTCAGAACACTGATCACCTGGAACATGCTATGTGGGGAAGCACTTTTTTTAAAGACTGGATCTCTTGGTCCCCCCTTTTTTGTTTTGTTAGAATCTTTTTCGAGCTCTGGAAAGTATGAATAGTTTCACCACTTCCTACAGAATGATTTGCATAAACACCACTCAGTGACAATCTAGTAGTTTCCTATAATTAATTCAACAACCTGTAAAAGAAATTAGACTCCACATTATCCCACTATGCAGCTTTCCTGAGATGAATCACTTTCTTCTCAGCCTTCTTTGCTTGTTATCAAGCTAGTAAAGAGCACAGAAGAAACGATCAAAGATGAGTTTATTTCACACAGCTTGTGTCTAAAATTCCGGGATATTTTTCCACTATATGTTAAAAAGTAAAACACTGCATGTGTCCTGCAGTCACTTTGACTGTTCTTAGTATATGGCTTGAGAATGTGTAACAAAATGTGGACCCGAACCATGTCTTGGATCAATTCAGAGTAACTGTTTAGTCAGCACAGAAGCAGCACTATAAATCCAATGCTGGTGGCCCTAAACTTGGCTCTAAACAAGTGGCTCTAAACAAGTGCCCAGGGCGGGGGCGCGCGCGTCACCCTAATGACCCCACAGCCCCTATATTTAAGTTTTGCGCAGCCGCCAGGCCGCGGTGCGATTTTTGGGGGCGACCCGACGGGACGCTGCCCTGGGAGCCCCCAGACTCTGCCCCCCCTGTTGCAGCCGGCTCCGTTGACGTCTTCCCCGGCCGGCTGTCCTGGGCCTTCTGACGAGGCCCACTGCATCAAAACGTAATTTATAACGTTTTTCGCGCATGCGCAGACTTTCCTGAGGGAAAAGGGCAGCACTTTTCCCTCAGGAACGGTCTGCGCATGCGCGAAAAATGTTATAAATTACGTCTTGACGCAGTGGGCCTCGTCAGAAGGCCCTGGAGCGCCGGCCCGGGAGGACGCTCCGATGCCGTCTCCGGCCTCGGAGCCTCCGGAGGGCGATGCGCGCAGGGGAGGTGATGCTTGTGGGTGCGCGTGTCACCCTTCTGCGCGTGTTACCCTCTGGCGGTCCGCCCCCCGCCACGCTCTAGCGACGCGGGTGTAGTATCTCCAAACCTCAAGCGCCCTCTCATCCAAACTTGCCTCTTAGGTCATAACAGAGCCCTGCTCTGCATCTCCTGCCCACTAAGGTTAGGCAGGTGGTTACTTGTAAGCATGGCCTTCTTGGGCATTGTACCAGGCTCTTTAAGTCCCTCCCCAAGGAAATCCATCTGGCCTACTCACTCTTGACCTTCTGACGGGGTGTTAATAATAGCCCTCTTCAGATATTCATGGTCTATGAACAGTAAGCCCATGACGGGTCCCCAGGATGGCACCACTTAGCCCCATCCCAGCCAGTGACACATGTGAGCTAGCCCTGGACCCACCCTCCACCCATTCAATGTTTGTCTGCAGAAACAAATGCTGAACACAGTGAGAGTTTTTGATTGCCACCTTGGAACGTTCCAATAATAATTAATATTGGCAATCTTATTTTCAATCCCTTCCTTACTGATACCTAGCATGGAATTTGCCTTCTTTACAGTTGCCACACACTGGATTAAAATGTTCATCATGCTGTCTACCACAACCCCAAGATCTCTTTCCTGAGCTGTCAGCAACTAACTAGGAAAGAGATCTTGGAGCTGTAGTGGTTACCTCAATGAAAATGTCAGAAATAAAACTATTACTATTACAAGGCCCTCGTACAAATCAATAGCGCAGCTAAATTTACACACAGTTCTAATCACCACATCTCAAAAAGAATCTGGTAGAGCTGGAAATAGTGCAGAAAAGGGAAACCAAACTAATCAGAGAGAATGGAGAACCTTCTTTATGAGGAAAGGCAACACCATTTGGGGATACATGTACTGTACTTAGTTTAGAAAAAGGCAATTCAAGAGGGACATGATTGAGACTTACAAAATTATACATGGTATCACGGCCAGCCCAAGTTTTCTAGGTGCCTGAGGTGGCATGCCAAATGCTGCGTTCTAGCGGCGTAAACCCCTTTATGGCTGTCGCAAATGCAACAGCGCATTTTGTAGTAAAAAGCTAAGAAAACAGCTTTTTAATTTTTTCCTTTCTTTTTACAATGTTTTCCAGTTGGCCCCTGTATCCACGGATTTCAGTATCCGTCGGGGTTCCAGGAACAGAACCCCCGTGGATACTGCATGCCAACTATATTTGCAACCTTCAGGTTCAGAGGCAGTATGCCTCTGAATACCAGTTACAGGGGAACAGCGGTGGGAGAGAAATACGGTATGTCTTTAGTTCTTGCTTGTGGGCAAATGATGTGCTGAACAGCACAGGATCGTCTTGGGGCAAGTAAATGCACAAGTCTCCTGACTATGGGGCCATCACTGCTAATAGCATGATGACGTAATACCATATTTCTGACATCCATTAAGATGGTTAAGGTCTTACAGTCATGATCATGTGATCTCAAAAGGAGACAGACCCTAGAGCAAAAGCACCATTACTCTGGCATAACTGCAGCTACCAGCCACTCTTATCTTTTTTCTGTTCACTGTTATCTTTTTCATCCAAGAGAAACTGGGATTCCCATGTACCATATATTTATATGGATTCCCACTGCTGTCACATTTCTCGCCTGCTCCAACAGTCAGGATTCTTCCCTCCCGAGTGGGAAGTAGACAACTTCCCAGAATACTACAGAAGGAAGGAAGGAAGGAAGGAAGGAAGGAAGGAAGGAAGGAAGGAAGGAAGGAAGGAAGGAAGGAAGGAAGGAAGGAAGGACTGCTCTGAAAAAGAGTACATGGCTTATTTCTGACATTTGAGGTTGGATCACAGAACACACTGCTCCCCCATAACTACAGAAAACTACATCAACTGAATTAGTAGCTAGTGACAACTGGTGTCAGAGGAAACACCAGTTGGGTGGGAGGGAGCATGACCCAACCTTGCCCTTGACCCTGCGGAGAAACATGCATACAGCTTACTATTCCAATTTGCACATCACCTCCTACCCATGAACCATCTCATAGGTAGCACAAATGATTCATATGCATCATCCGCTGCCCACATACCAACACCATCTGCAATGCTTCTACCCACAACCTCCCACTCACAAGCTGCCCTTGGTGAGCTCCTAAAATAAATAGCCTTTCATAGCCGGAAATTGCTAATTCTGCTGACACACTGCACGTCTACAGGGGAAAGGAAAAGGAAAGATTGTGGTTAAAGTGCAAATGCGGGGAAGTCAGATGATTTGGACTCATTTCTCTTAGCAGCAGCAGCAGCAGCAGCAGCACTACCACGATTCCATGTGATGCTGAACAAGAGACTGTGCGCCACTTCTAGGAGGCGTTAAAACATCCAAGCCTTTAATGATTTAGGATCATGTATGTGCAGTTATTGTTTCGGAGAGGTGGGGAAGAAACAATGCAGACTTTGGGCTCAGTGTGCAAGAACTGCCCTGAGTCTGCTGTCCACAGGTAGTGGAGGCCAACCCCTCTGCTCATCTTTCCACCCTACAGTCCAACATCCAGGCTGCCACCACAATAGGCAAGCAAGGGTACCAGGAGCAGTACCTTGAAACCATCGTACAAGGCAGGGAGGAAGTAGGTGCACTCCAGTCGTCAAGCCCCCCGCTCATCATCCTGGCAACAACAGGGCATGGAAAGGGCATGAGGACCACACAAAGCAGCCATGAAGGGTAGTCCTTTGAAAGGCCAGGAAAAAGGTCCTGTTGGGGTCAGGCCTGACACAAGCCTCCCTGGTGCCGGAGACCATGCTTACCCACCCCTCCTTCCCCATTACCTTTGTAGCAACAGCAGCACTTCCCTAGGTGCTACCGCCACTGCCCCTTGTGCACCACTGCCACTGCTTCCTGCCTCAGCCAGCCACACCACCCCTGCTCCTACCATTTGAAAAAGGCTGGGGAGGAGTGGAGTGACAGCTGAGGAAGGTAACAGGGGAGGGGGATGGACCGTGTATGAAAAGAGCTGATGGCAGCTGCCATTCTCTTTCTCTCTGCCTTGCCCTGCTGCTGTTTTTGAATGGCAGCAGGAGCAGGGGTGGAATGGCCAGCTATGGCAGAAAGTGGCAGCAAAGATGCATGTGGGGAGGCAGGGGATGAAGTGCCACCTGCAAAGAATGGGGGGAAGACGTAAGGAACCACCTGCTGGGGTGCTTTCTGCTGCCTACTTCTCCAAGTGCCACCTAGCTTCTGGGGCCCACCAGGCCCACTAGAGAGTCAGCTCTGGTGGGGTAAGGAGGGTACAGGCGATACAGAGGCAAAGGGACCGCCTGAGCCCATTGAGGAAACAGAGTTCCCTTCCCCCCAGCAAGGCTGACACAACATTAACAAGGGCCATAGGTAGGGAGGCAATGCGTCTTGATTCTCCTCCCTACAATGATGCAGATGACTGGCAAGGAATGAGTAGCGATGAGCTAGCCTGCCTGCTCCCTTGGTCTCATAGTCCATTCATCAAAACAGAGGCTAGTTAACTTGTCAACCATCATCATCTTTAATATAACGTCTTTGATTTTACAAAGTGCATCGCAATCTTTCTGCCATCACTCATTAGAATAAACCCTGTAGAATCAGGTCATTTTACAGCTGCAAAAATGAGGCTGAGAGAAAGGGTACGTACAGATGCTCCTAAAACCAGGAATGGGGCCACTGTGGAAGTACACTCACAGTGTTTTGATCAGACATTAATATTTATCTTCTCTCCAGGATCAAGCTCAGGGGAAACTGGTTCTGCTAGTTTGCAGCGTAAGTTGTACACAATGCTGATCGACTGGCATCCGTGATGTCACCATGAAATTGCAGCACCCTCCCCAGAGCAACTTAAAAAAAACATATTGGATTGTTTTCCTCTAGAACTAAGGAGCTGAATTAATTTTTTTTTATAAATGGTGCTTTAAACAATTAAAGTTGGACAGCCCATCTGAAGCATGGAAAAGGGGGGAAATTGAAGACTCAGGAAGCAGCAGCAGTAGGCATATCTGTCGCATTGCAAAGAAGGGAGAACCGGGCTTATTCTGATGCATAAAAGCAACACACTTCCTGCTATATCTATGGACATAGATATAAAATGCCCAAGCAGTCATGTGTAGACTGTCTTTGGACAAGGTGGGATTTGAATCTAGTTCTGAGAGGTCCAGCTCTCAATCATTTGAGCCCCACTGGCCCAGTTCGCATTGATAAACCATCAATCAGGAATGCATGCTGATGTGTGCTCTCTCCCCTTTCCTCCAGGACATTCCACAGTAGTTTGTTAAACCCTGGCTTCCCAGTTCATGCGAAGCCAAGAATTGTGGTTTAACTGGCTTGCCAGTAAGAATATAAAACCAAACTGGTTTCACATCTTGATTTTTAAGTCAGAGTTAAATCAAAGTTCCCAGGTTTGTATGAGTGTGGACTTATGGTTTAACAAGCCAAGACTGAAACATCATGATTATGCGTCAGAGCTAAGGAAATAAGAGAAGCGAAAGGAGTCTTGTGGACTTGGCTCACATTCCCATACAAACCAACCATGTTTGGTTGTGTGAACGGAGCTACTGTCTCTTTTCAATATGCATTAAATCTTTTCATAACCTGAAATAAGAAGGTGCTGCAGAAGTGGGGCTGGGATTGCATTATTTTCTATTAGACATACAGCACAATTCTATCCAATTTACACCACTGGTGTAACCAGCGGGGGAGGGCAGGGTGGGAGGCTTTGGAGGGGAGGGGAGATTTAAATCCCCTTTGAATCCCCCTTTGGAGGGTATTTGAATCCCGGGGCATCCCATTCTTGCTACACTGCTGGTTACACCGGTGGTGTAAATTGGATAGGATTGCGCTGATAGACTCCCTATCTCGTCAGCCCCTGCGCGGGAGGTGTTGTGCTTGGTTCAGCAATAGCGTTGTTGCTGACACAGGCTATGGAAGCCACTTGGGGACAAGTGGCTTGGCAGTAAAATAAATACTGTAGCTATATGAGGATGCTATATCTGGGGATCAGTGGAGGGGGGGGATAGTACCGCCTGTTAGTCCAGCATTTTCAATAATCCACATCACCGAGGTCCCAGAGGTGCAGGATTATTGGAATTCTACTTTATCTATGTAAAATGTTTTGTTTTTCATTCAAACTGCAGTCATCCTGAACATATTTTATATTACTTACAGCGCAATCCTGCGCAGGATGCGGGCTGCGCCAGCACAGCCTGGGCTCACCTCAGGGGAAGGGGACATTTAGCTGGCACACGTCCGGGGAGGCCGTGTAAGGCCAGCCTGGCCTGGGAAGGGGCGTTGGATATCGGCACAACCCAGCGCCAATATCCCCGCCCCTCCCAAGCTGGGCCAGCCAATGGCCCCCTCCCTCGCCACCCCTGCCTACCCCTGTGCCGACCAATGTGGCCTTTACCTGTGTCAGCCGGCACAGGTCCAGGTAGGTGGTGGAGTAAGCCGCTGCATGCATGCCTCAGTTTGCTTAATATGGTTCTATCACAGCATTAGGGATTTCTGTTGAGAGCTGTCTATGCCTCCTTACTTGTTATGAAACTTGGGATCTGTTATTTCAAAATTCAGAGGGTTCTATGTGATGCTACGATATAAGAAAAAAAAATGTTCCATGGCCACTACTTAAAAAGCGAAGCACTTATTCTTGCTACACAGGATATAAGCAGCAACATGCCATTGATTAATAATGTATCTCTTTCTGTTACCTGTCTGGTAGCAGACCATCAGTGTAAAAATCCCCACTGAGTTATCAATGGAGTGTTTTCTAGTTATCTGTAAGTTATTTCCCACCCTACCACAAGGAACTTGTAAATTGCCTTGTTTTTATTGCTTGAGGAAGTGAAGGGGGAAAAGAGAGCTTCCAAGTATGTTGAAAACACGCCATTTTTTCCACCTCACTTCTCTTACAGAGTCATTTGGTTTTACAGCCATATTAAAAGCCGCATGTCTGAGCATGTTATTTAGGCAGTTTTATAAATTTTATGCGTTTCAGCATAGTTGGAAAGATTTTTATTCATGGTTCTCTTTTGACGTTAGGCAAAATGTATGCATTGGAACAGTGGTAGGGAGATTTCAGGCTTGCGTGATGTACTTTGTGTTTTACTAGAATCCCCAACGCCTACCAATAGTGTGGGTGCCAAGTATTCAAGAGCCCCCCGGGCACAAACCCTGCATGCACATTCACCAGCACCTTCCCCAGGTGAGTTCTCCTACGCTCCACTGCTGCAATAGCAGCACCAAGGAGACCTCCATCCAGGTGTTACGGCCGCCACTTTTCTTCCTCCCACTGCCTGGCAGGTGTCTCTGTAGCTCACCAGACAATGGAAGGGGGGAAAGCAGCAGTGACATTGGTCCTTCTTCCTTTGAATTCGAAACAGGAAGCCCAGTCAATGAGGAAGGACTGCTTTAGCTTTCTCCCAAATCAGCTAGTAAGCTATGTGCTTACTGGATGATGAGAGGGAAGCTGAAGCAGTCCTTCAGTGGTACTCCATTTTTAAATTCTGGATCCCCCCCCCGCCATGCAACAACATCAGGGGCAGGACATCCAGAGTTTTAAAATGGAAACCTCCAGAGGCATCGTTAGGGGGGCAGGGGGGCCCACTGCCCCCAGGTGACAGGGTGCCTGGACGCCAGGGGGGTGCACTTACCTGGTGACGGTGAAAATGGCGGCGGCAAAAACGCGCGGAAGTGGCCCGATCGGGCCGAGGCTTGGGCAGTCACGTGGGGGGGTTCACGTAACCACCGTCCCCCTGGGGACGGTCTGGCTACACCACTGGAACCCCCTCCAAAGGAGGAAGGACCAAAATGGTTGCTGGTTCTTTCTCCTCTCTCATTGCCAGGTGAACTACAGAGATGCATGCCAGATGATGTGAAGGGGAAAAGCTGCAGTCACTGCAGACCCTAGTGGCAGCACAAAGAAAAGTCTCCTCTGCTGGCTAGAGAGTTCTCCTTCATGCCGCTGGTGTCCCTGTGGGTACAGGGGCTTCATGGGTCAGCTGGGTTGGCCTCAGAGACATCTGGGCCCTCAACCAGTTAGGGTTAGGTCTTTATCTAGATGGATAAAAGTTACACAGGATTGCGCTGTAAGGCATCCAGGTACATCCTTACCTGGAACTCAATGGGACTTATTTCTACAGTAAGTAAACATGTATAGGATTGCACTGGCACATGATAGGTGCAATGCAGTATCCAATAATAACTTGCTTGGGTAAAACAGCATCAGCTATAATAGATAAACATAAGAGTCCCAACACATCAACACAGTACCTATGAAGACAAGCCCATCCATTTATCACTATAATTGCAGTCCTAGGCTTACCATAGTCCCGGAATCGAGTCGCGCTGCGGCCTAGAAAAGACACGAGCCACTCCCAAGAGTGCACCGCAGCTCGCCAACGTGGTTGCCTCGTTTACCGGAAGCTCCGGAAGCCGCGGCTTGCATTGGCCAGTCGCAGTACACTCTTGGGAGTGGCTCGTGTCTTTTCTAGGCCGATTCTGGGACTATGGTAAGCCTATGCAGTCCTGCTCTATAAATGGGACTTTATTAGAAATAGTATCACCCTTTTGGCCAGTGCCTCCTCAGCTGAATTGGCTTGTAGAGTCAGTCACAAATTGCGCTGTAGATTTCAAAATTTTGAGCCCTGAAACAAAGAAATTACTCTGGGAAGTTTGGGGGAACTCTTAACATTTAATACATATCATCATCACCATTTTCAAGCCCATGTTTATCCAAGGGGGCAGGCAATTTCGAAGGTGGTCATAGGGGGAAAAATGCTGAGATTCCTCAGGTTGCTAACAAGGCCTCACAGTACAATCCTCTGTATGTCTACTCAGAAGTAAATCTATTTTCTTCAGTGGGACGTACTCTGTGCATATGGGATTGCAGATTGCAAATGGGATTGCAATTAAAACCTACCAAAATCTAAGGAGCCACAAGAGCTCACTATGTGAGCCCTTTTCCATAAGGAATTCACTTCCTGCTCATAAAAATGGCATAATCAACACCTTTTGCCTTTATTTTTAATTGAGCCATGTGTCTTTAGGTTTCAGCAAGCAACCAACTCCAGCAGAATCTTCTAGTGGCAACTGCTCCAATCCAGCAATTACAGAACTGTGGTTTAATAGGTTCCTGAGGCCGTAGACCTCAACAGGGAAAATCATCGCTGCGACTACTTAACATTGCACATTGCATCAGCAGCACGCTTGAGAGAGTGAACATTCATTTCCAGCAAGAAAACTAGCCAACATTCCTGCCAAGAGACAGAAAGAAAATAGAGGTAGTTAAATCAATACATGTGAATGACACAGTAGTGATTTAATTAACATGAGAGTAGTTTGAGGTGCAGCTATATACATTAAAACATTAAGCAGCAAATGCAGCCTGTTTGAAGCCCTTCAAGCCTTTGCACAACACTCAACAGGGCTTTTTATATTAAGTGCATAACTCTTGACCATCTCTGGAGATGGTAGAAAGTGCTTTAAAAATCTAACAAAGATTTTGTGGACACCTACTGGTGTTAAAGTGATTGAAGCCATGTAAGGTACTTTTAACTGTCCTAGGCCACAATCCTACACACACCTGGAATTCAATCCCATTCAACTCAGTAGGACTTACTTCAGATATGCATAGGATAGCACTGTGGGCATAGACAACTAATTCCATTTATATAAAGTAAATCCCAGTGAAATAGTGGAACCGTATACTGACAGATGGTTAGGGCTGCCAGACGTCCCAAAAAAACCGGTACAGTCCCGGAAAATGGCCTCCATTTTTGGGAAAGTCCCAGTCTGGTTTTCCGGGGCGAATGGCAGCGCCGTCGCTGCCACCGCCGGCATCTTCTTTTTGAAAAACTTACCCGGGCGCCGGCATCATCTTGGATCGCGAAATCTCACGAGATCCAAGATGTCGGCACCCAAATCTCGTGAGGGAATGAAGCCCTCACGGGATTTGGGCGCCAACATCTTGGATCACGCGGGATTTCGTGATCCAAGATGATGCCGGCGCCCGGGTACGTTTTTCAAAAAGAAGATGCCGGCGGTGGCGGCACGGAGACCGGGCGAAGCTGTCATTCGCTCGTTCGCCCGCTCCCTTGCCGGCACAGAGCCAGCGAGGGAGCGGGCGAACGAACGACAGCCTGCTGTCCGTGCGAACGACAGCCTGCTGCCCGTGCCGTGCGAGTCTCCGGCAGGCTCGCAACGCACGGGCAGCAGGCTGTCGTTCGCCCAGTCTCCCACCGGCTCCGTGCGGTGCCGGTGGGAGACCGGGTCGCACAGCCTGCTTGCCCGTGCCGCGGGCAGCAGACTGTGGTTCGTCCACTCCCACAGGCTGTTCAGAGGACGAGGACGTGTGGAGCAGCGCGAGGACAAGGAGCAGCGCGGACAGCGACGATGGATGGGGTAAGTTAATTTATTTATTTATTGTGAAAAATTAATTAAATAATTAAAAAATTGGACGCGCTTCGCGCCCCCTTTAGTTTTAATTTTTTTATTAATTTTATTTTTAGTTTTAAATTTTTGATTGATTAATTAATCAAACTGGGGGTGCGGTTGGAGGTGGGGGAAATATGGTAGCCCTACAGATGGTCATTTATTTACATTTATCCTTGAGTTCAGAGCTGGTAAAAAGGTGCAGGATGACAGCTCTGGAACAGAGGTCAATTAGCTAATTTAATGCATCAGAATCTCTATTGATGTGAGCGAACCCTTTTAATATCACACGGTTGCATGAAATCAATATACGGCACTTGTAGATCCATTTAAAGTGTGGCCACACAAGAGCACTGCATTGTTTTAAACAGTTTAGGTTGAATCAGCACAATTTAAATAAGCAGACAGACAATATCCAAGAATGAAAACTGTTTACTACTACATAATTCAACTATAGGTAGGGGCAGGAGAAATGGTGATAACAAAATAAGAACACATAACACTGCTTTCTGCCTTAACATCTGCAAAAATAAAATAAAGCCATGTAATGTTTTGTCCTTCTTCATCTGCTGACACTGTACAACCTATACCACCTACCTACTACACTTTTAAACTGGTAACAATTGATAAAAATGGGGAAATGTTGGAATAAAAACACATAACACCATTTTCTGCTATTTCATTTTGGTTAAACACCAAAATCTGCAAAAAAACCCAACGATTTTCTCCCACCTCTACTTATAGGCCATGCCTAGCAGAAAAAGATGATTATGCTTTAATCTGGATGAAAACTAAAGAGGAGGGAGCTTAGGATATAACTTCACTCTTGTTGTAGATCTTTAAAATGACTTCATTTTGGAAGAAGTCCAGGTGGTAAATCTCCCTGTCTCCTTTTATAGTATAATTGTTACCAACAAGTTCTTTGTACCTGGCGAAGAAGTATGAAGGATGCAACATAAACTGTAGCAACACACCAGCCAGAGGTGAGAAGGCACACTACCCAGCGAGCACTGCGGTGTTCCTCCACTATGGAGTCCAGCAGTACAAGAACACTCTTTGAGATGGAACTTAAAGCACAAGCCTATGCATGTCTACTCACAAGTAAGTCCCACTGTGTCCAATGGAGCTTCCTCCCAGGAAAGTGTGTATAGGACTGTAGCCCTACTATCTTAATTATTTCAGAAACTAGAGCTACAATTTCCAAAGCTAAGGGCATGGACCACGGGTGCACATGGATCTGCAATATCTTGTGCATGGTTGGTACATGGGCACACCGTACCATGTTTCTAGAATGTGTGTCTTCCCCCCCCAACCTCTCACATACCGGACTTGCACCATTTTTTGTGCACTTGATGCAACTGATTCACGAAGATCACATTTATCTCAGCGTTTTCAACCTTTTTCATCTCATGGCACACTGACAAGGAACTAAAATTGTCAACGCACACCATCAGTTTTTTTAATCACTGACAAGGCACGCTGCATTGTGTGAGCAGGGGGCTCACATCTCCCAATGTCCCTACTAATAAATGACCCTCCCCCAAACTCCCACGGCACACCTGCAGACCATTCATGGCACACCAATGTGCCATAGCACAGTGGCTGAAAATCGCTGCAATATCTGAATCACAACATATGTATCACACCCACCTAAACTCTTGTTTACATTCTGCATTGCATTTGCTTCAGATAACCATTTTCCCTTTATGAAAAAATAATTCCCCAACAAGACCAAAGCTTCAGCCTATGTGTTCCTTCTGCCATTTTATCTGAACAAATTATTGTATGTTTTCCCCATTCAACTGACAGCTCTGCAGCTGACAATGCTCAAGTGCTCATAGACGAGAGCCCTGCAACTCAATTCTAAGCATCATCACTCTGAAGTAAGTGCTACTGAATTCAACAGAACGTGATCTCTTCTAATCGTGCTTAGAATTGCATATTTAGGCCATGCTCGCAGCTGGATTTCATCCATACTTCTCCAACTTGCTCATATCAATCAGCAAACTTCAGGGAATTAGAAGAAATAATACTACAATTTTTAACAGGAAACCAGGTTGTGATTTAACGCTGCTTTGAAGCAGTGGGTTAACTAAGCAGTTAGATCTGAAGTACTGTACAGTACTGAATACAATATGAAAGACCACTTCTAAGAAGACAATATAGGGACTTGCTCATCCGTCAATGGAACATATGCTATCACCTGCCAAAAATGCTCTTCTGCCGTCTACACAAGACGAACAGGTCAATCGTATGCAATAATAAGATAAATGGACACAGATCTGACATAAAACATAGCAACTTTCAGAAACCAGTGGGTGAACATGTTGGTCACTCAGGAGACTCCACAGCTGGCCTGAGAACAGTCATTTTACAATAAAAAAATTATAAAAAGAGACTCCAGTGAGGAACTGCTGAACTAGAATTTATCAGGAAACTTGACTGTATTTGATTTGATTTAGCTTGAATAACGATAAAGGTTTCCTGCCTGTCTCATTATGTTTTTAAATAACTACCGGTAACAGCCCAATCCTATCCTTCTCCCCCACTGGTGCAGCCAGTGGGAGAGGGCAGAAGGCTTTGGAAGGCCCTTTCCCTTCCAAAGCCTCCCGTTCTGCCCTCCCCCACTGGCTGCACCAGTGGGGGAGAAGGATAGGATTGGGCTGTTAGCTGAGCCAGATCTCATGCTTTTGACTTCACATAGAATAGTCATCCACTGATCTTCTTGCTTTCATGGAAACTTTCTTCATAGGTTCTGGCTCCAAAAGGTAACTATTGTTCCTCTAATTAACTCAGTCTAGCCAGGCTGAATACTTTAAGTATTACTAAAGCACGTTTGCACCGACTCGGGAGTAAGGGAGTCTGGCGCAAGGCCGGCCTCCCTCACTCCGCCGCCGGGACGAGCATGCGGCCACTGAAGGCAGGTAAAGCTCCCGCCAGTGGCCGCATGGGCGGTCTAGGTGGGGAGGGAGGGGGCATTTGGGCAAGCCGGCCCGGGAGGGGGCAGGGATGGCATCCACCATATTCCCGTTCCCGCCGGGCCGGCTCGGCTGTTACATGGCCTCCTCCTACTTCCGCCAGCTATTTAGCTGGCGGAAATCCGAGGAGGCCGATAGGGCCGGCCCTGGCCCCGGTTTACACCCGGGGAAGGGGACATTCGTCCCCTTCCCCGTGTAGACCTCTGGCCGGCTGCATGGCAGTCCGGAGTGGGAATGGGATTCGGCGGGCAGCCCTGGGCCGCCGGCCGGATCTTTAGTTAGGATTTCGCTGCTAGAGAGCCTTAGGGGGAAGAGATGTCAGTTAACCGAGTGTGCCAGTTATAAAGTGCCCATTTAGAAACTTATACAGTACTGTATTCTACTCTCTTATGCACTACACATTGCTTAGAGGAGTCACCTGGGTGTAGTCAATTGTAGAATTTGATAATGGATGCACACATTATTGATATTCTATATCCAAAGCAAACCAGTAATGTATTGGAAATAATTCAACCGGTGGTTTCTAGCAAAGTTTCTAAGCAAGGTTTGAACCAGCAGCTAGGCCTTTATTTCCCTCACAGTGCAGAGAAGCTGATGATTTGTAATCACACTGCCTAACAATGGCTTGGGCTTGGACTTTGAAATTTCCAAGAGATCATAAAAGGGAAAACTGAGAAATAGACATTTTCAAGAAAAGAGGCAGTCCATGTTGGCAATGTGATGGAAACTTGACACATTGGTTCTAGAAGGTCCGGATGTTCTGAGAAACATGTTCTGAGAAGTGGTTTCCAAGAAACCGCTACAACTAAAAAATGGCTATCCGAAAAGAAGTGAAAAGCTCAGTACTTGAGATGGGTTCACTCTGCTTAATCAAACCTGAGCACACTTTTCCACCATGAAGTGGCTTTTTTTTTCAGACACTCAATGGCAGATAGCTATTTTTGTCCTCACCTTGGCAACAGTTCAACGCATGTAAGATCTAACGCTTTCGTGGTCGTGGTCACATCTCGTTGGTCAAAAAAATCCGATTTTTTTTTAACCTCAGTTCAACGCATGTTCAGATTTCAGGCAAAAATTGATAGGTCTCTTTGCTTCTGGATTGCATTCCATGGTCTCCTGAATCCACCTTTTTGGATAGCTGATAATGATTATAATCATCCTTCAAGTGCAATAAGCCAACAATTTACCAAGCACTGGAGAAATCAATCACTAGGACCTCTGCTGAGGTAAACAGTGCTAAAGAAAAGATCAAAAACACATCAATATCTTAATTCATGAACCTATGATGCACTTGAGGATCCATCCTGATAAAAATGCAAAGGCACAGGGAAATGTAGATATTTTTGAAAGTGTCTGACAGCTGGCATGTTCCTAAGGCAAAATATTTGCTCTTTGCAATTATTTATTTGAACCTCAAAGATAAATAATTTGTGGCAAAGATGATCTGGCAACATCCGGAGGCTAGGGATTAACTTCAGACACACATAAATTATGTCAACTCTGCCTTGATCTTACTGATGTGTCAAAGGCACGATCAATGGGTGCACTACAGCAGCTGTTTAGCAGCACACAGCACTAGAAAATATGAATTTTTAGAAAGAAGTGACGAAAACAGGTCTGCAAGTGAGATACAAAAGGAGTCTATTTGTTTTTAGAATGCATGTACAGTAATGAAAATACTTAACCTTAGTAAAACGTAACAATTATTTCCATTGAGCAAGTCAATTACAATAATAGCTTATAATAGGACAGGAGAGTTTGACAACTTTAATAATAATAATTATTACTAATAATAATAATCTTTAGCAAACCAAACAATGACACTTGAGCTCTGTGTACAAGTTAACAAGAAACCTGAAGGTGGCTAGAAAGTCAATGTAAGCCAATAAACAGCAATGTGGATGGATTCAAATTAGGTTCAGAGCAAGGGTTTTTTTGTGCTGTGGTTCTAAGAGTACAGTGTGCACAGGAAGCAGGGAAAATCATATGCAATCAGTAAAATTTTAAATATAAGTTGTCTAACAATTTATTTAAAAGTTAAAATGTTAATAAAATGTACTTATAATAAGGTATATGAATAATTCAATTTAAATTACTTACGGCCCAATCCTATCAGGGCCTTACACTGGCAAATCTTGCGATCTGCCACCAGAAGTTCCAGAATGAAGGCGTGAAAGTTGTTCCGTCATTCTGTGGGCAAGGCACATCAGTGCTAGCGGCCGGAAGCCATGTGCGGATACCACCAGCCTGCAGAACCGCCCTCGTCCTCCTCTGGAGCAGGCAGGTCATCAGCAGGGGCAGGTCGGGGGTGGTTTAGGGAGAGGTGGGGACAGAACAGGGTGGGGAGCAGCCTGGGCCGGGAACGGTTTGGGGAAGGATCTCAGCGGCAACCACGCACACCAAGATTCTATCCCCCCTCCCAAGCCCAGACCCACCCTCTGACAGCCCAGTCCTAACCAACTTTCCAGCGTCGATGCAGCCGCAATGCAACCCCGGGATAAGGGAACAAATGTTCCCTTACCTTGAGGAGGCCTCCGTGGCTGCCCCTCCACCACAGAATATAGTGTGTGCGCCCTATTGGCACGGCTGCATCGGCGCTGGAAAGTTAGTTAGGGTTGGGCTGTCAGTCTCCTCAGACTTACACCAGCTACATAGCTGGCATAGGTCTGAGGTGACTCATTGGAGGATAGGCAGCCTAAGGGGAGATAACAAAGATTTTTACTTACCTCTCCTGGGCCATCTGGTCACTCCCCTCATAGCATTCAGCACGAGCTCCGTCAGCAGCACTGTGTGCTATGGGCTGGCAGGGGATAGGATTGGGCACTTAATTTATAAATTACTAAATGATTTTGAGCATGATCCATCCTGCTATGTACTGTACATAGCTGCACAAGTGGTGGGAGATCCTGACAGAGTTCAATGGAATCACCTTCCCTTCCCCCCTGTTCCCTACCAGCCAGAGGAGGAACTACGGTGGAGCGAGTGGAGCAGGAACTCCAGGCGCTCCACCGCGGGCGGGGAACTTACCGAGCAGCGTTGTGTCTGGGCCCTCCCGCCCTCCCTGAGTCCGTTTGGCTCTGAAATGAGAGCAAACCGGGCGGGGGGGGCGCATCTACGTGACGCGAGGGCGCGTTGCGATGCTGGCCCCGCCCCCTCGCGCCCGGGTGCCCTTCCGGCGCCTTGTGCCTCTGCTACCAGCCCTCAGCAATAGCAAAATGCACAGCAATTATGTGCCCAAGTACAGGCCCATGCACACCTCCCATGTAGATCCAGCCATCCCATTATCTTCAGGGCCAAATGTGCTGTTTACTCATGCTCTGAGCAGTAATAGCCTGCATGAGTCACCCAAGAGTGGGCTGATTGGATCTATATATAAGAAGTGCACATGGGCCTCCCATTGAAAATAATGGCTATGAACATTACCATACATGATACTATGCACTCACACCCAGTCAAGGACCAGCAGGCAGGAGAAGGTGCAGAGAAAAGGTCTTCACTAAGCTGCACATGGGAGGATAGATTGTGTCCACTGTTTGTAGGCATGATCCAAAGTCATTTGTTTAACAGCCCAATCCTGCCAAACATGTGGCGGCTGGCCTAAAGGGCTGGCCACTGCATCCTAGGCCCATTGCGGGATGCACCAGCATGGCCCGGGCTCACTTCAGGGGAAGGGGACATTCGGCCCAATGGGCCTGCTTGGATGTACGCCAGCTCTGGAGCTGGTGTGCGTAAGGGGAGGCCGTGTAAGGCCAGCCCAGGCTGCAACAGGGCATAGGATAACGGCGCAACTGAGTGCCGATATCCCTGCCCCCTCCCAGCCCGGGTCAGCCAATGGCCCCCCCTCGCCGCCCCTGCCCACCCTCACCCTGCCCCTGCACCGACCGGCGTGGGATGTACCTGCAGCGGCTGGCGCAGGTCCGGTTAGGTGGCGCAGTAAGTGGTGCAACATTTGCAACTCATTAGGCTGGCACACTCGCTCCACTAGCCTATTTGTAGGCAGAATTACGCCGTAATACTGGTAAAAATTGAATACTGTTGCTAACACCACACTTAAAAAATCTTTGCTCAGGGAGCCAAATGTTTTGCAAGATCACTGCTGAAGCACCAATTGATCAAGCCATGTGACTTTATGGTTATCTTTTCAAAATATCTTCTCATTAGTGTTTTACTGATACCGCTATACAAAAAGAGTTAAAACAGCAGACTCTTTCTCTGATCATACTACTGGGCTATACATCACATAATACAATTTCAAGATATCGAAAACTGGTAGAAAAAACTACTAGAAATGTTTTTGCCAGTAACTGGAAGAAAAAAAAAGGAATCACATCTATTGATGTCAGGATAGAAAAGTCATGGTGCATAATTCTTTTAAGCAAACTTCGTTTTTATAGCAATTATGGGAAAGTAAAATATCTACCTATACTTTCCATGAGACCTGGAATCCATTTATTATTTACCGGAATAAAATTAAGCCCAGCAATAATATTGATCAAAATGTCTATTCTAGACCTTGAAAACACTATTTCATGGACGTTTCTTATTGCCTGTGTCAATGTTCAGTTGAGATTGAGTCAATTCTCAGAATTGTGTCAATGCTCAGTTGAGGTTCTGAACATTTCAGACTGGGTTCAGATACAACCATGGCTTATGATAACCATAGTTAAGAACCTGCACTATGGTTCAAGCTTTCATATGCACCACAGGCAAACCATGACTTAGAGGTGTTTGCTTTTGTTTCCTATCTGCTCAGGGATCAGCTTTATAAGTTCACTCCCATTTCTATGCTACAGCAATCTCTTGAAGCAGAGGCATGGTCCTAACAGTGGTATGTCAATGAATTCAAACATAACACCAAACCAGGCAGCTCAGTTCTACGAAATTCCTTGCACAGTCATGCAGCCGTGCCAACAGGGCGCATGCTGTATCCCACAGGGATACATAACGGGTTATGTACTGGCCAGCTACATAACTGGCACAAGTCCAAGGGGACCCGGGAAGGTGGATCAAGACCAGGAAGGGGGATAGGATATTGGCAGCACCACTGCTGCCAATACCACTCTCTTCCTGGCCTCGATCCACCTTCCACCCTGCCCCAATCTCTGCCCCATTCCTTCCCCTCCCTGCCTCCTGCACTGACTTACCGGCACCAGGGGACATGGACGGACTGCTGGTATGTGGACCAGGCGGCTTGCTGCTTGCAGTAGTGACCAGGCTGCACAGAATGGTGTGTTGCACTTTGCAACAGCTGTAATGGGCTTTATACTGCTGGAACACTAGTTCTGGTAGTGTAAGGCCTTTTAGGATTGGGCCACCAGTTAGCAGAAATTGGTTTGTAAACCAGCATCAAGCTGTGGTTTCAGATCCTGGTTTGTTGGTCCCAAACAAACCATGGTTAGTGGGCTGGTCTAAGACAAAATCAAAGTTTAGCTAAAGAAATCATGGTTTTATGCAGAGATGTCACTAGGGCGCGCGCTGCCCCAGGGCCGAGCACGTGCGTCACCTTAGTGACCCCTCCCCCGGACACACCCCCTTTAATATGCCACGATTTTGGGGGGCGCCCGACGGGCCGCCACTCTGGGCGCCCTCCTGGTGCCCGCTCTGGGAGCCCCCTCAATCATTGCAGAAAGGTGACGCGCGCACACACACACGCGTCGCCTCTCCTGCACGCACACGCACGCGCCGCCTCGGGGCCTCCCGCCTGCCTCGCCAGGTCGGGAGAGCCGGCTCGGGGATGTCTTCCCCGGCCGGCTGCCTGGGGCCTTCTGAGGAAGGCCCACTGCGCGAACGTTATTTATAACGTTCTTTTGCGCATGCGCAGACTGTTCCTGAGGGAAAAGGGCAGCCCTTTTCCCTCAGGAACGGTCTGCCCATGCGCAAAAGAACGTTATAAATAACGTTCGCGCAGTGGGCCTTCCTCAGAAGGCCCCAGGCAGCCGGCCGGGGAAGACATCCCCGAGCCGGCTCTCCCGACCTGGCGAGGCAGGCGGGAGGCCCCGAGGCGGCGCGTGCGTGTGCGTGCAGGAGAGGCGACGCGTGTGTGTGTGCGCGCGTCACCTTTCTGCACGCGCGTGCACGCGTCACCTGGGCCCCCCCACCCTCCTCGCCAGGCTACAGCGACGCCTCTGGTTTTATGTTAAGTCTAAACACAACCAATGAATATTCTTATTTGTGGTATGAAACTGTCATAACTAATATTATATTAATACTATACTTTATAATAATAATATACTATAGTATATAGTATTGTATTCTGGAACCTTCTGCAGGCAAAGCATATGCTATACCACTGGACTATGACCTCTTCACTTCACATGAAATGATACTTAAAGTTCATTTTATTTTGTCAAAGACAATAAGGAAACAAATGTCTTAAAATGAGAACCTGGTCATAACCAAATTGATCATAGTCAAAGAGAAGCTATGTGGGTACCACTGATCAGTAACTAAACTTGCAATCCCAAACACACTTACTAGAGAATAAGTCCCATTGAATTCAGTGTGATTTACTTCTGTTTGTAAACTTGCTTATGATTGCACTGTGCATACCTATAACTGGCCAAACTGTGACTCTTGAGCCACATGCAGCTCTTTGACATATAATGTTTGGCTCTCGGAAATATGTTGGCTGAGTTCCTTTTTGCATCATAATGAATATAAAAGGTAAATAAGAATTTTTCAAGCTTTATAATTACTGGTATTTAGAGTCCACTGGATTACAACATACCGTAAGTTCAATGTTCATGGTGAGTAAATATATTTAAGAATTTAAATGCTTCTTAAATATTGCGGCTTTCAAACATCTGAAGTTTATCGTATGTGGCTCTTACATGATGAAGCAATTTTGGCCACCATATAAAATCACGGAGTTGAAAGGCATGACCATGTTCCCATACCTAAAGGCAAGAGCCTACTAGGTGCAGAGATGCTAAGACTTGGATCCTACAAATGCTTACTTGGAATTAAGTCTACATAAGTCAGTGGCATTTATGTTCAAGGAAATGTGTTGAGAAACAGGCTACACAACACTTTGATGCTGTTGGCTAACTAATTATCCATGTCATTACTAATGAACCTTTAGCATTACTGGTCTGTCTGGTAGTAAAGTAGCACTACTGTATGCTGCAAACAACAATGATGCAATACGTACAACTGGCAAGCGCCCAGCACTGCTCGGTGAAACTAAATAGTCAGGATTTGATTTTAGAATCTGAAAATATTTTTGTCAATTACACAGATGACTCGTTATATTCTTCCCCCACTGGCTTGTACTCAAAGGGCTAATGTCTGACCTCAGCAACACACAAGTAGGAAGCTGAGAGCAAAACCACATTAATTGATCCTGACAGGGGGAAAAATTACACAAGACTCAAAACAGTCAGTGGAGCCATTCTATATCTATACAAAAAACAACCAGAAAACACATTTGTATATAGCTCATGCTGGATATATTTTAATGGTAAGTACCTAATTCTCAATGCTTCCTTTGAAATACATACTGGTACAGGTGGGCCCCCATATCCGCTGGGGATATGTTCCAGGCCCCTCCGTGGATACTTGAAACCGTGGATAAGAGCGAACACCCCCTCCATGGTTTCCTGAGGGCCCCCCCCCACCCTGCCTCCCCTGCAGGCAGGCATGCTTGCCCCCCCCCCCAGCTCTTATTTTTCTTTCAGCAAGTTTTGTTTCTTCCTTAAAACAAACAGAGAAGCAGCCTCCATTGCAGGCAAGTAGAACAAGACTAAGTACTAGAGAGGCTCTGCAAGGTTAACAGAAACCTTGCAGAGCCTCTCCAGTACTTAGTCTTGTTCTACTTGCCTGTAATAAGCAGCCAGAGGCTGCTTCTCCTGTTTCTTTAAGGAAGAAAAGAAGCTTACTGGGAAAAAAGTAAAAGCCTGGGGGGGTCCCCACAATCCGTGGATAACTGAAACCGTGGATAGCGAATCAGTGGATATGGGGGCCCACCTGTATATCCAAAACAAGTCACCTTTGTAAATCTTTCCTTTTTCTGTCATTATTTCTTCCTCATTTTCCCACTTTGCATCTCATAATCTTTGTGATCTCACTCTGTGAGAAGCTTAAGAAGTTATGGAAACGTGGGGAGGGACCCACAGGAACCACCAATACCTTGAACTTCCTGTTTCTTGTGCTTTTTTATACTGTATTGTCAAAAACCGAACTGCATACAGCAGCAAAGCAGCAAGTTACAGCACCAAGTTTATTAGGTTAAATAGCACATAAGCCATACACCTGTAAAATTAAAATTTAAAAACACATTGAAACAGAATTTGCCATACACATATGAAGTTGAAATTATAAAGACAATAAAACAGAAATTTGCCACATCTACCACACATTCTTTACAAAAACTACTTAAAAATATTTTCAACCTTAAAGAATCAGAGAACGTTGAATATCTTTGCAACCATTTCTTAAAATGTTCTCTAGCTATTTCATATAATTTAGGGCAATAGAAAAAAACATGTAGCAATGAATCTAATTCATTCAAAGAGCAGTCACAATATCGTTGGTCAGATGGTATCTTTGGAAAACAACCTTTCATCTGCACAGTTGGTAATGCATTACAACATGCAATCATGTAAGCCCGCCTAAATTTGGGCACTGTAAGCATATTGAAATAAAGAGGCAGAGTAAATTCTACCGGGAACCTTATTCCTGAATAGGATGGAGAACATGTCCGCTTAGCCTCTAGTTGGAGACAATCCCAGACCAGAGTAGTTAATTTTCCCACCAATAATGACCGTTGTCTTTCATTTGAACTGCATACAAAATAGGGGGAAGAAGTATGCAAACTTCTGTTTCTGAAGTTGCCAACTTTTTCACCAGCCTGTATCATTGTGTATTTAAAAGTTGCTTGATGAGAAGACATAAGCAATTGATAATATTGATCTCCATGTTATGAAAAGCTTCACCTACTTAATTTCTGCATTTCATGTAGCTCTTAAATTATTTATTTTTGTAATTAAGAATATTTATAATATCCCACTTTTCAACAATAAAGGTCACAAAGGTGGTTTACAGAGAAAATCAAATAACTAAATGGCTCCCCTGTACCAAAAGGGCTCACAATCAAAAATAAAAATAAAAATGCAGAACTGCAACAGCCACTAGAAAAGACACTGTAGAAAAGACACCCTACCAGAAAAATATACGCAACTCCAGAAATCATGTGACAGCATTCCAGAATTCTCCATTGTAGTTTCTCAGAATTTCTCACAAACCCTCACTGATTGCTGCTGATAAGAAGCAACTACACAGAGGGCTGCTACACAGAGGGCTACACATAACCCATTACACTCGGGGAAGGGGACGAGCGTCCCCTTCCCCGAGTAGACCTCCTGCCAGTGGCAGCCATGCTGGCTGCCGGTGCACAGGATCCAGCAGGTGGCCTTGGGCCGCCAGTCGGATCTTAGTCAGGATTGGGCTGCCCATGATCTACTTACCCGGTTAACAAATTCTAATTTCTATCTATTATTAGACGTACTCTTCTATGATTTGGAATGCCATTTGGAAAGTAGCTACATGAGTGTCACTAACACATATTGGTTGGTGATCCTACTTTCCCCTCCCCAATTTTTTATACAATTATGAGATTCCTTTTTTTAAAAGATAACACATTTTAATGCATTTTTGAAGATTTTAATGCGCTGAGCACTCCCCACTGTAACACTCCAGTTGGAGAATTTATGTTGTCGTTTAAATATGCATTTGGGGTGGGGTGGGGTGGAGAGAGAAATCTGACTGTACCAGCAAGACTATGCCTTTCTCTCCTGCAACAAAAGGGACTACTGGCTTGTGAAACCAGGGCATTCAAATACAAAAAGAGTCATAACTTTCATAACTCCAAATATTAAAGTAAAATTGGTTTTCTCTATGCCATACATAATGCAATACACTGACTACGGATAAATGTTTATATTGCAAAAAACTAAGAATGATTTCTTATAAATGCCAATAATAATGAATAGCAATATTAAAAAAAACCAACAGAAAGAGCAATTATTATACTGTGTTCACTTTTAATTGCATCCATTACCTCTTACACCAGATGAAATAAAATTAGCTCAATACATCAGGAACCCGAGGTTCATGGCATATTTCAGAAAAACTAAATGGTTCAGTAAACTTAGGTTTGTTGCATTACAGCTACAATCCACTAGGATTCACTTATCCAAAGTCATAGGAGAAAATACAAAAGGTCATCATAAACAACTAAACAAAAATGTTTCCCACCTGCCAAGAAAGAAGGTACATGAAATATGACCTTTCTGAAAATGTGAACAATCAAAATTAAATAGCTGGATACACCTATAGATATTTTAAAATTCTCTTAGTATTTCCAGTGCCTTGAATTGCTATCTGTATGTAGGGGACCAAAATCAGGCACATGTTACTTAAAAAAGCATGTCCCTTATTCCAGAACATGCATCCTGGGACATAAAAGGCATCCCTTATTTGAGAACACAAAAAAGAGGCAAGGCAGTGTATTCCCTAAACATCCTAAGGTAGAAATAGTGTGGAACTTGGACTAGGGACACCTGAGTTCAAATCCTGACCAAGCATGAAGCTCAGTGGTGACCTTGGGCCACTCATTTTCTCTCAGCCTAACTATCTCTCAGACTTGTGAAATATGTTGGCCTGAGTTTCTTGTGGAAGGGTGGACTGCTAATATGATAAGTAAAAAAAATTCAAGCATAATATAGCTTCAGAGGGCCACCTGGAGAAGAGGAATTCCATTCTGCCCAGGAAGAAAACTTTGGGTGTGTTTGGAAAGAATGTGGGAGGATGGTCACAGCTCCTCCCCTAGCTCTAAAAAGAAGACTGCAGTGCCCAGGGCTATGTTTCCCTAATCACACTTCATTTAAGGCACACCAAGCCTTAGGCATAAAACTTAATTTTAATGCCAGGATTCTGCCATGGAATATGTGACATAAGATCATCATCATCATCATATTCTGATTTTAATTTTCCCTTCTTTCAAGGAACTCAGAGCAGCATTCATGGTTCTCCCAGTCCCTTCCCTCCCCAATTTATCTTCACAACAACCTTATGAGGCTGGTTAGGTGGAGAGAGAGGGTGACTGGCCCAAGGTTACCAAGTGAGTTTCATGGTTGCCTGGGGGTCTGAACCCCTTCTCCTTGACAATGAATGTGGATTCCGAAGCTACAAGCCTAGAATCAGGAAGAAGGCCCTTGGTATAGGTGAGGCTTTCTACAGGCTTGAGTGCCTCACATTTTAGAATTAAGCATTATCCAAATCCAAATAATAAAAGGAATTTAAAAATTATGTTCCAAATCTAGGGTTTATGTCAGAGTTTTAATGTGGCCCAGTACTAGGTTTTGGAACCTGCTTTGAATGCAAGCACTTGATCCCGGAGCATAGGCAGAGTGTGCCTCTGAGCACATGCAAAGCTTCCTTCCCCAAATAGAAATCACATCAGACTCCATCCATGCAATTGGGAGAAATACATGCTGGACACAGGGTATCTAACTTCCAGCCTGGCTTGAACCATGGCACGTCTCTGTCCTGGTGCCTCCCCCCCCCCCTTACCTCTCCTTAGAAGTAGAACCAACTGTCCCCAAACAAACCAGGTCACATAGACTCACCCAGAGTTTTGACAGCGATCTGCTTGGTCAAAGGTGGCGGCAGGTTGATGCAGACCAGATCCACATCCTGGTGCAGCAAGACCTCGTCTATCCGGCTGGTGTAGAAAGGGACGCTCATCTCTTTGGCCAGCTCCTCCGCCTCCTCTTGAGTGCGGCCCCAAAGCGCCTTGACTGCGAAACCCTCGTCCTTTAGCAGCGGGATGATGACCCTGGCGGTCAGGCTGGTGCCGAACACACCCACCCCGGGCAGCATGGCTGCTGCTGGGTGCCCCCCCTCCTCCCCCTTTCTCCTCCTCCAATCCGTCTGGTCGCGATCTGCCCTTCTGATCTCAATGCTCCTTCTTCCTCCTCCCTGACTGGCCCTCCTCCCTTTCACGCGGAACCGCAATACAGGGGACTAGCAATGCGGAGTTGCAACGCAAAGGGCGCCCAGTCCCAGCTGAGAACTGCTGCTGCTGCTGCACAGGGCGAGCGGCACCCGATCCCTGCAGCAGTGGCTGGCTGTGCTCCTCCTGGCAGCGGGCCCTTGCCGTGTCCCCCGCCTCATCGGCAAACCACTAGCCTCCTCGGCTGCCCGCCGATGCCCCTCCATAGCCGGATCATCACATACACACACGGCCTCGGATTCTGAAGCTTCCTGCTTTCGCACGCCCGACACGCAGAAAATAATAATTTTGCTTGCTGTAATGGCTTGCTGCAAAGGCTACCTCCCTCTGCCACTGTCAAACACCATATTCCTCCTCCTCATCATCATCATCATGATGTCCACAAAAGGAACTGAAGGGCAGCCAACAAGTGGCGTGGTGGTTACAAGATGCAGCAAGAGGAGCAGCAGCAGCAGCAGCAGCCCGGGTCTTAATCCTCATCTGCCATGTTCACCACAATACACTCCTGAGCATTGTGAAAAAGGGAGGAGTTTGGGCTGTCACCTCCTGAGTATTTTCCTGCAACGCCCTCTGTAGCTCTCCGCATGTCATTGGCCACCAATCCGGCGGGAGGGTGGCTCTGGCTAGTTTGCCGCTTCTCTTTTTCTCCCTTTCTCAGAGCTTGCTGTGGAAAATTCAGCACCGGAGGCAAGGCTGAAAGCCAATCCTGTCAGGCTCTCGGCGCTAGTTACGGCAGCATCTGATCCCGGGGTTCGCCCAGCAGAAAAGACACGAGGAAGGTCAGGAGGCTATTAGTGGACACCACGGGGAAAAACACCCCAGGCAGCCACTGCAGCTCTGTCCCTTGGCAAGTCGAGAGAGAGAGGGAGAGAGAGAGAGAGAGAGAGGTTTCTACTCTAAGACAAAGCTCTAAAACCCGGTATTATTTACCCATTTATTATTTCTATATTATTTTCATCCAATGCTGGTGTTTAAGTGCCGTAGTCTCATATTACCACTATTCTCCTACGTGTTTTAAAAAATACATGCAGTTGAAATGGCCAGAAATTGGCCCAAGAGGCGATGGTGGAAAGGGTTTGTTCCAAATAAGAGACCCACCACATCTTGCAAAGTTCCTAGGACTTTCTCCAGGTTTCATTAAACTCAGGCTCTGGTCTATTGAGTCTATTGACTCAGACTCAAGTCGGACTCAAGTCACGTCAATGACTTGACTCAGACTTGATTCTGCGATGGTAAAAGACTCAAAAGACTCGACTCGAGACTTGGAGTCTTTTAAGACAAGTCAAATTTTATTCCAGTTTAAACCCATTTTCCCCATTAAATAGATAGGGACTCACAACTAGCAACCAAAGACTTGGGGGCAAAGAGTTGGGACTTGATTTGAGACTTGGACCCAGAGACTTGGCACTTGACTCGAGACATGGAGTCAGAGACTTGATCCACATCCCTGCTGGCAATAGAACATCACGTGCAACCAACAGGTTGACAGGTTCAAAGCAGTTTGCACAATTCAGCACTTCACCATTATCACGGACTCCCTGAGTCCCATTCCACAATCTTCCAAAGTTCTCTTACCTGTCCATTCCCTTCCAGACAACAGCACACAGTTTATTTTTACCTATTTTATAAGCTTATAGAGGTCCTCCCATGGGGCAGTTTACAATAAAAAATACCAACAATTGATAGCACAACAAAAACAACAATAAAATCATCATAAAACAATCAAAACAAATTCCAAAACAGCAAAAACAAAACAAAACCAGGAAACTGTAACATAAAGAGAGTCCCAATGACACAAAAGTCAGCACTAAAGACCTTCACGGAGAGATACATCTTGGTCAGACACCCAAAGGTTTATAATGTAGGTGCCTGTCTGGCTTGTGAGGGGAGGGCTTTCCAAAAGTCTGGTGCTGCTACTGAGAAGGCCCTGCTTTTCATGAATGCCTATCAAGCTTCTGACAACCAGGGCACCCCAAGCACAGATGATTTTGTGAGCATATGGGGGGGGAGGGGAGCCACATACAGGAGAAGGTAATCCTTTAAGTTTTCTAGTCCAAAGTCATTTAGGGGCTTGCAGGGCCTGCAGGACAGGTGTGGGGTGATGATGAATGGGGCCGGTTGGTTTGCCCATCAGGCTTTCCCTGCCTCGGGTCCACGCAGAGAGAGGAACGTCGGGGGTTTCTGCTGCCGAAAGGTTTTTGAAGAAGCAGGTGTCCTCCTTGAGGGAGGCAGATTTGTTCTGCAGAATCCAGGCCCATGCCTCCAGGAGCATTACCTGATATGCCTGGTCGAGGACTAATTTATCTACGATATGGGCTTCACCCTCTGTCATAGGCTTAAGCCACTGGAGCACTGCTGTCCGGATCTTGGCTATTAGGGCTCGGGGTCAGTTACTCTACTAGTATCGGAAAGAGTCCAGTGTTTCCCAAACTTTTTTGACCTATGGTTCCCTTGACTGTTGGCGACCATTGGCTCCCTATTACATATATGTTGATGCCTGCCAATTGGCATTGCACTGTTTCCTGAGGATTCAGTGGCACTCCACAGCTCCCCTGACTGGTTTCTGTGGCTCTCCTGAGAGCCACGCCTCCCAGTTTGGAAACCACTGGGATAGACCATAATTTCAGGCAGAAGTGATTCCATATAGATCAGATTGCCTCAACTTCTCATAGTTGCCCACTTCTCTTGCTGGCAAGGTCTGGAGCATGGCTTGGGATGGCCCCATTAGGCAGGGTCCCCGGTTATTTGGCCACTGAGGGAGGGGCAGCGCTAAAGGTAAAAAAACAGCACCTTGAATTGAGACCAGAGGCACACATTTCCAGTGCAACCCATCCAGTGAAGGTATTTTGGGTTCCCAGCAAGCTGTCCCAGTTACTAACTAGGCAGCCCCATTTTGCACCAGCTGAAATTTCTGGGCTGTTTTCAAGGACAGCCCCACATAGAGTACATTACAGCAATCTAGAGGTGACTTTCGGTCTAGCTGCCAGAGGAATGCGTGTTATGCTGGGTGCAACTGCTGCAAAAGCATCGTAAAGTGTTTTCCGGCAGTGTGCCATGTCATGCTGGAGCCTTCCCGTGCACGTCGTCAACTCTCCTGCCGCCCAGTGGAGCAGGTAAGCCAGTGGGAAGCGGGAGGGGGGAGGGTGTAACAGGGTGTGGAGGGGGCGTAACTGGGCAGGGAGGGGCATAATGGGGAGGCTGCAGGAGGGGGTGGATCCGGAAGCAATGGTGTGCGCTGGATCCTATTCCCTCCAGCAGTACTCCCTGCCCCCTTTCTCTCCTCAGACTTGCGCTAGCAAAATCATTAGTGCAGGTCTAAGGAGACCCATTGCGGAGTGGGAAGCTTATGCAAGGGTAAGAGGATTTAAATCCCTTTTCCCTGCTGAAGCCACCTGATCGATCTCTCTCCCCCCCCCTCGATACAGCTGTGCCTATTTTTGGCGCAGCTGCACCAGCGAGGGGGGGGGGAGATAGGGTTGGGCTGTACAGCATGGATCTCTGGACCAGGTCTGAATTCACTAGGAACTGCCACAGTGTGTGTGTGTGTGTGTGTGTGTGTGTGTGTGTGTGTGTGTGTGTGTGTGTGTGTGTGTGTGTGTGTAAATTTTCAGATAGCTATTGTGTCTGATCTATTAAAGGCAATTGTTAATTGCAGATTGTTAGGGATAGTTATTGTTAAGGTAAAGGTATCCCCTGACAATTAAGTCCAGTCACGTCCGACTCTAGGGTGTGGTGCTCATCTCCATTTCAAAGCCAAAGAGCCAGCATTGTCCGAAGACGCCTCCTTGGTCATGTGGCCGGCGTGACTCTCCTTGCCGCAGCCCGTAGCATGCAGCTGGAACACGGAGCGCTGTTTACCTTCCCGCAAGCGGTACCTATTTATCTACTCGCATTGACATGCTTTGGAACTGCTAGGTTGGCAGGAGCTGGCCAAGCAACGGGCGCTCACCCTGTCGCGCTCACCCTGCCAACTTTCGATCGACAGCTTATGGTTCAGCGGTTTAACCATTGTTATATCATCATTATTCCTACTCCTACTGCTCAGTCCTGTGCATATGTAAAGTGATTTCAGTAAGACCCAGACCTTAATTTTTCTTTCTTGCTTAAGAAATGTCCACAGTCTCACACACCCCAAAAATGATTATTCTGTAACTTCTGGAACATTTCCAAGGTTACTATTGTTGGGAAGATTAACAATAACTTCATTAATATGTCAGTGCATTTGGATGCTGCTTTTCCATAACAGATATATAGATTATGCCCAAAGAAGTTTACAATAGACAGAAAAGCAACATTTAGAGGGAAATAAGATAACAAGTATATATCAGGCATAGTGATAACAAGAAGAACATATTAGCATTAGCAATACCGCAGTAAAATATCAACAATACATGAATTATTTGCATTATATGCCAGTATGTCAGTCAAGTTTTATGGTTCAACTCTTATTACAATATAATTACATAGATAAATTAAATAAATTACCAATATCATAAAATAATAAAATCAAAGCATAGAAAATATAGCATATTCAAAATCCATAGGAATCATAAAAAGAGGTAATAGCCCTAGAATTAAAAAATGTGAAGAATGTACAGCAGTGCACTATATAAGTATTTATGACATGAAGCATTATCCATTATTATTCATTATCCATTATTGTTATTATTCCATTTGTATACTGCCCTTAAAAAAAGTTCACAAAGTGATTCAAGTTAGCAGAATAAATGGAAAGATGTCTCTCTGTCCCAAAAGTTCACAGTCTTAAAAAAAAGGGTGTCTTTTAAAAAAAGGCACAAGGGAGACACTAGAAAATACAGCCAATGAGAGGGATGCCATGTTTGGATGAATTAGGGATAATTGCTGTTCTGCAGCTAAATATAAGAGAGTCACCACTTTAAAAGATGCCTGGTTAACAGAGGTCATCAATAAGAACAGATTATGTTACCAGATACACATATGTCAGTTTGTGCACTTCAGGGCGCAATCCAAACCTACTTAGGCCGCCGTTGTAACCAGCAGCCCAGCGAAAATGGGAGGCCCCAGAACGGAAAGGGGATTCAAATCTCCTTTGAATTCCCCTTTTGGAGGGGATTTGAATCCCCTTTCCGTTCTGGGGCCTCCCATTTTCACTGGGCCGCTGGTTACAACGGCAGCCTAAGTAGGTTTGGATTGCGCACTCAGTGGTTTATACAGTATATGTTATATGTGGATTTTATGGAATGAGATGATCAGTTAGGAGATGTTGCAAGACAGTTTTTTTCTAGGAGGAGAAAATATACTGAAATGTCTTCATAACTAATATTCAAATACATTGATTTTACTAATTTAAGAAGCAATTCAAATATTGTTTATACCAGTGATGTCCCATTTATTTCAACAGTGCTACAACTATGTATGCAAGATGTAAGCTGTGGCCATTTTAAAGCTTGCAACGTGTGCCAGATAATGCAATTCTAAAGCCCAATTCTATCCCCCACCATTGTCCATGATGCAGCTGCACTGACAGAGCACGCGCTGCATCAAATGGGGGGGGGGGAGACCAGAAGGCCAACCAGAAGTAAGTAAAAATATTTACCTCTGGGTAGGCCTTCTGGCCGCCCATGGGTCTCCTCAGACCCATGCCAGCTATGTAGCTGGCGTAATCAGAGGAAAGGGGGCAGGATGGTCTGAGAAAGAAGAGATAGGATCCTGGTGCAAGTCGCTGCCACTGGGATCCACCCCGTCCCTCCCCCTCCCTGCCCCTTCTGCGCTCATGACATGCCCCCACCACTGACTTCCGAGGGTCAGCGCAGCCCAGACTCCACAGGAGGAAAAAAAGTAGATTTTTATAAGTCAAAGGAGCCTCTTAACTCCTTGTATGTGTACTGAGGCTGAAACTCAAATATTTTGGCCACCTAATGCGAAGAGAGGACTCTCTGGAGAAGACTCTGATGCTGGGAAAGATTGAAGGCAAAAGGAGAAGGGGAAGGCAAAGGATGAGATGGTTAGACAGTATCACCGATGCAACGAACATTAAAATGAGCAAACTCAGGAAGATAGTGGAGGACAGGAAGGCCTGGCGGGATATGGTTCATGGGATCACGAAGGGTCGGACACGACTTAACGACTGAACAACAACAATGTTTTACAGCACTTTACTAAACATAGGGGTAGCATTCCATTGAATTACATTGATATGGGCTCATGGAATCATTAGAGTGAGGATATTAGACTTTGAATAGTTAAAATATGATCCAGGTTTGCTTGCAATGGCATCACTTACCTTGGTGTCACCCAGTGTGGCCACCATCCATTGCTTGGTGACCTTGAAGCAACTGACGGTGACAAAATGATGTCACTGCGTCACCACCAATTACTTCCAGGTCGCCGAGCAACGTGGGACATGAAGAAGCGAGTCAGCTGGGCTAGGAGCAGCCGAGTCACTTCTTCGGCTGATCCCAGCCTAGCCAAGCCCTGTCAACTCGCTTCTTCCTGTTGTTGCGAGCATAGCAGATGGACGGAGTAGTAGCCAAAGATGGCTGAGACCCAAGCCGAGCAAGGGCAACCCTTGCTCGGCCAACTTCAGCTGCGCAAAGCTGAGTGACGCTTCCTTGTGTTCTCACAAGAAGCAGCTTGAAGTTGGATTATTGGCTGTGACATGCTTCGCCACTGTGGTGTCACCCCCTCAACAGGTGTTGCCCAGTGTGGCCCACCCACCCCCACACGCTCCTAGCAACGCCCGTTTCTTTATCAAGTAATCATAGCAGCATTTTCTTCCTTTATGGTTGGGTATACAGGCTGGTCCTTGGATACCAGACTAGGGCTTGCTTGCATCCTTCTTCCACTCTCTCTGAGTGTGCCTCATACGCACTTGTTCATGATCCCCTCTTGCTATGTATCCTGTAGTTCCCCCCCCCCCTGGTCCGAGCTAGACCCCGTGCTTTCCAAAACCAAGAGTGAATTTCCACTTGCCAGTTCCTGGGTGTCATCATTCTTATAGCAGTTGCTTCAAGGTAAGCTCCTCTTAAGCTTGTTACCCAGAGTGCCTCTGTGCACTGGAGAATAATAGCAATGTCTGCCCCCAAGGACCCTTGAAGTGCTTAAGGAGAAGTAGATAGGGACTGCTGCCTTTGTAGATACAAAAACCATCAACAAACTAATCAATTCATCTCAGTTCCCACTTGGTTAATCATCCAATACTGTGCCAATTGTAGGAAATTACTATTTTTAACATCTATTAAACTGCATATTGCATGAAGTAGTAAGGAGCAAATAGGCCAGTTGTACAGCAAAACTGAATATGAATGGAGTCCCCCCTTGATTAATTTCACAGTCAAATACAAGTTTATTTTATTTATTTATTTATTTATTTTTAAAAAGTATATCCCGCCTTTTCCTATGCCAAAGGCAAATGCCCAAGGCAGCTAACAACAGATTAAAATACATAAAATACATAACGATACTTAAATTTAAAAAACAATAAAAACACTGGGGGGGGGCAACAGCATGGAGCAGAGAAGCAGCATGGCAGAGCATCTTGAGATACAGGAGGCAGACCACAACCCATCACCCAAAAGCTAGACGAAACAAAAACGTTTTGAGCCCTCGCCGAAAAGTCATCCCCTTACCAGTTATCCCCTTTACTACTGCCAATTAAGTTAGTACTCACCCAATAGCTTTACATTTATGTGTACAGTATGTGTGCAAGAGGGAAGGATGTTGTTATCAGGTAGGAAGAAAATTCTGTTAACTCAAGCTGGGACCATTTCTGTGGCAATTGAGGTGATAGAAATCTATATGAGAACCTTAAGGTGCAGTCGGTGCCATCGCATCCTTTTCTGAGGCTGGCTCCATACTTCATTCCCAACCAGCCATTTCAAGTCAGGACAGGAGAGGAAGCATGTTCTGGCTGCCTGGCTATCATTAAGTTGCAATCTTCAACCACATTCAGATTGTTTATAGATTATTTGTCAAGCCTAAGACATTTCAAATATTTGTTCTTGAATTTACTTTCCTAGTCCTTGAACTGCATTTTTTTTAAAAGTGTATAGTGAAACCACAGGTATAGAGTAAATACAGGAAGACCAAGTGGAACAGTGATGGAGTTGCTCTTTGGCATAATTTGTTTATCTTTTCACTCCCCAAAGTGAGCTAGCTACTTTATAAGCAAATATGCGGGGAAGGTTCTGTAATCAATTTTGAAAGTTGGCTTACAGAGTGAGAGAAATGGAGGATGCAGCAGCTGTTAAGTAAATGGGTGATGCAGCTAGGGACAGAGAACCAGTCAAGATCATTATCTTTTTTCTGGGCCTCTTCTTAACGGAAATGCAAACACAAAGGTTGTTTTAAAGGTCCCACACAGAATGGACCCTAGTTTGCTTGGGACGTTCCAAGTATGAGGTATCCTTCATGTGGTTATAAACATTAGTTACCATAGTTATGAGTAACAATTGACTGCTTTCCGGTAGAGGACAAAATCCTGTCACATAAGACATTTTTATTTTTCTCATACTTCTTTCTGTATTTCTATTTGTTACAGCACTTATTCGCCTAGGATCTTGCTTATCAACAATTACACAGTGTCAGATAATTATATTCTACATGTTCTCTAGCTTGTTAAAAATGCCACTTGGTATGAAAATCTGCAAAGCTGAGACACAGAACTACTGTGAATTTAGGTAAAGGAGCCATATACAGCTGAACAATTCTTGTAATACCAGAATGTGCGAAGTTTCCTGTCCAAACATGCTGACATCCTTCAGTACAAGCAGGGAGACTGAATTTGTGCAAACCACTTTGCAATTGCAGGGTTTTTCATCATTTTCTCTGGGTTTATGCAACCTTGAGTTGTGGTTGTTTTACGTGACTATCATCGTGGTTCAGAGATAAAGGAACGGGTGATTCAGACCTGTCTGGTTCTTGCACACAGAGACTTTATTGAGTCATGCCTAGCTATGATATTTGCTGCCATTACAAAGGATGCAGTACAGAATAAGATCTTGAATCCTTATATTTTTAAAGTCTGATTCAATGCAGTTTGCTGTTTCAGACTAATGGGAATTCATTCGTTGCACAGTTCCAACAGCTGTACACTTAATTTCACAGATCTCTTGGATGGCTTATCTACAAGGAAGCCCCACCAAGTTTCTGCTCTTTCTCTTAAAGAAAACAGCTGTTTTAATTATGTATCATACTCACAGCGCAATCCTGCGCAAATAACCGGCGGCGGAGCATAAGAACATAAGAAGAGCCTTGCTGGATCAGGCCAAAGGCCCATCTAGTCCAGCTTCCTGTATCACACAGTGGCCCCACCCAGATGCCTCAGGGAGCACACAAGACAACAAGATACTTGTATCCTGTTGCCACTCCCTTGCACCTGGCACAAAGAAAAAGCACTCCACCGCCGGAAGCTGTCATAAACGTGCTGTAAGGCACATCTGCGATGACTCGGGAGTAAAGGGGGCCAGTGCAAGGCCGGCCACCCTCACTCTGCTGCTGGGACTTCCATGCTGCTGACAGAGGAAGGTAAGCGATCCCCCAGCAGCAGCATGCGCAATCCGGGCAGTGAAGGAGGGGGGCCATTTCAAACAAGTGATCTCCCACATGCATTCCACATACACTCCTTCCTATACCATATCAGAAGCATTGTCCCATGCTGTTGATCAAGTCAGAGATTTCTCGTGATAAAGTCCTGAGTTTGCTAGCAGTGTTGTCAAAGCTCTAGAAAAGGGGCATTGCAGATCCATCCCTATGTATACTCTCTAGACCAATAAATGTATGCATAAATTATTTCATTAATATATGGTATTAAAAAAAATCTGCCAAAGAAAGCTGAACTGTGTGCTCAGAATAAATGCAAAGAGCAGCCCAATCCTGCGTAAGGATCCATGGCTGGCCCAGTTTCCTATATCTCACAGTGGCCTACCAGTTGCCTCAAGAAGCACAGAAGACAACAAGATACCTGTATCCTGTTACCACTCCCTTCCATCTGGCATTCAGAGACCAGGAGGTTGCTTATACCCACCATGGCTTGTAACCTGTGATGAACGTTTCCTCCATGAATCTGTCCAAACCCCTTTTAAAGGCATCTAGGCCAGGTGCCATCACCACATCCTGTGGCAAGGAGTTCCACAGATTAATTATACACTGGGTAAAGAAATATTTTCTTTTGTCTGTTCTAACTCTCCTGCCACTCAATTATAGTGGATGTCCCCTGATTCTGGTGTTGTGCGAGAGGGAAAAGAACATCCCTCTATCCAGCAGTATCACTGCAGTGGGGGCGGAGCTCCAAGTTCCGTCGGGCTCTGACCCTCCGTTACACAATGGGAGAAAGCGCCCTCGCCCCCTCGCCTTTGGAGCCATTCCGGCAGACGAAAGCAAGTGACGCTGCTGCCTCTATCCATCTCATGCATAATTTTATATGTCTCAACGTATACAAGGCCTCTTCACGGCCTTTCACCAGCAAAATAGCTGGCATATTGGTCCAAGGAGACCCTTTGAAGGCCAGGCAGCCTACAGGGGGGAACCTTTCCCAGGCCTTCTGGTTCTCAGGCCTCCCAACATGGCTGCATGGTGGAAGGTGGTGGGGTTAGGATTGGGCTCTAAATTTCCCATTATTGTTCCGAAATAGCCTATTATACAGTAAGGCCCCCGTATCTGCAGGGGATACATTCCAGCCTCCCCCCCCAGATACGTGAAAAGGGGCGACTGAGGATAGGGGCGAAGTTTGCCATGTACATCTCTGCATTTTTCTGAGGGCCCTCACACACGCATGTGCGCCCCCCCCCTGGGCTTTTATGCTTAGTGCAGCAACATTGGTTTCTTCCTTAAACAAACGCGATAAGCAGCCTCCTGCTGCTTATTGCAGGCAAGTAGAGCGAGACTAAGTACTAGAGAGGCTCAGCAAGGTTAACAGGAACATGGTCACCACCCCACACTACCCCCAGTCCACACCTCCCTTCCACCGTTACCTCCTCCTCTTTCCACTTTTAAAAAGGCAGGAGCAGAAAGGAAGGTGCCTGGAGGAGCTGAGGGTGATGGCCTGGAATGTTTCCTGGGAGGTGCTCAAGGCACTGCTGACATCTCCTGCACACATTTCCTCTTCTTCTCTCCTTTTTGTTTTATCAATTGCAGAAGCAAGAAGATTCAGAGCCCAATCCTATCCTTTCCCCCACGCTGGTGCGGCTTCACCGAAAAGGCGTGCACTGTATCCAGCAAGGGGGGGGGGCAGATTGAGAGGCTTTGGAGGGGAAGGGGTTAAATCCCATTACTCCTCCATAAGCCTCCTGCTCCGCAAGGATCTCCTCAGACCTGCGCAAGTTCAAGGAGAGAAAGGGGGCGAGGAGGCTGCAAAAAGGGATAGGATACGGTGCAGCCCATCGCCGCCAGATCCACCCCCTCCTGCAGTCTCTCTGTCCTCCGTTCCTCCCCCTCCCCACCCCATTTCACCCCTCCTCAGCCCCACCGCTGCCTTACCTGCTCTGGCGGGTCCAGACAGGTTTGGTGACTCCCAGGAGCGCTGCCACCTCTTTCAGCTGTGCTCTCAAAATGGGCACTCCCAAAAGTGCTCCCTCTTTCGGCAGTGCTCCCAAAATTACCGGTAGCCATTTTACAACAGCAGAAGCCTCTTCTGCTATTGTAAATGGCTGTGTGTGACAGCCCAATGCAGAATAGGAGTGGGCTGTAAGAAGAGTAGCCATGGTGGTTGCAAATTGGTGTGGAGTGAGGCCAGGCTGGGCAAGGTGAGGTGGCAATGGGTGAGCATGGGGTGCCTATCAGTAATCTGCCAGCTGAGGCAACTACCTCACCATAGCTTAGCTGAGGCCCCACCTAGAAACGTGACTACCCCACCTAGCAAAGAAGGCTGGCCTTGGCCCTGCAACTAGGTCTGACTTAAATACAGTACTCTTTAGGTTGATTAAATGTAAACACCTGTGTTAGCCGTTAACATGACACATTTAGTGTCAAATCAACCTAGTTTATCAGATAAATCTATTTTAAAAAACTGAAAAAGCAATGTCTCCTCCGAGTAACTTATTGCCACTCTGCCAAATCCTTCATTTGGCTTCTTCCATGAAACTCCAGTAACATTCTGTCTCAGAAATCCTAGTACTGTACTTTATAAGCAGCAGTGGCAAAGGGTTAAAAACAACAACAGAGGACAAAGGAAGGTTGATCTCAAGAGCCAAGGTCATTAAATTATGATGTGCTGTATATCGATTCCTTCTCCTTGCTGCTCCTTTTGACACCAGTCTTGCAGAGCTCTGTATCCAGGCAAAGTGCCATTGAGTGTCTCTGCCTGTGTTAGCAACACAGGCAGAGACACTCAATGCTGCAGAGAGAGAGAGAGAGAGAGAGAGATCTTTTGCATTGTTTCTGGCCTAGATGCCCTTAAAAGGGGTTTGGACAGATTCATGGAGGAAAAGACCATCACAGGTTACAAGCCATAAGCAACCTCCTGGTTTTAGAAGTGGGTTTTCTCTGTGCCAGGTGCAAGGGAGTGACAACGGGAAACAGGTTATCTTGTTGTCTTGTGTTCCCTGAGGCATCTGGTGGGGCCACTGGGTGATACAGGAAGCTGGACTAGATGGGCTTTTGGCCTGATCCAGCAGGGCTCTTCTTATGTTCTTCTCTTTCCTGCGCTTCTTTGCTGGTCTTCCTTGGACATGATCATCAAGACTCAGGCTGCAATCCTATGCACACTTTTCCTGGGAGTAAGCCCTATTGAACACAATGGGACTTACTTCTGAGTAGACATACATAGGCTTGTGCTGTCAGACATGTAAACATTCTGAGACCCAGCAACAATGCCAGAGAGAGTATAGCTTTTATTTTAGAAAACAAACAACTCACAAAGTGGACTAGTTCCGTCCCATCACCTCCAAATGTATGGCTGTTAAGTAAAAATGATTTTTCTTTCTGCCGCTGACATTTTTGTATGCACAGCCGAGTGTCGTGCATCCACAGTTGGTTCTGTTTATTAATTCAGCACACAGATTTAGATTAGTCTGGGGGTCTTTCTGTATAATATTTTTGTTACAGGTACTATATGTCATCGCTTCACTGTTGGAACAATGTGGTGCTGCTATAATAAACAGCTATGTAAAAGGAATGGTTGTGAAAAAAAATAGATCTATGGGTGGCTATTAGCCATGATCTGAAACTCAAATATTTTGGCCACCTAATGCGAAGAGAGGACTCTCTGGAGAAGACTCTGATGCTGGGAAAAATTGAAGGCAAAAGGAGAAGGGGAAGGCCAAGGATGAGATGGTTAGATAGCATCACCATGCAACGAACATGAAAATGAGCAAACTCAGGAAGATAGTGGAGGACAGGAAGGCCTGGCGGGATATGGTTCATGGGATCACGAAGGGTCGGACACGACTTAACGACTGAACAACAACAACATTAGCCATGATAGCGAAAAGTGCGCCTGGGTCTGTTTTCACAAGACAGCATGCCCCTCATTGCCAGATGCTGGTGATTAAAATTGGGGATAGAAATTAGGGGGACTGTGCCTGGTTTGTGAGTCTTCTTGAGTCATTATCAACAGATAAGTTGAGCTCAACAAGCTGCTGGTCTGACCCAGCATGGCAATTCTCATATTCTTACAGTGACTGACACAAAGGATTACAGGATTGCTGTACATTTAACTGTTATGTAGAATTTTGACAGGGTTTCATGCAGGAGAGACAAAAGTTGCCCCTCCTGATGTGCTCTCTTCTACACAAAGTGAAAGAAGGCCTATGCACCTTGGCATCTGGTCACTCTAGTTATCTGCTAAGCATACAGATCCAACATGTTCGCTACAAAAACGATGTTATATACCAAGATTTTAATCCTGCAATAGATATTTGTAAAATCAGTCTAAATTGAACATAGACACCAAGAGCTCCACTACGTTTTCAGTGTCAAGATGTTTTTGTGTCAAGCTTAATTCATACTTTGAATGAGGTCAATTGCAATGCCCCAGTTTAAACAGAACAATTAAGGCTAGGTTGACCTCTCTTGGCCCCTTTGTCCAAACTTCCCTTTACTGTGGCTGCATTAAGCCTAGAGTAGAAGACGAATTGAGAGATTAGCATAATTAGCTCTTGTTTAATAAGGTTCCTTAATTAGCTAAACCTTTTCCTTTCCTGTCTTAGTTCTCACCATGCATAGATACACAGCTAATTTTGCCTTTCAGAGTTTGTCCCTTTAGGGATGTGAAGGGGATGGGACATTTGCAATTATTGTGTTCACATTGTGATGTCAATGTTATGATACGTTCATCAACTTATGATTCATTATCTGGAATTCTGGGTTTAAAAGCTCTCCAAACACTGCAATAATAAATCATAATTCTGCAGTTGGCATAAATAATGAAAATAAAGCACAGGATCATAGAGCTGGGGGGAAGCCTTGAAGATTATTTAGTTCATATTTGTAAGGCAAACAAAACATAGAGTGTCAATAACTCTGCATATTTTAATGTTACCCAGGACTGAATAGTATTTAGAATTGCAACATACAAGCTTCACATTTTAGGTACTCTTAGGTTTATTATCTAAATAATCTAAATAATATTATATAAATTATCTAGATAATATTAATACATCAGCTTGCCTGTTCACTGAGATCTCCTCCAGGTGCTTTCCGTCCCCACCTTTCTGAGATGCGGTGAGTGGGAACCATGGAGAGGGCCTTCTTAGCTGTGGTGCCCCTTTTCTGGAACATGCAAGAGGAAGGTAGGGAGGGGTAACTGGGCAGAGAACGGGGCAGGGAGGACAGATTGAAGCTGGGAAGGGGGCGTTATCAGTGGCAGCGATACTTCCAATATCGTATCCCCCTTCCCCTCCTTGATCTATCTTCCTGGGTCCACTCAGAATTGCACCAACTATATAGCTGGCACAGGTCCAAGTAGACCCATTCAGGCAGCAAGGGCTTACCCCTGGATAAGGGAACAAATGTTCCCTTACCTGGAGGAGACCTTTAGGGCCTGGAGGCCATTCTGGTAAGTCGTTAAATAGATCTAAGGTATTCTCTGGGAAGGGTTTACTATCATCACAAAAAATGACCCCCCCCCCCAAAAAAAGGTGTTCCCTTGTCACAGAAGGTATTGGGGGAATAGAGTGAGTTCATTCTTGTACTCTGACCTGAAATCATATTCCAAAATGTTCTCATATTTCTAGATTTTATCGCATTGAATAGCTTATTCCAGTGAGCCTTGATATGTTGTTCCTGGTCCTGTTTAATAAGCTCTGAAAATTTACTCTTAAGAGTGGAGTAGCTTATTACTGAAGACAAAACAACAATAATCAACATAAAAAAACAGAAACATTATACCGGGTATCTTCACCTCAGTGGGGTTTCTATTGATCATTGTCAGCTTTCTCCTACTATAGGGTCTGACCCAGATAACAGCAATACAACGTACACATAAAAGCAATACAACGTACATTGACATTTTAGAAAAGGTATACAGAGATAGATTTATGGCAATCTACATTAATAACTGATATCCATTGATAATAAATACACCATGCATAACTACATTTTGGAAACAAATAAAATGGCTTCCAAATGGCTTCCATTTATATCAATCCGTAGTCATTTATAAGCCATTTGTTTAAATGTTCATAACTGCAAAAGGTCCTCAATCCACTAGGTTACGATAGGAGGGCATTTATTCTTCCAATGCTTTAAGTCTTTTAGAAACAGTGAGGCACCGAGAGTCCATTTTCATTGCTCCTCTGTTAAGTTCGGTGCTACAGGCAGATAATTCAGAGGCTGATACATATCCATGAATATCAATGATGGTTGCAATATAACATTAATACACGTAATGTAACATACCAATTTATTGACATTTAACCCAATCATCTGTTTTATATCTCGGAGAAATAAAACTCCTAAATATTTAATAACATCCAGGCACCATCAAAATTACCATATCGAAAATACATTTTGTGAATACTGACCCCTTGTGGAATCACTTCAGATTTAGAACAATCAAGTATCCAGATCTCTCTCATAAGAACGATCTCTCTCTCCAAATATATTCATCAATTTCATTAATTTAGGGATAGATATCTGGGGTTCAGAAACAAAATATCATCTGCATATAAAGCAGTTTTAAATTCATTAAATTTAAAATCACATACGTTTTCATCTTTGTCAAATAGTACATGCTAACAGCGCAATTCTCCAAGTATATGCGGCTGGCCTAAAGGGCTGGCCGCTGTATCCCACACAGATTGCGAGCTGCCCCAGGGCAGCTAGACTGCACTTTGGGAGAAGGGGGAGTTCATCCCTTTCCCCTGGTGTAAGCGAGCCCGGGGTCTAAGGGCTTCCTCGAATGCACGTCAGGTCCACATCCCTCCCACCCTGGGCCGGCCAATGGCCCCCCTCCTTCACTGCCCCGTCTCGCCCTCCCGCCAACCGGTGCAGGACCTACATGCGACGGCTGGAGTAGGGTGAGTTGCGTGGCCTAGTAAGCTGCTCCAGCTTCTGCGTTGCTTACTCTCCAGGTGTCAAAAATGTGCCTTATTGCATGTTTATGAAACTCTGAAGTGGCACAGCAGCAGCCACGCCGCTCCAATGTTAGGCAGGATTGTGCCGTAACTATTGCAAACACAAATCAAAAATACAATTGGCCCTCAGTATCCACAGTGGTTCCCAGAACCCTCCACTCCCACCCAGATACTGAAATCCATAGATAGCAAAGTTTGATATCAGAGATACCAGGGCCAACCTGAAAATGATACAAAAAGAAAAAAAGTTGTTTCCTTACCTTTTTGTTGCAAACCGCTGCGTTTTCTTCCTTCCACAAGCTGAAATCGCACTCCAGAAGCCTCTTCCAGGTCGTGCAACTCCCCTCTCCCAAGTTCACCCCAGAACGCACCGTACTTCATTCTGGAGCTATCTTGGGAAAAGGACGAGGAGTCACACGAACTGGAAGCCGCTTTCGGAGCACGATTCCAGCTTGCAGAGGGAAGAACACGCAGTGATTTGCAGTAAAGAGTATTAAAACCACTTTTAAACCTTTTTTTCTTTTAAAAATGTTTTCACGTTACCCACCCACCCACCCACCCCCCGTAACCTCAAAGCATCTGCAGGGAGACAATTCCACTTATGCTGAAGTCGCAAATACTGGGGGGAAGGACTCTAACAGTCAAAAGTGGACATCCAGTCTAGTTCCTCTCTCCAAGAATAATGAAGAGGAAAGCTATCCATTTGAGTAGTTGCAGGGGCGAAGACATCCAAGCATTTACATCCAAGCATTGTTTCTACCCTGTGTGGATTCTTTGATGAAAAGTCTGGCTTGTGCTCACCCTGAAGCTTTTTCTACACTCCAAGCAAGTATAGGGCTTCTCCTCCGTGTGGGTTCTTTGATGGAAAGTCAGGAGGCTTATGTTTGACTGAAGGACCTTCCACACTCCAAACACGTATAGGGCTTCTTCACTGTGTGGTTTCTTTGATGCACAGTCAGGAGTGACTTCTCACTGAAGCTCTTTCCACACTCCAAGCATTTACAGGGTGTCTCCCGTGTGACTTCTTCAGGTTCCGCCCTTAGAGGCCAGCCTTTTCAAGCACTCAAGTAGGCAGGCGGAGGAGCTACATAAGAGTATAAGACTAGGGCCTGTTTGCAAGTGAGCCCTTTCACGAGCAGTGAGTGGCCTCCTGGGACCAAGTGCCTCATTGGGACAAAATGCCAAGGTAAGAAAAGACACAGCGAGTTGAGCAACTGTGTGAGTTCAGCAGCAGGGCAAGGAAGCCAGGCCCCAAACACTGCCCGACACATCCCTTGAGGAGAGGAAAGCTCCAACTACATTAAGTTTCCCAAACTTAAGATAAACCGAAAACTTACACACAAAAGCTATGCAGTCAGACAGACAGCAGCAGGGTGGGGGCTATCCAGTGTTTTGCACCAAGTGTCACATGTATGACTATATGCGTAATAGGCATAAGTCATGGATGTGTGCTCGGTGCAAAGAGCTCCAGGCTTCACAGAACGGATTTGCTCCCTTGAAGCCATGGTTGCTGATCTGGAGAAGCAGAGACAGGTAGAGAGACAGGTGAGACTTCCAGGGACGTGGAGGCGGCGTCCCATCCTCAAGCCGGAGATACACTGTACAAATCGATGGTAAGGCCACATCTGGAGTTCTGGTTCTGGTCACCAAACCTCAAAAAGGATATAGTTGAATTGGAAAAGGTGCAGAAAGGAGCAACCAAAATGAGTTGTGGGCTGGAGCACCTCCCTTAGGAGGAAATGCTACAGCATTTGGAACTTTTCAGTCTAGAAAAAAAGGTGCCTGAGGAGGGATATGAATGAGACATATAAAATTATGCATGGGATGAAGAAAAGTGGATAGAGGGAAGTTCTTCTCCCACTCACACAACACCAGAACCAGGGGAATGCACTAAAATTGAGCGGAGGGAGGGTTAAAACGGACAAAAGAAAATATTTCTTCACCCAGCGTGTAATTCATCTGCGGAACTCCTTGCCACAGGATATGGTGATGGCACCTGGCCTAGATGCCTTTAAGAGGGGTTTGGATAGATTCATGGAGGAAAAATCCATCAGAGGTTACAAGATATAAAGAACCTCCTGGCGTTAGAAGTAGGTTTTCTCTGTGCCAGGTGCAAAGAAGTGACAACAGGAAACAGGTATCTTGTTGTCTGTGTGCTCTTGGAGGCATCTGGTGGGGCCACTGTGAGATACAGAAACCTGAACTAGTTGGGCTTTTGGCCTGATCCAGCAGGGCTCCTCTTATACCTGATTGTGCATAAGAACATGACTTCTGACTGAAGCTCTTTCCACACTGCAAGCATTTATAGGGTTTCTCCCATGTGGTTTCTTTGATGCACAGCCAGTCCTGTGCTCACACTGAAGCTCTTTCCACAATCCAAGCATTTATAGGGTTTCTCCCCAGTGTGGGTTCTTTGATGCACAGTCAGATATGACTTCTGACTGAAGCTCTTTCCACACTCCAAGCATTTATAGGGTTTCTCCCCTGTGTGGGTTCTTTGATGCACAGTCAGACATGATTTTGCAATGAAGCTCTTTCCACACTCCAAGCATTTAAACGGTTTCTCCCCTGTGTGGCTTCTTTGATGCAGAGTCAGGAGTGACTTCTGACTGAAGCTCTTTTCACACTCGACACATTTATAGGGTTTCTCCCCTGTGTGGGTTCTTTGATGCACAGTCAGTCTTGTGCTCACACTGAAGCTCTTTCCACACTCCAAGCATTTATAGGGTTTCACCTCTGTGTGGCTAATTTGATGCACAGTCAGGTATGCCTTTGCACTGAAGCTCTTTCCACACTCCCAGCATTTATAGGGTTTCTCCCCTGTGTGGGTTCTTTGATGAACAGTAAGGCTTGAGCTCACACTGAAGCTCTTTTCACACTCTAAGCATTTATAGGGCTTCTCCCCGGTGTGGCTTCTTTGATGTATAGCCAGGAGTGACATATGCCTGAAGCTCTTTCCACACTCAACACATTTATACGGTTTCTCTTCTGTGTGGCATCTCTGACGCTGAGTCAGGAGTGACTTCTGACTGAAGCTCTTTCCACACTCCAAGCATTTATAGGGTTTCTCCCCTGTGTGGGTTATTTGATGCACATTCAGGATTGAGCTCACACTGAAGCTCTTTCCACACTCCAAGCATTTATACGGTATCTCCCCTGTGTGGCTTCTTTGATGCAGATTCAGGAGTGACTTTTTACAGAAGCTCTTTCCACACTCCAAGCATTTATAGGGTTTCTCCCCTGTGTGATTTCGTTGATGCACAGTCAGGTGTGACTTCTGATTGAAGATCTTTCCACACTCCCAGCATTTATAGGGTTTCTCCCCTGAGTGGATTCTTTGATGCACAGTCAGGTTTGAGCTCACACTGAAGCTCTTTCCACACTCGACACATTTATAGGGTTTCTCCCCTGTGTGGCTTCTTTGATGAAGAGTCAGGAGTGACTTATGACTGAAGCTCTTTCCACACTCAAAACATTTATAGAGTTTCTCTTCTGTGTGGCTTCTCTGATGCTGAGTCAGGAGTGACTTCTGACAAAAGCTCTTTCTACACTCAACACATTTATAGGGTTTCTCTTCTGTGTGGCTTCTCTGATGCTGAGACAGCAGTGACTTCTGACTGAAGCTCTTCCCACACTCAAAGCATTTATAGGTTTTCCCCTCTGTGTGGCTAATTTGATGCACAGTCAGGGATGACTTCGCACTGAAGCTCTTTCCACACTCCAAGCATTTATAGGGTTTCTCCCCTGTGTGGGTTCTTTGATGAACAGTCAGGTATGACTTCTGACTGAAGCTCTTTCCACACTCCAAACATTTATAGGGTTTCTCCCCTGTGTGGGTCCTTTGATGTACAGTTAATTTTGTGATCACAGTGAAGCTCTTTCCACACTCCAAGCATTTATAGGGTTTCTCCCCTGTGTGTGTTCTTTTATGCACAGTCAGGTGTGAGTTCGCACTGAAGCTCTTTCCACACTCCAAGCATTTATGGGGTTTCTCCCCTGCGTGGTTTCTTTCATGCACAGTCAGGTGTGACTTCGTACTGAAGCTCTTTCCACACTCCAAGCATTTATAGGGTTTCTCTCCTGTGTGGCTTCTTTGATGCTGAGTCAGGTCTGACTTACGACTGAAGCTCTTTCCACATTCCAAGCACGTATAGGGTTTCTCCCCAGTGTGGGTTCTTTGATGCACAGTCAGGAGTGACTTCTCACTAAAGCTCTTTCCACACTCCAAGCATTTGTAGGGTTTCTCCCCTGTGTGGGTTCTTTGATGCACAGTCAGGTATGACTTCTGAATGAAGCTCTTTCCACACTCCAAGCATTTATAGGGTTTCTCCCCTGTGTGGGTTCCTCGATGAAAAGTCAGGCTTGAGCTCACACTGAAGCTCTTTCCACACTGCAAGCATTTATAGGGTTTCTCACCTGTGTGGCTTCTTTGATGCACAGTCAGGCATGACTTAAGACTGAAGCTCTTTCCACACTTCAAGCACGTATAGGGTTTCTCCCCTGTGTGGGTTCTTTGATGCAATGTTAGTTTTGTGCTCACCATGAAGCTTTCTCCACACTCCAAGCATTTATAGGGTTTCTCTCCTGTGTGGCTTCTTCGATGCACAGTCAGGCTTGAGCTCACACTGAAGCTCTTTCCGCACTCCAAGCACTTATAGGGTTTCTCCCCTGTGTGGCTTCTCTGATGTACAGTAAGGCTTGAGTTCACACTGAAGCTCTTTCCACACTTCAAGCACGTATAGGGCTTCTCCCCTGTGTGGATTCTTTGATGCACAGTCAGGTTTGAGTTCTCACTGAAACTCTTTCCACACTCGACACATTTATAGGGTTTTTCCCTTGTGTGGGTTTTTTGATGTCTTTTCAGTATTGATTTACTACTGAATGTTTTTGCACATTGAAAGCATTGTTCCCTCCTCTTTCCATCTTCTTTTTCAGGATCGACGATGATGACATAGAAATCACAACCCTCACTAGCATCAAATTTAATTCTCTGTTTCTCTGTTTGGCTTCGCTCCTGCATCTCTAATATGTCTCTAAAAGTCACTTTCGCTATATCAAGCGTGGTGGTTTCTGGTGACATCCCACGAATCTCCCCCTGATCCCCATTTTCTTGTCTGTTGCTTCCTGGAACAATGAGAGATTCTGGATTAGTAGTGAAATTGAGAAATGACACCTCGAAAGCTCATGTCCTTAGGGACATTCCGCTCCTGCATTCTATGTCTGCCTACTCCAGCCACTATTTCAGACCTGGCGCTGCCTGGTGGAATTCAAAGTTTTAGTGAAAAGCAAAGGAGAATTTTGCCAGCCTCTGCCCACTCCTCATTTAGATAAGTGTTTTTGTTTGTTGATGTACAGATGTTGTACAGCCCAATCGTCTCCTGCTGGACAGGACAGGCAGGACATTCCACAGGATGTGGTGATGGCACCTGGCTTAGATGCCTTTAATAGGGGTTTGGATAGATTCATGGAGGAAATGACCATCATAGGTTACAAGCCATAAGCAACCTCCTGGTTTTAGAAGTAAGCAACCTCCTGGCTTTAGAAGTAGGTTTTCTCTGTGCCAGGTGCAAGGGAGTGAAAACAGGAAACAGGTTATCTTGTTGGCTGTGTACTCTCGGAGGTATTTGGTGGGGCCACTGTGAGACACAGGAAGCTGGACTAGATGGGCCTTCGGCCTGATCCAGCAAGGCTCTTCTTATGTTCTTATGACATAAATATGTGAAATTATAATGACGTAAAAGTTACAGTAAAATGTTTCACTTTAAGAGGATAGCTGTACTATTGTTCTTGGTGGTGATTTGCTGGCTTACCCCAATGGAAGCCAGACACTTCATGCAGTTCCTGAGCTTCGGGCACCCATGGATCTTCCCCTCGTTCCAGCTGGAAGATGAGGTCAGGTTTGGCCACTGGATATCCCCCTTGGGAAAGAGAAGAGGACAGAAAGTTCAGCTCGAAAATCATTGAACTCCCACAGATATCCCTGTGGAGAAATCAACAGATATCAACTGAGGAGAAATAAAATGAGTAAAACCATTCTTTTAGAGCAAGCAAACATGCCTTTCCAAAAAAAGGGCCAGAAAAAGCCATTGACCACACGGAGAATATAGCACCCTTACCCAGAGAGGCCACATTCCCGTAATTCTCCAGCATGACTTCCCTGTACAAGGATCTCTGGTCTGGGTCCAGCAGAGCTGCCTCTTTCTCTGTGAAATACATGGCCACATCTTCGAAAATCACCTGTCCCTGTAAAGAGAAAAATGCCCTTAGACAGTGTCCAAACCCCAGATTCCCTCAGCATCTCCAGCACAGGCAGGAAATGAACGTCTCCCTCCCCAGTGGAAACAATTTGTTCGCTTTCACTTAAAATGCTTACATTTCCTTTCCCCACCAAAAGGAGGTGTTTTGAAACGCGACAAAATGGATGTACAAATAAAACTGTACAGGAAAAGCTACACAAGGAAGCTGCATTGTTTGTTGTTCTCTTTGGGAATTGTGTTTCTTTTCTGACTACATGGTAGCTATTAGGAGGGAAAATTTCTGATAATTTTCTGGGAGAGGACAGCTCTCATAACTATTCTTTTGAGCATTTCAAAGGGGAAGACATTATTGCTCAGTGATTCAGTCCCTGAAATCTCTAGCTGAAGGTTTCAAGTATTAGGACCGACAGCGCAATCCTGGGGAACTAGCGAATGGCAGAGCAAGTAAGGGACTTACTTACTCATGAGTATGGGATGCCGATGCAAGACCGGCCTCCCTCACTCCATTGCCAGACCACGGAAGCGGCCACTGGAGGAAGGTAAGCGCTCCCCCGGCAGCTGCGTGGTCAGTCTGGCAGGCATGGGAAAGGGTACATTGGTCTAGCTGGACCGGAAGGGGGTGGGAGATGGCACCCACCATATCCTCGTCCCTGCTGGGCCGGCTAGGCCAAAATCTAAGGAGTCCCATCAGGCTGGCCCCGATTTACATCTGGGGAAGTGGATGAATGTCCCCTTCCTCGAGTAGACCTCTGGCCCGCCACATGGCGGGCACTCAGCAGCACGGGATCCCGCTGGCGGCCTTGGGCTGCTGGACAAATCCTTACACAGGATTGCACCCCAAGCGAGATCCTGCATGAGTCTCTTGGGATATTGCTGCCAGTCAGAGTACACAGCCTGGGATAGGCAGACAAACGGTTTTACTCCATATAGCAGTTTCATATGTGAATTTTCTGTAACAACAACTTCATAAATAAACATAGGTCATCTTGCTCTGTGCATCTCCCCCCCCCCACAAGCCTATCAAAATATTCCTGAGAACCTTTTTTTAAAGATTATTTTATCCTATTATAATACATGAAACCAAACAGTACAGAAAGAGGGAAAAAAGTACAGAATAACAGAAAATATCTGATTAGCCACTAACATTTATACGTAAATTAATTTTTATAATTACTTGTACCCTGCCCAATTGAAGAGTAATCTATTCTTCTTATAATCATACATCAACTAAGCTAATACTACCCTTAATTAACAATGACCTCAATTTGTTACTGTTTAAATCTAAAAGCAAATTGTCCTACTCAGAGAAGCCCCATATCATTAAATCATTATGTTCAAAATATTCCTGAGAATCTCATATCTGAGCTGGAAGTGCTGCACCCATTTGCCAGTCCCTGGAAGGAAGAGATGATCCAGAGTGAATCCGCAGTGTCATTCTGCATTCTGGGGGAGCAGGAACAACAATGCATTTCAGAGCCATGTCTTTTCAACATCAAATCCTGACTCAAAAACTGAAAAGAAGCAGATGGACGGCCCAATCTTATGTACGTTTGTGCAGTCAGCCTAAAGGGCCGGCCACTGTATCTTATGGCCATTGCAGACTGCACCAGTGCAGCCCGGGCAGACCTCGTGTGAAGGGGACATTTCTCCCCTTCCCTCGGTGTAAGCGGCGCAGGCCGCAATGGGCCTCCTCGGATACATGTCAATTCTGAAGCTGAACTGGTTCTAGGTAGGCCACGTAAGGTCAGCCCGGGCTGCAACGGGGCATAGGATATCAGCGCAACCCAGCGCCTATATCCCTGCCCTCTCCCAGCCCGGGCTGGCCAATGGTCCCCTCACCACCACCCCTGCACCACCAGCGCAGCACTCACCTGCAGCAGCCAGTCGGGGTCCAGGTAGGTGGCGGAGTAAACGGTGCCAGCCTCTGCGCTAGTACCGCTTACTCCCATGGTGCCGGAAACATGTTTACGACACCCTAGGCCGGTGCAGAGCTCGCTCCGCCCGCCTATTGTTGGGCAGGTTTGCACAGTGAGACATTCTGGAATGAAAGTCTCAACAGGGAGATTTTGACATCCGTCTCCCTGCTTCCCCAAATTCTGAAGAAATTCAAAGGAAGGTGCTGAAAAAGCAATTGAATAAGTAAAATAAGAAACCAATAGGTGAAAGAAACCAGAGGACATCAATAAATACTTTTCTTACACACTGTGACATACCCAGTATACATAATCTGCAACTGCCAGATCTTTGTGGCTATATCATCATTTTTGCAGCAATTTCTATAAAGTTCTCCCAAAGAAAATCTGCCTCCAGCGCTTAAGACACAGCATCGTTTCTCTCCCTTCCCATCTCCAGCACAAGGGGATCCAAAAAAAGCCATTTCCCTTCTCGCGCCCAGGCAAGATGCAAAGCAATCTTAAAGCACACAAATACAAGGGGGAAAGGAAGAGCCCTCCCCACAGCGTTATTCCCGAACCTTGCAAAGACTAACCATCTCCCCACTTTGCAGCATTCAGACGCGTCTCCGTCAGGCGTTGCTACCAAAGGACGCTCCGGGAAGACAGGAAAAAGAGCTTCCCTGCCAGTGTTTTGGGGCGGCAGCGGAAAGACTCCCAAACAAGGCCTTTTCCCCCACCAGCAAGCATCACCAAGACCTCCTCCAATCAGGCAACTGGAAAGAAAACGAGACGCGAGGAAGGACTTACAGCCCCCTTTTCCAAGATGCAGAGGAGTCTGGGAGATGTAGTTTTTCATTGCTTTGGCAAGAAACGCTAAAGGGAGCTTTACTACAGCCTTTGGGGAGGAAGGTTCTATTGTGAATGCGATCTGATGCATTGCCACACTCGGTTGGATCCAGTGCAAAGGAGGATCAATTCTGTGTATTTAACTGTTGTGCAGAAGAGAGATTTGACAGGTTCAGCCCTATCATGCAAGCGTGAAAAAGCTGCATCTTCTAACTTCCCTGTTGTCCTCTGCATCTATGGTACTAGTACCTGCTCCTAAGGAGGGGGGCGGCGAGACAGTGTACAAGAATGCGCAATCTTAAACACATATAGTCTGACATAGAACTCTCTGAACCTGGAATGGGGAGGAGTGGAGTGGGAAGGTGCTTACTGGCCAAGCACACAAGTTTTGACATGGGCAGTGAGTGCGCTTCTTGTGCGTCACTGTTGTTCAGTCAACATTTCAGACGTTAGAAAAGTGAAGATCAATAATTTATGAAAAGTGAGAGCCAACTTTAAACACATATTCAAAATATTAGCTAATGTACAGTTGCCAACGTTAAAGGATTGGCCAAGAGAGCCTCCATGAATCAGCATCTATCTCCCCGCAACGACTGAAACCAATCCTTTGATTGTGTTCACATTGTGATGTCAATTTTACGATAAGTTCATCAACTTATGATTCATTATCTGGAATTCTGGGTTTAAAAGCTCTCCAAACACTGCAATAATAAATCATAATTCTGCAGTTGGCATAAATAATGAAAATAAAGCACAGGATCATAGAGCTGGGGGGAAGCCTTGAAGATTATTTAGTCCATATTTGTAAGGCAAACAAAACATAGTGTCAATAACTCTGCATATTTTAATGTTACCCAGGACTGAATAGAATTGCAGCATACAAGCTTCATATTTTAGGTACTGTTAGGTTTATTATTATCTAAATAATCTAAATAATATTATATAAATTATCTAGATAATATCAATACATCAGCTTACCTGTTCTCTGAGATCTCCTCCAGGTGCTTTCCGTCCCCACCTTTCTGAGATGCGGTGAGTGGGAACCATGGAGAGGGCCTTCTTAGCTGTGATGCCCCTTTTCTGGAACATTCTCCCTGGCAGTGGTTCCCAACCTGGAGGTCACGACCCCAAGGAGGTTGCGAAACGTTTTCGGCGGGGTCACAGGATATCGGCTGGATGGCCACCCCCCAAGATGGCAGCGGCATGAACATTCCTGGCCAATGCAATGAAATTTTTAAATAAATAAATAATTAAGTAAGGAGACTGGGAGAAGCACACCCGCTCGCCGCGCCACCATCTTTTTTTTTTTTTTAATTTTAAACTTACCGGGCAGCATCTTGGATCACGAAATCTCACGTGATCCAAGATGTCGGCGCCCAAATCTCGTGAGGCGAAGCGCGACCGAAATTTTCAAATAAATAAATAATTAAGTAAAGGGGGCTCGAATAATTAATCTTTATATTAAAATATATATTAAAAAATATACTTACCTAGTTGCTGGTCGTCGCTGGCCGCGGCAAGCAGGCTGGGGCCGCGGCAAGCAGGCACCGGGAGAAGCACAGCCTGCTTGCCCGGGCAGTGCGAGCCTGCCGGAGGCTCGCGCCACACGGGCAAGCAAGCAGGCTGGCCCGGTCTCCCAGCGGCACCGCATGGAGCCGCTGGGAGACCAGGAGAAGCACAGCCTGCTTGCCCGGGCAGCGCGAGCCTCCGGCAGGCTCGCGCAACACGGGCAAGCAGGCTGTGCTTCTCCCAGTGCCGCTGCGAGACCAGCCTGGTCTCACAGCGGCACTGGGAGAAGCACAGCCTGCTTGCCCGCGTTGCGCGAGCCTGCCGGAGGCTCGCGCCGCACGGGCAAGCAAGCAGGCTGGCCCGGTCTCCCAGCGGCACCGCATGGAGCCGCTGGGAGACCAGGAGAAGCACACCCGCTCGCCGCGCCGCCATCTTTTTTTTTTTAAAAAAAATTTAAACTTACCGGGCAGCATCTTGGATCACGAAATCTCACATGATCCAAGATGTCGGCGCCCAAATCTCGTGAGGGCAAGTAGAGAGACGTGAGGGCAAGTAGAGAGACGGCCAAGTAGGTGGCTGGCATAGATCTTACCTATAACTGACAGCAAACTAATCAGTCTATAATTACCGGGAAGTTTTCTATCACCCTTCTTATAGATAGGAACAATTATGGATTGAGTCCAAGACTGTGGCATTATGCCTGTTCTATCAATTACTGTAAACAGGTGGGCTAAAAGTGGCGTCTATATTTGCTTTAAGTAGTTCAGGAGGAAGATTATCTGGGCCACACAGGAGAGAAACCCTATAAATGCTTGGGAGTGTGGAAAGAGCTAAGATGAGCTTGTTTTGCCTCGTTCGCCTCGAGCTGAGCTCCTTTTGGGCTAGCAAGTCTCCCAACAGTCTCCCAATCCCAACCCACGACAGCTGCGCGCGATGCCCCTGGCTGTTCGTCATGACGCACCTAAGCGTCGCGATGCACAGTTCGAGTACCACTGCCATAGTGGGATAATCTAATCCTGCAGGATGTGTTGGAATAGAGTCTCTGGATCAAAAGGAGCAGTCTGTTGTCAAGGCCTGCATCGTTCAACTTTATCTATTTATCTCTATCTATTGTATCAAAAATCGCTTTCAGATCTAAAAAAGCAGCGTACAGGCATGAGCTTGCTTGGTTATTAGGTGAGATATTTATTTATTTATTTATTTATAGTATTTTTACCCCGCCTTTCTCCCCGAAGGGACCCAACGCGGCTTACAACATGAAAAAAAGTACAATACAAAAAATAATCACTTTTTTAAAACAATAAAAAGTTAACAAAAACTAGTAAAACTGCATCTAAAAATTAATAAAAACAGATCACATTACAATTAAAACAAGAGCATAAAGACAGCATTTATAATATTATAAATAATATTAAGCAATGGTTCAGAGTGGATTTGCCTGCAACAAAACCTGCTTGTTCAAAGCCAAGAATACTTTGGTCGTTTATCCAAGTAGAGAGACGGCCGAGTAGGTGGCTGGCATAGAACTCACCTATAACTGACAGCAAACTAATCAGTCTATAATTACCGGGAAGTTTTCTATCACCCTTCTTATAGATAGGAACAATTATGGATTGAGTCCAAGACTGTGGCATCATGCCTGTTCTATCAATTACTGTAAACAGGTGGGCTAAAAGTAGCCTTACCATCGTCCCGGAAATGACCAGGATTGTCACGGTAACGAGGATCATCCCGGTCATCCCGGCTGCCCTCCCCAGCATCCCAGTTGCCACGCGACTTTCCAGCACTTCAAACGGCTGTAAAAAGTAAAAAAACTGATTCACAGCTACTTCCGGTTTCGCGTTGTAACCAGAGGTCGCTGTGAATTGGTTTTTCTTTAACTCTTTAGCCGTAGGACGTGACTGGGGGGGGGGGGGCGCGGAGACAGCCCACCTCTTCCCTCTTGTGAGTTCCAGGGTGTGGAAACTTTTTGTGTGTTATCTGTCTATTATCGGCTGCAGGAGCCATTGTGAAACCAGCTAGCCCGCTCAGCAGGAGCCTAATTAGAGCAGTTGACGGCTGACCGGCTCGCTGGCTTCTTCGGAGCGCCGAGAGGCTCCTTGTGAATTTTTTTACAAGAAAGCATGTCAGAGTCCGGGGAAGGCTCTTTTGAGCAGAACGATATTTTGCCTCAGCAAGAGCCTGAAGTAACGGCTCCTTTTACTCCTGGGGTTCAAGCTCAGTTCAAGCTGAGCGGAGACAGCCTCGCGCATCTGCGTGTGGCTGGGAGCACTTGGAAGGTGAGGGCTAATTCGCGCTGGTTGTGGAGAGGAAGAGGCTGAGCGGGGGCTGTGCTGAGTGGCAGCGAACTCAGTGACCCCCTGGATGTCCAGCCGGCATTTTCAGCCGGCTCAACATTATTAAATAAATACTGTGTTTTACCTTTTCCCCCCTTACCTCTGAGCACGTGCAGAGTGCCGCCACTGTTTTTGTCCCTGCCAGCTGGCTGCGTTGTGGCAGCCAGCACTGGCTGTCACAATGCACCTGGTTGGCCGGGACGAAAACAGCGGCAGCACTCTGCACATGCTCAGAGGCATGGGGAAAAAGGTAAAATACTGTATTTATTTTATGGTGGACACACCCACTTCTGGTTGACACGCCCACTTCTGGCGGAAGTGACATCACAGTTTTTGACCCGCCTCCCCGTGATGTCACTTCTGCCCCCTCGGGGTCCCAGAAAAGTTGGTAAGGCTAGCTAAAAGTGGCGCCCACCAGTCTATATTTGCTTTAAGTAGTTCAGGAGGAAGATTGTCTGGGTCAGTCACTATTTCCCGTTTTAAGTTTACTTAAAACTTGTTTTATCTCTGAAATTGAAACTGGAGGCCATTCTGGTAAGTCTTTAAATAGATCCAAGGTAGTCTCTGGGGAGGGCTTACTATCATCGCAAGAAAAGACAAAAAAATGGTGTTCCCTTGCCAAAGAAGGTATTGGGGGAATAGAGTCAGTTCATTCTTGTAGACAACCTGAAATCATATTCCAAAATGTTCTCATATTTCTAGATTTTATCACATTGAATAGCTTATCCCAGCGAGCCTTGATATGTTGTTCCCGGTCCTGTTTAATAATCTATGAAAGTTTACTCTTAAGAGCGGAGTAGCTTATTACTGAAGAGAAAACAACAACAATCAACATAAAAAACAGAGAAAATTAGATCTTCACCTCAGTGTGGTTTCTATTGATCATTATCAGCTTTCTCCTACTATAGGGTCTGACCCAGCTATGAACGTTTGGTGACCTTTAACAGTTTCTCTAAACGACTAGGCTCTATGCAAAGAACTCAAAATAACTTGCCACTCAGACCTACAAACTTATGATCTTAACACATTTTTTAGATCAACATTAGAGCAGAACGCTAAAACAGCAGCACAAATCTCAGACAGGAAACAATCCAGTATGATTACTTGTTGCCCTGAAAGCTCCAGGAGGAAATTCCTCCACACAGCTCTTGCGGTTTTCCTCCCAGAACAGATGCCGACAGCTAATCAAGTTCGCAAACTGCTGTGGCTGGGCCCAAACCATGACAGAGGTTATACGTAACAGCGCAATCCTGAGGAATGTGCTGGCAATGGAACAAGCACGAACGTGCCGTAAAGCACGTTTGCGACAACTCTGGAGCAAGGGAGGCCGGCGCAGAGGCCGGCTTCCCTCGCTCCGTTGCTGGAACACCTGAGCGGCCGCCAGAGAAGATAAGGATCCGGCGGGCGCGGGGACGTTTCGGCCATTGGTGTAGCTGGCCCGGGAGGGGGATAGCGTCAGCCATATCCTCGTCCGGCCGGCTAAGCTGTTACACAGCCTCCTCTACGGCGGAGATCCGAGGAGGCTGATAGGGCCGGCCGCAGTTTACACTTGGGGAAGGGAACAAGCGTCCCATTCCACGAGTAGACCTCCGGCCCGGCGACAGAACAGCCAGTGGGGCTCAGGAGCCGGCGGGCGGCCATGGGCCGCTGACCGAATCATTACACAGGATTGCACTGCCCGTCACGTAAGAATCAACCTTTTTGATCAAACTTTCATTATAATTGATTAGCTAAGATCTTTCTCATAGGTACTGCTAAATTCTCCGACATATATATATGTACCCATAACAGCAATACTACGTACACTGACATTTTTAAAAAGGGATACAGAGATAGATTTATGGCAATATACATTACAAACTGATATCCATCAACAATAAATACACCATGCATATCCGCATTTTGGAAACAGATGAAATGGCTTCCATTTATATTTATATACCGTAGTTGTCATTTATAAGCCATTTGTTCAAATGTTGATAATTGCAAAAGGTCCTCAATCCACTAGGTTACGATAGGAGGACACTTATTCTTCCAATGCTTTAAGTCTTTTAGAAACAGTGAGGCATCGAGAGTCCATTTTCATTGCTCCTCTGTTAAGTTCGATGCTACAGGCAGATAATTCAGAGGCTGATACATATCCATAAATATCAATGATGGTTGCAATATAACATTAATACACGTAATGTAACAAACCAATTCATTGACATTTAATCTAATCATCTGTTTTATATCTTGGGGAAATAAAATTCCTAAATATTTAATAACAACCGGGCACCATCAAAATTACCATATCGAAAATACATTTTGTGAATACTGACCCCTTGTGGAATCACTTCAGATTTAGAACAATCAAGTATCCAGATCTCTCTCCAAATATATTCATTAATTTCATTAATTTAGGGATAGATATGAGGTTCAGAAACAAAATATCATCAGCATATAAAGCAATTTTAAATTCATTAAATTTAAAATCACATACGTTTTCATCTTTGTCAAATAGCACACGCTAACAGCGCAATCCTCTAAGTATATGCAGCTGGCCTAAAGGGCCGACAGCTGTATCCCACACAGATTGCAATCTGCCCCGGGGCAGCTAGGCCGCACTTTGGGAGAAGGGGGAGTTCATCCCCTTCCCCTGGTGTAAGCGAGCCCGGGGTCTAAGGGCCTCCTTGAATGTATGTCAGGTCCACGTCCCCTCCCACCCTGGGCCAGCCAATGGTCCCCCTCCTTTGCCACCCCCTCCCGCCAACCGGTGCAGGACCTACATGCGATGACTTGGGTAGGGCAAGTTGCGTGGCCTAGTAAGCGGCTCCAGCTTATGCATCAGCTCCAGCTTCAGTGTCTTATTTAACTCGGGGGGGGGGGGAGGGACACACGCACACATGCAAGGATCCCTTTTTTTCTCTGTCACACTTCCCAAAATCAGCTCCTCCCTCCCCCACCCCACCAAAGTACATTTTCCAAAGTACAAAAATAAGCCCAAAACCAAAATCAGAGAGACAGAAGGGCTCCGAAAATCATTACAATTTAAAATCCACGTTAATTAACACTTAATTAGCTGCTGATGGGGCAGATAAGGGGCAGGGTTTGGCATAGGTTTGGGTATGCAGACCTCAGCAAGAGGTCTGCATACCCCTAGGGGAACCCGTACCACAGGCTGACAACCCCTGCTCTAAAACCTAAGCGTGTCTTATAATCAGGCGTGTCTTATGGAGCGAAAAATATGGTAATTGCTTTTATGAAAAATGCCCGAAGTCTCCGAGGAAAGATGGAAAAACTGGAATGATTGGTGGCTAGGGAAAACATTGACATAGTAGGTATAACAGAAACCTGGTGGAATGTGGAGAACCAGTGGGATACTGCAATCCCATGATATAAACTCTATAGGAGGGACAGAGAGGTGCGTGTTGGAGGTGCGGTGGCCATCTATGTCAAAGAAGGGGAGAATCCACCAGAGTAGAGTTTGAGGGGGGCTCCAATTCCACTGTAGAATCTCTGTGGGTTAGATTACCAGGTTTGAGGAGCGATGTAATAGTAGGGGCATGCTATTGTTCTCCAGATCAAAAACCTGAAGGGGATCTTGAAATGAGGAAACAAATCAGGGAGGTGTCAACAAGAGACAGGGTTGTAGTCATGGAGGACTTCAATTATCCTCACATTGACGGGGTCAATTCTGGTCATGAAAGAAAGAGGCTGGATTTCTAGATATGCTAAATGACTGTGCCTTAGAGCAGCTAGTTATGGAGCCAACCAGAGGACAGGTGACTCTGGATTTGATATTGTGTGGCACCCAGGATCTGGTCAAGGATGTGAATGTTACTGAACAGTTGGGGAACAGTTACCATGCTGCAATCTGTTTCGCCATGCATGTCAGGGGGAGAGTACCAAGCAATTCTGACACAAAAATCCTTGACTTATTTATTTATTTTATTTACGGTATTTTTACCCCGCCTTTCTCCCCAAAGGGACCCAAGGCGGCTTACACCAAAAAGAAAATACAGTGCAGCATTGGAAGTACAGACTTCCAAAAGGCAGACATCCCTAAAATGAGGAGACTAGTTAGAAAAAAGCTGAAAGGTAAAAAGAGTCCAATCTCTCCACAGTGCATGGAGGCTGTTTAAAACTACAGTAATAGAGGAGGAAGGGCTCGACTAAGGCGGAAGGGCTCGACTAAGTCCAGGAGGGCGCTGGCGTGGCTAACAAGCACAGTCAAAGAGGCTATAAAAGGCAAGGAAGCTTCCCTCCATAAATGGAAGTCTTGTCCTAATGAGGAAAATAAAAAGGAGCACAAACTGTGACAAAAGAAATGTAAAAAGATGATACGGGAGGCCAAGAAAGACTTTGAGGAGCATATGACAGGCAACATTAAAAGGGAATAATAAAAGCTTCTTCAAATATGTTAGAAGCAGGAAACCTGCCAGGGAAACAATTGGTCTGCTGGACGGTGAGGGAGAGAAAGGGGTGATAAAAGGGGACTTGGAGATTGCAGATAACTTAAATGAGTTATTTGCATTCGTCTTCACAGCAGAAGACCTCAGGCTGATACCGCTGCCTGAACGGCCTCTCCTGACTAAAGAATTAACAGCGCAATCCTAACCAACTTTCCAGTGCTGGTGCAGCCATGCCAACAGGGTGCACACTGCATTTAACAGTGCAGGGGCAGTCATGGAGGCCTCTTCAAGGTGAGGGAACATTTGTTCCCTCACCTCGGGGCTGCATTGTGGCTGCACCGGCACTGGAAAGTTAGTTAGGATTGCGTTGTAAGTCAATTAGAGGTTAAAAGAGAAGACATTTCAGACTTAATTGACAAATTAAAATTCAATAACTCACTGGCCCTGATGACATCCACCCAAGAGTTCTAAAGGAACACAAGAATAAAGTTGCTGAACTCTTGACCAAAATATGCAACTTGTCCCTTAAAACAGCCACTGTGCCAGAGGATTGGAGGATAGCTAATGTCATGCCAATCTTTAAAAAAGGAAGGAGGGGGACCCGGCAAACTACAGGCCGGTCAGCCTAACATCTGTTCCAGGGAAGATGGTGGAAAGCCTCATCAAGGATAAAATCTGAAAACATATAGAAGAACAAGCTTTCTTCAGGGAGAATCAGCATGGCTTCTGCAAGGGTAAGTCTAGCCTCACGAACCTTTTAGAATTCTTTGAAAAAGTCAACAGGCATGTGGATGCGCGCGAACCCGTGGATACTTTATATATGGATTTTCAGAAGGCGTTTGACACGGTCCCTCATGAAAGTCTCCTGAGACAACTCCACAGTCAGGGAATAAGAGGGCAGATCCTCTTATGGATTAGGAACTGGTTGAAGACCAGGAAACGGCGAGTGGGAGTCAATGGGAAATTTTCACAATGGCGAGAGTGAAAAACGGTGTGCCCCAAGGATCGGTCTTGAGGCTGGTGCTTTTCAACTTGTTCATCAATGACCTGGAGTTGGGGATAAGCAGCGAAGTGGCCAAGTTTGCCAATGACACTAACCTTTCAAGGAGGTAAAAACCAGCAGGGATTGTGAAGAGTTTCAGAAGGATCTCTCCAAACTGGGAGAATGGGCAGCAAAATGGCAGATGCGCTTCAATGTAAGCAAGTGTAAAGTTATGCACATTGGGGCAAGAAATCAAAACTTCACATATACACTAAAGGGTTCTGAGCTGTCTGTGCCAGATCAGGAGAGAGATCATGGGGTGCTGGTGGACAGGTTGATGAAAGTGTTGAACCAGTGTGTGGCGGCTATGATGGACAATTCCATGCTCTGGATCATTAAAGAAAGGGATTGAGAATAAAACAGCCAATATCATTAGGCCATTGCAAAAATCAATGGTAAGGCCACATCTGGAGTATTGTGTCCAGTTCTGGTCACCACACCTGAAAAAGGATATAGTTGAATAGGAAAAGGTGCAGAAAAGAGCGACCAAAATGATTCGTGGGCTGGAACACCTCCATTATGAGGAAAGGCTACAGCATTTGGGGCTTTTCAGTCTAGAAAAAAGGCGCCTGAGGGGGGACATGATTGAGACGTATACAATTATGCTTGGGATGGAATGGATAGAGGGAAGTTCTCCTCCCTCTCACACAACACCACAACCAGGGGACATACACAAAAATTGAATGGAGGGAGAGTTAGAATGGACACCCAGCGTGTGGTTCATCTGTGGAACTCCTTGCCACAGGATGTGGTGATGGCACCTGGACTAGATGCCTTTAAAAGTGGTTTGGATAGATTCATGGAGGAAAAATCAATCAGAGGTTACAAGCCATAGGCAACCTCCTGGTTTTAGAAGTAGGTTCTCTCTGTGCCAGGTGCAAGGGAGTGACAACAGGAAAAGATATATTTTTGTCTGGGTGCTCCCTGAGGCATCCAGTGGAGCCGCTGTGAGATACAGGAAGCTGGACTAGATGGGCCCTTGGCCTGATCCAGCAGGGCTCTTCTTATGTTCTTATGCACAGTCACGTATGACTTCAGACTGAAGCTCTTTCCACACTCCAAGCATTTATAGGGTTTCTCCCGTGTGGGTTCTTTGATGCACAGTTAGGCATGATTTCGCTCTAAAGCTCTTTCCACACTCCAAGCATTTATACGGTTTCTCCCCTGTGTGGCTTCTTTGATGCAGAGTCAGGAGTGACTTCTGACTGAAGCTCTTTTCACACTCCAAGCATTTATAGGGTTTCTCCCCTGTGTGGACTCTTTGATGCACGGTCAGTCTTGTGCTCACACTGAAGCTCTTTCCACACTCCAAGCATTTATAGGGTTTCTCCGCTATGTGGCTAATTTGATGCACAGTCAGGTATGACTTTGCACTGAAGCTCTTTCCACACTCCAAGCATTTATAGGGTTTCTCCCCTGTGTGGGTTCTTTGATGAACAGTTAGGTTTGAGCTCACACTGAAGCTCTTTCCACACTCTAAGCATTTATAGGGTTTCTCCCCTGTGTGGCTTCTTTGATGTAGAGTCAGGAGTGACTTATGACTGAAGCTCTTTTCACAGTCAACGCATTTATACGGTTTATCCCCTGTGTGGTTTCTTTGATGCAGAGTCAGGAGTGACTTCTGACTGAAGCTCTTTTCACACTCCAAGCATTTATAGGGTTTCTCCCCTGTGTGGGTTCTTTGATGAACAGTCAGGCTTGTCCTCACACTGAAGCTCTTTCCACACTCCAAGCATTTATAGGGTTTCTCCCCTGTGTGGCTAATTTGATGCACAGTCAAGCATGATTTCGCACTGAAGCTCTTTCCACACTCCAAGCATTTATACGGTTTCTCCCCTGTGTGGTTTCTTTGATGCAGAGTCAGGAGTGACTTTTGACTGAAGCTCTTTTCACACTCCAAGCATTTATAGGGTTTCTCCCCTGAGTGGATTCTTCGATGCACAGTCAGTCTTGTCCTCACACTGAAGCCCTTTCCACACTCCAAGCATTTATAGGGTTTCTCCCCTGTGTGGCTTCTTTGATGCAGAGTCAGGAGTGACTTCTGACTGAAGCTCTTTTCACACTCCAAGCATTTATAGGGTTTCTCCCCTGAGTGGATTCTTTGATGCACAGTCAGGAGTGACTTCTGACTGAAGCTCTTTTCACACTCCAAGCATTTGTAGGGTTTCTCCCCTGAGTGGATTCTTTGATGCACAGTCAGGAGTGACTTCTGACTGAAGCTCTTTTCACACTCCAAGCATTTGTAGGGTTTCTCACCTGTGTGGCTAACTTGATGCACAGTCAGGCATGATTTCACACTGAAGCTCTTTCCACACTGAACACATTTATAGGGTTTCTCTTCTGTGTGCCTTCTCTGATGCAGAGTCAGGAGTGACTTCTGACTGAAGCTCTTTTCACACTCCAAGCATTTATAGGGTTTCTCCCCTGTGTGGCTAATTTGATGCACAGTCAGGCATGATTTCGCACTGAAGCTCTTTCCACACTCCAAGCACTTATATGGCATCTCCCCTGTGTGGCTTTTTTGATGCAGAGTCAGGAATGACTTTTTACAGAAGCTCTTTCCACACTCCAAGCATTTATAGGGTTTCTCCCCTGTGTGGCTTCTTTGATGCACAGTCAGGTGTGACTTCTGATTGAAGCTCTTTCCACACTCCAAGCATTTATAGGGTTTCTCCCCTGTGTGGATTCTTTGATGCACAGTTAATTTTGTGATCACAGTGAAGCTCTTTCCACACTCCAAGCATTTATAGGGTTTCTCCCCTGTGTGTGTTCTTTTATGCACCGTCAGGTGTGAGTTCGCACTGAAGCACTTTCCACACTCCAAGCATTTATGGGGTTTCTCCCCTGTGTGGTTTCTTTGATGCACAGACAGGTGTGACTTCGTACTGAAGCTCTTTCCACACTCCAAGCATTTATAGGGTTTCTCTCCTGTGTGGCTTCTTTGATGCACAGTCAGGTCTGACTTACGAATGAAGCTCTTTCCACACTCCAAGCACATATAGGGTTTCTCCCCTGTATGGTTTCTTTGATGAACAGTCAGGAGTGAATTCTGACTGAAGCTTTTTCCACACTCCAAGCATTTATAGGGTTTCTCCCCTGTATGGTGTCTTTGATGCACCGTCAGGAGTGAATTCTGACTGAAGCTCTTTCCACACTCCAAGCATTTATAGGGTTTCTCCCCTGTGTGGATTTCTCGATGAAACGTCAGGCTAGAGCTCACACTGAAGCTCTTTCCACACTCTAAACATTTATAGGGTTTCTCGCCTGTGTGGCTTCTTTGATGCACAGTCAGGCGTGACTTCTGAATGAAACTCTTTCCACACTTCAAGCAAGTATAGGGTTTCTCTCCTGTGTGGATTCTTTGATGCAGTGTTAGTTTTGTGCTCACCATGAAGCTCTCTCCACACTCCAAGCATTTATAGGGTTTCTCTCCTGTGTGGATTCTTTGATGCACAATCAGGCTTGAGCTCACACTGAAGCTCTTTCCACACTCCAAGCACATATAGGGTTTCTCTCCTGTGTGGCTTCTTTGATGCACAGTCAGGTATGACTTATTACTGAAGCTCTTTCCACACTCCAAGCACATATAGGGCTTCTCCCCTGTGTGGATTCTTTGATGCACAGTCAGGTTTGAGTTCTCACTGAAACTCTTTCCACACTCGACACATTTATAGGGTTTCTCCCTTGTGTGGGTTTTTTGATGTCTTCTCAATATTGATTTACTACTGAATGTTTTTGCACATTGAAAGCATTGTTCCCTCCTCTTTCCATCTTCTTTTTCAGGGTCGACGATGATGACATAGAAATCCCAACCCTCACTAGCATCAGATTTACTTCTCTGTTTCTCGATTTGGCTTCGCTCCTGCATCTCCAATATGTCTCTAAAAGTCACTTTCACTACATCAAGCGTGGTGGTTTCTGGTGACATCCCACGAGTCTCTCCCTGATCCTCATTTTCTTGTCTGTTGCTTCCTGGAACAATGAGAGATTCTGGATTAGTAGTGAAAGTGAGAAATGACACCTCGAAAGCTCATGTCCGCAGGGACATCCTGCTCCTGCATTCTATGTCTGCCTTCTCCAGCCACTATTTCATACCCGGCTCTGCCTGGTGTAATTCAAACTTTTAGTAAAAAGCAAAGGAGAATTTTGCCAGCCTCTGACCACTCCTCATTTCGATCAGTGTTTTTGATATTTGATGTACAGATGTTTTACAGCCCAATCCTCTCGTGCTGAACAGCTGTCAGAACAAGGTTTCAGCAGTCAGAAAAGAGTCTCCGACAGCACGTGAAGTTGCTTGCTGCTGGAGTGCCAATAGGGAGGCCCAAGCGGCCCACCAGCAAAGGCCCACTGACCCAGGTAGGCTGGCATGTATGTGAGGGGTCGGTGTAACAGGGTAGAGATGGGGTGGGGAGGAGGGCAGATCAAGTTCTAGAAGGTCGTGTTTGGTGGCAGTAGTGTTCCCCAACTCCAAACCCTCATCCCTGACCAGATCCCCCAACCTGGGTCTGGTTAGACCCATTTGCGCTCCGGAGGCTTACTCCCTTACCCAGTGCAGACACCCGGGACTACCCCTCTGCAGGGTACAGCGCAAGCTATTTTGGCACTACTGCATTGATGTGGGGAAAGCAGAGGACTGAGCTCATACTTGTTCTAGTATAGTTTACGTATTCTACAAATACAGTACGTCTAACAGTACGTCTAACAGAGATGGAATGTTTCCTAGAAAGGCAGGACAGAAATATGTGAAATTATAATGACATAAAAGTTACAGGAAAATATTTCACTTTAAGAGGGTAGCTGTACTATTACTCTGGGTGCTGATTTGCTGGCTTACCCCAATGGAAGCCAGAGCCCTCTTCATGCAGTCCCTGAGCTTCGGGCACCCATGGATCTTCCCCTCGTTCCAGCTGGATGATGAGGTCAGGTTTGGCCACTGGACATCCCCCTTGGGAAAGAGAAGAGGACAGAAAGTTCAGCGCGAAAATCATTGAACTCCCATAGATATCCCTGTGAAATCAGAGAAGAAATCAACTGCGTAAAACTATTCTTTTAGAATAAGGAAACATGCCTACTCAAAAAAAGGGCCAGAAAAGCCATTGACCACACGGACGATGGAGCCCCCTTACCCAGTGAGGCCAAATTCCCGTAATTCTCCAGCATGACTTCCCTGTACAAAGATCTCTGGTCTGGGTCCAGCAGAGCTGCCTCTTTTTCTGTGAAATACATAGCCACATCTTCGAAAATCACCTGTCCCTGTAAAGAGAAAAATTCCCTCAGACAGTGTCCAGACCCCAGACTCCCTCAGCATCTCCAGCAGAGACAGGAATGGAACGTCTCCCTCCCCAGAGGAAACAATTTATTTACTTTCATTTAAAATATTTACATTTCCTTTCCCCACCAAAAGGAGGTGTTCAAGTATTTTCCAAGTATTAACATTTCCTATAAATTTATCTAGATCGGTGTTACAGCAGTTGAAACGCAACAAAATGGATGTACAAATAAAACTGTACAGGAAAAGCTACACAAGGAAGCTGCACTGTTTGTTGTTCTCTTTGGAAATTGTGTTTCTTTTCCGACTACATGGTTCCCATTAGGAGGGGAAATTTCTGATAATTTTCTGGGAGAGGACAGATCTCATAACTATCGTTTTGACCATTTCAAGGGGGAAGGCCTTATTGCTCAGTGATTCAGTCCCTAAAATCTCCAGCTGAAGGTGTCAAGTATTAGGACCGACAGCGCAAACCTGGGGAGGTAACGAACGGCAGAGCGAACGCTCCGATGTTTGTAGTCGTCGCAAACGTGCCGCAATGAACATTTGCGACGACTCAAGAGTAAGGGACGCCGGCGGAAGGCCAGCCTCCCTCACTCCGTTGCCAGACCGAGGAAGCGGCTGCTGGGGAAAGTATGTGCTCCCTCAGCGGCTGCGCGGGCGGTCCAGCAGACATGGAAAGGGGGCCATTGGTCTAGCTGGCCGGGGAGTGGGCGGGGGATGGTGCCTACCATATTCCTGTCCCTACCAGGCCGGCTAGGCCGTTACACGGCCTCCTCTGACTTCTGCCAGCTATTTAGCTGGCAGAAATCCAAGGACACCCATCAGGCCGGCCCCTTCCCCGTTTTACACACCTTCCCTGAGTAGATGTTCGGCCCGCCGCATGGCGGGCACTCCGCATCACGGGATCTGGTGGGAAGCTTGGGCCGCTGGCCGGATCCTTACACAGGATTGCGTCCCAAGCCAGATCCTGCATGAGACTCTTGGGATATTGCTGCCAGTCAGAGTACACAGTCTGGGATAGGCACATAGACGGTCTGACTCCATATAGCAACTTCATATGTGTGAAGTCATCTGAATTTTCTGTGACAACAGCTTCATAAATAATCATAGGTCATCTTGCTCTGTGCATCTCCCCCCCCCCACAAATCTATCAAAATATTCCTAAGAATCATTTTTTTAAGATTATTTTTATCCTATTATAATACATGAAACCAAACAGTACAGAAAGAGGAAAAAATGAAGAAAAGTACAGAACAACAGAAAAGATCCGATTAACCACTAACATTTATATGTAAATTAATTCTTATAATTACTTGTACCCTGCCTAACTGCAGAGTAATCTATTCTTCTTATAATCATACATCAACTAAACTAATACTACCCTTAATTAACAACGACCTCAATTTGTTACTGTTTAAAAGCAAATTGTCCTACTCAGAGAAGCCCCATATCATTAAATCATTATGTTCAAAATATTCCTGAGAATCTCATATCTGAGCTGGAAGTGCTGCACCCATTTGCCAGTCCCTAGAAGGAAGAGATGATCCAGAGTGAATCCGCATTGTCATTCTGCATTCTGGGGGAGCAGGAACAACAATGCATTTCAGAGCCATGTCTTTTCAACATCAAATCCTGACTCAAAAACTGAAAAGAAGCAGATGGGCGGCCCAATCTTACGTACATTTGTGCAGTCAGCCTAAAGGGCCGGCAGCTATATCCTATGGCCATTGCAGACTGCACCAGCTTGGCCCGGGAAACCTCGGGAGAAGGGGACGCTTGTCCCTTTCCCCTGGTGTAAGCGACGTGGGCCACAATGGGCCTCTGTAGATGCACACCAACGCTGAAGCTGAACAACTTCCAGGAAAGTCATGGAAGGACCACCCAGGCTGCAACGGGGCATAGGATAACAGCACAACCCAGTGCCAATATCCCTGGCCCCTCCCATCCCGGACTGGCCAATGGCCACCCTTCCCCATGCCCCCTGCACCACCGGCGCAGCACTCATCTGCATCAGCCGGTCCAGGTAGGTGGCGGAGTAAATGGTGCCAGCCTCCACGCTGGCACCACTTGCTCCCAGGGTGCCAAAAACATGCTTTCTGGCATGTTTACAACACCCTAGGCAAGTGCAGAGCTCGCTCCGCCCGCCTATAGTTAGGCAGGATTGTACCATGAGACATTCTGGAATGAAAGTCTCAACAGGGAGATTTTGACATCCGTCTCCCTGCTTCCCCAAATTCTGAAGAAATTCAAGGGAAGGTGCTGAAAAAGCAATTGAATAAGTAAAATAAGAAACCAATAGGTGAAAGAAACCAGAGGTCACCAATAAATACTTTTCTTACACACTGTGAAATACCCAGTATACATATTCTGCAACTGCCAGATCTTTGTGGCTATATCATCATTTTTGCAGCAATTTCTATAAAGTTCTCCCAAAGAAAATCTGCCTCCAGCGCTTAAGACACAGCATCGTTTCTCTCCCTTTCCACCTTCAGCACAAGGGGATCCAAGGAAAGCCATTTCCCTTCTCGCGCCCAGGGAACATGCAAAGCAATCTTAATTTAAAGCACACAGATACAAGGAGAAAAGGAAGAGCCCACCCCACAGCGTTATTCCCGGATCTTGCAAAGACTAACCATCTCCCCACTTTGCAGCACTCAGACGCTTCTCCGTCAGGCGTTGCTACAAAAGGACAATCCGGCAAGACAGGAAAAGGAGCTTCCCTGCCTGTGTTTCGGACGGCAGCGGAAAGGCGACAGGACAAGGCCTTTTCCCACCAGAAGGTGTCACCAAGACCTCCTCCAATCAGGCAACTGGAAAGAAAACGAGACGCGAGGAAGGACTTACAGCCCCCTTTTCCAAGATGCAGAGGAGTCTGGGAGATGTAGTTTTTCATTGCAGTTGCAAGAAACGCTAAAGGGAGCTTTACTACAGCCTTTGGGGAGGAAGCTTCTATTGCGATCCGATGCATTGCCACACGCGGACGGACCCAGTGCAATGGACGGAGGATCAATTCTATTTAGTCTGTTGTGCATAAGTGAGATTTGACAGGTTCAGCTCTATCATGCAAGCATGAAAAAGCTGCATTTTCTAACCTCCCCTTCGTCCTCTGTAATGTATCTGCATCTATGGTACCATACCTGCTCCTAAGGACTGGAGTGGGGGTGAGAGTGTAGAACATCCAATCTTAAGCACGCACAATGACAAGCACACATAGTCTGACATAACTCTCTGAACCTGGGATGGGGAGTGGAATGGGAACGTGCTTACTAAGTTACTGGCCAAGCACACAAGTTTTGACATGGGCAGTGAGTGCGCTTCTTGTGCGTCACTGTTGTTCAGTCAACAGTTCAGATGTTAGAAAAGTGAGGATCAATAATTTAAGATAAAAGTGAGAGGCAACTTTAAACACATATTCAAAATATTAGCTAATGTACGGTTGCCAACACTAAAGGATTGGCCAAGAGAGCCTCCATGAATCAGCATCTATCTCCCCGCAACAACTGAAAGCAATCCTTGGCTTATAGCGCAATCCTATGCACATCTACTCAGGAGTAAATCCTCCCATACACAACAGCAAATCAAAACCCAGCAAGGGTGGCAGAAAATGGAACACTTCTGGGAAGACTGATGGCCAGAAGTTGCTCAGGGTATCCTGTGAACTGGGATTTATTGAATATAGTACACAAAGATATATTTTTAAAGAAGGAGTCATAAATGTTTGCATTGTCTATATGATCTCACCTGGTAGTTTTCAGCCTTTCAAGAGAAAACTGCACATGCGTGCAGCGCCTGTGACTTCTATTGACCTTCAAAAAGAAATGCAATTTCTTGTGATATAATTAGCAAAGCATCTTCCTTTCCTTTTTTAAAGAGAGAGAGATAGGTTCTTGTTAGTCACCCTCGCCTCAACACAATTCCACTTGGCCAAGGCGAATGGGCAGAAAATGTCATGCATTTCGATTTCCCCCACCAGGAGCTCAAAGTCGCCCAGCTCTATAACCCAGGCAAGCATGCCCGTGAGCGGCCAGTCTGTGCCTCTCTCAGGCATGTGCGCATCCCCACCCCACTTCCCTCCCCTTCACACTGCGCTGGCCTGAAGAGGGAATTGATCATCCCTCTCCAGCTCGTCTTTTGACAATTGTGAGTGAGAGTGCACACCAGCAGCACAGCTCGCTAGTTCAGTGGCTCCAGCTGCTGCTGCTGAAGGAGATGTGGCAGCATTTTACTCCTGCTCCCACAGCAAAACATACACTTGCCGCCGCTGCTGGCTTATCCAGAGGTGCCTTCTCCTCCACAACTGTCTCTCATTTCTTGGCCTTGCACGCAGTTGGACAAAGGCCCTGCCTGACAAAGACCTTGCAACCCACCCAAAATTAGCTCGTGAGCCACTGATGGGTCATGACCCACAGTTTGGTAACCATTGAGGTACACGATTTCCATTAAAAAATGAATCCTCAGTGTTGCCGTAGATAAAACTTGACATACGTCTGACTCCATTTTGAAGTGCTTGTCATCATTTCAAGCTACCTAGCAAGTCAAGTAGTCAGCCACTTAGTGTGCAGGGAGCCTGCGAACCCCTCTGCATGTCTCCCCGTGCCTCAGAACGGCCCTCCTATGCGATCATGACCCACTTCCGGTTTCAACGGAAAATCGGAAGTGGGTGGCGATCGCGTCGGCGCCCGGAGGTCTATAATGCAAGACTGCACTGAAGCGGGGGCATCACTTACTGGTCCGGAGCCTGGTGCAGAGCCCATCGCGTCACTCCTCCCACGGCACAGGGTCGGATGTAATTGGTGGTGACGTGATGACGTCATCACCGATAACATCCGACGAAAATACATACTTGGCCGCTTTGCTTCTGAGGAAAACACACATGGCTTGGAGACAAGCAAGCCAATCCCAGAGCGGGTGAAAGCGGCTAAGCGGGTGTTTCCTTCTCACGGAGTTACGTAGGAACCTTTGTTTCGGTGGGTGCAGCTGAGGTGCTTTACGACATTCGGGCGCCACAGGCCCACTTCGAGCCATGTGTCACCCCGCTCTCCCGGTGCATCAGTGCGGCCTGCACCACCTGCACCAGTAATGTCCCGCCCTTGGACCTGAGCCCTGGCTGTGGGCTCTTGGTGAGGTTCTTTTGGATTCTGAAGAAGAAAGTGGAGGTCTACTATGGGAAGGGGATGCTCGTCCCCTTCCCTGAGTGTAAATGGCGCCCAGGCTGATCGGCCTCCTCGGATTTCCGCCAGCGAAATTGCTGGTGGAAGTCGGAGGAGGCTGTGTAACAGCCCAGCTGCCCGGTGGGGGAACGGGATATGGCCGAAGCCATCCCCCTCCCCCTCCCAGACTGGCTGGGCCAATGGCCCCCTCCCGCTACCGCCAAACCGCACTCCCCGCCCGCTTGGATCCTTACCTGGGTCCGGCGGCAGCCGGGCAAGGGCTCTGTTGATGGATCAGAGGAGGCAGGCCTTGTGCCGGCCTTCCCTGCTCTCGTGTTGTCGCAAACGTGCCTTACGCCAGAAGATTTGTCAGGATTGTGCTGCCTGTAACAGAAGCAATCAGGTGGCTCGACATGTTAGGAGTAACCCCCCTTTTTTCTTTATTTTTCTTTCCTCATTATGCTATATTATGAACTCTGATACTAAGCAATATTATTTTATACGCCAACATCCAGGAATGCAAGGTGAACTGTTCCCAGAACCTCTATGCAAACAACTGGACAGAACTCTGTCATACAGGCCATGGCTCTCAAAGAACTCTTGGATCAAGCCACAAACTCCTGCCTATCCACCCACACCACAGGCACACATCCTGGAAGGAAAGAGATAATCCCATTTTGTGTCTCTAGCTGCTCCACGGAGCTATGCCAGCAACCAGGCTGGCATTGCTCCGAGGAGTCCCATAGGAGACCATGCAGCGGACGACACCCAGGTCATTATTTCCCCTTACCACCCTTCTCGACCGGCTTCTCCACCGGGTGTGTTGGATGGTGTTGGATGGTGTGTTGGATGCAGCAGCCAGTGCGCCCGCAGCCCTCCATCCAAGGTACCATCCCCAGATAGGATTGGGTCATAAGATTCTTTGGCAAGTGAATATGCATTGCAATTGCACTGAGCTCCCAAAGGTATCTGGGAGAAAATCTTTTATGATAAAAATATCCCTCTGCAAGTTCAATTTGTTGGGCATATTTCTGTACTTGAGATGCTGCATCCTCCCCCCCATTCAGTCTCTCTGAATTTGTGTTGCAAAACACCCAATTGTGACTTGGAGAAAACAAAGGGATCCTGGCATGTTCAACGAAACAGGCAATATGGGATTAAAAGCCACGTATTTTTCTTAAAAGGAACAATAAAACTTTTAAAACAAGGCCCGATGTTGCAGCTTTTTTCTTAATCCAAACACATACCCGTTTTAAAAGTACACGAAGGAACAGCCAAAGTGACAGCCAAGATAAAAGTTTTTGTTTCCTTGCAACAGTCAACGTTTCCTCCTAATATTCCTAGGACCAGAGGCGTCACTACCCCTGTTGGCGCCCGGAGCAACGGAGGTAGTGATGCCCCTATAATTAATATCGCCGTGGCCAAAGGCCACGGCGCGATCCGGAGGGGGGGGGCGCGATCCAGAGGGGGGGCGACGCGCTCCGGGAGGAGGCAGCTGGCACGCTCCGGGAGGCGGCGACCCCCCCCTCAACCGGGAGAGCCGGCTCGGGCACGTCTTTCCCGGCCGGCTGCCCGGGGCCATCTAAGGAAGGCGCGCGAGAACGGTATTTATACCGTTCTTTTTGCGCATGCTCAGACTTACTGAGGGAAAAAGGGCAGCCCGGCTCCCGATTGAGCGGGCGGTGGGACTCGAGTCCCCGAGTCCGACTCGGACTTGGAGACGCCAGTCCCCGAGTCCGACTCAGACTCGCGGGCGGGGCGCCGGGCGGGGTGCCGGGCGGGGTGCCCTTCGGGAGATGGCGCCTGGAGCGGGTGCTCCGCCCGCTCCGCCCTAGTTTCGCCTCTGCCTAGGACATTGTCAAGACAGGCACAGTACAGGTTACTGTTAGATGACAGGTTCCTTGGAAAGCAAACCGCAGCTGTTTTATGAGTTCCCTAGACGAGTTGATTGCAGACCAGCAGCAGCTGTTTTCGCCTGATGTTTACCTGCTTGTTGGTTTCTTTATTGAGTATAGGTCCCCAGATCTTGCTGGCAAAGCACAATTCCTGTTGTCTGTTAAGAAGGCAAGAAGGTTTCTTTTGAGAAATAGAGAGTGCCTCTAAATTCAGTCTCTGTTTAAACTTCGGTTCATTGAACAGTGATTGCGTATGATCAAAGGCTATTTGATGTCCAGACTCAGATTCCGGTTTTTCTACAACATCACAAGAAACGAAATACCAAAAGGACTAATCAGATCTACAAAAGGTTGGAACTCGCTCTTTTGAGAGACTGTATTAAAACTACTAAGTATGATCTGTATAATATAGATGATAAGCTGTATAAACTGCATAGCGAATGTAGCAATAAATTGATAGCCCATGACTGGGATCAGTGGGAACGTAGATGCTTAGAATTTATAGATAAACAAGACAGTTTTATTAAGGTCAGACATAAAAAGAAATTGGACAAATTAATGAACAAAAAAGCTATTAATAATATTTCTTTACCCACCAATAAAGTGGTTATGAATTTGTCTAACTATGAACTGTCCACAGCAGAAACTGCAGTTCTTTTAAAAGGGGGAAATTTTGCAATTACACCTAGGACCATACCCAATGAGAGAATTATTGCTAGCATAGAGACCACTCTCTAACAGGGCTTGATTCATGTACTGCTGAAGAAATAAGGATTGAAACAGCCAACATTTTATTAAAAGCAGCACCTCCTAAAAGTAACATAACTAAAAGGGAATGCCTAGCTATCCGACAATTAAGAGAAAATAATAACATAATCATTCTCCCAGCGGACAAAGGGAATGTGACAGTGATTTTAAATTCTAATGATTATTTTAATAAAATCTCAGATCTGCTTACAGCTGAGACTTATAATATTTTAAAGAAGGACCCGACAAATAAAGTTTTAAAGGAAACAAATAGACTGATTAAAGATTCAAATTTTAAACCCGAAGTAAAAAATAGACTTATTAAATCCACGGCATTACCCCCTAGATTGTACGGTTTACCAAAAATACACAAAAAGGATATTCCCCTACGGCCAATTGTGAGCAATATTGGCTCACCGACCCATGCACTGTCCCAGCATTTGGCTAAGATTCTGTTGCCATATGTGGGTAATACTTTTCACCACGTAAAAAACACATATCATTTCATTGAACTTTTGAGCATAGCCAAACTAACACCAGACTCAGTTTTAGTTAGTTTCGATGTAGTATCTTTATTTACAAAAGTGCCTTTATTAGAAATAATGCATTTAATTGAAGATTTAACAATTTCCAAGGATTTAGTGCCACTCTTTCGCCCCTGTTTAACATCTACGTATTTCCTATGGAACAATGTTTTTAGAGAGCAGAAGGAGGGTGTAGCGATGGGCAACCCATTAAGTCCTGTGGTTGCAAATTTATTCATGGAGTTCTTTGAGGGTATAGCTCTGAAAACAGCCAGATTAAAACCAGCTACCTGGCTGAGATGCATCGATGATGTATTCTGCATTTGGAACCATGGAGAGGAGGAATTGGGGCTTTTCCTAGAACACCTCAACAACCTGTGTCCGGAGATACAATTTACTATGGAGAAAGAAAACAACAAAACTCTCCCCTTCTTGGACGTACTGGTTAGCAGAAAGGAGGACCTGACCTTTGGGCATACAGTGTATCGAAAGCCCACCCATACAGGCAGGTACCTCCACCAGACCTCCAATCATTTCCCGGCACAAAAGAGCTCCTTGATAAATTCATTAATATACAGAGCACTACATGTGTGTGACAGTAGCTCCCTAAGTACTGAAAGACTCATTATTTCTGACTCTCTGAAAGCCAATGGCTATACATCCAAACAAATTGATGTTTGCTGGGACAGACAATTGAAAAAGAAAAATCATTTACCAGCACCTGGGGAAAACAATGTAGCAGAAGAGGAAAAAAGCAAAGAACAGAGATGGTTAACCTTACCATATATTAAAGGAACTACTGATAAAATAGCTCGGATTTTCAAAAAACATGAAATAAAAACCTTGTTCCAGCCAACAATGAAATTAGAGCAGATGCTGCGGAACCCAAAAGATCAAAGACCACCACTTTCCAACCCAGGGGTATATGAAATTCCCTGTGAATGTCAAAAAGTTTACATTGGCAGCACTGGCAGATCTGTGGGAATAAGGCTACAAGAACATCAAAGAGCCACCAGATTGGGTCAGCCTGAAAAATCAGCGGTTGCTGCACACGCAGCTGAGTCTGGACATCAAATAGCCTTTGATCATACGCGATCACTGTTCCATGAACCGAAGTTTAAACAGAGACTGAATTTAGAGGCACTCTCTATTTCTCAAAAGAAACCTTCTTGCCTTCTTAACAGACAACAGGAATTGTGCTTTGCCAGCAAGATCTGGGGACCTATACTCAATAAAGAAACCAACAAGCAGAAGAACAACAGAGAAAGGTAAACATCAGGCGAAACAGCTGCTGCTGGTCTGCAATCAACTCATCTAGGGAACTCATAAAACAGCTGCGGTTTGCTTTCCAAGGAACCTGTCATCTAACAGTAACCTGTACTGTGCCTGTCTTGACAATGTCCTAGGAATATTAGGAGGAAACGTTGACTGTTGCAAGGAAACAAAAACTTTTATCTTGGCTGTTCCTTCGTGTACTTTTAAAACGGGTATGTGTTTGGATTAAGAAAAAAGCTGCAACATTGGGCCTTGTTTTAAAAGTTTTATTGTTCCTTTTAAGAAAAATACATGGCTTTTAATCCCATATTGCCTGTTTCGTTGAGCATCGTATCTGGCCATGAATCCTTTCATGCTACATTGGATCCTGGCATGTTTCTTCTCTCTCTCTCTCTCTCTTTTTGCAGCTAGTTGCAGCTTGGAATCATGCACTTGGCTGCATCCCCCCCCTTCTGTCTTTTGTGCACAGTGCATCTATGCAGTGTATTTTTGGTGTAAAATAGTGGTGGCATGGATGGGCAGCATTCACATCCCATGATGGAACTGTGTGCTTGTAGGCATCGCTCAGTGGCTCAGGCCAGCAATTTGTTTTCAGGACTAAAACTGCACTCCTTACACCCAAATATCCATTTCAGGGTTTCCTCCCTAACCTTCTGCATTTCGGCAGGGCAGGCTCTTTTTTTGGGGGGGGGGCACACACAATTGCTGCTGTTCAATAATGGGGAGTCAAGAACCCTTGCTGATCTGCTACAGATCCACCCCATTTTCTGCAACTAACATGAGATCAAGCTCTCTGTCTGTTTGGTTTTTTTCCTTCCATCTGTGTCTCTGATTTTGTGTTGGGCCTTACACACACACTTCAGGGAAAGAAAAAAAAAGATTGTTAAAAGCTTGGCGTGTTTAAAATTAATTATGTAAATTAGCTAATTATGCTAATTAGCAGGGGATACTGCAAAAAAATTGACCATCATAGGGGGTACCTGTGTCTCCAAAGGTTGAGAACCCCTGCTATAGTGGATAGGATCCGTGTGAAAAATGCACTATTTTTATTGATCTGCTTGGCAAACCAGGGCTAAATCTGGGCTAGAGAAGAATGTTGGTTTGGACTCCAGTTCTGGTCCCCACTCTTCCTGCTCTTGGTTCTCTATTGCTTCTGTCCATTCAATACATTACCCAGTTTGGTGCTTCCGCTACAATGGTCCATATGGTATTCCCAAGACGGTGCTGCCTAATGACAGCTGATCTTTTGAATTTGCTTGACTATTTTGATGTTGGAAGGAGAGAACACAGTGCTTGCAGCACTCTTTGTCAAGAACTCTGCAAAAACTCATAGTAGGGAACAGAATCCAGCTTTCTCACTTGTACTCCCGCAACTAGATTTACCTCACAATCCAGTGTAGAATCATGCAGGCAAAGCTCTTGCTCCGCCAGCGTTGGGTGTCGCGAAAGTGCCGTAAAGCATTTTTGTGGCACCCAGTGAGTAAGTGGCACCAACTGTTTGAAACAGAGCAGCACTGTACATTTACTCATGAGTTGTGAGTGACTGTGCCTTGGTCCATTTTGAAGGGCAGGCCGAGACGAACGCAACGCCACCAGAATTGTCCCAATCCGATGAATGCAGGCCCCAACAAGCTCTCCAGAAGGAAGTCGCCCACCCCTCCAAGGAAAATATACTGAGCCCTCTGGAAAGCAAAACTGAACCACACATGCACATTTAGTTGTGAGCAGGTGACCGTACCTCAGCTCTTATCGAAGCTCTTATCTCCTGATTCGATGAATCTGGAGCTCAACCAATGCTCCAGAAGGTTTACCACCACCCATAGTAAAAAGGATAAAAACAAAGGCTTGAGTACTGGTAAAGCAAACCTTTTTTCTTAAAGTCTCTTAAAGCTAGGTGGGTCCTGATAATCATTTAAAAAAATGGGTCCCAGTGTTACAAAGTTTGGGAACCACTGCCCTAATCTGATCTGAAGAGAGAACTCGTCCACCTCAAAATTCTTACAGGACTTATGTTCATGGACTAGTCTATGTATGCTGCCCTGAGTTCCTCAGAAGAAGGGCAAGATAACAATGTAGTAATACAGTTAAAATGTTCAGCCAAATAAATGTAGTGGAAAAACGTTCCCACAAATAATACAAAACAGTCCTATTACTTAATATCACGAAGTAAATTGCCACACCAGGTGTTTTCTGAAGGTGATATAGTACCATCACCTTTCCCCCAGAATGACTGATAGAATTAGGACACAGTAATCACTGATGACAATTTGCTAGGCTCTTTACATTAAAAACATGCAATCTTATCTTGCACATCTTCCTGAAAGTGCCACTGTACTCCATGAGCCTTTCTTCAGAGTAAACATGCTTCGGATCAAGTTGATAAGCTTCCAGGTCTGGGTAGGAGTCTTCTCTCTGTTCTCAAATTTTCCCTGTTCTGCCTTTTTTTTTTTTTTTTTTAAAGCTCTGCAATAGGCAAGGGTGTTACGGGGGAATGAATTACCGGTAAGTGCATTGCACAAAAAGCAGCAATGGCTTTTTAGTTTCTCACTTTCCCAGGGTGTTTATTTTTTTCTGCTTAGAATCCCCTCATGTTTTCCTTTCATGGGGCAAACCTCTACACTTGTAAGTTGTGTAAAGTGCTGTACTACTAGTTTTTGTTTCCAAAATTCTATATGTGTTATGCCAATTTTGCTAGAGCTTTAATCTTCAAAATGGGTATTACAGGCTGCAATGCTGCAAATGGAACAAAACTGCACAGTCCTGTAATACCAATGATACCTTGCAGGTAGAAGATGGACATTTTTTGTTCCCATAGTGTTACACTTGAAACAGGAATACTCTAACTTGAGGAAAATATGCAGACATGGTCATTTTCAGCAGTGCTACTTAACTCTTATGAGGCTTGGTGTGCATCCAAGTCACATGGCAAGCCTTGGGAGACTCTGGGAAGTCAGAAGGAAGCGCCAGGAGACACTCCGCAGACCGGCAGCTGATGGCTCACAGACCACACTTTGAGAAGCACTGTTTTAGGAGATACTGTACATGCTACAGTTCCTACCCACTATTCTGTAGTTGCTGAGAAGAGGAAGAGGAGGGCAGCTGAGGAGGGAGGGTCCAGTTTGCATGATGTAGCCAGCATGTCTGCACAAAGACGTAACACAGAATATCCAGCACTCAGGATAGATAAGGTTCACGCTGGGCTTGCTGCTGCAGACTTCTGATCAGTCATAACATCTGTGCTGTGTGCCTGCACAAATCTTGTCTTCTGGCAGGCATTATGACAGGTACTGTATATCATCAGAATGAACTCCTACAAAGGCTGGTATTAAAACCAACAGGTACACTCGAATTGTTTTCTAAAGCCAATTCTGAGATGTTACTTGCAAGACACTTGTAATGGTTACTTTGCCACAGGGCACTCCAGTGGTTTCTAGGCCTGGCCATAAGCGGTCTGTAAAGAAATCACACAGAAGCCTCATGTAATCTGGTTAGTCTTTAATGCAGTAGAAAATAGAATATACGTACTGAGTTCACTGTTTTTCTCATTCTGTTATATATATAAAAAAGATAGGAGATACATGAACAAAGACTGCATGAACACCTTCCATGAATGAAAATTGCAGTTTGAGAAAGAACATGAGTATATTGATTAATCCAATAAACTCTGATAACCATAATCTGCGCATGTTACAAAAATGCCTTTGCTTAAGATGATTTACAAAATGTTCTCGTCTTCCTACAGAAACAAGCTCATAGTGGGAAGTCAGGGGCCAGCTGATCCTCTTATCAATTTAACAGCAATGCCACAACAAATGCAGTAACATCCTATGTAAGGCAGTCAATGCTAGGTGAATTTGCCGGAGTAATTTTGCACTGGAAAGGGGCCATGGGTAAAGAGAAGCCCATAGTTCATGATCCTACTCTCTGCTGACTCCAGGCAGATGAAAATGATACATATTGCACCTAGTCAGATCTTCCTGGCTGGCTGATTTATTGTCTCTTTCTAACTTTCCAGTCACTCATATTGTCTTCACTTGAGGGATGAGGGCGGGAAAGAGTATTGCAATGAAATTACCACAACTAATTTCACATTATAAATAGGAGTAGCTTCTGGAATGTTGAAATAAATCTTTTTCTATATAAAAGACTGTAAATTATCCCCGCTATTTGTTTTTAAATTAGGTAATTAAATGTGCTCTCCCTCTCTTTCTGTTTAGCATAGTACATTCAGCAAGGTGCATATTCAGTCTTCTTTTTCATGTCTCAAGCCTCACGGAATGTTCCATTATCCCTCGTGTGGCTTTTCATACATCTTCAGTCCAAGTCTCCCAACCATCAGCAAACTTAAAAAGGAAAAAAAAATGTAGTCAGTTCATGGAAATAACAGAAAGGTGTAAAGCCATTTCCTGCTCCATCCCTGTTTTGTAACTATAGCACTGCCTCCATTTCCTTTGGGGGGGGGGGGACGACAACAGTGCAGATGGAAACAGAAACAAGCAAATTCAGTTGCATATTGTCTTGAATATTGATTCCCATATATTCAGCATGACTAATAGCCACTGATACGACTCATCACCACATCTTATGACAACAAATTCAATTTCTGCATTGTGTGAAGTACTGTGGTTAATCTGGAGAAATGCCCTGCCCATATTTCTCCCAATGACAGTCTGCAATGCTGCAAGATGGAAGAAGGTATCCATCTTGGAGGTGTGCAGCTACAGATACAGGTAGCATGTTGGCTTGGCTCTGGCAATTGATGGGCTGGAGGGAGGAAGAGTCGGGAAGGCTGATGAATAGTGATGTAGACTTGAGTACTGACTTGGACTTGAGTCGGACTCAAGTCGCATCAATGACTTGACTCGGATTTGACTCGATGATTGTAAAAGACTCGAAAGACTGGACTCAAGACTTAGAGCCTTTTAAGACAAATTGAATTTTATTCAGGTTTAAACCCGCTTCCCTCATTAAATAGATAGGGACTTGCAACTCGCGACCAAAGACTCGGGACTTGGGAGCAAAGACTTGATCTACATCCCTGCTGATGAGATAGTGCTTGGTTGGTTGCTACTGAATGCAATCTACTTGATGGGTACAGACTTGCCGGCTGAGTGAGAAAACAGAACATATTGGGGAGGTGGTCCTGGTACCTACTGTTTAATGTAGACTTCATCTTATTTAATAAAACTTATCAGATATACAATTGCCAGACCACTGCTATGCCTATTTAGAAATATGTCCCACTGATTTCAATAGGGTTTGCTCCCAATTAAATGTGCATAGGCTTGCAGCCTTAATGTTGAGAATAAGAAATGCGTAAACATGCAGCACGATACCTTGCACCAGCGACCAATCCTGCAGGCATGAACTTCCCTGAGTTGTAGAATCTCATGCCCATAAGACCAGCTAAGGTTCCAGAAGCAACTAATTTGAAATATATAAGTCAAAGCAGCATTATTTCAGAGACGTTTCTGGGAGAACCACCAACTTGCAGAATATGATAAAAACCAGCCATTTCAAGTAAGTTTGCTATTTCATATACAGAAACTAAAAAGAAAAGCTCTCAGATTGTAAATGTATGGCATTGTGAATATTTTACACTAACCTTTTTAACAAAGTCATTCTCGAAAATGTTTTCATTCCCCCCAATTACAAACACTCTCTGTCTGTCACTGTCTCTCTCACACACTCAATACAAAACATAACAAATGGAATAATGCCAAATTTATGCCAATCTAACATCTTAATAAAAACTGGTATTTCATTTTGCAGCTTGTAGTCATTGAACAAAAGCAGTTCTAGCAGACAAGCAATATAAAATACAGATGCATTCAATGTGTTGTTATAAGTTATTTTTTATTAGCCCCATATATACAGTAAGCACATTTTCAAGGCACACTTACTCAGGGAAAGCCAAATGTTCTTTGGGTCTTGAGACAGCTGGTAAGCTCCTAGTCCAGCTAACCCTCCAAAGAGAAGACCAGCTGCCAAAGATGGCACACTGCCTTGAATAAATGAAACAAGTTGTATTTATTAAAACACGGAATACATAAACTGAACCAACAGCTATGGTTGGTGTATTTTGTTCAGCTATGAATAGCATTTGTGGTGACTTCTAAGACTGTAGTTGATTTGATGCCCTGTTGCATTGATCTTCCTGGTAGTCTCAGGACCCACCAGTGAGGTGTACCTTGATTTTATGTGGGTTGCACCAATGGCATCACCACTTTCTTTTTCTGGGTGTGTGTTTTGTAAGAGTAGGAGAAAGATGGGGGAAGGAGAAAGAAGATGAAAAAGCAGGAGCAGGAGGGGGAAAAAGGAGAGAAAGAAAGATGAAAAAGCAGGAGCAGGAGGGGGAAAAAGGAGAGAAAGAAAGATTATCATACAAGGTAAAAAATTAAAAGTGGGTCCCATCTTAGTGTTCATAGTGGGTTTTGGACCCAAGCAACATGGAAGCCTATTGCCCACCCCCCATATATCATACTCAATATTTGCTAGACCAGGGGTGGCCAACCTTTCAACATGACTGCTCCTGGCCCTTTAATGGTTGTATAGGTGAGAGCATTTCGGCAGGTGCAGCTGCTTTAGCAGCACCATCAGCACTTGCAGCTGCCAGGATTCTGTCTTCTACACAACTCTTAAGAACGCAGAGGTCCTAATGGTGGAAGGTTGGCCACCCCTGTACTAAACTAATTTTGGCTGCAATCCTATATGCTTACTTGGGAGTAAGCCTCATTGAACTCTGTATTTCTGTATTTTAAACTATGTTTTTAATTTTTGTTGTAAGCCGCCTTGGGCATTTGCCTCGGCATAGGATAAGGCGGGATATAATTTTTTAAAAAATAAATAAATAAACTCAAGTGGGCTTACTTCTGAGTAGACATGCATTGCACTGTTCATTACCAGAGGTGTTATTAGGGGATGGGGGGGCACTGACCCCAGGTGACATGCCGGTGGGGTGTCAAAGTCTCTGCAACATCGGCAATTCGGCGGCAGTGGCAAAAATGGCGTACCTGTCGTGAAAAAGGCGGCTGATGCCACAGAAGCATCCGGGAAGGCAGGCAGCAGCGAGAAATGTTGCTCCCGCCCCCCGAGTGACATGACAGGGGGGTGCCCCCCCGCAGGACGTAGCTACACCTCTGGTTCATTACTGTATATGGTCCAGGACGGTACCAAGTAAGATTTTTCCCACTGCCTGAGACCCCCCTTTTTAGAACAGTAGGATGAACAGAATGTTTTTTTTTTTGTTTTTTTTTTTTAAAGAAGTGGGTTTTCTCTGTGCCAGGTGCAAGGGAGTGGCGACTGGACACAGGTATCTTGTTGTCTCGTGTGCTCCCTGAGGCATCTGGTGGGGCCACTGTGTGACACAGGAAGCTGGACTAGATGGGCTTTTGGCCTGATCCAGCAGGGCTCTTCTTATGTTCTTATGTTCTTAATGTCATACTTGAAAAGATTATTCTTTCTTTCTCCCTCCCTATGACTTTCTCATGGTAAAACTCAACATTTGCTTGGGTGTCCTTTCAAAGAAACCCTTCTTAGTTCATTATTCTTGCAAAGGCTGATCCTACACTTTTCTAAGATGGTGGCCTCAGGAGACTGCTTCTAGTCCCATTATCAGTTTATAAAGAGAGAGATGACTGCAAATGGAATCAATGACGTCTCACCACCTTTGATTGATGTTGAATGGTCCCATTAACTGGGCTACAGGGAGCATTCCATGCCTGTTGCTGCTGCCACCACCTGTTCTATTTGCAGTTCAAACCTAACAGGACTTGAAACATCAAGGACATTGTTTTAAAAGGTATTGAGTAGTCACTCTTAGTCATTTGACTCTCATCCCTGAAGTACCAATGGAGGAGTGCTCAGTGGCGTTCCTGCGGTAGGGGCTCAACCGTAAGTCGTGCCCCGTCCTAGTACCGCGTTCACGAACCGGAGCGAGGAGGCCCCTCGCCATCGGAGCCATTCCGCACAGCGAAGCCAAACGGGCAGGAGACCCTGCCCATTCGGCTTCGCTGTGCGGAATGGCTCTTCCCAAACGTTTTAGCACAGGGACCCACTATTTAAAACAGGGGTGGGGAACCTATTTGGGGTGGGGGGCCATTTTCCCATGGGGAAAATTGGCCGCGGGCCGGCCGTGAGGCCAGCTGAAATTTCTTGGGGGCCCCCCACTGCAAATTGCCCCCCCGCGAATTTACCACTCCCACCCACCCACGGCTCACCCGCCCGCCCACCCACCCACCGACCGCTCGCTCTCGCTCCCACCCACCCACCGCTCGCTCCCGTGGTGGCGGTTGTGGGCGGGTGGGCGGTTGTTAAAAGTGGGCGGGTGGCGGTGCGAAAGTTGGGAAGCACTTTGCTGCACCTGGGAAGCACTCTGCAGCGGAGGTGGCGACGTCACTTCCGGTGGTGACATCATGGGGGCGGGGTGGATTTAGTATGCTCCCTCCCCCCGCATGCAGGGTGCAGCAATGCCACTGCTGATTTTTGAATAGCCTCAGGGCTTGAGGCAATTAGTTATCTGATCTTTCCATCACCTGTGTTTTCATTGGGGGTTCTGTGGGACCCACCAAGTGGGTCTCACTCCCAACCCACAGTTTGAGAAATGCTGCCTTAAAGCATATGGTTGATCCATAAGGTTCTGTTTCATTCTTTTCCTTTGATTTGCTTGCCCTTTAACCAAAGAGATGTTCTGAGGAAGGACATAAGGACAACAAGGTCCATTCCCCACCACAAAACAGGATTTTCCTTGACATCTATCCTCAAGGGCTATACTTCTAACCATCACTCCCACTTTCAAAGTACTGCAAGAGGCTCTGATGAAAGTGCTCTGACATGAAAAGTTTATCACAAATCAATATATAGATTTTCCATCAAGGTTAATGGGAGTTTTAAATGTGAACCCAGAGAAGAACCTTAAGGGTTTTTCTTGTAGTATGGATCTCTCACATAACCACTACCAGTTCTTTAGATACCTGCTTTGCTAAATTATTCATTTGTAGAAAAAACTATGGAGAAAAAAGCAGTTATTTTCCTCCTTGAACACAAAAGCCATTACTAGTTGCATGTTGTTATTTTTTTCAATTGCATGGAAACTTATTAGACTGAAAATGTTTAAATCTTTGTCAGGATTAGACATGTGCTGGTCCAGCCTCCAAAAAACACAGAAAAAAAAATGCAGGAAACACATTTTGCGTGTGTGTTTTTTCAAAAGAAAAATTTAATATTGTATATTTGGGGAAAAATTGGAACAAGAGCTTTTATGCAATATTTTCTTTCAGAATTAAGAACAACTTTTAAAAGTATAGTTTTAAAATAGCATTAATCACACTGACTCGCACTGTACAAAGCTCTTATATTCCAAATTAGAATGTTAAGGATGATAGCGCTACTACTGTGTTTGTCTGCATGACTAAGGAAGCAACATTCTTGGGACCAAACTAGGAATCTGCCAAGCGTTTTACTCTGCAAAACTGTCACAACACCATTGCATGACACAACCTCTTCCTCACACTCTATCTTCTGAAACAAGCCGAATATATATTTGAATACACATATAATCAAGTTAACATGTGAAAGAGTTGAGTGCTTTAATTCAGGCAAACCAGATTCAGTTGATGCGCCTAATGTAGCCTTACCCGGGTGGATCAGACTTGACTGCTCTGGTCCACACATTTGGGACACTAGGACTAGACTACTGTAATGTGCTCTACATGGGGTTTCCCTTGATGATTGTCCGAACACTGCAGTGGACATGGAGGTGTGGCAGTTCGATTCTGTTAGGTTGCTGCTCCTGCAGCTGCACTGGCTTCCGGGCACAATTCAAGGTGCCATATTTCACCTTTAAAGCCCTTTATGGTTTGGGACTAGACTAAGTCCCATTCAGTTCAGCAGGGCTTACTTCTGAGTAGACAGGATTGCACTATCAGACACATTTCATGTTCTTAAATTTGTACACTAAATTTAGAGTTAATAAAAAAATATTGCATCTCCTGTTTTTTATTGCCCCCCCCCCACAACTTTCCCCCCATGGTGTCAGTACACTGGCATTGCTCGAGGTGGGGCGGAACAGTAAGTTCCGCACTGTGCTAACCTCCGTTTACTCCCCGGCACGAGGTGGCCCCGCCCCCTCGCCGTCAGAGCCATTCAGTGCGGCGAAGGCAACGCGCAGAAGACTCCCTACGTGTTGCCTTCGCCGCACTGAATGGCTCCAACAGCGAGGGGGTGGGGCCGCCTCGTGCTGGGGCACTGGCGTCGATGCAGGGGGGCGGAGTTCTAAGTTCCGCCGCGGCTTCGACCCTCCGTTACACCGGAGCACGAAGCGGCCCCGCCCCCTTGCCTTCGGAACCATTCAAGGTGGTGAAAGCAGCGCTTTCCGAAGGCGAGGGGGCGGGGCTGCTTCGTGCTCCGGTGTAACGGAGGGTCGGAGCCTCGGTGGAACCATCAGCACTTGCAGCTGCCAAGATTCTCTATTCTACTACACAACTCTTAAGAACGCAGAGGCCCTAATGGTGGAAGGTTGGCCACTCCTGGCATAGAGAATGTAATGTGTGACCTGGCACCTCCACAGGCACCGTTTGCAAGACAGGGAATGGCAGTGTCCTGTAAGAAACACAACAATTAGGGTGTTACAGTAAGTTATCAGTGTTATGCAGGAGAAGACAGCAGTTTGGAAGCTTATCATTCCAGAGCACTTCTCTAAAAGAAACAGAAGACATTCCTTGCAATAGCAAATCAGCATCTTACAGCAAGAATAAAAAACGGCAGCTAGACTTTAGTATGCTGACAAAAAGATGCATACAGTTTTCCTTTTTACAAGAGGTGCTTCCATTTCAGTCAATGTTTACAGAAAACCAGAGTGCAGGAGGATTAATCAATACTATACCTGCTTTTGCATAGCCAGCGATCCCACCAGAAGCTACTAAAACTGCATAGCCATAACCAATCCAGTCCATCCCCATTCTGGAACATAACCAAGAAACAAAGTTCACTTATCAAGCTAATTCAAAGAGTGCTAATCATAATCTCTTTAATATGCTGATATCACAGAGAAAATGTTGACTAATTATTTTGTGCTGAATTGTCTTAAATGTGGATCGTTCCCTTGGAATCCGTAACGCACCATCAGAAAAGTCATATGCTCAGCCTTGCAAGTACGTTCCTAGGCAAGGCGTTACTTGGCCTGTCCACCCAGATATCTGTTTCAATCTTTCAGAGTACACGGCCAACCAAAAACACATGAAGAAACCCTTTTCCAATTTCAAATTTGTCCTTGCCTGCTGAGGTCAGTTTTTACTTGAGTGAGTGGCATTTCACAAGCCTGCATATCTTGTTCACTGCTAGTCTTGCTTCTGTTCGGAGAGTGTTAATGAAAAATGCTAGCTTGACAGATTTTGAAACCGAGGTCTTTAAAAAAAAACACATTTTGCTCATCATTCGATTCATTAAATAGTTGGGGTTGTGTCAGTCTCAGTCCATGATCCTTATATATAAATATTGCCTACTCGCAGGGATGGTATGGAGAAAAATAGACTGCATAATGAAAAGGAAGTATAGGCTGCAACTTCAAGCATACTTGTCAAGAAGGGGCTAACTTCTGAACAGGACCGGCCCATCCATGAGGCCAACTGAAGCGGTAGCCTCAGGCAGCAGATTGGTGGGAGTCTGCCTATTTGCCTCCATTGCTCCTTCTTCTCTTTCTACTGCCTGGATTGGGAAAGGATGAGGGAGCCAGAGAGGAAGAGAAAGTATGAAGGGGAGGAGAATGCTAAACTAGAATATTGGAGAGTTGGAGGAGCAGAGGCTGGCATATCATTGGGGGGGGGCAGCATTCAGTGTGCCACTTCAGGAGGTCTTGGGCTGGCTCTGCTGAGTAAACACTTTTAGCCTAAGACTGCAAGCCTATGCCCACTTATCTGGGAGTAAGCCCTATAGAACATAACAGGACTTATGTCCTGAGTAAACATGCATAGAATTGTACGCAGAAGTACCGCCGAGTTCAATGGGACTTCTACTGAACACAGTCAGTGTGACTTACTTCTGAGTAAACAGATACTCTGTAACCACCTGCAGTTTGGAGTCATAGCCATCAACAACTTACTTTTCCTAAATGTGCCTTCTTAAACTTTGGAGTGAAAAGGAAAACAGAAGAATGGAAAACATCACTTTCTCAAACTGTCCTTGGGCAAGTTAGTCAACCATCTCTTAATCTAAGGACAGGGTTGTCAAGGAGCTAGAACAGCATTCCAAGCTCAGAGTGAGGAATTACAAAATGTGATTATTGTTGCAACAACAGGTAATAAACACATTCTTTAGATCTGTCTATAAAAAGTGCACCAGCTGATTCCATACAGTCATTCATCCCATGACAGAGCTTTTCAGACAATCATGTTCAGAATAAATACTATTTATTTTATCTATTTGTAAAAGCATATTTCATTTAGATAGCGATGTTGTTGTAGGAACATCTTCCCCCAGCTCTAGAATTCTCTGCTAACTGGGCAAAGAGGCACTTTTTCAGTGGGTGCTCTTCTTATATTTAGCAGGGGGAGAGTAATTGTCCCTATCCACCCCAGCAAAGTATATTCTCTAGTGGCTGTTTGCTAGGGTTCTTCTGCATCTTTTTAGATTGTGAGCCCTTTGGGGACAGGGAGCTAATTAGTTACAGTATTTGGTTTTCTCTGTTCCTGAACTTTTTTGTTGAAAAGCAGCATATTCGGTTTTTGGATATTGTTTTTTAAATATTAAATATCTAGCCCGAGGAACAGTTCTTTGCAATGCAAACCATTCCATACTGCTGCACTGTGAACATTTGTGCATATAATCAGGAGCCTAATTAGAATTGCTCCCAGTAGGGTCTTCTTTTGCTGATCTTGTGAATTGTTACAAGGGGAAAGTCGGCAACCTGATTGTTATGTTTAAGTACTCCGTATTGTCTTAGTCTAATTTACAACTAAAGCTGAAATATCTGAGCGCAGTCAGTCAACGTCCTCCCACTCCTCCGCGGTTATTTGCGAGGATCCAGAGCAAACCAATCGCTGTCCGTCCACCGTCTTACGCACAGGGAATTAGAACAACAAAGGCTTGGGGAAATTGGGGAATCACATCTAAAAGCAACACCTTAAACGCTCACGACTGCCCACCGTCATAGTGGAACTTACTCTCCTCCTGCTCAGCAGCCGTAGAACGTTCACCGCGCTAGAAGAAGCACGTCAAGCCCGCCCAGCTGAGCCCTCTAATCTCGAAGTAACTCGCGGGTGGAGGAACTACAAAAGAGCAATATACGTAACACGGAACAAACATAACAACACCCTGAGTTGCAATTTGCGGAGCCGCGGCCAAGCAGCATCTTGCCCAGCGTTTTCTACTTTCAGACTTGATTTGTCTCTGGCAGAAAGTAGCTGTGTCCCCTGTCCATGCAAAATGCCAGGTGGCTGCAATGATGACGGGTCAGAGACACCAGGATAAAATCCCCTGGACGTCAGAGGGTGTTTCACATCATTAGCAACAACATCCTCATTTTTACCAGGTTGTCAAGGGTGGCTATGTAGCCATTGCGCTTGAAAATAATACTTGTTTTCTTTTAGTTTCTGGAATTTTAGGACACTTTTTTTTTAGGTTTGGGGTTATTTTTGAAGTTTGAAAGTCTACTCCTGCAATACTCAAACAGCAAGTTACACAGTCTAGTTTTCTCTCTAGTTCAGAATTTGGAACTGGCTTCGTGGATGAATGTGGCTACAGGTCTAAGCACCTTTACCTTTTACCTAAGTCCCACTGAATTCAGTAGGACTCGCTTCTGAGAACAGAACTGCACAATCAGTCTTGCGCAGTACAGTCAGTATTACCGCCACAATCTCTCTTCCACCATCCTCAAAGTCTCTGCATTCCCATTTCAGCTAATTCCCACACCACAGATCCAGTTACTGAGCTGCAATATCCCCATCTTTCCAGTTTCCCCTTTCCTCACCACACAATTCTGCATCCCATATGCGCCCATGGGCACATCTGTACCACCATTATTTGTATAATCATAGATCTCTGTTTGTGAATAAACCCCCTTCACTTCTTGCTGAGTTCAGTGTAAATACCCTATATGGTTTTCATTCTCCCAGCAACCCACACATTTGGAGGGACTTCTTCACAGCTGTTACTATCACAGGGCAATATTGTTATAATCAAGGCTGTTCAGAAAGGCATCTCACATGCCGTCATTTGAGGAAGGTAGGTGTGTGTGTTGCTCTTGACCTACAAGTTCTAGAATTTCTGCTAGCTCATTGTCAATATCAAGTATGTGATATGGAAGCCCATAACATCAGTTGCGATGCAACTCAAGCAGCCCTTTGAACCCAAGCCATAGGATCCATTGGGCTGGAATGTAATCAAGCACCTAGTGAACAAAGAATTCACAGACTGTGCTAGCCTGAGGTTGATTCTCTGACAACTTTCCAAAAATCACTCTTTTTGTTGTGCAGGCCTGGTTTTAGAACTACCATGCCTGTCCGAAGTTATTTGTAAGGAACATGATAAAAGATATTCTGGAAATGGAGTTGTGAAACAGATTCAGAAAGACCACTCTAATGTGCAAAGATTAGTTTTTTTGCATTGTCCTTTTAATTTTAAATATTTATTTTTACAGCTAATTATTTTGTTCTGAATTTATTATTTCCTTGTAAACAATATGCAAAATCATCCTTCAGGCTGGGACAAGTTATTAATAGCAACTAAAGGAGTACTGTACAAGCTCCTTTACTAATTCCAACTCCCATCTTCTTGTGGAAAAAAATCTAATTACTTCTATTGTTTTCTTCTTTTATCAGTTACTTTAAAACAAACATAATTGCAAATTGCATTATGTGGCCAACTTCAGCAGTTTGTTGTTGAATAAGGAAATCTGTTATGTACAGAGACAGGACTACCAAAACAAATATACCAACCAACACACACCCCTTAACTGGACCAACAGATTAGAATCCAGATGTGAATGAAAGCTTGGCTTCTGAGAGCAGTGAACAGGGCTAAGAGAAAATAGGGAGACTGTATTATCAATTAAAATATATTTTGATATTATGGAAATTTCAATGACTCATAGCTATTACAGAAAAATAGAAAGTTTTAGAAGTAAATAAACACACCTAAAGTACTCCTATGCCCAAGAATCTGTTAGCAACTTGCAAATAAATGTGAATACTACTGATGTAGGAATGCAGGTACTTTATAGATATTTGAAAACTTTAATGTTTTCTGCCTTTAAAACATATGAACAATAAACTTTCAAGATTGTAAATGGCAACCAACTGATACAGTTTAAATAAAATGGCTTTCGCATTATATTTTCTGTAAATATTAATACATTGAATCATCATAATGGACTGTTATTAACATTGCATTCTAATGGAAAAATTGTCTTAAAATATTTCTAAGGGTAAACTGTGGTTACTGATAGTTTATTAAATGTTCAGTATTGCAAATGGCAATGAAAACATTCATTTTAATCTCTGCAACATTTTCTTCTTCTTTTGCATTACAGTTGCAGATCTTTTTTTGGGTGCTTCTTGGCCATCTTGTTTTGGTGAGTTATCACTGTCAGTCAAACAAATTTTCTTTTTCTTGATTAGTGGCTGCTCTTCTTCATGTACTGAAACAAAATTAAGGTGTTCATTATTAAAATCTATATACGGTATATAAAAGAACAAGTACTGACTCACTGACTGACTGACTCATCACCGCCCCGCCCAAACCCCCCAGGCCTAGACACGTGAAATTCGGGGAGCACGTTCCGTCCATGACGTAAGCACCCACTAAGAAAGGATTTTTAGAAATTCTGACCCTAACGGAGAGAAAAGGGGTGCAATCCATTTTCAGGGATTCCTCTATCTCTCAGGCCCGACAAGATATCCGCTTGGTTTTCCCTTAGAAAAGTTGCCTGTCCAAATGCTGAAAAAAATATTTTGGAATTTTGCTCTAATCGCCCCGGAAAGGGGCGAACCTCGATTTGGGGATCAATGATAGAACCCTTCGTATCTGCTGTGTTTGTGGAGTTATAGCATTCCTTTTTGGCAGGCGGGTGTCTTTGTATAATCTTTAGAAACGGTTTTCATGGTTTTTTTTGAAATTTCACTCCTAAAGAGGTAAAAAGGGGGTAAAAGAAAAAAAAAAAGGGGTGACATCACCACCCAGCCCCAACCCCTGGGCCTAGAAACGTGAAATTCGGGGAGTACGTTCCTTCCGTGACGTTAAGCGCCCGCTAAGAAGGGATTTTAGAAATTCCACCCCTAAGGGGGTGAAAAGGGGTGCTGTGATCCTATTCGCCATTCCCTGGGAGTAAGCCCCATTGACTAGAACAGGACTTACTCCTGAGTAAGCTGAGGCCTTATGTTTTACACACCTGATGTTACTCCTGAGGCCTTATGTTTTACACACCTGGTCTAAATCATAATCTAAGAAAAAACTATAATTAGATTTGTATGTTTTTGATCTCTGCAGAATTCACCAATTATGTTGGTTTGATGAGGACAGAAAATCACATCTCCCAGAAAATGTGTAGTCTTATTCCTGAAAGAAACCTCTCCTTCTCCTCCTGCATCATCATCATAGCAGAATCTGGTTGAGAGATCACTTCCCAGCTTGCTTTTAAAACTGTCATCACCATGTTACATAAATTGAAAATAGAACACACAACTCAACCATGAGTGTTCCTTCTCTTTGGTGGTAAGGAGGAAGGATACAACATTGCATGCTGTACTCACTGGTCAGGCACAGCAGCAGCCTAAGCCAGAGAAAATCAAAAGCTACTCTGTACTGGGGTCTTAACTGGCCTGTTTGTTATCCACATTGGGCACCATTGGGCACCATTTGATATGGTGGAAATGCAGAATACAAATGTTTATTATCAATCAGTCAAGGGTACTGCTTGCCCTTGGTGCTTGCATTAAAAAAACTCACATAAAAATGTATTGTGGGTATCTGTATCCAGTATTACTAGCTAAACAACTGTGCCTCTGTGATTGCAGCTTTTGGACATGAAGCATCCAGTGAACTATGTGATTTGTTCAAAAGCAGAACAGGACCGCTTGGGAAGAAAGATACTGCTTTCTTACATCCCAAGTCAGAATATTCTCCTCCTCTAAAGGAGGACAGAATGTGGGTCTTACTACGAGTATTCATTCTCTTTGGAGGTAAGGAGGACCACCCTGTGCTATCCATCTTGATTGGGTCTGCTGATTTTTGCAGAACAAACGAAGACCAGTTTTTCTGGACTTCTATTCTGATTTAAAGCCAGTGTAGTGGTTAAAGTGCTGGACTTGACAGACCTAGGTTTAAGTCCCACTAAGCCATGAAACATACTGGGAGACCTTGGGCCAGTCACTATCTCTCAGTCTACTCTATTTTACTGGGTGGTTTTGAGGAACCATGTATAAATTTGAAAAATACAGACAGTTCAAGTTCGGGGGTGACCTTCCCTCTATTTTCTATGTTGTTAGCCTGTTTGTTCCTGGTAGCAATGATATGATTGTGTGATGCAATTCATCTTCCATTTTTATCTGCTTAGCACCCCACTGCATGCTGTACTTTTCTTTGAACTGATTTTTTAATGGCAGCATGTTCTCAAACAGGATGGAGAACTCCCCCACTTAAGAAGGCAGTAAGACTGCTTGATTCTGCCTCCCAAGTCAACTGGGAGGAGTGTTATCCTAGTTAGGATATTGTCCTCCAAATAAGAACAAAGCTCTAAGGAAGTCTTATGGTACCTTGAGATGATGATGTTACAGCTTCATTAGGAGTCTGCTTTGTTTCTGAATCTTTTCTGAGCCACACTGCTAAACATGTAAGCCTGGCCTTGGTATTAACTTCACACAGCAATGATGGGGAACTGTTAATCTGAGGAAAAGAATAAATGCGTTCATGCTAATTTCAAAAAAGTTATGTCATTCTGCAGTAGCAAAGAAACAAGAAACTCTGTGCTTTATTAAAGATTAACTGGTCAATTCTGTCTTCGAAAGTTAATGCCAACTGTCTACTTCAGTAGATACACAAACCATGTAAGGTTATTGGAGAAGCTGGGGTGATGGCAATAATGGATGGAAGAAAGTGCAACAATGGATGGAAGAAAGTGCAACAACTCTCACAGCTTTGGACCTCTAGGAAAATATATATCTGTATATTACAAAAATGGACCCTGATTCTATGGGTACAATGAATAGCAGAATAGAGTGGAAGACTTCCATTGTCTGAGTGGGTGTCTCACATACAGCGCAATCCTGCCTAACTATCCAGCGGGCGGCCCAGGGCCGCCGCCAGATCCTATCCTCATTCCGGGCTGCTCCAGAGCGGCCCGGAGGTCTACTCGAGGAAAGAGGATGTTCGTCCCCTTCCCCCGGTATAAACCGGGGAAAGCCCAATGGGCCTCCTCAGATAGCTGGCGGAAGTAAGAGGAGGGAGATGGGGATATGGCGGACGTCATCCCCGACCCCACGGGCCGGCTCAGCTAATGGCCCCCTCGCTTGCCACCCGGACCGCCCCTGCCAGAGCTGGACTTGCCTCCTCTGGCGGCTGCAGAGACGATCCGGCGCTGGAGTGAGGGTGGTCGGCCTCTGCACTGGCCAACCTTACTCCCGAGTCGTCGCAAACGTGCTTTATGGCACATTCGTGACGGCTTCAGGCAGCAGAGTGCTCATTCCGCCGCCCAATAGTTCTGTTGGATTGCGCTGATAGTGTCTGAACTTCTATAGAATGAGTCAATAAAACACTCAGTTTTAATACCATGATAATGTGTAATCATGGTTTGGAAACCCATTTAGTGCATAATCACCAAAAGGAGTCAGCAGCAATGCTGTTCTGTTTGCAGCCATACAACAGCATTTTTGCCAAGGGAATGGTAATGCAGCAGAAACAAAAATGAAAACATTTGTTAAGATACTGAAGAGCAACATCCCAGGAAAGTGCATTAAGATTGCAATCTTAAATGTTACTGAAATTAGTTAAAACCCAAATGTATATTTTAGAATTAGGTATAAGTCCATGAATTGTGCATCTAGCTTCATTGAAATAATAGATGTTCTGAAAAATCGTAAACTCTTAGAAGATAATTCAAATTACTGCTAGTTTTCTTCCTCTTTCCCCCCAATGTTTAATAATGCAAATCGATGGTAAGGCCACATCTGGAGTATTGTGTCCAGTTCTGGTCACCATACCTCAAAAAGGATATAGTTGAATTGGAAAAGGTGCAGAAAAGAGCGACCAGAATGATTTGTGGGCTGGAGCACCTCCCTTACGAGGAAAGGCTACAGCGTCTGGGGCTTTTCAGCCTAGAAAAAAGGCGCCTGAGGGGGGACATGATTGAGACTTATAAAATTATGCATGGGATGGAGAGAGTGGATAGAGGGAAATTCTTCTCCCTCTCGCACAACACCAGAACCAGGGGACACGCACTAAAATTGAGTGGAGGGAGAGTTAGAACAGACAAAAGAAAATATTTCTTTACCCAGCGTGTGATTCATCTGTGGAACTCCTTGCCACAGGATGTGGTGATGGCACCTGGCCTAGATGCCTTTAAAAGGGGTTTGGACAAATTCATGGAGGAAAAGACCATCACAGGTTACAAGCCATAAGCAACCTCCTGGTTTTTTTTTTTTTTGAAGTGGGTTTTCTCTGTGCCAGGTGCAAGGGAGTGGCGACTGGACACAGGTATCTTGTTGTCTCGTGTGCTCCCTGAGGCATCTGGTGGGGCCACTGTGTGACACAGGAAGCTGGACTAGATGGGCTTTTGGCCTGATCCAGCAGGGCTCTTCTTATGTTCTTATGTAATGCCTTTACAAAGATATTTGCTAATATACAAACCTTGCCAAGATCAAGACTCCACATCTTAATGTATCCATCACTTGATGCAGTCACCAGAACATGAAAGCCTTCCATTTCAAAACTGGAAATTTCTTTTATTCTGTGGCACAATATTTGATATTTAATACCAATACAACATCAACAAGGTGTTATTTTTAAAGCAGCAGGAGCCCAAAAAACCCAGATGATATACCAGAGTTTTTATTTCAGAATACTTGTTTGATATCATGTCATAGTGTTGCATTTATATATACACACATTCTATATTTTATGTATTACCGTATTGGTCCAAGACTCACTTTTTTCTCCTAATTTAAGTTTTTAAACTAGGGGTGCATCTTATAATCAGGCATAAATTTAATGCCAGTGATTTAATTAATTTTTTTTATAGCACCAAACTTTAAGGATGCGTCTTATAATCAGGTGCGTCTTATACTCGGGACAATACGGTAAATAATAACAATGAACATGACAGTCAAAATTAAGCACAAGCCCAATGGATTTTCAAAAGAAAAATTTATTGCATACCTAACTCACACTGAAATCAGTTAAACTTTAAAATGCTTCATTTTGGTATGGTCACAATAAGAGTGTGCACCCTCACAGAACAAGGACCCAAAGAACAGTTTAAAAATTACTTTTAAGAGAATATAAAATGTTCAGCCAAAACATGTCACATGCCATATGTATCCTTTGATAATTAGAATATACCTGTTTTCGTGAGCTTTAAATTCACAAAGGCATTTCTGTGATTCACAATCAAACAACCGTACGAATTCTTCATCTCCAACAATGGCAACTATGCAATCCTTGGGGGTAAAAAGGATGAGAGTGTATTTATTCAAAATGTTTTAGTTATTATAAAACATATTATTATTTCAGCATTGTTTTTTACTTACCGTAATAAACTTTACTGAAGATATTCTCTTTTCTGTCACGATGGTACCAGAGATAGAAGCAGTTTCAAGTTTGTACATATCCACCTTGTTAGCTATAACCACCACATACGTCTCACCATTAGGCGACCATTTAACAAGATGTGCATCTAAGTTAACAGGGGACAAAATGTATGGTAGAAGAATTGCAAATAAATGCGAGGGAGCCCTCTTTTACATGTAATGGCAAATAAAGAACTTGTGACAAATAAGGAACTATCAAACTGACTTTATAGTAGACATGCAGTTTACCAGCAACCTGAATACTCCATGTAATTGAAGATTTTATTTGGACAGCCAATGTATTTGATCTCAGTTTTTGTAATCTCTCTCTCTCTCTCTCTCTCTGATCACTTCTGCTTCCAGAATGTTTAAGAACTTGATTGAACTTCATCCCTTAAGCCTGTGGTACCCAAACTGGGGCGTCACGACGACCAGCCAGGAACAAAGGGTTGCTACACCCTCAAGGGGCGTGGCAACCCGCGGTGACGACGATGGCATGTCCAGGATCCTGCTGCGGACGAAAAGGTCCGTTTTACCTTCATTGGTGGGCAGTGGATGTCCGGCAGGGTGTGGGAAGCCTGCGGACCCCTCCGCAGGCCTCCCTAATTGTTGGAGCAGCACCCCAATGCGATCGCAACCCACTTCCGGTTTTCCAGTAAAACGGACCTTTTTGTCTGTGGCGGTGGCGGCGCGATCCTGGACACGTCATTGCGACCCCTGGGAAGGCTCCGCTGCCACTTAGAGCAGCGATGGGCCTTCCCAGGACTGGAGTTAGAAAACCACTGCCTTAAGCAATACTTCATAAATGCAAACACAGCAGAGAGGCTTGTGGCTACTAGGAAGAGTTCTACCAGAAGAAACAAACCCTACTTATGATGGGGATGAGGTGCAAGAGTAAAAGAGTCAAGCTGCTGCAACCTGGAGTTACTCAAAAAGATGTGGCAACAAGTAGGGTGGGGGAGATGAGAAGCATTAAGGGCATAAACAGATTCATGGGAACTTTGCAGGGTTTGGAGGAAGGTTAAAGATTTAATATTGGAATGGTCTTTCAGCCAGGAATCAAGCAATTGCCAGTGAGGAGGCCAACTATTTTGAACGATGTTTTAGGCAGCCTAGCAAATGTTTGAATGGGCAAATAGAGCTGTTAGCTACTTTACAGGATGATTGCAAATGCAGGAAAACAACAATTGTGCACTTTGACTCAAAGATGCGACAGACTTCTGTACTGCATAGATGGTTCTATAATGCAGAAGATGCCAGGTTGTATCCTAAGTGCGTTTTCCATTCATGAATTAAGCTCTATTAGAGCAAGGGTCAATTTTCACCAATCTCCCCTTCTCTCTGCAATCTCCTGCACTACTCCTAAAATCTGTTTGTGAGAGTCCCCTCAGGAGTAGATTTGCAGGGTGTTCAGGGGTCTGCAAAGGGAAGGGGAAATTGGTGATTGGGTGAACAGAAGAATAAATGTGGGCTATAAATCATTTAAATACATAAATAAAACCATTAAATATATACAACGTTGCTATTTTAATAAATTTAGCATGGCAAAAGAATATACGGTACTCACTTTGTTTTATATTTTTTATGAATGCAGATCTTCCTTCTACAAGGTTCCATGTTCTGAAAAATACCATGAAGTTGAATAACTATCTTTTGATGCAATTAAATAACATGTAATTCTTAAAAGATGAACTGTGTGTGTTAAGATCGGCTATACACTGAATGTTCCTCCAGGAATGTAAAGTGAATTGAGAGGTACCATCCTCTCAATCAGTGATAGAGACAAATAAAACCTCCTGCACCTTTTGGCGACAGGACGGGAACAAAACAGAGATGGTACATCCTGCTGCTGCTAAGCAAAAAAGCAAAGCAGGGCAAGAAAATACCGTGAGCTGAGCTCAGGAGAAACTGCAGCCTGTGCTTTCCCTTAGTTCTTGGTAAGAGTGGCTTACAAAGTAACTTCAGATTATAATGAAACAATATTCCTGACATTAAGGATATGATATTGCGTTTCAATAGTAACTGCATGATATGCAATGGAACTTTTCAAATAAGAACATAAGAAGAGCCCTGCTGAATCAGGCCAAAGGCCCATCTAGTCCAGCTTCCTGTATCACACAGTGGCCCCACCAGATGCCTCAGGGAGCACAAGACAACAAGATACTTGTATCCTGTCGCCACTCCCTTGCACCTGGCACAAAGATGATGATGTCCTTGTTTCTAGAATTGTAATTACTTAATTGATTTGGGTTTCCATCCAAAGGTAAGGATGGTAAATTTCCATCCAATTTTTAAATAAAATTGAAAGAGGTTTTGAAGCTTTGGACTCACCGTAATGTCTTGTCCGTTCCTACTGACAAAGCCAGTCTTCCAGAAGGATGAATAGAAAGAGACGTCACATGTCCTCTAATTTAAAAAACAAAAACCAGCCATGATTCATAGTACCCATGGACACTATAATCATATCTTCAGTTGTAACATGAAGTACCCTCAACCTCATAATTTGGTCAAGGCAGTGGCGTTGCTGGAGGGGGTGCGGAGCAGTAAGTAGCGCAAGATGCTGCTACACGGGGGTAAGTGGCCCCGCCCCCTCACCGGTCTGAGCCATGCCTGGCAGCGACGGCAATGCACAGGCGCTCACAGAACCAAAAGAAGCCTCCTGCATGTTAGTCGTCACTGCCCAGAATGGCTCTGACAGTGAGGGAGCGGGACCACTTACCCCCGTGTAGCAGCGTCTTATGCTACTTACTGCTCTGCACCCCCTCCAACAATGTCACTGGGTCAAGGTCCAGATCCCAAATCACTGTGTAGCAGTACCAGTGAGGGCTTGGAACAGAGTATACCCTGTCATTATAGCTACCTACCCAAACCTGACTATTCTGGGTTTTCGTAATTTTGGTAAACCTTTTTGTTTAGATGGGCCTTTGTGGCAGTAATAGACTGACAGCGCAATCCTGTGTAACTTTGAACCAGTGTAACAGTAGATGCACCGGTGTAAGTGCACCTATGCCAGTATAAGTGCACTTACACCGGTGCTTACACTTACACCAGTGCATCTGCTGTTACACCGGTGCAAGGTTACACAGGATTGCATTGTTAAGCTGCCTTGGTTGGTGCTTTACTGTTGATATATTATTACTGTTAAGTATTAACTGTGTCTTACAATAGTTTTATTCATTTGGAAACTCATATCATGCATTATACAAGTCCCAAGGGGCTTTCAAAGTGGCTTATAAAAACCATTCTGACAATAAAATCATATTCAAGTGATTAAAGATTATATTGGAAACATCAGTAGTATGAGGAATGGAAATAAAGTTGTTTCCATGTGGCACCTGGATTATTAATGCAGTATTTTCTGCCCTTGTCCTTGGTCTTCCCCAGTCATAATTCTCTGTCATTCTTCCGTCATTGCCTTCTAGGCAGTAGTTCCCACTGAGGACCTCCAAGGCCAACAAGTGAGGTCAAGCTGCTGCAACTTTCGTTCCAGCCTTTGATGGCAGCAACCCTTCCTTTAATCACACAAGACAGTTGCTAGGTACAAAGCAGCAATATTTTATTGTTCAACACTTAGGGCGCAATCCTATCCAACTTATGCCACCGGCTGAGCTCTGCTCAATCCTATCCAATTTATGCCACCGGTGTAACAAGCGGTGCAGCGAGAATGGGAGGCCCCAGAACGGAAAGGGGATTCAAATCCCGTCCAAAAGGGGGATTCAAAGGGGATTTGAATCCCCTTTCCATTCTGGGGCCTCCCATTCTCGCTACACCGCTGGTTACACCGGATAGGATTGAGCAGAGCTCAGCCGGTGGCATAAATTAGATAGGATTGCGCTGCCCGAGAGATTAAATCAGAAGAAAATTGAATTAAAAAAACTTACTTGTGTGCTTTAATGGATTTCAGACATTCCCATCTTTTCGTGTCCCAAATACACATTATACCATCCTCTGCTCCACTCAGTAAGTGTGCGCTGCCATAGAATTCCAAGCAGGTTACAGTGCCTGAAGATTAAGGTGGTAAATTCTACATAATACATTTGCGGATATTTTGAACAAAAATAGATCTTCTACATTTCAACATGGTAATTTTGTCACATAGAAGATTTACACATTTCCTGCAAATCTGATACTAAAACTAGCTGTTGTAGCATACTGGCTAAGGGACTGAGCTCAGGACTTCCCCAGTTTGAATCTCACCTCTACCATGAAATTCTACCTAATGGCGCAATCCTGTCTGTGTGCGCCGGGATGGGGTAGAGCAGGAGGGAGGATGAATCCTCGGTGGTGCACTTTGCCAAATCCTATCCCCCATCCCAGGCCTGGTGAGCCCTACACGGGCTCCTTGGATTTGCGCTGGCCATTGCGCTGGCATATCCGAGGATACCCATAGGGGCAGCTGGGGCAAACATCCCTTTCCCCCGAGGAGGCCTCCAGCTGCACTGGCGTTGGCCTGATCCTGGATAGGATCCGGCGCAGCATGCATTTGTACGCTGCAGTGGTAGGCTTACCATCATCCCGGAAATGACCGGGAAAGTCCCGGCAAGCCCCTTTTGTCCCCCCATCCCCCCTGAACTGTAGTTTAGTCCCGGCCCCGGCCTGCCGGCTGCTTCGCAGCAGGCCGGAACTCTTCTGAGACTGTGCTGCCTGCTGCAGCACGTCTCCGTCCCTAATCTTCCTAGTCTCGCACGTTTGCGCGAGACTGGAAGCACTCGGAAGATGTTGTCCGAGTGAACTCGGACAACATCTTCCGAGTGCTTCCAGTCTCGCGCAAACTTCGCAGACATTCCAGCTTCGCGCGCATGCGCGCGAGGCTGGAATGTCTCGGATGACGTCCGAAGTTCACTCGGACATCTTCCGAGACGTTCCAGCTTCGCGAGGCTGGAATGTCTCCGAAGTTGTCCGAGTGAACTCGGACATCTTCCGAGTGCTTCCAGTCTCGTGCAGGCGCGCGAGACTACGAAGATTAGGACGGAGACGTGCTGCAGCAGGCAGCACAGTCTCAGAAGAGCTCCGGCTGGCTGCGATGCAGCCGGCAGGCCGGGGCCGGGACTAGTAAATGAATTCACACACAATACACACATATACACAACAAACACAAATAAAATAAAATACACAAATAAAAGAGCACAGTATTTAGCACAGGAAAATAAAATACAGTATTTTACCTTTTTCACGTGCCTCTGAGCACGTGCAGAGTGCCACTGCTGTTTTCATCCCAGCCAGCTGGCTGCGTTGTGACGGCCAGCACTGGCCATTACAATGCACCTGGCTGGCTGGGACAAAAACAGCGGCGGCAATCTGCACGTGCTCAGAGGCACGGAAAAAAGGCAAAATACTGTATTTATTTTACAGTGGACACGCCCACTTCCGGCGGAAGTGACATCACAGTTTTTGACCCGCCTTCTTGTGATGTCACTTCCGTCCCCCTTGGGGGGGCCAGAAATCTGGTAAGCCTATGCAGTGGTCCTAGACAGGATTGGGCTATAAGTGGCCTTAGGCAAGCCACTTCCTCTCAGTCTCAGCTGCAACATGGGGATAATACTACTTACTTACCTTAACAAGATTGTTGTAAAGATAACATCAGTATAATACTTGTGAAGTACTTTGCACACTTTGAAAGTGCTATACAAATGTTAAATATTACTTTTGAAGGGTGACTGCTTTCGTACAATCCACAGAAACTACCCAATCTTAAACACCACTTGCTTGGATGTAATTATTAATTTTTTTCCAGTATAATTTATGTAGAATTGGAAATAAATAATTGAAATAATGAGGCAAGAACATTTAACCAGCTGCTCTTCACTGGAGTATCACAGGCACTTCAATGTGCACATGGTGCTCCTGTCCAAGCTGTTCCCCATTCACAAATGAAGGGAAAATTTCTCCCTTCCACTGAAATGAATGGAGAAGCCATTATGCACACAGATGCTTCAGGAATACATTTGTTTAAAAACATTTATTTAAAATATTTATATTTGTCCTTTTGATTCCATAAGGGACACCCACATATGCATTGCTGCTTCTACACATGCAAGCAGCCTCTGGGTTAGAGCAAATATTTTTAATCCTACAGTGGAGTTGCATCTTATGCAGGGGTTAGATTTTAAAGTCAGTATGTACGGCAAAAATCACGTATAGTCAAAATCACCCTTGAAAATCCCTTAAGGGCGCAATCCAAACCTACTTAGGTTGCCGTTGTAACCATTGGCCCAGCGAAAACAGGAGGCCCCAGAATGGAAAGGGGATTCAAATCCCCTTTGAATTCCCCTTTTGGAGGGGATTTGGATCCCCTTTCCGTTCTGGGGCCTCCCATTTTTGCTGGGCTGCTGGTTACAACGGCGGCCTAAGTAGGTTTGGATTGCACCCTAAATTGCTTGTATTTAGGGGCCATGTTGTAAGCAAAATATGAACGGTCAATTTAAAAACTAGAAGAGGCATATTGGAACTGAGACCAATTGAGGAAACAGTCGATTCGTGTCTCTCATCTCACGCTCACTCTGGGCAGGCATACATTCATTGAGTGGAATGCTGTGCAAAATCGCCCACACTATTTAAAATGTTGTTTTTCCTCTCTCTTTCGCTTTTTTTTTGGCTGTGACGTGTACTTGAATTTGCGTAAGTAAAATGTGTGTATGATGCAACTCCACTGTATTTAGAATTCTCTGTACAGAACTCTAATGTGCATTTCATTTCTATCAAAGTAATTCAAGATACATAATCTCCTTACCATTGTGCTGCAGCAACGCCCCATGTTCTATCTTCTTTTTCATATCATAGATTTGTATTGTTTCATCCCTGCTACCAGTAACTACGTATCTGTCATTTACAGCTACTGCCGACAATGAAGCACTATGGCTATGGTGGGTGAAATCAGGAACAGCTGCCCAGTTCTGAAAATAAATAAAAAAAGGAATAAACCATTCTGAAGACACTGTCAAAACAGTTAATTTTTTTAATGATTTGCTTCCACTATTCCAATGAACTGCATGACAGCACATTATACAGTTGTGTTACTGAAGAATGCCTGCCTTGATGCAGACAGGTAAATGAAAAGTCAGAGGTCATCTGCAGGGTGAAGAAGAAAAAATCCAGCCAATACTGAAGGAAAATGTTTGTGTTCAGAGGGCTTACCAGAACTTTTTAGACCCCGTTTTCTGCACTATTATTTGCATACTATTAGTTTCAACACCCCGATGCTAAACACATTTATTTAAGTTGAACATACATAGGTCCAAGTATGCATGTTTAGGATACCTGTTCAGGTTTATTCTGTGGGTTTATTCTGTTCACTGGGGCTTACTTCTGAGTAGACTAGCACTGTAATACTCTGTTCCCTAATAAGGCTTTAATCCTATGCACAGTTATCTGGGAGCAGGCCCCAATGAACTCCGCTTCAAACATACACAGAATCAACCTGCATTCCTAATCATCCATAATAGAAAATAAGTCCCACTGAGAGTGCAATCCTGGGGATCTTAAGAACGGCGGAGTGAGCATGTAAAGCACGTTTGCGACGACTTGAGAGTAAGGGAGGCCAGCGCAATGTCGGCCTCCCTCACTCCATCGCCGGATCAGTCAAGCGGCCGCCGGAGGAAGGTAAGCTCTCCTGCCGGCGGCTACGTGGGTGGTCCGACAGGTGAGGGAGGGGGCGCCATTGGACTAGCTGGCCTGGGAGGGGGTGGGGGATGGCTCCTGCCATATCCCTGTCCCTGCCAGGCCGGCTAGGCCATTACACGGCCTCCTTCGACTTCCGCCAGCTATTTAGCTGGCGAAAATCCAAGGAGGCCTATCGGGCCAGCCCCGGTTTACACCCAGAGAATGGGACGAGAGTCCTCTTCCCTGAGTAGACCTCCGGCCCGCCATACGACGGGCAGCCTCAGGCTCAGGATGCAGCGGGCAGCCCTGGGCCGCCGGCCGGATCCTTACACCGGATTGTGCTGAGAGTTTAGTGGAACTTACTTCTGAGTAAACATGTTTAGCTGCTGCATACATATTTATTCACATATTCAATTGATTTCAATGAGAATTACTCCCAAGTATTCACGTTTAGGATTGCAACTGTAGTTGAAGATAAGATCATTTAGAAGTAGACAAATTACAAACTACAGGTGGGCCCCCATATCCACGGATTTGCTATCCACGGTTTCAGTTATCCACGGATCACAGGGACCCCCCCAGGCTTTTACTTTTTTTCCCCAGTAAGCTTCGTTTCTTCCTTAAACAAACAGGAGAAGCAGCCTCTGGCTGCTTATTGTAGGCAAGTAGAATGAGACTAAGTCCTAGAGAGGCTCTGCAAGGTTGCAGAGCCTCTCTAGGACTTAGTCTCGTTCTACTTGCCTGCAATGGAGGCAGCGTCTCTGTTTTAAGGAAGAAACAAAGCTTGCTGAAAGAAAAATAAGAACTGGGGGGGACGCACACGCCTCCCCACAGGGGAGGCAGGGCGGTGGCCCTCAGGAAACCATGGAAGGGGGGTTCACTCTTATCCAGTTTCAAGTATCCATGGAGGGGCCTGGAACATATCCCCAGCGGATATGGGGGGAGTACTGTAGTTTCAAAGCAAATATATTAGGCTGATTATCCCACTCATAGAATTAAATCCCTGACAAACCCGATTTTCCCCCTCAACACAGCTACTACTTCTAGGCCCAGGATCCCTGAACTACAACCAGCAGACCACATCCAGTCTACAAACATTTGACCAGCCCACTGAATCCAGTGGCAATATAATTATGTGCACTCCCTTCTTCTTCTCCCTTGCCCACCACTATGCACCTTCTTTCTTCTGTTGGATGAAGTAACTACTGTACTGGTCTGGCTCACTTTCTCTGGGTAAGCCCAGTTGAAAGCGAGTGACAGCAATTGTACTAGGGCAAGGGGAGGATTCTTATATTATATAATAGTTGCAATATAGGAGATGAAGTGCACATTGTTACACAGATTCAGGTGGCAATCCTATACACACTTTCCTGGGAGTAAGACAGACCCATTGAATACAATGGATGTTACTTCTGAGTAGACATGCATAGGATTGCGCTGTAAAAACTGCACCTTCCAAAAGCATTCCTGTTTTTCAGTTAACAACCTAAGCAATAATGTTTATTTGAAAGGAAGTTCCATTATGTTAAATAGGGCTTTCTCCCAAGCAAATTTACCCTCTGATCCTAACCGTTTATTCGGAAGCCAGTCTCATGGATTTCAGTCAACACAGCAAAACTAGGAAGTTCCCCGACCCTCCCCCCATTATTGTGAATGGTAACTGCTTATCTTGTATACATTTGACGTTTGCATGGGGTGTCATATAGAACCTCCTCATTATTATTCTCCTGCATTTCATGGCCTTTTGCCCCATTTGCAATATTTCCAAACCTAAATGCATGAGTGTCTACTTGCCAGGTGCGAATAACAACACGTCATGCATCTTATGCAGTGTGGGCTCTAGTATACGAAAGCTTATATCACAATATTTTTATCGGTCTTTGATATAATAACCAGTGGGCGTTACAGTACGTTTAGCATTACAGCCACGTGGCAGGCATCCTGCTCCCTTGTATCTTTGCTAAATTAATCCTGTTAGTCGCCAGTGAGCAACCCTTAAAGCTACTTTTCTAAGCAAGCATACACCGCGACCAGCTTCTTCAGCAATCCTAAGCCTATGCGTGGCTTATTGAACAGGCCCTAATAGCAACGTGCCTC